>CAWUFW010002027.1:1223688-2447376 GCA_963921515.1 Calotriton arnoldi
TCTATTAAGATATATGTACTCAGTTTTAGCGAACTCAGTGACTACTGGTGTTTGCTCCCTTTTCGGTATCAGTGTGTTGATCTTCCACATCGCTTTTATTACTGTTGCATCTTTGTTGTAGTTTGTTCTTGCCTCCCTACCAGTTGCAACTATTGCTTTGTCATACACGTGTATGCACTCAGACTTATGTATTTGATATTGTGTGACTCTAAACAGTACAGTCCATGCCCTTCCAGCACAAACGATATAGGATGCTAAGTATACAATGCCTTATATGTTGATGTATAGGCATTGATGTCGGGCCCATACTTTTGTGCATCACCATGGAACTCCTTCAATTTTGATTGTAGCAACAATGGTTCTTACACATGGAACTCTGGAGAACTTTGTGCGCGTTTTTGTGTGCTTGTACTTACTTCTCAGTCTCGCTACCCCACAATTGGACCATTAATCATCTATATTTTTTAAAGTATGTTTTCTTTTTCCTTACAGTTCTTTACACTAGGGTGGTGGGTCGGTCCTGCATATGCTTGCTCTTCATTTAGCATTAGATGTGGTATCATTCATAACAAATTCCGATTCTTCCAAACTATATGTGATTATGGCACACAAACTGGCAGAAATCTTACTTCCTTCCTGTTTTCTTTCCTTGCAATCTACAAGCAAGCCCAGGTTCGGCCGTGTATATCAACGGCATTATGTTCATGCTTCAAGCATGGCTATAGTCAATGGCCCCATTGGGCTTTTGGGTTGACGTTTTCTTATCTTCCTTAATTAGCCATCACATGTTATACACTAGGCCTATCACCTGCTTTGCCCATTTTAGGTGTTCTGAATTGGTGATGTAAATATCTGTGTATTATTACAAGAATGTTATTTAGAATGCACAGTTCATGTGTTATAGTTATCCTGTTCTGTTTTTGCCAGCCTTTTTTTCCTGTTGTGTATTGGGGTGATGTCATATCGTGTTGTGTCTTACCATGCAACATGTTTTTAAGTTGTTTTGATTAGTGTCATGTTTAGTTTTGTGTTTATGTATATTTATGTATTTTATATTGTCATTTTCAGCCCTGATGAAGTTCAATGTGAATTGAACGAAACGCGTTGGCTGGAGTCTGTATTCTGATACTATTGAAATGAACATTTGTCCGTTTATTATATCTTTTGGAAAAGATAACCTGGTGGTGCACCTCTCCCAAACCATTCAAAGGACAAAACAGCTTTAGCTGTTTGATTTCCAATACCATTGGTCTACAGTACAATACGTAGGGTGAGCTTTGGGTCATCACTTGCTCATGACTGGACGGCTTTCTTGTCCACACCTTACTTGACTGCTATCCTGTCAATTCTTGTGTCGGCCCTACCGCTGCAGCATTTCTTTACATTGTGTCTGACTGGATGACTTGTATCCTTCAAATGCTGATGTGAGGGGACTTTTTCATTTCCCTTTTAGCACTCCATGTCATTGTGAGCGGAAAAGAAAGGGATGCATGTTAGGAGGTTTCAGTGGGGGTGGTGATATATGGGTTGTGGCAAGTCAAAGTGTAAGTGACCCAGGAGTAGTTCAGGAGCTATCCAGAGTCAAATAGGGTTCCTGGAAGCACACACTTAGCTTTTCTGTTTAAATAAATGGTTAAATAGGAAGGGGCCTAAAATGGAAGATGGTTACAACACATCGAGCTGCGGATCGAAATGGTACTCAAATAACAGACTGATGCCATGAGCAGATTAAAAAAAAAAGTGGAGGACCTTGCGAACTGCATGCTTAGCTATAGGACTTTCTGAATGCCCCCGCACCCCGCCCCCACATTGTTCATTTGGAAAACTATACTGGCTACAAGGGATTAATTAAGAAACACAAAGGATGGAAAAAGTAATTTAAAGACTAAGCTGACAAGTGGGGCATTGTAGAGCATGAATGGTCCATGTGATAGTAAAGTCTCATTACTTCCTCAATCACATTCATTGTGCAGCAGTGTAACTACCCGCTCACGCCAGGGAACACTTTTAATTCCCCCCCTCCCCCCCCCCCCAAGAAAAGACACCCCTTTTAATCAAAAAAGAATAGGGTGACCACCTGGTTTTGACGCAAATTTTGGGTAGTGACTGTAAAAATTCAGGACAAAGGATCAAATTTCAGGCCAAAAATTTAGGACAAAGAATTTTACAGATACACCTGAGGCGATCAACCTATAATATAAATGCAAATAGGCGGCAGGCACAAGTACAAGCCGAAACAGGTTTAGGTGCTTTCATTTGTATAATGCAGAACAGTATTGAGCACACATTCATATGTAACTGGCCTTGTTTGAAGGCAAAAAAAAAAAAAAAAAGCTAGCAAGCATATGCACATTAAGCTAAATTTGACAGGCGACATAAGGGACAGTTTTTAGTTCCAGAAGCAAAAATCAAACCATTTTTCCAAATAGGTTATACAGCACTCCAAAACCGCTCTGCATGTTTGTGCATTACAAAGCTAAAGAGTTGGTTTTCCACTAGGTCCCTCAAATGGTTTTATCAATATTGTGAGGATACCTGGAACCTCAGGGGCACTCGTCATCCTTCTCAAGATGCATGATAGAGGTATTTTGTTAAAATGCTATAAGTAATGTACGTACAGAAATGGAAAAATGGGGGCTGCAACGTCTGGGTGACTCATAGTTTGGAGGCCAATTTATCATGCAGGAAGATGCAGTGGAGTCTTTCGCGCTAGGCAGCAGACAATACTTGCAATATGCAAAGATATCGGCAATGGAACTAGAAATAGAACCCTGTTGCCCAGAAGAGCAGTTACCCTCCCAGACATTGACGACACTTCTTGTAATGACGGGGTGCCATAGGGCAATTTCACACCTATACCATGTGTTACAGGAAGACTTGCTGAGTATAACCCCTAAAGCACACATGGAATGGGAGAGCGCCCTGGGAGACACCCTATCCGCCAGAGACTGGGATAAGATCCATGCAGGGGTACAAATGGTGAGCTCCAATGCGCGCTTCAAACTGATATAACTATACACACCAGGCGTATCTCACACCCAGGACTTTACACGCCATCTACCCGCCATCAGACCGGTGTGTTCGCTGTGGGAATCCCGCAGTGGATTTTATACAAATGGTATGGCACTGCCCGGCCATAATACATTTCTGGTGAGAACTGACTAAAAACCTAAACAAGGCTGTAGGTAGGGAAATATCGCTTACACCACATGCTATTTTGCTGGGTGGGTTTCCAATGCCAGTGAAAAAGCTCAGCCACAGGTTTGTTTTGCTCGGCCTACTACTTGCAAAGAGGCGCACTGCCATAGAATGGATCGGTGCCTCGGCCCCCAATTATGCGGACTGGCACAGCGACATGTTGGAGTGGGCAAGAGCGGAAGAAATCAGGATGAAACATTTGCAAAAGAATGAGAAATTGGAAGATGACCTAATGGCATGGGCGCAGATGTTGACTGAGCTGCACGCACTGACTGATACGAATGTGAACACAGGTGAAGGAGGAGAGGGGACAGCGTCCACAGCAGAGGACCACAGAGCAGAGGGTGGGAGGGAGTGCTTGTCCTGAACCCAGCCCAACTTCCTCTGGACCGACCAGAGGTAAAGGAAACACCAGTGGAGACTTGAACTGTGTTATATTGCTAAACATGCAGATTGTAATGGTATTGCCAATTTTAAGAGATGTAACTAATGTTTTGACCGATGCTCATAGACAGAGATCACCCAATTGTGTATTATGGAATCAGGGATCTATGAGTAGCACTAAAGGGAGGGGGCAGTTGGGGACTAATTCTTCCGCAAGATGTTACTGTACTGCTGAAAAAATTGTGTATGCAATGACTTTTGTTGTCCTGATGGGATGTGTTTGAACCGTGCGAAAATCAATAAAATATTATAATAAAAAAAGTAGGAATCACAATCTCGGTCAGGGTTAAGCAAACCCCGAATTAACCTGTGCTTAACCCTATGGAAGTTTCGCACAAAGCAGCCAGACTTAACTTGGAGGCAATGTGTAAATTGTTTATGCAGCACTTCCAAAAGTAATAAAGTGGAGACACGAAAAATCCCACACCAATTTAGAAATAGAGTACATTTGAATAAATTATTTGACACCAAAACAATAAAAATACAATCAGTAGAACCAGAGAAATGGAATTTAAAAAATGTAAGTGAAAATAGTGCCTAAAAGCACAAAGCGCCAACTGTAGTTATCTGGTTGTTGTGGACCAGAACAAAGTCACAAGTTCAGCCCAACCACGACAGGAAGCGGGCCAGATACAGGGACCGAGTTAGGCACGCTGTACCTTCAATCCTGGTTTGTGTAGCTTCAAGAGACCCTGCTTCAAGGATGCGCTGCACAGCAGCAGTTCCGAAGGGCTGCGATGCAGAGTCCTGTATCGTCATCACAGAGAATGCTGTTGACAAGCAGCTTGCGATGCGAAATCTTGCGTCGGGGATACATTGTCCGGCAGCAGTTCTGAAGCAGCTGCGAGGAGATGTGTCGCTTCTGCTCACAGCAACACAGGCTGGCAGAGCACCTTCAGTCCCACTTCTAAGGGTCCAGGTCGGGGGTGGCACCACGGGGGGGGGGGGTGGGGGCAAGTCTCAGCAGACTGAGTCTAGGTGCTGGGTTCAAGGTGGTTGGAGCCTTTTCTGTCCTTGAGGCTCTGATCAGGCCAGCCAAGTAGCCCTTGAAGTCACTCTGATGGTACACAGGCCCAGTTGTTTTGACTCAGGCAGCAGTGCACAACAGAGTAGCAGTCCTTCTTGCAGAGCAGCACAGCAGTCCTAAGTTGTCCAGAAGTGAAGAGTTGGGTCTGACGGCCTATTATTTATACCTCATGTCCACTTTGGAGTGGAAACCTCCAGAACCTTCTATTTCATAGGTGCTTGGAATTTCCTCCCTGTCCTGGCACCAGCTTGTCGAGGTCACAAAAGACTAGTGTCAAACCCTTTGTGAGTATGCAGAGGCAAAAGCTTCGTGATGTGCAAGTATGGTAGGTGACAACTCCTCTCCCCCCTCCCCCATCAAGTCAGCGATGGCACATCCTGCCAACATTTATCTTCCATTTGTCTCACTGTCTGGGAGCAAAACACATAGACCAATTGCCATCTGCACCTAGTCACGCGACCCAGGATGCAGGCACCAACTGGTTAGGATATGAAAATGACAACTTTCTAAAAGTGGCAATTCCAGACTTGTGATGTAAAATTCGACTTTACCATTAAAGAGGGCTTTATATTTCAATTCTTTAGACACCAAACTTGACATGCACACCTGCTCCCAATTGAAAGTATTCACTTATTAAATGTAATAATTCAACCCAATGTTATGCTATGGGAGAGGTGAGCCCTACAGTAATAAGAGTTTTTCACTACCAGAACATCTAAAGAGTCTTTCTCTGTCCACCGCTGTTGAATGCCTTCTAGTCGAAGTTAACAGGGAGGGGGAGTTCCATTCAATCGACTAGTCAATGACGATGCGCAGAGTTGCAATCTGGTCTGTGCAGGATGCATCTTTGCAGAAGTCAGCTTGCTGTTCTCGCAACTGAGCGTCAACTTGTTCCTTCATTCTGTTCAGAATGAGTCTGTTGAACACTTTGCCTGGTATTGATAGAAGAGTTATCCCTCTGTAATTGGCGCAGTTACTCAGGTCACCTTTCTTGGGGATCTTGAAGAGATAACTCATTCCAGTCAGATGGCACCTTCTCCTCCTCCCAGATCATTCTAAACGTGGGGTAGAGCATGACTACTGTTGTTTCAATGTCTGCCTTCAGTAACTCTGGCAATTGGCAAGTCTTGTCAGCTGACAGTATGTCTGGTGGAGACTGTGGCACGGGCTGGTTCAACAGTTCTTCAAAGTCCTCCACACCCATCTCTGTTGGCCTTTGTTACCCAGGATTGTCTTCCCAGCTTTGTCTTAAACAGGTCTTTCTGGCTTGCTGTATCTGCCGTCTTTCGGTGTGCCAGATAATACCTACGAGGGCATGACCTGCAAGATAGTCCATGGAGGACAACTCACAGAAAACTTCTAAGTGAGGATCAGAGTCCACCAGGGTTGTTTTCTCTATCCTTTTCTCTTCCTTCTTTTCTCAGTTTGAATCATGAAGACACCCACAGCAAGGAGACGAAATTGGATCCAGTGGACACCTTCGACACAGTTCAATGACCTTGCCCTACTCTCCCATACTTATCTACAGATGCAAGAGAAGACTGACAATGTGGCAGCCACATCAGGACAAGATGGCCTCAACATCCTCTTTGCAAAAACGAAGATACTGAAAGCTAACACGACCAGCACAATTGCAGTCACTCTTGCAGGCAATACATTGGAAGACGTTGATGCCTCTACCTACCTGGGCAATGTCATAGACCAACAGGTGAGACAGATGCCAATGTCAAGGAAAGAATTGGCAAAGCAAGGGATGCCTTCATTCAGCTAAAGAAGATCTGGAGCTCCAAGGACATAACGCAGCACACCAAGATCCGGCTTTTAACACCAAGGATCACTCCTTCTGTATGGAGCAGAAAGAACAAGTTACTTACCTTTGGTAATGCCTTAGCTGGTAGAGACTATATCCTTACCTTTGTTCTTTTCTTTACACGCCAGCCAGCGCTGATCCGGAGGAAAGCTACTCCTCAGTCACTATTTGACTGGACTGCGACATTTTGTAGAGAGTTTGAGGTTTTCCTCCTGGTGTGTTAGAAGTATGTCATCTAGGAAGATGAGATTCAAACCCTCCAGAGCCAGTCATTGGCTGATGTCAGTGAATGACGCATATCTTGTCTGCCTGTGGTGTTCGACCACAATCCTAAGTCATGCTTCAATTGCCGCGCCATGCTTTGAAGGAGTGGTCCCTAAAGCTCATGGTGGCCCAGAATGCACCTCCACGCAAATAGAGGTCCCAGTCGAGAGAAAAGTCCCGGGACCGGTCGTGGAGTGCGAAGTCGTCATCGTCACACTCCAAGTCCTCGGGACACTCGGGTAAGTAGAGGCAGAAGAAAAAGAGCAAGAAGTTGAAGCAGTCTTCGACTGCTCCTTGTCTGTCTGGCGACAAGGGAGCGTCGGCATTGAAGGCCTGTTCTTCGGAGCCTGCGCCTGGGCCAACTCCATCGTGCCCAGTGCCAGGAGGGAATTGGCTTGGCTGAAAGTCCCTTCCATAGCCACGAAAGGAGCAAAAGGCAGATTGGGGGTGACGTGGGCCAGCAGAGAGGACCAAGGACTTGGCCGTAGCCCTAAAAGCGTTCAAGCGCTGAATCTGCCTTATTTCCAGAGAGACAGATGCCATCAAAGGGCATGTTCATACGGGAAGCAAAAAAGACACATGATGGACGGAATGCAGAGCAAATCAAACATTCACCCCCTGTCAATAGATCTGGGTTAAATCCATTGTTCTTTGGATCACCATACCACCCCAGTTTAGACCCAGCCATATGCAAATCAGTCTTGACCCTGTGCCTCATGGGAACAGTCCAGCCCGAACTGCCAAGCCAGGTCCTCCCTGGACCGGAAACAAGCATCCTGGGATCCCTCATCAGCCAGGCTAGCTTGAATCCAGTGACAGTGGCTTTTCGGGGGAAGCCTTGACATCCCCAAAAAGCCAGTCGTCCTCAACCAGGAGTGGCGCCTCAGGGCCACTGGTCGATGAAACCGCTCTGCATAGTGAGTCTTTCGTGTCACGTCCACATCGTATTGTGAACTTTGCTGCATCTCTGCCATCATTAAGATATAATGGGGTAACCCATAGAAGTCAATGGACCTGGGTAATGATTGGTATAGGAAAACAATGGTCCTGGATTTATATTGAATTAAAGCTTAGTTGCATGGAAAAAACAAGTTACTTACCTTTAAACCCCTTTCTTGAGTTATTTTCCTCTAACTAGTCAATTCACTTACCTCCATAGGTTGCTCCCCCCATCCCTTCTTTCTGTCCTGAGGAAGACCCACTTGCAGAGGATACAAACTGCTCTCACTACACTAGGGTCGAAACGTCGACACTCTCCCCCGTTCGGGGCCTGTACCTGACATTATCCCAGTCCTGCCCGCTTACAGACAAACGCTGTTTGTTAACATTTGAAAAGAACAAAATGAATAACCATGAATTACCTAAGGGACAGGCTCCAATGTAGAACTGGTGCCACCATGAATCACTACCAGTTTTACTAATGAGATTGCAATGTATAAAATGATGAACCATTGATTTGCCTAATTGGATTCCCTTCCTGTATACTCTGTCCTACCTCACGAGCACCTTCTTTCTTCACACTCTCCCTTGGAGTAACCCCCTCCCTATCCTGAACATTGAATATGATAATATGTTATGAAAAGTGACCGAATAAAATAAGTCACCTATAAAGCAATAGTGTGTGCCTTTTTGTATTTTGAGGATATATATATATTTGAATGCTTTACAAATAAACTAATGGTACATTATTGATATAAACTATACATATGCTGTTTATGCATCTCTGCCATCAGCAACAGCCTGAGAGAGCACAGCCCAACCTCTCCAGCACCTGTGGCAGCACTTGCACAACCATGTCCCACAGAGTGTGGGAGTAACGGCCCAAAAGGCATGTGGTGTTCACAGATTGCAATGCTAGGCTGGCAGAAGAAATCCTCTTCTATCCCAAGGAGTCCAGCCTTTTGAATTCCCTGTCTGGTGGAGTGGTAGGAAATGCACCTTGGGGCGTCGCGGCATGGACCACCAAGCTCTCCGGGGAAGGGTGTTGGGTGAGAACATTTGGGTCCCATGGGTCGGGTCGGGGCGGGAAGCGATCATCCTATTCAAAGGTGCCCCTGGGTTGTGTTTGGACCAAGTCCCCAGTAAGACGTCAGTAAGGAGGTCATTGAATGGGAATAGGGGGTCAGACGAGGAAACTCCCGGTTGCAACACCCCTGTCAAGATGTTAGTCTTGACTGCCACCGAGGGCAATTGAAGGTCAAGGACCTCAGCTGCCTTCCGCACCACCATTGCATATGAGGCTCCCTCCTCTCTAGCTATGGTAGGAGAAAACATACCACTATATGGAGAAGTATCCAGTCCACTGGCTTTACTCAGTTCCTCATACTAGTCCATATTTGGGTCTTCTTCATAGGTCTGGTATTCTGGAGTCTGAGGAACCAGGCCTTGAATGCAGACTATCCCGCGTCGGCCGACAGATGAGGAGAATCGAAGACCGCTTCGACTTCTTGCTATTTTTGTTGTGCCTCGACTTGCCCAAGTGTCCTAAGGACTTGAAGTGGGACAAGGACTGGCTACTTCAGACTCTGTGACAGGTCTCAGGACCTTCCTCTTGACTGGGGCCTCAATTTGCGTGGAGTCAAAAGCCGGGCCGCCATGAGCTTTAGGGACTGTTCCTTCAAAGCTTTCGGATTCAAGGCGCAGCAATTGGAGCACGAATTTGGGTTGTGGTCACGATCCAAACAATACAGGCAGACAAGATGCGGGTCAGTCACTGACTTCGGCCAAGGACAGGCTCTGCAGGGCTTGAATCCAGTCTTCCTAGATGACATACTCAACACACTAGGAGTAAAACCTCAAAACTATCGACAAAACGTCAAACAAAAAAAAAAGTCAAATAGTGACTGAGGGGTGGCTCTTCTCCGGATCATCGCTGCTGGCATGGAAATAAAATAAAGGTAAGGAATCTGTGGCTAGAAGTCTATATCAGATCTTAGAGGACAACAGTGAACACCACCAACAAAGCCCAGACCTTCATCAACACCTGTCTGAGGAGAATCCTCCAAATCTGCTGGCCCACACCATCAGCTCCAAAGACCTATGGCAGCAGACTTTCCAAGAACCGGTTCATGAAGAAATAACGAAAAGCTGCTGCAGCCGGATAGGTCGCACCCTTCGCAAGCCCGCACCAACCACCACCAGGCAAACCCTGACCTGGAATCCTCAAAGGAAAAGGAAAGGCTGACTGCAAGGTTACTGTCCTTTAAAAGGGATATCCCTTGTTTAGATTCTCACACTCTCACAGTCACATTTTGTACCTCCTATTGCTAGTTTTGGACCCAGGGCTTTTCTTTGTGTGCGACATAGTTCTGGTGGGGAGTCAATCCCTGCAGGTCCTTAAAACTCCTCCAGCCCCCCTTGTGATTTATAACGTTACACTTGGCGTCAGATTGAAATATAAGCCAAGGAAAGAGAAGGCTGGTGATTGCTGGTTGATGGCGCATACCCCAGGAGGGGTAGAAGGCGTAAGGACATGTAAAACTTAAAAAGCACATGTTCGACTTTTTAAATACACTATAACCTGCCCAATGGGCTATTTATCGCCTACCCTAGGGGTGACATATGTATTAAAAAGAAAGGTTTAAGCCTGGCAAAAGGTTTATTTTGTCAGGTCAAATGGCAGTTTAAAAATGCACACAGGCTGCAATGGTAGGCTGAGACATGCTTAAAGGGCTACTTGAGTGGGTGGCGCAATCAGTGCTGCAGGCCCACTAGTAGCATTTAATTTACAGGCCCTTGGTCCATGTAGTAGCACTTTACTAGGGACTTACAAGTAAATTAAATGTGGCAATTGGGTGTAAGCCAATGTTACCATGTTTAAAGGAGAGCGCACAAGCACTTTAGCACAGGTTAGCAGTAGCAAAGTGCACAGAGTCCTAAAAGCCAACAAAAACTGGTTCACAGGACAGTGAATGTAAAATGTTGGTGGAGGACCCTGTAGAAAGGGCCAAGTTCAACATGAGCTGGTCACTAACCACCTTGAAATGCCAATGGACCACCATCAACGCCTTCCAATTTCCTTAGGATTTTCTTTCTGAACTTGACGGATGGATATCTAGGCTTTTTAAGGCGTGCAAAACCTTAAGATTCCAAGTACCATTTTGGGATTCGCATTCAGTATTGGGTGCATTGAAGAAACCTAATTCTGACCCATTAGAAACTGTCAGAGAAATTCCAGTCATTGAAGATGGTTTTCTTGAAGGCTAGTTACTACTACTGCTTTGTTGAGTAACCCTCCTCTCAGAATATTTGAAGACCATACATATTGTAATGAGATGGAGTTTGAAATGTGTACTTATGGTCAATTTAGTGTTTCACAGATATCAGTACATCGTTCTTCCAGAATTAACTCCTGAGACTGCTTCAGAACAGTACTCTACATTTGTAAGATGTAGTCACAGCAGTCAAACTTTATTTAGGTCTATATCGTTCAGGGAGAGTGACCGTATGTCAATTTTGGACATGCTAAGAGGTTGTAAGTTTTTGTCTACTTTGGGTCAATGGACTCATTTCTATTGCCTACTCAGGAGCAGATTGTGCGCTTCCAGGCTCTGTACAGGCTCATTCTTCAAAAGGATGAGCAGCTCCATGGGCTGAATGGGGAAGAGTCTGTTACATATATTTGTATGACAGCAACTTGGGCAAGTCCTATGTTTGTTAACTATTATAGATCTAGCCAAGTTACTGAACTACGGTTTGGTACTTCTGCTTCATGAATCTTGTGGTGTATCTTTTTGTTTTTATAAGGACAACTGTAGCTCTGGCATGTCTGCAGAAAGGAAACCGATTTTGGCCCCTGTCCAAAATTAGCAAAATCCTCAAGGAAGTTGCACAGTTGACAGACCGATAGAAAATATGCCCAACAGATCTACAAACTACCTATGCACTATCACTTTTCTGCAAAGCAAATTAGTGTTTCCTGACTAAAGTGTAACAGTTCGAAAACTTAACACCCAACTGTCCCACACCACTATAAAAGGGCCTTTCACATATGACCACAGGGTCATTCACATATACTATGCTCCTCTGCATTTCTAATATATTCTATAAGGTAAATGCTACTTACCAGTATGCATCTGTTCTTGGCATGTAGAGCTGCAGAGTCGTACACTGTGCATGAGATCGCCATCTGGTGTTGGGCTCGGATGCTTGCACTTTGTTGTTGTCTTGGAAGAGTCTTTTGTAGTCACGAGATAGGTGACTCCTCCTTTGGACGATAGTGCGCATGGGCATCGACTCCATGGTTAGATTGTTTTTCGCCATGATGGGAAAAGATGGAGTCAGTAAGAAGAAAAAGATGTCCATGTGAATATATCTAATTAAGATTATACTGGAACAGATACAGGTTCCGGGGAGGTGGGTGGCGTGTACGACTCTGCAGCTCTACATGCCAAGAACAGATGCATACTGGTAAGTAGCATTTACCGTTCGAGGCATATGAGCTGCAGATCGTACACTGTGCATAGACTGTATAGCAGTGTCTCCCCTAGCGGTGGTCACCTGTATCAGTTGCAGTAGTCTGAAAAAGTGTTTTAAGAACAGCTTGGCCCACAGCAGCTTGCTGCTTTGCGTGTACATCAACACAGTAGTGTTTGGTAAAGGTATGTGGCGTAGACCATGTTGCTGCCTTACATATGTCATTTAGGGGATGTTCCCTAAAAATGCCATAGAAGCCCCTAGTTTACGTGTGGAATGTGCCCTAGGGGGAATTATTAAGGTGCGTTTAGCCTTTTGGTAGCAAATTTGAATGCATTTGACTATCCATCTAGCAATGCCAGCCTTTGAGATGGGATTACCTTTATGTGGTGGGGAGAAAGCTACAAATAATTGTTTTGTCTTTCTGAAAGGTTTGGTCCTGTCAATGTAGTAAAGTAGGGCTCTTCTGACATCTAGTGTGTGTAGAGCTCTTTCTGCTACAGAGTCTGGGTCTTGGAAAAAGACGGGTAACTCTATTGATTGGTTAAGGTGAAAAGCAGAAATTACTTTAGGTAGGAATTTGGGGTTTGGTCTGAGAACTACTTTATTACGATGGATTTGTAAAAAGGTTCTTGTATGGTTAAAGCCTGAATCTCACTCACTCTTCTGAGAGAGGTTATTGCAATTAGGAAGGCTACTTTCCATGTAAGAAATTGTAACTCACATTTGTGCAGAGGTTCAAATGGGGGACCCATGAGCCTGGTGAGGACAATATTTAGATTCCATGCTGGAGAGGGTGGCAATCTAGGGGGAATGATTCTTTTAAGGCCTTCCATAAAGGCTTTAATTGCAGGTACTCGAAACAGTGACAAATGTTGTCTGTTTTGTAAGTATGCGGCTAGAGCGGCAAGATGTAATCTTATGGATGAGTATGCTAGGTTACATGTTTGCAGATGCAGCAAGTAACAGATAATGTTTTGTATGGAGGCATCTAGTGGGTTGATATTGTTGTTATTGCAATAAATAGCAAACCTTTTCCATTTTGCTGCATAACAAGCCCTGGTAGTGGGACGTCTGGCTTCTTTAATGACCTGCATACACTCAGGTGGAAGGTTAAGGTAACCGAACTCTAGGACTTCAGGAGCCATATTGCCAGATTCAGTTGACCTGGATCGGGGTGTCTGATCTCTCCATGGTTCTGAGTTAAGAGGTGTGGAGAGAGGTGCAGTTTGTGGTGTGGAACTACTGAGAGTTCGAGAAGTGTTGTGAACCATGGTTGTCTTGCCCATGTGGGAGCAACTAGGATCATTGTTAGAGACTGTTGTCTGAGTTTGCGTACTACTAGGGGAATGAGTGGGAGAGGCGGAAAAGCGTATGCAAATCTGCCTGACCAGTTCATCCATATTGCATTGCCCTTGGACGACGGGTGTGGGAACCTGGCGGCGAAGGTTGGGCATTTTGTGTTTTCTTGTGTGGCGAACAGGTCTATTTGTGGATGGCCCCACATTTGGAAAAAGGTTGTAGAACTTGCGGATGCAGTTCCCATTCGTGAATCTGTTGTGTCTGTCGACTTAACAGATCCGCAATGTGATTGTGAACTCCTGGAAGGTGTTCTGCAAGGAGGTAAATGTTTTGAGGAATGGCCCATCTCCATATGGCTTGCGCCAGGCGAGACAGCTGTAGAGAGTGTGTCCCCCCTGTTTTTGTACATAGTACATTGCTGTCATGTTGTCTGTTTTGACTAAGACAGTCTTGTGAGTAAGATGCGGTTGGAATGACTTTAGCGCTAGAAATATTGCTAATAATTCTAGGTGGTTGATGTGGAGCAGTTTTTGTGACTTGGTCCAGCTGCCCTGCGTTGTGTGGGTAAGGAGGTGAGCTCCCCACCCGGTGAGAGATGCGTCTGTTGTGAGCACTATTTGTGGAACTGGCTCTAGGAACGGCCGCCCTTTGGAAATGTTTTGTATGTTCCACCATTGCAGAGAGCGATGAGTGCGGCTGTCTACCAACACCAGATCTGTAAGCTGGCCCTGAGCTTGGTTCCACTGACGTGCTAAGCATTCTTGCAGGGGCCGCATTTGAAGTCGTGCGTGAGGGACAATAAAGATGCACGAGGCCATCATTCCTACGAGTTGCATAAACACTCGAGCTGGAAGGTAGTGTTGAGGTAGGAATTTGTTGATGAGGGCTTGCATACTTGTTATCCTGGAAGGATTGGGGTATGCAAGGGCCCTGGAGGTATCGATTGTGGCTCCTAGGTACTGATGTATGTAGGAGGGATGGAGATGCGATTTGGTATGGTTTATTGTGAACCCCAAATTGTGTAGTAGCCGAACTGTTTGGAGTGTGTGCTGTACACATTGGTTGTGTGACTTGGCTTTTATTAGCCAGTCGTCTAGATACGGAAACACGTGAATGTGTTGTCTTCGTAAGTGCGCAGCTACTACTGCTAGGCACTTGGTGAAAACCCTTGGTGCTGTTGCCACCCGAATGGGAGGACTTTGAACTGATAATGTTGTCCGTCCACTATGAACCTTAGGTATTTCCTGTGCGCAGGGTGAATGGGAATATGGAAATAGGCGTCCTTGAGATCTAGTGTGGCAAGGAAGTCGCCTTGTTGGAGTAGTGGAAGTATTTGTTGAAGAGTGATCATGTGAAAATGATCTGAGTGAATGTAATAGTTGAGGGGTCTGAGGTCCAGTATGGGCCTGAGGGAACCGTCCTTTTTGGGGATTAGAAAGTATAGTGAGTAAACCCCTGTGCCCTGATGTTGTAGAGGGACTGGTTCTATTGCGTGCTTTTGGAGCATAGAGAGAACCTCTTGATTGAGGAGCGTTAGATGTTCCGTGGACATGGGACGCTGTCTGGGTGGTATGTTGGGGGAGTAGAAGTGAGTTCGAGGCAGTAACCATACTGGATAATTTGTATTACCCACCTGTCGGTGGTGATGGAATTCCACGCAGGTAGGAACTTTGACAGTCTTCCCCGACGGGAGTGGAATGATCGGGGGAAACGGAGGGAAGTCACTGTTTGGTGGTAGGGGAGGTGCGTGTGTTAAACCCGCGTCCTCTACCCCTGTTGTTATTACCTCTGTAATTACCTCTGGAGTAACCTCTATTAGAGGAGGTTTGAGTGGTGTTTTTGTAGTTAGCAGAGGTGGTGTCTGTGGCTGTAGTTTTGGAGCCGCCTCTATATAAGGAGCGACGAAAGGAACCTCTGCTAGGTGTGGCTTGTAGAGCTCCCATAGCTTTGGCTGTGTCTGTGTCCTTCTTCATTTTTTCTAGAGAAGTGTCCACATTAGGCCCAAACAGGTGTTCCTGGTCTAAGGGTTGATTGAGGATGGTAGATTGTACCTCCTGCTTGAAGCCAGATATTCGTAGCCATGCGTGTCTGCGCAGCAAAACGCTTGAGTTTATTGTGCGTGCTGCTGTATCTGCTGCGTCAAGGGCGCACTTTATTGAGGTGTTTGTGACAATCTTGCCTTCTTGTATTAGATCATTGGCCTTGGTCTTATACTGATCTGGAAGGTGCTCAATGAGCTTTTCAAGCTCGTCGTAATGGGCTCTGTCATATCTCGCCAGTAAGGCTTGGGAATTGGCGATGCGCCACATGTTTGCTGCTTGAGACGCAACTCTTTTTCCCGATGCGTCGAGTAATTTGGACTCCTTGTCTGGAGGTGGTGTCTCACCAGTAGCCTGGGAGTTTGCCCTTTTCCGTGCATTAGCAACTACTAATGAGTCTAGAGGGAGTTGGCTTTTAATATAAGCTGGGTCAGAAGGGGCAGGTTTATATTTTTTCTCGATCCTTGGGTTAAGAACCCTAGCCCTAACTGGGTCTTTGAAGACCTCAGGGGCATGTTTAATAATGCCTTTAAGCATAGGTAGAGTATGGGTAGACTTTTGAGGCTGGCTAAAAGTTTCTAGTAAAAAGTCTTCTTCCAGGGGGTCTGAGTGTAACTTGACACCATGGTATTGTGCTGCCCTGTTTATCACCTGTGAAAACCCTATAGCATCATCTGGAGGTGAGGCTTTTGATGGGTATGGTTCAGGGACAGGTATATCTGGGAGGTCATAACTGTCCCAGGGGTCTTGTGGTGGGATACTGTGAAGGTCGTCATCAGTGTAGGTGTTGTGAGGTGACTGCATGTCATCATCATGATCCTCCCTGTCTGTATCCCCTTGTGGTGAAAAACAAGGTGGAGGAGAGTGAGGCGGGGAGTGTAGAGGGCTGAGGTGTTGTGGAGGTGGAGAGAAAGACCTTATAGGTGATGTGGAAGAGTCTTTCTTCTTATGAGGTGGCTCAGGTGTGGTTGGTTCCTGTATCTTCCTCTTGTGAGGTATTACTGATTGTACCTGTCCGGTAATAGGGTCAATGTGCAGAGTTTTCTGCTTTGGGTCGATGGGAACCAAGAGTTCTTCTGAGCTGGCGTGTTTGGTCGGCATCGAAGATTTCGGCTCCGAGTGTTGTTTGGGCTTGCGAGGTTGTTTGGTGTCCTTTGGTGAAGTTTTCGACACCGAGGGTTTTTGTCGACTCCGAAGGTTTGGTATGCTTCGGTGTCGAGGTGTCTGGGACCTTGGACTTTGGCGCCGAAGGGTCTGTTGGTGCCGAGACCTTAGTCTTGTGTTTCGGTGCCGATGAGTGTTTTTCGGCTCCGGGACGTGGCTGGCTCGGTCCCGAGCTGCCAGAAGGCTTTAGGTGCTTGGGAGTCGAGCCGGAAGGCGGGGCTCCTGAAGCTTTGTGATGGTGCAGACCTAGGCCCGAAGGCGAAGGTGTGACCGAAGCCTTTTGTTTCTTGGGGGCAGGGGCATCGACGTGAGTACTCACAGTACGTTGGTGTGGTGTGATGAGTTGGTCGTCGGACCCTGAGTCTTCGGCTCCGGAGGTGTCGATTTGTAAATCTCCGGTGTCCGGGTTGTCGGAGCCTGTGTCAAAGATGTCGTCCGGTGCGGGAGCGGCTGACCTGGACATTTCGTGTCGTCGGGCCCGGCGATCACGGATGGTCTTTTTGGACCGAAAGGAGTCACAGGCTTGGCAGTGTTGGCTCTCGTGTTCTGGAGAGAGGCAAAGATTACAGATCTCGTGGAGATCTGTGTGTGGGAATTTAGCCCCACACCTGCATTTTTTAAATGGAGTCCTTTCCATATGCTGGATGATGGCGCCGACACGCCCAACGGACCAACGTCGGCGACCGGACTCGAAACAGTGTTGGAGTGGAGACGCGATGAGGGGATCGCGATCGAAAACAATACCGTCGAACAGTAGGAGGTTCTTCTGCGCGTCGAGAGGGGAACCGATCGATGTGGATCCGGAGCGCAGCAAGGTACATCCGAACCCGATGGCGGAAAAAAACAATCTAACCATGGAGTCGATGCCCATGCGCACTATCGTCCAAAGGAGGAGTCACCTATCTCGTGACTACAAAAGACTCTTCCAAGACAACAACAAAGTGCAAGCATCCGAGCCCAACACCAGATGGCGATCTCATGCACAGTGTACGATCTGCAGCTCATATGCCTCGAACATGTATTTATTTATGAAGCACATGCATACCTAAAGGCTTTATGGCACTGTGAAAACTTGACTAAAGGAACAATCCCAACTTAGTTAATTTCAAGATCAGTAATCTCTTTCCCAAAGGTTAGACAGTCAATCAGGTGAGGTAAAGAATTCATGTATTTAGTTTCCTGTCTCCGTCCGAACCTTATGGAAGCATACACATACAAGAGTGGCGTCAACAACCTATGTTCCATGCTAGGGGTAGTGCCAACACCTATTAATCAAAAATCATCTGGGCTTGAAGCCTGACATGCCTTGCTCACCATAAGACCACTGAACCACTTCACCAGTGTTGCTAAGCCAACACAGGTGTCCTGTGGGCATAATGCAAACTTTCACAACTAATCTGCCAATTGCACTCTATAAACAATGAAGGTTTGCACAGGATGGTCTTAATGGTAGGTTCAAGTACAGGCTGTTGCAATAGTCCAATCTTGAGAGTGCCATGAGCCGTGTTACAAGAGAATGTTCACTTTTCCGTAGGCAGAGTAGAAGTCAAGAGTTTGAGGAGAAAGAAACAAAGTTTAACCATAAACATTTCCACACTAAAATACCAGCCCTCATCAACTAGGTCTCCAAACCTATCTATCAACAATCGGTGCTGGTTCTGGGGAGGCAAATAAAAGCAGAGGCTAAAAGTTCAGGACCAAAAGATGCATCCCCACAGGCATGAATTTATATATTACTGCCATTCAACTTCAGAAAATTAAATTGATCCAATTCTGCCACTGCCTCAGGAGATTATTTCAGCATAAGAAGGGTTGGAAGAACCCATTCTTCTTAGTCTGGGCACCATAAGTATTGGTCAGAAAAAAGAACCCAAAATTAATAAAATCAGTTTGGCTAAAGAGATCACATATTTGTTATATAGTACTAGGCTAAGCAAGGTGCCTTGTGAGAGCCCAGGTAACCTTCCTTCCACCACCATCACCAAGTCAAGCTACACAAGACAGATCAAAATGCTCCCAACGTCAGCTGCTGATAATTATCAGTGAAAACAGGGGAGATCCAATTGAGGGGCGTATCTTCACAATCTGCTTACATCAGGTAGGAGAGGAAATAGTCTACTGATGTGAGATCTGTGCTTCTGAATATCCTAATCTGCACGGTATGCATGAAGAAGCTCTCTGTAACAGCATGTAGAGCACAGTGTGATAAGGCAAGCAATAACTGAAAATAACATACTTGAATCCACAGTAAAAATCAAAGACTGCACCTACTGACAAAATCCAGAGCCCATGATTAAGAAGTATTCTTTTTATTTATATTAGACACATTGCTGTAAAAAAGATAACATGGAATAAACTTTTTTTTTTTTTTTTTACACATAGAATCAGTGAATTAATTATTAGATAGACAAGGTGTCACATCACAGGGCAAATGTATTTGTAGGAGCACTGCACCATGGGAATTAGGAGCACCAAGACCAGATATTTATAAACATATAGGAGAAGAGTTGTGTTTGAAATTTGCATTTATTTTTCTTCAATTGAATGTTTCAATGAACAAAATAACCAAAATAGTACTTTAAATGAAAATCATTGTTGCTGCAAGAAGAGTGTAGTTTGCAAGATAACCAAAGAAATATTGCGATTCGCTTAAACTGTATTTGCTGATGAAGGTGGATGATGTTCGGCTAGGAGTCCAAAACAAAAGGTACTGGCGATGTATTTTGATAAAATAAAGTGAGATTACTCCAAAATGTTCTACTTTATTTTACGTTGGCAATCACATCCACTGTAACATAAATGCTACTTAATTGGAAGGTTATAATACAGAAGCAATATTTTTATAGCACTTACATCAATCATCGTGCTATAAAACATTTGTGCATGTTAAACTTCTACAAGTCAATGGCAAGAGAATCCTTTTCAATTTTTTAGTATTTCCTGCTCCAGTCTCCAAGATGCAATTTGTCAATGCAGGTCCCAGTTTATATTGAATTCTGCTCTCAAAGTGCATCTCAGGTCATACCTCAGAGATCATACTAAAAACTGAACATCCAACATACAAAGCCACAGTTCTATACCCACTAAAAGTGCTCTAAATGTGGTCACAAAATGGCAATTATCTTACAAAACAGAATCCATTATTAAATTTGGGTGTACAACAGTAATTTTAATTCAGGGACTGAGTGGCACATGAAGAGTTACAAGTGTACTGCAGTGTGCCAAAGCTTTTTAAAATATAGAGTAAATCAGATTGTAGAAGAACACCGTATTTTCATTAATCACACGGAATTTGTCAGTTCTAGTACAATCACATCAAATAAGAAATGTGATGGATTCAGAGCACACGTCTTTCATAGTAGAGATCTCATTTTAAGCACTTTACGTGCCCATTTTAAATGAAATTTGATTGTTTATTAGTCAGACCTTCCTTGACCTTGTCCTGAAAGCGTCTTAAAACATTTGAAATGTGATTTGGCTAACAAGGTGTGTGTGCCTACCACTAAAAATAAAACAAAGTCTTTAAGTGCATGAAATGGGCAGAACACCTTTCAAACACGCACATCTTTATTTGCAATGTCCTTGCCATGGAATGCACATTATGGAAGTCATTTAAGAGTAGAAGCCATTAACTCCATAAAGGGGTACACAGTGAACTATAAAACATCTGGTAAACCGATATCAGTACTGCGTCCTAAAGGAGAGTTGCTCAAGTAAGGTTTTGTTTGATATAAGTTTATTCAATACTGGATAGAGTTAAAAAACAAAATGTACAGGTTCCTGTGACTGCAAGCGCGACAGGACCCCTTTAGATATTTCAGATCAATGGATTTTTTTTGTTTTCCCCTAGTAGTTTTATATGCATGCTCTGCTAAGCGGTATGCTGTCATCCAAGTTGGGACGATGGAATGACCAAGTGAGGGAAACGTAACATTACTTAAAGTGTCAGAAGAATACAAACCTGGAGCTATTTGAATACATAAAGCACTTTTGTCTGGGCTCTATACCATTTGGGACTCAGCCTATGCAGTCTGAAAGGTTAAACTGACAGATGCAATGTATCCCAGTCAATGAAATGTTCAATAATATATAAACAAAATCATAAAAGAAATAAGTCTCCCAGGAAATACCCAACTTGATCTCCCCTATCTCTCGGGGGAACTACTGTCTGTACATGCACAAAAAACTACTGAACTCTGCAGAATTGGCTGCATTTTCAACAGGTCACACCTCTGGAAATTAGAAACAAACATTACAAATAAAAGAGAACGTTTAGCTGACCAGCAAAACTGTAAAGTTGTAGATAGCTACCATCGCCTATGAATCATACAAGCAAATAAAAAATATAATGTAGTCCAAAAATGACAACTGATTAACGCAATGCTCCTGAAACACAACGCTACAGTTTTAATACAATTATAGAAAAAAATGCTAAATGCTCGACTTTCAGGAAAAGCTAGTTACAAAATCATTTAACATTTTAAAAATAATACATTTAATATAATATATAACCAATAACTAATATTGGGTATTTGCCAAGGTTTTTGCTTTGCACAATTTATATGTCCTATGGAGTTACAACGCATATATACAATTTAACATAGTTAAGAGTATGAAAATACCAAGGGATTCTTTTGTACAACAGAGCAGGTTACCCCCAGTTTACTGCTGCTTTAAAAAAACAAAAAAAAACATTTTGTTGAACCATCTAAAGACTCATTCCATGGGAGGTTCAAGGAGACTAATTATTAATTTAGTATACCAAAGAAAAAGGCAAAAAATAAAATAAAAAAGGATCACAAGCTAAGAAGCGTATAAAAGCACAAAATGATCACATTTTGGTATTGAAAATAACCCCTGAGATTAAAAAAAAAAAAATTAAGACACCGTTGTTAGGAGGAAAA
Source organism: Calotriton arnoldi (assembly GCA_963921515.1). Taxonomy (NCBI): domain Eukaryota; kingdom Metazoa; phylum Chordata; class Amphibia; order Caudata; family Salamandridae; genus Calotriton; species Calotriton arnoldi. The sequence goes on from CAWUFW010002027.1 coordinate 1,245,256, forward strand.
TTACTAAACTTATATAATGTATAGTGGTTTGTAAACACCCTATAGAAAGTTCATCATACAAGCATGTAATGGCTCAGCTCATTCTCAAAAATGAGGCCACAGAGAGAGAGTAGTTCAAACGGGTACATCTAAAGGGCCGTCATCGATTCCTGCTTCTTGTTTCTTTATGAAATATTAAGCAGAACCATCAGTATGGGTTTAATCGAAACACAGGGTTGTCGCATATGAGCAAGACTTTGGATCTCACATGCACATTTGCTCACTCATGTTCTTTTGCCATAATATCAGGTAACATCTTCATTAATGCGATTACATTTTTTTAATGAAAGATGAACCAAATATATTTGGTTTAAGATGCAGGATTACCTGGGGGGAAATGGCCATGGAAGGATAAAACAAAATCTTGAATCTATGACCATGGGTTATAGTTAAAATGATGCTGATTTCTAACATACTTTCTTCTATCTGTTTAGGAAGAATATGGCTAAAAGATTACTTAACCAGAAACAAAATATCAACTCAAGTAATTCTTATTGCAACCTCGAAGCATAAAGCAAAAGCATAAACATTCTGCATAGCAAGAACGGAGTCACACTAAGAAGGCCAACAACTAGAGAAGTGAAATTCCAGACCAAAATGTATTTTCTCTTGTTTGAGTCCATGCCCCGCAACACGTTCCATCAATTGTTGACTCGCCAATGATCGACAACCTTTCAAGCACTCCTTCAGACCAACCTGAAGGGCATGCTTACAATTTATAAGCTCCAATCACAGGACACTACCAACCTCTCGGAAGGCAGAACGCCGCTAATGTGGTAGAACACCTGGGCGTGGAACATACAATAAGCAACACACTTTATTATGTTCAGTGACCACTGCAGCTATATATCACACCTGAAAGGCTACACTTTATTGGAAGATCAGATATAAGACGTTTTGTGACTTCTAGATATTTATCAGTTATTTTGTTAATGGATGATTTTCCTAACTTGAGACAGAAAAAAAGCAGACAACAGTTCTACTACAGTTGCTCCTCCAAACCCAAAAACCAATGAGGAAGTCATTTTTTAAATAGCTTCTAGGCTATGTTTTGCACTTGCACAGACACAATATAACCCGCAGCCCACTGCATGGATCGAGGTGATCACCATGTGCCTGCAGAATATGAAATCTTGCTGGAATGCTCGTCAAATAATTGTCTAGCAAAATACAGACAATGAATTTTACTTGACATATTAGATTAAAGAATCCAGCACAATAGGACCGATAGCTCTGACTTATATGCTGCAGAAATCGTCAGTCATCTGCACCTGAATTAAACAGTGATGAACATGGTCTTAACCTCCACCTAAAACTGATCGGCTAGAACAGAGAAGAGTAAAATTCTCTTATGTGAAAAGGTTCCAGATCAAGTCTTTTTGTACTGTTCATAGTCATTATGTACCTACTTTTATGCACATATATAAATGTTTAACTGTTATTAACAAAATCTTCTTTGAAGTATGCTAAAGTTTTCCCAAACTACTATGTGGCATAAATGCTGAAATATCTGGCAGTGCTGGAGATCAGTTGGGTACAACAGTGGTCAGCAACCAACAAAGGCAGGCTACCCAGGCATTAGACATTCCCACCAACGTAACGGAAATCAGACACTTAACTTAAAATGCTAGCAAACACATCATGGCAGCGTTTATTAAGTCATCGGCCCAGTATTGAAATGTAGGAAAATGGACATCTTACACTGAAAAGCAGTTTATATTCCACAAACAACTGCCAACTGTACTTGAAGTGATACTACATGTAACTGACACATGTAGGTTTGAACTCTGTCTCCTATGAACCTCTGCTTGAATATTAAATATTAAAAGTCTCAATTTCAGGTTTGATGGTGTTGCGAGGCATGGGGGGGGCGATACCTTGCATGGATAACTTCTGCAAGAGCCGTCTTCAAGTATCATGGTTTATATACGATGAAGCTGGAAATTGCAACGGTGGCAGCAATATAGTCAAGCCAGAAGGAATCCAGTGGGCACGTTTTGCTGCTCAACCATGGTAAACTACTTGTGTAAGCATAATACCAGCAATAGCCATTGCCTACATAGAACCTTCCAACGTTGTGTCATTAAGAAGCAAGGCTTTCATTAAAAATGTATAAAGCATCATTAGCAATGTAAATAAAGACACATGACACACAGGGAGAAAAACGGTACAGAAACAATAAGTTCTTCGGACAAGTTTGTAAAGCAAATTCCCAAACACTAGAAAAAGATTTAAAAGAAAAAATAGGAGAGAAAACATTTGTTGACCGAGTGGTTCATCTGAATTTGGTATGAACTATTACTGTGCCAACCAGGTCTTTAAAAGCACAGTTGTGGCATTCTGAAGCATATTAAAAAAAAAAAAAATTCCCTTTTAACACTGATCTCAAGAAGTGCTAATCGCGAACGTCTTCTGTATAATGTCAACAACAATTTTACCATCCCTGTACGAAAGCAGACTTCAATCCCAAGAAACTACAGTTTGCTTGTTAACCTCTTAATTGATCAAACAAAATACACAGAATTGTAAACACGATTTTAAGTAATAGTTAAAGACAAAAGGACTGTGTAAACAATAAGACTGATACAACAGGCATTAAAAGGCTAAAAACAGATGTGCAAAGTTAAATCATAGCAGCGTTGGAAACAAGCAGCAAATCAGAAAATTGAAAAAAAAACATTATGACTTTAGCATGTCTCCACTTCATTGTTTTCACTTCTGCAAGAAGGAGCCAGAAACCAACTGGCCTTGGGGGCTAAAACTCCACATCGGCATTGGACGGTTTGTTGGACTTGGCTCAAGTTTAATAGAGCTCTCCACAGCAGCACGACAGCCTGGGTTCTGAGGCACTGCAAACCCTGTGCTTCGAAGAAGCAGAGAAAGGGTCTTCTAAGTGAGCTGTAGTCTATGGTTTGCTTCATCAAAGCAGCACGCAACGAAAAAAGCTGCTCTTCTTTGAACGGTTTTCTGTGATTTTCACTGGCCCGCCTCCACCGGGCGAAACACCGTCGTTCTGAAACAATTGCAACACAAGTGGATTATTAACATTTGAAGCTTCTTTTCAACAGAGTGTACACTAACTACATGAAGCAAGTTCCCAATAGCTCCAACTGCTATGGAGCACAAATAAGCAACATCAGACCATCTACTGACACCTGCAAGAGAAATTGGCATTAGTGGAAGCCTTTTTATCATAATTGTTGTTGTAAAAAGGGAATGTTCATGGATGCAATTTGTATACCACAATTTCTAGGTCTATCCTGGGCTGAAATCATTAATAAAGTGCTGCACGCGGTAAAGGTGGAATCAAAGCCCTTATCCTGGCCCCTTGCTGTTAACCTATAATTTCAAAACACTCCTCTTTAACCAACTGTACATTAAGGTTACATTTTCTTCACGCCTGAATCACAATATAAGTTTGAAACAGCCAAAATGTAGAAGGGTGGAGAATTGCTCAAGTACGATCACTGATGTCATCCTTTGTGTGCGATACATTTTTTTCAGCGCACGACATTTTAGCTGCGACTGCTGGTAAATATACTGAACAACCAGTGTAGAGGACTATTAACTGCTTATGGAGATAGCTTGCAGAGTGTGAATTTTGTGAAGTAAATGCAATATAAAGCTCATCATGCAACCTTACGAAGTACTTAGTGAGAAAAGGAAACATTACTTACTTTCAACAGGTGTTCAACGGCTTGATGTTCGTGCCTAATCCGAACATCTATGCCTAGTTCGGGATACAATTTAGACATTTTCGAAAATTAACCTCAATAGAAGTGCTAGCATAGAAGCTTTGTGCAAAATGTACCCTCAAGTTGTACTTTTTAAATTATTTCCAATGGGTCCGAGAGATTTTGTAAAGAGTTTTGTCGTGTGCGTAGATTTTAAGAAAGCTACAAAGTTCAAAATGCTGGCTAATTGCCGGATTCGTGCTACTTGTGAAGACAATATTCTATTGGCATGTGCCCCAGAATCATGAAAAACACTAAACAGCATTATGAATTATATAGACCGAATGAGAGCCACCGAAGGGCTTGCTACAAGTCACCATTTAGGTCTTGGGTCGTCACTTGAAATAAATCCACATAACTGATGACTTCAGTAATTTTTCATATCTCCTTAGTGGACCTTAGAATCAATATAACAAAAGACCAGGTCAAGTCACCAGATGATTAACCTTTGTGTTGCTTCCCTAGTTCCGTCATCACCAACACCATTTGTTTCTCGACCCAATGAGTGAAAGCGAACACACTTTATAACCCTCTTCTTAGACTAGTCAGGCTCTCCATGATAGCATGGTCACATCTGGGACAGATTTTTTCTTCTTTTTTTGATTAAAAAAAACTTTATTTAATCTTAGGCCAGCCGGGCTGGCAGAGATGAACATATGGCACACATGTAACATTACAGAATGGAGTGTACAGTCTGTACAGGGTAGGGACACCCAATTAGTATAACAGTAAACACGAAGAATATCCACAAGTACAAATCCATGGTTAGTTAAGCAAGCTGACCCAACCATTTCCTACACACCCGTCCATGCTTTTGGGGACAACCACGGGCTTCGAAAACCACACGTTCCTGTTGCGCACACATCCGGTCTCCACCCCGACAGGGTAGGGGAATTAGGGGACATCTGTCGTACAGCAATGTCTCGCTTCACCACCAGGAGGGCTGTGCCCAGGAACGCCTTTTCGGCCCTCATACCGCAAGAGCCCTCAAACACCCCAAGGAGTATCAATTAGGGGGGAGGGGAGGGGGGGGGTTTAGAGTAACCTCCCATTCCCGCACTTCTGACAAATCTCTGGTCACCTTGGTCCAGTACTGATGCACCACTGCACAGATCCATACCATATGATAGAAATCTGCTGGATCAATTCCACATCGAGGATAGGCCGGGTTGGGGCGTAGGCCTGCCCGATATAGGCGAGTTGGACAGAGATATGCTAAGTAAAGATGGTAGGTTTGAACGAGCTATAATCGGGAAGAGAAGGTACGTTCACGAGGGGCCACGAGGGCATCCGCCAATCCTCATCCTCTACAGAGCCCTCCCAGCTCTCCCAACGGGTTCTAAAATGGTCTAATAAGCCAGGGGAGTTGATAATGAGCATGCAGTAGATCTGAGAGATTCCTCCACGGCCCAGGGTTCCCATGAGCAACCTAGCTTTCAGAGGATTGAACTCCGGGAGAGCATCGGTGGACGGGGAATGAGTGTGGACAGCATGTCTGAGTTGGAGGTATTTATAAATTTGGGTATGTGTAAGGCTATATGTCTGCCGAAGATCCTGGAAGGAGCGTACATGTGTCCCTGACCATACATCTCCCAATTAAGGGATATCAATAAGATCCCAGGAGTGAAAACCGCGAAGTACTCTCACCTCTCTCAACCAGGTGCTGTGCCAAAGCGGAATCTGCTGCCCAAGTTTGGCCTCCCACTGTACACGTCAAAGGGCAGTTCTCCATGCAAGAAACACCACTCTGGTTACCAGGGGCATAGAGAGACAATGGACCCATAAAGCATGGCCTGCAGATGGGGAAAGCCCAGCAATGAAAGTTCCAGGCGATAAGCGGGATCGGACCATCCCCCGTTAAACCAGTCATGAAGGACAAGAAGGTGAGAGGACAGATAGTAAAGATGGAGGTTGGTCATCCCCAGGCCACCATTTTAGGGGCCCCGTTGACAGTGCGCAAAAGCCATACGCGGCCGTGAACCCCGCCACAGAAATGTTTTTGCGGCACCGTCCAGTTCATGGAACCACGTCCACGGGCGGTGAAGTGGCAAATTCTGGAAAACAAAGAAATTGTGGGAGGATCATCATTTTGTAGAGGGTAATGCGCCCCAGGACAATGAGGGGGAGAGTCTGCCATTTAATGAGGTCTGACTTGGCTTTCCGAACCAGAGGTAGGAGATGAAGGGCCCAGACGAGTTCTGGATGTAAAGCGACCCATATGCCCAAGTATTTAAAGCCAAGCCAGCAGAGGAATATTCGCCTGCCAATCGAAGCAATCTCTAGACGGCGCCAGGTGGACTAGCACCGATTTAGAGTGGTTCATCCGAAGACAAGAGGCGCTTTTGAAGTTTTCAAGCAATTGGAGACATCGGGGCCCACTCACAGCCGGGTTTGCAAGATATAACAACGTTGTCGGCGTATTGAGCAATGAGATCCAATTGACCCTCACTCCAAAACCAGCCAGTATATTGGGGATCTGTGCTGATAAGCTGGGCCAGCGGCTCCATCGCTTAGGCAACGAGGAAAGGAGGCAGGGGGCAGCCCTATATCGTCCCTCTTCTATGGTAAAAGTGTTGGAGGATCCTGGCAGTAGGGTTTAAATGGAGGACCTGAACCATGCACCGGAATCGCGGTCTGAGGCCAGTGCGAGTCAGCATCAATTGGAAGTAGTACCAGTCCACTGTGTCGAAAGTCTTCTCGAAGTCAATAAGGAGCCAGGCTAGATCTGGAGGCAATTGATGACGGTCGGCCAGGGCCACGTGAAGCTGACAGATACAGTGTCTCGTGCTACAGGATGGCATAAAGCTGCATTGGTTCTGCACCAACCCAGTCAGGACTTGTTTGAGCCCGTTAGCCAATATCGTCGCAAATATTTTCCCCGCGCAATTGAGGAGCGATATCAGGCGGTAATCTGCGCACGATGTAGAAGGAGGCTGTGTCTTAGGTATTATTACTATGGTAGCCGAATCCAACTCCAGCAGCAAACCTCCTTATATTAAGACAAAAGATTAGGCGTAAGGGTCTCCCGGAACGTAATATAATATTCCAGAGGAAAGCCGTCCGGGCCCGGAGTCTTCCCAGGCATCATACCGGACAGTGCCTCTGCAATCTCCTCTGCTGTAAAGGGTTCGTCCAACAGATGGGAGTTGGAGAAAGACAGCCTAGGGAGAGGGACCGAGTCGAGAAAGGAACCGGACAAGGCTATGTTCCTGCCCACTGGTTTTGAGTATGTGTGATAGTATTGGGCAAACGTTTGGGCTATCTCGGGGAGAGATTGCCGAGAACTACCAGAGTCGTCCATATCTCAGAGACAATCCTGTTGGCTTGTTGATGGGAGACCAACCAATAAAGTAGTTTCCCGTTTTTGTTTCCCCAGCTGTAAATCCTGGCTGTCGTAGCCCACAAGAGGTGTTTGGCTGCTTCCAGGGAGTGCAGACGAATGCCCTCGCAGATGAGACCTAACTGCTGAGAAAGATCTGCCTGTGGGTTAGACTAACTGTTGCTCCATGAGAAGGGCAGGTGCCTCTAACTGGGTAATAAGAGCAGAGCAGTCACGCTCCTGGGCTCTAATATAACTCTTGGCAAAGACTCGTAGTGTCACCTTACAGGCAGCCCATAGGGTTCCTACTTGTGTAACTGATCCTTCATTATTATGGAAATAAGCACGTTCAGACCCGAGTGAGTGGACAAGCTTTTTATCCTGGAGATACCAGGCATATAGCCTCCACATGGGGTGCATTCCCGATGGTGGGTGTCCCAAGATGAAGATGTAAAGGAGAATGGTCTGGGATTCCTCAGGGCAATATTTGGATCAGAGTTCACAATTGACAATCGAGGGCAGGTAGAAAGATAAGATCTATTTGAGAGTGAGTGTGGCGAGCCGCCGATGTATGTGTGAATTTCTGAAGTCAGGGGTGCTAGGATCACCACGCACCACACAGACCCAGAGCAGTGGTCCAATCAGTGAGACGACGAGCGCCAACCCGTTGTGAGGCAGTGGGGGTTCCAGTATTATCTAGATCAGGGTCAGGTACTGCGCTGAAATCACCCCCTATTACAGTAAGCCCCTGTGGAAGACATGAAAGAAGGTGTGAAAGGTCCTGAAGACAGGAGGACAAAGAAGTGGGCGGCACAAACACATACCAGCAAGATCACCCATCCCTCCAATGTGCCCTCCAAGGCAACAAAACGACCCTGCAGATTACGTGTCACACGAGTGACTACAAGGGGAAAGGAACAGCGTAGAAGGATAGCAACCACCCTGGCTCCCCAGGAGCTGGGACACAATTTTAATTCAGTGTTGTCCACAAGACAAAAAAAACTTTAGAATGGGGCCAAATGTTTTTCATGTCTATTCACGGGTTGCCTGTTTCCTTCATCTCATTTCCTTATTTTTGTTTTAATAAAGAACATACTCTTGAGCTAGTGGACAAAAAAAACAAAGCTGTTCTTCAGGTGCAGTGAATTGTGAGCTTTGAAACAGAGCCCCAAAAGCAAATTGGTGTCACCAATGGGCAGATTCCTATACTTGGGACCTTATTTATGGATAGAGGGCAACCACACAACGGCGGGGATGGGAGGGTCGTCGAGGAATCTGCAGCTGGATGGAGTCCTACGATAAAGAGTCACCTAAAGTACCTTTTTCTTCTGATCGAGACTTCTAGCCACAGATTCCTCACCTTCTGAATAGATACCAAGGCATTAGCTATTTGGAGGTGGGTCTGTGGCTGGACTCAAACCAGAAAGTCCTGCAGGACCCAGCGGCAAAATGCCCCTCCCAGCGAACCTTACTATCCAGATAATTGTGCTTCATGAACGCCTGGCAAATGTCTAGGTTATGGACTCTACGTGCTAACGTAGTGGTCGCAGCTTTGGCCCTGGTAGAATGAGCATGTAGTCCTTCCAGGAGCTTTTTAGCCAGCGCGTAGCAATTCTTAATGCAGAGCATAATACAGCGGGAGATTGTTCTTTTCCACACAGCCTTGCCTTTTGTTTGCTCTAGAGAACCCTACAAAGACATAATTGTCCACCTGGGGCCGTACTACAGATAGTGCCCCATGGGCGCATCAGCCATATGCACCTGCTTTTTGCTCCCCGAGGACACTATGGCATTACAGAAGGGGCTGCAGACACTTATGCATACCTGTATGTAATAGTGATAATGCTGGCGCACATGTAGAGGCACCATCATCCTGAGAGGACGTTCCCTCATTCGAAAGAGGGTGTGGCCTCATTCAGATGAGGGAATCTCTGACTCAGCACAGGCCCTTAGGAGGTGAACTCGCAGAGTACCACAAAAGGGTGGGGCACGGTCGGTGCGCCCTCTGAATGCAGGGATGGGGAAAGGAGTTAGACATTACCCCGCAGGTGGGAGCAGTTAGTTACTCACTGCACCAGCCTGCAGGGGGACCTTTCTCCCCTCTTTAAAGTGCAGGCGGCATGCCGCCTGCACTGTGAAGCACAGTGTGGCTTGTAAACAGCCTCTCCATATTTCACTGATTGAGTTGCCCCCAAGGTAGCAAGAGTTTGCGGCTGCTCCGAGGGTAGCACATTCATTGTAATAGGGTGCACTGCCCGTTTGCGCCCGGTGCACCCGTTTAAAAGTGCGCTGTGGTGGGAACAGGGACAGTGTGCCCTTTCAATAACATGGGCCTTGGTGTTGTTTAGTAGGTAGAGCATAGAACGGGAGTATGGTGATGTTTTGACAGACTTCGAACAGCGTCACAACTTTAAGCAAGAAAGATGCATGTGTCCACAAAACCAGCTTGTCCAGGAAGAAGGTGGTGTACTGTGGATTGACACGGAGCCTGAAGCTCACACACTCGCCACGCTGATGTTATCGCAATAAAGAACACAGTCATGAGAATGAGGAACCGCAAAGAACAGCTGCGAAGCAGCTCAAGTGGAGTGCACATCAGAACTATGAGGACGAAGTTAGGGTCCCACTGTGATATGACAAAGGGAGAGGAAGGAAAACAATTAAGTAAACATTTCAAAAAGCGCATAACCGGAGACTTGAACTATGAGGGCCGATTTGGCAAAAAAGCCTGAAAGAGCAGAAAGGTACCCTTTAACTGTACACAGAGCAAAGTGCTGCCAGACTAGGACTCAAACAAATAATAAAACATCAGATACCTTCGTCTGGAAGGGGTCTATCTGCAGAGCACTGCACCAAGCCACAAATTTGTCCCAACGACAGGTATATACAGTTTTTGTTGAGGGACAGCTAGCAGCCAAGATGACATCAACCACCTCCGGAGGAAGGTCAAGGGTGTTCAGCTGCCCTTGCTCAATGTGCCAGCATGAAGATGGAGACTGAAGGCCCAGGCTGCTGAACCCTGCCCTGTTCCTGCAACAGCTGGTCCTTTTGAGGGGCAGCCTGATCAGAAAACATATGCACAAGCCCAGGAGTTCTTGATACCATACTCTCTTTGCCCAATCTGGAACTCTAGGATGATTTGAGCCAAGTCGGTTCTGATCTTCTTGAGAACGTAGGGCAGGCGTGGCATTGGAGGAAAGGCAAACAAGAGTTTCAAGTTCCACCTGAGACCGAACACGTCTCGGAAAGAGAAACACTTTGGAATCTCCAAAGTGCAGAAATGCTGACTTTGCACGTTCTCGTCAGTGATGAACAGATTGAGAAAAGATTCTCCCCATTTGCGCAACAGACCCTGCTCTATCTCCAGATATAACTTCCACACGTGATCCGGTAGGTGCCTATGGCCGAGCTCGTTCGCCAAGGCTTTCAACGATCATGCCAGGTGGTTCACCAGCAGGAAAATTCCTTGGTGGTTCAGGTATTACAAGAGAGGCAAGACCTCCTCCCACTAGTGACCCGCTAGGCACCGACGGCTGAGCTTGTTTGCCCTGGCTTTCAACAATCCTACCAGGTGGTTCACCACCAGCAGAATTCTTTGGTGGTCCAGGCATTATCAGAGGGGCAAGACCTCCTGCCACAGTGTCCACCCCACTCTGCTCGTTGCAATATCACATGGCAGTAGTGTTGTCCATGAGCACCTGTACCAGTCTCCCCTTGAAGGTCGGCCCTCAGCTCCAGAAGGTCGATATGGAGGCAGGACTCCACTGGAGACAAGAAGTCTGATCTCCACCTCTCCCAGGTGGCCACCCCTACCAAGACTGGCAGCTCTGGGTGAGGAAGTGAGAGGGGTTTGCGGCTGACCCAATCATCACCCAGTAACCACTACTGCAGGTCTTTTGCAGCCTCCTCTGAAATCTAAATGTGGTTGGAGAGGTACCCTTTAAGTTGAGACTTGAGAGCCCCTGCCTATGCCACCTAGCCTGCTTGACCACCAGGATGTAGGAGCCTATCCGTGCCAGCAGCCTCAGAGTTAACCTCACTGAAATCCAGGACCGGGGCTGAAACATCAGAATCATAGTTGAATGTCCTGGACTCTTTCCTGCTGGAAGGGCATGAAATCGAACTGTGTTCAGAAAGGCTCTGATGAAAGGGAGTGTCCGAGAAGGAGTGAACTGCGACTTCAGCATGTTGATAGTGAACCCCAAAGAGGACAGGGGGTTCGCTGAAGTCTGGAGGTGGTAGAAGATTGCCTGGAGAGAGCCCGCTTTCAACAGCCAGTCATTGAGGGAAGGGAAGACTGGGATCCCTGACCTCCGAAGGTGCGCTGCTACCACCGCATTCCTTTCATAAACACCTCAGGGGCACCGGTGAGACCAAAGGGAAGCACTGCAAACTGAAAGTACTCCAGTCTTACCACGAACCACAGGTAGTGCCAATGGGCTGGCAGGAAGGGTACATGGAAGTGGGCGTCCTGCTGATCCAACACCACCATCCAATCCCTAGGGTAGAGGGCAGACAAAACCTGGGCCAGTGGGAGCATTTTGAAATTCTCCTTCAGGAGGAAACGTTGTAGGGCGCAGGTCTAAATGGGATGAATGCCTCTGTCTTTCTTGGGCACCAGAAAGTAGCAAGGATAACAACCACATCCTACTTTTGATGAGGGCACCCTCTTGGTAGTCCCTTTGACCAAAAGGGCTTGCACTTCCCGACGCAAAACAGAAAGCTGGTCCTCCAGTCATTGGGGAATAGTGGAAGTTGCTGCAGTACAGAAGGAAGGGCCAGGCATAGCCTTTCCGAACAATTGTAGGACCCCATCGGCCTGATGTTCGGTCTTGCCAACACAACAAGAATCGCCGGATCCTGCCTCCTACTGGGTGGTTGTACTCCATGATGAGCATGCTAAAGGAGCTTGGCAGATGAGGCTGCAGGAGGGGCAGCAGTGGGCACCCTGACCACGAAACTGCTGGGCTTGGACTGGCTGACTGAGTGGGTACCTCTGCTTAAGCCATGAATGGAACGGCAGGGTCAATGCGGCTGGTGAGGTGGGGCGGATAAACCTAGGGAGCGTGCCATGGCCCTGCTCTCCTTGAACCACTCGAAAGTGGAGTCTGCCTTGTACCCAAACAGGCAAGTTCCGAACAGCATGTCCATGAGGGACACCGCCTCAAAAGGAAAACGTTACTTACCCAGTAAGCATCTGTTCTTGGCATGTAGAGCTGTAGATTCACATGTTTTGCATACTCCTGTAATCCAGTGTTGGGTCTGGATGTTTGCACCTTGTTTTTCTTCGAAGAAGTCTTTCCAGTCACGAGGTAGGCGACTCCTCCTTTCGGTGATAGTGCGCATGGGCATCGACTCCATTGTTAGATTGTTTTCCCGCAGAGGGTGAGAATGGAGTTAGTGAGAGTAGACTAGAGATGTCCATGCGTATCTATATAAAGTAAGAGAGAACTGCAACAGGTATAGGAAACCCGGGTAGGCGGGTGGGCGCATGTGAATCTACAGCTCTACATGCCAAGAACAGATGCTTACTGGGTAACATTTTCTGTGCGAGGCATGTGAGCTGTAGATCACATGCTTTGCATAGACTATACAGCAGCATTCTCTCAAAGCGGTGGCTAACCTGTAGCTGTTGCAGTTGTCTGAAAGAGAGTTCTAAGTACTGCCTGGCCTACATTAGCTTGTTGTCTCGCTAACACAGCTACACAATAGGGCTCAGTGAATGTGTGCGGTGTAGACCATGTTGCAGCTTTAAAGATGTCAGCTATGGGGATGTTTCCTAAGAAAGCCATAGTAGCCCCTAGTTTGCGGGTGGAATGCAGTCTCGGGGGTATTGGTAAAGTCCTCTTTGCTTTTGCATAGCATGTTTGAATACATTTAACTATCCACCAAGCAATACCCGATTTAGAAATAGGATTGCCTTTGTGTGGTGGAGCAAAAGCCACAAAGAGCTGTTTCGTTTTACGAAATGGTTTTGTTCTTTCTATGTATACAATAATGCTTGTTTAACATCTGTGTGTAGAGCTCGTTCTGCCACTGAATCTGGTTGAGGAAAGAACACCGGCAACTCAACAGATTGATTGATGTGAAAGGCAGATACCACTTTGGGTAGGAATTTGGGATTAGTGCGAAGGACCACTTTGTTGTGGTGGGCTTGACAAAATGGTTCCTCTATGATTAGTGCCTGAAGCTCACCCACTCTCCTCAGTGATGTAATAGCAATGAGGAAAGCAACTTTCCAAGTGGGAAATTGCAGTTCACATTTGTGCAATGGCTCAAAAGGTAGACCCATTAGTCTGGTAAGGACAATGTTTAGATTACACACTGGAGCAGGGGGAAGTCTTGGTGGAATAACTCTTTTGAGTCCTTCCATAAAAGCCTTGATAACGGGTACTCTGAAAAGAGACACGTTGTCTATTTTGAAGGTATGCAGCTATTGCAGCGAGATGTAAGCGTATGGATGTGTAAGCCAATCCTGACTGCTGCAAGTGTAGTAAGTAACAAATGATATTTTGAATGGAAGCATCAAGCGGGTTGATATGGTTGTTATTACAATATATAAACCGCTTTCACTTCGCTGGGTAGCAAGCCCTTGCAGTAGGCCTTCTGGCCCCTTTAATGATATTCATACAGTCTGGTGGAAGGTTGAGATAGCCAAACTACGATTTCAGGTGCCAGATCGCTAGGTTGAGATCTTTGGGATCTGGATGTCTTATCTCTCCATGGCTCTGTGTGAGGAGACTGGGTGTGAGATGTTTTTGATGAGGAACTACTGAGAGCTCCAAAAGGGTAGTGAACCAAGGTTGACGGGCCCATGAGGGAGCTACTAGGATCAGTGTGAGGGATGTTTGTCTGAGCTTCCGAACTACTAGTGGAATGAGTGGGAGAGGCGGAAAAGCGTAGGCAAATATCCCGGACCAGCTCATCCATAGTGCATTGCCTTTGGACAATGTGTGTGGATACCTGGAGGCGAAGTTTGGACATTTTGCGTTTGTGAGTTGCGAACAGATCTATCTGTGGAAAACCCCACATTTGAAGGAATGGGAGGAGAACTTGAGTGAAGTTCACACTCGTGCATCTGTTGTCTCTGCCTGCTGAGAAGATCTGCGATCTGATTGTTTACTCTTGGGAGGTGTTCTGCCAGGAGCTAAATTCTGTGATGTATGGCCCACCTCCAAATGACTTGTGCAAAGCTTGACAGCTGGAGAGTGCCCCCCCCCCCACCCCCGTTTCTGTATGTAATACATGGCTGTCATATTGTCGGTGCGTATCAGAACAGTTTTGCCTGCAAGGTGAGTCTGGAAGGCTTTGAGCGCTAGAAATACTGCTAGCAGCTCTAGATTTATATGACGTTGCTTTTGGTTTTGACTCCACAAACCTTGAATCGTGTGAGTCTGGAGATGAGCTCCCCAACCAGTGAACGATGCGTCTGCTGTTAGCACGGTCTGTGGAACTGGGTCGATGAAGGGCCGCCCTTTGGATAAGTTTTGTGGATTCCACCACTGCAGAGAGCGATGGATGCGGCCGTCTACCAACACTAGATCTGTTAACTGACCCGGAGACTGATTCCACTGACGTGCAAAGCATTCTTTAAGGGGACGCATATGATGTCTTGCATGGAGAACTATCATGATGCAAGACGCCATCATTCCTAGCAGCTGCATGTATACCCAAGCTGGTAGTGAGTGGTTGGGCTGGAACTGGGAGATTAGAGCCTGAATAGTGCATATCCTGGCTTCATTGGGACAGGCTAGAGATTTCGGAGTATCCAGAGTGGCTCCAAAATACGTTTGTATGTAAGAGATGGGACTTTAACACATTCACTGTGAACCCGAGCTTTTGCAACAATTGCAGTGTTATTTGAGTGTCCTGAAGACACCTTGGGTAAGAACTGGCTTTGATGAGCCAGTCGTCAAAGTACGGGAAGACATGAATATGCTGTCTTCACAGGTGAGCAGGGACTACTGCTAGGCATTTGGTGAATACTCTGGGAGCAGTGGTGACTCCGAATGGAAGCACTCTGAACTGGTAGTGTTGTCCCGCTACCACAAACCTGAGATATTTGCGATGAGCGGGATGTATTGGAATATGGAAGTATGCGTCCTTTAAGTCTAAAGTAGACATAAAGTCGCCTTGCTGTAGGAGTGGGAGCACTTGTTGAGGAGTGACCATATGAAAGTGATCAGAGTGAATATATTGATTTAGTTCTCTGAGGTCTAATATAGGCCTGAGAGCTGTCCTTTTTGGGTATGAGAAAGTATAGGGAGTACATGCCCAAGCCTTGATATTGTAATGGTACGGGCTATATAGCTCCCTTTTGCAAAAGAGACTGAAGCACAAGTTACTAACTTGTGTAACGATATATCTGTAAGAGACAGTAGTTAGTGACAGATTCCCTACCTTAGAATATCCCCAGGCGTCAGGCTGGATCCGGAAAGTTTTTGCGTAGCAGTACCCTTGCGCGTCGGTAGGCGGCGTCGTGCGGCTCCGCGTCCGTCGTCGGCGTCGTGATCGCCGGGATGACGTCGTGGGCAGTACTCAGACGCCGCCCCTGCGCGCTGACGTCAGTTCTGTACACGACTTTCCGCGCCAGGAACGCAGAGCCATGCAAGAAGCTGACATAGGTGTCTGAAAAAATACTAGGGCCCTGAAAGGGATGTCCTTAACCCTAGAAATCAGTTCGCAGAACGGGGAGGATGGGTGGGCGGTAGGAATCTGTCACTAACTACTGTCTCTTACAGATATATCGTTACACAAGTTAGTAACTTGTGCATCTGAAAGAGACACGTTAGTGACAGATTCCCTACCTTAGAATAGATACCCCAGCAATACCAACCCCGGTGGTGGGTCTGCGAACAAAGATCAGACAAGGAAGTCCCGGAGGACAGAACGGCCAAAGAAGCCGTCCCTCCGGACCGGACTGTCAAGGCAGTAATGCTTTGTAAACGTGTGCAGCGAGGCCCCCGTAGCTGCCTGACCGATATCCTGCAGCGGAACACCGCGGCCTAAAGCCGTGGTAGCAGCCGTTGCCCTGGTGGAATGGGCACGCAGTCCAACAGGAGACTCCTTCTTAGCCAAAGAATAGCAGGCTTTGATACACAAGGTTACCCAGCGGGAGATGGTTCTCTTGTGCACCGCCCGACCTTTTTGGCGCCCACGTAGCCAACAAAGAGCTGGTCATCCACCCGGAAGTGTTGTGTGCGGTTGATATAAAAGGAAAGCGCACGTTTTGGGTCCAGACGGTGGAGCCTCTCTTCCTCTCTGGAAGGATGCGGAGGCGGAAAGAAGGTGGGCAAAGTGATGGTCTGCCCAATGTGGAAGGCAGTAACCACCTTTGGCAAGAAGGACGGACGCGTCCTAAGAACAACCTTGTCTGGATGGACAGACCGAAAGGGAGGTTTGCATGATAGAGCCTGGAGCTCACTCACCCGCCGAGCAGAGGTGATGGCCACCAGAAAGGCTGTCTTCAGAAGACGAAGAGGACAGTTATGTAAAGGCTCAAAGGGAGCGCACATAAGAAAGGTAAGAACCAAGTTCAAGTCCCACTGAGGCATCACAAACGGAACAGGAGGGAAGAGGTGTGTAATGCCTTTTAGAAACCTGTTAACAACAGGGGACTTGAAAAGGGAGGGCTGATCAGGAAGCCTGAGGAAGGCCGAGATGGCACAAAGATAGCCCTCGATGGTACCCAGGGCAGAACCCTGTTGGGCCAGGGAAAGAAGGAACAGAAGAACCTCAGAAAGAGGGGCAGAAAGTGGATTCACAGCCTTTGCTGTGCACCATGCCACAAACTTGTTCCACCTGCAGGCGTATACCACCTTAGTGGAGGGACGCCTGGCTGCCAGAATCACATCACAAACTTCGGGAGGCAAGTCGAAAGGAATCAACTGCCGCCGCTCAATCTCCACGCAAGCAGGTGGAGGCTGGACAGGTTCGGGTGGAGGACCGTCCCCTGCTGCTGCGACAGAAGATCCTCCCGAAGAGGCAGACGGATCGGGGGATCGACGCTCATACTGAGTAGCTCGGGATACCAAACTCTTCGAGCCCAGTCCGGAGCCACAAGGATGACTTGGGCCCGGTCGCGCCGAATCTTCTTCAACACTGGGTAGAAGTGGTATAGGCGGAAAAGCGTACAACAGACCGCAACTCCACTCGCGACAAAAAGCGTTGCCGAGCGAGTGCTGCCTTGGAAATTCCAACGCGCAGAACTGATGACATTGCGCGTTCTCTTCGGTGGCGAATAGATCTAACCAAGGCTCTCCCCACTGTAGAAAGAGTCCTTGCACCACTTCCGAGTGAAGACGCCATTCATGATCCATCATGCACCTGCGGCTGAGTTCGTCCGCCCTGGCGTTAAGGGAACCTGCCAGGTGTTGAAACATCAGGAAAATGCCCTGATGTTCCAGCCATGTCCAGAGGCGTAGAGCCTCCTGACATAGGGTCCACGACCCCACCCCGCCTTGTTTGTTGCAGTACCACATGGCGGTGGTGTTGTCTGTGAACACCTGCACTACCTTCCCTTTGACAGAGGGAAGGAATGCCTTGAGTGCAAGTCGGATCGCCCGGAGCTCCAGAAGGTTGATATGGAGCCGGGACTCCGCCGGAGACCAGAGGCCTCTGATCTCCGCCTCTCCCATGTGACCGCCCCATCCCAGAAGGGACGCGTCCGTCACAACTGTGTGCTCTGGCTGGGGAAGGGAGAGGGATCTGCCCATGACCCATTGCCGGTTCGAGAGCCACCACTGCAACTGTTTTGCAGTCCTCTCCGAGATCTGGACGTGATCGGACAGGTTGCCCTGGTGCTGCGCCCACTGGAACTTCAGGTCCCACTGCAGAGCCCGCATATGCCATCTGGCATGATGGACTAGCAGGATGCAGGAGGCCATGAGGCCCAGCAGCCTCAGGGTCATCCGTACCAAAGCCCAGGATAAAGGCTGAAAGATTGGAATCATAGCCTGAATATCCCGGACTCGCCGTTCGGGAGGATAGGCCCGAAACTGCGTCGTGTCCAGAACTGCTCCGATGAAAAGGAGCTGTGGAGAAGGAATCAGATGCGACTTCGGCACATTGATGGAGAACCCCAGCGAGTGCAGGAGTTCGGCCGTAGTCTGGAGGTGGAAGACGACTGCCTGGGACGAGCCCGCCTTCAGCAGCCAGTCGTCGAGGTAGGGGAAGACTGAAACCCCTGCCCGGCGCAGATGAGCTGCGACCACCGCCATCACTTTTGTGAACACCCGAGGGGCACTTGTAAGGCCAAAGGGGAGCACGGTGAACTGAAAATGCTCGAGGCCTACCGTGAACCGAAGGTAACGCCGGTGGGCCGGCAGGACGGGGATGTGAAAATAAGCGTCCTGCAAGTCCAACGCTACCAACCAGTCTCCAGGGTCAAGGGCAGTCAAGACCTGAGCTAGGGTGAGCATCTTGAACTTCTCCTTCCGGAGGAAGCGATTGACGTTCCGGAGGTCCAAGATAGGACGCATGTCCTCCTTGTCCTTTTGGGCACCAGAAAGTAGTGGGAGTAGCAACCACGTCCTACTTCTGGGGTCGGAACATGCTCGATGGCCCTCTTGGCCAAGAGGGCTGTGACTTCCTTCTGCAGAAGCACCAAGTGATCCCCTGACATGCGGTGGAATTGAGGTGGCATGGCTGGGGGGGTGGTCTCGAAGGGGAGGGAGTAGCCCCTTCGGACAATGTCCAAGACCCACCTGTCCGAGGTGATGGCAGACCCTGCCCCCTACTGGCGTGCTGTGCACCTGAAAGGAAGTACTAGGAGGGCTTGGAGGCCGCGGACGGGGCGGAGTTGGTGGCCTGACCCGCACGCTGGTTGCCCGAACCGCCACGGCGGTAGCCACGTCCTCGGCCACGCGAAGACGCCTGCTGCGCGGGCCGGTGGCTGGGCAGTGGACGTGACTGGGCGCCCCTTCCGTGGCCACGAAAGGGGCGAAAAGCAGAGGTTAGCGGAGGGCGCACAACAGAAAGGCCCAGGGACTTGGCAGTAGCCCGTGAGTCCTTAAAACGCTCCAGCGCATGGTCTGCTTTGGAACCAAAAAGACCGACTCCATCAAAGGGCATGTCCATGAGTGTATTCTGGACATCACCCGAGAAACCAGTTGTTCTCAGCCAGGCGTGGCGACGCAGCGCCACCGTCGTTGCAAGCGATCTGCCCAGCGAGTCGGCGGTATCAAGGCCACAACGTATGGTGTATTTAGCCGCATCTCTACCTTCCGCAATGGTGCGGGTAAGCAGTGTCTGGACCTCCTCAGAACACTGGGGCAAAACAGTCGCCACCGAATCCCACAGGGAGTGGGTATATCGGCCCAAAAGGCAAGCGGTGTTGACGGACCGCAAGCCAGCACTGGAGGAAGAAAAAGCCTTCTTCCCCAAACTGGTCCAGGCGTTTGGATTCCCTATCTGGAGGGGCGGTAGGGAAGGCGGTTTGGGAGGCAGAGGCTTGGACAACCAAGCTCTCGGGGGTGGGATGTTGAGAGAGAAACAAGGGGTCGCCCGGAGCAGGGCGATGGCGTCGGGCCACGTTCCTATCCACAGGAGCCCCTGTGGTGGGCTTGGACCAGGTGCCCAAAAGAACGTCAGACAGTGCATCATTAAACGGCAGCACAGTCTCCGTGGAGGAAGCTGCCGGCTGAAGCACTTCTGTCAGGAGATTAGTCCTGACAGCCACAGTAGGCAATTGGAGGTGCAAGGCTCCAGCTGCTCTACGCAACACCGTTGCGAAATTTGCTTCCTCCTCCATAGCCACGGGAGGAGACAGCATGCCAGTGTCAGGGGAAGTGTCTAGACCACTGGCATCCCCAAGTTCCTCTGCCCAGTCCTCATCATACTCACACTGCCGTGTGAGAGGGTCTTCCGACCCCTCCCAGCTCTCCTGGTCCTCCTCTGGTGTAAAATATGGAGGAGGAGGGACATCTGGGACCCAAGGTCTCATCGGCGCCGGAGCTGGCGTCGAGCGACGTCGGTCCGGCTCCATGTCCGGAACCGGAGAGAACCGGGGAACGACGCCGCCCGGAGCCCCGGGCGGCGTCGGGAACGGCACCGGGGAGATCGGCGCCGTCGGAGGCGTGGTTAGGTCAACCGGCGTCGATCGGGGTTGTGGTACCACCGGAGCCAGGATCGAGGCCGGGGCCGGGATCAAGGCTGGCGGGACAGGCGACGCCGGGACTGGAGTCGTCGGCGACGCCGGAGCAACCCCATCAGGGCCCGCGGGACCCGAAGGCGCACCGGAGGGAACTTGAGGCCCGAAGAGGCGGGCCATGGCCGACAGGAATTCCTGTATCTCGGCCGGAGTCGCCCCCAAACCCGGGAAGGACGGGTAATGCGGGGGCGGCGCCACAGGCACATCCGGAGCCGCGGGGACGGTGCCGACAGGGGCCTCAGCCGAGTCGCGAGACCGGCGAGGCGAAGTCTTAGAGCGATGGTGCTTCTTAGACTTTTTGTGCTTCGACTTACCCGAGGAGTGCGAAGACTTGGACTCCGACCGGCGGGGGCTCCGCGACCGGCCCCTCGACCTCTCACGGGACCGGGGCTTGGTGCGGCGCGGAGCCGACTGCCGGACCTAGAGGAGCTTGCGAGACCGCTCTCGCAAAGCCTTCAGGTGTAAGGCCCGGCAGTCAGGGCACGACTTCATGTCGTGGTCTCGGCCGAGACAGTAGAGACACTAAGTGCGGGTCTGTGATCGACATCATTCGACCACAGGCGTCGCATGGCTTGAAGCCGGGCATCCCTACCGACACCTAGGAGTCGAGAAGACTCGAAAAGAAACAGTGAAAAAATCACCCCAAAATTTAGCCAAAAATTGACTAGGGCACTGCTCTTCCCGGATCTGCGCTTACTGGCGCGGAAAAAGAAGAACTGACGTCAGCGCGCAGGGGCGGCGTCTAAGTACTGCCCGCGACGTCATCCCGGCGATCACGACGCCGGACGCGGAGCCGCACGACGCCGCCTACCGACGCGCAAGGGTACTGCTACGCAAAAACTTTCCGGATCCAGCCTGACGCCTGGGGATATTCTAAGGTAGGGAATCTGTCACTAACGTGTCTCTTTCAGATCCTCTTGTTTCAGGAGGTGTAGATGGTCTGGTGACATTTTGTGTGAACGTGGAGGGATGGTTGGGGGATTGTCTAAGCTCCAGGCAATAACCAGATTGGATAAGTCCTAGGACCCATCTGTCTGAGTTATTGTATGCCAGACGGGGAGGAATTGAGAGAGACGTCCCCCGACAGGTGTGGAATGATCGGGGTTAAGGGGAGGCAAGTCACTGTTTGTTTGTTGAGGGGGGAGGAGCGGGGTGTGGAACCTTTACCTCTTCCCTTGCCGTTATTGCCTCTAAATCCGCCTCGAAAGTAACCTCTTGAAGAGGATGACTGAGTGTTGCCTTTAAATGATGTAGAGGTGTAGTCTGTGGATATGTTTTTTGAGCCCCCCCTGTAGTTGGAGCAACGAAAAGAACCCCTATTAGATGGGGACTGCAGGGCTCCCATGGATTTTGCCATGTCGGTGTCCTTTTTCATCTTTTCTAAAGAAGTGTCAACAACAGGACAAAAGAGATGCTCCTTATCAAAGGGTGTGTTTAAAATAGAAGCCTGTACTTCGGGTTTAAACCCTGAAATCCTAAGCCAGGCGTGTCTTCTAAGCAAGACACTGGTGTTAATTGCACGAGCTGCAGTGTCAGCTTCATCTAAAGCGCATCTAATAGATGTGTTGAAAGGAAAATGCTACTTACCAGTATGCATCTATTCTTGGCATGTAGAGCTGCAGAATCACATGGGCTCGGATGTTTGCAGTTTGTTGTTGTCTTGGAAGAAGTCTTTGTAGTCACGAGATAGGTGACTCCTCCCTTGGACGATAGTGCGCATGGGCATCGACTCCATCCTCAGATTGTTTTTCGCCATGAAGGGAAATGATGGAGTTTGTAAGAAACAGAAAAGATGTCCATGTGTAATGTATCCAAGTAAGATAACGCTGGAACAGATAGAGGCACCGGGGAGGAGGGTGGGCGTATGTGATTCTGCAGCTCTACATGCCAAGAACAGATGCATACTGGTAAGTAGCATTTTCCGTTCGAGGCATATGAGCTGCAGAATACATACTTGTGCATAGACTGTATAGCAGTGCTCTCCCTTAGCGGTGGTTACCTGCATCTGTTGCAGTGGTTTGAAAAAGTGTTTTAAGAACAGCTTGGCCCACAGAAGCTTGTTGTTTTGCCTGCACATCTACACAATAGTGTTTGGTGAAGGTGTGTGGCGTAGACCATGTTGCTGCTTTACAAATGTCATCTAAGGGAATGTTCCCCAAGAATGCCATGGAAGCCCCTAGTTTGCGTGTTGAATGCGCTCTAGGGGGAATTGTTAATGTGCGTTTTGCTTTGTGGTAGCATATTTGAATACATTTGACTATCCAACTGGCAATTCCAGCTTTGGAAATTGGGTTTCCTTTAGGAGGTGGAGAGAAAGCTACAAACAGTTGGTTTGTCTTTCTAAAAGGTTTAGTTCTGTCAATGTAATAAAGTATAGCTCTTTTGACATCAAGTGTGTGAAGAGCTCTCTCTGCTACGGAATCTGGTTTTGGGAAGAAAACGGGTAATTCCACAGATTGTTTAAGATGGAAAGCAGAGATTACTTTGGGAAGGACTTTTGGATTTGTTCTAAGAACCACCTTGTTATGATGTATTTGTAAGAATGGTTCTTGTATGGTTAAAGCCTGGATCTCACTTACTCTTCTGAGAGAGGTGATTGCGACAAGGAAATCTACTTTCCATGTAAGGAACTGCAGTTCGCATTTGTGTAGAGGTTCAAATGGGGGACCCATGAGCCTAGTAAGGACAATGTTCAAATTCCACACTGGAGATGGTGGGATTGTGGGAGGAATTATCCTTTTAAGGCCTTCCATAAACGCTTTGATGGCAGGTACCCTAAACAATGACAAATGTTGTCTGTTTTGTAGGTAAGCGGCAAGGGCAGCAAGATGTAGTCTTATGGATGTGTATGCCAGATTACATCTTTGTAGATGCAGTAAATAACAAATTATGTTCTGAATTGAAGCATCTAGTGGGTCAATTTTGTTGTTATTGCAGTAAATGAGAAATCTTTTCCATTTGGCTGCATAGCAAGCTCTAGTAGTAGGGCGTCTAGCTTCCTTAATAATGTTCATACAGTCCGGTGGAAGGTTGAGATAACCGAACTCTAGGACTACAGGAGCCAGATTGCTAGGTTTAGTTGAGCTGGATCTGGAGGTCTTATCTCTCCATGGTTCTGTGTCAGAAGCTTTGGGGAGAGGGGTAGCTTTTGGTGTGGAACTACTGAGAGTTCCAGGAGTGTTGTGAACCAAGATTGCCGGGCCCATGTTGGAGCAACCAGGATCATCTTGAGAGACTGTTTGAGCTTGCGCACTGCTAGCGGAATGAGCGGGAGTGGCGGAAAAGCGAACGCAAATTTGCCTGACCAGTTCATCCATATCGCACTGCGTTTGGACAATGGGTGTGGATACCTGGCGGCGAAGGTTGGGCATTTTGCGTTTGCATGTGTGGCGAATAGATCTCTGTCTGGGTGGCCCCACATTTGAAAAAACGGCAGAAGAACTTGTGGATGAAGTTCCCATTCGTGGATTTGTTGTGTCTGACGACTGAGCAGATCCGCAATCTGATTGTGTACCCCTGGAAGATGTTCTGCTAGAAGGTACATCTTTTGTGGGATGGCCCATTTCCATATGCTGTGCGCTAGTTGAGAAAGCTGCAAAGAATGGGTTCCCCCTTGTTTTTGTATATAATACATTGCTGTCATATTGTCTGTTCGGACAAGGACAGTTTTGTTGATGAGATGTGTTTGGAATGATTTTAATGCTAGAAAGATTGCCAGTAACTCCAGGTGATTGATGTGGAGCACTTTTTGTTGAGGGGTCCACTTGCCCTGAATTGTATGGTTTAGGAGATGGGCTCCCCAGCCGGTGAGCGATGCGTCCGCTGTTAGCACTATCTGTGGAACTGGGTCTAGGAACGGCCGCCCTTTGGAAAGGTTTTGTGTGTTCCACCACAGCAGAGAGCGATGAGTGCAACGGTCCACCAACACCAGATCTGAAATTTGCCCTTGAGCCTGGTTCCACTGACGTGCTAAACATTCTTGTAAAGGGCGCATCTGAAGCCTTGCATGTGGTACTATGAAAATGCAAGAGGCCATCATTCCTATTAGTTGCATAAACACTCGAGCTGGTAGCAAGTGTTGAGGTTGAAATTTTGTTATGAGGGTTTGCATACTGGCTATTCTGACTGGATTGGGTATGCCAGGGCTTTGGAAGTATCTATTGTGGCCCCTAGATACTGATGTATGTGGTACGGCTGAAGATGCGACTTGGTGAGGTTTATTGTGAACCCCAAGTGGTGAAGCAAGCAAATTGTTTGGAGAGTGTGGGGACACACTGGCTGTATGACTTGGCTTTTATGAGCCAGTCGTCCAGGTATGGGAAGACATGAATTTGTGGTCTTCGCAAGTGGGCGGCTACTACTGCCAGACACTTTGTGAAGACTGGGTGCTGTGGTCACTCCGAATGGGAGGACCTTGAATTGATAGTGCTGACCGTCCACTATGAACCTTAGCTATTTCCTGTGAGCAGGGTGTATAGGAATATGGAAGTAGGCGTCCTTGAGATCTAGATTGGCAAGGAAATCGCCCTGCTGGAGCAGTGGGAGGACTTGTTGAAGGGTGACCATGTGAAAATGGTCTGATTGTATGTAGATAAATGTGATTGGTCACGCTGTAAATAATGCTTTTTATTCATTATATTCTAACATGTGACACTGTGTCTTATAATTGTTATTCGGGCACGTATCGTCCATGCAAGACCCTTGAATTCTTAACTGTGATTGGTTACGCTGTAAATAATGCTTTTTATTCACTATATTCTAACATGTGTCACTGTGTCTTATAATCTCAACAGTCAACAGTCTTTGTATGGTTGTACTTTTATGGATATACTGTTTATCCGAATAAAGATCATGAATTGAATGTAGATATTCAAAGGTCTGAGGTCCAATATTGGTCTGAGAGTCCCGTCTTTTTTGGGGATGAGAAAATAAAGGGAGTAAACCCCTGTGCCTTGATGCTGGAGGGGAACCGGTTCTATTGCATGCTTTTGAAGAAGTGAGAGAACTTCTTGTTTGAGGAGCGTTAGATGTTCCGTGGACATTGGACGTTGTTTGGGCGGTATGGTTGGGGGAGTTGCGGTAAGTTCCAGGCAGTAACCATACTGGATAATTTGTCTTACCCACCTGTCTGTAGTGATGGAGTTCCAGACAGGTAGGAACTGTGAGAGCCTTCCTCCGAGTGGAATGGTCTGGAGGGAGAGGAGGGAAGTCATTGTTTGGTAGTAGGGGAGGTTCGGTTATTGTTACCTCGACCTCTACCCTTGTTATTATTTCCTCTGTACCCACCTCTGAAATATGGCTTGTTAGGTGATGTTTGTGTGGGACTCTTGTAGGTGGAGGAAGTGTCTGTGCCCCTATAAAAGGAGCGACAAAAGGAACCTCGTGGTGTTTGAGACTGTAATGCTCCCATAGATTTTGCAGTGTGTGTCTTTTTTCATTTTCTCCAAAGCTGTGTCCACAGCTGGGCCAAAGAGGTGCTCTTGATCGAACGGCTGATTTTAAGATAGTTGTTTGCACTTCTTGTTTAAAACCAGAAATGCGCAACCATGCATGTCTGCGAAGTAAGACACTGGTGTTGAGAGATCTAGATGCAGTGTCTGCTGCGTCGAGGGCACATTTGATGGATGCATTGGTAATTAATTTGCCCTCTTGAACCAGATTGTTGGCCTTGGCTTTGTATTGGTCAGGTAAATGCTGAATAAGATCTTCGAGCTCATCATATTGAGCCCTGTGGTATCTGGCAAGTAATGCTTGTGCATTAGCTATTCTCCAGTGATTGGCTGCTTGGGAGGCAACTCGTTTACCTGATGCATCTAGCAGTTTAGACTCTTTGTCTGGAGGTGGAGCATCATCAGAGGTTTGGGAATTAGCACGTTTTCTTGCATTGGAGACTACCAAAGAATCTAAAGGGAGTTGTCCTTTAATGTAAATTGGATCATTAGGGGCAGGCTTATACTTTTTATCAATCCGAGGATTGAGGATCCTGGTCCTAACAGGGTCTTTAAATATGTCTGGAGCATGTTTAATGACACCTTTAAGCATGGGCAATGTATGTATTGTTTTTTGTGACTGAGCAAATGTGTCAAGTAAAAAGTCTTTGTCCATGGGGTCTGAATGGAGTTCAATGCCATGATATTGCGCAGCCATATTAATGAGCCGACTAAATCCTATATTGTCATCTGGGGGGGATGGCCTAGATGGGTATACATCTGGATCAGGAAGGTCTGGAGGATCTGTGGGATTGTTGTAATCGTCCCATGTATCCTGTGGTGGAGTAGTGTCATCATCAGGGTCATGTAAAGGGTCCTTAACGTGTCCACCCCGTCCCCTAGATCATCCTCATTCTGTGGTAGAAAAGGTGAGTATGGAAGTATTGGAGAGAGTGTAGGAGAGTGTATAGGAGAGTTTGTAGGAGACAAAGGTTTGGTAGGAAGAATAGGAGAAGAGGGTCTTGGGGGTGAAGTTGCAAAGTCTCTTTTCTTCACAGGTACCTCATGAGGGAGTGAGGTATCCGATTTCCTCTTTGTTGTGAGACTGACAATATGGCCTGTTTTAGGGTCCACGTGTAAAGTCTTTTGTTTTGGATCGATAGGATCTGGTCGAAAAAGCTTTTCCTGCTGGTCGTCTCCTTCCGGTGCCAATTTTTTCGGTTCCGAATGTGGTTTTGATTTGGACTCTGAAGCCGTAGGAGGGGTCTTGTGCTCCTTTGGCTTTGACGTGGGTGCAGAGTCGGAAATTTTCTTCGGATCCGAAGGTTTTCGGTGTTTGTTCGGTTTTGAGGCCTTATGGTCTTTCGGTGCCAAAGGGTTCGATACCGAGGCCTTTTTGGACGTAACGGGAATAGGGTGTATCCCTGATTTCGGTACCGAAGGTGTCTTATGGGTACTGATATGCGGCTTGCTCGGTCCCGAGCTGCCGGAAGGCTTTTCCTTTGTCTTCGGAGCCGGGCCCGGAGGCGGGTCTTCTGAAGTTTTCCCTCAGTCTCGACTAAGGCCTTCAGGCGAAGTTTTGACTGGAGCCTTCTGTTTATCTGGTGGGGCAGGGGCATGGACGTTTGTACTCACTCGTTGACCTGGAGTGATGTGGTCATCGGAGTCGTCAGCTTCGGAAACGATGTCGAGCTCCTCTGAATCCTCTGGAACATCGGGGCCTTCGTCGAAGAGGTCGTGTGGCGCTGGTGTAGCCTGTTGAGCCATAACGTGTCGCTGAGCCCGGCGATCACGGATAGTCTTTTTGGAGCAAAAAGAGGCACAGGCTTGGCAATCCTTTTCTTCGTGTTGTGGCGAGAGGCAAAGGTTGCAGAGCTTGTGGTGGTCACTGTGTGGAAATTTAGCTCCACACTGGGGGCATTTTTTAAATGGAGTCCTTTCCATTAGCCGTAGGCCCGAATGGCGTCGGTAGGCCCAGCGGCCCGCGTCGACGACCGGAATCGAGGATTTTGAACTTAGCGCGTCGAAGGGCACGCGAACGAAAACAATACCGTAGAGTGGTGATGGGTTGCGCGTCGAAAAGGGTTGGAAACACCATACCGAACCGGAGCGCAGCAAGTCACATCCGAACCCGATGGCAGAAAAAAACAATCGGAGGATGGAGTCGATGCCCATGCGCACTATCGTCCAAGGGAGGAGTCACCTCTCTCGTGATTACAAAGACTTCTTCCAAGACAACAACAAACTGCAAACATCCGAGCCCACCACCAGATGGCGATCTATGCACAAGTATGTATTCTGCAGCTCATATGCCTCGAACATTAGCTTTCCTTCCTGAACTAGGTCGTGTGCCTTATACTTATCTTCATCAGGTAGAAATTGGAGCAATCGTTCCAATTCATCGTAGTGCGCTCTGTTGTATCTGGCTAAGAGAGCCTGGGTATTGGCAATACGCCAGTGATTGGCTGCCTGCGCAGCTACTCTTTTCCCTGAGGCATCTATTAATTTAGATTTCTTGTCTGCTGGAGGGGCATACCCCGTTGTTTGTGAGTTTGCCCGTTAACGGGCATTAGAAACCACTAACGAATCTAAGGGTAATTGACCTTTGATGTAAACTGGGTCCGATGGTGCAGCTTTATACTTTATCTACCCTTGGTGTAAGAATTCGTGCACAAACCGGATCTTTAAAGATGTCGTCCGCGTGTCTAAGCATACCCTTAAGCATAGGCAATGTGTGAGTGGATCTTTGGGAAGAGCTCAGTGTTTCAAAGAGAAAATCCTCCTCAAGTGAGTCTTTATGAAGCTGAACTCCATGATATTCAGCAGCCCTATTTATTAGTTCTATATACCCTACATTATCATCTGGTGGAGAGGGCTTTGTAGGGTATAGGTCTGGATCATTATCAGGGTTTGGATCCATGTTATAATCAGTCCATGGATCAGGACTATCATCATCTACTCTGTCCCCATTCTCCTGGTTATCAGGTGTTTGTGGTGGTGAATTTGTGGGTGTTAAATTCGGGTTTGGTGGGGAAGGAGGTGATGGAGGAGATGGGTTAGTGTCAACGTTCTTCCTCTTAAGAGGATTGTGGTAAATGTCCTCTGTTTCCGGTTTGTGCGTTTTAATGGCAATTTAGCGTGGATATGTCCAGTTTTGGGATTGATCACCAGTTCTGTTTCGGGTCCGGGTTTGAAGGCGGGCCGTCGAAACGAGGCATCTTTGATGGAGTAGGAGCCGTTTTATCTTTCGGTGCCAATATTTTTGGAGCCGAGATTTTCGGTATCGAAGTCTTCGGATCCGAAGATTGTTTCGGTACCAAAGGAGTTGGCTCCGAAACGTGTTTCGGAGCAGATTGTTTCTGCTCGGTGCCCGAATGCGGCCGACTCGATCCCGAGCCAGAAGGCTTCGATATTTGTTTCGGTGCTGGGCCCGAAGGCGGGGCATTTGAAAGGGGATCTCAGTGCAGACCTTGGCCCTATGGCACAGGAGGGACCGGAGCCTTTTTTTTGGGCAGATGTGTAGTTTGGGGCAGAGGTGGATCAGTACTCGCGGTACGCTGACCCTGCGGAAGCTCCTCGTCCATGTCGGAGTCTGCCTCTGACATGGAAATCATCTCCACTTCTTCCTCGGCTTCTTGCGCGTCGTAGACATCAGATTCGGAGTCTTCTCCGAAGAGATCCGGAATGGAGCCGCTGTGTTGCATCATTTCGTGGCGTCGAGCCCGACTGTCAGAGCGTTTTCCTGGATCGGAAGGATTTGCACGCTTCGTAGTCCTGTTCGTTGTGCTCCGGGGAGAGGCACAAGTTGCAGACTTCGTGCGAGTTTGTGCGCGGGTACTTGGCGTGGCACCGAGGGCAGAATTTAAATTGAGTCTATTCCATCTACTGCGAGGTGGCTTGACGCTGCTAGGCCCAACGGCCTTCCACGAAGTTTCCGATCGAAAGAGTTTTCTGAACTGATACGATACGCGGATAATGGGAAACGCGATATATATGAAGTTGCCTTTGGTTTTGACTCCACAAACCTTGAATCGTGCGAGTCTGGAGATGAGCTCCCCAACCAGTGAGCGATGCGTCTGCTGTTAGCACTGTCTGTGGAACTGGGTCGATGAAGAGCCGCCCTTTGGATACGTTTTGTGGATTCCACCACTGCAGGGAGCGATGGGTGCGGCCGTCTACCAACACTAGATCTGTTAATTGACTCCGAGACTGATTCCACTGACAAGCTAAGCATTCTTGAAGGGAACGCATCTGAAGTCTTGCATGGGGAACTATCATGATGCAAGACGCCATCACTCCTAGCAGCTGCATGTATACCCAAGCTGGTAGTGAGTGGTTGGGCTGAAACTGGGAGATCAGAGCCTGAATATTGCATATCCTGGCAGCATTGGGACAGGGTAGAGCTTTTTGAGTATCCAGAGTGGCTCCCAAATAGGTTTGTATGTTGGAGGGTTGGAGATGGGACTTTAACACATTCACTGTGAACCCGAGCTTTTGCAGCAATTGCAGTGTTGAGTGTCCTGAAGACACTTTGGGTAAGAACTGGCTTTGATGAGCCAGTCGTCCAAGTACGGGACGACATAAATAACAGTACCGTCGAGGGTAAGTGGATTGCGCACCGAGGGGAACCCGAGAACCGGTGTCGAACCGGAGTGCAGCAATTCACGTCCGAACCCAATGGTGGAAAAAAACAAACTAACAATGGAGTCGATGCCCATGCGCACTATCACTGTAAGGAGGAGTCACCTACCTCGTGACTGGAAAGACTTCTTCGAAGAAAAACAAAGTGCAAACATCCGGACCAACCGAGATGGCAGGAGTATGCAAAGCATGTGATCTACAGCTCACATGCCTCGAGCACTGATGGACTGCAGCCAAGCGTGGTGGTGAATGCTACACTGGTGCCAATGGTACGCGAACGGAATCGGTGGTGTCCAAGTCACAACAAATTGTGAACTTGGTTGTGCTGCAACCGTTCTGTAAGGCCTGGACGTTCTGTAAGGCCTGGACGAGGACCCCTTGGAGGTAAACATGGGCACCAGGAAGAAATTGAGCCTCAAAGGGCTTGAGAATAGCACCCCAGCAGGCATATGGCATTCACTTGCCTGAGGGCCAAGCAGGTGGATGAGAAAATTCTCTTCCCGAATGCCAGTTTCGATTCCCTATCGGGAGGAGTAGTCAAGAATGTGTTGGGATTATTTTTGCTTGCAGACATCTGCACCACCAAGCTTTCATGTGAGGGGTGCCAAGATAAAAATGCAGGGTCATCCAGGGCAAGGCAGATGTGTAGTGCAAATTGTCGGTTGACCAGAGGCCAGAGGAACGTTTAGCACATGATCCAAATAAGGTATCTGTAAGGGCCTCATTAAATGGCAGAAGGGGCTCGGTGGATGTCTTCCTAAGCTGAAGAACTTCCATAAGTACACTGGTCTTGCCCTCCAAAGTGGAGAGCTGGAGGCAAGGACTTTGGCTACTCTATGCATAACCATGGCGTAGGATACACTCTCCTCGGTGGCAGGGCCAGGGGGTGATCAGAGATATGACTCAGGGGAGGTGTCAAGGCCACTAGCCTCCTGCAGGTTGTCATACCAATTCCCATTGTGATACGGTTGGCCTATCTAATCACCTGCATTGTAATCGTTATCTGAATCTGTGCGGTACAGGGAATGCGGGTGTGCAGTTGTTGAGGCGCATAAAGTGGAGCAAATGGAGCCTCAATGCCAGCTGAGGCAGACTTAGATCGAGGTTCAATCGGTGCCAACTCGATGTGAAAGAGGACAATAAGGGCCTCATCATCCAGCATCAATGGAGTCCTCATTGATGCACCAGGAACCGGAGTGGACCATGATGCCGGAGGTGGGAGCCAATTGTGGAGCTGGATGGGGCCCGGTTATGGGCTCGTAGGGTCCAGCTGGCAACGAGGGCAACCTGCCAGCGGTAACCCAGGTGAAGTATCTCTTCGGTCCGTGGCGCCCACAGGTGCATAAGAGGAAGTCAGCAAGGATTCGAAGAGTCAGGTTATGGCCTTGCAGAACTGATCTGTGTAGTCCCCGGAAACTCGAGGTTCTGCCAGAACAAGTTGCAGGATTGGCTCAAAAGCTGAACAACTTCAGAGCGAGTTCACGATCTATGGTGCTGTCCCAGTGCCTACTCTGAGGACTGAGTGGTAGAAAGGGGCCAAGCCGCACTTCAATTTCTTGTGTTTTTTCTTCAACTTACTGAAGATTTAGATCGAGAGGAAGACCGGTCCATGGAGTGACTCTGGCGACTTCTGGATCTCGAAAAGGGCCAGTCTCTCAAATTGGACCGGTCTCATTGCAGAGTTTTCCGGAGCTTGCCGATGTAGAGTTTCGCCTCGCTGTCTCGTATGGTCTTCAGGTTTATCATCACACAGTTACTGCTGGCCTCAGAATCATAGCTCGACCCACAGGCAAATTTGGTGAGGATCTGTCACAGATATTTGCTTGTGACAGACCATACCGGGCTTAAACCTGCAGTTTTGGAAGGGGACATACCTAGGTTGTCCTGTTTTCAGTGTTATTTTTTCTGGATTACAGGGGGTATTTTCTAGTGTTTTCCCAAATTCTGAAAACCAGTCGTTATCGGGGATATAGATTTTGGTAACCTCAAAAATTTGACAGAATTAGTGCTTTTCTACTGCTTACAAATTACATTCACAGATACCATTTTTACTGTAGCTGGACCATCTATTACATGAAGCAGTGTACATAGGAGGTTGGTTTTTTAAGCTTCTCGGAGGTTCACAGGCAATCACAAAACATCTTTTTTGTGTAAAGAGATGGGGAGTAGGGAAGTTACTGTAAGGAAACAGGCTTTCTGAAGGTTCACCCCCACTTTTGTTCCAATTTTGACTACTAGGTACTGGTGTAATGACTCAGAAATGCCCTGATCCCTGCTAATCAGGACTCCGTGCCAGTGCTCTGACCCGTAAAATTGTGCATGTTTAATTGGCTTCGCCCCAATTGGTACAGCCTAACTTACTTGCAAGTTCCTAGTATATGGCAACAGGGCCTGTAAGGTGAGTGTCTTCCCAGGGACTGCAGCACTTGTTGGGACATGGAAGGGCGGTTTTAAACTGCTAACTCGACTTTGCCATTTAAGGTAATGGCGAAGCTTAAACCTATCCTTTTAATATATAATACCCCTAAGGTATGCCTAACAAGCCCTAAGGCATGGTGGTGCTGTTGTTTTTACTGGGGAAAGGCTAGTAACCCCATTAGCAAGTACAGAGTTATAGGCTGACATCTCAGCCCTTTTAACTTCTGAATTGGACTACTACAGTTGGCACTGTAAGGTATCAAAAGACTCAATGTATTAAATCATATTCAATTTTTAAATCAAATGTAATGTCCCTGGAAGTTAAGCAGTTGCCACATTAGTTGCCTAAAGTTTCCAGTGCATGTACTTGGGTTTATCCTGCAGACAGCTTTCTGCACTCCTTGGGAGACGTGCCAACAACTGAGGAAAGGTAACAATAGAAGCCTGCACAGGATAAAGATGTTACCTCTCTCTCCCAGGAAGCCACACAAGTGTTAGCCCAAAAGGTAAGCTTCAGAGAAGAAGACACCTTTGAAAGGGTAACTGGCCAACACTCGGGAAAAGGGCTGCTTTATTGTTTAGGCAGACAGGCTGGCACTAGGGACAGGGAAGGGTAAGCCAGTTGTCAAACTGGTTTTCCAAGGGGCATGTAACCCCCTAGGTAGCCACACCTCTGGGTTGGGCTAGGGAGCTCTGGGTGCCGAAAGAGGGGTTCTGCCATGTTAGGAATGGGTAGAATGGTATATCTTGGTATATCTTGGTATAGCCAGATTACACACTTCCCATGAAGTGGGCATCAGAAGAGAGGTAACCTGGTAGCCCACTAGCTACTAACCAGGTCTACCTTGAGGGCACTTTCTAAGCATAAACAGGGCACCCAAAACATAGATCTCAACTGGACTGTAAGAAGGACCACTGCATCGCGGAACAGGCAAAGAGGCTGCACTGGCGTGGACTGCACCTTCTGAACCTGGTGGCTAGCAAAGAAGAGGGACAGTGCCTGCTGTGTCCTGCTCATGGAGAAGACGTCTCCGGAGCCCAGACAAAGCTAAGAGACTCTAAGGGTCAGTTGGCTGACCTCATGTTCACAGCAGAGGGCCATAACAGCTGAGAAGCCTGCTGGGGC
The DNA here is from genome assembly GCA_963921515.1 of Calotriton arnoldi. Classification (NCBI taxonomy): domain Eukaryota; kingdom Metazoa; phylum Chordata; class Amphibia; order Caudata; family Salamandridae; genus Calotriton; species Calotriton arnoldi. Next base: position 1,279,112 of record CAWUFW010002027.1, read on the forward strand.
AAATTGGGAGCCCAGAATCTTCAGACCGCTGCAAACTACCACTGTGCAGCACCGGAGACCTGGACCCCGCGCTCAAGATGCGCCCTAGTACACTCAGCCCAGGAGAGTTAGGGTGTAGCTTGTTCACCCAGAAGCCAAGTTATCACCCAGGGAAGGATTTGGCTGTGACCACGATACCAGGTGACAAGTAGCCCAGTGGGGACTGGACTTCTAACAGCACTGAGAGGACTTCGAGGGACATTGACCAGGACCGCATCACCCTCTTTGTTGTTTTTTTTTATTTTTCAAAACCTTTATTGAAAAATTGCGGCATGTTACAGGTTATCACTCCATTAAATAGCATAATAATGATTTGCACTTACAAATGGAATCAACACTTCAAGGTGATTGTCAATCAAGATCCATCATGGTGCTGCACATCGACTTGAAGCCTGTGATTGTTGTGTTAGAGAGTGGTACAGGTGGTCAGTCAGGAATTAAGGCTCGAATCCACGGGGTCATTGCTGGCAATCTGGGCGTCAGTAGTAGGGGAATCTGTGGTAGGTTCATCCGGGGTGGCCAAACGGTGTAGATAGGAGATGAGCGGGGCTCCATATGTCTGGAGTCTGCTTGCCGCTGGCATCAAGTCCCACAATTCACCCAGGAGTGTCTGACAGTGAGCAGCGTCGTCCAACCAGCGTCTGACCTGGGGTGCCGGTTTGCGACCCCAGTGAATGGCCACCCGGCGCTTGGCAAGCACCAGTAGCATCGCAGTCAGTGTACGGTTAGCGTCTGAAATGTGTTTAACATGACCCAGGAGGCACAGTAAGGGGTCAGGGACAATGCGCTCAAGTGTGATATCACTAATTACAGCGCACACCTCCAGGAAGTGTGAAGAAATTGTTGTTGGGGTAAATGTCAGCAATGGTGCGAATACCCAAGTCAGCTGCGCGGCGAGCCATACCCGCTGTCTGCAGCGGAGGGAATGACGGGGTGCTGGCAAGTTGCATCGATGGCACGTAGAGCGCTTTGGCGCCAGTGAACCTGCGCAGCCCATCCCAGGCCCAGCGCATACACTCCACCGTGTCAATCTCACCTCTGGGGAGTTTGTGCGGCAAAAATAGAGCTGTCTGCAGTGGCCTGGGGGAGGCCAAGTCCGCCTCGACCGCCACCTGAGGCTGGAAAGGTGTTGGATGGAGCCAGAACTGGAGAAAGCTGGCCTGGGCGCACAGCGCATAGAGTTTGAAGTCGGGGGGGGGGCCCCCCATACCGCCCCTGACCAAGGGAAGTGTTAGACTATCATAAGCGATTCTGGGTTGGCGTCCTGCCCAAATCAATGTGATAATGTTAGAGCGTAGTTTTTGGAAGAATTGTGATGTGAGAGGGATGGGGGATGTTTAAAAAGAGGTACAAGAATTTAGGGAGCACGACCATTTTGGCGAAGGCGATACGCCCGGCAAGTGAGAGGGGGAGTTTTTGCCACGCGTGCGTCTTGGTTTCAAGCCAGTCCATTGTCTTGTCAAAGTTGGACCTCCATAATTCGTCCACATCTCTGCTCAACCAGATGCCCAGGTACCTGGTGGGCCCGGTCGCCCAGATAAATGGGTAGTCTGCCGGGAATGGCTTAGTGGCATCGGTGAGGGGGAAGAGAACGGATTTGCTCCAGTTGACCTGAACTCCGAAGAGACAGCCGAAGCGCACAACCTCCCTAGTCATGGGTGCGAGATTCTCCCGAGGTTCACGGATATACATTGTGACGTCATCCGCGTACATTGAAGTGACCAAGGCTTGAGCTGAAAAACCTATACCCCGATGGGTGTGATGCTGACGCAGTCGCGCCGCCAGAGGCTCCATAGCAATGGCGTATAACATGGGGGACAGAGATCAGCCCTGCCTGGTGCCCCTCGAGATGGTTATGGGGTACAAGTATGTACAATAGTGTGTACAATAGCTGAATCTTGCGCACGAAGCTCGGACTGAAGCCCAGTCGAGGAAGGAGATAAAAAAGGAAAGGCCACTGTAAAGTGTTTAAAGCCTTAGTGGCGGCCACGGCAGGTAAGGTGGGGTTGATCTGGTGAATGACCGAGAAGATGGTACGCAGATTGTGCGATGTAGCACGGCCAGGAATAAATCCCGACTGGTCAGGGCGAGCAATTATCGGCATGAGCTGGAGGAGACGATTGGCAAGCAATTTAGCGTAAATTTTGTTTTCAGTATTAATTCGTGATAAAGGGCGGTATGAATCGCAAATCTCGGGGGATTTGTCCGGCTTCAAGAGGAGGGTGAGCATGGCCTCACGGAGAGATTGGGGGGAGTGGGGGGGGGGGGGGGGGGAGTATGCCCAGTTCGAGAGATTCATTATACATTTCAGCCAGATGGGGACTAGGATGGGCGCGTATTCTTTATAAAATGCAGGGGTGAGCCAGTCTGAACCGGGGGCTTTGTCGCCCGGAAGTCCTGCAATAACTTCAGAGATTTCCTCGTGAGTAAATTGTTCGTCCAGGTATTCTCGATGCCCGTTACCAAGCCACAACAGTTCAATAGAGTCGAAGTATTGGTCCATAATCACTCTGAGGGCAACCGTCCCAGCAGTGTATAGTTGGGAATAGAAGGCGGAAATCCAAGCAATAATGTCAGTGGGAGAGGTGGTCCTCCCTGCGGCCTCGTCGCATAGAGCTGTAATGTAAGAAGAGGGATGTGGCTGTCGGAGGAGATTTGCAAGGGTCTTACCAGGGTGATCACCCTCGCCATAGCGGCGAGCGCGGGCTTCTCTACCAAGGAATGTGATCTCTCTATCAGCCTCCTCGTGGAATTCAGTAAGCTTGGCTCTGATAGAGGCAAGTGTAGCAGGGCTGGGGTCTTGAGATTGTTTAAGGTCTAGAGCTTTGATATCTTTTTCCAGATGTTCGAGGGTGCCCTTGATGGACTTCAACACCTCAGATTGTTTGGCAATACATTCCCCCCGGATCATGACCTTGAAGGCCTCCCAGAGGGTCGAGGGCGATTCAACGGAGCCCACTTTGCGCTCAAAATAGGCGATGATGGCACCACGGATGTCCTCGCGGAAGGCAGCGTCACGAAGGGCATTGGGAGGCAGGCGCCATGCGAACATGCAACGGAGCGTGAGTGGGAGCCGCAGACAAAGGCGTACGGGGACATGGTCATGTGGTCCACGGAGGTGGTCCAAGAGGCAACGTCACGGGTAGTTATCCAAAGGTCGAGGCAGGACCAGGATCCACGCGAACCAGTCATGCAGGTTCCCTCACGCTCGCCAGGGCGTGCGTGCCGCCAGGCATCCAATAGGAAGTGGTCATCCGTGATTGAGCGGAGGAGGGCAGTGGCCTGTGGGTGCTGAATGTGATCACCCGAGCGGTCCAGTGTCTGCGAGGGTACTATGTTAAAGTCGCCCCCCCATATCAAGGAGTGAGGTCCCAGAGAGGATATGAGTTGCCAGGCATGTGCGAAGAAGCCGGGGTCGTCAGTGTTGGGGCCATAGAGCGCTGCTAGCATCAGCGGCTGGTTGTAAAGTGTGGCAGCAAGGATCACATAGCTACCCTCCGTATCAATGAAGGAGTGGGTGCCATGCCAAGGAAGACCCCTCCTAAAAAGAATGGAGACACCACATGAGTAATTAGAGTAGAAGGCAGTGTAGGACTCTCCCCAGTGACGGGATTGCAGCCTAGATGAGGTGGCAGGGAGGAGATGTGTCTCCTGGAGGAAACAAACGTCTACCTGGTGTCTGATGAGCTGTGCATGCATAAGATGTGCTTTACGGTGGTCGTTCAGACCCCGGATGTTCCAAGTCCAGAAGATAGTGTCAGTCATGTGGGAACTGTGAGGCGGTGAGTAGTGCAGTGCCTACGGTCCTTGAAGAAAGCGTTAAATGCTGGAGCAATAAGATACAATACATCATGCAGTGTATACAGACAGTGACATGCCGAACTCAAAACAAAAGAAATAAAGCAAGCCTCAAGCAGGAGGCGCCAATTACGGAACCCAAGGGAGAAAACCCAAACCCTCCCTCCACCCACTCCAACCCCCCAATAAGGTAGAGAATCCGAACATCCCAATTCCAGGGAACCCAAACTTGGAGAACTGAATACAGGACTGGGAGTCATCCCGACGGGGTGCGTGGGCACAGCCATTTACCCCATGCCATGTAGTCAGGGTGGCCGAGCATGGTATAGTTCAGTGGGAGGCGGTTGAAGGGTAAAGCTTGCAATCACAGGAATGTTCTCGGCTGCAAGCAAGAAAAGCAGGGTATTTAAACTGTCCCAGGGACCCACTAATCCTGAGGGCAACAAGTGTCCGCACATTGCTGGCCACCATAGCATACAAATTTACAGGCTTTTATGTGTGATAGGAGGAGGCATGGGACATTGCATCAAACAGCGCATGGGAAGAACAACATGTGCATCACCCCCTTTGTGGACCAAAGAGTGCCCTCAGGAAGACCCCGCAGACCGCATCGCGTCCACAGCATCTTTCACCCCTTGCATCGGGACCACTCCCATAGGAATCCATTGCAAAGGGGATAAAGTGCCTTGAAACTGCCGGAAGACTACTTCATCTGTAGAGGTAGCTGATTTGGAGGACCTTGCTGGTCCCCCTGACTGGCTCTCCACTGGCGTTGGTCACCTACAGTGACTAATGACCACAATACAACCAGCCCAACGTTTTGGTGAACACGTTTCGAAGTGTCAAATTTGTTGAATTTGCTGATTCTTGTTCGCGGTTGAGTGAAATGCTTTGATTTACTATACCTTGTAAACTCTATATAGCCAGAACCCTCCGGTGGATCTTTTTCGTTGTGGTGACAAAAGATACATAAAAATACAGTCAATTTTATAAATTGGTGTCACAATTTCTTGTGTGTCTTGTCTATTTCTTCAGTTGTTTTGTGCGGTTTAAATGCTTTATACTTGTCCCTTTGTGTAAGCCTTGCTGCTCAGGGTCAAGGCTACCCAGGGTTGAGCTGAAGGTTTGACAAACGAAACCTACTGGACCTAAAGGGATAGGTAAGTATTACAAGGTGAGGTCGCCCAACCACACCATATAATACAACACATTTCCTCACAGTTACCAATGGCTCAATGTTCTCTTTTTGAGTGGAGGAGTGGTAGGTGGGACAGCAGGACACAACTGGGGGAAGAACCCTGAATTTATAATAATTAGGTACATATGTTTTGTTCCGTGCTTTCAGGTGCTGCTTTAATGAGTTATGGGAAAGCACAAATGGTAATGAAGGCATTTGAAGAGTCCATGGTCACACACCTCACAGTCCCTATCTCTTCCTAGCAGACAGTTGGCCTGGCTCCCAGACCAAACAATAGAGCAAGTGGTGGTGTTGAGCCACAACATCCGAACCCATGCACGAAATGAGAAAACAAAATCACCACTTAGAACTTCATTACTTAGACATGGCCATTTGATTTCAATGAGCCTAGTAACCATCCCCATTGTAATATTGAGATCTACAGAACCACAGCAGATCTTTAACTTTCACCTGGAAATGTTTAGAGAAATTCTGGGGCAAAATGAGAAGTTACTGGGTTAATCTAATCCAGAATTATAACAGTGCCTCTTTTACTGCCAGCGTTGCTTCTCGTAAGCAAGGATTATAAGTACAAAGTGCGTGTTTACGCACCGCTTGCAGGTATTCAAAACACATAAAAGGCATGGTCTTTTACAATGCCAATAGCACAAACTCTCGCAAATTGCAGACCTATTGCATTACAAATGCTTGTTAAAATAGGTTGAAACCGATAATCGAACACCGCAGACAAATCACTTGGACACTGTAAAATTAACTTTTATATTGAGGTGAGGGTCTCAAAGAGGTTAGAGGCAGCTCCGGGTCTGCTTTTAGTGACGCAGAAAGAATGGAACCAATGTCAGCATGCAGGAGCTCTGCATATTTCAGGAGCGGAACAGTGTTGTTGCGGAACAGCACGGTGCCACCTACCGGCAAGCAGTGGTACTGCCGAAAAGTTTCTGGATCCAGTCTGGCGCCTTGGTAATATTCTACAGGTGAGATTTGTCCAGAATCACATACTACTTTGGTCAAGTGTCAAATTAGAGTTTAAGACCTAGGTCAGCACTGTCGCCGACAGACCACTCTGTTTCCTTACTTAGATTCCGGGTAGTCAGTCCTGCAAGTCAGGCAATAGGGAGTTTGTCTTTTGTCACCAAAGGCACCAGATCATAAGAGAAGACTGTAGCATGCAATGCCAATTATATTGTAATATGCAATGCTTATTAGACAAGCTATTTTTTTCTGGGGCATATGCTGCTGGGGTAACCTGCCTGAAAAAACATAAGCCATTTTGAAAATGTGTGATGGAGACCCGAGCTATGATGAAAGAGCAAACACAAGCATAGGATGATACCCTTTTTTATACAAAGATGATTCATTGCTCAGAGTCAGGGCTTCTATCAACTCGGTAGAAGGTTAAGCACACTGCTTCAACGAACAGGAAAAAACTTTGCACTGAGCAAGCAAGCTTGAGAGGACACTACATTAACATACTTTTGGCCACTGTTATAACAACACTTGATCACCTTGGGTTTTGCCTTATATTTGGGTCTGGCAGAAAGCGATAGAGGCCAGGGAAGGACGGGCCGGGCCAAGTGGTAATTTAATGGTAACTAAACTATGCCCTAGTACACTACTTGAAAGATGTAAGGCCTAGATAGGACAAGGACCATGGTAAGGTATTCCAATCCCTTGAGATAAACAGTGAAATCACTTATTCAGAGTATAGATGTCTATCCCACAAAGAGCACATCTTGTGATTTTTCTTAGAGATCCTCCCATAAGAAAGATAGAAAAGGACCCACAAAGTGGCCCCTGTGGAAGATAGATGCAATTCAAGCAAGCACCTAAACCCCAAAAGTCATGAAATTGGCAGGGAACACCCAAGGGTGCTAGATTGGGCATTTATATAGGCAAGCAGGAGTATCCATGATCATGGAGCCCCATTGTTGTGTATCCTGGGGTCTAGAGCCCAATCCTACAGGGTTTAGATTCCCAACCCATGGGTGCGAAGCCTTAATTCAGTGCACCATCACCGAGCAGGAAAGTCCAGGTCATTGCAGCCTTACACAACCCACTGAGCATTCCTGCAGGTGTGGTGCTTGTGCTTTCTGGGTTCCAACAGTCTCAGAGGATTCAGGGACGCAGTGGTAATTCAAACCCAAGCACTAGGTAAATGTTTAAATCAAGAGTTTTTTTGTTGCTTAGTGTATGAATAATAACCACACTGAATATAATTAAAACAGCAATTGTGAATGTTGCGAGCAGAGAGAATAAAATGAACAGTTCTAACATGTTTTTAGAATGTTCCTAGCAGCCTACCCCCCTAAAGGTACTTTTATGAGCTACACTATGAGAGCATGGAACAGCTAACTTGCCTCTAGAGTTTCTTGGGACCCGGTGTACTGCATACATGTTCATCGTAGATCAGCTGTGTTCATTAGACTAGATTAGAGGGAAAGAGTGTTCCTTCAGAAGGAAAGCACATGATCAGCCGGGCTCAGATCCTCATCACTGGATTTGACTCTAGTCATAAGAGTGAATGCTAAGGCAGTCTGACAGGATCACTCGTGATAATCTGGTGTGTAGACCTCTCCAACTCAATGGTTTATTCAAGGGGTTTATATAGGATATTGATCACAGACTGTGTGCTTGCATTACAAAATCTAGTGGGGATTCCCCAAATAAGAGATGCAACCGGTCTAAACTAGCAACATAAACATGTAGTCAGAGTCGACTTATTTTCCTCTTACAAGTCTGCTGTTATACCTTGAAATGTAGATACTGAGTAGTTTGTGGCAGACTTGTGCTGCATGATGTTATAACAAATCATTGTTTAGATGAAATGACACTGTCACAAGAAAAAGATAATGATATGCTGAATGTGGACCAAAGCGAGGCAGGCTAACCTAACGTTTTCAAAGAGGAGTCAGACTTAGGAGTTCACGACACAACAGGGATACATCCTTCTGTGGGAAGAGCTCCCCATCGCAAAGCAACATGCCCAATGGAGGAACATTTGCTAGGATATACAGGTGCCAACTATCCAAGTATGCCATGTGTGTCAATTTATCAAAACAGCCCGTTACCGCACAATGGCTTTTGTTTCCCAAATAAGCTGATTTTACCTCAGATCCCAGAGTCAGAAACCAATTATTCTTGTGTATTCTTACCATACAGTAACACTCACCTTCTTTCCTTCATTTATTCATTCACATCGATGTCACAAAAAAAACCAGTCCTCTCATTCTGAATGATACGCACCAATTCAACTGCATTTGGCTGGTGAATAACGTAAATGGGTCTAACCATAAGTATTTGCCAAGCAAGAAAGTCTCACATGAAAGTCAATCTTGTGAAGGCTATATATGTTAGAGCTTATTGCATAATGACTGTGGCGCTAAACTCCAAATTAGCATACCACTATCCCACATTCTCTCCAAGTAGAACATTCACATCTTAAAATAATATTTATATAATGAAACTACTAACCATTTTTCTATTGAGCTTCGTCATTATGTCTCGTCCTAGTGTAAAAAATGCCTGTAAAACAAGAAATCGGACATTGCATTAAACTTCTACAAGCCAGTGGTGAAACCGTCAATTTAGCTCTATAGGAACGTCCCCGCTGACCCAAAAAATTAAGGCTCACTCTTAGACACTTAACAAAAAATATTACTCAGAGTGTACGATTGATCGCAATAAGGTAAGAGTCCCAGTTAGGGGCCATGCCTTTGCTCAGTACTGTATATTTGCTGACTTTCAATGAAGATCTCCCAGGAGGTGTCTATATGTTGTGTAGGGAAACACAAACATCACACACAAAAAAGAAATCAGGGCTTTGTAATTTGGGTTTGCACTGAATGCAAGTCAATGTGTTACCACTGCAGATTACAATGCTGGATACATTAAAAAGTAACAATCACAAAGTTGACAACACAATTGATGTAATTATTTGAAGAACAACATCTTTTTCATCTCCAATACTTTCTCTTTTACAGAAACTGTTTTAAAATATTTAGCAAAATGACCTCTTCCATCCCCCTCCCCCCCACAGTATTTACATATGACTTCTAATGGAGGGCAATCTTTGAAATTGGCGAAGTGATGTTGGGTGCTGCACCAACAGCAGAAACTCTTATGTTTGGAGCTATAATGGGCTTCTTCTGCTTAGCAGCAATGGCCTGAATAGACGAAAAGGTATGTCTATTATTTTTATTTCATGCATTCAACTAATAGAATGTTCTACATTCTTGCCAATAACCAGAACTTAATTAAGCTTGGGATTATACTTTAAGCACAGTTCCTCCCTTTTTAGGTCTCGCCTAGCGTTGCTGCGCACATGCGCAGCTCGCTCGAGATTTATTGCTAACAAGGACTTTCAGAAGAGGGCTTTAAGCCCCGCCCCTCATTTCCATTGGCTGGCGTCACCGTTTATGTTAAACGGTGGCCTGCCATTGGAAATGAGGGTTTTTGGGGAACGCCCTTTGGCCTGCGAGCCGGACTGGCTCGCCTGCTTTGCTGCTGTCGCAAAGCAGTTTCTTATCTTTATGGGGCCATGTGATTCTAATTAGAAACACATGGCCCCATACAGACAAGAGATCCCCATGCTCAGCGCGGTCCTCTTTCACTTTCGGGACCGCGCTTGTTATGCCATGCCAGCCGCCATGCTTATAACTTTTGTGTGCTCGGGCACCATACTTTGAGCAGGATGCCCGCTTTTATATTTATAAAAGTGTGGTGTTCTGATCTCGTTTCAAGTGACCTGATTGCTCTGTTTAGGCGGGGGTTACAGCTCGCAGTTATGGGTAGGTGGGAGGTCTCAGCCCACTGTAATCACACAGTTAAGGCTTCATCCGATCGCCGTGCAGCTCTCTCTACGGACACCGGTCGTCAGGTTTAGAGAATGTAGCTGTGTGTAGCTTTCGGTGCGCTGCTTCTTTAAAGGGCGTTTTCATGCCACAAGAAGGTGCAATAAAGGGCAAGCTCTGAAATCAGTGCGCTGCGAAGGCCGAATATATGGAAAGCATCTGATTCTTCACATACTTGGGAAGTTCTGTTTCCCCTCGCTTATCTCTGTCCATTGCGCTCTCTGTGAGTTCACTGCTCACTGCTGCAAGTCGTCTTTGTCACCTTACGTCTGCAGCACCTCAGTCACATTCTTTTTAATCACGTGCTCTCTGGTGTCTCTCTAATTTCCTCATCCTCCTCCGGTGCCATTTCTCCTCCCTCGGTTGTCTTTTCCGTCGCTTGCCTCTGCTGAGTTTCTCGCACTTTTTCTCTCAATTTATGGTTTGCGGCAGTGCAATACAACAGAGAGCCTTTTCCTCGCACACGCTGCTCGACGCACACCACTGCTGCTCGACACACACCACTGCTGCTCGACACACACCACTGCTGCTCGACACACCACAGCTGTGCGCCCCAGTGATGAAGGCAGAATTGAATGCAGCCAAATTTGGAAGAGGTGGGCATGCACAGCACAGACCCACGTCATCTGAAGGAGTCAGGGCAAGGAGGAGGGTGCAAGAAGCTGCCAGCACAGCTACGATAGGAGGAACATTAGACAGGTGCATGAAAGACAAGGACGAAATCCATTTGATCCCAAAGCAGAGTCATGCGGGTGGGGGATAAGAAGGTGGGTGCAACTAAAAGAAGTGGAGTAGGAGGAGGCAAGAGCTCCGATGTAAAGAAACAACTAGCTCCGTAGAGCAGATGGAAGACAAGGGGTGCTACCGGGTGGACGAGGCTTTACAGAGCAGATTAAGGCTGCTCAGCCCTCACTAAAGATAGTCGCAGGTGCAGGTAGAAGGGATGTTTGGCAAGGATTGTAGGGGCGAGGACATGGGAGAGTTACACGAATAGAACAAGCATTGAAAATGCAATAGGTCTCGCCTTTAATTAAGTTAAAGCCATTTGCTTTGCTAATGGTATTGTATAGCAAAACAAATGGCTTTAACTTAATGAAAGGCGAGACCTATTGCATTTTTAATGCTCGTTTCATTACTGCTGCACTGTAACAAATTGATCTCTCTTCTATATCATCTCCAAAGTTACATGCACAAGCCAACTTGGGGAGTGCTTGCTACCTACTCCCACAAAGAAAGTTGGAGAATAGTAGAAACTTAGGGCAAAAAAGGATCATACAGTTTGGTTAAGGAAATATCAAATTCATTCAAAGATTGCGCTGCACCTTCATGGTCATCTTGTAAACCTGGCAAATTCTAAAATGTTTTTTTTTTCCGGTGCCCCTAAGCGCGTTTTTTTTCCCTCATAACATAAGTCTGAACCAAATACTGTCAGAAAATAAAAACTTTTTTCAATTTAGACCATGGAAGATTTGGTTCCCCAGTAGGTAGGAAAGAGGTGGGGGAGAAATACTCTGCATGTTGTACCAAGATGTAAGCAATATGTAAGAAATTAAGAAAATGCAATGATAAATGCAAGAAGAAAAACAAAATATATATATATCTATATATATATATATATATATATATATATATATATATATCTATATATATCTATATATATATATCCTATAGGCAGTTATAGTTAGGGCCAACTTTTCCTATAGACAAAGCGTTTTTCTTTTGCTGATAACTTTGGTGCCGTTTGAGAATCTTAGTGTTATTTTCAAAACTAGTACGCAAGTTAGTTCAGCTGCTGTCTAGGAAGCTTTTGGGCGATTCAGCAAGCAGGGGCAGACAAAAAGGAGGGGGGGGTCCCAAAATGCTTCCCCCCCCCCCCCATGTAATGTCTATGAAGATTTTGCCGCTTTTAGCCACGGTTACAGCCCAAACTGCTGAATGGAATTACACCAAATTTGGCATAAAGCTAGATCTTGGTCTAGAAAGAGCCCTTTTTAGGTCTCGCGCCTAGCGTTGCAGTGCGCAGCACTGCAAGCGCAGCGCGAGACCTCTAGAAAGGGCTTCTGAAAACGACCCACACGCTCGTACATGTGGTTTTGTTTTCAGAAGCCCTCATTGGCTGTAGCGTGCGTTTTTTTATAGAAAAAACGGCACGCGATTGGGCAAAGCCGGGCGCATGTCCCGCCTTTGCCGCGCCCATTCCCGATGGTGGCCAGAACGCGCAGCAGCGCGCGTTCGCCTCGCTGCCGCTCCCTCCCCCCCCCCTCCTCTGTGGTGCGCGCGCACCACTGGTTCGATTTGTGTGTGTGATGCGTTTAAACAGGCCCCTACCCCTAGAAGGTTGTTGCGCGGCGCACGATCATCGTCACTGCAGAGTAATCCACGTCTTAGACGCATGACTAACGTGCTGTATTTTCGGCATTAGTGATGTCTGAACTAATTACCACACGAGGCGCAGACGGGATCTTAAAGAGCATGGAGTAAGTACGAACAAAGACCTCGGCGCAGGTCACGCACACTGACTGGTCGCTTCCTCCCAGGTCAGCAAGCCCGGCAGCTTTGCTTTGCTGACATCATCACCCATAAAAAGGTGTTCCACAATTACGAGCCAGCTGACGGCTGAGCCAGCTGACGGCTAATCCAGCCGGAATGCACTTTCCCTGGGCTGCCACATGCCATGGCTGTAGCGTTGTGTCACTCTAGTGCTGCGCAAATGTGGAGGCTAGAGCATTCAATGGGACAGTCAGTCACTGAGCCCTTCCACCAGCTTAATGAACGACTGCTTACATTCAGGACCGCAGACACGTGGAACGCACAGCTGTTCCATGTACACTGAAGCCCGCACCTCCTATGCCCGCTGCAGTCTATGAACAAGCATTTTTTAAATTCCTGCCGCAAGAATTCACATTCACGCCATCTGTGTGGCCTTTTTCGCTGACCCTGTACATTCACTCCCTAAGGTTTCCACATCTTTGAGTTCATCATAGGTGCGCTCCAGTTTGGTGTTGCCCCGCAGATCAGGTTTGCTGGATGAAGGGTGCAACCTACCCATGGTGGCAGGTGATTAATGTCCGTTTCACCAAGCTGTATCGAGACTGGCAGTGGTCACAGCTTGGTCATCGTGTTTTGGAGGGGCACCAGTGAACTTTATCAGTGGAAAGTCTGTTTGATCTCTCATATGTGTTGTACTTCAGTTACATGAGAGAGCATGCTCAGTGTTTGTTAGTAGGTGGACTGTGCATTAAGGGGTCCCTCTGCCCACCCACTTCATTTTTAAGAACTGCTGCATCTTGCAGAAAGCTGTCTGCATCTGTCACCCAGCATTCCTGGCAACCAACCTCAAGCCATCTGGACAGCTTTCTAAACCGGTAGCAGCAACAATAGCAGCTAAAAATCCTGGAAGTTTGGAAAGGAAATGCCAAATGCAGTTATTTCTTCTTCTACGAAGTGGGAGTGTTGAACTCAATGCCAGTCGTGATTCGACAATCGCCATCTCTCAAGCAAACACTGACAAAGTCTGTAGGTCTGGCTTTAGCGGTCAGTTAACGCTGGTTTTGTTTCATAATGGTTTTTATACAACTGGATTTTTGGGGGAGCTACTGGGACCTCACCAGTATAAAAACGCACTGGTTAAAAGCAAAAATATTGTTGGGCCTCAAAAAGCACATATTGTCAAAGTTGGTGGCGCTGAAGGAAAGCACTAATTTTGTGTGCAGATTTCTCCTTGAGAAAGAGCAGAATACACTTACTCAGTGAAGTTAGACAGTGGCAGACGTGTGTTAACTCATTGCTCCATGCAGTACTGGGTTTAAGAAAGATGTGATTGAGACTAAAGACCAATGGATGTAGAGGGCTATATATATTTTTATTCAAATCAAAAGGTCTTGGCTAATGCCAGAGACTTAATAGGAGCTCAGGTTCTCACTTTTGATGCAGTTCTTCATCTCAATGTAACTTTTCAGTTACCAAAGTCAGCCTCCTCACAGTATTTTGTGCTTTAACCATATCACCGCATTCTCCAAGTTCCCTCCACCGCTGAGCCTCTCCTACAAACCTCTGCAGCTGCCGGATCCTAGGCCATCCTTTGATTACATTAGCTTCCTTCCTGCACATCATCTTATCTTGCACACCCCCATCTCATTTCCAGTGAACTGTTGCTGTATTGAACTTTAGAAGTTCTACCTACTCACATTTGTACATGGAGACAGTTTTATTAATGGTGTCCTGAATGAATAGGTTTCCATCTGCAGGAGTTTCCCTGCATTAGAGTTACAGTTGTACTGGTGTCGCTCCCTCAGGGTCAGCCAGAGGGGCCTTCACATTGAGTCCTTCTCCACAGTTTACCACTGGATCACAGCTCAAGGCGTGAAACTTCCAGTGAGAGTTGGGCTTGTAGCAATCACTGCAGTGCTAGTCAAAATGTCAAGGACATTTTTTTTTTTTAAATGTCTACATAAAGACAATTCCCAAGCAGAATGAAACTAAAACAGCCAGCCAAATGCAGTTAAGATTAGAGCACTCCATTTGTTAAGATATTTTTAATTGACTTAGACAATCTAGAAAAATTGGGTCTTCTTGTACTCTTTAGTAGGACAAGGCTCTGGGTCCAAGTGTGCTATGTTTGGAAGTAGCCCAACTAACATTGTGAGCAATCCCACTAATCAAAGCCCCGTGTGAAAAAATGAATTTGAGTGTTGACGTTTCTCTAAGCATCATCTAATCTTGAGAATATACAATAAAGGAATGATATCCATAGGCTGGTGTGCTGGTTGCTTCCATCGCTACTATTCTGGGGTAGAATTTACTGGTGGACTCCGTCATGTGTTTTTTGTTTTTTTTGGCTTAGTGTTCCATTGCACGCAAAAGATTTTCTGGAAAAAAAATATGATAGCGCATTTACTTTATATTAGATTGATGGAACTTGAAGAAATTGGTCATCATTTGGAATGTATTTCTTTTACTGGAGGATGCCATGTTTTCAAGATACTCTCCAATAGCTAAGGAGTCCTTGCCAGCTGCTGGTCCTGAAAACAATGCACTCTGTGCATTGCAATTGAAGAACTCCCTACGAGGCAAAATAATACACTATATAGCCAATAGTGTGATGGTGAGACAGAATGACTCCTCTGGGCTGATCAGAGTGGTGATTGACCCTGTCTCCAGCTAAAAGGAGTGAGTAGAAGAAACCAGTGGTTGAAGGAGGTTGACCCAAAGCCCACTGTGTATTATTTACAAGACTTTTAGCAGACAGCTAAACCTGTTGAGCCGGATTTTAAAAAGTCAGATGCTCAGTGATAGGTGGATTGCTGAAGTGAAACTAAGCTATTGGGCCACCTTTCTACCCATCATTTGTTTACTCATTGTACCACTACAGATGGGGGCAAACCATATGTAATCCAGTGTTGCCTTGACCCCCAGTAAGGATGGCCCTTTCTAAAGTGACGCTTCTGTGTGGATGGAAGATTGGGAAACTATAAACAAGTGCTCAGTTACAAATCTGAGCCGTAGACCAACAGACGGAATTCCTCTAGGAAACTGCAGATGCAAGTTGACAGATTTGCAAATTATGTGTTTTTTACGTGACCATTGGATTCTCTTACAAATTTAAATATTTAGCTCTCAAACTAGTTTTCTTGTGTATTTTAAAAACCAGGTACCTAAACCTGTATGTTCTTGAATTTTTTGCACGATACCCACTCCTAAATGACCCCTATTTATTTTTTTGTCTTACTAGTAGTTGCAGATTTAGAATTTGCACCCTGCTGTGCTCTCCTTTTCCACTCATTAATTTTTGCTTTACTTACATACACTGTGCTCATATGCTTTTTAGGTCTCGCGCCTAGAGTTGCAGTGCGCAGCAATGCTCGTGCAGCGAGAGACCTCATGTAGGGGGTTTAGAAGCTGACCTAGGAATCGCACACGCTCGTGCGTGTGCTTTTCGTTTTTCCCCCGGCTATTGGGCTTTGCGTGCGTCTTTATAAGAAAAACAGCACGCAATTGAGCAAAGGCGGGCGCATGTCCCGCCTTTGCCGCGCCCATTCCCACCGGTGTCTAGCACGCGCAGCAGCGCGCGTTCGCCTCGCTGCTGCGCTCCCTCCCCCCCCCGCTCCTCTGTGGTGCGCGCGCACCACTGGTTTCTCTTTCAATTTCCTTCGCCTCCTCCCTGGGACGCTGCCCTGCTTTGCACTGTGTTTGCATGATACCTTCGAATGTGGCCTACCGCTTTTACAAACACATTGCTGAACTATTCCGCCACGTGTTGCCATGGCTCCCATAATGCTGCACTCTTCTGTGTGTCTGCTTTTGTGATTTTCCCTACGAAAGTTCCCATGGTGCACGGTGCTACCCCGGCGAGTGTGTCTGCAGCCGCAACAACTGTCACAAGCGTCCCCTTCGCTGCAACAGCCACAACCAACCAGGTTTGCTAAGTTACAGCCTTGTTTTGAAATAAAAACAACTCTAAATGGGCGCATTTAATTTGCATGAGATTTTCAGTAGAACTGCTTGTTACATTTATTCTCTCCAGCCTAATTTTCGTCAGTAGTTCCCTTCGCACACTTCCTGGTGGTTCCCACAACACCATCTACCCCCAGCGCTCCTCCATTGCTCCCTCACTCCTTGCGGTCCTTAAAATATTTATTTTTTTGAGGGGTCTGCAGATGCCATTTGATATGGGCCATTCTTCCTTCAAAAAAGGGTTTTTGCGCAAGTCAAAGTTCAGTTTTTGCATTTATCCCTCCTGGCAGGTGCATCTTGGACGGGTGAATTACAAAAAACGACTAATAAAAAGGTGCCTGCGACATTCCACAGGTGCAAACATGCATGGTGGCGTACATCCACACATTCATGTGCTCCTACAGAGGTTTTGCGAACGTAACCGCTGTGCAATGTATTTCCTTGTCACGTATTTAGAGACCTTATTGAATTAAACAGACG
Organism: Calotriton arnoldi; assembly: GCA_963921515.1. Lineage (NCBI taxonomy): Eukaryota > Metazoa > Chordata > Amphibia > Caudata > Salamandridae > Calotriton > Calotriton arnoldi. The sequence goes on from CAWUFW010002027.1 coordinate 1,295,930, forward strand.
CCTTCTCATCTGAATAACCGCAAATGTAATAGTTCTGTGCTCTTTGCCGCGCAGTTGAGGAGCGTTGACGTCCTCACGGGTGGTGCTCTTCCCAGTGGCTGACCGGGAATGGTGTCAGGTCATTCAGTGTCCTTGGAGGGAGTGGCTAAACACGCTCTGGGTACGGGCCAGTCCCGGGAAACGCAAGCACTAATGTCCAAGATTTGCCACTCCTACTGCCTCCTCCGAACAGCGGCTCTGGGTACGGGCCAGTCCCGGGAAACGCAAGCACCAAAGGCCAAGGTTTGGTGCTTGCGGCGCTTCGATCTGTCAGCGCTGGTACAGTTCCCAGTTTTACTGACCAGGGATTGTTTTTCAACTTTCTATTGTCCGTGGAATTATTTGTCCCGCGCCTATGTAGTTTTTGTATTCTATTATTTTTTATTGTCAGGTGTTTCGTAGTTGAGGGTTTCTTATTAACTGTTTTCGTAGAGTTTTATTCGCGGTTTTACTAACTTTTTTTTTAGATGGGGGCGGGGGGGAGGGGGGTAGCTGGTTGTTTTAATAACCGTGTAATTCCAAATTTACATCTACATGCATGTGTTATATTTCCTCGGTGATTTCGCCTCCCCGTATTTCATGTACTTCATTACTTTACTGTCACTCTGAGCCATTAACCCACATTTATAACCAGATACATATATTATTGCATGTAACACTTTTGTGCGCGTCTCTGTACAGCTACTAGTGTTAAATTCGCAAGTCATCTCATCCCACATTGAATAGCGTGAGGACAGCATTACAAAACAAGCATTTGCTTTGCAATAGGTCTCGCATTATTAAAGTTTGAGCTATTGGTGTTGCATTATTTAGCAATGCCAATAGCTCAAACTTTAATAATGCGAGACCTATTGCATTGCAAATGCTTGTTGTAATTTGGTATAAATCTGTTCAGTAGTTGTAGAGTTATTAAAGGGAAAAAAAACATATTTAGGGACACGGATCCGTCACGGATCTACCTGCGGGAGATCCGTGCAAAATGCAAGGCCCCGATTAGCTGGCGGCAACCTGGAAGGAAAGTTCTGACCCCACAGGACACATGGAGAGATCTCCGAGGACCCCTTAAACAATTCCCAATTTTGGGGGAGGGGGCGGATTTGTGAATCCGAAACACAATGGGTGAAAAAAAAAAAAACCTCACCCACTCACCCCGCAGCGGGGTGGGGGGATTGTATTAACGTACGGTATTTATATATCAATTCATGTAAAAAAAAAAAAAAAAAAACAAACAGAAATTCACTGAAAAAAACAAAGGTTACAGGGATGACGTTCCAGCTAAGTTTACATTTAGCCATACAAAACCATAGAAATTCAGCAGTTACAGCTATACTTCTAGTTCTACTTATCTGAAGAAACTATAACTTGTACCGTAGGGTAACTTTAGGCCTTGCGTAATAATTTAACATAAGTACAACTGTAACTAGGGGGTGTGGCCAAGATGGCGGCACAAATGGTCGTGTAATGCCGCGGTCTGTCGCGGCCCACCGGAATCCTGCTGTACACCCTCAACAAAGATGCCCTAATATCACTGTTGACACCCCCCCCCCCCCCAAACCATATTATTTGGGCCCATACAACCTGGACTAGCGCGAAACCTGGCCAATTGTGCCGACCCCACAAGCTCCGACCCGTGGACGGCACATATGGTCGCAGTGCCAGGGAGGAAGTCTAGACCCTCCCCTTGAGACTCGCCGGAAGAGAAAGACAACGGGACTCAGAGGTGTACCCCCGATGCCCCGATGACAAAGCTAGTAAAGAGAACAAGGGTACCCCAATATATGAACCGGGGGTAATGAAATGTTTAGAGAAACAATGGTTCTTATGTGGCCCAAAAAGGTCCAAACTGAAGTGACCCAGCTAGGGGGCACTAGGTTATTGAATGGAACTTAATTCTTAGAAGAGAGCAATAAGTAATATACTAGGGACATGTAGGTCAATGTATGACAGAAATTTATTCCACAACAATAATATATAGGTGCTCACACATCAAGTGACAATAAGCGTGACGTGACAGGTGAAAGTGAAATTAAAATAAAGACATCACATTGACAACAATACTAGAACATCCTTGAGAACATTTTTACAAAGTAAAAGGAGTTCTTGTTGTAGGGGGTCAACGGCGTTTCGAACTCAATTATTTGAGTTCATCTTCAGAACATACAAGGTGAGCAAGTAGAATTGATCGGTATTGCTGTAGCGGGAAAGGTTCCTGGGATACAATGAGCTCAGCTGAAATTAATATCAGGGACTCGAAGTATGGAAGGGCAGCTGGCCGTCGAGTGATTCCATGCAGCGCCGGGGTTTTCGAAGTTTTGATAAACACAGGGCTGTTAATGGGAGCCTGTGGAGATAGAGCAGAGCCTGTCCTGCTGCTACTGTGGTCCGCGCTGAATGCGCACTTCGAAAACCCCGGCGCTGCATGGAATCACTCGACGGCCAGCTGCCCTTCCATTCTTAGAGTCCCTGATATTAATTTCAGAAACAAAAAAACAGGGTGCTTACCCAATATAAAGCATGGTGAGTCTAGCAAGGTTACTGGGAGAAACGTGGCAGGAATGAACAAGGGGACATCAAGTGTGGGAGGAATGAGGGGTTGGGAGGGATGAGCAAGCGGGGATGGACCGAAATGCAATATTTTGTACAATGTAAGAACATGACAAAAAATGCACCACCATGAAGTAACAGGATTCAAAACATAGCTATAAGGGAACAAAAATAATATCTTAAATTAAATTTAAAATGTGCATAAGTCAGAGTCCTTTAGATGTAGGACCAACTTTTATAGCAGAAATGAGGGAATTAAAAAGTCTTTAAGCGCTAAGGATTATGTACGTCTCGGCACACCATCAGTATGCCAAACTTAAAGGTGTGGCAAACCCTTATCACCAAGAGCTATCAAAGGTAAAAGAAGAGTTCAATGACCCTACCTTAAACAGCACTGGTGTTTTCCAATTACGTAAATCCATGTAATAGTCCAAGCAAATTATGGCCCAAAGCTAAAATGTTATTATGAAATCATGAGAAGACAGCCTCAAAAAGTATGCATGGTCTAAATGTTGGTTACGCCTTCTATTCAGCAGGTATCTTAGGATGCAAGACTGGTGTTTGCATTATCTAGCTCATGGACTGGAATGAAGCTGATGGCTTGAACATCCTAAATCGTTTAAATAGCTTTGACAGTGAAGAAACACAGGGTACTAAATATAAGCAAATCTAAGGAGCTGATGCAAAACAAAATCCCTCTAATTCAGGGCCAGCGCTACCTGCGGTATTGGAAAATCCATCTTCCGTCCTCCAGATTTAGAATAAGAGTTAATCTGTACTCCAGATATGTGGTAGAACTTTAACAACCTCAGAAGCAATTGGTAAGAAGTGGAGCCCAAATGCTGTTTATGTATAATGGTGGAGACTAGATGGTGTAAAAGGGAAGGTGGCACTTGGTTGGTGTGGGATATATCACCTGCAGACATATTGGGTTATGAGCAAGCCTTGACGTGGCAAATATGAAATAAATTTCTGCACCACGGGGAATGATAACACTGTGCGCAGCTTTCTCTCCCACTCTGCCACATATTCATTTTAGAACATTTTTATTTGCGTTTATTAGTGAAAGTAAACAGATCGTGTTGCAAATAGCTTTTCCCACCCTCTTAACACTTTAGCTCAATTCCCCTCAACTGTCTTATGTTGCAATCAACCTATTCCGATTGTGCCTTTTATCCGCCAAGTTCAGACTTGTCCATGGTCATGTCTTGAATGATCAATATCATTTTATATTGCTGTTTTTCTGAGCACCTATCCTGTGGTAGTCACCACTTGCCTGTTTTACTAACCCCACCCCCGCCCCTCACATTGACAGTCACGTTGTTTACTCCTAGTATACAAAATAAATATTTTATATCGAATAGCATACTTTCTGCTATGCGTAACCTCTAGCATTTTGAAATTATTCATGGCAGTCTAGTGTCAGGTGGGTCCAACAATAGCTGGATCAATGTCGAGCACTCCATCAGGTCTTCAGGGAGTTTGTCCTTCCTTACCCTGTGGATACATATCTCTTCTGGTTCCCAATCCGACATAAATGTATTATGCGTTGAGCACGTTTAGAGATCTGTTTCAAAAAACAACGTCAGCCAATACGAAGCCTTCTAACTAATTTGGAGAAATGTATGCAAGCAATTAGGAGCCAAGCGGCACAGAACAAGTACTTTGAAAACGGCTGAGGTAGAGACAGTTGTACACAAAACACAAATGTCAACTTTTGACAGCATGAACTGTGTTTGCACTTGGTAACTGATGTCCCAACTCGTAAAAAAAAAAAAAAAATCTAGGGAAACGCACAAAATAATGTACGTTTATGAGAGACATTTATAGGACTTTCACAAGTGGAGAGAAAAAAAGTCTAATTGGCAGAGGACCTGTGGCAAACATTGTCTACATTTTCTAAATAAAAAAAATCATTTAATGGCAGTTTACTTACCTCTTCTACATTGATGCTAGATTTTGCACTGGTCTCCAAGAACTTAATCCCATAATCAATAGCCAACTAGAAAAAGAAACAAAATCAGGCACATTAAACATATTGCAAGTCAAACTAATAATAAAAGTTTCAGAGCACATTCTAGATCTCTAATCTAGTCTTTTAATAGGATTTAGCAGTCAATCTGCAAGTTTAAGATTCTGCTCATTAAAGCTCGAGGCTTGCCACCTTTTGTGGCTGAAGAAAGACAACCACATGTATACCTGAAACAAACTGACATTATTGTTAAGGTTTACTGTTAATACAGTCATCACTTTTATACAACACATTGAATTAATTTTTGCAACATTAGATTCTGCCCTCTAATATTAGGAGGGGTGGTCTGTCTAGGCTCAATCATCTGCATTCTAATGAAATCCTTACTCAGTCGCTATCAGAAGAGCTGAACGACCATGTCGAGCATCTTAACCAACATACACAGTGTGATTATTTGGTCCATAAAGCGTGCTAAATTAGGGCGTTCTCACTCGTTCATGGATTCCGTGGCAGTCAGGCTGTGGTCTTACCAAGGGACCTGCAATAGCCACAGCTGCCAATAATCACTACTGTCCAAAGCAGATAATGAACTAGACATTTGTACTACTTCATTTGCACAACTCGCGCTACTGTTGGGACCCTGGAGCATAGCACACCAGTGCTCTCACAGAGCTTATAAAGGGCCGAGAAAGGCAATAATCTGACTCGCTAGAGATTGAAAGTACTTTCACAAGAGTTAACACTAACATAGAAAAGGTACAGAATAGTGAGCAACATGTACAATGTATACCACACGACATACACAAGCAGTGCAGTAAACGTAGGCCTGGGTGGACTTTTTAATTTCGCCGGCAGAATCAGAGGAATATTTGCTGATCCTGCATTACTCTAGTAACACTGAATTACAGAGGAATTAAAATTTCCGCTGCTCTGATGGTGGAATTAAAAATTATGCAATGGTTTCTACATTTTAGAAACCACTGCATACCACTTGGGGCCCTTACATACTCTGCAGTGATTAAAAGTTTTAAATCACTTCAAAGTATGCAAGAGCGTCAAGTGGTATTTGGCAGCGCCATTTTCCTAGGCAAAATGCATTCTCGCAACCATTTTTGGACTTTAAGGGTGCATTTAGTGCTAAGAAAATAGCCCAGATGCCCATTCTACCCAGTCGCTGAATTCCGAGGAATCTGTAGGAATTTTAATGGAATCAACACTGTGAATTCCACACACCCCTAAACAAACATATAATGAGGAGAAACCATGATAGCTTCCCTCGTACACAGTACAACTGCAGTCTGGGCAGCAGCTGAGTGCAGCAGTTCCTTCAAACACAGAACAGGAACATATGCAGCAGGACTATCACCTGCAGGTGCTGTTCACAGGGGAAAACCAGAGTATATAGTGCTGCAAAATTAATGGAGTTAAGACCAGTTGGACAAGGGTGGTAAAGAGGAGAAGAAATTAGCCCAAAACCGATTTTATCGTTGCCATTTCAAATACAAACCACAAAGACTGAAGGACTTGCAGCTGTTGCAAAACAGGGCTGCCCGTTTGATCAGCCACTTCCAGATGTAAATCTCTCTCTCCCCAAACAAATGCACTTGTTAGCGATTACGCTGGGGACCTTATTCACAGCTGCTATCGGCATTCATCGGGTAATCCATGCCTCCACCCCTCAGTTTTTGTTCTCTAAATTCAACATCTATGTGCCGCCTCATTCCGGTGGCCCTTTTCTCTTGGACATTCCTAAAATCTGGCCAAAACTTTTAGAGATCAAGCCTTTTCTGTGGACACAGCCAGGGAGTGGAACAAACTCCCCTCTTCCTCAGTCCTGCTTCCTTTTCAGAAACATTTCAATACCTTATATTGTTAACCTCTCAGATGAATTGCTGCTTACCTCACTCTTTCTGCTTGAATTTTCCGCAAACTTAGCACCAAGAAACTTGGGTCAACATTTGCTTTAATAAATACAGAAGAAATAGAATATTAAAAAAAGGGTTTTAAAAGGCTTGACCAAATCTCAGGGTGACTAATGGAAGGTAAACAACCTGGAGGCTTTAATCCTGGGCCAGCTCCAATGACAGGTGTCCAATTCAAAATATATACCAAACGCCCATTATCAATGGCAACAACATCATAGGCTAATCCAAGAGGGCTGTCCAAAACGTCAGTTCCCCTTGCTGTGACCTAGGACCTTTTGCTAATGATCAATCCTCAGAGGTCAGTGCCTCAAATGTCCCTTTCTGGGGTATATAACCAATGTGACAGCTCACTAAGACTACAGTAAATCACAGGGTACTGGCCAAACCAGATGGCTGACATGACAAAGCTCTGAGGGGATTGCCTGGTTCACCACTTCCTGCAGTTTAGTTTAACGGAACGACTCCTACATCTCGAATGATGTGTAGCAAAACAACACTCATTTGTAATGTACACACATGTATTTTATAAGTGAGCCAGGGTCCTCACACATGGGTGGGACTATTCAGTGCTTATGACTTTGATGAAGATATCCCTAGAAGGAAACTAGAATTACAGGAAACTTTCCTTCTCTTCCAGGGGATCCTCATCAATAGTCATAAGCACTGAATAGAACAAGCCTATCCCTCACAGAGCGGACAAGAAATAGAGCCAATCCCAATAATTAACCAAAAGATTCCTCAATGATGCCTTCCCCACTTGAGTATCTTCCCTGGAGTCTGAATCTGGACAATAGAGCCTAGTGAATGTATGGATAGACCTCCAGGTCGCAGCTTTGCAAATATCTGCAATGGGGACATTCCGAAGAATAGCTATAGTAGCCGCTTTACCTCGAGTAGAATGAACTTTTTGCCGAAAAGGTAAGGGTTTCTGTGCCAAGTAATAAGCAAAAACTAAACAAGAAACTATCCATCTTGATATAGATTGTTTAGTAGAAGGCAAACTGGTTCTTGCTGGTCCATAATTTGACAAGCCTATCTGATTTTCGTATGTCTCTAGTTTTGTCCAAACAGAACTTCAACACCCTTGAGACATCAAGGGAGTGAAGAGACTTCTCTGTCAGAGTTGAAGGATTTGGAGAAAAAAAAAAGTGGGTAAAGAAATCGTTTGATTAATGTGGAAATCAGAGACTACAGTAGGGAGAAAACTAGGATGAGTTCTCATTACAACAGTTTTTGTGAAAAATTGTATATGGCTTGTTTACACAGCGCTTGGATTTCACTTGCTCTGCAAGCTGAAGTAACAGACTAAGAAAGCTGTTTTCCATGTAAGGTGTTGTAAAGAAGCCTTGTGAATAATTTTGAAAGGAGGCCCCCATTAATTTAGATAAAACAATGTTAAGCTACCATGAGGGAGAAGGAGTTCTAACTGGAGGGGAAACCTTAATACCCTCTAAGAAATTCTTAACTACACAAATTTAAAAAAATTAGATTTGTGAAGGAGATTTTCTGTAGACTTATGGCAGCGAGGTGTACCTTAATAGAGGAGTACTATAAACCAGACTTTACTAGATAAAGCAGGCAAGGTAACAAACACTTAAACATGACAAATGGATCAAAATTGTTTTGAATACACCAAATCCAAAATCTCTTCCATTTCGAAGCATAGAATTTCCTTGTGGAAGGACGCTTAGACACTCTCAAAATGACCATACAGTCTTGTGGGAGCTTTAGATGGCCATGTTGTAAGAATTCAGGAGCCAAGTGGTCAATTGCAGTGATGGAATATTGGGATGGAGAATCTGACCTCCCAACTGGTAAAGGAAATCCTGCCTGCACAGCAACCTCTTCTGTGGGGGCTCGGACGTCTATGAACCACCATACACAAGGCCATTCTGGCACTATTAGTATCATTCTGGTCTTGGATTTGTACAGCTTCATCAAGACTGCCTGAATAAGCGGGATGGGTGGAAAAGCGTACAGAATGTCCTTGGCCAGTCGATCAAAAGGGCATTACTCTTCGACCCCAGTTAGTAATAATCTGGAGGCGTAGTCTTGGCATTTTTTGTTTTGTGCGTCTGCAAACAAGTCTATTTAAGGATAGCCCATTCATGAAAAAATTTCCTCCAGTACTTCGTCATTTAGAACCCAGTTGTGGTAGTCTTGAATAATACGGCGGAGGGAATCCGCTTCTGTAATTGGAACACCTGGAAGGTGAACTGCTGTAATTGTTAGGTTCCTAGCTATGGGCCATTTCCATATGGTCTGTGATTCGGGGGACAGAGGTCTGGAATGTGTCCATCCCTGTTTGTTCAGGTAATGAATCGTATGGTCTATCTGAACTAATAGGGAGTTAGTATTTATCGCAGGAAGGAAGGACTTCAATGGTAGGTAAACCGCTCTCAGTTCTCTGAGATTGATATGGTAAGACGCTTCCTTGTTCAGCCATATTCCATGATTCTAAATGATCCATGTGAGCATTGGAGGGAAGCATCTTTGACAAGAGTTTGGGTAGGGGGATCCTGATAGAAGGGGATTCCTCTCTTTTAGATTTCTCAACTTGGTCCACCACGGGAGAGGCTGGGGTGCAGACTGCGACAGTTTGTTCCCAGCTGTTCAAGGACTGCTTCCACCACTGTTGCAGTGGTTTCACGTGGAGTCAGACACGGGTGACTAGGACTATGCAGGATGCCACGGACCCCAGTAGGGACGATATCTGCAGAGCTGAAGGATGATGAGCTTGCAACAGAGACATTTCAGGCAGAGATGTGACACTATCTCCTCCGAAGGATACAATTTTGCAGGATTGGGTATTCAAAATAGCACCCAGATCGTGTATCTTGAAAACCTCATGGGGCAGACTTTAGCCCAAATGGTAGAACTGTGAATTGAAGATGTTTGGAGCCTACTACAAACAGTAACAATTTTCAATGTTTCTATATGATCGGTATGCATAAATAGGCATCTTGTAGGTCTATAGCATACATCCAGTCTTTGTTGGAGCGGAGGATATATTTGGTGCAATGCCAGCATCCTGAACTGTTCCTTTTTTATAAATTTGTTTAGGTTTCTTAAGTCTAGTATGGGTCTGAATTCTTGTTTGGGTTTTTCCTTCCAAACCAGAAAGCATCGGGAGTAAACACTCTTTTTGATAGTGTGGAACATTCTCCACTGTGTTCTTCAGCATGAATGCAATGACCTTTTGCAACAGATCTGATAGTCTGATGGTTTGGTTGCTGGTATTGAAGGAGGAGGGAATCTGAAACGTAGAGAACATCCGTTCTGCAGAATATTCAAGAACCATTTGTCTTTGGTTATTTGGCTCCACTCTTGTACATAATTGCTTATACTTCCTCCTAATGGGGTAGACAGCAGAGAAGAAGGAAGGAGGAAATCCTGATTTGCTGGAGGTTTTCATGCGGAAGCAGTTGGTTGTTGGAGACGTTCTTTCACTCTAGAAGATTTCCTGTGGTAGTACAATTGCCTTGCTTGTTGCTGTTCATGGTGCAACCAAGGAGGGGTTTGAACCCTTTGAGAGAAGTAACACCTGTCATACAGCCTGTATCGCCTTCTGAACTCCTTTCTCTTCTCCAGGCCAACTGCTTTTAAAGTGCGCATTTCAGACTTCATTTATGACATTTCGTCATCCGCATGTTAGCCAAATAATGTTGAGCCTGAGAATGCAGGCCTCGAAAAATCATAAAAATGTTACTAGACCTGCAGGTCTAGTGACATAAATAATCTACTCAACCTATTTGTAATGCTCTTGACCCATAAACTGGTTTCAAATGATGTGAACGTGGGCAACTATTTTAATTCATTGAGCGGCCATTTTCTTCATTATCACATACGAGAGCACCTTCAAATGTGCGAGGTGCGAGTTCAGCATGACTGCTGTCCATAAAGCTCGTTTGATTTAATAAACTAAACTTTTTTTCCATATATAATACAAATCTAGCCACAGGATACACGGCCCCTGACTTGCCTCTTAGTTCATTAACAGCATTGTCATCAGGGCGGGGCCAGGAATGTTTCTCAACTCATGTTTAAAAACTATCGCTTTTAACCCCTTTGGTGCTCATGACGGCCGGGGGCCGTCATGAGTCACGGTGGGCGTGTGCGCACGACGGCCGGGGGCCGTCCGAACCACGCCCAAGAATGGAATGTCCAGCACCACGGCGGAATTCGCGCCGCAGCCAAGGTGTTGATAAATACATAATTAAAGCATGAAGTGGTAGCACACTGTCATTGTAAACCTCAGATTTTACATTGAAATGACCACAAACTTTCCCACTGACATGCGGTTTTACTGATAACTATATAGTGTACAAACAATGTTTGGAAATAGAGTTTCTGCAAATGTGTCATTTGCATATCACAAAGTAAAGTTTTCTGGTTTGTTTTGCTCCTAAACTCTGTTCTCATCACACTTAATTACTAAAAAATGTGCTTTCATAATTCCTGATCTATTTTGAAATATTTGTAATATTAATTAACAGGCTATTTATTTAAATGTTATGTGTTGGAGAAAAATAACTGACATCTTCAGACAACTCACTTGACAAAAACCTCTAACTCAGTAAGAGAGAGAAAAATAAACTATTTTCCAAGCAGCAGTTAGTGAAAAGACAAACTGACATTTGACCCCTTTCCTTGAACAGACGGCAAATGTGTCAAGATAAAAAACAAAATTTAATTGCATCTTTATTGCTCATTCACTTTCTGAACGAACAGAACACCTGCTCCTTTCCAGCCTAAACTCACTCGCCAGATGGGACTAGCAGGTGCTAAAAATAGCTCGACCTGATCAAATTTTACTTGCAACCGAGAGAGGGCGAGTAGATTTTTCTGGAATGGTAAATTAGCAATACTCTGTTGCGCTTCTGCTTTTAGGCTCGTCAGTCTCAGCTAAGAGTTGAGTCTTGTGGATATGCCAATGCATACCCATGTGCTGCCAAGTCAAGAGTATTTTTGTAAAGAGTTCCACAGGGAACAATCATATCTTCCCAAGAGAGCTGTCGCACTTGCCGCCTTCATGATCACTGCAGATGTTTGGCACATTTCTTTTCCAAACAAGTCCATCCTCTTGCTCTCTGTCTGGTGGGGCAATAGAAGTAGGAGCAACTGTATATCTATAACGAGATAGAACGGACTGTCTCCAGCGTGTTCCTTTAGGGCGAATATGTTCAAGAATAATCCGAACCAGGAGTACCCCTTTTTTGATTGCTTAAGTCTTGTAACCATCCTGGTGACAAGCTGAGGGATGAAGATCTACACTTCGACGTCACAATTGTTGGTCTTGAAAACGACTGATGTGTAGCGGACCGTGAATTCTTCAACGTCAACGGAGGGGGAATCTACGTCGAGAAGAGATGATTTGCTGTTGACGGCGAGGTCTTTGACGTTGATGGTGGATGCATCGACGTCAACCTTGGTGGTGTCCCAGACGGTAGTGGTCTTGCCGTTGATGGAGGAGTTAGACGCCAACACTTATATTTACGCCAAATAGCGCCTCAACATCGACAGAGTACCTTTCCACAGCAAACAGGTAGGTCCAGGCCGACGTTGATCGGGACCAATATCTCCCCCCTTGATGCCTTCTCTTCTTGGATCTCCCTCTAGCGGAGTTCTTGGAGCAGAAGGAAAGCGCTCTGGTGGTAGACTGACCTTCACCATGGCATCTTGAAGAATCAGTAGTCATGTCCTGTTTTTCTTGCCGTTTCTCCTGTAGTCCATGCAGACAGATTTTTCCCCCCCCAGTCTCTCAATATTCTTCTAGTCAGGTTTTTACAGTGCCTGCACAAGCTAAGATGGTGATCTTCTGGAAGGTAGTAGATACAGACTCTGTGGGTCTGGTTGCGCCATCTTTTTTGACAGGAAGGGCTCGTCACAAAAAATGAAGGCATTGACAGAAAAATTACAACTTTTAGTCAGAAAAAAGGTGTTACAATTACTCTAATCCTAAAAAGATATTTTATAAAATCCTGAAAACAAGTTTTAATAAAGCTTATCTCTGGATGTTTTCACCAAAAAGGTACAGCTCATTGCCCCAGGAGCCTGTTTCCAGGAGCCAGAAAAATAAACTGAACTGTCACCAGTGGGGCATGATGGGATACTGAGTGTACTGTAAGCTCTTAAAAGCACAGTACCAGTTGCATTAGCTGAATGTATTACTGTAAGGAAGTGGGTTTCTGTTGCAGTAACCCCCCCCCACTTTTGCCAGACCACTGATGCACTTTGACTTGATGTGCCCTGGGTCCCTGCCAATCAGGTTCCCAGGGCCTGTGTTCTTTCCCCAAAACTATACCCAATTGGCATCTCTGGCCACAGGTCAGCCCCTGGTAAATGGTACCACAGGTACCCAGGGCACTGTGACCAGGGAAGACCTCTAAGGGCTGCAGCACTTATTGTGCCACCCTTAGAGGCCCTGTACCCTGACACTCACACTCTGCCTTTGCAGACTGCGTGTCTTGGTGCAGAACAAAGTGAAGAGTCGACATGGCCCACATTCCTGTGTGCCATGGCCACAAACCACTGCCCTGGCATACATCAGTCACCCCTCTAGCTGGGTGCCATATGCCAGTGGTGAGGGTACAGGTGCATGAGCCCTGTACCCCTACAGTACCCAGGTCCATTCCTGGGCACTGTAAGTGCAGTGCTGCCATTAAGAGTATATGGTGCTGGGAGTTGTCATTACGAACTCAACAGCACCATAATGGCTACACTGAAGACTGGGAAGTTTGGTATCAAACTTCTCAGCACATTAAACCCACACTGATGCCAGTGTGGGATTTAATGTCAGATGCACGACAGAGGGCAACTTAGAGTTGCCCCCTGAACCTAACCTAAAATCCACGTCTTGCCTGAGAAGCTGCCTAGGCTGCCACCCAGCAGACATGTTGCTGGACCCCTGGGTAGAGAGCCATCCGCTCTCCCGGGCCTGCAACAATGCACGTCCTGGGCGAGGTGCTAGGCCTCCTCCCCAGGATGGGCAGGGGGAAGCTTCAAAGGCATTCCGCCTTGTGAGCTTCCCCAGACCACTTGCTGTACTCAGCAACTGGTCCCCACTGGTTCTAGCCCCCACTCTGGCGGGAAACACCAAGGGAGGAAAGGGGTGTGCCAGTCTCTGCCAACCCCACCCCTCAGGTGGGGGAGGCGAGGTGAAGCACATCTCCGGGCTCTCGCCATCTTGAAGATGGGGAGCCCTACCCAATCAGGACTAGGCTCCTGCCCCCCTCCCACTGGAGTGTGGCAGGATAGGGGGTGTACCCACCCCAGGGAAGGGACCCATTGGTCCCTATCCTTTTCCTACCTGTAACGCCCCTAAATCTAGTATTTAAGGGCACCCTGAACCTTCCTACCTTAGATCCAGCAACGACAACAAGAAAAGAAGAACAAGGACCAAACAGCCGTGCAGCCTGCTAACAAGAGGAAGACAACAACTGACTTGGCCCCAGCCCTACCGGCCTGTCTCCCCTCGAACCTGCTTTCTGCGAAATCCCGGTGTGTCCTGCAGCCAGCAACCTCACAAACCCCGGAGGACCTGCCTGCCTTCACTTGAACCGCCTGCTTCTCCCGTGAACACCGGATTTGTTCAAAACCAGCACCCCTGGCACCAGCCCGGGATCGTGAATCCAGCCCACTCTGCACCTGCCGAACCCAGCCCGAGATAGAGTAAAAAAACACCAAGAGGTGGTCTCCCGGCGATCCTGACCTGGAATCCGGCGACTCCTGACCTGCCTCAAGCCTCCAGACGAAGCCTGCAGCCTCAGTCCAGAGGGTCTCCCCTACCGCAACCAGAGCGGGTAAGAAAAATCCGACACTAAAAGGCACCCCTGTACCCAGACGCCCCACGGCCTTGTGTGCCCAAACCCAGGGTGCCTACCTAGCCAAGACATCTCAACTTACCCCTCGAAGTGTTGGTAGATCCCAGGAGACTCTTGTTTCCAAGCCTGCAGTGTTTGTCCAGTCCGGAGAATCTCCATAGACTTCAACAGGGAACCCGACGCCATAATAGCCCCCTGCACCCAGCCGCCCGAGTGCTGCTGTGGGTGCGCTTTTGGTGCTCACTTGCTTCCCCCTTTGTGCCAAGTCTACAGCCAGGAGCTTTGCTCCCACAACCCAGTGGCCTGCTAGCCAGCAGCCACCAACCGAAGGCCCCCTGTCCCCCATAGGATAACATTGGGGCCTCAACACACTGCATCCGGCCGCCCTAGTGCCGCTGTGGGTGCAACAAGAGTGCATCACTGACCCTGGGGGACCCCTGAGTCTAACCCCAGAACCTGGACTCCCACAGTCAAAAACTTACCTGCAAACCGATAACTTGTTTTCCTCCATAGGATAACATTGGGTATTTTTCTCTGAAAAAACGACTAAGTGTGGAGTTTCAAAAACTAAAAATATTGCTTAAAAATTGTGTTCGACCAAAACGACTTTACTCACCTGTTTGCAGGAAATGTCCCAGGACTGAATCTAGGACCCAGTCCTGACGTTAGAAAAGTAACGCAATAATTACCTACCTGCATATTACAGTAAAAGTCAATGCATTTCAATGGACTGTTCGAAAAAGTTTCTAAGTGTCAACTTTTGAAATCTTGAAATATTCACCAAAAATCGTCCGAATATCAAAAACGAAATTACTCACCTGTTCTCAGGAGAGATGCCAGTGCTAGATCTAGGTACCCAGCACTGATTAGAAAAAGAGTGACCACAACTGTGATTTTCCGATAACTTGATTTTCCTCCATAGGATAACATTGCCTGGTTTTTGCCAGAATTTCTTCTAAGTGTCGAGTTTTGAAACTTTAAAATATTCACTAAAAATCGCCCGATCAACGAAAACGAAATTACTCACCTGTAATCAGGAGAGATCCCCGTGCTGGATCTTGGTGCCCAGCACTGACCCTGAAAAGCAATTATAACTGTACTTACCGATAACTTGATTTTCCTCCATAGGATAACATTGCCTGGTTTTTACCAGAAATTCTTCTAAGTGTCGATTTTTGCAACACACAAATATTCCTTAAAAATCGCCTGTGTATCAAAAACGAAATTACTCACCTGTTTTCAGGAGAGATCCCAGTGCTGGATCTAGGTACCCAGCACTGATTAGAAAAAGTGACCACAACTGATTTTCCGATAACTTGATTTTCCTCCATTGGATAACATTGCCTGGTTTTTACCAGAAATTCTTCTAAGTGTCGATTTTTGCAACATACAAATATTCCTTAAAAATCGCCTGTGTAACAAAAACGATTTCTTTCAACTGTTTACAGGAAATGCACCAGGGCTGAATCCAGGATCCAGCCCTGAGTAAGAAAATCATACGTAAAGTAATTGATATTGCATTTACTTAAAATTCCCCACTGAGCTCAATGTTATAATTGTGTTTGAATTGTGTTGCCTAGTGCAACTGTAACTATTGCATTTAAAAGTCTATTGCTTATTGAAAGTATACAACTACAGCATTTGATTCTGAGAAAGTATTTTGATACCTATTGTTGGTTCTAAAAATAAAACTATATATTTTTATATACAAAACAATTGGCCTAGAGTTCAGTTCTTGAGTGTGCGAGACCATTTGCTGACTGAGTGTGTACCACAAATGCTTTACACTGTCCTCTGATACTGCCTTACTGCTCGACCAAGCTACCACTTTAGAGAGTAAGATTATATCTAACTTTAGCCTCTGCCAAACCTCTGGGTACTGTGGACTCTGTGCACACTGAACCTTACTTTGGTTCAGTATATACAGAGCCACTTTCTTACAATTACTTACTGGCTATTGACTAATTCGATCTTTCATTTCCTTTTAAAAAAAAGTTTGAGAAAGCTTTTTTATGGTCACTTATACTCTATGGTGACCTATATGAAAGAAAAGGTTTCTTTTTTAAAATGAATATAAAATTTGGACTTCTTGGACTGTTTATAGGCTGCAATTGGTGAGTGTAAATATTTTTTTCAAAATTTGTGTACACATATATGCATCCATTAGACCAGAAGCATCAGTCTTTGTACCATCTGAGTCTGTTTACAGTGCACAGGTAAGATTTCCAATGACATGAAAGTTGTGTGCAACGGAAGCACTTACCTTCTCTCCTCTCTCTTTCGACACTTGCCGTTTTTCATTCATATCACACTTATTCCCCAAAATCATTCTTTCTACATCCGAAGAGGCATGCTACAAGGAAAAGAAAAAAAAAAAAACTTAAAAGTACGCAAAAAAAAAAAACACAACTGAGTGGGTTGGAAAAAACCTCAGAGCCAGTTTCTAAGCACTAACCAGCTTGCCGATTTATGAGAAGCACAGGAAAAATATTGGCTGCTTCGTGGCCAGACAACTGACCGTAAAGCAGATTTAAGGTAAGTTTAGGCCATTTGTATAATAACTACATTTACTCATTACAATTTATCTACTATGGGAATATAAAATAATGGTTTATTTAGAGTATAGAAATCAAAATAGCAGGTAAACAAAATGCTACTTGTTTTAGATGCACTGAACAATTTACTTGCAACCCATTAGAGTCTTGCTAAAGATTTACACAATCAAAACAAAATCTCGAGGCAAGAACACCTTGGGTAAAAGCCTGAAAAATTACCCTGGTAATTTTTGTTCAGCATCCTGCTAAACTAGCTGGGAACACTGCAATAGCAGACTAGGATGGAAACTGTACAGAAAAATGAGGCTACAACGGCAGACCACTGGTTCTGCACCTCACGCCAGTTTCAAAGAATTGCAAAGTCCTGCGCAACAAGCCCCGGCACCAGCCGTTACGTGATGCCTGTGTGTTCCAGATCCTAAATGCAGCTGTAAGTGGGTGTGCGCCAGGTAATAAAGTCCAAGATACGATTGTTGTATGAAGAAAGCCTTTATTTCAAATCAATATTTCCACATGATAAAAGAACATTCAGCTCAGCCAACGTGTTTCGTTCTCACTGAGAACTTCATCAGGGCTTTAGATAAACTTTTTGTTTCTTGGACCAGTCGTCCTTCGACCCGAGAAGGATCTCTACTTCTGGGCCGGATTTGGCCCTGGGAATTCCCGGTTTGCATCCAGTGCAATAAACTGGAGCTTCTACTGTGCATTTACTTGACAAGATTTATCGGAGTTCTTGCCTTGCTTTATCTAAAGCCCTGATGAAGTTCTCCGAGTGAGAACGAAACAAGTTGGCTGAGCTGAATGTTCTATTATCATGTGGAAATATTGATTTGAAATAAAGGCTTTCATCATACAACAATCGTATCTTGGACTTTATTACCTGGCGCACACCCACTTACAGCTGCATTTAGGATGGAAACTGTTGTCATTAATTTGAATAGTGTCCACATTGCACAACACAGCTAAATATGGCATGGGAGCACAAAAAACACCAGAAAGGTGATTTTGGTAATGTTGTGGTGATTTGGATAACGTGGAGGAGGTGAGTGCAATATACAGGAGGTGCTGCAAGAAGTGTTATGCCAGGAAGTATCACCAACGAGTAATGCTAGCATAACCGATGAGAAGAGATTTCACAAGTTAAACAACATAATTCAAAATATGCTGTTGCTTTAGTGATGTGGCATGAAGTGTGGCAGGAAGATGCAGTAGAAATTCCATCTGATGCACACTGCACCTCTAAAGACAGTCCTAAGTGTGGTGGATGATGTGGTCAAGGGGGTAAGAGAATATGAACACATCACACATCTTGTGATCACACTTAAACGGCTCCCAATAGCAGCGAGAAGCCTCTTGAAATTTGCTTGCATCACCTGTAAAGCTGCCCTCAAGAGCTTTCCACGCTACCTTGCCCGCAAACTGAACAACTTTGGTGAGGAACAAGCCTTTTTCAGGAAGTGCACCAAGAGTGTATTCCACCTCACAAGCAGGACTGGCTTCTTAGGACACCTTCAAGAGCGAACTGAAGATCCTGCTGTTCCAAGGCAATTTCCTCCATATTGGACGATTCCATTTCCGGATGTACTGTCTATAATCGTCTGACTTTGACTAAACCAAACCCTTGGGCCCCTGCTTATTTCATGCTTCTCTGCATCAATACAAAAATATACTTTTTGCAAATGTATGTGAATGTATTCAACTCTCCAGTATGTAAATTTTCTTAAACTTGCTACTTGCTAACATGTAAAGTGCTGTGTTAACTCTTTAGGTCTTGCTCACGCTACATAAAACTAGTAAATGAATTGCTTAAGCTGCCTTGTTCTAGGGTTAAGCCTCCATAAGTGACTAAACATATGACAGAATCTTGTATCATGGAAGACAGAACTATATTGAGAGGTATCTACATTGTGTGAGGGTCCATTCAAACGGTTCAAAGCAAAAGGGAATGTTTCTGGATGCAGGTAAAAAACTGACAATAGTTCTGGAGAGCTGGAACTGCAGACGTTGCAAATTTTGGCTTGTAAAATAAACAACCAGGACCCACTTTATATTTTTTCAGAAAACGGCATATGAATAGAATAGCTTACGGGTAGAGTATCTTTTCTAATTCTGCACTGACCATTCCTTTGTTGTTTGAGACCAAAGCTCGTATTGTGCCTCCTCCACAAATTCTTTTTTGCAACCTTTCACACAACAGAACTGTGGTATCTTCAACGTGTTGTGGCCAGTCTTCCACTGGTTCCACTTGCACCTACACTTTATTATGAGCGAATGCAACTTTTGGATTTGCTGATTAAGTATTTTGCCACACCCCTTCAACTTTCTACACAGAATAGTTAAATACACAGAGTAGTTAAATACCTACGTGCCACCTCTCTTGAACTAGTACATTTCTTTACCACCCAACACAAATTGGGATCCAAACGTCAACGAATCCTCTAAAGGACTAGGAATGGGACTTTTAAGGCTCAACACTTATTCAGTCAATCTTATTTCACAGTCCTAGTTCCTTAAGGTGTGTCCCACTGCCCACCCCTTTAGCTCAGTGTAGAAAGCTGGCTCTTTATATAGAGTCCAGGCAAACCCCAATTGGTTTACAAAAGGCACAAATGATATTCCAAATGTTCTCTTTTGTGATAGTGTGGGCGAGCAGTTAGGCGATACGTATCAGGAGGTAGTGCTAAGCATTTGTTGTACTCTGAGGCAATAATAAATTTGAGACCAATTTAGAAAAATAAGTCGAATTTCTATATAAATTTTGATACCAAGAACTTCGTTATCAAGTAAGTACTTTTGCAGTTATTAATTTTTACAGGTGAGTAAAAGAGTTCAATCTAATGCGTCTTTACGCAGCAATGCTTCCCTATGGGAGAAAATACATTTGTTACACACAGTTATTTGAAATCTGTGTCTGGGGGTCTCCTTCAGGACTTAGGGTACTAGGTGGCTAGGTCCAAAGTACCACTAGCAGTTACTCGTTACCTGCCCTTCCCTGGGGCTTCTGGTTGCAGAGGTGCTGGTTCGGTAGGTAGCTGTGTGCGCTATGCCGGTGGAAAGAAGGGGGGGCAACTAGAAACTGGCTGTAGAGGTGGACAAGTCCGTGAGCTCCCAACTGGGGGATCGGCCAATAAGGGTCCTGGGGATGAGGGGGGCACAGCCGGTTCGCCGGTACTCTGGCTGCGGCACTCAGCTGGAGAGTGAAAAGGTTGGCTGGGCTCTGTGCATCCTAGAGCCTTGCGGTTGTCAGTCTCGCTGGTTGAGGGTGCAAAGTCAGGACAGCTAGGCCACTCAGCAGGTGGGTCTCTACAGTGCTGACGTTCCATCCTCTGGATTGGACTCGAAGTCTGTGTTTGTTGCAAGGGGACTGGTACCCCAGGTATTGGTCCTGTGCGGCTCCAGTTGGTCCTGGTATCCTCTCAATTGGTGGGGGGCAACAGGGGGGGGGGGGGCAGCTTGGACCTAAAGTATCACAGGGTCCTCTTCCTGTGGGGCTGCTGCGTCAGCAAGCCTGGGAGCTTCAACTCTTTCGGTGCCTGCAGACTGCATGGGAGTAGTTCCTCTACTCCAAGGGAGGTTGCTTGGCAATTTGCAAAGGGCTGGCAGTCAAATGGAGTTCTTGGCAGCTGGTCAGCTGCAGGACGAGTCACTGGTCATGACTGTCGAGACTTGGTGCAGGCAGGGCTTGGCACCAAAACCCACAGCAGTCTTCAGTTCTCACGGCTCCTCTTAGTCCTCTCTTCTTGATCCGTTGAATCTAAGTTCCTGGCATCAGGGGTGCCCCCTAAATATTCGATTTAGATGCACGATGGGAAGTGACAGGTAGTAGCCAATGGGCTACCTACCTTTAGGGTGTCTACACCCTCTAAATGACCATTTTTCTGGGGGAAGTGGTCATAACCCTGACCCAGAAAGCCTAATTTTGCCTAAACGAAGATGGTGGGAGTCTAAATGCCGTGTCCACTTCAGGTAGCCCACGTTAGGAGTGGTACTAGCCTGAAAGGGGATCACGTCTCCTGATTAGCTAATTTTCCTGCCTGTCCTGGTGCCAAATGGGCCCAGGCAGGGGGTGGCATTCCCCCTCTCTGGGCAAGTCTTGGGTTGTATATCAAAGGCGACAGAGGCCTTTGAAGCCTCATGCCTTGATATGCCGATTACTTTAAATTACACAGAGAAATTTCATAGGGAGAGTAATTAGACAACCCCCCTTCCACATAGAAGGTGCATTCGGATTAAACTGTGCACCAGAGGCTTCCACCAACTCTCTCCTTCCAGTTCAGTCACTGTGTAATCTAAACATGGAAAAGAACAATGTTGACTGTGGGCAAGGTATGCAGCTTCTTTTGTGGAACATTGCAGGGGTCCGGGATAAACCCAACAACGAAGATTGAGTGTCATACATCCAAACTTTTAAGATGGTTTGCTGTGAGGAAACCTGGGCTATTGACCTTTAAATGGGTACACATCCTATTGCTTCCATGCAATACCATCACCTGCTGGGAGAGGAAAGGGGGGGCCAGGTTATTTTCGTGTTATGTGCCATTAGAAACCTGAAGGTCACAGTTGTAGCACTAAGCCCATGTTATCAAATTTTAACTTTACAAGCAAAAAACCTGCTAAATGGGATCTTAATACATTTTTATTTCTTTTCCTCACAACCCATAGAGATTGTCCAAGAATTAGGGAAGACACTCCTAGACTCTGGATAGGCAGAAAAATGGTGACATCTCAATTATATGGGCGGGTGATTTTAATATCACGAAATGTACTCCTAGTGGGAATCGTATTTGCGGGTTTACTAGTGTTCAGGGGGCCGACATTTTATACATTCACTTTACGGTGAAGCCCTGAATCAGACAATTTTAATACACAACCTGATTTTTTCCTCGGATCTCCATGTCCAGGGTAACTCAAATCCCCCAACGTTTACAGGAAAAGGTAAGAGGAGCACCATTCATTTTGTGCTTTTGACAACCGATCTCGCATGTAACCTCTTGCACTATAAGGTGTGCCCTCTTCCCTACGGTGATCATAATCCTATCCTTTTATACCTTGTGATTCATCTTCACCCAGGGACAACCGACACAAGATACCCATTTGTTACACTGTAAATAAAGGGGTTCGAGTGAACCTTAGGAATGTTGAACCAAATACGTTTTTCAGCAACCTGATTACTGTAGCTATTAATGATATTACCTGCTGTCTTTCACCAGATATGGCCCCAGACAGCATACTGGAGTTTTTTTTAAATTAGTAGAACTGTGACTTCCGAGTTATGTACAAACAAACCACAGAAAGAGCGCCCCACCAAATCATGGTTTAGTCCTAAATGTACAGATGCCCTTAAAGATTTAACACTGGCCACCAATAAGTCCCCGCGCAATATAGATGACATCAGGTAGCTGGAAATAATTACAAGCAAAGCTTAGATAATCGGAGGCAAGAAATTAGAATCAAGGCTTGGGAGGATTTAGAAAAGGCTGCCCGACTAAAAGACCACAGACTTTTTTGGGAAACAGTAAATTAGCCTCTTTTTTTTTTACGGATAGCCCAACCACTGGCATAGAGCGTCACATTTCTGAAGAGTACTGGATAGACCATTTTACCTTAATCTTTAACTCCGATTGTGAGGGGAATGGCCATGGAAAGGGCGTCAGGCCAGGATATCAATAAATGAGAATTAACTAGTAGATCTCATAGATTAAGTATCCATCACCACAGCCATCTAGAGTGCAGTCAGGTCCTGACGGAGTCCCAATAGATCTTTTTTAAAACATAACAGACTTTTGGGCCCCTCTTTAACTAATGGTTTAAGGGCAGCAGTAAGGGGTCACCTAATTGACTCCTGGAGAGAGGCTACCATAATGTCAATTTATAAAAAGGGTGACCGGAATCTACCGGCATGGTACCGCTCAATCTCATTAATACATTGCACAGCAAAGATACTTGGGCGGGTCATTTTGAAAAAATTGGAGGATTGGACAGATACCACCTCTTTCTTTTCTCCATTTCAATATGGTTTCTGACCCAGTTTAGGGACTGTAGAGTAGGCTCTCAATTTAACCTCATGTGGGGGGGGGGGGGAGTATGTCAAGGCTAGGAGAGGTGCCCATCACATGGCATTTATGGGCCACTCCTGTGTCTTCGACTTAGTAGACAGGAGGAAATTGTGAGAACTAATGGAACAGGCAGGTGTTGATAACCTCTTGCTGGATCTTGTCAGGCGTCCGCACTGTGACAACCACAAAGGTGCGTTACACACAATCTGGGGGCTGCACAAAACCAATAGTGGTTACTAGAGGAGTAAGACAGGGGTGCATTTTAGCTCCTTTTCTATTTTTATTTTATATTATCTCATTAGATGCCTTTTTAGGGTCATGTAGAAAAGATATCCCGCGAACTGGCACTCGTGCGGTCCCTGTACTTTTATATGCAGATGATGCAGTTCTTTAGCATTAACAGCAAATTGCCTCCAAAACCTTCTAAATGGTTTTAATGATTTTATGATTAAACTAAATCTGAAGGCTGCTTGATGTTAAATGGGTCATGGGAGAGGTTAATTAATCAGAAAAAGCAAAAGATGGGGGGAGGGGGGGGGGAGCCTGCAAAATGATATTCAGATTTGCCAAAAGGTTAGGCTATAAACCAATCAAGGAGATGACCCAGCTTTACAGAAGCAAGTTTTTTTTAGTGTAGACTCCTAGCGATACCCAAAACTACCCCAAGGTTTATCACAAACTTAGAATTGGGAATGGTATTTTTGGAGGATTTTGTTGCTATAGCTCCTTTACTACTATGGGTGAAGTTATGGAGCACCCCCAAGGCTGTTTTTTCGAGGGAAGTTTTGGGGGATTCCTTAAATCTGGACAACACGACTGCCATTTCATGGTTGGCTTATGTAAAAACAGCTTCCACAAACTAGGTACGAGTGCCATTTTTGACTCTCCTGAAAGTATTGGCCATCAAACTAAAGATAGGGTTAAAAAGACCTTTGCTTCATATAGGGAGGAGATCGGAATTGAAAGGTCTCTTAGCATGAGCTCAATCAACAGCTATATGCAAATTTTTAATGCTCCAGGTATGAAATCTTATTTAACCTGGCTTATTAATTTGCAGCCCAGATTTTATCTGACAAGGTTAAGATTAAATGTCATTATCTAGTTGCCTTCTCTTTGGCTGGTTCCTGGGTTGCCTTTCCTTCTCGTGGCCCATTTGATGCCACTTCCTCCCAATCTACTGTGCACTTTATGCTATTTTGCACTTTGTACCGTTCGCTAAGAGCTCTGTTTTTGCCTCCAATTCTTTTACACAAGCCCTTTTAATTACACAAAGAAGGCCTAGGATAACTACAATCTTTAGCTACACTAGAAATTTGTTTTTCTGTATTTAGCTAGATTATTGCTGCTATAAAGTTAAGGAAAAAAGTATGCGGCTTAGATTATAAATTGTGGTGTTTCTTTTTGCTGTGTTTAAGATTTTTAAGTGATTACATGCTTTTATTTCTGCTAGGACTGTAGCAATTGGATTTATTTTTTGTGCCTTTATGCCCATTAATTTGGCTGAAAAAAGATCATGGGACTGGTTACATTATGGCTGATGTGGGCGGTGGCCCTGTGTTTCACTTGCAGATCTAAAAGTAACCTGATTGGAAACATGAGTGGAAATGGTTTTGGGTATGTGTGTCTACGTTTCCCTTTCGTTACAACAGCGAGTTTAGTAAGTGTTCTTATGCTGGGAAGAGACTGGTCGTGCCCTGTCATCTACAATTAAGCGGATTATGCGCTTAACAGGCTTATGAGCAAGCTTGTATCACATGGAGATTTTGTAAGATACAACGCTGTGTGCTGCTAGACTTGCGGGACAGTCACATCACGGTAAGGCAATACATATTTTTGGCATGTCTTCCTTGTATATGGGGGTTCTGTTGCATTACCCTTGGTGATGTGTACAACGCTATTCGATTATTTCGTTTGAGACTTATAACACTATGCTTACAGGCAATTTTCTATTGTTCTTTAGTGAAAGTTGTTGTATATATTTAGTGAAGATCAGTTTAACACGAGTTGTTTATTTTTTTCATTCTTTAGATGTGGCTACGGTTTTAAAAGGTGAAATCAGGGAAACCTTCCATCGCTATTAATTACCCACAACCTACCCTGGTCAAGCTTTACGGCCACAATACAATTGGGTGAGTGTAAGTGGGGGCTTGTCTATTGGCACTTTGATAAAAGGAAACGCCTTTAACTGTTTGGCAATTGATAAGAGTGCACATGTCCATACGAGGCACTGGTGGATATTTCTTTACATTTGTGATCTTTTCCATTTGAATTCGGTTTGCCAACTTGGAAACTTCAAGTGTTATGAGAGGAATTTTCTTAAAGTAGTTAGGAAGAGAGATGCTTAACAACATGCTTTAGGTAAGGAAATCCCAATGTTATAATATTGTGTTAAGACTTGTTCCACAAGTGGTTATCAATTAATGACAAACAGATAGCTGCACTATTCAAGCTTGTATGCATGTACAATGATGATTTTTATGAGTGCCATAATTTATGTTTAAGTGGAGCTTTTATCTTCATTCTTTCAGCCCTGAAGAAGCGGCGGTTCAAGCTGCGAAACACGTGTGGGCTGAAAACTATGTGCTGAACATAACTATGTGTGTAAAAACTATCTTTGTGGGAATACTGTGTTGATTTGGGATGTTTGGGGTCTTTCTGCTTCCTTAATCTCCACACCACACTCATGTATCAACAATTATTGTCACATATGCGTTTTTCTTTTTAATTTTAAATAAGGAAGAGATTGCCCAGTTTATCAATTCTGATTTCAAACCAATTCCAGTTCTATACTACTTGACCAGGACTTGGCTTTTAATCAGGGATGCAAAAAGGTACCTTCTGCCAATGGGTTGTCAGAGATCTACAATATTTCTTCTCTTGGGGCTGCAGAGACTGCAATTCAGGTAAGGTGTTTGGCTTGGGTCCTTATGGGAAATACTGGCGTTTCTGGAACTTATCCAGTTTCCAGATTCATTGTCTCTTTGTTTTCATCTTTGCCTGCTCCCTGTGCACCCATTAGGTTCACTAAGTGTTGCATTTGGGAGAGATTTGTGGATACCATCTGCAGTTTACTATGAGCAGAGAAGCAAAGGAAAATGTCCAAGAACCTCAAAGAGATTCGATATTTATGAGCCTAAAAGAATAGGCATAAAACGGAGTTCTCAATGTACAACAAAAGAAGGTACACATTTTAAAGAAGCAGCCTATATCAACAGGATGAAATAAACAGTGAGAAATCTTGATGATTGAGAGTTTAAACATCTGTAATGCTGATCAGAGGACCAGGGAAAGAATTCAACCAGAAAACGTTAATGAGTATTTGTCCAGTACAATCAATTGGGACTCTTCTGGCATAGGTATTTTACCTTGAATTCCAGTATTTCCATAATTATGTGGTCATGTGGGGTTCACACCTTTCCCTCTACGATCACTCAACCAGCAGGGCCAATCAGGCCACCTGACCAACCAAACAATTTGCTGAACAATTATACCTTGAGTGGTCAAGGAGTTGTGCTTCTTACCATCCGACAATATGGATTGATCACCACTGCAAAGTTTTCACTTGATACATCTATTACTAAGATGATCCCCTAGTGTAGATAAGCTGGACATTTTTCAAGTCAACTAGAGCCTGGTACAACTGATTATACAGGAGTTCTGCAAGGGACAATCAGAACAAGCATTGGCATATCCAATAGGTCTCGCTTTTGGGACCTTATAAGTATTTAGTTTTGCAGCACAATATCCTTGGTGCAACAACATCAACCGTTGCAGGGCTCAACACTTATAAGGTCCCAAAGGCGAGACCTATTGGCTATGCCAGTGCTTGTTTAATCTGCACTTTGCGACAGCTTTAGCTGTTTTGCCAGACTTTTGTTCTCCAAATAAATTCTACATAATATACATGCATAGAGGATCAGCAGGCTTTATTTATTGGTCTGTTGAAATGTCATTCACATTTTTTTGTTTTCAACCACCACAGCGTACAGCACGGGACAATGCATCAGCCTACTTTACCCATTGGCGCCCTTGACTTTGAGTGACTGCAAAATGCTTGTGCACAACGTTCACCTCGCTTAAAATAGTTCCTTTCCTCTGTAGTGACAAAGCTTTTTAAAGTGTGTTTATTAGTATTTTATCTTTAACAAAGATTTTTGCCTGCACTTCACAGGGTGATTTATTTTCTGTCTCTTTTTAAAGATGGTGCTATAAAATAAGTACTTAAAATAATTCCACTAGACAAATTTCTGTAGCGGTTTTCAAGGCAATGGGCCATTTCAAACTGTTGATTTGGTGTTTTGGTGTTTTCAGGAAAACCCAAAATCACAGGGTATGTCAGAAATGTTCTTTCTCCAGCAGCAGACAGGATTTTGTCATGCATTTGTTTTTACCCTATTACCCTATTAAGAATATATCTTCTTACCCAGAAAACACCAGCATGCTGCAGCGTGCTCTGTTTTTGTGCCATGAGGCGGCATGACCCAGGTTGCTGTATTGGTCTGGGATTAGGGAACATGTGTGATTGGTTTCGTCTGGGACACAGATGCCCAAGCATGGGAGAACAGACAGAAGTAAGTGTAGCTACCAGTGCTTTACTTTCATCCTTCCCTACAGGGTTATTTGGGCAAGGAGGACTAGTCTCTTCTAAGTGTCCATGTATAATCCATAGCAGGAGAACTATTTTTCTTCCAGAACAATTGTGAACTTTCTTTTATGATGGTTAAAATAATCCGTTGGGAAAACTTGTGTCCACGTGAGGGACGCTGAACCAATCAGTAGGCTTTTTCCAGGGATCCATCCGTCAGCGACCAGCATAGTAGTGTCTCATATCACTATCCTAGTATATATACAGTTATAGGTACACTTCCCCCTTGCCTCCATCTTTCGGTTGGTTGGGCGTTCTTACCTGTAGTCTGAACCAATGAACACTCAGAGCAGCAACATGTGATGCTGTATGGTGGAAGGCCCTTTGCAAAACTGGACTGGTCACCTTTCTGTTGCTTATTGCTAGGTTTGGGTGTTAAACTGGTACTAATGAGGTGCAACCAATATCCAAACAGGGTTACCAAGCTTAAAAATGACGATGATAATGAAGCAATGCTAATACAAAATGTGCCACATCATACTCAACTCTGCAGCATCATTTTGCCCTCCTCTGCCGCATAGTTCTAGTGGTCCTGCCTATAGGCCAGTACCATTGTCACTGCTGCCAAGTATCACGCATTAGGCGTTAGACTAACGCATTTCAGTGTGGTGCTCCGCATTACCGCACTGAAATGCATTGTCACGCATATGCATGGTGTCTGTTACTGAAACGCAGCCTGCCTAAAACCTAAGTGGGGCAGCTAGCAGTGCGCAGCCTATGGCGGGTGCGCTGCTCTACCAGGCTTGGGGCTCACAGCTGAGCTAAGGCTGCTCAGCGCTGGCAGGCTCACACTCCCTGCTAAGACTACGTTTGACTTGGCAGGACTGTGCTTCATTATTAATGTTCCCGCGGAATGGCTCTCACTTGTCAGTCTTATGTCACTGGGCCCAGTCAGACTGTGTTACACGTCGGCGCGCGGGGGACGTCACATCCTGCGTGCTGGTGTGGGAGACAGGAGGCTGAATTTGCGCGCCCGCAAACTAATGATAATCATGGCGCTCGCACCGGCCCGGGCCGCAGCTTGCTGTCAGCTGTGCTGCACCCTGCGGAATTCAGTTCTTAACGCAGCCGAGGGAGAAGGAGTCAGTGACCCGGTTTGCAGCGGCCGGCAGGAGTGAGGACAGTTTGTTACTGGACGGGTCCCAGGGACAGCCTGGACTAGGACTCACATAGCAATTAGGATACGTGAGTGATATAATATATATGCACAAAATTCAACTCCAACATTTAATTTTATCCGCTTTCATTTTACCAGGTCATGGTGATAATGTTGCATAAGTCGTACTGCACCACAACAGTCAGCCGTTTGTTTTCTGAGTGCTAAATGTCAACACAGAATAAAGACTTCCTGCCAGCTTCATGCAATCATAGACTTACGCTGCTTACTTTGAGACGTAGTTTGAGCAAGGAAAGAATAGTCTACTCTGGACAATCCCCACTCCAGCTATCCGATTACGAACTGCTGAAATCAGATGGCTCCGCATTTTATTGGCCGACGATACACACAGTGGTCCGGGGCCATGTTTGAATGGGAGTGTATTTTACAAACAGGGAAGGGGCACGAGGTCAGCATGTTGGTAGTGCTATAAAATGTGGCCCACAGAGATACAAATACCTGGAGTTTCCTGCTAAGCCTCAAAGTGTGCGATAACCCTATTGTCTTGCAAGTGTGATGTGGTTTCTGCATCATTTTCTGAATAATACCATTGTGGGTGGCGTGGTTTCTTCATTAGTGATCCGATAAAATAGTGACATGACTGCAAAAGATTGTCTTTAAAACTAAGAAAAGACTGGCAGTGCAATTTGTGTTTGTTTGCACTACCAAGTGTTTAGAGTAAAACACTGTCAAGTTTTGCGCTGGTGTTTCCCAGCATTCTTTTTTACCTTATTGCATTAGCAACCAATTATGCCTGTGACTGAGTGACGGCATAATCTCCTAGTTGCACTTGCTATGCTAAAAAATGTCCTTTTGGGCTAGCTCAAGTCATGAATGAACACATCAATGAGAACATCAGCAGTGCCTGCCTGCCCTCTCTTACTGAGACCTGCAGCCACGCAGTCTGTCTCTGGTTAGTGCGGTGCCCTTCCTTTCGTTTTTGGTGCTTTGCAGATATGTTTTAAGATCTTCCTAGAATTTCTCGTTGCTCAAATTGGAGTAATTTCTGATATTTATAGTTTCCCTCGTCTTCACTGCTTGATTTTGCCCGGGAGAAAGTGTCACTCAGTCATTGAAATGTCACTCATAATTACTCTTAAATTATGAAAATGTTCCACATAGCAATCTGAAACCTTGACAGCTATGCATTGTTCATTGATTCTGTCTTAGAGCGAAAAACTGCGCGCTGTAAAAATATTTCCCGGAGAACATGTCCAGCTCCCCGCTGATACGCGTTGAGAGATTATTTCTGAAAAGCCTGGTACGTGCACGATCTACATTTTCCGTGCAGCGCCCTCCTGTCACCTGCTCTGTCTCGTGTGCAAGAGACCCCTGTCAGTTCGTGGCACACCTGTAAATAAGGTCGAGCTGTGCGGCGTCAGCCGGAGGGCCGTGATTGGCTCTCATTGGCTGCTGCCCTGGCCGTGTTTACTCAAAGACACACGAGAAGGTCTCGTGGACGCCGGCCCCGCAGGACTCTCTTCCGCATGGTGCCCATGTGACAGCAGTGCGTGCCTGCTGGTTTACAGCAGCGTCTGCCTGCTGCTGGGTTTCAAGGTCCGTGAGGTTTCGGAGTGTTCAAGTGTTTACAAGACAAAGTTCGGTTTCAGTTTTATTTTTAGTTTATTTCAGTTTTATTTTTAGTTTATCTCGATTACAGTCAGTGCTTGCAATGGAAGTAAAAAAAAAAACTGCAGGCAATCACCACCATAGAGTAACGGTTTGCTAGTGAAGAGTGCTAGTACTCGTCCGTGAAAAGTATTGCACCCCTGCTGAAAAGTATTGCTACTCTCTGTTCCTTTCAAATTAAGTAAGCGCAGAGCAGTATCTAACATTACACGCATTACAACATTGGAATTTGAAATCATCAAAAGCAGTCGTGCACACACAAACAGCTGCTTTTCATTCTTTTCCACTATAATCGCAAATCATCACTTGTGCACGCTGTGGGAGCAGATGCTCTGACGGCCCTGTTGAGAAGGTCTTGCACATCATGTATTCCGGACACCAAGCACAACGGAGCAGAAGACGGAAGAAGTGTGTTCGGCCTGGCACTTACTGTTGCACTGGCCTTTCGGGCACTGCCAGATGGGCCAGCTTGAAATAGCGAGTGCAGGTTTGGTTTTCATGGGAGCTGGTGATAGTCCGGACAAAAAAAAAAAAATGCTTAAGGTAACGAGCGAGCGCGGCAGCCTGCAGAGCTGACCAGACGCTCGTGCGTCATGGCCTTTTGCCTGCGATTACACGCACGGCAGGCATGTGTTTCCAATTATCGCGCCCGCGTCTGGGCACGATAATGGGAAACAGATGTCGGCCCTGCGCGCGTAACCGCCCGAAAAAGGCCATGACGCACGAGCGTCTGGTCAGCTTTTGAAACTCCCTAACTAGAAGTCTCGCAGAGCAGCGCTTGCGTGCTACTCGAGGCTCGACCTAAAAATAGCAAAAAGACTAAATGCCTTGGTAGTGGTTTGGAAGTCCTCACAAAAGTGCACCTTCACATGTACGCAAGAAATAACATGTAAAGAGAGCACTTGGTTATTCAATACAGAGACCCCGACGGTCTAAGTCCGGAATGGCTCTCCTGGGTGGAATTCTATGCATCTATCAAAAAAGAAGTTTCAGCTTATGTATCCTGAATTCTGGAGCACAGGTGGCAGGCATACAAGCAGTATATCAAGTATAATTATTGTAGCCTGCGGAATGGTAACAGCGTGAATTTATATTAGCCATTCACCTACAAAACTTAAAAAATTCAGTGACGACGGTCCATGCAGCTGATCACCATCATACTATTGCCCTAATTCAAGGAAGGAATTTCTGTTGAGAATGACATTTGACATTTCAGTCTGCTAGTGAAGATACAAGTAATGACATTTGTAACATCCTCAACACTGCAAAAAGTGTACATCAATGAATTTAAGGCACCTAAAGGGTGTCTTAACTACCCTTTAACCCTTAACTAAAGGGTAAATTCTCATAGTTACTACCATGTAAATGAAATAACTTCATTTGAGTGGGAAAAAACCTAAGGTGGGTGAGGTGCTGCTAAGGGACAGGAGGCTCAAGTAAGACAAGATTGCCTCCCTATGCGAAGTATCCCAATACCTTTATCACCTGGGCCAGGATCTCACACACTCGGATGTGATGAGTTGAGTAAGACAGAAGTAATTTCTATTTTTTAGACAGTAGGTGATCTCTTGAAAGTTGCTGAACTTCCCAGTATGAGGTTGGGCCTGCCATGGTATAGCAATATTGCTATATATGTCAGAGGCATTCAAGGCAATGGCTGCATGAAATCTCAAGGTGAAATTCCTTCAGCTAATTTGCTGATTTGTCAATCTGTGGAAAATTAATTAGTGTGTAAACCACATATGAATTTTGCAATAACAGTTTCTATCTCTGTGTCCTTTCATCAGTAAAGAAAACAAGCATTGACATAGCCAATAGGTCTCGCCTTTGGGACCTTATAAGTGTTTAGTCAGAGCTATTGACTTTGCCAATGTCTTTAAGCTACGCTGTAGAGAAGTGTGGCTGCTGTGCAGCATGCTGAAAAGTTATAATAAAAAAAAGTGTCAGAAGCATTTTGTTACCTTATATATGACCAAGGAAGGCTTTATGTACAACTGAACAACCATATTAAAAAAAAATATTTACAATAAAAAATGTCCTCAGTTTTCTTTTGTCCTGATATTGTATTGTAAGTTGTGTTTGTGTGTGGGGTGGGGGGATGTCTCAGCTACCAACACACCCAGCCAGGCTCAGCAGCCATTACTGTAATACAGACAAGTGACCTGGAAGGTCCTCTCATGGAATCACACACCGAGTGCTAATGCAGCCCCTCCCCCGCCCTCGCAGACAGTCATGGAATCACACACTGAGGCCTGATGGCGCAGATGGGCCTGCGGTCTGGACTTAATGGAATAATCGCTGCTTGAAGCCGGGGTGACCTCGCCCAAGCCCTCTGCTTCTGAAGCACCCCCATAATGATATTACACAGTCATTTATGTAAGGTGCGCCACAAATTGAATTGTGTCTTAGTACCTACAGAGTAGGTGCTATGTTATGTCTTTATTATGTTATATCGGACTTGTACAACACGTCATTGTAACCAGGGAGGCCCTGTCAGGAGTGACTGCAGGCGGCTGCAGCTTTGGTTGCAAGGTGTGTGTTTGTAGGAAATAACTTCTATGGGAATAGTTTGGTGTGGTGCACGAAGTCCTGATACGTCATCTAGTCATGTCATGGTGAGCTCGAGGCTGTCGGTGTGCAGGAAGTGAGGGGAGAGTGAATTTCACCGGTATCCTGCAAGCTGAGTGACTGTGCGACCCAAGGGAGCAGGTAAAACAGTAAACACACCTCTCTGTCAATCAGCGGGCGCTTAGAAGCAAAAGAGAAGGCGCAGCCACACGAAAACAATACCATTATACTAACATGCGATAAAGTCCATTATCCATTAAGTGTGACATCACAACACACCAATGATGCTACATTCGGCGATAATGAAAACGAAGGAGAACTCGGGAGACAGCAAAGAAAGGGGAAGAACGGAGTAATAAGACGGGACAGAGTAAGAGAGACAAACAGAGTGAGAGGCAATTAGAGAGAGCGACTGGAGAGGAGAGAAACAGACGAAGAGCAAGATACAGGGGGAGAGGGCAAGAGGTGACCGGAGAGGCATGAAAGAAGGAGGGCGGAACAGGGAACTAGACCAAGTTAGCTGGGGACCGTGGCAGCACCGAGCCTGTAGTTTAAAAACAAGGAGGCACTGCAGCTGCTCGCTCCCGCAGGCAAAACGCCATGGGATGCGAGGAATGCAGCTGCAGCGTCCCGCGAGTGGTGCACGCGCGCTCGTGTGAAATCTGACAACAGATGGCACACTGCGTGCCGCTGCTCGTAACTGCAAGACGTAGGCCGTGGGCGGATACATTTCCTGGCAAAGGTGGGACATGCACCCGCCTTTGCCCAATTGCGTACTGTCTTTTTACAAAGACGCACGCAAAGCCCAATAGAAAAAATGCTCAAAAAAAAAAAAACACGCACGAGCGTGTGAAAAGTCCAGAGTGATTCCAAGAGGTCGTTTTCCTAGAGCAGCACAGAAGCGCTGCGCTAGGCTCGACCTAAAAAGATGTTGGTTAAGTATAAGAAAACAAGTTACTTACCTGTAACTACGGTTATCCAGTATTGGTATCTTTCATAGATTTACATGCCTGAATCATTCCCCGTCGTCGAGACGGGAGTCCCACAGTAAAATACACAAGCAGTGCCATAAATAATATAGGCTAAAAAAGGCCAAAGGCCATCTAATAGTAGCCCATCTATGTCCTTTTTAAAAAAGGACCAACTGTTGGCTTCAGCCAATCAGCTGCTAGCACCCTCTAGAACACTCCCAACAGAGGCAAGTTCTCTTCAGATTTTCTAAGCACAAGTGGGAAGCAAGGATCCTAAAATCAATGAGAACTGACTCCACGGGGAGGAGGGTGGGTTGCATGTGAATCTATGAAAGATACCAATACTGGATAACCATAGTTACAGGTAAGTAACTTGTTTTCTAATCCAGTATTGGGGTATGTTTCATAGATTCACATGCCTGAATCAGAATAGCAAGCAGTACCATAACTGTACTGTCGTTAGCGGAAGGTGGGAGAAATGTAATTTCAAACTCCCAATAATTATCCATTATTCTTTACACAATGCATGAGCTAAACGTTACAGTATATTGAAATATTAAAACCAGCGATGTTGAAGTAATTATCCAAAGATACATCACAAACCATATTATGGTACAAATTATCGAATACAGTTACATGATCAATTATCTTAATTAAAAAGAAAGAAAGAAAGAAAAGAATTCCTCTTATGAAAAATAAAGAGGCTGACCTTAGTTAAAGAGAGGACGCAGTACAGCTTGGCCAACCGCTGCATCCTCTCGTTGTGCAGATTGCAGGCAGTAGTGTTTCGTAAACGTGTGGACATTCCTCCATGTCGCAGCACAGCATATCTTGTCTAATGTCACTCCTGCAAACAAGGCTGCAGACGCAGAGACTGTTCTCGTGGAGTGTGCTTTAACCCTCACTGTCAGAGGTTTGTTAGCTTTTTCGTGGCAGAACTGTATCGCAGATGCGACCCATCTGGCGATCGTGGCTTTCGTTACTGCCGTTCCTTGTTTTCCTTGTCCGTAAGCTACCATGAGCTGATCTGTTTTTATTTCCTTTGTCTTGTGAAGATAAAATTTCAAGCATCTTTTGA
This sequence comes from Calotriton arnoldi, assembly GCA_963921515.1. NCBI lineage: Eukaryota > Metazoa > Chordata > Amphibia > Caudata > Salamandridae > Calotriton > Calotriton arnoldi. Next base: position 1,330,891 of record CAWUFW010002027.1, read on the forward strand.
TATCCAACGTATGCAAGGCCCGTTCTGCTGGACTAGATGGGTTTGAAAAGAAAGATTGTAATTTCACCGGCTCATTGAGGTGAAAATGCGTTGGTACTTTCGGAATAAACGTTGGGTTTGTCCGTAGGGATACGTAATTTTCAGTGAAATGTAGAAAAGGTTCTTTGACTGTAAAGGCTTGTATCTCACTCACTCTTCTTGCAGAAGTAAGACCTAATACGAGGGATACTTTCCATGTGAGAAATTTAAGTTCTGATTTATGAAACGGTTGTCTCATCAACTGCGCCATGACCACATTGAGTTTCCACTCCGGAGGAGGTGCGCGCACTGGGGAAAAAGCGCGGAAAAGGCCTCTCATGAATTGCTTTATGAGATTTGATGTACAGAGAGAAGGAATTTGAGGAGATTTCCTGTACTGGGAAATTGCAGCCAGGTGAACTTTTACTGAAGAAAAAGTGAGACCGGATTTAGCCAGAGAGGATGTACGGCAAAATCTGCTCAGCAGGGGCTTGCAGAGGATGAACGTTATTTTCTCCACACCAGCCACAGAATCTTTTCCATTTCAAACAATATGTTTTGATAATGCTTTCAGCACAGGATTTAGCAATGATTTCTCTACAGTTTTGCGGAATATTTAGATCTCTGAATTCTAGGAATTCGGGAGCCATGGGTGCAAGTGAAGAGTGTGTGGATCCGGATGAATCACTTGGCCCATGTTCCTCGATAACATCGTTGAGGACGGTTGTAGAAGAATTGGTCTAGCTTGCGACAACAGGAGCAGCTCCGGCAACCAATATTGCCTGGGCCAACGTGGTGCTATCAGGATTAGGCGGCAACCTTCCGACTTCATTTTGATTAGCACCTTGGGAATTAATTGGGATGGGGGGAAAGCATAGGCATATATCCCCGACCATCGCATTAAAAGGGCATTACCCCTTGATCCTGGCAGTGGAAACCTGCTGGCATAATACTGGCATTTGGCGTTCTCCTTCGTTGCAAAGAGGTCCAAAGCTGGTTTCCCCCAACTTTGGAAGACCATGTCCAACTGATTGTTCTAGTTCCCACTCGTGGCAACTGGACTGAGACCTGCTTAACGTGTCTGCTAGGGTATTGTGTAGACCCCGGACATGTTCGGCCATCAATGAGATTCCATGGTACGTTGTCCATTCCCATAATTCCTGCACTTCTTGAGATAGCGCAACAGATTTTGTTCCTCCTTGCTTGTTTATATAGTACATGCTGGTCGTATTGTCCGTACGGACCAACACGGATGATCCTGCTATTCTTGGCAGGAACGCCTGGAGAGATAGGAATATGGCTTTGAGCTCCAAACTGTTGATGTGCTGTCGTTTCTGTACCGAAGACCATTTGCCCTGGATTTGCAAGTTCTGCAGATGACCTCCCCATCCCTCCATGGAGGCGTCTGTTGTTAGAATGAAGTCTGGGGTATTTTGAAGAAAGGTTAGGCCTTGAACGAGATTTGTCGCTTGAGACCACCATTGTAGTGTTTCCACCATCAGTGTTGTGATTCGAATTACATCTTTGAAGGATCCCAAAGTTTGTTGCCACTGTTTCTGCAGCTCTTCCTGAAGAGGTCTCATCTTTAGTCTGGCTAGAAGTACTAGGTTTATTGCTGAAGAGCACATCCCCAGGAGCGATTTGAACATCCGTACAGAAACTGACCCTTTTCTTGAAATGGTCTTTGCCAGCCTTTGTAGACGCATCTGTCTCTCTTGAGACAAGAACGCCTTGCATTGAACGGTGTCCAAGGATGCTCCCAGAAACGATATTACTTGAGTTGGACGTAAAATAGATTTTTCCGTTTAGGGTGAGTCCCAATGTATTGAATATGCGGAGGCAAGCTCTCGTTGTTTGATCGGCTTGCGGCACTGTTGCTGCTTTGAGCAGCCAATCGTCGAGGTATGGAAAGACTTGAAACCCCTGAGATCGCAGGGTCGCCGCTACTGGCGCCAGGCACTTGGTGAAAATCCGTGGGGCAGATTTTAGGCCAAACGGGAGCACTTTGAATTGATAGTGGGTACCAGCCACTGTGAACCGTAGATATTTCCGGTGCTTTGGGTGGATTGGGATATGGAAATATGAGTCTTCCATGTCGAGCGAAGTCATGAAATCTCCTTTGTTTAAGCATCCCACCAGAATATCGGAGATTGTTACCATCCTGAACGTCTGTTTCTTGAGAAACTTGTTGAGTTTCCTCAGGTCTAGAATCGGTCTCCATTCTCCCGACTTCTTTCTTATTAGGAAGAAACGAGAATAGAAACCTCTTCCCTTCTGAGCAAATGGTACTTCTATTGCTTCCTTGAGGAGCATGGTCAAGACTTCCTTTCGTAATAAGTGAAGGCGAGGGGGAGGGGAGGGGGACCCCTGGGTGGAGTGATAGGTGGCCGTTGAGTAAATTCTAGAGTGTGACCCTTGGTGACTAAGTCCAACACCCAGCGGTCTGATGTTATTTCGTGCCACCGCTGTACATAAAGCAGAAATCTTCGCACCCACGGGTAGGGAGGGAAGTTGGGCAGGTACCCTGACGTACTCATTGTTTTCTGCCTGAGTCACGGCCCTGTTGGGGTGCTCGCTTGCGGCCTCCCTGGCGAGAGAAACCACCCGTCGATGATTGGCGATACGATGGAGGGTTGTAAGATTGGCGATACGGAGATTGGTATGGTTGATCTTGCTGAGCCCTCTGAGATCCTCCTTTGTAAGTGGCGAATCCTCGCCCTCTAGCACCTCTGAATGGTACTCTTCTATATTGCAGAGCTCCCAAAGATTTTGCGGTGTCCGTATCATTTTTTAACGCCAATAGAGCTTCATCAATGTGCTTTCCAAAAAGCGATTCTCCATCGAAAGCCATATCAAGAACTTTTGTTTGTACTTCAGGTATGAAGGTAGTTGCTTTTAGCCACCCCTGGCGTTGAAGTACAGCTGCTCCAGCCAACTGCCTAAAACCAGTATTTGCTATGTCAAGGGCACTGTCAATTGTCTCTGAAGCAGCACGCTCACCTTCCAGTAGGATCTTGCGTGCATCCTGTCCGTTTTCCTCCGGGATGAGGTGCATCAGTCCTGCCATATCGGACCACATCTGACGGTCATAGTGGCCGATAATGGCTAGAGCATTTGCTGCTCGGGTTGTTACAGCTGCCGTTGATGAGAACTTCTTCCCAAGAATGTCCATCCGACGCCCTTCTTTGTCTGGGGGTGGGGGGGGGGGTAGTAATCGGAGTGGCCGGGTTCTTCAAGCGTCTCTGTGCAGCCTGGGAGATGACAGAATCTGGCTTCGGATGCCCAATAAGGCAAGATGGAGTCATCCGGAGCCCTATATTTCTTTTCTACACGAGGCAGTACTGGTGGTATGGATGCCGGTGTCTTCATAATCTTCATGCCCTCCTGCCATATATGGTTGATAATAGGAATTGAACGTACCACCTTCTTGGTGTCCTCTTTAAAATCATACAGAAAACATTGTTTGTTTTACAGTAATGGGTAAGTGGAGCCTGTTGGCTGCCCTTTGCATTAAATTGTGAAATCACCCGATATCTTCTGGGGGAAGAGTCTGAAGGCAAGTGCGGAGGAGGGGATGGTGTTGGAATCACAATCATCCCAAGGATCAGGAACGGATGCCCGGTCTGGTAGTTCACCCTCTTCTACCTCTTCCTCTGAAGAGGAAGTGTTCTGATCTTCAGGGTCGGCTGGCACCGAGCCCATTGCATTCACAGGTGTATTAGGCACTTTAGGGTCTGGTGCGCCCGAAGGTTCTTCCACATGAGGAACCTGGTCTTCTGGTGGACGTTGTTGAGGAGGGAATCTTTGTCTGTAATCCGCTAACATGGCTTGCAGATCTTGTATTAATGATGGCGGTAGATGAGCTGTTTCCCTGTGACGCGGTTCCTGTCGGAGGTTAAATTGATAGCTATGACGTGGAGCCATATACTGTTCCTGGTAATAACGGGCCTCCTAATAATCTTCTTCATCATCATCATCATCATCATCCTGGCATTTTACATGAAGCTCAGATGGACTGTGAGCTACCCCATAGAGGCCATCATCATCATCATCATCATCATCATCATCCTCGATATACCCTTCCAAAAGATGCGATGGGAGCAAAGGTGATACCTTGCTATGGTCCTGCAAAGACGGGTGTAAAAATGTCTTTGTAACGGTAGTGACCCGAGTTATCCTAGTCAACGGGGGTGTCGACGGTGCAGAAATTATAAATCGAGGGGATTTCCGTCGTCGGCGGTGTTGCCTTCGTTGACAGTGTCTCTGCCGTAGACGATGGGGCATCGACCGTTTTCAACGACGACGGTCTCAATGTAGAGATTAAAACTTTAGTAGATAGAATCGGGGACTAGATCGCAGTCGTGACGGTTGCCGTCGACGATTGTGTAGACAATGTTACACATATTGCCGTCGACAAGAAAGAAATTGTCGTCGACGATGGCTTTTTTAACTGTTTTTTACTCACAGTATCAGAAGAGGAAGATCTCGGACGCTCTTTCTTTCTTGACAGGCGTAGAGGGCACAGACAGCATTGGTTCAGAGGAATGTTTGGAAATCCTCTCCTTGCGAACAGGCTTTTCTTTGGAAGATTTAAGATGCTTTCTTCCCTCACCTGAGGATCTGTTTTGGGATCTAGCCCTCTCGTGGGATGTTGAAGCCAACTCCTCTTCCTCATCAGAAGAACAAGATTGTTGTTTTGTGGTTTGGAGCCACAAAAGTAATCTTCCCTCTGTCCTTGAGGGTTTTGTTAGAGAAGGTGCGACAGATCTTACAGTCTTTCACCTCATGCCTGGGATAAAGGCAATAAATACATTCTTTATGTGGATCATCCACATGGACCCTCTTCTTCCCACAGGTTTTGCAAGGGCGGAAAAGGTCTCTCGTCCGACATGATGTCAAAATTAGCTGAATAATAGAAAACTGAGTAGCACTCGGGTAATCTCCCTTCAACACGACGTGCAGTGAAAATCTGAAGAGAACTTGCCTATGTTGGGAGTGTTCTAGAGGGTGCTAGCAGCGGATTGGCTGAAGCGAACATTGTCCTTTTTTTAGGTCGAGCCTAGAGTAGCGCGCAAGCGCTGCTTCTGGCGAAGACTTTATGTAGTGGGCATTTGAAAGCTGACCACACGCTCGTGCACAATGGCCTTTTCCGTGCGGTTACCCGCACTTTTCAGGCACGATGCACGAGCGTGTGGTCAGCTCAGCACGCTGCCGCGCTCGCCCCCGCTCCTCTCTAATCCGGCACGGGTCAGTGCCACGCTGTGCTGCGTTTCTTCTTGCAACTTGCTTCCAGTAAACACCTGAGCGGTGGGGCAACCGGCTGTGTGCTACTACTCGCATACCTTACTCCGCCCAGCCCATAGTTCAGAAAATAGTTCTGCAAGTTGGGTGACGCCTGGAGAAATGTGGGCAGCTTGCTAGTCGCAGGCGTAAGCAGGTGCAAAACCCAGCCAGGGCTGCTTTAGCGTTTCATCCCCCTAAGTTTGAGAAGCTTAGTCATGTTTCGTAATTCTTCCTGTTGCTCGGTGGCTACTGTGGCCTCTCAATGATTTAACCTCTTCTCTTAGAGGCGTTTTGTCACTTGTTTAAAAAGGACATAGGTAGGCTATTAGATGGCCTTAGGCCTTTTTAGCCTATGTATTATTTATGGCACTGCTTGTGTATTTTACCGTGGGACTCCCATCTCAACGACGGGGAATGATTCAGGCATGTGAATCTATGAAAGATACCCCAATACTGGATAATTGCATGTGGCTGACCTTCTTGGAAAAAGCCACAAACACTCTTCCACGAATGGCAATGAAGTATATTTGTGCCCAACTATCTATTTTCATGTTCAATAAGTATGGCAGCCACGAAAGATCACTGATGAGAGCAAGTGATTCAGTTTGTCTGGCAAAACTTCCAGTTGGCTCACCTTAGGCTTTCACATGGTCAGAGCAACTATTTGAGCAAGGGATAAAGTGGAGGCATCCTGCATATTAGAGGCATTTGTGCAGAAATGTTTTCTTCAGATGCTCAATCCTTAGATGAATGTCTCTACTAGGAAACATTCGCTAGAAGTAGGATTTTCAACGCTTATAAATTTGATAAGCATAAATCTCTATTCTATTAGGAACTGCCACTTACACTATATGAAGATAAATGCATTAATCTGTAAATTTTGGGCTAAGATTTTTTTGGCGCAAAAGTAGCATTATACTCAGTGGCAGCATTCTTTAAGTAGACCTGCAAACATGCCAGGCTTGGTTTGTTCCTTTCTCTATGGCCTTGCAGACTTACACACGTGCCTGAAATACCAGTTATAACCAGACTTCAATATTAAAGTCGATCAGCTAAACAGTTTGTGGACATTCTCAAGTACTGGCCTACTGGCATACTACACTCATGATAACTAAGATGAGTAGTGCTTGGACTGAAAAAGAGAATGTGTTTACTCACATTTGGATAAGTGGATCCAATGCTACCTTCAATTTTGGACCACTGAACAGAATACTTCAAAATGTCCCATTAAATGTTACCTTAACCCTCACTTATTGCTGGGGGGCGTTAGAGAGCCCGGCCGCAAGATGGCCACCACTCTGAGGCTCTGCAGGCTGGACAGCCAATCCACATATTATCTGCCACAACTGGCAAACTTCGCAGACGTAAAGGGAATAGTGGAAGTTCTTCTGACACTGGGGGCTCGGATGGGTCTGACACCAGGTCGATAAGCGCCGGTGTGAGGGCTGTGGCGTAGAATCGAGCACCCCCGCGGCCCAACATGGTGGAGTGGTGAGGCCAGTGAAACTGTATGCTGTGCAGAGCTTCCTGTGACAGTGGTGGAGATAGTGAACGGCGCACCATGGGCACCGCGGTGTAGCGAGACCCCCCCCTGCAAGCAGAGAGAAGCTGGAAGAGTGCGGAGGCTGGCAGAGCGTGTGCGCCGGTTGCCGCGGCTGAGGAATCTGAGTCCGGCCTGAAGAGGGGAGGCGCTGGCCTGCAGAAGCGGAAGGGACACAGGGCTGAGCCTGCAAGTAGCCTGCGCCAAGAGGAGAGAAGTCCCCGAGATGGCGACTGAGAATGTAACCATTGTGTAGCCAGCGAGACGGAGCGGAGTGAAAAATGTTTAGATTTAGGCGCAGCTGTGGTAGGATCCTAAACAGTACGTTTTTGTTTTGGTGCTGAAACGGATGGTAAAGGCGTTCTAGACCCAGAGGTTGACAAGGTGGAGGCCCCTGCTGAAGGCCAAACCTTCGGAGCCAAGCCCAAGGGTGGGGATTCAGAGTCTGTTTTTCAGTGTGCGCCATGGCTTTTTTTGCAGTGGCAGTTCGTAAGCAGTCTTTTCGGACGGAGATGATGTTTTGGTCTTTGGATCAGGGGTTAAAGTACTCAGTGTCCAATGCTTCTGTGCTGGCTGAAGGGTGGCCGAGTCCTGGTTGGAATCGAAATCGTGTATTGATTATTCCTCTTGTGCTGCCAATGCTTCCTCGTCTGCCTCCTGTTAGCCGAAAAAGTCCAGTACATCGTCCGTTTGCTTACCCTGCAACTCTTGGCATCGAGCACATCGATCTAGAAGCGTGTTTGATCAAAATGACTTGCAGGTCTCGCAGCTTTCCTCTTGATGTTCCGGCAAGAGGCATAGGTTGCAAACGGAGTGTTGGGTCGGTATGGGGGTATTTAGAGTGACTACTTCGGTCAGAAGCGGAACAGAGTTTGTTCCATTAGCAGGTCATTCTCCGAAGGACCATGGAAGTAAAGGAAAGGCCCAGCCGGGCGTGGTCCGAGTAAGAGTCGAAGACATGCAACGCAGAAGGGTGATCGCAAGGAATGCAATAAAACTACACGATTGAGACAATACTGTCGAGTGGAGATCTACTAGAGAACTGAAGGGATCCCAAAAGAGCCTCGTAATGGAGCATGAGAGATTACATCTGAACCAGTCGGCTGAAAAAAACAATCTTGAAATGGAGTCGATGACCAAGCGCTGTATCACCAAGAGGAGGAGACACACAGCCTTGTAACTCGAAGAAAACGTCTTGGAACAAAAACTTGTAATCATCCGAGCCAAACACTAGATGGTGGACTTATGCAAAGCATGTTTATCTATAGCACATGCCTTGAACAGGAATGTTTCCTTTCCCACCCCTAGCGGGTGGTGTTCAGGTGTGGCGGGCATCTCTTCTCAACACACCGAGTATTGCGAGATCAGAAGGGATACCCTATAGGTAATAAGTCTGGACTTGGGAGGACTTATTGCCCTCATTCTCTTTTCTCTGATTTGAAAGGAACTCCCCACCCTCCAGGACTGGTTAGTGTTTTAGGGAAAAAAAAAGATTATACCAAAAACCAAGAATACAAGAGTCCAACAGAAATTTACGCTCCTGGCCTTGGTGTTGACCAAGCACCTGCATAGCAAAATAATGGGGAGACCCAACAACCCCCTGAAGTGCCCCGAGGGGAAAATTATATGTTGGAGTGGACTTAAGGTAAGGAATGCGTGTAATGAGAACAGATGTGCAGGCCTTGCAGGATCACGTGACGGGCGAGTGAGCGGAGCCTTGGAGCGCCGACTGATCGGCTGCGGTTGATTTGACCTGGTTTGACCAGCAGCAGAGCGGCAGAGAAGAAGGGTGATCGCAGTGGGGAGCTACGGAGCGGTGGAGGAGGAGAGACGGTGAGGCTGCTGGTAGAAGGCTGGTAGTAGGCTCGGACCAGAACCAGGGCTCGGGCTTGGTACTGAACGCTACGGGAGCGGCTAGTCATCTCCCTCAGCCCCTCCCAGCCTCCCCCCCTACTCCCCCCCCATCCCCCCTCCGCCCGGCACCACCTCCTGCAAAATAACGACCGCAGCGGTCACACACCGCACCACTGACCGCACAACCCGGACAACGCCACGATCCATCGAAAAGGCAAGCGCGGCTGCCCTTTAGCAGGCGGCCGCACTAAGTGAGCGCCCCTGGCTATCTGCGGAGGCGGCCTGTTAGATCAGGTCCGGCCTGCTGTCTGCAATAGCCTTGTGAGCCCCGCTTGCCAAATTCCATACCTGCACCCACGCTTGCTCCCGCTTCAGCCATCTAACAGCTCTGCTGCTCTCAGCTTGCAGCCCATAGCGATAAACACCGCTGCAACTATGCTATATTAAACGGACTCAAAACCGACACGAATTATTGACTCGAATTACCCCAGCTTCTCCCACTTTTCATCTCACATGCAGCGGAGCGGCCCACTTATCCCCTCTTGTTTGCTACGTCGTTGCCACACCTAAGCTCACTTTGTGCTGACTTAAAGTCGGAGCTTTAGCCTCACTCCAGCCTTAGAGCACCTATTTATATCGGAGCCTGCACACAATCAGGGAATAATAAGGGAAATTAAAAGTGCCTCCTGCCTCCAGCCGATTCAGCACCAGAGTTTTCTTTACTCAAATTCATCAAATCTGGCTACAGGCAGGTTAACCAATCTAGCAAACACCCTTTGCAATATCAACAGTTTTAGTTTTTTATTTTCCAAGCCCAGTGAGTTTACCAAGCGTGGAGTTTTTTTTATTTTTTAAGTTAAATTTAGTCAAATTTTCTGGAAGCCGGCGGTACCCCTCCCCTCAGCAAGAGTTCCTCAAGCATGAGATCGGGGCGGGTGAGGAAAGCACCAATAAAGTCCACACAAAAAAAAAAACGCAAAAGAAAAGGCCCCCCCCAATAGTCTGGAAGTATCGACAGATCCCCCCTAGGCAATCTCAATTCCAATCACCTGCAAACCCACATATAGTCTCTGATCTTGACTTAGGACACAAATTTAAACCCCGGCAGCCCTCAGTGCAAGAACAACCCACTAAAATTCACCTGTCGCATTCTGCTGCAGGGGGGATGGCTACAGCGCAGGAACATAGGAGAAACTAGGTCCCAAACCGAGGTTCAGCAGCTTCCTCAAATCTAGCGACAAAACAACTTTCATTAAGGGATTATTTTAGGAACCTAGCTCCATCGGCAGCCCCGAAGAAAAACCCTAGTTCAGCGGCATCGCCTCAGGTTTTTCCCTCCACAAAAGCAGTCCCAACCCCGAACCAAATTTTTTATTCAGCCTATAATCCATGCGGCTGCCAACGAAGGTGAAATCTGTTCGCAGCTATGTCCAATAGCAGCGATGGAACTACACAACTCTGACACTCCAGTAGCCCCAGAAGGCAACCGATCGCTTCAAGACTCAGGACTGTCCCCTTTGGTCCAACAGTTAGCTCAAACTGAGCAGGTTCCAACCCAGGTTTCCACTTTCAAAGACGCTAGTTTGCCAACCGTCCAGCCTGCACAGACTTCGTCAGTTTTCCCCATTAACATCAAAACTTTCATTTGCATCTCCATTTGACAGTCCAAAAACGAGCGTCAGCGTTATGATCCCTCAAGTAGTGTCCCATTTTCATCCTCAACTTAAAAATCCTGACCCAGAAAGTCAATCAGAAACGGCCGACCTAGGAGATTATACGGGTAATCAAGAGGGGTCGGGAGAGATTATCCCCCTAGATCTCTCGTTCTTTTCAAATGAACAGCAAAAACCCGTCGTCCATGAAATTTCATCAACAACTGACCACAACGACCTTTGGTCCCAGCTATTGCAGACTCTTCAAACCTCGGTAGCCGCTTTAACTTATCATTCTGATAAAATGGACCTGCAGGTGCACCTTTTGAACATGCTAGTGGTGTACACCGCCGGAATAGACCAAAAACTAGAGGCACTTAATCTGCTCATCACAAAAGCCCAATCCCAAGCCAAATTGGTTCAATCGGTATGCTGCTGCTTCCCCATTATCGAGTCATTATCATCCCTCCCACAATTTCTTTCTTCAGTGATAACAGAAATCAAGAAGCTACCGTCGGCAGGGTCATCAGTCCCCTCACCTTTCAATCCAGCCGAGGGACCCACTGCTATGGAAGACCAGTCTTTGTCCCTCTCCCCGCATTTTACGGTGTTAGAAGACTGTAAAGTAACCCCCACTAAATCAGTTCAACAACACAACAAACACAGGTTGTCCAAAAGGAAAAAAAAAAAAAACTACGGAAGAGTCGGAACAAACATACAACAGAAATTAAAGCACAAAATGCTAGATCCCCCGCTATTATCAACCCAGACCAAGTACAAGAGCTGCTGCCCATTCCAGGAGCAATCCCGAACTCAACAGTACAAGTCCTGACCCCCCCATAACGACCGCTTGCAACTGAATACACACCAAGAGGGACTGTTTCAAGGCCGACAGTCATTTTTAGAGCACTTCACGCAAGTAATACCTGGATCTGGGAAATCCACAACAGCCGCTCCTGCACTAGTTACAATGCAATTGGGAATCGAAAACCCTTTGACGCTGCCTCTAGACACCTGCCTCAGCAGCCCATCATTAGTGGAGTGCAACTATTACGCCTTGCAACGCACAGTCAATCAGCCTGTCTACCAGAATCTTCCAAACGTCTCAAGTAGTCAATCGTTGGCACCCACGAGCAAAAGATCCCTCGCTTTGCCACCAATCTATAACTACCGGGAGCCGTCTCTCTCATCGGCAGTCACACGCACGACCATGCAGGTTCTTACCGAAAACTCAACAAAAATAAAGTCTTTAAATCGACGACAAAGTTCCCAAGCAGCCAATCACCAACCCAGGCACCACACTACCGCTAACCCCAGAGTACGTCTCAAGAGGCCCCCATGACATTTTAAATCGAGGAAACATATTAAGACTTTTCAAATCAATCCCAGACTTGAGCACCCTGCAGTCTAATGATATAATCGCCATCGAATTTATTCCATCATTAGGAACCAAAGCGGGCGAAACAACCAAACTATCACTGGCAACCCCAGCAATTCGAGAACTGGTCCAGTCAAAAGTTGATCAATTTAAAAATTGGGGCATAACAATATCACTATTCAGCGCCCCCTGTTATCCATCAATTTTGGAAAACAATCAGGCCCAGGTTCTCAGTGCAAGCCCGATTCCGTTCTCAGTATTAAAATCAGCAAGAAGTCGCTCGCCTACAGCAACCCTGGAGCAAATGACAAGCCAGCAAAACCCCGACACGGTTGACTGGTCATGGCTTCCAGGGGCCCTAGTTAGAAGCCGGAATGATTTAAACATCCTTAACCCTGGCATATCAATATGTTCCTGGAACATCAATGGCCTAGGACAAAAAATTCAATCAGCAGCCACCAGTGGTTTTCTAAAGGAGCATGATATTATCCTACTGCAGGAAACCTGGGCAGTAGATAATATACCCATCGAAGGCTATCTTGAATTTGCGTCCTTTGCAACAAGACAGTTCAAGTTTGGAAGGCCAAGTGGCGGCCTGGTAATTTATGTGTCAACCAAACTATCTCTGCGTATCAAGCAGCTAAAATTTGAGGAAGATTGGCTCAGCGGAATACTTTCATGAAGTCGACAGATCGACAGTCAGCTGCTTCTCCTTAATGTTTACATATCTCCGCGCACCACTGAGAAAAAAATCCAAATTGGATTGTCTGACCAACATCGTGTGCAACCTGCTCAGTGATTACGGCAGCATACCAAGTATAATCACAGGAGATTTTAACACCAACCTTTTCTGCAACCCTTTTGAGGATCCAGAGACTGCTCCCCTAATGGTTCCATCACACCTTGCCACACAGTTAATCCCCGTAGGAAACAGACCATCTAAATTGGGGGAGTATGCAGTCACCCAGCTGAGCAGCGTAGGTTATACCGTACTGAACGGTGGTTTCCATATGGATATTCCACCAGCCTGGACACGATCTGACGGCCGAACTTTCTCTTTTCTGGACTTTTCCCTAGGGAGTACTGAAATTCTCCCTTTGATTGAGAGTTATTACATTGCACCACAAGGTGAAAGCGACCATCGGCATCAAATAATAACAATTCTCGTTAAAACCCCGCGTCACCAGGAGCTTGCCCACACCCATGCAGGCTGCCACACAGAGAATTTAAAAAGAATGAAATGGTCAGACGACGCGGCTCCCTTCTTGATGGAAAAATGCAGAGCATTGTTAATCCAACAACCAGATACTGATTTCTCTGCTATTAGCAGCTGGGCTAGCTTTATCAACCAACTATTAGAAGCAGCTCCACTCAAGAGGAGAACTGGGCAGTACGTATTTCGACCACATATTTCACCAGCAATAAAAAAAACTAAAGCTTTGCAGAAATCGAGCCCTTCGGCAATCAAGGAAGAGCCCAGATAATAAAATCAAATTTTCTAACTATAAACAAGCCCAAGCAGCCCTCAAGTCTGCCGTACGCAGGGAAAAACAAGAGGCCTCAGATCAATTTTGGCTGAAGCTCTTCTATGTAAGTAAGAAACCAAATTCAAAGCAATTCTGGTCTCTGGTAAACAGGGGTCAGCGAGGTGGAAGTGGCTACGGCAGCGCAAGTATTAGTGCTGATGAATGGACCCACTTTTTATCATCCCATTTCGATATCGCCAACAAAGATAACTGCCCCAACCTCCCAAGCATAAATAATGCAAAGTTATTATTATCGGAGGCTATGAATCAAACATGGCTGCGCCCCAGCTCCCCATCTATTAGTACACTCGAAGAGCCCGCAAACGTGGCCAGTGGGAACAACAGCGACTCATCTCCTGCGACAATAGTGACACCTGAAGAACTAAAACATAAGATCCTACGCTCAATAAAGAAAGCTAGGGCAGATGGTGCACCTGGGCCAAACGGTCTCCCCCAGGCAATGTTCAAATCAGAAGCCGAATTTTGGTCAGACCATCTGGCCCCCTTGTTTTCTCAATGCTGGTTAAACAACGTAGTTCCTGAGTCCTGGAGAGGTGCTATCATTCACCCTATTTATAAATGCGGGAAGAGAAATGACCCCAGCAACTATCGAATGATAGCACTCCTAGATGTAGAGTCCAAATATTACGCCAGTACCCTATTGGAAGATCTGCAGACCTGGGCAAACGAAACAAAGCACCTCCCTTTCAATCAGACGGGTTTTGTGGCCAACTCTGGCACAATAACCAATCTACTAACATTATCCGTTTTAATAGAGAAAGCAACAGTTCAACAAACCCAATTGCACTGTTGCTTTGTGGATTTTAAAGCGGCCTTTGACCGTGTGCCCCGGGGCCTACTGTGGCAAAAATTAAAGGGCTGGGGCATTCCCCAATCTTTGCTACTTGCAATAGTTCAACTCCACTCCGAAACATGGATAAGAATCAAGCTGGGTGAAGGTTCCCATGTTTCTAGGAAGATCGAGACCAGAAGTGGAGTAAAACAAGGGTGCGTGCTGGCTCCACTCCTTTTTAATCTGTTCTTATCGGACCTTTCGCCAATTCTTGACAGCGTTAATTGCCATCCCCCCCAATTAGACGGAGTACGCATCAGTAACCTCCTATACGCCGACGATCTGGTGTTGCTTAGTCACACGAAGGTGGGCTTACAGAGGCTACTTGATAAACTGCTCCCTTATACCAAAAATAACCTCTTAGAGCTGAACTTATCAAAAACAATTACCTTTGGGAAGCAAAAGAAGATGCGTGGATGGTGGCATTTTAATAACGTAAAAATCGATCCAACACCTCACTACAAATACTTGGGAATATTCCTTGACACCAGAAGCTCATTTGTCAAGCAAAAAGAAGTACTGAGGACCAAAGCCCTGGCATTAGAGGCTGCTGCTACAAAACTGTCCAAAAAATTACTTGGTCCCAGTTTAACCCCAATGTTGAAAGTGATGAAGGCGAAGATAATTAACTCATTGACGTATGGCCACGAGATCATGAAGGGAACCACAAATACTCTCTTAAATAAACTAACAATCAAATTTTTTAAACGTGCATTCCACCTGCCAAAATCCGCATCGCCGGCACAAGTCCGTCTCGAACTCGGTCTATTTGACCATCACGGCGTTGAGGCTGGAGCATTTATAAAGTTTTGCAATAGACTGCGCCACGCCCGGGAGGGTTCCTTGGAGGCCAGACTCTGGCAAGAAATCCAGAAAAGTCATGCCAGTCAAATATCGGCTCCACCTGAACCACAGTTTACAAATAATTGGTATTAAGGAATTCTGGGGAACAAACCCCTCCCAGCTAGCATTAAAAGCAGTTATCAAGAAGTGTTAGGTTGTGGTCCTTTCACTCGGATAGGGCAATACTGTCAAAAAGGAAACACGCTTGGGCAGTGATTACCAATTTTAAACCAGGAGTTGTACCCCTTCATTTATCAAGCACGTTCGCACTTTATTTGAAACGAAAGTTCCTGGCCCTGAGGTTGGGTGAATGGCCTTTTCTAAAGAATCTCCCAGAATGGAGCCGCCAAGACAATCATACCCAATGTAGGTTGTGCGGCTACCACACCGAAGGAATGGAACATTTAGTTTGCTTATGCCCAGCAATGCTTACTTCTAGACTATTTTTACTGCGAGAAGAATGGAAAAGGCTTGGAATTCGATCATGCCGTCAAGCCATAATAGCAGCCTTTAACCCGGACAACACGAAGTTGAATATAGAGTTAACAAAATTTGTTATCAAGGCGTTAAATCTGCTGGAAGTCATCGGCGCCGCTAATCACGCCTCACTACAGGAGTGCGACATTCCATCATTGGACACTAACAGTTTGTCGACCATCAATAAACTGTATATCAGAACCCGGCCCTCGAGTCGATCATCATTGCTGAGAAATTCAGCAGAGTTTTAAGCAAAATGTTAATTGTAACTTCAATAATTTTAATTGTTTCTTTTAAGAATATGTTGCTTGCGTTTTTATATTGTAAGGGTTTTAATTAACCAACAATAAAGTTCTTATTACACAGACTAGTAGGCCTGGGCCGAAGGAATAACAGATTTTGTGAGCTGAAGGGAGGCAAAGGGGAATGAGTATCTGGACAAGTAAACTTGGTAGAAATAGTTGCTCTGCATTTTGGGGGGGGGAGGGTTGGAAGATCCAGCATATTTGAATGTCACAAAGTGGGTCAGAGCAGTAACCTGGTGTCAAAGTATGATAAGGTAATGAGAGGAACTAGAAGCAACGAGGGAGTCACTTCAATTATGTATAATATGAAAAAGTGCATGTCATTACGGAGCAGTTATATTTGTATATATTTGTCATATGCAATGTCAGTTGCTTACAACAAGTGTACCCCGAAGATTTTATAAAAATAAAAAGGTTTGAAATTTTAAAAAAAAAGGTGCATCATGAAATCATTCCGGAATTTGGATAGGTTAGAAAGGTTGCTGTTCCAGATCCTGAGTGCACAGACAAAAACGCCGGTTGCCTTTTTTTTTTTTTAATTCCGCTTCTGCCTCCAGTCTGATGGCGTCTTAGCTTGGGTGTGCAAAGATTCAGCAAAGATCACATGCTTGTCAGCCAGGCAGATAAGGCTGACTCCAACGCTGATCCTTCCCACCACAGCACCCAAAAATGTTTTCAGGTGTTGACCACAGGCCAGTAACACTAGACATCACGCCAACAAAGATCCTCCTTTCTGGCATCTTCAGTCATCCACTGTGCCACTACACAGCACATTCAGTGTGCAAATATTAAGTTGGTTAATGTGTCCATTTGGCTGCTTTCAATTTTCTTCTAAGTTTTATTTCTTTGCTATTTTGCCATTTTCCCTTCTTCCAAAAGATATTATAGCACATGAAAGTTTCAGCAATGGCATAAATATTCAGTCTAAATTAACTGAACATAGCCAGTTATTTCTAAACATGCACCCTACCAGATGACTCAAGTCA
The DNA here is from genome assembly GCA_963921515.1 of Calotriton arnoldi. NCBI lineage: Eukaryota > Metazoa > Chordata > Amphibia > Caudata > Salamandridae > Calotriton > Calotriton arnoldi. The sequence goes on from CAWUFW010002027.1 coordinate 1,347,606, forward strand.
AGCATAAATAGAACCTGGGTTTCAAGCATATACATTTGCTTGCTTTTTCTTATATATATATATATATATATATATATATATATATATATATATATTTGAGATGATTTTAGGAGTACTCACCTCTTCAATATTCCTTATCCAGTTTTTTATGTTTTCAAAAGACTTTTCATTTGTAATGTCATATACAAGCATGATTCCCTAAGGAAAAATAAAGAATGAGAAGTGGTTTCAATGATTACAGAGACTTCACAAAATACAAGTGGATTCTCGTTAAACAAGGCTGTTTATTTTGTAAACATAAATCATTTCAAATAAAGGCACACTTACATTACTCCCTATACAGCACCTGTGCTCAGACACATCCCAACAGTATCGGTGAAAGTGTGTATTTGAATAAGTCTGCAGATGAAAGCTATAAAATGTCTTTTATATATTACTTGACGAGTCTGAGAATGTAAAAACAAACAATTTACTTACCTTCATTAATGCTTTTTCCGGTAGAGCCTAATTGTAGATTCCTCACCTTAAAATATTCCCCAGGTATTAGAACGGATCTGGACAATCAGAAGCAGTACCTCTGCACACCAGTAGGTGGCATCGATCAGCTATGCATTGTGATGTATGCCGTACCTATATAGGCGCCACCCCAGTACGCCGACATCTGTTTCTTTCATGAGTATTTGTGTCAAAAACAGGAGCCACGCCAGAATGATTTCTGACCAGTGTGCACAAAGTAATCTGATACTAGGGTGAAGAACCCGGTTAGCAGAACAGGAAGGATAGCGAAAAATCTGAGGTTAGATATACTCTACCAGAAAAAGATTTGCCGAAGGTAAGTAACTAGTTCTTCTGATAGAGACGTCTACCCGCTGAGTCCTCATCTTAAAATAGTTATCCAAGCAATATCTCCCATCCCGGGGGTCTGCGAACTAGCTCATACTAGGAAATCCTGGAGAACCAAACAAGCAAAATGTCTGTTGTGACAGACTTGACTGTCCAAGCTGTAGTGATTCGTTAACGTGTGAGGGGATGCCCACGTAGATGCTTGGCAGATGTCTAGGACTGGTACCCCACATGCTAATGCACTATTAGCGGCTTTGGCCCTGGTGGAATGAGTCCACAAGCCCTCAGTAGGCTGCTTCTAAGCTAGTGCGTAGCAAATCTTAATGCAAAGTACATTCCGGGGGCGGATCCAGAGGGTCAGGTGGCGTCAAGGGTGAACCCGCCAAAAGTGAGAGCAGGGGCACCTTCTGCTTTGCAGAGCCCAAAGGCACACTATAGGGAGCCATGGTCCAAAGATGGAATGCATAGCACTATAAAACTCCTCGAGTTGGGCAGAAATTGCTCCAGGTCACTCGGGAAAGTGTACAGCGCATCTGGCCAGCGGCTCCGCCGGTGGAGTGCTGGAGCGGGCCAAGAAGCATGGCGCTTGCTCGGAGAAGGCCAAAGAACGCTTTCACTTCTTCTGCTTTCTGGATCTACCCTACATCGAATATGAGAACTTTGAGTGAGAAGAGGATAGTCTGCGGAATGGCTCTGGAAACAGCCCCAAAACTCCCACGGGATTGGTGCAGAGCTTTCTTCTGTTGCACCGCCAGAAGCTTCATTGCCTGCTTGTGAATCTCGTTCGGGTGCATCGACCTGCAGTAGGATGTAGGCCTTGGAAAACCAAGGGCACTGCAGAGAGACATCTGTCTGTGAAATTCCTCACATGGCTTAAAGCCTGTGGGTTTGTTGTGAAGCATGTCCCTAGCACACTGGGAGCAAAGCTCAAAAAAAGAGCAGCAAAACGTTGTAAAAAGTGAACCAAGTAGCTCTGCGCTGCTGGCACGGAATGAAAAGAACTGAGTGGGGTAGATTAAAGTGGGTGGCATGGGGTAGCATAGAGTGGGGTGGCATGGGGTAGAGTAGGAAGAGTAGAGTGGCGCAGAGTTCAGTGGAGCGTACTGCAGTGGCATATAGTAGACTGGTGTACAGTGCAGTGGAGCTAAATAGAGCGGAGTTCAGTGGCATAGAATGCAGAAGCATAGAGCAGAGTGGTGCAGAGTACAGTGGCATAAATTAGAGTGGCGTAGAGTGGCATAAAGTAGAGTGGCGTAGAGTGGCATAAAGTAGAGTGCCGTAGAGTGGCACAAAGTAGAGTGCCGTAGAGTGGCGCAGGGAAGAGTGCCGTGGCGCAGGGTAGAGTGCCGTGGCGCAGGGTAGAGTGCCGTGGCGCAGGGTAGAGTGCCGTGGCGCAGGGTAGAGTGCCGTGGCGCAGGGTAGAGTGCCGTGGCGCAGGGTAGAGTGCCGTGGCGCAGGGTAGAGTGCCGTGGCGCAGGGTAGAGTGCCGTGGCGCAGGGTAGAGTGCCGTGGCGCAGGGTAGTAGTAGCATGTGCAGTGGTTTCAAAAGCAGTTGTGCACAGTGATGTAAAGAACAGAGTGGCATACAGTGCAGTGGCAGAGTGGCGCAGAGTAAAGTGCAGTAGCGTAGAGTACAGAGCAGATGGTGGGAGGGGCTAGCAAGCTAATATGCACACCAATGACAAAGCCGTGTGGATGGGTGGGAGGGAGGGCTGGGGGGCAGCAAAAGGGAGAAGGGGTGGCTGGGAAGGGAAACCAGCAGGAGAGGAACCTCCACAGCTGCGACTTCGGACTTGGGGAACAGGGTTAGAGTCTAAGCATCAGTAAAACTTAGGCAATAAAAAATAGAATGTAAATACACGAGGATCGATCCTCACTAAAATAACTGCAGGAATGCCGATAAACGTAAACAATATTTGCAATGCAATAGGTCTTGCATTTGCGAGAGTTTAAGCTATTGTAATTTATAATGCCAATAGCTCAAACTCTCGTAAATACGAGACCCATTTCATTACAAAGAAGCGGCCGCGTTTGTCCCGGGCTGCTTTGAAAGTGAAAGCACGCATGGCGTGCTGAATGTTGCAGGAAAGCTCGTCGTACCTGCAGTACCAGAAACTCATTAGAGAAAATAGTGCTTACAGACTAAATAAACATACCGTGTAACAACAGAAGTAAAAGGGCCAGTCCTCATGGGAGGTTACAAATGAACCCGAAAAACAAAAAGAGAGCGAGGATTTTGGGGTACGTCCTAATCCCCTGGGTAAAGTTATAAAGAAACAATATGGACGGACCCTGGAATAGTGGAGATCTATCAATCACTATGTGTGGTAAGTCCAAGGACCATTAGGTATATTTAAAAGACCCCTCACACACCAACCTAGTTGGTGTCATGCTTCATCATTGGGGTCCCAACCGGGAGGCCTAATGCCGCCCGGTTGTGCTACGACGCCTGATTACAGCGGAGCAGGTGTAGTGTGAAGATGTGATGTAAAAATTAAAAATACCTCTGAGAATCCTTGCCCAGTAAATTTATTAGTGGCGGCTCAGGGTATGGTTAAAAACTATGTGAAACCGACTAACAAGAAATATTCATCTGTAGTGGTTTAGGTGATGCGGTCTACATGTTTCAGCCCGTCAAAAATTCAAATGGGCTTTCTTCAGGACCTAGAATTCAAGTGAGTGGCAAAGTGAAGGCCACGTGAGAAAGTAAAGTACCAACACACGCACTAAGGTGTGTGGACCCGGTGTCGATATACACAGACACCACTCAAAAACCTGTTAGGGAGAAAGAAATAGACAGCACAAGACATATAACGTTTAGCAACATAAAATGCAATCTTTTAAAGCAACTCAAAATTGCAATCTCCAACAAGCCGTCAAGAATGACCTAGCCACCATCGTGACAGTGATAGTGTAATGATGATATAGCATGCACGTTTCTAAGGCATGCTAGGAAATTAGATAAAACTGAATGAACACACAGGGACGTCATGTGCTAAGACGTGTATTATATAAACCATGTGTCCATGCTAAAGCGTGAATTGAATAATCACATCAAGGCATGATGGAAGCCATGTGCTTGTATGTATCCAAGCAGCGAGTGAGAAATACGCGCTGCATGCCGAGTGATGGTAAAATAATGCGGCGTGGCACGACAGTGGCGAGTTGCATGTGCGGCCGATCGAGCGCCTGTAAATGCATGTATTACAAATTATGCAAAAAGCAAGTGTTAAAATGGTAGAAAAACATGTGGCAGCGTAAATGAAAAGGGTCATAATTACAATTAGTAGAAAAGAAAGCAGCTAATCGGAACATGAGAGGGGTTTCAACCGATCAACCGATCTGTGGGATAACATGGAGAGAAACAGAAGATCGATTTTTAGTGAAAAGCGGCTTTTAGTGAAAAAGCCAAAGAGTCGTGGGGCAGAATGCCCGTCGTCCACAACTACAAAACCTTACTTGGTTCCGTGAGGATTCCCATGAGACTACCTACTGCGGTCTCCCGAAGTCCCGGCTGGTGAGGGACGCGGTGGGAGAACGAAGTTAAATCCAAACTACAGGCGTCATACAAGGAAATGACGACACTACGTAAGGAGATGGCATTAGCAGGGAACAACTAGTCTGTGTATAGCAGACAAAGCACAGCAAAGGGCGGCGGCCATGTTGGAAAACTCGCGACGTAAGCGAGATAGACAGTGGCGGCCATCCTTAAGTGTTAAAAGATCAGGATATAGATGCAAGAGAGCCATAGTGTGTGCTCTATATCAACTGAAAAGGGGGAAAAAGGGGGGTAGATGATGCCCACGAAGATGTATTTAGAGGGTGGTGCACCAAGCATATATAAATAAAAATAATAATAATAAAGGACAGACAGACAGCGCTGAGCATAGAATGCGCTCCGTATTTCAACCAGAATAGTGTGGGAAAAGAACACATATAAAGCACACATATAAAGCACAGTATGCACAATTGGGCATGATTTCTAAGACAGATAGCAGATAGATATGGATTCTGTTAGATGAATAGCTATTAATTTCAAAGACAGATAGCAGTTGATCTAAATTCTGTCAGAAAAGAAGGCTATTAAGTGAATCTCCTATGCTGATAAAAGTGTAGAGAAAGGACTACTGTCTCCTGAGACTTTGCCAGGGAATATTATCGTTAAGTCCCGTCAGATGACTAGATAGGCGATAAACCCATCTTTGTTCTTTCTCCAGTAGACGATTTTGTATGTTAGGTAGGTTAGGATCTAGGACCTCAATGACTACCCAGCTGATGTCGTTAGTGGTATGTCCAACTTCAAGGAAATGGCTTGTCAGTCTTGTTGTTGACTTTTTGCATCTGATTGTGCTACGATGCTCGCAAATCCTAGTCTTCACTTTCCGATTAGTCATCCCAATGTACGAGAGATTGCAAGGACACTTGGATCACTTTTGAAGCGGTGGAGGCAGATGATAATCTGTTTCATGAATATAAACCCACCGCTATACCTGCTGACTATCGACCCTATACCAATCTTGAAGTACCTCTCACGGCTTGGCAGCACCGTGTTTGGTTTAATGGCGCCCTACCACAACCAACTACTGCAGTTCGTTTAGGCCCCTTATCAATTCAGGGGGCCACTTGGCCTGTATTGGCCGGGTATACCCCGCATCCGAATTATCTGGCATTACCGCTATGCGGAACTGCGCACTATGCATACCGAATTGGTACGAGTGCATCGAGCCCTAGTGACATACGTTACAGGTAGCCTACATGGAGCTGCTCCTGTAGTCGCAGGCCAACCAGCTATAGCCGCTGGAGTGACCATAAGTCCTGTCATGGTAAATTCTGTGATGGGCAAACGTCCACAAAATAAGGAAGACTATCCTTACTGGCTTGCAGAAAAATTCGATCAGATAGAAGCAGTGTTTCCCCATACATCCCCAGTAGATAAACACCGCATCCTCACGATAAGTTTGCCAAAAGACATAATCCCGATTTGACATCATGTGAAAACTGGGGTAAGGTATTCGCAGCAGTTTATTCAAAATGTTTTGGAACTCCTTCCATGACGGTTCTACCCTCTGTAATTAAAAAAGTACAGGATGAACATGGCCCTGAAGCGGCTGTGGAATTAGGGATGAGACTAGTGGGAGTGTTTGATGTAGTAGCTGAACTGATCCTTGAAATGTCAAGGGCGATGCTATGAACTTTCAAGTAGCGAATGCTTTGGCTTTGGTCCCAGAGTTGGACAGGCCTCGCGAATTACCGAAAATTATAGCCCGGGCTTATAAAACAATTGGAAGAAACAGCCTAGGCAACAAGCCTTTTGTAAAATTGCAAACTCAATCGCAAACACAAGTTACACAAACAAAAAGTACATCTGAGAAAGATGATAGACCAGTCTTCACTAAAAAGAGTTGGAGACAGAAAAAACAGGGTAAGCAACAAAAGAAGCCGGGGTCGAGAGGCGCTTCCCCAGTTTCGGTTTCTTCTGAACGTACTTATGATTTACGTGATAGGTCAAGGATTAAATCACCAGAAAGGTTTCAGAGCTCTGATACGCGTTCTCCTCGTTCTTCACAGGCCCAGACGTCGTCACAGGCTGGTGGAGGAGGACGGCAAGATAGAGGAAGGGGCCGAGAGGCTCCCCAGGAGCGAGACCAACCTCGACAACAAGTCAGAGGGAAAGCAGAAGACTTTCATCTTCCTCGACCGCAATTTCAGAAGAAAAGTTGCTGCTGTCACAGCGAAATATGCCTCAGACCGTGAGAACGAGACTCCAGAATTGGACGTGGGCAGTGACCCTCCTAGACAGCGCCGCGGAAGTTACCATAGTGCGGGAGGCGCTACGTCCTCATATGGAGGCGACAGCAACTGAAACATTCGTTACTGTAGAGACAGCTGACACGAGAGTGGCACCCCTGACAGACTTTACAACATAGTCATACAAATTGAAGGTGACATACCGCGTGAAATAAAAGGGATTTTTTGGGAAAATCTAACCTCTACATATGACATTTTGTTAGCAGAGGTGGATTGGCCACCCCCATTCGTTTTAGCTGCACATAAAGGAGAGGAGGTAATCCTTCCAAGCTTCTCACGGCATGTCCCAAAAGACAAAGCTGAAGCACTTGCAGCTGAGTGGGCTGTGTACCTGGCACCAGCGTTATACCGCAACCATGTGGGATGGGATGAAGAATCACCTCCTCATGCAATACCTTTGCGGTCACTACCGCAGCCACAACCCCAATATCCCATCAAACGGCAGGCAAAAGGCCCCGTCTCCGAAATTCTGACACAGTTGGAATATCAGGGAGTAATTGAACCATGCGTATCACCTATGAACAATCCCCTTTTCGTGGTTTCTAAACCCGATGGATCGTACCGCTTAGTTTTGGATTACCGGCATTTAAATACTCATTGTCGGAACTTTGCGGTGCAAAATACACACAGTTCTGCGCTTGTAGACAGTCTTGTTCGTAAAAAATACAAAACGACACTTGACCTTTCAAACGGTTTCTACACGCACAACCTAGCCCCGGAGAGTGGTCAATGGACCGCATTCACTTCCGGTGGTAAATTATTCCAGTTCCGGCGTTTACCCATGGGCTATAAAAATAGTCCGGGTATATTCGCCGCCCGTGTTGTTTCTTTGTTAAATGACATTGATCAAGACGCATGTTCGTACGTAGATGACATCTATCTGACGGACGACGAATTATTTCAGCATTTGTTCCGTGTGGACCGCATTATTCTTGAATTTGCGGAGCAGGGTTACAAATTTAACTTTGCTAAATCACACATTGCTGAATTTACAGTTCTGTTCTTGGGCTATGAGCTCAATAACGAAGGTAAGGGCTTAGCCCCCATTTCTTGGAAAAATGTGCACATTTGTGCCCCCAAATACTCTGAAGAAACTTCAGTCTTTGCTGGGTTTCTTGAATTTCGGGCGTACCTACATTCCCGAATATGCCCAGCGTATCAAGCCTTTGTATGCTTTGATACAACCAACTTATTCGAGGTCTTGCTGGCTGCCTGAGCATACCTCAATTCTGCAGTCTTTGCAGACAGACCTATTGGAGTCTAAATATCTTTTGACTCGTGATAACCACACAAACCTGGTGATTAGAATAATTCCGGGGCGGTGGGATTCACATACTTAACCTTTAATGAAGGTGATACAGTACCCATCGCATACAAGTCACATCTGTACACTTCCGCTGAATTGCGCTTTACATCTGTCGAAAAGTTCTAACTGCAGTGCAAATGGCGATTCTAAAAGAGCGCGCACTGGCACAGGGAAAGCGGATTCTGGTGGTAACACCCTGTCCTGCCCTAGAGGCAGTAACAAAGGCAAGTGTACCGAACTCAAAAGCAATGCATCCCCGTTGGATACAATGGGTTACATCCTTGACGTCTTCGGACGTCACTTTTGTTTTTGATTCTTCTCTGCAGACTCAGGAGTTTTTGCAGTATGAATTGCTCATCCTCCTCCTTTGTTTTTATTACCGCTTGAGGATTACAAATGTGTGATCTACACCGATGGTTCGGCGCAGCCGGCCACTGGGTCCAAGCACGCTTATTCAGCTGCATGTGCTATTGTTGCGGGTTCCTTTGTAGATGGAAAGTTCAAATCCTCTGCAGTGCATACTCGCACACTCTGGAGATAGTACCGCACAATTGGCCGAGCTGCATGCATTGCTACTTGCACTTGAGTTCGCTTCTCAGGATGAGACCACTCTTATTGTATGTGATTCTTTTTACTGTGTACAATCTTACAATGACAATCTGTTTTTCTGGTCGAAAAACGACTACAAGGACGCAAAAGGGAGCACAATTAAGCATAAAATGCTTTGGGTTCGAGTGGCAGAATTGCAACAACGTCTGCCCTCACACAGGTGGTTCACACCTTAGGCCATCAGCGGGTGGGCGCACACGCTATTGGTAACGATCTGGCAGATGAAGCTGCCTGCTCAGCAGTAGTCACGTGTTCAGTAGCAGCGGTTACCAGGTCCATGTCGAAAATAGACCCTGTTATATTAGCAGCTATTGCTGCAACCAAGGAAGGTAATAATTACCCTACAGGTTTCCCTTCCAAGTATTCTTACACATTAAGTCCCGATCAGGTTCCTTATGTAACTATACCTGACGTTGGAGATCGGCTGATCCCCAACGCGGACCGCAGGAGTGCTCTTGATATCAGCTGCACACGAAGGCATGGCTTCGGCTCATGCAGGTGTGTCAGCTACAGTTTCCATCTTGCAGCAGCGTTATTGGTGGCGTGGATTGTATAAAGACACCCGTGCTTTTGTGCTTTCTTGCGATGTTTGTCAACAGATCAAGCCTTCCACGGTAACACGTCCACCACAAACCCCGCTCTGCATTGCTAACAGACCCTTTGGGTGTGTTTACTTGGATCACTGCGGTCCATTCTCATCAGACACTGCCTATAAATACATCTTAGTGGCAGTGGACTCGTGCACACGGTTTCTCTGGGTCTGGCCACAACGGAGTGCTGACGCCCGAAATGTAATCAGGGATTTGCGTGTCTTTGTGGGAATTTTCGCATGCGGCACCTTCCATTCGGACCAAGGTCCAGCGTTTGCCTCTAGGGCTTACAAGGATGCAATGGCTTCGCTTGAGGTGCGGGTGAAATTTTCGTCTCCGTATAGGCCTGAGGGCAACTCTATCGTTGAACGAATGAACCGTGACTTAAAGCAATCCTTAACAGCTAGGGTTATAGGTACTGGCAGGAACTGGCTGGCCCATTTGTATACCGTTCAGCGTGCACTTAATAATCTCCCTAGAAGACCTCTGGGTGGGCGGACCCCATACGAAATGCTCTTTGGCATAAGAATGTTTGTGCCTGACCTTGAGGGTCCAGGACATCGCGGCGCAATCCGCCAAGTTTGATGTAGATAACCATTCTGCTATGTTACAGGACTTACAAGAAGCCAGAGACAAACTTGCAACTACACATTTGCCTTCAGCCACAGATCCTGCAAGTTGCAGATTCCGGTAGCCGGCTGGCTTCCAAAGGTTGGAGAACTGGTTCGAGAAAAGGTTGAAAACAAAAAGAATTCGGCCTCTCTTTCGTGCACCGGTTCCAGTTCTGGGCTTGAAGGGAACACGCACAGTCATTTTACCACCGCTTCCTGGTCGCAAGGAGAACAGATACATCTCAGTGGAAAATGTCAAGCTACAGCGCCTGGCCGATCCTGAATAGTGTCACACCAGCGGTCTCTTGTCCTGCCATTTATCGGACATATGTTCATAGTCCATCTGCACGAACGATCGCTGATGCTGTAATTGAGATGGTCGATTTGCCTGAATCCTCTATTTTGCCTGAAACTATAATTGATCCCCAACTCTCCACCAACATCGACGAGGACGAGTATACTTATCCTGCATCTGAATCGGTGGCACATCAACCAACAACGCCACTTGGCCCGACTCGTTATTCTTTTGATTCGGATTCCACCTCTTCAAAAGTCCCATCCAAGTTCAGTATTTTTGTATCCTGGTTTAGAGACAATTTTTTAATTCCACCCTGGACATACCTCTGGTTGGTACTTTTCTTGATTTTTTTGTTCATGTCCATTGGCTTTGTCACAGTGTTTTTCTACTAATCAATGGTCACTATTTACCTGAACGCTCTGCTGTAGACTATGTTTCTGGAACTTTGGCTCCTCATTCCTCGTCTCACATCATGAAGCGTGACCACACATTTGTGAACATTTCAGCCTTCCCAGTTGCTGATGGCATCGTATGGGATGCAGTGAACTATCAAATCCATGGTCCGACGGAAATTATTAATGTACCTAATGTCCTTCGTGTTTCAATGGGTGATGTAGTACAAAACAATATTCATTCTGATGATTGGGATGTGCATGCCGTTGAAGCATTGTTTGCCGATTTAAAATATTATGCATCTTTTTAATGCTGAAGATTTATATATGAATTCTGCTAATTATGCCGATTTGTATTGTTACCAACATTGGGGTAATCATTTTCTCCATAAGCCCAGTGCCCTGCGTAGTTCTGTTAACTATACTCAATGGGAACATTGTCCAAACCCCTTGCCAGGTAGCTCTCAAACTCTTCGAAATAAGTTTAATTATTTTACTGATTTTAATCGGTCGAACCCTGCATCCTATTATTTTAGACTTAATAACACATCAACTCAGAAAATTATGTTAACACACACCAAATTGCTTTATTCAGGTTCCTTTCTAAGTTCCCTAGCTGTGGGTGGTTATGAGTACTGGGATAATACAGTGGATTTAAAATCTATTTGGGGCTCCAAGCCATGGCAGGTACAGGGAACCGAGGCATTACACCGTGCTTGCCTCATCCCTACACAAATTATGTTCCTCAATGTCTCCATTTATCAGACTACATGTTGGGGCTTGGCAACCACTAAACAATTGAATACTCCATCAATACCATCCCTGTCGAGTTTTCCCAATGAAAGCTCACGATTCAATATGTCCCTCGTGTCCCTGCAGGCTCTGTTACAGAATAATTCGTTTAATGTTTCTGAGCTAGTTCAGTCACCCTGGTTGGTATGGCCTACATCATCAAATGCATGTCAAATGCGTTTTCACGATTCAGGAGCTAGTTACACACAGGATAGGCCTGATCCGAGATTTACTGATTCCCAGTACTGTCACTACATATTCTGTTGGTAAATTATGCAAACAATGGCTGCAACACTCGTCCCCTTGATTCTGTTAAACAACATTTGTCCCTCCTTACAGGCAATATTGATCTGTCCGACTTTGTTTTGGGACCTCGTGGTCCCCGACCTAAAAGATTCATTTATGAGACATATAATGAACTCTGGAAGCTCTCACAAATGGAAGCTGCTTCCCGTCTTGGGAAATAGATCAAGCAAATTTGGAAAAGGTGCTTGCTGTTGTTGACAATAGTATTAATACCCTGTCTTCTCGCATTTATACTTTAGAGAATATTGTGTCCTCTGTTGTTGATATTGTACAAGATGATGTTTCTGTGTTATATCATGGTCAGAATCAATTGCGTTCAGTTATGCAGTTTGCATGGACTTTACAGACGCTTAAGTTAGGTAAAGTTCCTTGGCATTTTTTGAACACCTCTGCCTTGTTTCTACCTTTTAACTTAACTGACAAACAACAATTTATGTCCATGAAAGATGCAACATACACTCTATTACATATCGAAAAATGGATCCTTTACCGTTTTCTGTTGCAGAACTCGATTCTGCTGTGTGGCTAGTTCATGGGGTTATCGCTTTACCTTTTTCCTTATTTGAATTTGACTCATGCATGAAACATTATCCTGTGGGCCGTTACCAGCCATTGGGCAGTGCTTTCCTGCATGAACTCTGGTCCTTGCCTTTCATGTATAAATGCCTTCGGGACGGCAAGGAAGTCTTTCTCACGGGGAGTACTGCGACTCGACTATGGGTCATTCGCTATTTGTAAACACATTAAATTGCATGGCTCATGTAGCGTTTCCGCTCCTAATCTTGCTTGTGTGCTGAAAGGTATTCCTGCTCCTGTTATTTCTCCTACTTTCACTCTCCTTTCCAATGGTAGTTATTTACTTTTAAATAACGAAAACTGTTGTGGCCTGCAGGCTGGCATTCCTTACATTGTAACAGTTTCGCACAGGGTTGTCTGCTGCAAAAATGTGCTTTATCCTCCCCTCATGGCAAGGTTGATATCTCTATTTGGCCTTCCATCCCTACCATGGAAGCAGATTTCAATAGACTGAGCAGAATAAAGGCACTATTATTAAACGAGGAAGTTATGCTCACGTCCGCCCGGGAGACATTCATTCTCCAGGTGGCGAGTACCCACAGTGAAATACAGGCCCTTTAAACACTAATCTCCCCCAACATTTTGGGGAGTTAATACATCGTATTTTTAACGCATCTAACACTGAAGGCCTAGTACACTTTTTAAGGTCGTGGGGTCGGGCTTGGTGTCCTCCTTCCAAACTATTTTTGGTGCCATCCCGGCTTTCATACATTCTATTTTTTCCAGTGTCTTTGGCGGTTTCCATTGATCCTCGCTTTAGCGGCTGGTGTCTTGCTCTTAATTTGCTTTCTGCGCAATGGCTGCTCACCGATGGGACCTGCTCGATCCAGAACGCCTCCAGCTGCTCCGTGAGCGCCTTTTGGCCGGTTTTGGTGTCTTGCCATTGGCGACACTGAGTGTGTCATATACTCTTTCATTTCGCTTGGCGTATTTCACTTTGCGTGCAACCTGTGATGACTTGTGTCCGCTGTCCTTTCACCTGGCCTCTGGATTATTGCCTCTCCAATTCGTCCTTGTCTGTTCCGGATTTTGTTCAGTTGATGGGTCCCTTAGAGGCCCATGAGCAGGACTGTTCCGTTGCTGGCTGTAGATGGCGGCGTGCGGCTGCACTGGGGATTTTGGCGCAATGGGATATCTGGGCGGCTGCCCAGGATCTCCTACAACGAAGCTGTTTCAACTATCACGCAAGCTGTCCCGCATTGCTTCTGGATGCTCCCTTAGTTGAGGAGCATTCCTGCTCTTTTGATCTCATGGATTGGATGGCATCTGTGTTTTTGACAATTCCAATGATGAACTCCTGGAGGGTATGGCTTTTCTCTGCACTTACACTTTCATGGATTGACCTGCCCTTCGCCGCTTGGGCGCTCCCTGTGCTCCACGGGCTCTGTTTTTCCTCTGATGGGCCTCTGTCCTGGCCGCTGGACTGACCAGGGAGGGTGTCTTGTGGATTGTTACCTGCCTTGTTATGTTGGCCTAGGCCTGGCTGCCATGCTGCTTTTCTTGCGCACGTTACACTGAGCCGGGCCTCCCTCGCCCTTTGCTCGTGCCAAGTTCTTTTGCACTGTCTGCATTTTCTGTTGTTCACCTTTTTGGGCTCAGTCTGCACAAACATGTACAAGGTCGCATAACAATGTATTTTGGTTCTTCCTGATATGGCCAGTCTCGCGCACCCAGACATAACATTAGGTGCAATTGCCATGAAGAATTTGGTATGCTTTTAATACTGTGGTTTACTAGCGCTTAACACACTTGGAGAAATCCCTTTCAGTGAGAAGAGCTATGATGTCCTGCTGATGTAATTCTGCATCTAGAGACTGAGGTATGGGGTTCGCTAGTCAAAGCCCAGAGGTCTTCTATTATTATAATAAACTATCTTACTGCAAGGGGAGGGTGGTAATGTTATTTGTACGTTTATCCACTGAGCTCTGAGATGCTTTCCCGTTTGTATTCTATGGAATTGTAACCATGCTGCTTATATTAGTCATATGCATTATGCTATTAGTACTGACACGTGTACTGTACATTAGAGCACGTAAGTTGGAATAAACATTTTAACCTATCCAGTGTCTCTTCCTACGCACCTTGTGTACAAGTACGAGTGAGTGATGAAAGAGTGTTCTTGCTTCTGCGAGTCCTGAGTTAAAGATACCGTGTTCTGGTTGTCCAAACATTAGTACTTGGGTGCTAATGGGATGCTAAGCTAGTTGGGTTGGGGTTTTTGGGTGCTACGGTATATGGTGGCAAACCACTGTATTCCGGGGTCCCATTGTCCTGTGCATAGCTCTGTGTATGTGCAGAAACCTTATGACAGTGATACGATATACGACGTGAGCTGTATTGCAGTTCGTGTGTGTCCTTAAATGCCAGGTCTTGCCTGGTTCTAGGTTCAGACTTTTGGTGGTCACTGTTAAATGGCATACACTACAATCTCCACACGGGTAGTGGCCCACAATGTTAGGGAGCCCCCATGCGTTGAGAATAGTGTTAGTGGGTTTCCTTTGGGGAGCAGGTCGTGTGGAAACCAAAGCGTCCTTGATAGATCTAGCTTTTCTGTGTGACATCAGTGGAGGTTCCCAGTTCAGGTTGCCTGTATTAAGAATCTGCCAATGTAGTTTTATAATATCAGACACCGCGTGAGAGACAGCGTTATAAGTAGTGACGCACGTGAGTGGGATGGAGGTAGATGCACACTTCTGTGCTTCAATGAGACCCTCACGATTTTGATTGCGAGCACGCTTGTTTGCTTTATCGGTGATCCGCTGAGGGTAACCTCGCTGCCGTAATCTAGTGCTAAGATCGGATGCTTGTCGTTTATAATCTCTTATGTCACTGCAGTTCCTACGGAGGCGAAGATATTGACCATAGGGAAGATTCTCCCGCAGGGGTCTGGGGTGGAAGCTAGAGAAATGGAGGAGTGAGTTGCGAGCCGTTGGTTTGAAATGGGTTTTGCTTTTCAAAAGACCTCCTTCTGCTTCAATATCCAGATCAAGGAACGTCGCCTTATTGTGATCGAAACTGTATGTGAATTTTAGATTGGGATCGCAAGTATTCAGCCATGTGCAGAAGAATAACAATGATTCGGTGTCTCCTTCCCAGATCATTAAGATGTCGTCAATATACCGTTTGTAAAATTTGATCTGAGGATACACGGCGTTTGGTTGTCTAATAGATATCTAGTTTCGAAATGGTACACATAGAGTCCCGTCTATGCTGGGGGCAAAAACACTCCCCATTGAAGTTCCATATTTCTGCAAGTAGAGTTGGCCTTCATACTCAAAGAAGTTCTCTTTGAGTGCTAAAGCAGCACACTCCAGAATGAATATCTTAGGGGTCTGATATTGCCAGTCAGATTCATTAAGAGCTATTTTCAATACTTCAGTGGTGCTGTCTTGCGGGAGGCTGGTGTAAAGGCTCTCCACGTCAAGACTAACCAGGAAGGAATTATCAGGATTAAAAGCTAGAGTATCAATGAGTCTCAAGAGATCCTTTGTGTCCTTGAGATACGTACTGGTGGACTGTACCATTGGTTGAAAGAAAAAGTCACAATACCGTGATAAGGGTTCCAATAAGGACCCAATGCCCGATACTATGGGACGTCCCGGAGGTGGAAACTTGTTTTTATGAGTTTTGGGCAAAATGTAGAAGTAAGGTATTTTACCAGAAGTCGTAACCAGAAATTTAGCTTCCCTGGTTGTGATTTGACCTGAGTGTTCAGCATCATCAACCAGTGTTTGGATGCGAGTTTTAAGTTTTTCACTGGGATCTTGTGTCAATTTTTCATAGTTCTTGGGATCGTTAAGGAGGCGGGCACATTCCTGTCGATAGTCCTCAAGATTAAGGATCACTGTGCCACCACCCTTGTCCGCCGGTTTTATGATGATCGTATCATTAGTTCTTAGTGATTCCAGGGCCTGATACTCCTTACTGCTGAAGTTTTGGAAGGTATGTTTGTCTTGGAGACTTTCCACGTCTTTAAAAACAGCTTGCTCAAAAACAGTGATTTCTGGTGGTATTGCACATGGTGGTGGCATGTAGGTAGATTTAACACGAAATTGGGTGTCACCCGGTTGATCAATTGTGAGCTGTGGTATACTTTCGAAGCAGGCTTTTAGTCTGAGTTTACGAAAGAATTCTGCCAATTCGCAGTGTAGTCGGAATTTGTCAAGTTTTGCCGTTGGTGAAAAACCGAGTCCCTTTTCTAGGACTGACAGGTCTGATGATGATAGAGCATAAGATGAGAGGTTGGTAACCAAACTTCTCGTGCTGGGTCCCGGTTGTAGATCCTTTGTTTTGCTCCTTGTCAAAGTGCCTTGGGTTTGATCGTCTTCCCAATGCACTTGATTTGCTCTTCGTCTTCTTCCACGGCCTCGGGGGCCCCTTCCTAAAAAAGGAAACTGTTGATTCTGATTCAAGTATGGTGGCGGAGCAAGAGGCGGATTCCAGCCATATCCATACTGTGGATGCATTGGAGGATAGGGGGTCATGAAGTGCATGTTAGCACCCGGCGGTCCTTGAGCCCAAGGTTGTTGCCAGCCTGTGTGCCTTCCCCTGTTCCTGTGGCCTCCTGCGGTAGCTATTGGAACTTGAACCGCTGCTGCCAGAAGAGTCCTCATCCGAAGATCCCCCTGAAGCATCTGTTCGTATTGGTGGTTTATAGTCACTGTCAGCGTAGGGATAGGTTTTGGTGTAAGAGAACTTTTAAGGTCCTTCTGGAATTTATTGATCTTGGTCTGAGTTAGGCTCTCCTTGTATTCATTAACTTCCTTATTAGTTTCATATAGTTTTTTCTTAAAAGAAGTTAGGGTGGCCTTGAAATGTGTCTCGGTCAACTGGATATCAATAAGGATGGCTTCTGAGAGGCGTGTAGCGGTCTGTATGATTAGGATCATCCAGTCACGTGTACAGCGCCACGCTATCTGAGCCCAATCCTTTGCGGAAAGTTGCATCGTCTAAAAAGATACGTGGCGCATTAGTAACGATCAAGCCTCTTGGAGCAGTGTTAGTTCTTAAATATTCTGTCAGGATCAACCCATGAAGTATAATCCTAATGCGATTTCGTTTTTTCTCGTTAAGATTGTCCCAATCAGCTGTCTGTGCAATAGATGTCGATACATTGAAGTCTGCCAATAGAGGAGGGTTGGATAGAATGTTGGTGACATCGTCCAAGGTGAAACCCAAGCCTTGATTTTCTGCCATGGTTGGATACGCTGGTAATGAGTTCTACCAGAAGATGAAAAAATAGCTCTCACAGCTGTGCGCTGCGTAGTAATCCGAAAAACAAAAAAGAGAGCGAGGATTTTGGGGTACGTCCTAATCCCCTGGGTAAAGTTATAAAGAAACAATATGGACGGACCCTGGAATAGTGGAGATCTATCAATCACTATGTGTGGTAAGTCCAAGGACCATTAGGTATATTTAAAAGACCCTCACACACCAACCTAGTTGGTGTCATGCTTCATCATTGGGGTCCCAACCGGGAGGCCTAATGCCGCCCGGTTGTGCTACGACGCCTGATTACAGCGGAGCAGGTGTAGTGTGAAGATGTGATGTAAAAATTAAAAATACCTCTGAGAATCCTTGCCCAGTAAATTTATTAGTGGCGGCTCAGGGTATGGTTAAAAACTATGTGAAACCGACTAACAAGAAATATTCATCTGTAGTGGTTTAGGTGATGCGGTCTACATGTTTCAGCCCGTCAAAAAATTCAAATGGCCTTTCTTACAAATGAAGACAAGGCGGTACTAAGGAGGCACTAATAAGCCCATTAACTAATCAGAAGCCAGCATTTACGAAGGACAATGGCACAAGCCAATAAAAAATATGGGCGGAGAGTGGGTGGGGCTTCAAGTCCATACTCTAATACAGCAGGTCTTGCAGAGCAGCTCATGCGCTGCCCAGGTTCGACCTAAAAAGCAACATGAAGGGGGACAGGTGGGAGGGAATAGAAGCTACATGGACAGGGATATGGGAGCTGGACTGAACACACAAGCACTCATATGGAGTGCTTGAACACACGGAAAAAAGTAGCTCCAAAAACGGGAGCAGTGTATGGGCACAAGTACTTGGTCCAAGGTCCAGAGGGCCAAACACAAGAGGACATGACGCCCGCATACCGTGACAAACGGGGATGAAGGAAATGAGAGCGGAGCTGAACCTAACAAATGGTAATCTATGGGAGGGCTGTGAGCCCACTATATGTAAACATGTCTCGCAGAGACAGCGCATGAGCTGTGTAGGCAAAATCTAAAAAGGATAGAGATCCTGTATTCTTTCCAATATGGAACAAACAGTGCTTGCCAGTAGCACCATTTCTCAAGCCGCCAACAAAATGGTAAAAAATAAAATAGCAAAGTGTTTAGACTATGATATTTTGGTTCCGGGAAACCAAAAGGAAATGTATAGAAACACAGATATGTGATTTACAGCAGTCTGCAAGGTTAATACAAACACAAGCTTTCTTCATGGTTGGGTCATCACTCCAAATGTTTAAGATCATCCTTTGCAAACCTAGCTGTTCAATCACCCAAGTTAAAAAGATATGGTGGTAGATCTCTCCATGTACAGGGCAACTACCTCCTTACCATCAGCGTCTGAGAATTGGAAAAAGACCAGCTACAATTTAAAATCAGTCCGATAAAGTGGCTGTTTTTTTCTCAATTAACTTTTTTTTTTATAACTATGATTTCAAGAAGGAATAAGTACTAAAATTTCTTAAAAGATCCAGACATAAGTAGATATTCTAATGTTTATGAATTCAAAGAAGATGCCATGAAGAATTATACCTGGTATATGGAGCTGTATTTAAAGGAACGCCAAACAAACCAAGATATGTTCCCTTGTACGCTCACTGTAATAGCACGAAGCAAGGCGAAGGCATTTATTAACTTCCTTACAAATACTCAGACACCTCATCAGACAGGGACACCCTGACATTTGTTTGAGCATATCCTATGCCACTAGCCAAGAAATGCCTAACAAAGCCTCATCGATAAGTAAGGCATTTTAGCCCCCCCCAAACAGCTCACCAAAATAAGTGTACACACCAGAAGGAATGCTAGTCCTGCCAAAAACAGAGGCTAGATCTAGATGCCAAAGATGACTGCACATAGAGGCATGTGTGGGAATTACAGACTTAGCAAAGCAAGAACGTTTTTCATTAATTACAAAAATGAAAAGTTCCCTTTTAGGAGTTTGAATGGCAAGTTGTCAGAAATGTTCATCCCTTGATACCTAATCAGAGTCCTCTGTCACATAGTCAGCATCTCTGACTACCTCGGAGACAAACACTGAATGGCTTTCCGGGCACTGATCCCGATGTTCTCCATAACTTAAGTCTCACTTTCAATCATTCACTGCCCTTAGCCTCCAACAACCACCCTATCTACCCTGATACACTCAATTTCACCTCATCAGCTAAAAACCTCATGGTTTTCTTCAGTCCATCTAAGAGGCTGGAAGCGTTCATGACCAATACAGCAGTTACAGCACGTGTTAATCACTTAACACACTCAAGATCTGCTCATTGACATCACTCAGTACAACCAAAAGATACATCAATTTACTGGCCTTTAGTAGACTACTGTAATAGAGTTCTGC
Source organism: Calotriton arnoldi (assembly GCA_963921515.1). Taxonomy (NCBI): domain Eukaryota; kingdom Metazoa; phylum Chordata; class Amphibia; order Caudata; family Salamandridae; genus Calotriton; species Calotriton arnoldi. Next base: position 1,367,333 of record CAWUFW010002027.1, read on the forward strand.
TAGACCTCCTGAGCTATTCACAAGCAACATTGGACAAAGTTCTAAACTTTGCTGCCAGCAGCTTACTCAACATTCCTAGAGGCACCCCCTCCACCTACCGACACCAAGCAGATCTGCTCACAGCCAAGAACAGCCCTTTACAAACTACTAGTATTATTCCAATAAATAAGCAAAAACTGACTGTCTCAAAGACCTTACCTTGTTACACATTAATGTAATAAGCGATTTAAACCCTCATGCGTTTTGGTGTATGTTAACAATAGAAGAAAGAGTACGTAAAAAAAAAAACACAATACACCAAATTGAAAACGTAATCTGGATCTGCCATTCACAACCTTCTGATCAGAGCTCTACCACTTTACGCAACCTCTCATTTCTGAGCCTTCTATAGATTAGCCCCAATTCACTGGAACTCTGTCGTCTATGGTTCACGCTAGGTGCAGACAGATTAAAGCACAGCTGTATGTAATTTGTACACTAAGGATCAAACTATTTAAGAAATCTGAAGTGAGCTGAAAGTTTGACTCTAAGCTGACCAAGGCTGCGGATTGTACCCTCAAGTTTCACCTCGTTTGTCATTCCAATAGATCAATGACCTGAAAACTTAAATATTCAATAAGTTATTTTCGACTCCTCTGTAATGTTTTTCCTTATGTGGAAAGTTCTTGGTTTCTTATGACATTTAACTGAATCTTTGAAATGCCTACGGCTCAATCAATGAAATCAATCAATTTGGATTTGTATAGAGCAGCAAATCACCCATGAGGGATCCAGGCACTGAAGGTATGGCTACTTACTGTTTTCAGGCACAGGCAAGAACTGTATACAAGTCAAATATACTTTATTTCAGCGTACGTGCCATAAATGTTTCCACAATCACTGTTTGGCACCAATGCCCAACGTATAAAACCACAATATTTGACATTAAATAAGTAGCGACAATAAGTTAATATAAACTCAAAACATCTGTGGATTTAAAAAGAACGTTACAAAATATAGAATACATGTGTACACCAGTATTACAATAATGTCAATGAATCATTTTTGGTAAAATCTCCTTGATTTGTGCAATTTCTGTATTAAAAACCAGCCACACTAAAAAAATGCTCAAATTGGATCAATGCTATTTAATAGTCGTGAAAGACTCTTAGTTTTGGCCTAGATCTATTGTTTGTATGATAGACAAAGTTATAACAAGAGCACGATAAAACAAAACGCATTATATAAACCAATAACACTGACCCCCCATCATAGTCTTCCACCTTTGATCCTTTTCCTGATACCCCACGTGTGACCAAGAAACTTAGCGACAGCACAGACGTACAATGGTCTTGTGTCTGATTTAAAGATTCGCATGGCCTCCTGATAATTGCGTGTACCCATTTGATTGCAAATCAGTTTTAACCATTTTGATCTGGGTCATGCGTAAGTTGGACAGGCAAACATGACATGTTCCACGGATTCTATGGGAGCCTTGCACCCAAGGCAGTTTGCCAATGATTGTGCAATGTTGTGCCATCTGTTTTGGAAGTCATTCAGAGGGAGGGAGCCAGACCTAAACTGAATATACAACTTTCTAACATGTGGTGTTTGCATTAAGTCAAAGTAAGGTTCCAAGAAGCTGATCTGATTGTGGAGTCTGAATTCTGTGGTTAGCTTCCCCCAAGTAGATATCTGGTAGTCTACACGAGTAACCCATTCACAGTAATGCCTCTTTACGATACTTTTTTGAAGCAAAGATGGATTGGAGTTGTCCCAGGCACCCTGCAACCCTAGGTCTATTAGGAGCCTCCTTATATTGCCCAGCCAACCAATATTTTTACAGGCATCAAGGCAGATTACTTCTGCCATAGCATCGGCATATGAGGAGAGTTCCAGAGTCGACTTAATTCTAGCCCAAAATAGCAATGGGCGATGCTTGGCTATATCGATGATAGAATGTCTTCCCATATCTAGCATGAGAGGATGAAGCTGGAGGCTCTGGGTTAACATCCCCAAGTTCTTAGTAATTTATGCTCTGATCTCTTTAGCTCCTCTAACTTGTCGAAACCCCATAATTCTGACCCATACAAAGCGAAACTAACTGCTTTTAGATCATAAACTTGCAGAGCAGCAGCAACCTGCTTGCTTGACGAGAAGCGATGTTCTTTCCCTAGGGCCCCGGTTATCTGCCTATGCTTCAGGGCCATCTTATATATAATCTCCCATCTTTTGAGTCTGCATATGAACGCAGGGGAATTTATTCTATTACAGCAGAGGTCTATATTATGAAGCCATATAAAAAGCAGAAAGGAAAAAACTGTATTTATGTATGTATAAGTTGTCTTTAATACACTGCTAAAATCTTACCTTTCAGCTACAGAGGAGTATTTAGGTAAATAAGCTTGGTTGAGCTACTGTTCTAACTAATATACCCCTTAAGCTACACCAGGGACCAGACAGGTTCAGCATTCAAGGGAATAGCTTGGAGATTGCCAAGTCTAGCTGGAATAGTAACAGTTTTAGCTCAACTATTTGCTGAATGTTTGTGTGAACAATTCGTTTTCAGGCATTTCTGGAGAGAAACAAAACGTGCTACTGCACGAATTATCAACCACTGCCTGGAAGCAAAATCTTCAAGCTCAACATCATTTTATACTATTTTTCTCATTATCCCTTCTCCGTTTGGTTGCTGGATTAACTGTGACTTACAGATGGTTCCTATTAATGTAGGTTCATTCAGCCCTATCGATCTTCACATTTTTAGGTCTCGCGCCTAGCGTTGCAGTGCTCAGCACTCCTCGCGCAGCGCGAGACCTCTAGAAAGGGCTTCTGAAAACGACCCACACGCTCGTACGTGTGGTTTTGTTTTCAGAAGCCCTCATTGACTGTAGCGTGCGTTTTTTAGAAAAACGGCACGCGATTGGGCAAAGGCGGGCGCATGTCCCGCCTTGCCGCGCCCATTCCCGACGGTGGCCAGAACACGCAGCAGCGCGCGTTCGTCTCGCTTTGCTGCCGCGCTCTCTAGCCCTCGCTCCTCTGTGGTGCGCGCGCACTCACTTGTTTACATTGCAGCCCAGCATGTTGAGCTGTATCTTCTAACATGGGGGCCACGCATTTATTTTGTTATGTGCAGCTATCTAATGACCTTGCTTTGATGTGAGGCCGCGGGGTCCCTCTGCTGCCCTAAGCCAGTCCAAGTGCGCCACGACTCCGGCTGGAGCTGCTTTGCTTACCACCAGTCGTTGCATCCAGCCGCCATGTATTGTACCTAAATATCTCGCTTTAGTTTGAGCCGCGGGATTCCTCTGCTACACCGAGCCGGTCCAGCCCCTGTTTCTGGTGCACCACGACTTTCAACTTTCACGGATTCAGCTTCAGACACTGGGATGTTCGGGGAGAATTTGCGTACTGCCAGGCAGTGCTGCGATCGGCAGGGCTTAAAAGTACAGTAAATGGCAGCTGGAGGGTTATTGCATACATATGGTATTTCTTTCGTATTTGCAAAGTTACCCTTTCAGAACTTTCTTTAAGCTTAACAAGTATTATGTGCGCAGGTGACAGTGTATTACATGGTGGGGTAATTTACCAAAACTGTTCCCTCGGGATGCTGAGCTATAACTCGGTATTTATTTAAAAATCAAAGTTTTGTTGGAGAAACCGTGACCGGCACTTTAAGGGTTGGGCATCATTAAAAGTAGCAACTGGTGCCGTGCTCTCTCCCAGGTGCTTGTTTCCCCCCGTGATGTTTTCAGCACGCTGTCTGCGCCACTTCTCCCAGCACATTGCGCGCACACACACTTTAAGCAGCACTGCCAGCGCCGCTGTTTTCCCCCGTAATAAGGACACGTTGTGTTTTCTGTGCGTTGGACAATAGTCTGCCCCACATGTGCAGCGCATGAGCAGCTGCCACCCCTCCTCCACCACTCTCCCGTTAGGCACGCTTTTCTTCCCACAGATTTAGAGAACTCGCAGTTTCCTGACACCTCCCCCTTTCCAGCGAAGGCGATCTCTTTTAATCCCTCTGCCCTGCCCCCTCCACACTTTCCATGAATTATTTTCATGACTGAGGAGTCGGTGCGCTGTCAGCTTGTGTCTAGTGCTAATGCACCAGAAAGCAGGACGATTTTCACTAAGTGAGTGACCTAGTATATTCTTGCTGGAGTAGAAGAGGCGTCACAAAAGCAATAGCGTCACAGCAAAAAGTTGTTCAACACTGTTAGCTCCTGAGAAAACCTTCATTCATTCCAGATGCTTGGCTTGCCCTGGATCAGCCTTCTGCATGGTATTCCACTAACCAACACTGAGGTTAGTGGCTTAATACTTCATTTACTTGTTTCATTTATATTTGTGGCACAAAGCCGGTGACGAAAACAAACAGCAGAAAAACACAAGACGCACTGATGAGTTCTTGCAGCTGCACACTGAACCGAAGCATTTCTGCATTTGAAATATGCAGCTAGTTCCGATGTTTCCTGCCCTGCCTGTTCTGCTTCTCAAGAGATATCTGCCTTGCAAACTAATGGCAGTTGTGTTGAAAGAGCTGGTTTTGTGAGAAGAAATGTAAAAGTAAAGGGAATAATGGCCCAGGGCCCCCACATTAAAGGTGCTTCTTAGTAATGTGATTGGACAATCAGAGTTACCACTGTAATAACAGTATGCTTAACAAGGAATTCTCGCTTAATCTGACTGCCAGGCATGTAGCAGGTCCCTTTCAGCCCTGTAGTCATAGTCTTAACTTTTCAGGCAAAAACACTCAATGATTTCTGAATAATAAAATCATTAAGGTAACTTTATTATTCCTGCTTACATTTCACATGCTTTACTTAATCTTGCATTCCCTTTGAGTGTTTGCTTTTCTAGGGTGTTGTTACTTTTTTTTTACCAGCCAGCATATTAATCTGGCCTCCCCTCTCATAACCTATTTCCCAATGTCTGGTTCTCCAGCGTTACAAGGTCATATGAATGGCAATAGCGCACTGCAAAGATAATCACTCCACTGCATACCAAAATACAAAAGTAAAAAACATTGTCATTTTCAGCACCAAGAGCTCTAGCTTTTACAAATGCGAGACCTATTGCATTGCAAATGCTTGTTTTAAGTAGATCTATCACAATTAAGCCCATAAAAAGACTACTGTAATTTTCACATGGGGTTTGTTCACCGCAGCGGTGGCCTATCTTCATCTGTTGTCCTTTTGATTACATGTCACCCTAACAGAGTGAGAGTCTCCCCCTCAAATGCGAGACCCCAGACCAATTTACACCCATTGTTTTCAAACTATTTGTACTATTGGAATTGCTCCAAGACAAAGTTTATGAATCTGTCACTGTAGCCTAGTCTCGCTCTTCCCAGGAATCCCACTGCCACTAGAATTAATCAGTGTACCTACCACAGTTTAATTTGATTTTCCTTATGATTGACCATAAACTTGTGCACGCACAACCCCAAACATGCAGTGTCAACCTACGGTGAGAATTAGCCTCTTTTCTTTGAATATATTTAAACCAATTTTTTTTAAAAGAGAGAATTAGACTACTCCTGTTTCGGGGATATTTTCCTTATCCTTTTCACCATGTGCTGAGGTACAACACATACTGAATTAAGCTGAGGAACTTTATCACCGGCTTATACCCTTGCAGGGCACAGCATATGGCGTATTTATATAGTCGATATTTCTTCTTTTAGCTCTCGACACCATATGTCTTTCAGTGCGCCTCTGTGGTTTGTTTGTATTTTGTACTTTTCTCCGATCTAAAATTTGCCTCTCGTCTCTCTTAGATCAATGTCATTCAGTCTTATTTAGTATTAATGACTTCTTTTATTTTAACCGAAGTTACTGTTTTGCATGCCAGACCAAAAATCTCCTTTCCTCTCTACAGCATTATTCACACCCCACCACCTTCTGCTGCCACAGATCAATCAGATAAGGTAATAACGAACAGGCAGAGATCATGCCTGGGGCTGCCATCAAGGATTATAAAATCGTACTGAAGGAGTTCTTACAACAAAAAAAACCACTAATGTGGCTACTACGTTTTTTTAACCAATATACGGAACTGATAAAGGACTGCGATTTCTAAAGAAAGAAAGTGATCCCACTTCAATCCTGTCAATATAATTACTCAGGCACCTTTCCGTCCCATAAAGGTTTGGTCCAAGGACACATTGAGGCCCAGCATGGGCCCAAGTGTTTTGAAGGCTGAACCATGGGTAGACCGCCACTTCCTCCCCCTGTACTCTAGCAATGCTGGACTATTTGCAGCATGTCACGGTGGCCATAACATAAAATCTCTACTTGTTTTAATTGTAATCATTCCACAGTGATTATTTTATAGCTATTTATGAACTTGTCAGTCTGGAGGGGGTGGGGGGTTAAATTAAGAAAAGAAATTCCTGCTTAATCTTTTACGGGTCTACCAGTAGGAAAGAAACTAGGTCAGGGAGATCTCAAAGTAATATGACCTTTACCTACTACTTCGTGTAAGCATTTAGATTCAGCAAGTCTTTGATCATTTATTGTAACCATAATAAAAGACTATGGCTTAGTAATCCTTTATAGGTCTCGCCTACGCAGCGCGCATGCGCTGCATAGGAGGGCCTTTAGCCGTCGCTCTGCTCATTTTCAAGCACTGCACTCGTGCTTGTGGCGGCATCCACCTTGCGGGAGCGAGCAGGGGCACGTCACAAGCAAGAGTGCAGTGCTTGAAAATGAGCAGACTGCTCTCCCAAGCGCGCGCGCGCCTCTCTCCTCGCCCACACGTCTTGGCCACTCACTCGCTCCGCCTTCTCAGTCTTCTTTTTGCTCGCGCTTCTTGTTCTCTCTTGCTCGGAGTTAAGGGCTGATGATGAGAAATACGCCCCGGACCTGAAGAGTGGCAGCGCTAAGCGCCCACCGCCTGCAACTACCGGTACAAATTAAGCGCTATAGATAGTTAATCTAATTCTAGTATGAAGTGTGCTTTCTCGTAACTACTTTCATCGGGTAGGCTCAGGACCGGTAAGCTGCTAAATGACTGTCAGGCGAGGAGCCTTCCCATTTAGTAAACCACCCAAGGGACTCCAGTACTTGTGTGGCGGCTCCATCAGTGCATCTCCGTCCTGTCCAGCAGAGCCCCTTCCATTGCAGCACCGGGGCCCATGAAGAGCCCTGCAAGGCAAGCCAGTCTCGTTCCCTTCCAGTGCTTTAAGCAGCACTTTACCAGAGTGTCTCAGCGCTGCCGCCTTCATGCAGTAATGGCGGATATTTCAGTACTGCTACTACAGCCATGTGTACCTCACCCCTGTGACCCGCAGTTTATCTGCACCTACTCACAGCAATCCCGGCGCACCTTGAATCTGACCTGAAGTCTCTTGTGACCTTCTATACCTGGACACCCCATGCAGCTCTAGCGATGCACCTCAGTCTGGCCCGCAGCACCTACGGTACTGGGGACAAGGGGCACACACCCAGGATCTCATCCCATACTGGGACCAGGCCTACAGGACCCACTTCTATTCTAGTACCGGGAAGCACATCTGTCATTGCACCCGAGTCCTCACCTGCAGTATATGATGCTTGTTCAGACTGGAATCACAGAGCTCCGCCAGTGCTCCTCAGACCTAATGTCTCTAATAACCAGACTTCCTGCGCCCAGCCCAAGCACCGTCAGTGCTGCTCCTCTCTGAGGCACCCGCTGCTCCAGTCTGCCGCTTCTCCAGCCTTCAGGTTCAGTCTTTCTGCCAAACCCTTTGAATGTCTTCAAATTCAAGGAAAGAAACTCCTAGCATGTTGTTTTATGCGAAAATAAGAAACTCGTCTCTTCATTTCCGGTGGATCGCGTGGGAAGGGCCCCAACCTACTCTGACACTTCGGAATCTGAGGGTTCAAATTGGTGAAAACTTCGGTTTTATTCCTCCGACTAAATTACCTTTCCTCTGGGAGGGTGAGGGCTTACATGACTTGGAATTGGCCACGTATGCGCTCCACGGGCAACTGGTGCTTGGAATGAATTCTGATGGCCTTTAAAATATGTAGATTTTATCAAAGAGGAGCGAATATATATTGTATATTCTAGACAAAGTACTATCGAGCCACCGCTGGACACATTTGAGTTGCAATGGATGAGCAACCTATTAATCTAATAGTAATTAAAAAAAACAGCGTGTCACTGTAGTACGTTTGTAAAGGTTTTAGGCTAAGGTGGAAATTGTTATACATTACATATATATATATATATATATATATATATATATATATATATATACACATATATATATACACATATATATATACATACATACATATATATTAGGATTAGCTATCAACAGCTTTGGCTGTTTGTTGTTAGATCTCTTGTCATCAATACATCAAAAAGAGCTCCAATGAAAGATAGGGATTTGGGTCAGCCCTTTTCTACCACTGGCTATAAAGTATTGTTCATGGTTTCCCATGGCTTGGCTATGCGGTCCATTGGATTTTGGCAACAGGATCAAAACATCCTTTTGTTAAGCTGCTGATGTACCACTGATGCGTCTCTTGAAAGTGAGATGCAGTTTGTCTCGTTGATGAATTTACTTTGCAGTCAATTTATTGTTTGCTCTTTGGATGCCTCAGCCCATCCTTTAAAAACAAGCATTTGCAATGCAACAGGTCTCGCATTTGGGAGAGTTTGAGCTATTGACATTGCAGTTGTTGCTTACGAGAAGCAAGGCTGGCAGTAACTGCGCCTCTTTTACTGCCAGTCTTGCTTCTCGTAAGCAAGGACTACAAGTACAAAGTGCGTGTTTACACACCACTTGCAGGTTATCAATGCACAAATAAAAAGGCGTAGTCATTTACAATGCCAGTAGCTCAAACTCTTGCAAATGCGAGACCTATTGCATTGCAAATGCTTGTTTTTTCAACTGCCCAGTCTACTAGGGCATCAGCACAAACTAAGCTTTGTTTTTCTCCAGATACCTTCTAATCGGCCACATGGTGGCATTATATTAACTCTTTATTCATTCATCCATGTTTTGAATGTTCAGCACAGTCTTTCAGTTCCTCTAGTAGACCATACTTGTAAGAAAATGGAATGCTCGACAGGATTTTCCTTTTACGCAAATGAATAGTGTGAATGATCTATACACTGGAAGGAAAGATATTGGTGCACAACAGCAATTCTACACAGTGGTTTGCCTAAATCCATTCCCAAAACAATACTTTTTCCTTTTCGTTATATCTGGCCAAAACCTGCACTAGAAAAGTTAGGTTTTGTCTAAGTCGTGTAAAAAAGTTATGTCACTATTTTGGAAAAAGAAACCTCATCAGAAAATTCTTTGCAGGACATCAACCAAGAAATACACCCAAGTTTATCACCTTTAGTACATACCATTGCACATTTTATAGACTCATTTAAACAGAACGGAGCACACACATTCGATCGGTATTATAACCACAATATCCTTTACCCTACATCCTTGCTGGACAAATGAAAAAGACTAACAGACTTACCATTGCGCCTCTGTAATATGCTGTTGTGATAGTTCGAAATCTTTCCTGCCCTGCTGTGTCCCTAAAAACAGAACAACAATGAGGAAACTCTGAAGTGCACAGAAGATAAATATGTATTAGTCTTTGCTACAGAATGACGTCCTTAAAGAAACCCATTTACAAATGATCTGATATGTTAAAGTACAAAAGTGGGTTCACTTTAGCATTTTTAAAAAGCAAAAGCAGGCTAATTGCATCTTTATATACCAACATGTTTGCATTTACAAAATCCTTTACGATTTAAAGTGTGAAACTCATACACAGATATAATCTAGACAATGGAAAATACAAAAATGTAATGGCCAAATGTTTTATCGCCACTGCATTTGTGTACTGAAAATAGACCTGCATCAAGTCTTATCCTAATCTCTACCTGTTTTACCCTTTTTAGTGCAAACTTCATTTTCTCTACACCATTATGTCCCTGCCAATTCACAGTGACAACCCTGTACTTAATAATGTGCAACCCTTCTCCACACCTACCCGAACCCACCATCCCTTAACAGAGCCAACCCTAACCAAAGCATTTTAAGCCATTTCCTACCCTTACTCCAACCATAACAAGAACCCTTATTCCAACAACGCCCATCTCATACTCTTTTACTCCAACCCTCACCCTAATGCAACCCCTTCTGCCATACATAATGGTCACCCTAATCGCAAATCCAGAAACCCCTATCATAGCAACACATGCACACATAGTGTTCAGAGCAAAGGGTCTCTTGAACTTGGCTTTGTCTGATCAGCACGGGCTGCACTTGAAGTGTACAATGAAATAGGGCCCATAGCACATCATCACAAACCAACTCGTTTACTGGTTAATTTGAACACTAAGATTTACAAAAATCAAGAGAGACGTACTCATTCTTATAATACAGATTACTACCCATAAAGGCAATATAAAACTTTCCATATATGTCTTCAGGATATCAAACTCCGACTTCATGATATATGTCTTTAGAATATCACGCAGCCATTCTAAAAACAAATTATTACGCCTGGGAATGCTCTAAAGAGAATATCAGATGACAAAAAAATAGAGCTTGGTATACAAACAGGATAAATAGATTAATTCAATAACCAAAACTGCTCACTGACTGGTGAGAATGAAACTCCAGTAACCAAGCTACTTCTCACTTTCAAGAGATCTGGTCAAAACAACAACTCAAAAGAAGTTACCAACATAATCACAAATGCTTTGTGTCACGCCCGATTTCACAAAATCTTAAATGGGTGCAGTGTGCACCAGGCACCATCACTCAGGGAATACAAGAAATATGTTAAGATCACAAATGGACAATAATGTAACATTAATTACAATCCCTTAATTTTATTTTAAGTGATCAGACGGAGCAGGCTTGACCTTAAGTAGGCCTGACCACGAAATGGGAAAGTAGATAACCAAATATTTTCAGCAGAATAACCACTCCATCGATGATAATGTGATCTGTTCTGTATAAAGTGAAGGAGAAAAGCCACATAGGTGAAACAAAAGAGAAATGTACACTTTGCACTGTAACAGGCAAACTGTACAAGACTATGAAATGGAACTCATTCTGAAGGACTGTGCTTTTTTTTTTTATATAACCAATGCTGTACTCTTAAAAGTAGCCTGAAGATTAGCATAATGACTGTGGAGGTTTCTTTGATTCTTTACAAACAAACCGTCCATTTAATGCCTCGATCTCATACCAACATCAGTTAGGGTTTAATGTCGGTCAGTGACTTATATTACATTACAAACACAGGGAGGACCTGGCCTGGCAGTTCGGGCTGTGTTGTTCCCATGAGGCACAGGGTCAAGACTGATTTGCATATGGCTGGGTCTGACCTGAGTTGGCGAAGTGAACTAAAGAACGATGATGGATTAAACCCAGATCTGTGACTGGGGCGAGTGTCTGAAAAGTTTCAGCGCTCCGTCCATCGTCTCCTTGTGTTTGCTTTGTTTGCCCTAAGTTGGCAGGGTATGCCCACACGTGAGTCCCTTGCCACTGGATTCAAGCTAGCCTGGCGGATGAGGGGTGTTAACCCGAAACCGGTCCCAGGAAGCTTGTTTCCAGTCCAGGGAAGACCTGGCTTGGCAGTTCGGGCTGGACTGTTCCCATGAGGCACAGGGTCAAGACTGGTTTGTATATTGCTGGGTCTGAACTGGGGTGGCGAAGTGAGCTAAAGAACGATGATGGATTCAACCCAGATCTGTGACTGGGGGTGAGGGTCTGAAAAGTTTCAGCGCTCCGTCCATCGTCTCCTTGTGTTTGCTTTATATTACATTACGGTTTCCTTTTGTGCACGATTCACAGTCTTTCAGCAACAATGGTGGTCTCCCCCTTTCCGTTCCCATTCCGATAATACAAATGAATATCTCTTACATTCTGTTAGAAGAGTCTTTCGCAATACCAAGTATTCTCAGCATCTGTTATCTTTAGCCACAGACAAATGGACACCTTGTCAAGGCAAGATGGGGGTGCGGTCGCTTTTACAGCCTCTTTCTTCACATAATTGTGAAAGATGCAGATGGGTAGTACTACTACGAGTGGTCCACTGTCGTTTTATGCTAACTTGTGAAGAGTACATGCAAGACAGACGGGTGACCAGATTCTCCGTAATCAGTCAAAATATCCCCAGTCATTGTGAGAAACTGTTAATGCAAAAGCCAATGAAGGCATTATCAGAGGGACACAGAAAAATCCATGAGCTCCTCGGACCTCTGAAAACTGGATGGTTATCCCAGGAAAGAAAGGCAGGTAGGAGTGGACTGGGAGTACGGGAATTTAAGAAATAACAAAAAGTTAGATTAATCTTTTTTGAAGAATTCTGAAATAGTTTCAATTTCAAACACGTTGACCTATACCGGACAAATTTACTAATCTTTGTGAAAACAAGAAACAACGAGATCACCGTCTAGAAAACTTACCATATTTGCAGTTTTATTTTCTTTCCTCTAATTCTATTGTTCGGATTTTGAAATCTATACCTAAAAACAGGAGAGAAAAAAATTAAAGTTTTGAAGCACGTAGTTGTAAGCGTAAATGACTAATTCCTCCAATAAAAACTGGCCATCTACAACATTCCACCCCTTTACTGTGCCGTCAGGATATGTTCTACTCCATACCCCCATAAGGGATGCATGATGCAGCACACCGTCACCTCCAACTATGCTTTACCTGTGCTGCCAACATCATTCTGTCCCAAAGAGGTGCCATGTGGGGTGTCTGGAAAAGGAGGAGCGGGGCTGTGTGCAGTCACTGGTACCGTTAACATGGGCAATGAAAAACATTTGTGGTTAAAAAGTTATCCCATTACCAAGTGAAGACAGAAGCAGGTGAGAATGCAACTCCACACAAACCTATCTCTGAAACACACATGGAAAACAGTCATGTCAAACTCAGTATCCAACAAATTCTCAGGCTAAGAAGCAAGCTGAGGGCCGGCCATGTTTCCCCCAATTATTTCTGCATTCCTGCCACGATTCCATCAGGTTTTAAAAGCCAGTAATTGAACCTTCCTATGCTCCACATTCAAGATAACGTCACATAAGTTTGAAGACCTCATTACAAGATTTGCAGGACAGGTTAGTACCTCGTAAATCTGGTCTAGAGACGGATTCAGTTGTCTCGCAAGCCTCCCGTAATCACAAAAAATAATAAACATACATACATAACATACAAGGATGTGGCCGGTCCTCTTCATCCCTTAGTTTGTTCAACTGTCATTCATATTTTGTTTCCACCCACCACTGTATACAGTATGGGAAAATTAATGGCTCCGGCCACTTCAGCCATTGGCTCTCTTGCACTATGAGCGACCTCATTTTGCATGACTACATGTGCACATATGCCTAAAAAAGTCAATTTCAGTGCCAGGGCAAGTGGATCAATACTTGACTTTGTCAATTTTCTTCTTTCTTTCCATTCTCTATTTTTTTTTTTTTGTCATCCTTGCGTGTTTAAACGGTCTTTAGGTTACAGAAATTCAAAGTCAATAGTGCCTTTCCTTTGTGGTATTAAGACTCAAATTTTACTTAGACCTGCATTAAAACAAAAAGGGTTTCTGTAACTGATCTAATTGCATTGTCCCAATATGAAGCATGCATATTGCACATTTTTTAATTACAAATATTTGGCAACCACGTTTAAGTGGTTTCATTTTTTTTTTTTTTTGTGGCATATGCTCATAAAAATAAAATAAAAATATAACCACCACAGATTTGTCCAGGTCAGACCTATTGGCTTTGCCCCGCTTTATTTTATTGGGTGCCTGCCAGATCACCTGCACATAACCACATCTGCTAAACGCTATAGATGCTCAACCGCATCAACTAATCTGATCCTGTGAGCAGGAACATCAGCCCAGGTAACTGGTGGAAGACTTGAGTCAAAGAAACTGAGGGGCCAGAATAAAAGATTTCAAACTATAGAAGATATTAGGACTGAAAAAATAAGCGAGATTCACCCAGAGGCATCAATTTGGGAAGTTGACAGGACAACTTCCTAACAGTGCCGTCGGGCTGTAGCTAAAGAAATACTACATGGGTTTGCATTCAATACAGTTTGGTATGATATAAACACAAATAATATAAAACTACCACACTCTGAGCTGTTTTAATGCATATTTGGCCTCTTGAAGTTACACTTGTTACTTGCATTAAAGTAAGCATACTTTAACAGAAAAGGGCCTACTGTTCTTTCAGTGTGACTATCCCATTTAGTTCCATATTTTACAGGAGTGAAAGAAAATATTTGAACTGAAGAACCCGCGCCTAACAAATGCAAATAAAAACTAACATTTTGTATTCTTCTAAATATTCGGTGAAAGGAAGTGGTGAGCAGCGGTGCATCTCATGAGCGCAGTACATATGTGTTACCACTTCCTGTTGAGCAGGTTGAACGGCTTAGTTATCACCCTCCTTACACATTGACACTGTAATTCTGTCAATGCAGAATTACTTGACAATTAGAATGTGAAGACTGAAAATGTTATCAGCACGTCAAAATGGTTTACTTACAATGCTATAACAAGCATTGGCATAGCCAATAGGTCTCGCCTTTGGGACCTTATAAGTGTTTAGCCATGCAACACTTGATGTTGTTGCACCAAGGATATTGTGCTGGATAACTAAACACTTATAAGGTCCCAAAGGCGAGACTTATTGGCTATGCCAATGCTGGTTATATATATGGAATTAATAATTAACTGTTATTGCACTTATCTCTAAATGAGAGAAAAAGAGTCACCATGTGGAAGACTGTCATAAGAGCCAGTGCTGACAATAAAGTGCTGGTGCCGAGCACGGGAAACCACCGGCTCAAATGAAGCATTGGTTGTAAATCAATAAGTCATCCCTATAAAACCTTACTGTAATAAATCGAATACACAGAGGGAGAGAGGAAGAGAGGGACAGGCAGAAGGAGAGATGGAGTCTGAGAGACAGAAGGAAAGAGAGACTGAAGGAGAGTGAAAGAGAAAGACACGAAGAAGGAAGGACAGACAAGAAAAAAACAGAGAAAGAAATATACGAAGGGAAATCGGAAAAGCCAAGAGAATTGTCGAAAGAGGAGGGCAGAGAATGAGAGAAGATACATAAAAAGCAGCAGGTTGCGAGTGAGCATGAAAGAGAGGTACAGAGAGAGAAAAAGAGATGGGGGGACAGAGAAAAACTATACTACAACAGCAAAATGTGTAAACCCATAAATCATTACAACACATTATTGGAGTAGTGGAAAGACAGTTTGCACAGGAAGGTGATCCTTTTAGAAAGAGGTCTGAAATTGTATGGGTAAACTGTCGCGAGTTGTCTCATCACACCATGAGGAATACGTTTGCATAGGTGAATGTGATTTATAAAACAGCGTATATTAATCCATTTCCATGCACTCCAACGTTGGCAAACGAGAAGAATGTAACAGAGTCTCTGCCATTGAATATTAATCAATCTGCCCAGGATCACACCATGTGCTGACATATCGAAACTGTGATTCGAAATTCAGTCTTCTCGCCCCACATGCAATGATAGGTAAATGGGTTCACATCCCAAAGGGGCCGGGAGGTGATTGGAAGTGTCGTCAAACCATCACCAGTGCCCTCTAAACCCAGACAACACTCTGGGAACATCAGACGTCACTTTCAGCCAAAGAAAGACAAGTTAATGCTTTATGGCTTTCAGTGGGAGAGTAAAGAAAATAAACTTGAAATAAATGCTGAGAAAGAGGCGAGTGGGTGGACGTGCAGGCACACAGCACTACCCCTATCACTGGTTCTTGCTTGATGCCAGCTTCGTGTCAGGGTCACAAATTACTCTCTGTCTGGCGGCATTTCTGGGATAACTGCGCCTGATTTATTTAGAGTCTGACTGTAAGAGGCAGGAGATGTTTGAGGGTGTAGGTGGGAGGGATGGGGGCGGGCAGGACCACTGGTATGAGCAGCTGGCACCACCAGTCGATCAGGTCTGAGGTGGGGCAAGTGGAATAACTCATAAAGGTCTGTAGAAGACAACTGAGTGGGCAATCTGCTGGTTACAGGTCCCAGTCCTGGCGTGACCGTCTCAGACTGTCATCCTTCTGGGGAGGATGTCACACTTGATGCTGGAAGTCTAAAACTCCTTATCAGTTCTTTGAGACGTTGGTGAGTTGGTGCAAGGCTCAAGCGCTATGCCGCTGATGACTGCGACAATTGTTTTCTTTACTAAACTCACAGTTGAAGCCTCTTTCTTGGTGTTGGGAGGCAGAATCTAGCCACAGGCTCCTCTTTTGGAATGCTGCCATGATAGTTTATCCTTGACCGACTTCACCTGAGAGCATGGATTCATTTTTCTTTTTCTTAAACTTTATCACAGGGCTTTTACCACAGGGAAGCTTTGAATAATATGACAGTAATAAAAACTCAACAATTCTTCTTTTTCTGTGTATATATTCTTGTGTGCTCCTCACGCCCTGTAGAACTATACTTCCCTTGTTTTATATTTTATGAACTTAAGATTATTGCACGTCTTCTGCCCAGTGACTGATTATTGCCTTGCTCTTGATTCTGTAAAGCGCTCCGATACCTCAGGGTCCAGCTAGCGCTATATAAAACCTTTAAATAAATAAACAAATCGCCTTCAGTGAATTCATGAACAATAAATACAGTCCAAAGCTGGAAGCGGTATCTAAAAAAGTCCCCAGACTTTGAGAGATCGAGTTTAGAGATGCTGAGGAACAAACGCGTAAAGGACTCGTTCAGAAGTTTGGGGCCTGAATGCTTGCATGTGGTGCTTGAGGTTTTGCATGGAGTTTTGCTAAAAGATCTGAAGGAGCGGAGCACGGAGCTTCAGGTGGAAGGCAGGGGGTAAGAAAAAGCCAGCATGTGCTTATTTTGAGCCGGTGGTTTCAGGTGCTCGGTACCGGCACTTAATTCTCAACACCGCACTATGACAGTCTACCACATGGTGGTGTTGTCTATCTAATTTAGAGGCGAAGACAATAACAGTTGTTTATCCCTTCAATACACATTAATCATGACTAACTCCTTCCGCCCAAGCCACTGTTATAACCTGGAATAGTCTGACTTGTCACACTTGTAGGAGTGTAATTGTTAGTAGTTGTGTTTGTGGTGTCATTGGTAGCACTGGCAGAGGCAATGGGTGGTTGAAGCTGCAGTGGCCTCGTGACCAGGGCCCTGACAGTTATTTCTTTACAAATTAAGCACTGCCAGCAGGGGATGTGGGGGTAGAGCTGCATTTGCAGACTAAACGCAGAGAATGATAGCGGTAACGGACTGATGGCAAAAGTAATTGCCATCGAAGGGTATGAAAAAATGTGTCTAGAGGTTTTTAAAAAAAAATCTTTATGAGTTTTTAAAAATACAAGAATTTTGAATACATTGTAGAGCAGAGATTGGACAACTTGAAAGACCTACAAAAAGAGATAGGTAATTGAGAGAGGAGAGAGGTCACGGCAGGAGTCTGAGATGACAGACATATTTTGGATTTTAGGGACTTATACTATGACCATTAGCGTGGGACCAGCGGTGGAATTTTATCTCTCACTTTAATTAAAGACCAGAAAGGTTTTTTTACCCACCAACTTTTGTGATGTTTCCCACTTTCACCTCTTTAAAAACTTTGCCATCTTTTCCAGTTTGCCTTCACAAGCCTGTGGAGCGTCTATCCCCAAAGCCAAGATGGGAAAATGGAATGTTCTGAATGACCTGGCACTAACTGCATAAATCTACAAAAGGTGCTTTATAAAACACATACTAGTGTCGGCTTCGTGCATGCTAAGAAACAGAGGCCTTGAACTAAAGGGTCACCAATGCAATGAGGCAGCTGAGCGGCGTGTACAGCCCAAGTGTAATAATTAGCCACCCCCAGAGGCGGCTGTGATAGGTTGGGACCCTCAAAGGCATTCTCCGTGGAGAAGTCACTGCAGCGTCAGTCACCCGGCTGTGAAGACAGCGCAGCTCGGGTAGGACAAGGGAATAAAGGCGCACGTCTCGGCTCAGAGCGTGACCTACTGAGGGTCAGGGAGGGTGCGGCGCCTGAGTCACCGGCAGGTGAGCTTGTGCTCGCGGGAGGCGGCTGGAAGGCTCACGAGGGTGCTGTGAGGACTTCATTTCAACGCAGTGTTTGCGAATCCACGGCCCCTGGTGTTTCACGTTCGGTGCTGGCAGATAGCGCCCACATGACCGCTCGCTTACTTCGGGGAACTCTCAACTCCTGGGAGAGAAAGTAGAGTCAGTGAACGAGGGTGGCGATAGAAGCACAGGTGGCGGAGAGAGGACTGCTAAATAACCACGAGGGGAGCATTTAGTCAGACGGGAACGGAATGCGAGTAAAGGTTAAGACAGGGGAAGTTTCGGCGAGATGGAATGGGGTTAAAGATAACGGAAGAATTGGGTGAAGATAAGGGACCGGGGGTGGGATGAAAGTGGACAAAAAAAGTAAAGAAAGGAACAGGGGAGAGCAATAGATGTGAAAAGAGACGATGGGGAGCCACGGCAGATGGAAGTGAAGGTGCTACAGAAGGAGCGAAAGTTAATTGTTGTGAGAGAGGGGGAGCAGGGGGTGAGCCCGCGAGTGGTGCGCGCGCGCTTGGGAGTCTATTCACTTTTCAAGCACTGCACTCGTGCTTGTGGCGCGCCTCTGCTCGCTCCCGCAAGGTGGATGCCGCCACAAGCAGAAGTGCAGTGCTTGAAAAATTGAAGAGCGACGGCTAAAGGCCCTCCTATGCAGCGCACTGCGTAGGCGAGACCTAAAAACAAGCATTTGCAATGCAATAGGTCTCGCATTTACGAGGGTTTGAGCTATTGGCAATGCAATAGCTTAAACTCCCGCAAATGCGAGACCTATTGCATTGCAAATATTTGTTTACTAGCGCCCCTTTCATGGAAGCTGGGCCCCTTTGTTTAGAAAGGGGCCACGTCTAAAGAAAGGGGCGTAGCAGACAATAAAGTGAAACCGCGGCATGGTGCGCTCTGACAAAAATAAAGCATTTGTTTGACAAAGTTTTTTTTGTAAAAGCCTGCATGCTGCGCTTTCACTTTAATCGCAGCTGCGCACCTCTCTTTAGACGTGGCTTATCTAAAGAAAGGGGCGTGGCTTCCATGAACGTGAAAGCGATGCATGGGCGCTAGTAAACAAAACAAAAATAAATAGATAAATAAGTGCGGCCGCTATCCTTAAAGCGGACCGGACTGCTAAAATAAATAAACGTGGCCGCTAGTGTTAAAGCGGACTGCCATTAGTAAATAAAATAAAAGCGGGCGGCGTGCTGCAACGTAGTGGGTGGAATAGGGGCAAATCATTAAACAAAATAGTGCTCACAGCCAAGATAAAGCAGACGTGTAACAAGACAAGTAAAAGGTACAGTCGCTATGGAAGGTAACAAATGCAGACAAGGCGGTACCAAGGAGGGACTAACAAGCCTAATAACGAATTGGAAGCCAGCGTTTACGAAGGACAATGACACAAGCCCATTAAAAATATGGACGGAGAGTGGGCGGGGCTTGAAGTCCATACTCTAAATACAGCGTGCCTAAAAAGGGAAAGGCGTCTGTAACCTTGAGACACCTTCTCCCTCTATAAATCTCGTTGGGTGTTTGGCAACTGAAAATTTTTTTTTTTTTTTTTTTAAAGCTGCACTAGTTCCTTTAAAGAACACAGGTTGCATTAAAAATAAAAACTTGTTTCCCGTTTGGGAATGCAAATACAGGGAGAGTGGCCTGCTTTTCCTTGCAAGCCACCATGAGACAGACTGTTCGGCCGTCCTCTGTGACTGGAGATTTTGTGACCAATTAGTACATAGGTTGCAAAAAGCTGGTGCACAATTTGTGAACACTTTTTGGTCTGTGTTAGCTAGATATGTTACTAAGTGAGACTTTTCTTCGGTAATGAGCATTTGTCTGGACCTGTGAAATATCAGGCAAGGGGACTTCCAAATCCAAATATTCTGGTATCTTGTGAAGAGCACCGCTTGCCACCACACCCTTCACTAGAACATAGACTTTATGAGAAGGGATGTTTTTATTGAGAACACAAAGCCAACCGTCTTTCGTCACCCCACCCACCATTAGTGCTCAAACTTTAAGGGTTCATCACAGACATGCAGCCGCCTGGCTCCTCCAAACCCAACACACCAGTGCCCTTCAGACATCGTAGGAGGCGACCAGGGGGTGTTGAAAAAAAGCTACAGCCTGTGGTACATCAAAGCTCACTTAGATTGAGAGACAGAGGGAGTGACGCAAGAACAACCAGCGATTGCAGTAATGGAAACCGGCCCAGAAAGCGAAAAATCCCCTGACATGGCTTTAGCTCAGCAGCACCCTCTCTCAATCTGATACTCGAAGTGCGCTGTGTATGGGAGTGCTCCCTGGTTACAGAGGGGAGGAATGCCGCACGTCCAGGGGAGTTTCACCCGGTGAACAATGAGCCGTGGCCCTTTAAAGAACCCTGCAATTGCCTCTGGACCATCTTATTCTCGGCCTATAATTAAAGGCGGTGACCTGTTTTTCCTGCCTACCACGGGTATAAACAAACCGCGGGAGAGAGTCATACTGAGGAACTGGTGGCCTGATGGTATTCAAATTGCACACCTTGGAGAGGACTCTAAAGTTATAACTCATGCCCTAACATAAGCCAAAACGTGACATTTTGCTTTCAAGCATGTTGTAGGGTAGGAGTATAAAGAGTACATCATTCTCTAGCCCTGGATATACAGCTCTATAATAAGACCACGTACTGCAACGAACACACCAGTGGGTGATGAGACAGACATACTCACCACCCGTCAAACAAGCCAGTGAGCTAAAACAATCACCATCCGGTAAAGGGCCCTTGTTGTTGAACAAACCGAATTGTGTGTCAGATAAAGTCCCCACCCCAAGCTGCAGGAATCACACACACGTCACGTAGAAGGCAAAGTAGCGCAGACCTAGCGCCTCAGCAGAACAAGCAGGTCCGGTGCGTCGCACCAGGAGGGCCAAAGCACTGAGAGCTCTCAGATCGCTTTTCTCACTTCATCTCTCAATAGGCATGCATAACAAGAGCCCACCCCTGCTTTCACACATCCTTTGTAACGGGGGAAAAAAACCTGTGTGCCTCTAACGCCCTCCCCCCCTTAGTGACGTTACTCAGGCTGCGGGAAAACCCCCTCTTCTGTCCAGGGCTAAAACTCAGTTCTCGAACAGAGCGCGGTGTCCCTGAAGCGGGCGCCGCGCTCCGAATTAAAGTTAAAAAAAATTAATAATAAACAGAGTGCGGTGTCCCTGAAGCTCAGCATGCACATACAACAAAAAAATACAGCCGCCATTGTCAATAAGCTAAATAGTGCTCACCCACTAGATAAAGCATGCTGTGTAACGAGCGAAGTAAAAGGTCCAGTCCTTATGGGCGGTATGAAATGGAGACAGGGTGGTAACAAATGGAGACAGGGTGGTAACAAATGGAGACAGGGTGGTAACAAATGGAGACAGGGTGGTAACAAATGGACAGGGCGGTACCAAGGCGGGACTAACAAGCCTCATAATGAATCGGAAGCCAGCATTTACCAGGGACAATGACACCAGCCAATGAAATGGGAGGAGAGTGGGCGGGGCTTCCACAACATACCCTACTACAGCATGCCTCGCAGAGCGAGCAGCACATGCGAGCTGCAACGCTAGGCTCGACCTAAAAAAATCCATAAGCTATACACATGGGGAGATTCACTACACAAAACCAGATTTAACAACATTCCTGTTTCAAGATCAGCATATAATATGGAGGCTAACACCAATAACTGTTTGAAGTCAAAAAAAGTTTGTAAAGCATTGTGAATGCTAATAGAATTCCACGAGTCAAAGATATTTAAACGGCTGCAGATTTCCTCGAGAATGGATGTGAATATTTGCACAGATAGAACTGCAACCATATGTTCGACTCTGCATAAAGAATGCGAGCGCAAATGTGCACTTGCCCTTCACAGAAGTTGGTGCCTTCAAATTATTTGTGAACACCCCACTTAAGAATGTGTTGGTTTTCACTAACATCTATAGGACCCACCCAAGAAAGCCCATACACCTGTCCCTGCAACTATGTTCCAAAAATCAGCAACACTTGTGGCACTTCTGCGTTCGTAAAAGACCTGTGGGCATTGAAAATTCTCCCAGTACCCATCAATCACGATAGGAAACGTACATTCGTATAGTGAAGTGCATGTGAACCTAAATTAACTTAAGATGCGTATAATAAACGGCTTCATCTGCACTACTCAAGCTGAGAAATTGTCACTCAACATTCTTTTCATGAAAGCAGATTTTGTGATGTTGCTCACGTGCCTGCCCTGTGTGTCGTAAGGTAATTGCTGGTTCTTGAATCCAGCAGAAGCAGCCTTTTGTGGGAACGGACTACTCAGATGTGAAAAAAACTCTAGTGCAGACAAGTGAGGGTTTCAAGACAACTGAGAAAACAGAAGCAACCACCTTCAGGGCAGGTGCTCAGTTTATGTCAAACTGAACTTTCGCAAATTATTCATAAGATTACTTGTCTTCTTGTGTAAAAAAGATAACAGAAACAATTGCGCCAATCATACATTTTCATTTAAGGTGTATAATCACTGATCGAAAAGAGAAGCATTGAAGCTGCAGAATAGTGATGCCTTAAGTGACGCTCTTTATTCCATGCTGCAATACATCGATATCCATGTTTATGAGAATTCTCAAAGATGTTTAGTGCATTTGCCTATTACATCCTCAACATTTTGTATGGCCAAGGGCGGTTTTCAAATTCAGGACACCTTACATAGTTCTTGAATGAGTCAAAGTGGTTCGTTGAGACTGCATTTGTTTGTGCTTCACAATGTTCAGAGGAAGATCCCATTGGACAGCAGGCAGCAACGTTGGAGTAAATTTATGTACTGTTTTGTGAAGGATTATATTGAGAAGTGGTCAGCTGGATCACAGTATGGGTCAGTGTGAACAACCATCTGTACAGATGTGTGCCAAAGACATTAAAAGTATGTTTTGTTCTGCTGAATGGCAACAAGGAGTGGGATAATGTTAGGAAGAATCAACACTTTGGTGCGCAAGAGAAGGATGCAGAGCCACAAACAATGCACATTTGCACCAGGCGAGATCATCAGGACACAAAAATGATTTAGGAAGTAATTTTTAACTTTGGTGAGGTCGCGCACAAAGAAATTGCATTTACAAAAAAATGGGCTGTGGGTAAGGAAGTAAACAACTGCATTATAAGTCCCTCTATAAAACAGAAACTTCTGTTGCGGAACGTAATGCTCCAGTGTACACTGACATTGCTAAAGGTGTCACTTGTTCCCAGCTAGCAATGGAAGCTGAAGCAATTCTACCATATTGGTCTCATTTCTATACCTACATTAGAGGGTGGATGAAGGAGACTGGCTTAAATGGGTGGAAGAGCCGAAAAGGATTGCTTTGAGGTGGAATTGGGATGAGTATTCCCTAATAGCTTTAGCTATCTATTGTCGAAGATTGATTGTCTCCAAATCCACTAGACTACACAGAGCGAGCTTTGTTTTAGAACTCTTTCCTATACTTTGACAGCTTTATTGTTAGCTCTTATGTTCACTTTCTTCTTGTATTGGTACTGTCCCTTTACCATTGGATGAGATGTATCCTTTACCTGCCAACATCAGGGAACTATTTTTTATTTGGCTTACAGTGCTCCTTGTGAGCATACAGCTTTTCAATCCCTCTCAGGATGCGCAACACTATAAATCCCCACACCCCATACGCTGCACCGCCATCCCTCGTGTCGTGCCACTTAATTTTGTTTTTCATTTTTAACATTTTGGTGAAAGCCTGGCCGCTGCATAATGTTACCGGGCCACTCACATGCTCATTGTTGATCCCTCGTCCTTACCCGCGAAACCCCTTGGTGCTTGCTGCTTTTTTTCCCCTCCAATTTTGGCAAGTGCACAGCAGCAGACGTTTGTTTTTGACTCCCACATATACTTTTTTTTTTTTTTATGTATAGTTCGAAAATGGTCGTATTCCATTTTCAAATAGTCAATTTAATATAAATTTACTTCCAAAATGGCAGCTTATGTACTGAAATGCATGTGTACGCATGGACTTCCACCTTGGAATGAGTTTTGGAAAAAAACACTGCCCCGAAATGGCCACTGTTTCTGTGCTCATGTGCTGCTTACTTAGCTACAGTCGGACTATTACATTCTCTGGGTACATGTGTTTAACAACTATATCTGTTATATGATCTGAAATTTCTTGACCTCCAGCAGGTATTTGACTCTTGCTTGAGGAGCCAGTCACTTGAATTTTCTCCGATCTGATCAGACCTTTCTATTTCTTGATTTTAATTACAGTAGAACCGGTTCCAGGAAATATCCAAGACCATACAAATCTGGTAGTATGGAAGATAAGAAATAAATGTTTCTTATCTTCCATAGTTCCTGAGATGAAGCCCAAAATGAGAAACAAATGCTGCAACTAAATGGTAGTAGGGCAACGTAATACTATCTAGCCTTCAAAAGGTTACAAACTTCATTCTTGATGATGTTTTCCACTGTTTCTGTGCTCAGTACTGACAAAGTTAATAATCTTGGGACTCGACTGGAAAAATCGATCCTTCAAATTGTAGAAGAAAGAGCGACTAAAACAGTCTTAATTGAGCGCCACTAACTTCAACTGGTACTTGACTATATTCCTAAACAGAAACAGTCCTATCCTTGGTGCCAAAGCGACTGAATGGAAATTGCAAAAGTCACTATGAGGTATTTTTTCAACTACATCATTCAAGGTTTGCATGCTGCCAAAATTCAGTAATGACACTTATTATTTAGTGAAATGAAATTGGGTATTTTTAAAGCGCGCGGATACTCAGAGTGTCCCGGCGCTAATCTCCAAAACCGTAACAGAAAGAGCCCCGCCCCGTCAACCATCATGTTATTGTTGGAACAACCATGTTTTAAGTGGTTTCCTAAAAACAACAAGCCCTGAGTCAGTCTGAGATAAAGGGGCAATTCGTTCCACAGGCGAGCAGCTTGAACCTGAAACGAACGTCCTCCTATCCGAGATCTCGTGATCTTGGGAATCACCATGAGAGATTGTCTAGAGGATCTTAAGACTCGTTGAGGCTGATAACGTTGGATCCTACTTCTCAGGTAAACCGCACCCGTATCATGGAAGGCACGATAAGCGAGCACTAAGGCCTTAAACTGGATCCTCTTTCTCACCGGGAGCCAGTGCAACGCCTTCAGGTGGGGCGACATGCGCGTTCTGGGGCTTACCATAAGAATAGCTCTGGCTGCAGCGTTCTGGACAACCTGCAGCCGATTGAGCAAATACTCTGGCAGCCCCAGATACAGGATATTTACGTAATCCAACCTTGATGTAATTAAGGCTTGCACTACGATCTTACGGGATTCCACCGGGAGAAGAGGAAGAAAGGTTTTGACCATTCGAATCAATCCGAAGCAAGTACCAGCGACAGTTTGAATTTGTGACTTCATCGCTAGACTAGTGTCCAACTTAACTCCCAGGTTTTTAACCGTGCTGACTGGGGCCGAAGGAGGGGACATATCGCAGGGCCGCCATAAATTCCAGTCAGCACATGGGGGGCAGCCGAAAAAAATGATTTCGGATTTAGCTTTTCATAGCGCAAACATGACCTTTGCGGGTATTGGAGCGATTTACAAAATTACATTGTGCAGAGTGGCAAAATCAGTCATATGACATTCAATACAGATTCATTAACAGTCGAATGACAGAACCTTCATTAATAATAACATATTGTCCGAGTTCAAGCTAGGGCAGATACCAGGCAGTGTTGTGAAGCGGGGGGGGATTGGGTCAGGTCGGTACTGCGTGGAAGAGTGCGTAAGGTAGCCAGAGAATATTTAATCCTGTGAGTGAACAGGGATAAGAGTCATGTGATCTAGGAAAGAAATGTGTTCATAATGAATTCTTTGACTTTTTTCTTGAATGATAAGACCGAGGGATTCATGCTGATTTCAGGAGGAAATGGGTTCCAGATTCTTGGGGCAAACCCAGAGAATGCACGGTTGTAGGTTTTCTTCTTGTGGAATCTGAGGTTTCAGAAGAAGGGTGTTGGAGCTTCTGGATGGTCTGGAGCCGCCGGAGAGTTCGAGTTTTTTGGACTAGATAGTTAGGGGTGTTGTGGTGGAGGGCCTTGTGTGTCATGCAGGCAATTTTTACTTGGATTTTTGCTTCGTAGGGGAGCCAGTACAGAGATTTGAGATCCAGAGTGACGTGGCTGTATCTTTTTGAGCCAGGTTAGGAGGACAAGAAAAGGTAATGTCCCAACCCTCTGACGATCGCTGGATTGGCTTCCTATTGTTGACAGGATCAAATTCAAAAGTGAATGCCTTATAAAAAGCCCTTTAAAATAAAGCTTGTGCCTACTTGGTCAGCATTAGTAAAAAAGGTACATTCTTACCCAGCAATCAGCTGACCAAAATCGTCTGCCCCACAATTAAGAGTGGGTTCTTAAAGCAAAATAGTTTGCACTAATAGAACATTTTACTTTGTGGATAGATCTCCACTTGAGAATGGAACCAGACCATTACAAACTCAGAAGGCAGAAAATAACTTTTTTTAAATAAGCCTTGATCTAAAGTTTCCTGCACATTTGTAATCTGCAGGGTTAATAGGGCGCTACTAATATTCACTCTCACTTTCATACAGCAGAACAGGAGGATAGACCTACCTGGGAATGTTATTTATTCCACGCCACATTTGAGTGAGAAAGAAGGGATAGGTTGCCATTAATTTTAACACACACACACAGTGATCTACACTCGTGAGACACACAACCAAAAGAAGCAAGCAAAGTGCTCCTTAATTTGAATTATGCATTTTCCTTACAAAGTCTTTGCATATCTTAGGTCTTAAAGGATTGGAGCTGTCGATAAACAATTAAAATTGGTATTGCTGCTTAGATACACACAGGTTTGATGTGAAGATCAAAGTAACCCAAATATATATAGTTATTAATCAAACTGATGACCATAGTACCTGTCTTTCTGTGCCTCTAGGATTACTGGTCCTGGCTCCTCCATTGGTGATAAAGGGCATCTGGAGGCACCACGTATTTACAAGTGCATCCATATAGTTGTAGTTATAAGCAATGCAGGCACATGTCTGCAATTGTTATCTGGTCATACAATAATGTGTATATCATTATTACATCTTGTGCGTTGGCTGCCCATGGCAAGGTCACAGCAGTATATTGATGACAGTCACATAACCTTTTGGTATCAGCACTGTTACGTTCTAGGCTTGGCTGTGGAAACATTTCTTAAGGTGAATGTAGGCCCCTTGCATTGACGAAAGCCCAGACCTAGAGAGGTGCTTAGGAAAGGCTAAAACATGTTGACCATATCAGGAAGAAACACAAGGTCCTAACCGCTCCAGTCTTCACTTCATTTTATGTCTCGGCTCCATACAGTCTTAGCCGTCTGATGGCTAGATCTGAGCAGGATTTGGGTCAGCCTCTTGTACACGACTCGACAGCTTTGTGTTCTATCGCTTTTCTGCCCCCGATTTGATGACTTTCCTCCCTATTCTTGTGTTCGCACCACACAGGAGCATTTCGGTCTCATATTGTTATGAATGGATGACATAACGTGAGGGGAACCTTTAGATCTGCTGCCGGTTGAGCGCATTGAGGCTCACTGTGGCTCCTCTTAGTGTAACTGCGGGTATTTTTAGCTGTTTTAAATTTGCCCAGGCATATTGCTGTTTTATCCTTTTTAAAAGCAAAGTTGTTTGTACTGCTGTTTTAGGGAAGGCTTCACTTACCGAGCTTGTGCTCAATAGCTGTCTGCTCTTGTCTTCGCTTCCCCGGTCCGCCACGGCAGAGCCGATTGTGCGGAGGGAAGCGAACGCACCTTTTCCGGCCTGACCGCCTGACTTCCGGCGGAAACGCTTGGATTGAAGCCTGCATCGTGTCGGCCAGCTATAAAAACTAAAGCTGGAACGGACGCGCAGCGGATGCGCGCAGCGGGCGCGCCATAGGCAAGCCCGTCTGCGCCGAGATCGCGCCGTGCTCCGGAGATGCTGTCTGTTTTGCACAGACTATTGTAAAGAGGATAAAGTGGTCAGGTGGGTCTCTTATGTCCTTTAATAAACCTAATGGAGGGTGCCCTTTAATGGATTTGACCCAGGATTCTCCCAGTTTACTATGCCATAAGTGTGGTTTCAAGACTACCAATCCTGAATCATCCTCCATTTGTCAAATGGCTGACAGTAAACATATTAAACATCCTCTCACCTGTAATTATCAATTGGCTTTAGTCAACGCACGGTCTTTGGTAAAGCATGCCTTTGAAGTAGCAGAGCTTATTGTGAATGAACATCTTGATGTTCTTTTTATCACTGAAACTTGGGCTAATGAACATTCTAGTCCCGATTTATTGATAGCCACTCCTCAAGGGTACTCAATAATGAGAGCAGACAGAGAGGGGAATAGGGGTGGCAGTTTGGGGATAATCTATAGAAATGAGTTCAAAATTAAAATTGATCTTTTACCAAATGCAGATTGTGAACTATTATCCTTTAAGATCGATATAACTAATAATTATTCCCTGAACGGCCTGCTTATCTACCGTCCTCCAGGTACTAGACATAATTTTCTCCAATCAGTTTATTCACTAGTAGAGGGTGGAGCATGCAAGAACGACTATACAGTACTTGGAGATTTTAATTTCCATTTAGACTGTAATGAGGATAAAGATACAGAGGCTATCTTGGAGATTATGAATGCTTTTAATCTCCCTCAACTTGTTCATCAGCCCACTCATAATAGAGGACACACGGATGTGATTTTTTCAAACAATAATTTTATTTCAGTTAAAGATATCCTTCCTCTCACATGGTCCGACCATAAAGTGGTACTTTTCCAACTGGCAGTCCCTCTTCCCTTTCAAAACAGGGGCCATGACACCAGTCAGTTACCTTCCTATCAGTGGTCTAAAACCAATTTTGATTGTTTAGAACATCATCTTGGACAAGCCACGTTTACTCAATGGCCTGACCCAAATGAAGCCACAGAGGCGTACACCAACTGGCTTAAAGTGGCCATTTCAAAAGCGGTTCCAAAAAAGGTACCAATAAAAATAAACAAAAAAATCTGCACCTTGGTACTCGGATGCTCTCCGGCTCCAAAAACAAAATTGCAGGAAACTGGAAAGAACCTGGAGACTAAAATACAGTCCCGCTGATAAAATAACATATAAAATGGCCCTGGCTAACTATAAAGCAGCTATCATCCGAAATAAATCATCTTTTTCACCCAGCAAATAGAAGCTTCTAAAAACTCGGCTAAGGAACTTTTTTAGTCATAAACAAACTGACTAAACTCCCGAGACGAAAAGTAATAACATCAGTCAATCCTTTTGTGAAGAAATTGCCTCACATTTTCGTCACAAAGTGGAACTTATATATAATACATTTTCCACCGTCAATGACCTTCCAACCAGCATAGGTTCCATAAAGGCCCTGGATGTAGATAATACCAGTTGTTTTGCTAACCTTAAACAATTTACAGTTACCACTTCGGATGAAGTTTTAAAGTTAATCGATTCTACTAAGTCAGGATCACCATTTGACTCATGCCCTCCTTCTGTATTAAAACAAATTTCAGCTCCCATTGCAACACCTTTAGCAGACATCTTTAATGGGATGTTCAGCACAGGTATCTTTCCTGATCTTTGGAAAATGGCTTCAATTCTACCACTTTTAAAGAAAAGTAACTTAGACCCAGACAACCCAGCCAATTACCGTCCTATCTCCAGGCTTCCTTTTCCAGCCAAACTGGTGGGAAAACTGTTAAACATTCAACTATCAAAGTTTATTCAGGATAACCATCTGTTGGATCCTTCTCAGTTCGGCTTTAGGGCCGAACATAGTACTGAGACGGCTCTAATAAAAACAACGGATGAGTTAAGAACCATCCTGGATAAGGGGGCTCTGCAGCACTCATTCTTCTGGATTTGTCGGCGGTCTTTGATACGGTTGACCATGTCACCCTTGTCAACCGTCTCAGTAAACTGGGCATTGCCGACAAAGCCTTGGCTTTACTCCAATCATTTCTGACTAACAGAAACCATTCAGTTGGGCTAGAGAATTTTTCCTCTGATTCCTTTCTACTCCCTTGTGGTGTCCCACAGGGATCTTCATTGAGTCCGCTGCTTTTTAATGTTTATGTTTCAGAACTAGCCCCTCTGATTAGATCTTTCGGTTTTTCCCCCTACGTCTTACGCAGACGACACCCAAATTGTGGTGGCAGCCTCGAATAACATAGAAACAACTACCTCTCAGTTCTACAACTGTATGAGAGCAGTCAGTGGCTGGATGGAAACGCACTGTCTTAAGCTAAATGCTGAGAAAACCGAGGTTATACTCTTTGGCAATAACCCCTCTTTTGGAACCCGGCTTGTTGGCCAACAGAGATGGGAACTCTCCCAATTCCTGTACAAAAAGCTAGAAATCTGAGCGTAATAATAGACGACAAATTAAGTTTTAATAAACATATCAGCTCGGTTGTCTCGACCAGTTTTAATATCCTAAGGATTATCAGAAAGATTCTTTCTTTTATTCCTTTAACCACCAGAAAAACAGTTGTCTCTTTATTAATTTTATCAAAATTGGACTACTGTAATGGCCTTTTTTCTAAGCTTCAAAAACAACATATAAAGAAACTTCAGAGTGTGCAAAATGCGGCAGCCAGGATGGTTTTCAACCTGCCCAAATTCCATCCAGTTTCATCGGCTATCAAGGAACTACATTGGCTGACGGTATCTAACCGAATTAAATTCAAGGCATTATGCCTTATTTTCAAAGCCCTGCACAATGTAGGTCCTTGTTATTTAAAAAATTCTCTTTCATGGTATGTCCCAAATAGAGAACTTCGCTCTAAAAATACCTTGACAGTGCACTGCCCCAGGTTCAAGAGATTAAAATGGGGAGGCAGTTGTTTTACCACCGAAGCCCCTGCCCTGTGGAACAGTCTACCTATAAACATCAAGGCAGCACCAACATTGCTGGGTTTCAGGAAGCTAATAAAAACTTGGCTTTTTAATGGTTAGGTGTTTAGTCATTTCTCATCACCTAACTACCATCACTTTACTGCCATTCAAATAGCGCCAAGACACCTATGGGTATTCGAGCGCTTTAGAAACCTTTTTAACATAACATACCTTTCCACTTCATACCTGAGGAGACTACCTTTGACATGGCGCACTCCACTAGAGTGCATCTGTTCCCATCATTTCTTTGGCCTTCTTGACACATGCACATGTGTGGAACTGGAAAATAAGCATAAACAAAGCTAATGGCTCTAGATTTTAGAGTAGAGACTGAGTGGTTTTGCAAACGCTTGTTAACCTTGTGCCAGAGAGACCTAATCAAAGCATCCTTAGCTCACCTTGGGACACAATTTTAAATCCACCTCTAAACACTCTTTCTACAAACATTCCCCACACTTGAACATGCATTAATCCTAGTTGGATTCTTCATTGTACTGACGCCTCTCCTCCTGTAGAGGATGGTTTGTCGTCCTTTTGGTTTCCTCCTTGTTCGGTTTTCTCATTTTAGGTCTGGGCTACAGACAGTATTACCACAGAGCACAGGGTAAAGGATCAGCCAATACTCACAGTAGAAGGAGGCGATGGCTGAAGGTTACTCACCCATTACTACATGCTACATGCTGTGGTGGGCGTGAGCCAAATGTGAATACAATCTGCACGGACCGGTGGAGTAAAGAGGCTAAGTGAAAACCACTGTATGTATATTCGAGTATTTCATCATGATTTTATGGAAAACAATGAGAATGGAAAATAGCTAAAGCGGTCTCTACCAGATCTATGGTATTCTGCGATAAAATCACCACAGTCTCTCAACTTAATACCCCTTCAGGCATCTTCACAAAATTGGAGTCCAGTGGGGCATATCGGAATACTTCAATTTGCTCAGGGGAAACGCTACAGAGATATCAAACATGGACAAGGGTACGGAGGAAACTAGATACTCTGTTACACTACTGCTGCAAAACAGAAACCTAGCTTGCGGTGTACCCCAACTGAAGTCTAGCAAAGAGTGCATAACATCTCACGTGCAAAAACAGGCTCACAAAACCCAAAATATGAACATGCATTGCAGGAGCAGCATCACTGTACTGCAATAGATGAAAATGTAAATAACATTCAATTCTCTCTAAAAGACCGGATGATATGTGCGGACTTAGAAGTGGGCACCTATGCTGCGGAGTTTACATTGCACAGCAGTGCCGTTGTTACCAGAAAGTTCCCGGGCCATCTGTGGGATGAGCCAATTATGTTAACACCAGTCTGTTGATGTACAGCTCGTGATAGGAAACAGATACTCAGGCACTTTGAGAGGCTCCAAAGGACAGAAAAAAGTATACAACGGATGAGGAAGAACCCAGAGGGAAGGAGGGGCCCCAAAATGAGCTCGAGCTACTCCCACTGTCAAAGAGGTGGGAGTGTGTGGGCTGCAAACATTAAAAGAAACAGACAAATAAAATATTCCAGAGAAGCAAGAGGCCGCCTAGAAGGACTCCGGGTGAGATTACAGTGCGCCATCGCAGGGAGGGGTCAGGGCTCGACCAATAATGCGGGTTTTTGCGATAAAGCTGCATCTATTGCAGCGACTGCACGCCGAGGATTTCCTGAGCATTACGCAGCACTGTGCTCATACAGAACCGGGGGAAGAACAAAAGCTTCCAGCACACCGTAAAGTGAAGCTCGACTGCCTCTTCACTGCTTGCATGTGGAAATGGAGCTCTACAGAGGGCCCACTTCCGTTACTGCCGCCCCTAAAGAACGGATAACAAACCCCGCGAAGCAGGTACCAATTGATGTGACGTAAATGTCCAGTATTTGTAAAGCGCGAACAATTACCCGAAGGTGTCAAGGCGCTGGGGGCCGTCGGGAAGATTAAGCGAGCTATTGCCCAGAGTCACATGGTGCTGGGCTGATCTGATCTGCCACCGGAGCCGGGGATCGAACCGTGAGCCCCCGGGTTCCAGAGTCAGTCACCCTGGCCGCTGCGCCACACCTCTTCCACCTTTATCCGATTGTACCCTGGCACTGTCACTGTCCCTTCTACCCTCCCATACTCATGTATAAGATCGGAAGAAAGCAGGGTCGGTGGAGGACCTGGTCCTTTAAAATGTTACTTGTGGACAGAACAGTACGTGACACTACGCTTCCCTTTCTTCTCATGAAGAGCGTGAGGGATGGAATTTAACAAGCATTGGAAAAGTCAATTGGCTTTGCCAATGTGTTTCAGCTATGTTCTACAGCAGTGTGGCTGCTGTGCAGCACGGCTGAAAGTTAGTTAAAAAAAGTGATATGACCCGGCCAGCGCTGGTCGAGTTATAGCGCTTTTTCTGCCGATGAGACTGGAAGGAGAGCAGATGTGGCAAGCAACATCGGATGGGAGGGCAAGCAACGAAACGCATGAAGGGGCATGTTGGGATGGAAATTCCTCTGCATCGTAATGGACGTGTACCCCTGTCCTGAGTGCCCAACTGTACTGTTGTCTCGATCCCCCATGATTATTTTGTTGGTATAGGTAAACACAGCTCATCTGTGTGCGCCATGACAAAGGCTGGTCTCATGGATTGCATTCTTATAGGACTGGGAGGGGTGCCCAAGTGCTACCCTCATAGTGGTGGAAGGCTACTGCCTTCACCCGGAGTTAAGCAGCATACAAAGTAGTGAGCAGTGGAAGTGAAAAGATCCTTTTTAACCAGTGTCAGAAGTGAGAACTACAAGTTCACGTTTTTTTTTCCAAGTTCTGCTGCTGCGTGCTTGACTCGCCCTTCAGCCTACATCAGTTAGAT
This sequence comes from Calotriton arnoldi, assembly GCA_963921515.1. NCBI lineage: Eukaryota > Metazoa > Chordata > Amphibia > Caudata > Salamandridae > Calotriton > Calotriton arnoldi. The sequence continues at coordinate 1,401,164 of CAWUFW010002027.1, forward strand.
GTGAAGTGGTGATTACACTGGGTGTATGTGGGCTGGGAAGGGTACAATACAGGGACAGAGCAGTACAGTGTGTTCATGATCAGCGCATGTACTGGGTGCAAGTGTAACTGTGAGGAGGACAGTACTTGAAAGATGCAGTACTATGCAGTGCATGCATAGGGAGTGCATTTTCTAGGTGTATGTGTACCTACGTGGAGTACAGTACATGAAGAGTGTAGTGTGGTGCAGAGCAAGCATGGTGAATGTGTGTGTTGGCAAGTGGCACAATACAAAAAGGCTACAGTACTGAGCAGTGCACGCTGAGTGAATGTGTGTGCCGAGTGTATGTGTGCCTATGGTGACACAATAAATGGAGGTAACAGTGCTGGACAGAGTGTGTGCTGCGCACATGCACTGAATGTAAGTGTGCCTGTAATGGTACATTACAAGGAGGACCCAGAGTTCCATTTTGGGAAGCCCAGGCCTAACTGGTGAAGACATGAGGAGATAGAGCAATCCTACCAGACAGATTTATGTATTGCTGCATTCCTGTGAGCTGGGTGGGACACACACTGGAGGAAGGGAGAGCGAGACTGGTAGACTTCAAAGGGTGCTCTTTGATGCAGTGAGATGACAGGGAAGGGGCCAGGATACATCTCTGGAAGGAGAGGGGGCTGATAAGGGAATTAAAGGGTGGGGCTGGGAGCCCGATATTAGCCCTTTGTTGCACATATTACTCCAGTTGTTAACTCTATTCATTCCCAGGGCCTGTGTGGTGGGACTATCAGCTTTGGCGTCTCTCCTGCTGTGACAAATGGCTTTTCAAGATGGAGGTACTTCAAAAGAAGCAGAACTCCAACATAAAATTTCAAACACCCAGTCTCTAAATCACATTTGGTGTCTGGAAATGGACTATAAGGGTAGGTTGAGAGAACAGAAATTGTCATCTGCCAAGTAGCCACCTGGGCTGTGTGAGGAGGTGATGCTCTGCAAAATGTCTGTGACCAGGATTGGCTGCCAAGGCCTGTAAGTCTCCCTGCTGGGTGAGGGGACCCAAGAAAACCAAGACCACCTTCTCTGGAGCACCAGTGTCTGCCTGCTTGCCAAGACCAGTTTGCCCCGTGAGGAAAAGGAAAGCCCAGGAGGGATCAAGGTCTAGCGGAGAGCCCTGTCGAGTGGACTCAAGATGCGAGAAAATGGCCGCTGCACCGATCGAGTCATTGCCCGTATGCAGGACTGATTCGGCGAACACCGTATGCCAGGAGAGGGCCGCCGAGAAGATAGCCATATAAAAAGATTACAGTGAGGTAAGTGGGGAATTCTGTGCGACACCGTTGTGGTGACCTTGTGAGTCAGGAGGGGCCACAGTGGAAAAGACTGCCTTGGGATCAGGGCTGAAGCCTGCGCTACAACATAGTGGCGACCCCGTATGCCAGGCGGGGCCTCTGTGGTAAGGACTGCCGTGCAGTAAGGGCTGAAGCTTTACTTGGCAGTGGTGCGGCAACCCTGTATGCAAGGAGTGACTGCAGGGAATAAATATGCCCTGAGGATCAGGTGGGAGTCAGTGAACTGTGTGAGAAGCTGTAACTCATAGGTGACCAGGAGCAATGAGAACTGCAACAGACCGTGGACCGCATGAGGACACCATGGGTTCATCATCCCCTCAGCGGGATCATTACTTAGTAGCGTTTGAAACACCCCTTCAACCCCATGGAAATTTAGCCCACAGAAGAAGCTTGGAAACATCTGTGACCACTGCTAGAGTACAACCGCATATGCTAAGGAGAGAGCCTGCCCTTGCCGAGTGCTGCTGCTTAGTCCACGTACAGCCGACTCGCCTGAGCAGGAAAGGAGCTGTGGAGAGTACCTGCAGACGGGGCACCCTCCGAGATGCTGCACGCTTTCTACCTGCTGGAGCAGGTAAGACTTGTTACAGCCTACCAGACCCTGGGGGACTCGCTGCTGATAAGAGTTACGGCGCGAAGACACTTTTGACTGCATCTGAAAAGTCAGTGTGGACTTTTGATATACGACCGACTAGTGAGCATTCCCTGGATGCGGCCACCAGTGAATGGGGAATAACCCTGATTACATTGAAAAGAAAAGGTGGGACAAGGACTAGCCACTGAGACAATAGAGCCCTGACCCCAATGGGGAAATGTGTTGATGTCTGTGAATGCCATAATTTTCCTTTGAACGAGTAGAGTTAGAATTAAAATACTTATTTTGGTTACAATAGTAAGCATTTAGCTGTACATTAATTTATTGCTGCTGCTGCTGCTGCGTGCTGAATTAGGAGCCATGTTCACTGATCTGTATTCCCCCTCATCCCACCTCCTCCCAGCCCCACCCCACGAGGAAGCCTTCCACTGCTTGTTCATGTCTACCACTGAGAGTCAGGTTTAGAAGGGGTACTTGGCCCAGTTGCACATAGTAGATCATCCCCAGGCCATCAGGAGTAAAAGACCTCAATCCCCACAGTTGGGTCCAGTAACCCCGGTGTGCCCCGTGGCCCTCTGAAAGGGGTTCTGATAGGGCAGCACGTAACAAAACGCATGGGAGACAAGCAACAAACAACGCAGTGGGCAAGGGGGGGGACAAAACATGAGGTATGCAACAAACACTGCGGGGCTGGGGTAAGCAACAAACACCACAGGGCAAGCAACAACACGACAAGGGAGGGCATGCAACAAACATGGGGGTACAAGTAACAACACGGGACAGGAGGGTAAGCACCAACAATGAGCACAACGGATTCAGCAACAAGAAGGGCAGGAGGGAACAAGGAGGGCTGGAGGTGGCAAGCAGCAACACGGGCAGCAGGTGGGGGCAAGCAACAACACAGGGGGGTCAAAAGCACATGGTTAACAGACTGTGGCTTGAGGGGGAATGAGGAGAGGTAAACAAGGGAGACTGCCTGTAAAACACATGCACGCTTATGGAGTTAAAATTAGGCTGCCCCACTGTTCTATACCAATTAATTCTTCTTTACATGTATAATCTTGAAACGATTGATCTACACTTTCTTGCTACCTATTGCATTTAACTATTTTCCACACTACTAAATGTAACCTTAGGGAGCCGGTCTATGGTAAACAAAAACAACCAAAAAAAAGCCTAACAATATTGTTTAGAGGTCCAGTTAGTCTGAAGAGCTGCATCTGGCCATTTGGTCTCAGTCCGTAGCATTTCCTTCACTCTCCAAAGCGCCTCCGACAGCCCTGTGGTGTCCCTTAGGACTCTACCCTTTCTCTGCTGCTTTTACACCCTGCGATGTGTCAGGTTACTCATTCTTATGCCTCATTTCTTTACATCTTTGCAGATGATACAGGTCATGAGGAGGCTTTAGAATACAGATGGGACAAATCCACACGAATTCTGTAGAAGGTTAACACAGACCTCAGGACCACTATTTGGGTCCCGTAGTAATTTCTATCCCCTTTTCCCTGAACAGTTGCTCAATTCACTCTGAGATCTTAGACAAATAACTTTCATTCCTCCCTCAAGTGGTGGTAGTCAGCCAAGACAGACTACACTAACTTGGTTTCAAATTTAGTTTTTTGCCAGTGGGTAACATTTCCTTTACTTTTATTTTTAGGATCTACTGGGTTATGCCAAAAGAACACTCCTTGGTCTTCACAAAAGAGCATTAGACAGGCTGCAACACAAAATGTTACAACATGCACCTTACCAAATTAATTTTGATACAGCCCTGCACTGTCTGCTCATCTCCAGAAAGAGTTTCGTTTACAGCAAACGTGCATTTTGACAAGTAAGGATTTACATAGACAGTATCACTGCACGCAAGACATTAACAATTTTAGAAGGATAAAAAAAAAAAAAAAAAAAAAAAATGGTGGGATCTGAAGACTGGATGTTAAACAAAAGCATGACAACGTGTACATTTATCATATATTATATATATATATATATATATATATATATATATATATATATATATATATATATATATATATATATATACACACACACACACACACACATACATACACACACACGTACGTGGATGGATATAGTGTGGAATTAAAGTTAGTTAAGGCACTTCTTGTAAGAGGATACGTTCCCCGGGAGCCATTTTGAACTATGAGAGTAGAAAGATAGAACAGAGTTCAGTAGGAAAACTACCAGTGCAGTGGACCTAATTAGTGAGAGAATCAGAATGTCAATGCGGTACACAAAAGGTTTGGAAGCAGCTAAGAGGTGGTTAGTGGCGGAGTCTATGTTGTGAGTAGAGATATCTACTCGGGATTTCTGATAAGTGGTTTGTGGGCGCCCTGTCAATAGTCTGAACAGAAGTATCAGTAAGCTGTATACAGCTCTGCTTTGAGCTGACAGCCAGCTGGCTTGGTGACTGTACTGAGAGGCAGGAGTACTCCTAATAAGGTTGTAGCAATACTTGTATTAATATGTACAAACTTGTCCAGTGACATAAAAATATAGATGGATACTTACCAGAAAGCTGTCACAGTGGTCAAGTTTGCTAAGCACTAGTGAAGAGTTAGGATCTTGGTTGTGTGAATTTATGTTAGCTTCAGTTTTCTGTATGGTCAGCAGCTATAATCAGGATGCTATTAGTTATGAGAGTTTACCAGCTCATAGAGGGGTTAAAGTGTACCCCAAGGTATCTGATACAAGATGCAGTGATCAGGATATCTATGAAAAAAATATGAAGTGAGAGAGGCAGATGGAAGCCGATGCAACAGGGAAGCAATTAACTTCAGTTTTAGATAAATTTAACATAACTGAGCAGAATCCATTCAGTATCGAATTGTAGTAAAAGCTCTCTGTACTTTCATACAAGGACCAGAACTCAGATTGATGAAAAGGAACGCATAGGGCCTTCCATTCACCAAGGTTCACCTGCAAACACAAGGTAACAGCTGCATAATATATTTACATTAACCCCCTTTCCCAATTCCCAATGTAGTTTTCCATGTGCACTACTGTGAAATATTATTGCTAGTTTAGGAAATTCACATTGTCTAGTTGAGGGGCTAAGGCGCTGTAGAGCGACTTGCCTCTGTTACAGGGATCAAAGAAAAAAGTAGCTCCCTACGTGCCCGACAGTCTCTCCTGCATTAAATAGGTATCACCACTTCCATCTCTAATTTGAGGATTCATTCCCTATAGGATTTTAGTTATGAAACCCAGCTATACTAAGAACAATTGAAAAAAAGAAGGAAAAAAAATAATTATATATATATATATATATATACACACATATATATATATATATATATATATATATATATATATACACATATATACACACACACACTGAAAAAACCATAGGTTTCAGGGACAGTTATAGTTAGTTGGACATTGCACTCGTACAAAACCCGTGAAATTACCCCGTTATAGTTAGTTCAGCTAACTATAACTCGCGCCCCCGCAATGCACTGCTGATGACGTCACATATTACATCACTCATGACATGGTCAGTGACATCACTGATGACATCACTGATGACATCTCAAATGACATCACTGATGACATGATGCAGTGACTGTTTCTGTAAAGTTTAAATATTTTTAATATATATAGGGAAAGGCGTATTGAAGAATGAGTGGGTGTATAAGTGTCTGTATGGATGATTTAGTAGGTGCTTGACTAACTCTATAAGTGAGTGATTAAACTTATCTTACTGAATGCATGGGTTAGTGACTAAACTGGGTGAATGTCTGAATCCGTCTGTCTGTTGCTGTGTAAGTGGCTGCATGGGTTTGTGAATAGCTACATGAGTGTCTATATGAGTTATTGATTGGTTGTCTGAGTATCTGTATGTGTGCCTGAGTGTTTGTGTGGGTGGGGTGTGTGCGACTCTGTGCATAGATGTGTGAGTGGGTGATTCACTGGGTGGATGGTTTCAAGAGTGCATCTGTGATAGACTGTATGGGTGGGTAAGAGTGGGTTAGTGAGTGAATGTATGTCCCAGTGGTACATGTGTGAGTAACTACATATGTGAAAGGCAGTATATGTGTGTGTTGGAGTATATAAATAGCTATAAGCGAGAGTGTGATTGTGAGAGTGACTGTATAAGAGCGTAAGAATATGCTAGTATTTGTATGCGTAAGTGAGCTGGTGTATAGGTGAGTAAATGGCAGTGTTTAATTATTTGCATGACTGACTAGGTGTGTGAGTACCTCTATGGATGAGTGGCAGTGTTTGAGTGTCTATATAGGAGTATGAGTGCATATGATAGTCCTGTACTGAGTGACCGTAAGTATGAGTGACTGTACGGGTGAGTGAGTGGATGTGTGTGTAGACCTAAGAATCAGTGAGTGGGTATGTAGTTTTTGGTGTTGGAGTGTCTATGGTTTTGAGAATGGCAGTCTGTAATTTAGAGTGGGTGTATCAAAGGTTATATTAGGGTGTGAGGTGGTGCATCAGATTATCACGTGGATGATGTCATCAGTGATGTCATTTGAGATGTCATCAGTGATGTCATCAGTGATGTCACTGACCATGTCATGAGTGATGTAATATGTGACGTCATCAGCAGTGCATTGCGGGCGCGAGTTATAGTTAGCTGAACTAACTATAACGGGGAATTTCACGGGTTTTGTACGAGTGCAATGTCCAACTAACTATAACTGTCCCTAAAACCTATGGTTTTTTCAGTGAATTTCAAAGGTTTTTAAATGCTAATTTCTAACTATAACGTGCCTGAAACCTATGGTTTTTTCAGTGAATTTCAAAGGTTTTTTTAATGCTAATTTCTAACTATAACGTGTCTCCCGCCATCATTTTTTAATAAAGCGCCGGGGGGTGGCGGTCCCCGGGGCTTGGGGGGCCTTAGAGGCCCCCCCATAAACAAACCCACCCCGCGCATGCCCCCGGGACTTGGGCCACCCGGGGGCAAATTTGCATCGAGGCGCGGGAGACCGCGCTTCGATTTTATTTCCTTATAGGACCCCCTGAGCAGCGCTAGGGGGTCAGGGTGTTTCTACCCTGCCCCCTTTTTGCGCCCTTGTTTTTGTCTTTTCTTGTCCCTCGGTTCTACCGAGGGACAAGATGGCTGCCAACACTTCCTGGTTTGGAGTGTTGACAGCCAATTATAATGTAGCTCGTGGTCGGGAGGGTGCGCGGATCCTCCGTGCCTCTAAATATCGAAACTTTTATTTTGGATTTTCTCAGCAACTACTGAACGGATTTACACCATTTTTAAAGGGTGCTTTCTGAACTAAGCACTACCTTTTTGCCAAATTTGGTGTAATTCCGTTCAGCAGTTTTTGCTGTAGCCTTGCATAAAGTTTCCTATGGAAATCGATTTTTTCACTCTTATTTTTTTAATTTCTCCGCAACTACTGAACGGATTTACACCATTTAAAAAAAAAAAAAGGTCGCTTTCTGAACCAAGCGCTACCTTTTTGCAAAATTTGGTGTAATTCCGTTCAGCAGTTCGGGCTGTAGCCGCGGCTAAAATTTCCTATGGGAATTAACATGGAAAAACTGAGAAAACGCGTTTTGGGACCCCCTTTTTCTCGGCCCCGCTTGACGAATCAACCCGAGACTTTCAGGGTAGGAGCGGAGCGCCCAACAAGTTGGAAGCTTTCGCAAAGATTCGTCAACCGGCGCAAGAGTTATTTCAAATAGAATGTTGCGGATTTCCTATGGATAAAGGTCCTAACTATAACTATCTACTGGCGACCGCCAGTAGATTATATATATATATATATATAAATAAAATGCAGTCTTAACATCAGTATCCAAATGAAATACGGATGAAACTGAACGCAAACGCCCCCAAATCTTAGCAACTGTGCAAAACTACAGTACGCTGTAGTCCAATTTGGAGATATACGTTTCCAGTTAGTAGACTTATTGCATGCAATGGTCTCAATTCTATTACATGGGATCAGCCTCAAGGGCAGAACCAAGTCAGATCTGTCTGGGCCTGGTCCTGGCCTAACCGTATCAAAAAGATCCTGTCATGTTCCGCAGATCCTTGCATATTTTTTGGGGCAACTCTTTGCCTTACATACCGATTCTCCGGCAAGGACGTAGTAGTCCATACCCCTCAACCATTCTGAAAAGGAGGTGCCTCCTCCGAGTACTAATTGTGCAACATGTCACTCCAGGCTACTATACATCCAAAACCAGCTAAGAACTCATGCCCTGTATGACTGTTCCAATCTGGGAACACATCCAGCAATGCCATTTTAGGGTCTCTCGAAGATACGCGACCAGTATCTACGGATGACCGTACACTCCAAGATCAAATGTATAAAGGGGCCCCCTATCTGTCTTGTATTGCAGACAGGCCTCATTTCCATAATCGCTCTGGCGTAAAATAGACCCTGAGGAAATAACTGAACTGGAAAAGGGGCAATCGGGTGGGGATTACTAAGTGCCTAACAGCCATTTATGCTTCAACCTATTCTTCATCCAACAGGTCACCCAGGCGATGCTCCCACTTCTCCCTCAGGGCAGTATAGGGGTCAGGTACATTTATTACCAGTTCTTTATAAAGCCTCGAGACTCCCTTATTTGTTATCTTTTCCATAGAGAGTTTAGACTCTAGAGGATTAAAGCCCAGGAGAGAGGTGACGCTATCTTTATGCACTTGTAGTGCGAGCCTCAGTTGCAAGTAGAGGAAGAATTACGATTTAAGGAGCACAAACTCTTCCGTCAGTTGCTCATAGGACAGAATATGGTCTAAGGCCTAAACACTGCCGATCTGGATATCTTAATTTTGTCTCAGGGCAGGAAACCGCGTGATCCATGTGCTATGCTCTGCTCTGCCATAGGGGTGTTTCCTATGTCGGCTTCCCATTCCATCCCATCCCATCCATATTTCTATTCTGATTACCGAGTTGTCTCTGTCCCCAAAGATAGTCATTAATGGAAACCAACTGGGAAGCTTTTATAAACTCCAAACACATGGCCTCTGTCATCTTTTCCCTTGAGAGTGGACGGTCCAGCTCCGCAGGAAGCGAAGCAATATGAAAATACTGAATCCCACACAATTGGGTGGTGGCATTCCACTGGCCTAGGTGATTAGATCTGCATAGTGACTCATTATAGGATGCCTATGTATCTGCCATCTCCAGTGATGTATACATCAGGTCACCTATAGGGTGCCGAATTTTAGATATGAACTTAGCCTCCATATCTTTATTGGCTAGGCAATAGAGCAGTTTCCCTGTCTTATCCCTGTTATGCTTGTAAAGTCTGTGCTAAGAGGCAGTACAAACTGCCTTAGCTACATCTAGAAGCCTTCGTTTCAGGGCTGCTCCGACAGTGTCAAGCCAGCGTTCTACTTTCTCTCACAAAAACCTCAGACACATCTGTTCGAGGTAGACAATGTGTTATTCTAAGTAGGTGTTTTCACTTTCACTGTCTTTTCTGGCCCGAAAGAAATCTGAACAATTTTACCTACAGGTAACATAGGAAGCTATACCTATAGTGAAAGCACTATTTTAGTAAAACTTGTAAACGAAATACACTTCAAAGAACCGGAGATGCTTCTGCACTAAGCTTAGGGGCACATCAGTTAATCACAGGTTCCCGTTTACTGGTCGAGTGTAGAACATATACTATTTGCTACTTCATTTTGCCCAAGACCAAAAGAGAAATGTGGACAGCCGCCAGTAAAATGTAAAAAATAAATATTGATAAATTCATACAGAAATTTGAAGTAAAAAAAAACAACTATAAAACCAGTTCTTCACGGGTTAGTCATATGAAACAGCCAGTACTCAAACATATTTAAAAAAAAAAAAACACTACTTAGTATTATGTGATGAAATGTTTTCCATTTGCGCTCACCGATTTAGGGTGACCAGTTCATATAGCAAGGCCGAAAGACAAACGTGCAGCCTTCACCCGCCGTTATAAGTGGTTTAAGTGAGACAGATACTTCTGGTGCTCAGAAGCAACAAAAGAGAAAAAAAATGGTTGAGATGTGTCCCTGAAGGGCCATCTTATGAGCACTCAAAGGCCTTTCTTGAGCAGCCAGAAAAAAAACCAAGCATTGGCATAGCCAATAGGTCTCGCCTTTGGGACCTTATAAGTATTTAGTTATACAGCACAATATCCTCAGTGCAACAACATTAACTGTTGCACGGCTAAACAGTTATAAGGTCCCAAAGGCGAGACCTATTGGCTATGCCAATGCTGGTCTCTTGTGGTGCAGAACTCCACTCTCCACTTCTGACCCCACCTTGTTATGTAGAACTTACTCGCCATTCGTTTGTCTCCAGCGACATTCTGCACCACTCACTGCCCCACCAGACAGCAGGCATATCAGAAATACTACCAGGCCCTTTTCAGGGTGCACTCTGCAGGTGGCTTCTTGGGGTTTTTCAAATGTAGCTACTTAAAGGAGCAAACTCCATTCTGCTTCCCAAAGAAAGCAGATGTGTAGCTATAGGTGTTAAGCACGTTTCCGCCTTAGCAGATAGGCTAATAAGTGTTTATAGATTACAATCTACTATTAGGAATGCTTTGCAGCCGAATTGGGGCTATTGTTTTTTTGCATAATTTATGGCTATTTATGATGCTAGAAACAACGATCAGGTTCTGTCTAACTGTCTTTCCCTCTCCGTCTTAGAGCACACAGCACCCACTTAGGGTAGGGTGACCAGGCGTCCCGGATTTGCCCGGACGGCCCCGGTTTTTCACCAGCTGTCCCGGCAGATTTCAGGAACTTTAGCTCCTGTCCCGGTTTTTAGAGAGGGTCGATTGAAAACGGAGAGGAGGTGCTTTTTATGTTTCACAAAGCAGGGATAGTTAGCAGTTGTTTCAAGGAAGCAATTTAATTAACAGGCGAGCTAATGGGTTTAAAAACTGCATTTTATGTATTTTCTAACTTCCTGTTCTGTAATTCTCTGCTGAGGAGGCTGTCATTCTGTGCGCTCGCTTGAAGAAAAACTGTAGTCCTATTTTCCTGAAATGTCCCGGTTTTTGGCTTTAAAATTCTGGTCACCCTAACTTAGGGGCACACAAACCCATTTTAAGGAAGCGCCATAGTGTGGGGATGCCTAGCCTCATGACTCTCCTGGGGTGTCTTATGTCTGTGCCCAGGTCACAAACCCAAACTCCGGACTCAAGTCCTTTTCGGACTTCTCACACTAGAGCTGACGACACCCTAGGGCCCTCCTCTCATGTACCAAGGTAGGTAACTATCAAGGCTTTACTTTAAAAACACAAAGCGTAACAAACTGTGTACTGCTGCCTATTGTACCTGTTCCACAACGCCAGCTGATTTGTTTTTCAGGACATTAGTTGGACATTTCAGAACAATGTCCTTTTACCACTTCTAAGACTCATTACTCCTGCCCCGGTAATCACAGGCAGATTTCAGCTCCTAAAAGCACCCTACACCGTGGAAAAAAACACGTGAGAACCAGCGTGGAAACTATCATTTCTATATGTTATTCCCCAAAAGCTAGTAATCCCTGTTCCAAGCCCCACAAAATACAGCAGTGCATCTCATCACAGGCACCCATCGACGAGACCATCTCCGTCAGCCACATCAATAAACAAATCTTTAAAGCCTAAACGATTGTCTCCCGTCCCGCTCATGGCAAAGCACATAAGTGTGTTTTTTAACGCCAAATTCCATCTCGCCCTTCCCTGGAGGTCCCTCTTATTCACTGATCAGTCCACGTTACACATTCCCAAAACTCGCAGTGAAGTTCGCGGATTGTAACAGCACTGGAGTCCAACAACCTTCCATTCTCTCTACCTACAACCCACCCTCTCATGTGAAAGAGCTAAAAATTCCGTTTAACTTTGTCTGCTTTTGGTTTTTGAGTAATGCCGATGTAGAGCCAAACAGATGAAGAAAGACCTGCCAGCGCAGTTTGTCACTTTATACCGCGATGAAACGGCAGTCTGCTTTTCGCTACACATATAATTAGCAAAGTTTTCTTAAACCGACTTGTTGCTGCATTTGAACGGACCCCGTTTAAGCAACAGATGGTTTCGGCTGAAAACTCTTCAGCTTGTACAGCACCGAGAACAATTCCTGGACTTTTTCCATTCCACTGATCTGATTAACTGGAGTCTCCCTGAGCCAGCTCTTTCTCTCAACCTCCGATATGGTCCTCGGTCTGTAAAGAACACATTCCTTCTGGAGAGAGCAGAGGGCATTATGTGCGAATGAAATAAAACCGGGAAATTGCCCGCTCGAAAAACCACTGAAACCCGTATTATAAAGCCATCGTGCAATGTATGTTTAAGACAGCCCGAAATACAAGTTCCCTAACACTGCCTCTAATCAAATGTGTCGATCATTTAAAAGATTCATTCGTGTCGATTCTTGGTTAACATCGTTGTCTACATGTAACGAGCGGTGAGCCGCAGAAGGGGAGCGAAGCCGGAAACTACGGGGCGCATCGGGGGACAGGGTGCGGGGGCGAGCGAGCGCGGCAGCCTGCAAAGCAGTCCCAAAACGCTCGTAGCGTCGTGGCTGGCCTTTGGATGGGTACGCGCGGCAGACATGTGTTTCCACTTATCGCGCCCGCGTCTGGGCACGATAATTGGAAACACATGTTTGCCGCGCGTACCCATCCCAAAAGGCCAGCCACGACGCACGAGCGTTTTGGGACTGCTTTTCAAACTCGCTTACTAAAGTCTTCGCCTCTAAGCAGCGCTTGCGCGCTACTCGAGGCTCGACCTAAAAAAATAAAAGAAAAGGGGACAGGTTTGGCGCTTGCCCGATTTCAATGGTAGGAGGGTATATGCAATGTTATACAGAACAAGAAGGATCTACAACAGGGTACAGAACACCAGGGGCCCTATTATGTAAAGGGAGCACTTTCCCAGTTTGTGCCCGGCGCACCTTAAAACTGGTGTGCCGGGCGCGAACAGGGAAAGCGAGCCCTATTACATAGAATGCACGGCCCCTAGGACAGCCGCAAACTCGTGCTGCCCTGGCAGGTGAAATACAGAGCGGCTTTAAAGCAGCCGCTCCGTGTTTCACAGTGTAGGCAGCAACCGGTCTGCACTTTTAACTGGGTTTAGAGATCCCCTTACAGGCGTGTGCAGTCAGTGACTTCACCCGCCTGTAAGGGGATTTTTGTCAAATCAATAGGATGGACGACCGGTCGCTCCAAGTGATGGACCAGGACTGTCTCTCGGATAGCCTGCCCACAAAATTTGGAGTGCCACAGGGCTCCTCCCTCAGCCCTACCCTATTTAATATTTACGTTAGACAGCTTGCCACCATCATGCAGGAGTTTGGCATCCTAGGCGTATCGTATGCTGACGACACCCAGTTGATCGTTTCTCTGCCCCAAGGTCCCTGCCTTAATAAACTGGCCCAGTGGATGTCAAACAGCTACCAAAAAATTGAACGGCACGAAGGCCAAACTCATGATTCTAGGCAACAGGGCCATTCCCAGGCCACTGAATAACTGGTCACCCTATATGGGAGACCCTCCGGTCCCTAGACCGGTGGTAAAAAACTTAGGCATCTGGCTTGATAGCTCACTCTCAATGAACCAACAGGCATACAAATTGTCTGGTATCTGCTTCGGACTTCTGAGAATGCTCAGAAAGATACTGGAACTTATCCCAGAGCAGCTTAGGAAAACCGTCCTGCAGTCTTTGATAGTCTCCCGTCTGGACTATGGGAACTCTCTTTACTTGGGCTCACCCAAGTATGTGATGAAGAGGCTCCAGACGGTGCAGAACTCGGCGGCTAGACTCCTGCTCAAACTCCATAGACACACGTCCGCAAGAGAATCCCTGAAACTACTACACTGGCTACCAATCACGGCGAGAGTAAAATTCAAATCACTTTGCATCGCCCACAGGGCAGTAAATAATAAAGGCCCAGAAAAACTCAGACACCTGATCTCTGCATATGCCCCCATCAGGCCACTAAGGTCCTCCCACTCGAACCTCCTCAGTACCACCAGAATTAAAAAATCCAGATGGGGAGGCAGATCCTTCTCACACCCGATCCCAAAACTGTGGAATGAGCTACCTCTGGACCTAAGAGGGCTGCAAAGTGAACTGGCATTTAGTAAAAAGCTGAAGACCTGGCTATTCCCGTGAAACCACTAATGGGCTTTGTCTCTCACCACTGCTCTCAGTCAGCGCGGGGAAGCCTCTGGGTAGCCATGCGCTATATAAATCTCAAATCAAATCAAGGCATGGACATGGAGGAGGAGGATCAGAATTGGCTCAGAAAAAAAGGTTTTTATATCCTTTTAAAAATCGCTGCAGACAAAATATGGAAAACGGGCCAAGACTAGCATCCACTGTAGGAGCTAATGTTATCTTTTTAATTGTCTGATGTCTGATGTTTTCAGTTGATGTTGTGGCTTTTAGCAATAAGGTCAAACAAATCTCATAAAATAGCAGGGCAATGATCAATAGTGGGTCTACTCAATGCGGGCAATGACCACCAGAAACATGAGATAAATACACTAACTGTATAGGCCAATACCTTAACAAGTAGACCAATACCTTTTCAAGCGGACCAAACCTAAACACAGGATACTATAATCAAAGCCATCATGCACTCCCGGAAGCTAATATTATTAGCCTGGTTGCATTATCTAATAATAAAGCATCAATACACAGGATGGGAAAGTGATAAGAATTTCACTGATGGGCCAGGTCACTGCAGGTAGCCTTGTAGAACACTGTACATACAGCACTAAAGGTCCAATCAATAGCTTAGAAGCACTTAAGTGTACCTGCTCAGCCTGTATTTAGCCTTCAATTGAGTTGAAAAGCTAGCTTTCAGGTGTGGCCTTTTTTCGTTCATTATTCTTCACAGCAAGAGGCTGCATATCCAAAATGGAATACCTACAAATGAGAAGCTATATGGAAACCTAGTACTCAGAGAGCTTCCACTCTTCTTTGAATGCAAATGAAATGCTAGATGGGCTCATTTTAGATTTACGGCTTTTCCTCATGAGTAAGGCCAATGTGATTATAAGTAACATGTATTAGGACACATCCTTAGTTGCAAAGGCAATGCCTTAGCAATGGTGCTTAATTCTGCATCTTTGGCAAAGCCCCTCAACACTGGCCTTCTTCTGCCTAAAGCAGCACTGGCCTTCATGGACACCTGCATCTTTTGCAACGCCCCCGCGCCCCCACCCGCCCTCTCCCCTAGCCCTCCCCTCTTTCCCTTACCCTTTACAAGAGAGGAAACAAGGTCTAGCAGCTACGTTGTTCACAAGTTTCCGGAAGCCAGATTTGTAAATCTGCTCTTGCACTGGGCACATTGTTAATGGCCTACAGAAACAAATTAAGACACAAAGGCACCTATTACATAGCGATTATTGCTGCACCTTAAAGTATATAATTCCACCAGCAGTAATGTCAACAGTATTGCAATTATGAATTACAAAGAGTGGTAAGAAATACAGCTGAAGTAAATATCATAGGGAAATTAACTCTGGACTATTTAAAGAAAAAGTAAGAGCACAACATACATTTCAATGGATTCAGTACTGCCAGCGGAGAAGTTTACTTCCAGGTTCTAAGAATAACCTGTCAAAAATACAGTTCAATTTTAGAGGCAGATATAGGACTACTACATGGCTAACACTCCGGTACTATTATCCGAGTGGTTTGCGGCCACATCAAACAACCAAATCACACTCTGCAGTATCTAACCATGGATTTTAAGTTCGGGACAGGCGATCTTATTTTGGGAGGCAAATGTTTCAAGCAATATTTCTTTATGTAACTGTAAATGTTGACAGCAATGAGGTCACTCCAGAGGTAACCTAGTGCAGCGCATTTTACTCCTAGGCTTTGATTATAACTGGCAATGTTTATTAATTACCGCCTGCAGTACTCCTACGGAGCTTTCTGTAACTACATCCAAATTATCAGTATTTGGGAAATTTAGAAACTGGTAACGACGCCAAGAAAAAAAAATGCACATGGTTAACTATAGAGAAATCATCACGTGGATGGGCTAATACACCGTTTGTTGCTACTGGTTGTCTGAGTCTCTGCCCCACTGAGACATTTTGAAACCGAAAATGAGAATCCCTTTAACTTTGCAGCTTTGTTCGGATGCTTTTCTCGCAGGTGTGCAAAGGATAGCTTTCATGTCCATGTAAGGGAGCTGATTTGTTACGTGAAAGCTGCACATAAGTAGGGCTGTGCAGAACAAATGGCAAAAAGTCGAAGGATGGCAAATGGGACTAAAATTCAGCTATGCAGGAAAAACTAGAGAAACAGGCAATTTTTAGCCTGAAACACCAACGAACCAGTAATTTAGCGGCAGTTCGTAGATCGCTGAAAAATTAGCACCAACGATACACTTTGTCCACTGTACCATCCACCTCCACCCCAGGTAAGTAGTTTAATCCCTCTTAGCACACGATTCATCATCATAGCACTCTCCGTGTCCATTGTGGCCCCACCCGTGCCCGAGTCCTAGCGCCAAGGGCGAGTGACTTGGATTTTTTTCACCAGTTGAGCTTTCTCTCCATAACTCGGTAAGAGAACACGCGCAGGACCGCTCGCACCACGTTTAGGCCAATGGCCACTCCATCAATAAGCACAACAATGACAAGCAGGTGCCTCCAATAGCTGGATGAACATCATCAAGTTTAAAAGAATACTATCAGGGCGATGTTCTACACATGGTCCTCACGCACCACTTTTAGATGCGAGTGAGTTTTATTTATTGCACAGTTACTTAAAACCATTTGCAATATAACTTACATACATTTTTAAAAGAAATGAAAACATTTGGATCACAATTGGTTAAAAACCTTTCATACAAAATAAGTTCACGTACGGCATTATATGAACCAACTAACAGAAAATGTGTTATATACATTAAAAACAACAACAACAAAAAAAAAGAGATTACCAGTTCAACCTCATTGCAAATTTAATGTATCTACTAGAATTGATATTTAAAAACGGCATAGTCACAAACTAATTGCTGGAGACTGATTATTTAACAGACTAGATGGTCTTTTATATTGCCTGGCCCCTCTTCTTCAATAAGCCTAAGACGCAGCTCGGCCATGTATCTCCCAAATCTGGCCAAGTCTGACGGTAAGGTGCAGGAAAAAAGAATCCAAGTTGCTTCTTTCACTGTCCGGACCCCGTTACGCAGCCATATTTGTTTTAAAAGCTTCTGACGGGGCTGAAGCATGCAGGGACAACAACAAATCAAGTGTAGCAGAGATTCAGATTTAAAGTTGCAGATTCTACATCTAATTTTGAATTCAAGGAACTTCCACCCCGGGTTTAATGCTTTAATTGGGAGGGGCACTAGTCTGGCCCATAAAATGTTTTTTAGTGCTTTCCTTCCCAGTGCTTGGCTGAGATAGGGCTGGGTTTTATGCCCTGCATATGATGTCATCAGCCCGGGTTGACCTCTTCCTGTTACATAGTCCGCTAGGTCGTTTTTATGTGACAGTTGGTAGCATTGTTTATTGATTGAGTTTTTAATGGCCAGATAGTTTATTGCTCCTTGATCCCAGTTTTGAGTTACTAAACCCAACTTTCCCACTGCTTCCTCCATATAACATTGCCATGGGTAGGTTGACCCCCCGTAGATCGACTTGAGCATGCTCTTTAAGCTTCCGGCTGGTGCTGCGAGTACTTGATAGTAGTATTTCGCATGCGTTCCCAAACATTCTTTGTTTTGTTGCCTCAGTCCAAATTCCAAGCGGATTAGGCTGTTGAGAGTGTATTTTGGCAATTTAAAAATGCGTTTATAGGCCTGGCATTGTGCTTTGTCTAGCATGGATTCCATTTTTCCCGGGAATGCCTGCTGTGCATACCCTGCAGTTGCCCTGATTTTAGCTTGTATTACTTTTCTGATGGGAACTGTAGTTGGACTTTGCATTAGCTCATGTAGTTTGCATAGGGCATAAGTTGTTGACTGTGCTTTGGCCTTCATTTTATGCAGATGTAGTGTTGCTTTGCCCGTTTCACTTAGCCAGCACCCGAGGTAATTGTAGGATTTCGCAGCCGAGATGATCTCTTTGCCCACATGCCATTTCAATAGTGCTTTTTTTTTAGAAATTGACAGAAAATTACTACTTTGGTCTTTTGAGCATTTATTATTAGTTCATTTCTTTTGTTGTAATTGTTAAGGGCGTCTAGACCCCTTTGTAACCTGATTTTCGTGTGGTCCATTATCACTAAATCATCTGCGTATTGTAATATTTGAAGTTTGTTAGTTCCGATTTTGGGAGTTACAAGACTGGCATTGTGGAGCTTCTTCACCAAATCAGCGGTATATAGATTAAACAATGTAGGGGCAAGTACACATCCCTGTTTTAATCCACGGTTTGTCAAGCACTTCTTCGTTGTGGTGTTGTCTACTAGCTTTACTTTGATCCAGGTGTTACTGTACAAAGAGATAATGGCGTTGAGAAGACCTGCTGGAATATGCCAGTTGCGAAGTTTGGCCCAGAGCTTGTATCGAGACACCCCATCGAATGCAGCTGAGTAGTCTACGAAGCATGCAAAAACTGGTTTGTTTTTACTATTTGCTTGCTGGCTAAGATACGACATGGCCACGATGTTGTCAATTATGGAGCAGCCTTTACGAAATCCAGTTTGATAGGGAGGGGTGGGGGGGGAAGGATTTCGTTTTCTTTGATCCATCTATTCAATAGAGTGGTTGCGTAGGCTTTTCCTTCAATGTCCAAGAGGGCAATTTTAGATGCAATGGGCTCAACAGACCCTAATGTACTTCTCCATCTTTTTAATTTGTATCGGTCACGCATACTCACCTCAGACCATAAAGTACCACTCTTAAGTTATCTCCCGGTGATGTTCACCTAACCTCCAGCACCAAAACCGCTGGGCAAAGCACTGACCATGTTACTATATCACCGAGCACATGAGCCAGTGACCCACCCATACTCTGTTATCCATGTTCAGCCCCAGATGCTCTGTTCAACTGCTAGTGGTCCAACGTTGCTATTCCTACTATCACGGTCTCAAAGGCACTATCTCCTATTACAGGGAAATTTCAGTCTTTGGTTGTCTAAAGGCAAACTCTAGTGGTGAAGATCGCAAGTACTGCGTAATGCACACTTCACCAGAACACAAAGTCAGTACCAATGAATGATTGCTGAAGTCTGCACCTAAAGCAGTCTTGAGTGCAAAACTCCTGACATGAGCCGAAAACTCCCACCAGGGAACAGCGCCTAATTGTTGTAAGGACACTCTTCTTTAATTGCCCAAACCTAACAATTTTATAGCAAGATTGGATGCATTATTTAGTAGTTGTTTCTTTGTACAGAAACAAGAAAAAACTAAAATTCCTTAGGACAATAAAAAGTGAAATAAATCAGAATATGTAAAGTCTATCAAACAGATGTGTTCTCATTGTTGAAACAGAAACACATAAAACGCCTTTTTTCTTAACTGCGTTTTCAGAAAACTACTTTATATTTTGGTATCCAATTTTAAATATTACCAACATCACAGTTTACACGCATATTTACAGAATAGTATCTCTAGCAAAACTGCAATGCTCTGTCAATTTTCTGCAAGGAAGTTTTCTTCCACATTGCTGGTTTTATTCCGATGTTCCCATATTGCTAATAAACATCTGTTATACGTCGGCAGAGTCAAGAGACTGCTCCGGGTGAAAGTGTGTTCTACAAACATCTGTTATGTTAAGCACCTATAATAAGCTCGACAACTTCTTATTGTCTGAATACTAACTTGGTAGCTTGTCTTATTTCTTCTAAGACCCCAACGTAAACATCACTGGCAGCCACTATCTTGTTCAATCGTTTTCTTGAAACAAAAGTCAGAAACAAAGAAACTAAACAACGACCCACTCTACTGTCTAACTGTATGTTGCAGGTTGACGGTTAGCACCTACAAATGGCATTAGCTATTAAAACGTGTAGTGTCCTTAAGCTACATGGTGCCCTTGCAAATTATATCCAGACACTGGTGCATTTCATCATGGCCAATCTGTCAAATTCACTTTATCTGTAAATAATATAATCTCCCTTGACCTATGTGCCGTCAGAGCGCTAGGTGCAAAAGTTCGAAATGTTCTGCTGTTGTAACAAGAATAAATGTGAAGAGGTCATGCAAAATAAATTCCAGATTCTTAGCACATCCGTGCACTACCACAACCTACTTTTATAATGATTAGGGTTCCCAGTTTTATGCTCTCATCAATTCAATCTATATATACTCAAATGTATTTTTGAACACCTTATTGCCATTGTATATGGAAATAAACCCGCAGCAGACATTTACAAATTAAAACTATGCACCTGCCTGCTTACTGATACAAGTTAATGACCGTTTTCTGTCACATCACAAGAGGTTAGCAGATATCGTGACTGGAACCACTTGTGATTGCATTCAAACAACCACTGAAGTGTAGCACAGAGCAGCACTTGAAGGTAGCATATGTAATATAGCAGTCTATTTGTGGGTGGGTGGTGGAATCCTCCCTCTGGGGAGAAGCTGTGCCTCTAGTGGAGAAGTTGTGGCTCTAGTGGGCCTGGGGACAGCTTTAGATCATGACAGCCACTATGCGATCATGGGAAGGTCAAATTAGTGCCAAAGATCCCCCATCTAAATTAATCAAAGAAAGGCCATTCTACTTAAAGCACTGTATCAAAACAAACTGTTCATTTCTCAAGATGATAATTTGGTGTGACAGATGCTATATTCTTTTGTTCTCAATACTGTGGAGTGGAAGAATTGTTGTTGTCCCACCACCCTACTCCAAGTCAACAAAGCAAAAGTTAGCCTCGACCCTTTTTCGTCAAAGTGAAATACAAGCCTGCTGCATGCTTCTTCTCGTCTAACAAAACAAGCAAAAACCGTGATTTTTGGGTTGAGATCCCTACATGGTTACAAGATTAAATCTCATAAATTTATAACCATGTTAAAATTTGCTATATTTTGGAGAACAGAGCTGTGGAGTTCCAATCAGTTAATGCAGAACGAGATTAATAAGTACAGACATTGGTGAAAATTTAGGATCAAATACAAGACTGAAAAGGTTAAAAGGAAAATGAGAAACAATCTCAACCACTTTCCTAAAACAAACTATTGCTGCTGTTCACATCTTTTCACCAGGTTACAGCCATAAGTTTATTTCAATATTAAACAATACCCAATGTTTTTCTTTGCATTCAACCTGGGCGTCTTTCTCCTACAGCTGCCAATTTTCTGACTTGATCAATGCGACTGTCATTTGGATTAAGTGTCCCACTCTGCAGAATTAATTTGACATTTATCATCTGCCCAGGAGTCTGCACACGCGTAGTAAGTTCTTTATCAAGCACTATAGTTTGAGCAGTTTTAAGAGGTCATGGATTAACTTTTACAGCAATATGATCCAAAGAACTATCAGTCATGCCACAGAAACTACTTTGCAGCAGTAAAAATGAACTCCCCAAAGTAAGTCTTGTAATGGACTCATGCTATTGATTTTTCCAATGCTGATCACTGTGTCACCACTGGATTCTCGTAAAAGATACTGTGGGTCACTCAATGATGGCCTGTGCATTAAACAATGCTTGCTCTCTGGGCTCTTATTAAGTCTAGGTTTTGACAGTGAGGATGACAAACAGACCTACTGCTAGCACAACCCAAGTACAGTGGTCTTTAGGTCCATCCCGTTCCACCATTGGCTTTCTTCGACCAGCATCTTTCAGGCATTGGCTTAAGACTATCAATTGTGTCTTGGCTCAGGTCAGTGGAGTATTAATCTCTCACCGAATGCATCTTCTCGCCTACACTAGGGTGCTTCAAATGAACTGTATGAGTGCAATTTTAGCAATGTCTGTTAACTTCTGCTGGTTCCATTCCCTGCGACTAAGAGTACTAATGGTAAGGGTCTTAGCAGATCAGCAGCCGTACTAATGGCTGTGCAAAAGCATGATTTAAGTGTTCACATCACTACAAACATAAGAAGCATTCATTTATATTGTTACAAACGGCCTGCATGCTCTCGAATCGAAATATGCATAAATAAGGTTAACCCTCTTCACATATGACCTACCACTTTATCACCATCGACATGGTTTAAGCTGCTCTGTAAGGTTATAGGAGGGTGCAAGAGTAAATAAGATGGGCCCTACAGGGTCAGTACTTAAATCTCCAATAGCACTCCCAAAGTTCTAATCAAGTATCTCATCTATAACACCGCTCAGCATGCTGGCGGCCACGCACAATACCCTATACACAGGAATGTTATGAGGTTTTATTGTCTAAGCATTGATAATCATATGGCCAAAGACGCAACGATATAGGAACCGTGCAAATAACATGGACAGATACAGAGAGCCCTGCAGTATACTGTTCCAACACACTAAACCCAAAGAGTTCCCGAAGCTCAGCCCAACACAACATTGTGGACCCACGGCGTAAATACTGCGCTCTGACCCCGGCCCTGAACACACACGTCCTCCCACACCCGATACACACTGGCCCTTCGCGATACACACCCTTCCATCTCTAACCACACAAGCCGCCCTAGAATGGACCCTTCCAACAGTGAAGCCTTATATGCCCCTCTTTCCTTGCCTTCCGACCACCTCACAACTTCCATACCACCGTCATCACAGTGCCCCTAAATCCCACTGCCCCAAACACTCGGGCCCCACCCTAATACACACTGCTCCCATTTACTCTGCCGCGCCCTAGGCTCACCGATAGTGGAGATGAAGGTAGTATTGAAGGCGTCTTCGCTGAAGCGGAAGAGCAAGCATGTTTTCCCCACCCCGCTGTCCCCTATCAGCAGTAACTTGAACAGATAGTCGTAAGTCTTCGCCATCTTCCGCTCACTGCTTGGGGCGGAGGGACGCACAGCCGACTGGGTGGGGGCATCCGAGACACGTGACCCTACTTTTAGCCAACCACTGCTTGCGGCTGAGAGACTAGCTGTCGGTTGGGTGGGGTTGTAGGGTCACGTGTTTATACGTAACCAATCGTTTTATTTAGCTAAAAAGCAAAAGCAGCGGTAGAGTCTTCCAAAGGACGTCACTGTATGACTAACCAATCAGTGCCTGGAGACAAGGGAAACTAACCTTTGGTGGGCGTAACGCAAAAAAGTACGTGTCTTGTGAGCTCACTAACGAGAAGTTGTCTGACCCTAAACCGAGAACAGTGTTTCTAGAGCTTAAACTATCTCACCTAATTATTGCCAGAAACCAGAGGTGTCAACCTTCTGCCTAAACGTCCTCCTTGCAGTACAGGATATGTGGTAGTATATAAGGCGAAAATCGGTAATCTCAAACGAAATCAAAGGCTGCCATCTTGGAGATAAAATGATCAGAAGATTTCGGAACCCAAAAGTAACAATACTGTTACTGATGGCTACTTTTACCTTCAGATTCATTCTGGGACATAGCTTCGGAGGTGGGGGGAGGGGGTTGTTGGGGGTGTTACTGTGGCAAATGGAAAGACACTGCTTCAAGTTCCGTTTAGGGTAAGTATCTTTATTCTCTTACAGCTTCACCCACGGCATGGAGCGACTGCCTGGACAGACGGTCGAACCGCTACTGCCTTTACTAATCGAACCTTCCTTCCAGCGTTCACTCCATGCACGCGAATCCATTTAAGTCTTTACAACCCAAGAACCTATGACACAAGAACATTCCAAACCATACTCATACTACATCACCTCCCCCCTAACACAAAATAAACAAAAACAATTAACACATTAATAACATATCAAAATGCAGGTAATTAAGCAAATACGAATAAATGTTCAAAACTCAGATAATCCAGCCAATAACTTCTTCACCAATACTCGCCCTCCCCCCCAATTTGAGGGTAACATTAAAAACAAACAGGAAAAAAAAAGAACATCTAACAACATTTTTGAACCTAATAGGAACTCTTCTGACCCGGTAGCTAGACTCTTTCTCATGGTAGTATACCCCACATCAGACCCACTGGTCCTTGAGTCTAACCCCGAGGTACCACATCCAAACCAACGTCTGTCACCGTTCCACTCGCCGTCCCAGCTTGCAGCCAATGTGTCCATTCATGATCCTTCATCCTGTCCTTCCTGTGCTCAATAACCCCAGCCTGCTCCTGTGTTACTTTCACCAGCTGCCTCTTGTTCCACCAATCTTTACCATCCACAAAAGCTGCTTCTTTACTGACTCTGCAAACCTGCACTGGAACTGAAAATATCAAGTCCCCTTCTCTTACCTTAAGGGGTTTCTTAACCATCACCCAATCTCCCACTGACACATCCTTGTCAGCCAGATAATCTTACTTGCCAAATTTTCTTTTCATCAATAACTGCTTTTCTCTCATCATGGTTGCCACACTACCATCGCTTAACTCCCTACCTACTCTCTCACTCTTCACTACCCCCAAACAAGACGGAAATAAAGTTGTGTGCGCTAACTTGCCCCTCAACAGTGTAAAAGGTGCGGTACCTGTGGTACAGTGTGGTGACGTGTTATAACTCCACACTTTCTGCTCAAGACCTGCAGCAATTGCCGCTTGAATCCCTTCCTTTAACACCTTGTTACCTTGCTCCACTAAGCCATTCGAACTGGGCGAATATAACGCCACTTTAAGGTGCTTAATATCCCGCCCCTGCATGAATTTGCACATTTTAATCGGACACAAAGTCTGTCCCATTGTCAGTTACTATAGCTTTAGGAGCCCCCTCCAACCAAAATATCCTTTTTAAAAATTCAATAGTATTATATCAGGCGCTTCCACAAATTTGTAATACATTCACTTTGAATAATAATCCATAGCCAAAATCAAATATTTCATTTATGCTGGCAAAATCGCATTTGGCCCTGAGAAATCCAAACCAATTTTTTCCCAGGCAGCTTCAGGAAATTGAGTAGGATGCAATGGTGTCTGCACAGTCTTCCAGTGTTTATCCAACAGCAAGCACTCAGTAAAGTTATCTATCATCCTCCTAACTTGAGCATCCACGGCAGGCCACCAATAGTGCTGTTTCACTTTCATACTTGTCTTAGTAGCCCCCATGTGCCCTTGATGCGCCACCCTTATGATAGACTCCCGCAAATCTGCAGGGTGAATGAATCAATCACCTCTCACCACCATGTCGTCGTTCACCGATAACTCATCCGCTACTTGTGCAAAATTGCTCAAGTGCTCATTCAAACATCTCACTTCTTGCCATTTATGCATAGTATACTCTATTACTTTAGCCAGAGTGGCATCTTTTCTGGACGCCTCCCTCCAATCGCTTTCCAACATAACAGAACTACATTCTGCAACGGCATCAACCACCGCTACACATTCTACATCACCCTCAACGAGATCCTCCTCATCGTCCTTTTCCATCAGCATTCTGAATAAGCAATCAGCCCGGAAGTTTTTCCCTCCTGCAATGAGCCTTATCTCGAAATTGTACTCCTGTAACCTTGACACCAGTCTAGTGAGTCTGGCTGACATGTTATTGCTATTTACCTTACTAAAGATGAAAGTTAACAGCTTTTGATCTGTATATTTCTTGAACTTGCGGCCCCAAATATACATTTTGAATTTCTGTGTTGCCCATACGCAAGACAGTGCCTCATGCTCAATTGTACTGTACTGACATTCTAACTCCTTCAATGATCTCGATGCAAACGCTACAGTTTGCTCTCTACCTTCCACCCTCTGGCTGACCACCGCCCCCAAACCATGCATGCTCGCATCCACCGTTATAATCGAGGTGCCGTCCCTCCAAAAAGCATGAAGAGATTGAGCGGATATAATTAGCTCTTTCACCTTCTCATACACCACTTCAAGCTCCTCAGACTAGTTAAACTTTTGTCCCTTTTTTAGCAGTGCATGTAATGGTTCCACTGTTTGCTTGTAATTCACTACAAATCTAGCATAAGATTCTGCTAACCACCAAAATGAGCGGAGAGTATCCCTTGGTGCTTTTGCCTCCTTTATAGCTCTAATCACAGAGAACTTAGGTCTGATGCCCACCTCTGACACGGTGTGTCCCAAATTCTCCAACTCTCTCACTGCAAATTTACATTTATCAGCCCTTACAGTCATCCCTCGTTCACACAGCATAGATAACACCTTCCTCAATAACTTGTTATGCTCTTCCAAACTCTGCAAAAAAATCAAGATATCATCCAAATATGCCTGCACTCCCTTTGTGTCACGAAATAGCGAGTCCATGAGCCTCTGAAACACACTGGCTGCTGAGGCCAGTCCGAATGGAAGTCTCAGGAATTTATACTGCCCAAATGTGTTACGAACATGGTCAACTCCTGAGAGTCCTTTGATAGCGGCACCTGATGATAGGCTGATCTTAGATCTATCAAGCAGAACCACTTAGCTCCCCCAATGTTCGCTAAAAGCTCCTGAATCCTAGGCAGGGGGTGGCAGTCTACGACAATATTTGTGTTGAGGCCACGAAGGTCCGCACACAGTCTAATTTCTCCTGTTTTTTTCCCCGAGCCACCACAATGGGTGCCACCCAATGCGATGAATTGGTAGGTTGAATAATGCCCTGTGTACACAACCCCTGTAGTGTGGTCTTTAACTTCTCCCTTACACTCATAGGAACAGGTCATACCTTGTGTGCCACTAGATGCACATTCGGCAACAGCTTAATTCTGTGTTCCACTCCCTTCACTAGACCTACTTGTTCGCTAAATACCGTATTAAATTCTGCTAACAGTTCTTAAACAACCTTTTCTGTTTCATCCACATTACACACAGATACCTCGCGTACCCTTATAGGTTCCTTATCACCCGGTACCAAGTACCGTCCCATCCTTGCTAGGTCTTTCCACCCAACTATATTCTTCCCCTTGACTGCCACATAAACTTTTGTATCAATCTCTCTGCCAAGCACTTGTATATTGGCTACCAAATACCCCACTATCGCAATATCTTTTTCCCCGAAAGCTTTGGGGTTTACATCTGTTTTCAGCAGAGCAAAATCTTTTCCCCAATTTTCATAAAATGTGGAATCTCTAAGTATCGTTATGGGCGACCCCGAGTCCGCTATCACTTGCATCTCCGTGTTATTAATCGTTCCTACACATAATGGTCCATTCACCTCCATAGGCTCCACGTCACTATCCAATGTTAACACCACATTGTTCAAGGACTCTGCACACATGTCCATTTCCACATCCACACTGTTCACTTTCAACGGCTTCTTATTTCCCCTGCAAACCTTCTGGAAATGCCCAATTTTCTTACAATTCAAACATCGTTTACCTAAGGCTGGGCACCCAGTAAAATTGCTTAGATGAGATTTTGAACCGCATCTATAACAAAAACTGGGGCCTCTTTTTTGCAACATCCTTTGCGACTTATCCATTGTGCCCACCTCATATAACCCTTCTTCATTGTTCTCCTCCTGAGGAGAAACCATATTAACCCTAGAAACCGTTTCCAACTGCATTGCCTTTGTTGAAATTGTAGATCTTTCAATTCTTAATGCTAAGTCGATCACTTCTGTTAGAGAAGGATTTTTACAACCCAGCAACCTTTCTTTGATTTTGCGGGAAGCACAATTAAACACAAATTGTTCCCTACTGTAGTCATCAGCCAAGGGACCGAACCCACAAGTGGTTGCCAATACTCTCAATGCTGATATATATTCCTCCACCTTTTCTTCCTCCAATTGTTTACGCTTGTAAAAGTTATGTCGCTCCAGCATAATATTAGGGTTATCCGAATTCTGTTTCTTAAGTCTGGCGATTGCTTCCAAATATACATTCCACTGTTTGTCCCCGGACTGACCCTGGGGAGGTGGTATTGGAGGTAAACTGTCGAAAATGCGTTGTGCTGCTTGACCAAGGCTTCCAAACAACAAAGCAAATTGATGCGGTGGGGCATAATATGTGTAACTGCAACAAATGATGGACGGAATGCTGAATGATTCAAACATTCTCCCCCAGTCAAGAGATCTGGGTTATAAATCCATTGTTCTTTTGCCCACTGCGCCACCCCAGTTTGGACCCAGCCATATGCAAATCAGTCTTGATCCTGTGCCTCATGGGAACAGTCACGACCGAACTGCCAAGCCAGGTCCTCCCTGGACCCGAAACAAGCATCCTGAGACCGGTTTCAGGGTATGTCACCCTTCATCAGCCAGGCTAGCTTGAATCCAGTTAAACGAAAAAACAGGTTCCTGTGGACACTCAATGATTGATATTTCAATACATATCAGCACAATCGCAATGAAACGGAGGTAAAAATGGTGTCAGAGAGAAAAAAGACATATAACACAGAGTGTATGGAGAAACAAGGTAATTTATATAATAAATTCACATTGTTACCGAATTCAGTGCAGAGTGTCCCAAGTGAGAGTGAAACCTATCAATATGGATTGTGACTTTTTGTGACATAAAAACAAGGTTTCAATGTTTGTACAGAAACGACCATTCGATTGATACAGAATAAATGTTTACAGCCTCCTAGTATAATAGTAGGAACTGAGAATTTGGTTCGCTTCAAGTTGTCGACGATGTTTCGACCCAGCTATCAATACGGGGTCTCATCAGGACCTATCAATGATGGGACACCTGAAAGAGTGATAGTCAATGTATCATTTGGAAGAATTGTAAGGAATGGACAGACTGTAACCGAATTTTAATTGAATTCGGTATCCTACCTGGGGATGACTAACAATTGGCGTAGTGAGCACCTGTGGGAGTGAAAGGTAGTAAGGGGTACTCACATAGGGCCGGCCAGGCACTGTATGGGCAGAAGGTTAAAGAGTTATTTACATTAGGAATGCATATCAGGAAAGTTCACTGAACATCGTCAATAGGGCGTATAACACTTACCCTATGGGAGGGAGGGTATTGGCAGTCAAAAATGTCCGGTGGTATGTTGGTAAAATTGTGTATCCAGAAGACGGTGTCTGAAATGGTATCATAACACCTTGTCACAATCAATTATCAAAATGTATACGGCAGAGGAGGGGTTAATTGCTTAAGGGCTCTCTTACCGCGTGGTGCTGGTTAATAGCAAGCCTAGGGTAGATTAGAGGCCTTTTGCTGTCTGCGGTAACTCGGAGTCCGTTTCCGGTATGGGATCCTAAAATAACAATACAAGGTATTGTCAGTAATTATGGCTGAGTACGACATGTGGTAGGAAAGGGGACTGCGGGCGTAATCGAGTCTCTTACCGGTTTTAGATAATAGAAGGGTAGTCCAATGAAGGGTTCAGTATTGATCTGTAGCAGAAAGAAATCTTGCCAATGATATGTAGGAGACCTGCTCTCGTCCGTCTCCGCTCGAACAATGTCAAGACCGATCGGTCCTCTCCAGTCTTGATTTATAGTCTTTGTGCGCGCTCTGCTGGCAGGAAGCAGCACATGCGGGCAGACCTTGCTAGGTGATGTTTTTCATGGTGAGAAGGATCTCGTTTGTAGGACAGAATGATTGTGGCATTCCGGGATCATGTGTGGCACGTATTGTGGAGATCTTAGAGGTGTGTAATCAGGAATGCTAAATAAAAGCGGCAATTTAATTAGTCACACTTTGTCACATAACGAAGATGTTCTCTATGTCTATTGAATGAGGTTTAATCCTTATACAAACGGATAATGTAGGCCCATGTTGTGGGGGGCTTAGATGAACGTGATATGGAATGCTAAGAAACAGTGAGTAAATTAATAACATTTATCGCATGGCGAGGATGTTTTCTATGTCTATTGTGGGATTGACATAGGCTCGCCTGGTCACTTAGTTGTTCCCGCTGCTGCGATGCTGGTTGTAAAAGACTGTAATGGCAGGTTGATTAATAAATGTAATATATTTCTGATGATACATTTCAAATTCAGCAATACATTATTATTGTATATAAGTATAGTAATATCACAAAATGAATAAACATCAATTGATGGTTATACTTTCGTAGCATTGCCCTAGAAAAGTATCAATTTGTCACATATGTGTTAGTGTGTCATACATATTGATTACACAATTACATAGATGCGAATTGACAACCTGTATAATAACAATATCTGTCCGATAATGTTTGGTGGTATCCTCTTCACGGGTACCACCTTCCCAGAAATGGAAATGGACACTATATGTACAATGATATTTGATGGTTAAAATCAATGACAATAAGACTTTAATTAGCCACAGTAGAAACGAACCCACGCCATTCTTCACTTGTGTTAAGTCCCTGATCAATAGACTTCGTTCGTTCTATCCATTGGCATTCTAATCTTTGTAGTATATGGGTCCGGGCACCCCCTCTTTCCGGTAGGAACGCTCTTTCCACTACTTGCCACTTTAGATCGTCCGCAGTGTGATTTTTTTCATTGTAGTGGGCTACCAGAGGGGCATTGGCGATGGAACATCTTATTCTGCTACGGTGTTGACTTATTTGTGTCTTGATGGGTTGGCATGTTTGTCCTATGTAGGGTAATTGGCAAGGGCACCATATACAATATACTACGTTTCGTGTATTGCAATTAGAGAAAAAGTTGAGGGACTGTTTGATGTTCCCATGTTCGAAGATGTTAGTGTCAAAAGTTAGGGCACATGCTACACAGTTGCCACATCTGAGATGACCCTTGATTTCAGGTAACCCCCAAGCTGATTCTAGTGTCCCTGGTCTTGGACTAATCTTGCCTTGGGTTGAGGAATGGACAAGATGATCTTTAATGTTTTTGCCACGTTTAAACGCAAACATGGGTGCTTCCATGGTGGGGTCTACATTTTGAATAAGATGCCAATTCTTTTTGAATAGTTTCTGAATTTTGTTGGTGTGTATCCCAAACGTGGTGACACAAATCAATTTTTCGAGGGTGGTTTTCTTTCTTTGGGGTCAATAGTTCTTCTCTAGGACAGAACCATGCTCGTTTGAGGGCGTTTCCCACTATCTTATTGGGGTAACCCCTGGCTTGAAGTTTGGCTCTCAGTGTTTGTGCCTCCCTCATGTAGTCCTCTTTGCGAGAACAGTTTCTCCGGAGGCAGAGAAACTGACCAAAAGGTAGTCCATCTCTTAACGCACGAGGGTCGTTGCTGTTGTAAGAGAGGAGAGTGTTTCTTTCGGTCGGTTTTCTGCGAAGACTGATGTACAATGTTCCCTCATTATTTTTAATAGTGAGGTTCAGAAAAGCTATTTCTGATTTGTGTATAGTTGATGTAAATGTGAGGTGTCTTTGGACATTGTTCAGATATTTACCGAATTTGTGAAAATCAATTTCAGTGCCAGACCAGATAAGGAAACTATCGTCGATGTAGCGTTTCCAGCAATTTATGTTGGTACGATATACATTTTGAGCAGATAAGGCATATGCTTGTTCGATGTAATCCATGTAAATATTGGCTAGATTTGGGGCAAAAACGGCTCCCATTGATGTCCCAGAGCACTGTTGGTAATACTTCCCATCCAAGAGAAAATAGTTGTATTGTAATGCAATGCGTAAAAGGGAAATGATAAAAGTAGTAGGGACTTGTAAGGGCCGTGTTCGTGTCTCTAGTAATTTTTCAACTAGCTGAATGCTCTCTTCTTGAGGTATGTTTGTGTATAGTGATGTTATGTCTAGGGTGGCCAACCAGTCTGTTTCTGCATTGAAGAGCCTATTGTCCACTAGGTTTATCATAAACATACTGTCTCTCACGTACGTCTCTTGTATGGGGACAAAGTCTTTTAGGAAGAAATCGATATATCTACCAATGGGTTCCAAAGCTGAACCACAGCCCAACAGAATGGGGCGTCCCGGAGGGTTCGTGATACTCTTGTGGATTTTGGGCAGGGTGTATAACACCGGAGTACAAGGGCTCTCAGTGTGAAAGTACTCAAATTCTTTTTTGGTGATATATCCTAGTTCTCTAGATTCTGTGGTCACCTTGAGAATCTCTGTTTTGATATTAGACAATCGATTGGCCGGCAATGCTTTGTAGTACATTTGGTCTGAGATTTGTTTGTTAATCTCTACGTCATATTCTTTCCGATCCTGAATTATGATGCCTCCACCCTTATCAGCTGGTTTAAGGATTATAGTCTTGTCATTTTTTAAGGTTTGTAGTGCCTTTCTCTCAGCTTTACTGATGTTGTAAGGGATAAAACACCAGGCTGATTTAATGTTTTCTAGTCCACTCAACGTCAGTTTTTCGAAAGTCAGTAGTTCTGGTGGCATCATAGAGTTAGGAGGATAAAAAATAGAAGGTGGTCGTAGGCCTGTCACTGTTTGTTGTACAGTGAAGTCTTTATCTTTGAAAAATATTTTCAATCTTATTTTCCTAAAGAATTTGAATAGCTCGGCAAGTGAGGAATGTACCAGGCATTTTTAGAGAAGACCCTAAATTCAAGGGATGGTTTAGCCATATTTCTACAACCTGCTCCCCCCATTGGATGGTGCTCGGACCGCCATAGAACACGCCAAGGCAGAACTAAAAGAAATAGAGGACTTAGAACGAGAACTTCTAGGAGGTGATAGTGTAGCAGACACCAAAGCACTTGTCGATGAACTCAATAAAACCATCGATGAGTTTAACACACATGAATTAAAGAAAAAGGCAGACAAAGTTACAAAAGACATACCAAATTTTACCAAAGAAAAAGCCTATCCCTACCTCAGAGAGGATTATTACACCACCATATCAGCCCAGAACAGACAGAACACTTGGGGAAGGTTCAAAAGGAACCAACCAATCACATTTTCAGAGTCCTCAGGTGGCTCGGAAGATTCAGACGCACAACCAGGTCCCAGCCGTTCTGACAGTCACCCATGTCAGCCTTTTTTAGAAAGAGGCCCACAAGGCAAAGGCAAGACGTGGTACCAGTACCCAGGGGAACGCCAGACCAGGAGGAAACATTATCAGTGGGGCCCACAACCATACTAGAGTCTCCGGAAAGAAATATGGAAAGGATACCCATATTCAATCTACCACAACATCTACTATCCTCCGCAGAGATTTCACTACTAAGCAGAGGTTTATCCTTTGTAATTACTGAAAAAACATTTTTTTTAAATTTAAAAACCGAGTTCTGCACTGAATTCAGTAACAATGTGAATTTATTATATAAATTACCTTGTTTCTCCATACACTCTGTGTTATATGTCTTTTTTCTCTCTGACACCTTTTTTACTTCCGTTTCATGGCGATTGTGCTGATATGTATTGAAATATCAATCATTGAGTGTCCACAGGAACCTCTGTTTTTTCGTTTAATTGTAAGTACCCTGGTTCCGTGTGAGTAGGGTGTCCCTTGTGTCTCCATAGTGTAACTGCAACAAATGATGGACGGAATGCTGAATGATTCAAACATTCTCCCTCAGTCAAGAGATCTGGGTTAAACCCATCGTTCTTTTGCCCACTACGCCACCCCAGTTTGGACCCAGCCATATGCAAATCAGTCTTGACCCTATGCCTCATGGGAACAGTCCAGACCGAACTGCCAAGCCAGGTCCTCCATGGACCAGAAACAAGCATCCTGGGACCGGTTTCAGGGTATGTCACCCTTCATCATCCAGGCTAACTTGAATCCAGTGGCACAGTGAGCAAGGGACCCACGTCTGGGCATACCCATCCCACTTAGGGCGAAAAGTATAACTGCAACAAATGATGGACGGAATGCTGAATGATTCAAACATTCTCCCGCAGTCAAGAGATCTGGGTTAAATCTGTCCATCAATTGTTGTTTTTGCATTTGTCACCCCGAGTGGGACGGGTATGCCCAGATGTGGGTCACGTGCTCTCCATGCCATTGGAGTCAAGCTCAGTTGCAAGAGCAGACTCGCCTCAGCCTCTGAAACTGCAGATGACATAGGAGCTGTGCCCCTCATCCCCAAAATAGGAGTAAGCGAAATCTCCCCCATATCGCCAACTACCAACATTGTGCGGCGGCACCTGCCCTCCTGTGCCTCTCCGCTGCTCACCGTGACCCCGATCGTGGCGCCATCCAAAAAGCGTGGGACCCACCGGTGGGTCAAACCGAATCCCAAAATGTCGCCAAATGTGGTAAATGGAAAGACACTGCTTCAAGTTCTGTTTAGGGTAAGTATCTTTATTCTATTACAGCTTCACCCAAGGCATGAAGTGACTGCCTGGACAGAAGGTCGAGCCGCAACTGCCTTTACTAATCGAACCTTCCTTCCAGTGTTCACTCCATGCACGTGAATCCATTTAAGTCATTACAACCCAAGAACCTATGACACAAAAACATTCCAAACCATACTCATACTACAGTTACACCCCCCCATTCTCTAATAAATAGTTGGGTACAGGTGCTCTCAGTCAGATATTGCATGGTGTCTGTCGGTTTTCACATGAGACAGAAAAAAGCGCTTGCACACTCATCTCCGTTTTAAAGATCTTAAAACATGTTGTTTATTTTACAAAATAATAATATCTTTTAAGTACCCTAGCAAGCCCCACTGCCCCTTAAACCCCCTTCATATTTTGCTTCTCATATAATTTATTTTGACATGATATGCCTGTGTGATTGTTGTAAGACACGTCCTCAGTCTTACTGACATTCATTAGCTTTTGAATGTCCCCAGATGTCAGACTGGGTCCTGAAACGTTGCAATAGCTTGTTGCACCAGTAGGTGGCGCTGGCTCCATCCCAGCATCGGATACAGTAGAAGAGTGACATTACTGGAGCCATATAGTCCCACCCTCGTGCCCTGATGTTAGTTCCTCATTTTCCAGGCCTTTCAGCTCTCAGTGAGTTTTTCAATTTTTTTCTCAAATTGTGCAGTGCTTAGGGGTGTCACTTCCCTTGAAGTCACGGTTTAAGCCCTGCCTCTTCTATTATTGACAAATATGCATCTCAAACCCCCACAAAGTCTGCTTGTGGTGCTTGGATTCATAACATGACTCCCAAGTCATGTAAAAAAAAAAATCTCAATCATGCATATTAAGGTGATTAAGGAGCGGGTCTCTAAGCTTTTCATGGCATGCACAACGAGAATTGGGTCAATGCTGTTCATAGTCTAGTCAAACTCTTCTCCCTCTTCCAAGTCATCCAAGCAAAAAAGGAGAAAGCATAAGAAGAAAAAAGAAAACTTGATATCTCAACGTCACTCGCACTCCCGAGATTGAGTCCAATCGACGCTGTCCGCCTCAAACAGATCCATCATCATAGCCAGGGTTGGTGGGCATTACTTTACCCAAGGACAATCTGCCAGCAGCACCACATCCTCCTCCGGCTCCTGCTCCAACTTCAGTTCCAGCTCCCTTGCCATTCGCTTCCCTGGCACCTATCCCTCTTACCCGGAGATTTCGGCTCCAGGAGCCAACACTATTAAGTTCTTGCATGCCATGACAGCGCACTTCAGGAATGCAGCTGTTCCTTCTGATGCACTTGCCAGCAGCATGGTTTCCGTTTGAGGCTCTGATTGGGTTATTGACAGTGGGTTCACACTTGGGGCCACTCAACCTCAGAGGCCTTACCCAAGGCACACCACATACACTGGATGGAGCACATTGCCACGACCCCTGCCCTGTTCCTCCACCGGCACCAACAGCGGAGCTTTCTCCGATGATAGCCCCTGCAAGAGAACAGCCCCAATGACAAAGGCCAGTCTCATGAGATCCAGGAGAGAAGCACAACGATTGGCTGAGGAGGCCAGGTACAGGGAGGAATCCCAGCGTGGGCCTACTGTGCAACACAATACTAGCAGACGATGGATGACATCTTCGGGGCAGATTTTGACCATATTTAGATGCCAGACATAATCTCCGTGATGATGAGGATGGCAGTGAGGTTGTAAACGTGCTACCTCTTGCACCCTTAGACATGGCTTACTACTTGGAGCTACTGACTGCCAGTCGTCTTGATACTTCTCTGGAAACAGAGAGGTAGTGCCCTTCTGGGCCGGCACCTCCTGAAGTAGCTTTCTTCCATGTGGTTCTGAGAAAGGTAGCAGAAGTGCTGGAGCTGCCATTAACAATAGTAAAGGTGAGGTCAAACATCTTGACCAAGATATTGAAACCTGTTTTTGTGGCTTTAGAACTACTGGTATCTTTTAACTCGAAAATATCTGGGTGGCTTGTGGCAAGTCATTTTTTACCCCAACGGTCAATAAGCATTGCTCACTAACACAGGCCAGCCCCAGGGGATCCAGGTTTTTTTTTTACGTATACCTCCGCAGAAACCTTACTGGTGCATGCTTAGTCCTGCTCTGTGCAGATTCTTGCAGCTTTCCCCATTACATCCCTAGACAGGTAATCGAAAGAACCTGAAGGCCGTGGAGAAAAAGGCATTTTCATCCGGGGTCACCATCTGTTTGCTGGTACGGTACACCCACATATTGGGGGAAATGGCTAACAGGGTGGTGTTGAGCCTACCAGAAAACCTGAAAGATCATTTCACAGAGGTGGTTAAGGGTCAGGACGCCTCCAAGCATGTTATTAGGACCGGTCTGGACACCATAAACTTGGTAGCCAGGGCCATGGAATCTTCAGTCACCTTGAGATGGTTGAGTGTTTTTTTCCGGTGATGTATATATAGGTGAGTCTTATGGATATGCCATTTGATGGTTGTTGCCTTTAGCCGACAGAGCCAACTCAGCCCTGGAGAAGTTCAAGGCGGGCAAAGCATCCTCAACCTGAGACTTCCACAGACCATACCAGAAGTTTTGCGGCTACACAAAAGTGTTTCCATTTCACCAATGCCAGCTCATTCATTAGCTGAACCAATTCCTGCTGCAATGAAGGGGCATAGTCAAAACAAAAGACAGACAGGCCCAGTAGCACTTCTCCCCCTCATCCTCCCAGGGCCACCTAGAAAGCCACATTAATTCCCATATATGGGAATACATACAGCCAGTTGGAGGGAGGGTATCCTATTTTCTAAAGGCCTGTAGTGCCATTAAAAAGGACCAATGGGTCTTGCAGATTATAGAAAAGGGATATGCCCTTCCCTTTCAGCAGATCCCACCCAAATCACTCCTCCCTCATAAGGAAAAGTTCAAGATGCTGTCCTTGGCTCAGTTGTTTTTAGAAGATGGGATGGTGTCTCTCAACTCGTAGGACACGTATTTTCACAGACCAATCCTGCAGTTGTACAGGAGCTACCTGTGGTTCATCCACTGGCAGTTTGTAGTTCTAATGTTTGGATTGATATTGGCACCCAGGGACGTGATCAAGGTAACAGCAGTGATCGTGGTGCATCCACAAAGGTTGGGAACCTCAGTGTTCCTATCCCTCAACTATTGGTTGCTCAAGGGGAGGTTGCTACTGCTAGTGCAGGACAACCTGAAGGATACAGCATCCCTGCTGTTCAGCTTAGGTTTTTTCCATCAGCTTACCTAAGTAGCACGTAGAGCCCTCCCAGCGTCTCCTGTTCATATGGACAGTACTATACTGAAAGGAAGCCAACACTCCAAAGTAAGGTAAAATGGAGTTTAATTTGTTCCAGCTGATATATGTCCAAGAGACCAATGAGCACTGAGCAAACTGTTCTCAGTACTCCCAACTTTCTGTAACTCTTTTTAAAGCAAAAGCAACACACAAAGAATTCTAAATAACAGATGCACATATGTGCATAACAAGAACCCAACACACCTCCCTCCTTTACACACAACAATTATACACATTCCCGCAAATAAAAAAACAGGAGACAGTGCTACTCAAAATCTTAAAATCTCCTTGAACGAACACTCTTTCTCTGCAATCTTCTTGTTATCAACCGATTAGTATCATTGGTAAGAGTTCTACGCACCAAACTCCTCGGAGAAATCTCTTTCCGGTCTCTACTCGTTACTGAGGAATCAGTCTCACTGTATTTTGTTTCCAGCGCTCTTCTATTCACCACATTATCAACGTGACGGCAGATGTCATCACACACAACAACCTATCTTTGTTCCACCATCTTCCATCATCCAATTTTACCGTACTGGTTCTTACTTCAGACACCTTTTTGGGGCCATAAACTGCCTTTGACCGAACACCTGGCATTTTCACTCATCAGATCTCTAACTGCAACATGCACACAGCTTGTATTGGCATCAATATTTGCTGACTGAACTAGTTTCCCTCTTCTCTTCCACAACTTGCACTTCATCTTATGAGTGATCTATGATTTATCCATAGCCTTTTTAGTTTCATACCTGGTACACTTACTCTCTAAAGAACAAAAGGCGACACACTATTGTCAGCACTGGGTGTGGCGCGCAAAGCCCATAATATATTTTTTTAGTTCTACAGACCAGTCAACACCATTCGGAAGATATAATTGGATATTTTCCATATTTGCCCTATTCATTCTTTCCACCAAACTATTTCTGCGGGAATGGTACACCGATGTGATAGTATGCCTAATTCCAAGTTCAGCAAGCAAATTTCCAAATTCAGTCAACATAAATTACGAACCATTGTCCAGCAATATCTCATCGGATATGCAAAAACTATTAAGTGTGACTCAAAAGAAAATACAATAAAAAATTGTTAAATATGGTACAGTGTTTCTTCATGCAACTGTATGTAACAGACTCGGAAGTAAAGTACAAATAATACTAACAATGTAATCATGGTGTGCATATCACTGAAGTACATGCAATAACGTTCGGTTGGATATTCCGTCATAGCAAAATGTACATGTAGGTTAGGGGTGTTCGCATCTCCGATTGATATGCATCATGTAGAAAACATCATAGTAACCATTGATGTGTTATGATCTCTGAATTACAGTGCAATTCATATTGGTGTGTATATCACTGGAGTACAGACAAAAAATGAGGTGGGTGTGCAGATCATCGATCGATATGCTGCTCAAAGCCACTAACTGATATGTAACATTGGGTTGATTTGAATAAAATCGAACGATTGTGTCAGTTGTTTAAATAAAATAAGGTACCATGGTTGGACTTGGCCCTTCCTGCAGGGTTATCCCAAAACATTTTTGCCTTCCTCCTATTTTTTGTTGAATTTGTTTTTGTTAGCCATAGGACTCTGTGCACTTTACCACTGCTAACCAGTGCTAAAGTGCTTGTGCTCGCCCCTTAAACATGGTAACACTGACTTATACCCATTTGGAATATTTAATTTACTTATACGTCCCTAGTAGAGTGGCACTACATGTGGCCAGGGCCTTTAAATTAAATGCTACTATTGGGCTTGCAGCACCTATTGTGCCACCCACTTAAGTAGCCCTTTAAACATATCTCAAGCCTGCCGCTGCAGAGCCTGTGTGTAAACCTTTTGCCAGGCCCAAACCTTCCCTTTTACACATATAGATCACCCCTAGGGTAGGCCCTGGACAGCTCAGAGAACAGGGTGCAGTGCATTAAAAGTTGGACATGTACTTTTAAGGTTTACATGTCCTGGTAGTGAAAAACTCTTAAATTCGTTTTTCACAACTGCAAGGCCTATCTCTCCCATAGGATTACATTAGAGTTGCCTTATTAAATTTTATAACTGTAATTTCCAAATTGGAAGAGATAACTGGTTCATGTTTGGTGTCTCTGCAATCCTAATTTAAAATCCTAACTTATGGTGTAGTCAGATTTTAAATTGAAATTTTGAAAAAGCCACATTTTGAAAGTTGGCATTTTCTTGCCTGTGCTTGCAGCCTGTCTCTGGTAGCATGATTGTGTGTAGTTGACAATTGGGCTTTGTGTATTCCTCCTAGACAGCCACACACAATGGGAGCTTAGATGTGACTGTATGGGCCATCACTGGAAGGATGGTAAAGAGGAGCTGGGCACAGTCCCACTTACACTTGAATAGGCTGTGTCCTGTTTCCACACAAAGGGCTGCATACCCTCTATAGTTAGTCTGGAGCCAGAGTAGGGAAGGCAGGGCATCTGTGCACTTCAAAGGCATACCTCTAGAAGTTTCTTACCAGTTCAAAGGCACAACTGTGTATAAAAGAACGACCTCAGACACCACCACTTCAGTACACTTCTGGACCTGTGGATACTCTGCGAGGTAGAAGGTCTGCGGTGCTGCTAAAAGGACTGCCACTATGCTGGACTGCTGCTTTACAAGGAACTGCTGCCCTGCTGTGCTGGCCTGCTGCCCTATTGCCAGGGAAAAAGAACTGGACCTGCAATTTCATCTTGAACCCAGGACCCCAGAGTGACTCAAAGGGCTAGGCTGCTGGCCTCCTGATCTGAGCCTCAGGGACATAAAAGGCTCCCCAACAGCTCCAGGACCCGTCTTTAGTGAGTTCCTGACCCCCAAGTGCTGCTTCTCAGATCCTGGACCCTTGGTGTTGCTCTTGAGCTCTTGAATTCAAGCTTTTGGGCTGTTCGCAACAGCGAACAGGCCCATTTGCACCAGAACCACGCCGCTCTCACCGAAAATCAGCGTGACCCAGCGCTGGCCCGGCTCTTCCCATAGCAGCATCAACAGCCGCGGGGGACTGCCAACGAGAACCTCCAGCCCACTCGTCAGTAACTCCCGGTATGCTCTTTGCGCCACGCTGACTGTCTCCCACAACACTCTCCTTGCTCCTCGCAGCCCTCTCCAATGTGAACAGGACTCTTGGCACCACACTTGAGAAGGTAAACCTTCACTGGGACTAATCTGGGACTGTAATGACTCATGCTCCATTGCAGTCGGCCTGAACTTTTGACTTTGACCCAGTCCGATACAACCAGACAGCCGTGGTAGGAGCATTGTCCTTTTACGCGGTATATTGCAGTTTATTCTTTACAATCTCATAACTCTGGTTCTACTGATTGTCATTTTGGTCTTGTTTTATTTAATAAATCAAGCTCTAGTTTTCTAACCTGGTGTGAGATATTTTTGTGTGGTGTTTTTACTGTATTCCTATTTGAAGTGTTGCACAAATACTTTACACTTTGCCTCTAAGTTAAGCTTGAATTCTCTGTGCCAAGCTACCAGGGAGTGAGCACAGGTTAATTTGAACTTTCCTTGTGCCTTACCCTTACTAGGATTGTGGTTGCTGCTTGACCAGGGCTCACACCCCAGTCAACCAGTAACCCAATTTGTAACAACCTTGATAACTGACATATTTTTTCCAAATGCTCGTTTCCACGGTGGGTTTTGACCAGTTAAAAGATGGCATCATGCACATTTGACGCTTAGCGTATGATGTGTTGCTAAAAGCATGCCTGATTCGAAAATGGAACCGTAGACGTCAACGTACTTACAAGATGGTGATGATGAAGTCATAGATGATGTGACAAGTGCACCTCCTTTCTGAAATCATTAGTAGGCTGGAAATAAGTTTAGCATTTAGCATGCAATGCGGATCGGAATGGGGTTCAGCTGAGCAATCATCAGAGTCTTGGACTGGGCTGACAGTTTCTCGGACTGAGATGACACAAGAGTAGATAAAGGAATGGCAGTCACCACCCTTGAAATTATCACAGGATAAGCATGGTTAGATTCTTTTGGCAGTTCGTGACCAATTGAAAGGTTGACGACACTCCAAAGTAAGGTAAAATGGAGTTTAATTGCTTCAAGCTAATATATATCCAACAGAGCCTGGAGCACAGAAGAATTACTCCAGAACTCCTTTCAAAGCAATACACAAAGAATTCTAAACAACAGGTGCACATGCATGTATAACAAGAACCCCGTATAGACACAAACAGATTTATGGGCTTACCCTGTTCCCAAAGAATCCAGGACATAAGGGATATGATTTGGATGTTTCGAAGGGAGCTCTAGTTTCAATCCTGACAGATCTTTGTCTGCTAGGTCTACTGGCTTCTGCTGGTCACACGCACACAGGCACATGAGGGCTTTCCAGTCGTGCCTCTGTTTTCAGCGATTCGAGCAGGGCAAAAAACCTTTCAGATGTCATCAGAATTCCCCTGGACACTGCAACAGACTTGCTCTGGCGGGCGGTAGAGTAGAAACTGTAATTTGCACACCACCAGCAACCACAGTAGTGATGGAAACATTCACCTCAGCTTGTGTTGTGCATCTGGAGAAACTGGAGATCAGGGCCTCTGGGCTCCAGAACAGCAGGTTCATCACATCAGCTGGTTCGAGCTGCAGATGATTATCCTATCCCTCAAAGCTTTCCTGCCTTTCCTATATGGCTGATATGTCCATATCTTTACAGACAACATGACCATTAGCTGGTAGGTGAAGAATTGAACAGGCGTGGGGTCTTCGCTGCCATGAAGCTCTATGGCTCTGGGCCTGGGCGCACATGCATGGGGTCTGGCTGGTCATACACCATCTGTTCGGCTCTCTGAACACCAGAGCTGACAGCCTGAGTCAATGCCATCTTGCCAAACGTGTTGCATATGTATGTGGTATTTTTTAGAGTGAACCTAGCTGATAAGGAAGCAGGGTACTGTACAGGGTTATTGGCAATCATATATTCAATGAATGATAGGAGAAGTAGCTGGTTAATGGATTGTTACTGCATGGTGAAATAATGTTCTTCAGCGCTTACCTAAATTAGGGCAGGGTTGGGGCGGTCCTTATAGATATGGCGATGTTGTTCCAGATCCTGGGTGCATCGGTGGGTAGGCCTTCTGCTTTGTTGTTTTCTTTTTCTTTGGCATCTTCAGCTGGAGGTGGTTCAAACCATCTTTGCCCTATGGGTCACTTCTTAGATGGATCTCTTTGCCACACAGAAGAATGTTCACTGCTCTTAGTTCTTTGCCCTCCAGTTTTGCCTGGGGAATGAGTGGGAACACCTGACCTCCTTTTACCTGCCACTGGAGATAGCATGACCCTATCAGCTCGTCGCCCTGCCACAAATGGCTTACATCAAACGTTGGAACAATTTTGTTGCCTGGTGTGCAAATGAGCATGTAGGTCCCTTGAAGGCACAGTTGTCAGATGTGTTATGTTTTCCCTTTCTCTAGCCCTGCAATGAAGAACAGTGTACTCTGTTAAAGATTAAATTGCAGCCCTTTTGGTATTTATTTGTCTTCTAGATCAGCCACCTTTGTTTAAGTCCGAGACTGTTTTAAGGTGTTTTAGAAGAGCATACATAAATGTTTTCTCCTTCACCTTTTGTTATGACCCAGTGAGAGCTCAATTTGATTATAACATTCTTGATGGCAACCTCTACTTATTTGCCAGTTTGGACTGTTGGCCTTTAACCCTTTCGGTGCGTCGGACGCGCGGGAGCCGTCCGACGCATAAGTGGTCCTGTGCGTCGGACGGCTCCTGCGCGTCCGACGGCTCCTGCGCGTCCAACGCCATTACCCAGGGAATCCCTCTGGTGCGGGCACCAGAGGGATTCCCTTAACCCCCAAAGAGCCTCGTGAGCTGGGGAAGAGCTTCCCCAGCTCCCGAGGCCCCCCCCAGGTTTCCCTGAAATGACGATCAGCGCGCACGTCACGCTGACGTCATTTCAGTGAAACCAAAACTGAAATGAGCCAAGAGGCTCATTTCAGTTTCCCTTTTTACGTGCTCAGGGGGCTATCTCAGCCCCCTGAGCACATAGAAAGACGGGAGAGGTATCATTGGAAAGGGGAGAATCTCCCCTTTCCAATGGTACCTGTCCCCAGTGGATCCCTGCTTGGGGATTGCCCCAGGAGGGCGATCCCCAAGCAGGGATCCACCCACTAGGCACCAGGGAGGGGGGAGCGGCCCCTTGGGCAAGGGCCTTTGCTCCCCCCAAAATAATTTGGGCATATTTAGTCTTTTTGCCCCCCCTGGGTGGCAGATGGGGCAGTAGCCCCCAATCTGCCCCCTCTGGGGGGCAGAAATCCCACTAGATACAAGGGATTTTTTTATATATTATAATTAGGGGTGGGGGCTGCCCAATATGGGCATACCAATGCCCCCACCCCCCGCCACAAAGGTACAGTCTTTCTGCCCCCCCGGGGGGCAGAAAGCCCACTAGATACCAGGGATTAAAAAAAAAATTATAATTAGGGGTGGGGGCTGCCCAATATGGGCATGCCAATGCCCCCACCCCCTGCCGCAAAGGTAAAGTCTT
Source organism: Calotriton arnoldi (assembly GCA_963921515.1). Lineage (NCBI taxonomy): Eukaryota > Metazoa > Chordata > Amphibia > Caudata > Salamandridae > Calotriton > Calotriton arnoldi. The sequence continues at coordinate 1,444,873 of CAWUFW010002027.1, forward strand.
TCTGCCCCCCCTGGGGGGCAGATCGGGACAGTAGCCCCCAATCTGCCCCCCCCGGGGGGGGGCAGAAAGCCCACTAGACACCAGGTCTTTTTTCCCCCCCATGAATTTAGGGGTGGGGGTTGCCCAAGATGGGCATGCCAATGCTCCCCCCTCCCCCCACAAAATTCCAGTCTTTCTGCCTCCCCGGGGGCCAGATGGGGGCAGTAGCTCCCAATCTGCCCCCCCGGGGGGACAGAAAGCACCCTAGATGCCAGGGATTTTTTTTTATAGGCCCGGGGTGGGGGCTGCCCAGAATGGGCATGCTAATGCCCCCACCCTACCCCCCAAAGAAAACAAAAGACTTTCTGCCCCCCCAGGAGGCAGATGGGGGCAATAGCCCCTGATCTGCCCCCCGGGAGGGGGGGGCAGAAAGCCCACTAAGCGCCAGGGATTTTTTTTTATATAGGTAGGGGTGGGGGCTGCCCTGAATGGGCATGTCAATGCCCCCACCCAAAAAAAAATGCTACAGTCTTTCTGCACCCCCCTGGGAGGCAGATGGGGCAATAGCACTTATCTGCACCCCCTGGGGGGGGCAGAAAGCCCACTAGCCACCAGGGATTTTTTTCCCCCAAAGTTCGGGGTGGGGGCTGCCAAGAATGGACATGCCAATGCCCCCACCCACCCCAAAAAAGATGCCACAGTCTTTCTGCCCCTCCCAGGAGGCAGATGGGGCAGTAGCCCCTGATCTGCCCCCCGGGGGGGGCAGAAAGTCCACTATGCGCCAGCGAATATGCTGGCTTTTTTATACACAGGGGTGGGGGCTGACCAGAACGGGCATCCCAATGCCCCCCACCCCCCTAAAGAATAGCCACAGTCTTTCTGCCCCCCTCGGGGGCATATCGGGGCAATAGCCCGTGATTTCCCCCCTCCCCAGGGCGGCAGAAAGCCCACTAGGCACCGACTTGTTTTCCGGAATGTGCCTACCTGTGGATTTTGGGTCCTAGCGCAGCCGACACCTAGGGAAACATAGCAAACCTATATAATTTTGAAAACTAGACATTGAGGGGAATCCAGGATGGGGTGACTTGTGTGGCTCTCACTAAGTTCTGTTACCCAGAATCCCTTGCAAACCTCGAACTTAGTTAAAAAAAAAAACACATTTTCCTCACATTTCTGTGATGGAAAGTTCTGGGATCTGCATGGATCCACAAACTTCCACCCACCACGCATTCCCCAAAGTCTTCCGAGAAAAATGGTACCTCACTTGTGTGGGTAGGCCTAGTGCCCGCGACAGGAAACGGCCCAAAACGCAACGTGGACACGCCACATTTTCACAGTGAAAACGGACCCTCTTTTGGCAAAGTGCCTATCTGTAGATTTTGAACCCTAGCTCTGCCGGCACCTAGGGAAACAAACCAATACATTTTTGAAAACTAGACACCCAGGGTAATCCAGGATGGGGTGACTTGTGTGGCTCTCACCAGGTTCTGTTACCCAGAATCCCTTGCAAACCTCAAAATTTGTAAAAAAAATAAATACATTTTCCTCACATTTCTGTGGTGGAAAGTTCTGGAATCTGCGTGGATCCACAAAATTCCACCCACCCCGCATTCCCCAAAGTCTTCCGAGAAAAATGGTACCTCACTTGTGTGGGTAGGCCAAGTGCCCGCAACAGGAAACGGCCAAAACGCAAAGTGGACACACAACATTTTCACAGTGAAAACTGACCCTTTTTTTTGCAAAGTGCAAGGGCCCAAAACCTATTGAGGCGACATCAAAATTACCTATCATAAAACAACCTGGTTTTGCAAGGGGGGTCCCATTAGTTTTTGGCCCCGGGCTCGGCGGCCATCTAGGGAAACCTACCAAACCCACACATTTCTGAAAACTAGACACCCGGGGGAGTCCAGCAAGGTATGGCTTGCGTGGGTCCCCCAACATTTCCCTACCCAAAATCCCCTGCAAACCTCAAATTTAGCTGAAAAAATCACTTTTTTCTCAAATTTCTGTGTGGGAAAGTTCTGGCATCTGCGTGGATCCACAAATTTCCTTCTACACAGCATTTCCCCAGGTCTCCGGATAAAAATGGTACCTCACTTGTGTGGGTGGGTCAAGTACCCGCGACAGGCAAGGGCCCAAAACCTATTGAGGAGACATCAAAATGATCTATCACAAAACAACCTGGTTTTGCAAGGGGGGATCACCTGGGTTTTTGGCCCCGGGCTCGGCGGCCATCTAGGGAAACCTACCAAACCCACACATTTCTGAAAACTAGACACCCGGGGGAGTCCAGCAAGGTATGGCTTGCTTGGGTCCCCTAACATTTCCCTACCCAGAATCCCCTGCAAACCTCAAATTTTGTTGAAAAAATCAATTTATTCTCACATTTCTGTGTGGGGAAGTTGTAGGATCACTGGGTTGACACAAATTTCCTACCACCCAGCGTTCCTCCAGGTCTCCTGATAAAAATGGTACCTCACTTCGGTGGGTAGGCATAGTGGCTGCAACAGGAAATGGCCCAAATCGTACTGTGGAGACTTCAAAATTACCTATAACAAAACTATCTGGTTTTGGGGGGGGGGGCACCTGGTTCTTTGGCCCCTGGTTCGCCGCCATCTAGGGAAACCTACCAAACTCACACATTTATGAAAACTAGACACCCTGGGGAGTCCAATGAGGTATGGCAGGCGTGGATCCCCCAATGTTTCCCTACCCAAAATCCCCTGCAAACCTCAAATTTAGCTGAAAAAAACACATTTTCCACATATGTTTGTGTGGAATCACCGTGCCGGCACAAATGTCCTACTCCACAGCGTTCTCCTTAGTGTCCAGAGTAAAATGATACCTCACTTGTGTGGGTGTCCAATGCAGAATTGGCTAGAAACGTATTTTAAAAAAAATGTAGCGCTTAGAATTCTCGGTGCTATACCCTTATTCCCTATGTTTTGGGCTCTTCCCAGTCACAGGCCCATGCCCCACCCACACAAGTGAGGTATCATTTTACTCGGAACACTATTGAGAACGCTGTGGGGTTTGTGCCGGCACGGTGATTCCTCACACAAATTAATCTATACTCCTAAGGTAACATAATGCGATTAAATTTCTATCTTTCACCCTATCTGTATATATTCGATCTAAATGCCGATCGTCTTTGACGTTGTTCCCTGCACACATGCTATTGAAACTGCACTTATCTAGAAAAAGGTATTTCTGTTACTAATCTCACATAACCTGAATGAAACATTTATCTGGTAAATCATTCGCTTTTAATTAATGCTACCACTAAACTGAAATACTCTGTTCCTTGTGCAATATTTCTCAATTTTCCTTTATACATCTCTCTATGTCCTATATTACTGGTTCGCCACAATCTTCATCCAATCCTCCCTGGAGTTTAATCCTATTTCTACAGTATTCAGATAGCATATATACCATTGTTCCCTTTTTCTCCTTCTTGCGTCTGAATATATACAGATAGGGTGAAAGATAGAAATTTAATCGCATTATATTACCTTAGGAGTATAGATTAATTTGTGTGAGGATATTCACCGAATTATGTAGTAGAAAGATGAGGACACGCGATAGCCAAATCTATCTATTTCTGAATCGAGTGTTGATGTATTTATGTCCGGGGTAAAAATGGTAGCGTCAGCACAAGTTGGTAGTATGAAATTATCAAGCTCGGGTTAACCAATAGAAATTCAGGCAGCTCTATTTGAAACCGGGAATTTCCGGGCTCTGGTGTCGACAGATACGAAGGAGCAGGACTGACGTGCAATATCTCGGCCACAGCCTATTAGGTGAGAGCAATCTGCATGGTGGCGTTTCATTTAGCATTATAGAGAGCGGTTGGGGAGACAGGATCGTGGTATATCCGCTGTAACAAAATATTGGCTTTTTAAGCATGGGTACCTAGTTCCATGTTTTTTACATATCCGACAAATAGACGGTATGTGAACAGTGGGCTTTTGTTTTGTTCCATATCTGTAGCATTACGAGGAAGAGGAGGACGTGAATGCCCCTCGAGTTGGGAACATGCTACGACCGTTGGTTTAGTGCAACCCACGAGCTAACATAAAATAAGGTAGGATTTTTCTATACAAGCGCATGAGGGGCTACCAGTCGAGTGAGGGCAGTTTTTTGACACAAACATTATTCGTTCGCTTCAGGTGTGAGAACTGGTAGCATGGGAGTCGGAATCTTTTTATCGATTTGAGGCAATGGGACATTCTCGACCGTGGTGGTATAGACCATTTTTTATAGCAAGGTAGGAGTGGTTTGAGCCCCCCTGTGAGATATGGGGTGTAAATGTATGAGCTATATGTTTTGCTCCTATAGGACATTGACATAGGCCTTTTTGGTTTGTCCAATAAATAGGTTGCAGTTCTGGGATTCACTCGGATCGGGATATTTATCTAAAGGACTGTTGGATGCAAGATCTAAAGAGTTTTTAGTATTTTTAATAGAACACAGTTTTTCCAGATATAAGGTACCTCATATGGATTTAAAACAATGTGAGGATAATAACATAATAATTAAAGAGGTATAGGCCAAATATATAAAAGAGATGTAGGAGTGTGGAAATATTGGACGTATGGAAACAATGAGGCAATAGTAATAAAGATCTTATAGGGCCAAATGTAATAATATAGATCAGATGGGGGCATGTGTCTAAAAATAATTTTGCATGATGTGATGTTTATATATAGTGTTTATTATTAAAAAAAAAATTTAGGAATTTTATGTAGTATCATAAGAGAATGTAGATAATGTGAATTCTACATACAAGCATGTTGCTGTCTGTACGGATTGTGTGTATTTTTAAGAGGGGCTCTCTAGATAATAAGGTGATTACAGTTCCCTTGCTTTGATAAAATTGTGTATATTAAATATTATCTATTAGACAAATATAGATAAAAAAGTTTCTTTTTATATTTATATATATTTGTTTTACACAGGGTCTTTTAATGAAAAGGAATATTACAGAGAAAATTCAAAGAGTGTCTTGAAAAAGATGGACTAATAATTGTAAAACCATCGAAACGCGTCGACGCAAATTTAGCTACATAATCCTTGGAGAAACACGGTTCTGCAATTGTTAATTGAGGAAGGCATTCAGATCGTGTCCTTATGTGTAGTTGTTTTAGGATATGTACTGTTAATGACAAAATAGAGTGTCTAAAGGTTTTTTTTCTCACTTTTATGTGGGGGTATTATGTCCGTTTTGTCCTGTGTAATGTTGTAACGTCTGTTTGAATTGATTTTACTAAGTATATGGAATGTATCAATGAATTTTTATTGTGATTATATAACTAGAATTTTTTTATTTTTTGTGAGAATAGGATTTTAATAAAAACATCTTTTTAATATTCAAATTTAGGTGTCAGTATCTGATTGTATTTAAGTTGGTTTGGAGCTGACAACCAGCATTAGTGTGAATTTGATAAGCAATAGTTCGTCTTTTTAAATGAGTAACGATCTAGTGTGTTTGTAGTGTTGCCCGAGGGGAAACATTTTTGTTTTACCCCCCTTGCAAAACCAGGTTGTTTTGTGATAGGTAATTTTGATGTCACCTCAATAGGTTTTGGGCCCTTGCCTGTCGCGGGTACTTGACCCACACAAGTGAGGTACCATTTTTCTCAGAAGACTTGGGGGAATGCGGGGTGGGTGGAATTTTGTGGATCCACACACATTCCAGAACTTTCCACCACAGAAATGTGAGGAAAATGTGTTTTTTGGACAAATTTTGAGGTTTGCAAGGGATTCTGGGTGACAGAACCTGGTGAAAGCCAGACAAGTCACCCCATCCTGGATTCCCCTGGGTGTCTAGTTTTTAAAAATGTATAGGTTTGCTAGGTTTCCCTAGGTGCCGGCAGAGCTAGGGTTCAAAATCTACAGCTAGGCACTTTGCAAAATAGTGTCAGTTTTCACTGTAAAATGTGGTGTGTCCACGTTGCGTTTTGGGCCGTTTCCTGTCGCAGGCACTAGGCCTACCCACACAAGTGAGGTACCATTTTTCTCGGAAGACTTTGGGGAATGCGGGGTGAGTGTAATTATGTGGATCCACGCAGATTCCAGAACTTTTCACCACAGAAATGTGAGGAAAATGTGTTTTTATTTTATACAAATTTTGAGGTTTGCAAGGGATTCTGGGTAACAGAACCTGGTGAGAGCCACACAAGTCACCCCATCCTGTATTCCCCTGGGTGTCTAGTTTTCAAAAATGTATTAGTTTGTTAGGTTTCCCTAGGTGCTGACAGAGCTAGGGTTAAAAATCTACAGCTAGGCACTTTGCCAAAAAAGGGTCAGTTTTCACTGTAAAATGTGGTGTGTCCACGTTGCGTTTTGGGCCGTTTCCTGTCGCAGGCACTAAGCCTACCCACACAAGTGAGGTACCATTTTTCTCGGAAGACTTTCGGGAACGCGGGGTGGGTGGAATTTTGTGGATCCATGCAGATTCCAGAACTTTCCACCACAGAAATGTGAGGAAAATGTGTTTTTTTGGACAAATATTTAGGTTTGCAAGGGATTCTAGGTAACAGAACCTGGTGAGAGTCAGTCAAGTCACCCCGTCTTGGATTCCCCTGCGTGTCTATTTTTCAAAAATGTACAGGTTTGCTAGGTTTCCCTAGGTGCCGACAGAGCTAGGGTTAAAAATCTACAGCTAGGCACTTTGCCAAAAAAGGGTCCGTTTTCACTGTGAAAATGTGGCATGTCCACATTGCGTTTTGGGCCGTTTCCTGTTGCGTGCACTAGGCCTACCCACACAAGTGAGGTACCATTTTTCTCGGAAGACTTTGGGGAACGCGGGGTGGGTGGAAGTTTGTGGATCCACGCAGATTCCAGAACTTTCCACCACAGAAATGTGAGGAAAATGTGTTTTTTTTTACAAATTATTAGGTTTGCAAGGGATTCTGGGTAACAGAACCTGGTGAGAGCCAGTCAAGTCACCCCATCCTGGATTCCCCTGGATGTCTAGTTTTCAAAAATGTATAGGTTTGCTAGGTTTCCCTAGGTGCTGGCAGAGTTAGGGTTCAAAATCTACAGCTAGGCACTTTGCAAAAAAAGGGTCCGTTTTCACTGTGAAAATGTGGTGTGTCCACGTTGCGTTTTGGGCCGTTTCCTGTCGCGGGCACTAGGCCTACCCACACAAGTGAGGTACCATTTTTCTCGAAAGACTTTCGGGAATGCGGGGTGGGTGGAATATTGTGGATCCATGCAGATTCCAGAACTTTCCACCACAGAAATGTGAGGAAAATGTGTTTTTTTGGACAAATATTTAGGTTTGCAAGGGATTCTGGGTAACAGAACCTGGTGAGAGTCAGTCAAGTCACCCCGTCTTGGATTCCCCTGGGTGTCTAGTTTTCAAAAATGTACAGGTTTGCTAGGTTTCCCTAGGTGGCGGCAGAGTTAGGGTTCAAAATCTACAGCTAGGCACTTTGCAAAAAAAGGGTCAGTTTTCACTGTGAAAATGTGGTGTGTCCACGTTGCGTTTTGTGCCGTTTCTTGTCGCGGGCACTAGGCCTACCCACACAAGTGAGGTACCATTTTTCTTGGAAGACTTTGGAGAACGTGGGGTGGGTGGAATTTTGTGGATCCACGCAGATTTCAGAACTTTCCACCACAGAAATGTGAGGAAAATGTGTTTTTTTTGACAAATGTTTAGGTTTGCAAGAGATTCTGGGTAACAGAACCTGGTGAGAGCCAGTCAAGTCACCCCATCCTGGATTCCCCTGGGTGTCTAGTTTTCTAAAATGTATAGGTTTGCTAGGTTTCCCTAGGTGCTGGCAGAATTAGGGTTCAAAATCTACAGCTAGGCACTTTGCAAAAAAAGGGTCCGTTTTCACTGTGAAAATGTGGTGTGTCCACGTTGCGTTTTGGGCCGTTTCCTGTCGCGGGCACTAGGCCTACCCACACAAGTGAGGTACCATTTTTCTCGGAAGACTTTGGGGAATGCGGGGTCGGTGGATTTTGTAGATCCACGCAGATTCCAGAACTTTCCACCACAGAAATGTGAGGAAAATGTGTTTTTTTTTACAGAGTTTTAGGTTTGCAAGGGATTCTGGGTAACAGAACCTGGTGAGAGCCAGTCATATCACCCCATCCTGGATTCCCCTGGGTGTCTAGTTTTAAAAAATGTATCGGTTTGCTAGGTTTCCCTAGGTGCTGGCAGAGTTAGGGTTCAAAATCTACAGCTAGGCACTTTGCATAAAAAGGGTCCGTTTTCACTGTGAAAATGTGGTGTGTCCACGTTGCATTTTGGGCCATTTCCTGTCGCGGGCACTAGGCCTACCCACACAAGTGAGGTACCATTTTTCTCAGAAGACTTTAGGGAATGTGGGGTGGGTGGAATTTTGTGGATCCATGCAGATTCCAGAACTTTCCACCACAGAAATGTGAGGAAAATGAGTTTTTTTGGATACATTTTTAGGTTTGCAAGGGATTCTGGGTAACAGAACCTGGTGAGAGCCAGTCAAGTCACCCGGTCTTGGATTCCCCTGCATGTCTGGTTTTCAAAAATGTACAGGTTTGCTAGGTTTCCCTAGGTGCCAGCAGAGCTAGGGTTCAAAATCTACAGCTAGGCACTTTGCAAAAAAAGGGTCCGTTTTCACTGTGAAAATGTGGTGTGTCCACATTGTGTTTTAGGCCGTTTCCTGTCGTGGGCACTAGGCCTACCCACACAAGTGAGGTACCATTTTTCTTGGAAGACTTTGGGGAACGCGGGGTGGGTGGAATTTTGTGGATCCACGCAGATTCCAGAACTTTCCACCACAGAAATGTGAGGAAAATGTGGTTTTTTTGACAAATCTTTAGGTTTGCAAGAGATTCTGGGTAACAGAACCTGGTGAGAGCCAGTCAAGTCACCCCATCCTGGATTCCCCTGGGTGTCTAGTTTCCAAAAATGTATAGGTTTGCTAGGTTTCCCTAGGTGCTGGCAGAGTTAGGGTTCAAAATCTACAGCTAGGCACTTTGCAAAAAAAGGGTCCGTTTTCACTGTGAAAATGTGGTGTGTCCACGTTGTGTTTTGGGCCGTTTCCTGTCGCAGGCACTAGGCCTACCCACACAAGTGAGGTACCATTTTTCTCGGAAGTCTTTGGGGAACGCGGGGGCCATGGAATTTTGTGGATCCACACGGATTCCAGAACTTTCCACCACAGAAATGTGAGGAAAATGTGTTTTTTTGACAGATTTTTAGGTTTGCAAGGGATTCTGGGTAACAGAACCTGATGAGAGCCAGTCATGTCACCCCATCCTGGATTCCCCTGGGTATCTAGTTTTCAAAAATGTTTAGGTTTGCTAGGTTTCCTTAGGTGCTGGCAGAGTTAGGGTTCAAAATCTACAGCTAGGCACTTTGCAAAAAAAGGGTCCGTTTTCACTGTGAAAATGTGGTGTCTCCACGTTGCGTTGTGGGCCATTTCCTGTCGCGGGCACTAGGCCTACCCACACAAGTGAGGTACCATTTTTCTCGGAAAACTTTCGGGAACGCGGGGTCGGTGGAATTTTGTGGATCCATGCAGATTCCAGAACTTCCACCACAGAAATGTGAGGAAAATGTGTTTTTTCGGACATATTTTTAGGTTTGCAAGGGATTGTGGGTAACAGAACCTGGTGACAGCCAGTCAAGTCACCCCATCTTGGATTCCCCTGGGTGTCTAGTGTTAAAAAATGTATAGGTTTGCTAGGTTTCCCTAGGTGCTGGCAGAGCTAGGGTTCAAAATCTACAGCTAGGCACTTTGCAAAAAAAGGGTCCGTTTTCACTGTGAAAATGTGGTGTGTCCACGTTGCGTTTTGGGCCGTTTCCTGTGGCGGGCACTAGGCCTACCCACACAAGTGAGGTACTATTTTTCTTGGAAGACTTTGGGGAACGCGGGGTGGGTGGAATTTTGTGGATCCACGCAGATTCCAGAACTTTCCACCACAGAAATGTGAGAAAAATGTGTTGTTTTTTTTACAAATTTGTAAGTTTGCAAGGGATTCTGGGTAATAGAACCTGGTAGGAGCCAGTCAAGTCACCCTATCCTGGATTCCCCAGCGTGTCTAGTTTTCAAAAATGTATTGGTTTGCTAGGTTTCCCTAGGTGCCGGCAGAGCTAGGGTTCAAAATCTACAGCTAGGCACTTTGCAAAAAAAAGGGTCAGTTTTCACTGTGAGAATGTGGTGTGTCCACGTTGCGTTTTGGGCTGTTTCCTGTCGCGGGCACTAGGCCTACCCACACAAGTGAGGTACCATTTTTCTTGGAAGACTTTGGGGAACGCGGGGTGGGTGGAATTTTGTGGATCCACGCAGATTCCAGAACTTTCCACCACAGAAATGTGAAAAAAATGTGGTTTGTTTTACAATTTGTTAAGTTTGCAAGGGATTCTGGGTAATAGAACCTGGTGGCAGCCAGTCAAGTCACCCCTACCTGGATTACCCTGGGTGTCTAGTTTTCAAAAATGTATTGGTTTGCTAGGTTTCCCTAGGTGCTGGCAGAGCTAGGGTTCAAATTCTACAGCTAGGCACTTTGCAAAAAAAGGGTCAGTTTTCACTGTAAAAATAAAGTGTGTCCACGTTGCGTTTTGAGCCGTTTCCTGTCGCGGGCACTAGGCCTACCCACACAAGTGAGGTACCATTTTTATCGGGAAACTTAGGGTAACACAGAATTGTAGAGCAACTGTTATTACCTGTTGACTTTCGATGCATTTCTGCCTTCCAAATGAAAGACAATGTGTAAAAAAGAAGTCATTTTGAAAAATGACCTATAATTCTCATGCTAGTATGGGTACTCACAATTTCGAAAATATGCGAATATCTACTGTTTCTAAACTCTATATTTAGTTCTTATTTCAGAAATACATAGGTGTCTCTCAGACCGATTTTTCCATGTATATATTTTCCCAAATTAATTGCTTTATACCCGGTACATAATAAAAAACCATTGCAAGACGCTGCTCAGTTATTGGCTCTGGGTTCGTCGGGTTCTTGGTGAACCTACAAGTCCTATATATCCCCACAACCAGAAAGGTCCAGCGGATGCAACGGTTTATTGCTTTCAAACTGCTGTCATAATTAGAAGAAGTTACAGGTGAAAACGTTGACACAAATGGCTGTTTTTTTCAACTAATTTTCAATTTTTCCTATATTCAACAGTTAGTTTCTATAAAGAAACCTTGAAGGATCTTCACAAATGACCCCTTGCTAAATTCAGAATTTTGTCTACTTTTCTAAAATGGATAGCTTTCTAGGATCCATTATTGCTTTCATACCCAGTCTACCATTAACTGGAAGGAGGTTGAAAGCACAAAAAATTGCAAAAATAGGCTATGTCGCAGAAAAATGCCAAAACTGTATAAAAAAAATTTGGTTTTCTGACAAAAGTCTGCTTGTGCCTGAAATCTGGGAAGATGGTGATTTCAGCACCACAACCCCTTTTTTGATACTATTTGCAGGGAAAAAACCAGACGCTTTCATCTGTAGCCCTTTTTTCCCATTTTTCCCCCAAAAACTAAAATTTAGCTGTATTTTGGCTAATTTCTGGGTCCCCTCCAGGGGAATCCACAAACCCTGGGTACCTTTAGAATCCCCATGATGTTGGAAGAAAAGGACGCAAATTTGGCGTGGATACCTTATGTGGTCAAAAAGTTACAGGGGCCTAAGCGCGAACTACACCAAATAGCCAAAAAAAGGCTTAGCACAGGGGGGGAAAAGGCCTAGCAGCGAAGGGGTTAAAACTGTGATCCTGGTGGCTATGACTTCAGCGCAACGTGTCAGTGAGCTGCAAGCGCTGTGTGTGTGCCCCCATCCTTCACCTGCTTTTTCAAGGACAAACTGGTCCTGAGGACTACAGCTGCCCCAGGTGTCGAGCCCTTTCCGTATGGGGCAGTCTATTACTATTCCCACTTTTTAACCTCTGGACCACTGCACGAAAGGGGAGGAGAGATTATGATGGCTGAATCCCCAAAGAGTAGTCCGTTTTTACACCAACCAGACAAAAGAGTTCAGGTCTGATGACCAGCTCTTTGTAGGGTATGTAAGCAGTAAGAAGGGCAAGGCGGCCCAGAAGAGGACTTTGAAGAAGAGGCCTTTGTCACAATAGATCATCTTCTGCATTAAAATCTGTTTTGCCCTTGCTATGAAAGAACCACCCAACCAGACGAAATCCTTGCTCATTTCACCAGAGCAAAGGTTTGAACCTTGGCACTGGCCAGATGAGTTCCACTGAGATTTGCTTCACGATGACATGGGCTTCCTTTTACAATTATGCACAGCACTTTTGCTTAGATTTGGAAGTGGGAACAGATGGCCATTTCACACATTTCATGCTGCAGGATTTACAAGTCTAGCTGCTCCAGTAAATCCACCACCTAGCAGAGGGTACTGCTACGGTATCTCATTAAAAGTTGATGAATGTGCATGTAGAAGAATCCATCAGAATAAATAGTTACTTACCTTTGCTAACGGTCATTCTGATGGATACTCTACCTGAAGGTTCCTCATAGATCCCATCCACCTCATCATTCTGAAGATAGACCTCTTAAATGTAATAAGGTTCCAACTTGGTTCTGTTGCACTGTGCATTCACACTTTATCTGATGTTGTCCTTGTCTCTGCCTCTTTTAGGGCTCAGAAAAAAAGGACGTGGAAGTGATGTCATGGCGATGGGTGGCACTATATTGCTTCACCTATGTCACACCTGCACTACGTCCAGTGCCGAAAGGAACCAACACCACTTACTGGTGCAGGAGAGCTATTGCTAAGTTACTTGATCCAGTGTGATTCCTAGTGATATTCAAAATGGTGAGGAATCTGCAGGTAACTACAGTATCCACCGGAAAGCTTGCTACCAAAGGTAAGTAACCTTTTCTTTTGAACATAATGTAATTTCCAATATAAACCTTATGACATCCTATTTAACACCAATAATTAACTTAGGGTATATGCCCTACTATTTCTTTAAAATAAGAGTTTCCTCCTGTACAAAATATGGCTATTTCACGGGTCTGCCTGCAGATTTAAAACCTTCAATCTACAGGTGACATTTAACTTTCTATGCTATTGGTATATTTCCTGCACTATGTGCTGTAGCCTTACTGGAAACGTAAATATACAGATTGGTGGATAGCCAATTTTACTGTGTTTTAGGGGTCAGAGCACACTGGGACTGTATATTAGTGCCCCAGTGTGCAGAGTTAAAAACAATACCAGTCAGTAGAAAATGGTGGTGATCAAGCAAAAAGAGTAATTTTCTAACAGAGACCATAATCTTCTGTTCTGATTAGTGGCAAGGGAGACCGGTCTGAGCTCTCTGAAATTAGTTCTTGCTCACACACACACATAGCCACTAAAAGCTATCCCCAATCATGGATTGTGGTGCATATGTGCCTAAAGTTCTTTAATTAGTTTGGGCTGCGCCCTGGTATGGGGTTGTGTGCACTATGAGGAGGATTGTGGCACCAGACATTAATAATTACCATCCTTCCAACAGCTGTAAATAAAATATATATTCACAAGAATGTTAAACACAATATAAGAATGGGAACTCAACATTCTCATGGAACCTCACTTGAGACTCTTGATGTTTCATATAATTTTGGGAGTTATTGTAGCACTCAGATAAAATGAAGAAATATCCATCCAAGTATATATTTATTTATTTTCCAAGAATTTTCTGTTTCTGAGAATCTAATTTTTAAATAAACAATTGACCGGTGGCATCAGGACTCTCAGGCGTATAAGGCACCAGGCTGGGTGATGACTAGTCTGTTGTACTAGCAGGAGAATTGGGCCTATCCAGTATAAGTCTGGACAGGGACCTGCAGCAATTGGCATCTGAAATGGTGTTGTCCATCATCTCCAATCCTATGCCTACACTGCCAGCAGCCCCCAGCCCACTCCTCCTCTGCAGTGTGACCTCCCTAACATTATCCCCACACTCATTGAGGTGGAAGGATCAAGTAGACTGGACCACATCAAAAATAAAGGTAAATATTGCAGTCCAGACACGTAGTTAGATGGCAGTGAGCTGTGGAAGTCCAAGGCCTAAACAGATGTTGGTAACTGCGGGCGAGGAAACCAGAGTACCCCGGCAACAGAATGCCACCTCCCCAGGACCCCCAGCATCACAGATAAAGATATAGATGGCCAGAAGTCAACAACTTCCGATCGGACAAACTGAAGGATTGTAAAAAATTACATTAATGTTGGAATACCTCCAGCTCTCATTGTAAAAGTATACAATAACATCGATACCATGGTACCGTGGTATCATGCAAATAAATTGAAAGAAGGACTGAGGGCTGGAGGCTGCACAGCTTGGGCACCAGATCTCCAACATACATGGGTTGAAAGGTATGGAGGCTAGGAAACAGGGAATCCAGGGCAATGCAGCAACAAAAGCACTGCAACACACCATTTGAAGATGAGCAGAGTACTTGTGATCATGATAATCAGTTCGTATTGCACTCTGTTACTTTATATTATGTAATCATGGTATGAGAGCAGAAGTAGGCCAGGAGAATAATCATAGTGTGGCAGCAGATAGACTTGGAAGTAAAAAGAACCTATAGTGTAGTAAGAGGCAGATTAAATAAGCCCAGTGTGCATGCTTTTAGTATCCATTTGTGCACATCTATGCATAATGTAATAAGTGTGTGAAAGCAAAACAAACCTTGAGATTAAGGGCCTCATTTATATGTTGGCGGTATGTATACTCTTTTGCAATGGAGTATACATACCACCAACATGAAGATCCGCCGGCCCTATTTAAATGCAGGCAGACCTTCGTTTTGGCTACTGCAGTGACTACTTGGTCACTGCCATAGTCAAACCTCTCCAATGGCCCAACGGAATAAGGGCCATAACAGAAATGGCTACATGTCCACCCGCCCAATCAAGATGAGTGGACATGTAGCCATTTTTTTACTGTCCATCACTGCCAGGTAAACCCTGGTGGTGAGAGACAGTAAAAAACAAATAATGCCCCACCCCCTGCCATGGAAGATGACTCCCATGGTGGGGGGTACTTAATGATTGATATTACAATATATATATCAGCGCAGTCGCAATAAAGTGGGGGTACATAGATGTCAGAGAGAAAAAAGACATGTAACACAGACTGTGTAGAGAAACAAGGTATTTTATATATAAATTCACATATGTTATAGAGTTTCAGTGTGAAGTGTCCCAAGTGAAAAAAGTGAAACCTTTCAGTAAGGATTGTGACTTTTTGTGACATACAAACAAGGCTTCAATGTTGTTACAGAAATGACCATTCAATGGATATACAATAAATGTTAGCAGCCTCCTATTATAATAGTAGGAACTGAGAATTGGTTCACTTCAAGTTGTCGACGGCGTTTCGACCCAGCTAACAATGTGGGGTCTCATCAGGACCTATCAATGTAGGGACACCTGTGGATGACTGACAGTTATGGTGGTGAGCACCTGTGGGAGTGAAGGGTAGTAAAGGATACTCACTTAGGGCCCAGCCGGGCACCTATGGAGGGGGAGGGGTTGTACTGGCAATCAATAATATTCGATGGTGTGTTGGTTGAGTTTCTATATCCAGAAAGCGGTGTTGCGTGGTTAGTCATGGCCTGAGATACTTGGGGGGGCTTTGAAGTACTGCGGTAAACATCAATCCGTTTCCGTTGTAGAATCCGGTATTGAATATATTTGAGTAATCCAATGCGGGATTCAAGTAATTGCAATTACTCAAGCAGAGACAGACGAGTGCAGTTCTCTTTGATATCATGGGCGAGATTTTTCCGCTGTAAATTGACTCTGAACCCCGCATTGGATTACTCAAATATATTCAACAATATATTGAACAATATAGCCGTACCTTTTGAATATATCTCTGCAGGCACCAACTCCTCATTGACAATCATTTCACTTGCAATAATTGGAAATTCAGTGTTCACTGAAGCATCAACAATGTTTTGGCGAGTTAACATCTGCTATTCATCTTGTTCGATGTTGATGACAAGAGTAAATCAAGTTTCACAGGTATAGATGTCGAATTGTTGATGCAGGCAATGTCAATTGTTCCACTTATAGACATTCGTCTGATTCTATCACATTCTTTAACAGATAGTACAAGATAACTGTCAAAGACAATGTGCATGGTAAGGTGAACACTGACTTTGATATCTGCAGAACAGTCTGAACGACCGCTCCAAAGTTTTGATTGGATGAAATCTTGACCATTCGCAATTGTGACATAAAGTCCACAACAACAGCAGTTTTCAATAAGGACACCTTTTCGAATTGAAATTCCTCATGTGAAAGTTTTTTTTCGAGCTATTGTCGAGTTTGTGCTTCACTGGTTTGGTTGCAGCATCTCCATCGAATAATGTGTTTGTTGGAAGAAAATCATGCGACAGAATGTCCTTGATAAATCCACCCCTTTCATTTGTTACATCTATCTCTCTATGTGCTTGCGAAAGTAGTTTTTTTGTAACCTGTTTTGTAGTGGCTGGTTGGATGAAACTCTTACTATGGCAATTAAATCGTTGAAGTTTAGCTTTAGTGATTATGCCAAACAGCTTTTTCTCTTTCAATATACACAGGGCCAAGATATACACAGCGCCAAGATGGCGCCCGGAGAGCTACACGGGAGGACGGGAGCCAGGTACCGTGATGCCGCTTATTTTCCACTTGAACTCCCAGTGGTAGTCCACCTCACCCCGCAGTAGAGCAGTACTGTCGGCCGATCCCTTGGGGGTAGCTTCCTCGAGGAGGAGTTGGTTGGTGATACCCCCCTGCGGTGCTGGCACGGTGAAACCTGGCTCCCCCCACCCCCTTTTGCGAGACGCACGAACTGCCGCCGGAGATCTGGGGCGGAATTCATCCATGGTGCTCAGCTCGCGATTCTTTCATAGTTCTGATCATTTTGCTGCCGTAGGGAGACAAGATCGTTAATTGAAAGGTCTCCATTTCACAGAGGCTCCGCCAGGACACAATGGTGGCCGGTTGAATCGGCTCTGAGCAGAACGACTCCCGAATCTCTGGATGGGTGACAATAGCTCTGACTGTCGCCTGATGAATACCTCAGACTTGTGGCAGACACCTACGGCCCCGCTTCACCACCCAAGCACACACTGGCCGTCCTCCCCTCACCCCCTCTAATAAACTCAACATCTAGTACCTCCCATACGCGGCACGAACAATCCTTTCACGAGCTTCCCCTCCGGGGCAGCAAGCAGGGGGAGAATCCATTCGCTCAAGGGGATGCCTGACTCCAACATGGCGGCCGTGGGAGTCACGATCATCAGGATGAAGCTATTGAGGGTCCTCAAACTACCTGGGTGCCTGACCTCGTCTTGGCCTCCACACAAATGGACTAAACTCCTAGGCTCCTACCTTCTATTCTTCCATTCCTCACCCTTGAAACCCCTCCACCCACACTGGACTCCCTGGACTGGCACTTCGAGGTTACTCTAGTGAGGCTAGAGGTGCTCCCCCTCCACCCTGGCTCACCCACCTTGACATTAACTTTGGGATCTTCCTCTGACTGTTGAGACGTATCTAGCTGACCGATGCCCGGTGGAGCTACCTGCTAGCTAAAGAGGAGTTGGGCTGTGGATTTCCCCCGCGACCATCACCTACCCAGCCGGACCTTGGGCAGACTTTCCTTCGTCTCTCTGTCGTTTTCTCCCCCTACCCCTTTTTCCTTTCCCCCACCCCTTCTACGCTCGACTTTTCTCGTCTTCCTATACTCTTTAAAATGTTTTGCTTCTTAACCGAGACCTTGCTATTTGGCCCTGGCCCGGTGGAGCTACCTGGTAGCTAAAGAGGAGATGGGCTGTGGACTTCCCCCTTAGCCGTCACCTACCCAGCCGGACTCGGGGCAGATTTACTTTCGTCTCCCTGTCCTATCTTCCCCTACCCCACCTTTCCTGCCCCCTTTCCCTTCCTCGCATCTATGCTGTTGAAATGTTTTTCTAGCAACTGATGTTACCTGATTCTAATGTACTGTGTAATTTTGTGGAACCTTATGTAAAGCGCTCTGATACCTTCGATACCAGCGCTATATAAAACTCTTTAAATAAATAAACAATATAAATCTCTTTTGCTTCAGTTCTGCATATAGTTTCGCTCCATGTTCCAGGACATCTAGTAGACGCATCTTTATATCGTTATCCACATATTGTTTGGTCACAAAGTTGTGTAGTCGCACAACTCACTCATTTCAAAGGGGTTTCCTTGCTGCTGCATGAAATGAAGAAGAGTTAAGTATCAATGGGGTAACCCGCAAATCCACTGGACTCGGGTGCAAACTGGTACAAAAAGGATTGTCTCAGTGGACGATAATCAAACACAAAATACAAAGATATACACAAATGGTCTATGTTGCTAAAAACGTTTGACAACACCACCTTCGGTTTATACCATCAAATGGTTGTACATATATGAAAAAGCAAAACATCAAAAGGATGCAGATAAACAATCTCTGTCATCCATGTTTGAAAGAAAGAAATAGTCAACGTTTCGCCCCGTATATGTGGCAGGGAGCTTTATTCCTTGCGGACGGGGTCTTCATCAGGACTAGGGCACATAGACGCGGAAGCACCAAACCAGCAGATAGCTGTCAGACCGGTTTTACATCAGCAACCGTGAGCCACTGGTTACTCATCAACCCTGGCTCATGTTTACCTGGAATACACGCCAGCTAGTCAAATGAGAGCCTGCGAGGCCCTTTCTTTTTAGCCTGAATCCTTCTTGCTGGTTTGGTGCTTCCGCGGCTATGTGCCCTAGTCCTGATGAAGACCCCGTCCGCAAGGAATAAAGCTCCCTGCCACATATAGGGGTCGAAACGTTGACTATTTCTTTCTTTCAAACGTGGATGAAAGAGAATGTTTATCTGTATCCTTTTGATGTTTTGCTTTTTCATATATGTACAAGCCAGTTGATGGCTGGATAGGTTGTAAATATTGAATTTGATGCTCACATGTACACTACCTTTCCTTTCCTCACATCACGCACTTTTCACAACCCTCCCTCCCCTTCTTTTAGGCTGCACCAATTTTAAAACTTTAAGATTTACATGTATTGTACTATGTATATGTATTGATTGTTCTAATTGGTGATGAGATTAAATCACAACCATTTGATGGTATAAACCGAAGGTGGTGTTGTCAAATGTTTTTAGCAACATAGACCATTTGTGTATATCTTTGTATTAGCATGAAATGAAGAAGGCTGTCAACATGTTTATTAAAATGTTCCCCTCTCTTTCCTACAAGTTCATGGTGAGGACCAGTTTTACAATGGTCCATTAATTTTGAATTGGTCATCTCTCTGAAAGCATTGGAAATAGAAAGGACTTCATGGTAAACTAGCTGCCATTGAGCAACATATTCACTTTGACGTGTCTGACCATCAATTCCCTTGGAGCTTTTCTGTGATCTCTGGATCGTCTGTTCCAGTTTCATATCTGGAGCCACAGCATGGAATCTTCCCTCTTTGTCTTTCACCACAAAATGTCTTTGGATGAATTTTCTGTAGAGATATGTTTTTTCCACCTTTAGCTTCTTCACTCTTTCCAAATACCAGGACCCGTATCTCAGGTAGTTTATGCAATCAAATTTGCGCAACACAGTAATCAGTGACAACACACGTGCAGCTCCCAAACACCTTCCCGATCAGCATGTACCAAGTTTTTCACTAGAGCTATCATCTGTAAAACATTTCCCCAGTACTTGCAAATTCTGATTTCTCTTCACATTCTTTGACAAACTCTACGAACTTGGCTTTCAGGTTTCCTGATTTTGAACTGAGTGTATTGAACATTGCCTGGCTTTGCGTTAAGTCTTTTGAATGAAGTGCACGCTGTGCCTTGTTCACTTCTGAGATAACATATTCAAAACGTAATTTGTCATTCTTGTTCCAGAAAGCATTCCAAGGCACTGTTTCTATAGTCTCAAATATGATGAGCATACCTTGTAACGAACTAACATAATGAGTTCCACTCCATACTGACTGGACAGTTTTGCTTCCAAAGAATACAGCCTCAATAATTGCATGGTCTATGCCACTTCCACTGAAATAACTTTCTGCACACCGCAACACAACTTTTGTCATGTGAAAAACGCCCATCATTGGATAAAGAACATCAAAATCTACTATATTGCTCATAAAAATGTCAGCTACAATACGGAAAACACCTTCATTGCAGAAAATTGGCAGGATAGGCTTGTCTTCAAGCTGAGCACGCACATTTTGGAAATTTATTAGAGCTGTGTATACTGTTGCGTAGTTTGTGACTGGAGCTGGTATTACTGGTAAAAACCCAAGATTCTTCAGTGGGACGGTATTCTGGGAGATCAGAGCATGAATTCCAGTCCACAAATGAACTGGCTTTTCTTCACCCTTCAGTCTGCACTGAATAAGCAATATGATAAATTCATTTAAATCAGCTTTGCGAACCACAGCATCAGGTAGAAGAAGATCCATGTCCTCAGCCACTTTGAAACTTTCTGGTAGGCTGTGATGTGTTGATGGCTTGTAATGATTTTGCACACTTCGGCAAGGCAGTTGGGTTATACGTTTGCAGCTACTTTTGTTTATTCCTACAGCTGACACAGCTTGTTTTCCAGTAGCTACTTCATTGGTACAGTCTTGAAAAAGCACAGTGGCAGTATCATTGTGCTGGATGTTCCAGACAAAGAAGACCTGTCTTCAAAGTCAAAATTATCAAGAGCAGCAATGGTAAATCCTTTCCTGGTAAAGTGACTTGGAAGTGGTGTGCTGTCGGAGTCACAAGATTTTACAGCATGAGCTGCTAACAAGTTCCTGCTCCGTACTATGTCATTGTAATTTGTTGATACACCAATCCTATTCATTGAAGTGATTAGCTCTCTACTTTTGCACTTGTCATATATTGCATGGGCAGTCATCATGTATAGTGGAGTTTTCTTTTTGCCGTGATGTAATTCATTAAACATTTGGCAAAAACAGTACATTTGCACAGCATAGGCCTGTCAGTTCTTGGGATTGTCTTCCACTTTTCACTTATATCTTCAAAGCCATCATCAATGTTGTCGGCTTCTGTTCCGAACTCAAAAACTTTAGTTTGTAACAGTTTTGCTTTGCTGATATTAAACAACGATGTAAAAAAAACTAAGATAACATCAAGCATTCTTGTTGACTCCCAAGATTTTTGGAGTTCTAGGGCATCACAGAATTTGTCATTAAGTCAAAAATCTAAATCTTTCAGGAGATTTCTTAAAATAGTTCCTGCTGATTTTACTGCATCCTGTGATCTTATTTTGGCAGCTAGAACTTCAGGAGTCAAATCAGCTGAAAACACCATAAGTGGCTCATTCTTTTTGTTAGACTGACAAAAACCAATTCTGTCATTGTACAATCTCACCAGAAAAATCTTAATTTCATTAATATGGATCAATACAGTTTCATCAATGTTGACCATTATTCCTCTGCTCTCAATGAGTGTGAATCTGTAGCCAGCCTTCAAGAGTGGCTCTAAAACTTCATTTGCTATCTAAAAGAGTGCAAACTTAACTGAAGGCTGGCGGTTAAGTAGCTGCTGGGAGCTCATTGTACATACATATTTTCGAATGTATGCATGCATGCAGTACAGGTGGGCATACAAATCTGCTGCAAATACATTCACCTCGCTGTTTAGATCAGTTACTCGGCTGAAAACTTCATCTTGGAAGAAACTAGCTGCAGATAAAAACATGTTCGCCCTTTGAGACTCACATACTCTGTACTTTCTTTCGTCAATCCCTTTGGCCCTTGTTCTGGCTAAACCACAGATAACACATTAGAGATCATCTGCTTTCTGATCAGTTGTTGGAGGTTGACGAGGGGTAGCTATCGAACTAAGTGGATGAGCATTGGGTTTGGTTGTCATCGCTTGTCAGAAGTTCAGATTCTTGTTGTGAATCACTGGTTTCTGCTATTTTTTTACATATTTTTTCCATTGTATATGACTTGTAGCACTTGTTGTTACAATGATAAAAATATTTGATCCTCTTCACCCATCAGTTTTAATCTTTTGTGAACTTAGTCTTGTCACATTTCTGCAGCATCTCGAACTCTCTTCTGTCCAGTCGCAGTTGATGTTAGCTTTTCTTTCTGACACATATTTCTTTGTTGGAGGAGTCCTCATATTTTGTAGTTAGCAACAGTCTGTCAGGAGATAAAGATCCCTGTCTACCACCTGCTTTGCTCATGTTTAACATTTTGAATCAACAGAAAACCTGAAACAAAAACAATAGTAAAATAAATTACCAATTTGATGGCTAAAACACATCATTATAGATCCGCCATTTTGGGAAATGGTGGAAGGGTTGCTCTGGGGAGTTATTTTCTGTCTGTATAAGCTTCCTTGGCCCCCAAAATCTGTGTTTTGACACCCAAATGAGGTATATAGGCCTCATGGTTCCTGAAATATTACATCATCCCTGCAACACATCTGCCATTTTTTAAAATGTCGTCCAGAAAAATTCGGCCCAGATTGGCAATGTCTATCTAAGCTAAATTACTTCTCTAATGATACAAAAACACAAATCAAAAATGAAAATCTCTGGACATCAATTTTGTACGGGTGGTATATCAAGGGGCCAGGACTATTGATGCAGGTTTGTGTTATGCTGACGCAGCCCTATACCAAACAGCTGATGGCAATGACAGGGATCGCCATGACAGCGGTTCCTGGCAATGCTTTATAAATGACCACCGGACTGGTAGTCATTCATAAATTCGGCTGTCGGGACGTCCACCAGGATGACGGGGGTATTTACTCCGTCACCCTGGCGGAACAACAACCGGACCGCCGAAAAATAAATCAGACCCTAAGTAGGTCTATGGAGGGGAAGTAAGCAGAAGAGGTGATTAATTTCTGTCTTTAATGTCCAATTTTTCAGTTAGTCTCTATATGCATATATAATAGGCTGTTGTGTAATTAGAGCTAAAACAGAACTGAAGCTCAAGTTAGGACTATGGTGTTGCATGCAAATGAGCAGAATTAGCTGTATTAAATGTAGATAGAAATGTAAAAGCCTCATATTCTCAGGGTAAGTGCAAAATGCAAAGGCGAAATTTCCTTCACTACATAGCATGCACTTCCGTTTTAAAACTGTAATTCTATTACAAGACCAGAGACTCGATTATGAGTGAATCTTCTTTATTGTCAACTCTAGCAGCAAAGTAAAACAGTAAAGTAAAATACTCAGAAATAAAAATGGTAGTACCAAGCATGACGTTCCCCAAATGATTAGTATATCAGAAATTCCAATAATATTACATCATAGAGGGACTGGTGACAACCTTTCCCCAGTATAAATAGCCCTGCTTGAGAGAGCACTTCGGGTCAGATGTATCAAGGATTGCATTTGCGATTCCTTAATAGCGAATTTTAGCGAATTGCTATTAAGGAATCGCAAAATGCTATGTATGTAGGAATCGCAATAATAATTGCGATTCCTTAATATTCCTTAATTGCGAATTGCAAATTGCGATTCGCAATTAAGGAATACCTTCCCATTCATTCCTATGGGCGTAGAGGCCCATAGGAATGAATGGGAAGACATTCTCAATTTGCGAATCGCAATTAGAGAATCGCAAATTGAGAATGCAATTTCAAGGGTGCCAGGGTGTGCTTTTGACACCTTGTTGCACACCTGAAATATGTATGTGTGCACATGTGGCGCACATACATGCACTAAGGGCATGTATGTGCGCCACATGGCACTTTGAAAAATGCTAAAAAGTGCATTTTTCAAAGAAATCGCATATTACCACCAACTTGAAGTTGGTGGTAATTTGCGATTCCTTAAGGCCAAGTTGCACTTTTTTGGTGCTTCTTAAATTGGATTTAAGGAATCGCAATTTGCGATTCCTTAAATGCAATCGCAAAATAGGGAATCGCAAATTTTGCGATTCCTTATTTTGCGAGGCAGTTTTGCCTTAATACATACCACTAAGCAAAATTACGTTGCAAACGCCGAAATTCTGCGAATTTCGACGTTTGCGAACGCAATTTTGCTTGATACATCTGCCCCTTCATCTTTGTTGCTGCTCTAGCAGAAAAATAAGTGCCACAAATTATATTTCTAGTGACATAATTTAATGGATTATTATTCGGTTTACTAATTTTGATAACTTCAGATTACCTGGGGTTTGCTTGAGTTCAGTGCCTAGGGCGAGGGCAAATTCTCTTGTTGCTGTGACCCAGTGGTGATGAAGCATCTGCGCCTATATTTTCATCGTCAACTTCTCTTAAGTTTTCCAGAATGCATGGGGACCCTTTAATCGAATACCAGTTTCTTTGCCTGCTATCAGGCGTGAGGCCACAAGGGTATTGTCTTTTTCAGCACTCGATGAAAGGAGTGCTTAGCTGTGAAGTGCACGTTCATGTGGCCCGCTGTTTCGGGCTTGACCCTGGCTCAACAAAGGACAGACTAGAGGGTGGAGTATCATAGGGATGTCCTTCTTTATTTAGAATGGCGCTTATTCCCAATGAACAGAAAATTATGTCTACGGTAAAAACAGAAAACAAACAAGCATTTGCAATGCAATAGGTCTCACGTTTGGGACCTTATAAGTATTTAGCTATGCAGCACATTACTGTAGGTACAGCAACATTTATTTACTGTGCTTGAAGCAGTGAAAGGGTGCCGTACCACAGATTACACCTTTTAGCAACATAAGGTACTGCACCCTGTGAGGGATCATGCGCAGCGACAAAAGAAAGTAAATAAAAAAATAAAAAATACCATTAGATATGTTTCTGCAAACATGTCGTGCTGCAACAAAATACACTAGCAGGGCAGCCAGCTGAAGTTAAAGAGATGCAGCGCCAGGTGTAAAAGTATGTTTTAAGTTCTTTATTTTAATAATGGAGATGGGCGAGCGAGCCGAAGCTGCAACTAAATGATAAAGTGTGGCGCTCGTGAAACGGGCGCTGCGCTAACAGTAAAAGTATGTTCTCAGTTCTTTATTTTAAAAAAAGGATTTGGGTAAGCCCGCCGTTCAGAACAAAAGAAAGGTGCAGCCACCATACTTTAAAATAAAGCACGGCACTCTGTGCTGTACCAAAAGAAACAAAATACATTAAGAATACCATTAGGGTCGGGGAAGTGTGGTCGGGAAGTGGCAGCTTCGTGCCTGCAACATCAGCTAATTAAGAAAGTAGTGCTCTGCAATTGTAAATGAAGCACATAGATTAAGAGCACATGTAAAAGGGGCAGTCCTTATGGGAGGTTACAAGGGTAGAAAAGGAGGGACTAAAGAGGGACTACTTAGCAAACTAACCAAAGAAAAAAAGCATTTACAAAAGACAGCCACAACAGCCAATTGAAAACATGGGCGGAGCTTAAAGCCCATATCCTGAACACAGCCTGACTCGAAGAGACAGCGCAAGCGCTGCCTATGCGAGACCTAAAAATGGCTCATAAACATCTATTCTCTTCACAGGGAAATGGGTTGGTTTTCAAACATTTTCTTTTGTAAATGTTGTCACTTTTTTTTAGGCTTTAATCCTCTTCCTAACTCCAGACCATGGTTATCTGTCTTGAGTTTTCCTTTCTTACATTTGTATGTCGCTGATTTGCCTCTTTCTTTCCTTTCCCAGTTTCTTCCTCCTTTCTAGTTTCCTTAAGGCTTTCTTCTACGGGGGCCTGTTAGGCCCTCTCCTGAGCTTTCTCAGGACTTCCCATAAACTCCTGAGTTCAGTATCCTTCACTTCCGTCTGACATCCTTCCAGCAGTTGCAGCTCTCCATCTCCTATCTTTCTTCACCATACAGCTCCATATTGTTTCTCCTTCCCTTTTATACATTCCCCTCTCCTTTAATTTTCTCAGTCTAACTTCTCTGTTGTTAGTCATTTTCTTCTTACTGTTCTTTTCTCTGTCTTTCATAGTCTGTTTTCTCTGTCTTCTGTCTTGTCTCTAACTTTTCATCTTTCCTTCCCTGCCTACGTGAGATGTTATCAAACCCTGGTAAGTATTCTGACTCCCACCCACAGCCTCCCCCACTGTTATTTGTTGTGTTTGGGCCAGCGCGGGTCTCCATAGGCATGAGCTGCACGTTGACTCTGCACGCTGGGAAACTTTAATAGGGGCTCGCGTCTGAGAGGAATTTGTTGCCTGTCAGATGACGTGATCGGAGTTTTGCAAGACGGCGACTGAAATCAGCTGAGACTAGTCTTCTTCCCCTATGGATCCAGGATTCGAAGTGCATAAAAAAAAGTATGTGAACTGTGATGCTGCTCGCATTGGGGGCGGGGCTAGTGAACGTGGGGGGGTGGTCAAAGAAGTGGCTAAAAAAACTAAATATTCTGTAACTTTTTTATGCAACTACATGTAAAATAACGCAGAGCTTAAATGAAAATTAAATAGAGGTTATGATAATCAGTGGGAAATACACTATTGCACATTATGAAACCTCTATTGGTTAATTCACTACATTAGAGAGCCTCAGAATTGAATTCTGGTTGGTGTAGTTGAGAATACTGACTTTTGTATGTTTAGTGCTACAAGGTCCCAGTCAGTGACAGAAAGCACTGTGAACATGTAAGTCATTATTTTAAAACTAACATTACACACAGTTTAGGATAGCCTGCTACAAAAGGCTTCTAAAATATAGATTTTAGTAATACCCAAACTGTAGGAGTGTAACTTTTTTTTTATAACTCTTTTAAAAGCACACACTTTTGAGCTTAGCTGTTAGCACTCTTACAATACTTCTCAAAAAGAATAAATGTGTGTTATCAGGAAGCTTCAAGTGATTCCATCAACTAAAGCCAATAGGGGCTCCAGTCAACCTTGACATTTACAGATTAATCAGTTGTGCACATTTACATTTCTATCAGGTGGCAGGTAGCCCAGCAGGTAGGCTTGTTTAGCTGTCTGACCCACCCTCGGTTTCACAGTACAGAAGAGCCCCTGGCTTCCTGTTCAGCTGAAGCATTTCAACTGCCGTAATTAACCGTCCTGAGACGGTTGTCTTTTCGCAAAAATGTAGGGGAACTGTGTTTCTAAAATTAAAAAAGTAGGGGCACGTTGTGCCTCTCAGATCCCCCCCCCCCCCACTTCGACCACTGCATGGAACTTATTATTTAATCATTGAAGGAGAGTCTTAGAGAGTGATTTCTGTAGGAAAAGGAAAGGTTGCAGTTGCGTTAAAAAAAGGGGGCAACTAAGTAGAAGGCATTTAGACTATACATATTTTTTTCCTTTGAATTTTCTACTTATTGATTTTACAGGCTGCTTGCCCATTATTACTTGTATTCCCTTATTGGAGAAATTTGAGTCAAATGGAAGGCAGGAGACAAGTGATCTGTGCAAATTTGAACCTATTGGTCCCTTCGGTTTACCAGAATATGAGGTCAGGTTCCTCAAAGGATGAGGTGGATGAGTGACTGTGGGCCAAGGAGACACCTGCTTTAGAGGTTGCTCACCTTAATGTCTAGGACGTGGTCCAGTCAGCGGTGAGTGCCACTATGCAGTCCATGCATGATGCCGTCAGTACTTCTTCTTTGGATCGCCTGACTTCACTTTTACCTCCCTGCCTTAGAAAGAACCCATGCACAGATCCCATGGGGCCCTGGGTCAACCTTATCTTCATCCCAGGATTCAGGTCTGAGTGTCCACAATAAACTATTCTCCATTCCAGATATTAATCTGACAATGATAGCTTTTTATATACAAAGGGGAAGAAACCCAAAAAAGAAATTGATGCAGCCAGAAAGTCTGTTAGGATAATCCTTTGGATATTTTGGATCTTCTCACTAATAATTGAGCTGACTGAAGAGGCTTCTGTATTCAGCACACCCGTGAATGTACCGATTCTCAGAAGAAGGGTGTAAAGAGCCACATGCATTCTGGAGAATGTGATACATCCTTTTAGCTCAGCAAAAAAATGTTTGCTAATGAGACCCAAAGCTGGCTTGAAATGTTAGACAAGGAGTTAGGGGCAACTGCTGAAGGGCACTTCTTTAGTGACAGGTTCTTACAGTGACTACTTCCTATTTTCAGACATTCATCTCATTAGATAAGATGCAACATTTTTGCTGGCAGATGTAGAGCTTGCTCTTCCAGCTTTCAACTTCAATAGAGCTCTTTCAGATCCACTTCCTATGCTCCTTCAGGAGGCCATGGGGCTTTGTTTTCAGTCAGAGATGTTACCAACCCTTTATGTGCCCCACCCGGGGATGGAGGGCAGTGGTATAGAAGAGGCCAAAGGGCAGAGGACGTGCCCATCAAAACAACGGTGAGTCTACAAATATTTACCCCAATAAGGTTGAGTGGCAGACTCACTCTCTTTCTCAATCAACGTCAATTCATAACATCAGACCTGTGGGAGATATAAATAGCATGGAGTTACAGCATAGAGTTTATTTCCCCTCCAGTTTAGTTACCTCTCCCTCGCCCAATGGCTTTTTCAACTCTAGAGAGGAACTCAATGACAGTTCAGGAAGTAAGCAAGGGTGCAATTGAGCTATTTCCGGGAACAGATTTGAGGTTACTGAATGTATTTGATGTGTACAGACACTTCCAGATGGAAGGAGTTCATTCCATGTGATATTCTCTTTGGCAAGGGGATTGGATGGTGAAAATGGAGCTGAAGTGTGACTTTGTTGGTTCTCTCGCAGATCCAAGTTCTGAGTTTTCCGATAGACTCGGTGAAGGCCTCCCTGTTTCTTTCCAGGTCAGCGATCAAAGTAATAAGGAAGGAGGTGTGAGTGGCGCTGAAATCAGACAAGTTTTCCCTTTGAAAGTTAGCCAAGATTGTTGGATTACGTTCCACATCCATTCAGGCTATCTTTCCATCCTCTTGCAGGGCTCTTCAGCAACTGAAGGCTCTGCATTTGAGAAAGGATCTCCTCCACTTAGCGTTGATTTCCCTATAAGATGCAAAGGAGGAGTTGGGCTATTGGCTCTCCTAAATGGAGGCATGGAACGGAAGATGCTTTTTTGGCCCACTTTCTGAAATCACTTTATAGTCAGGCACCAGCAAGCTAGGATTAGGAACAAGGTAAGGTCATAACAGCAGAAGATCGATCGCAAGAAGAAACCTCATGTCATATAAATTCATTAGAGCTGCTCACCACTCCTTGCCCGTCAGGTTTTGTGCAGGAAAGGGTAAAGTGTTGCATTTTGTTGAAGATGGACAATATTGCTGGTGTAAGACCGCCAAGAGGCACCCCTTCAAAAGGGTTGGTAGATCTGCCCAAAGAGTTCTTGCATTCCTGCCTAGACAGGAATATCATGCTGCACACTGAATACCTTCCGGGCCTGGCCAACTCAATGTCTGATTGGGGGTCAAGGTACTTGCAAGATAAGAGTGACTAGTATCTTCATCAGTCAGTGTTTCATCAGACAGATTGCTTTCGGGGTCTCAGAGTGGACATGTTTGCCATCCAATTGAATTTCAAACTTCCCGGGTTTTTCAGATGGAGAACAGATTGAGAAGTGGAGGTGGTGGATGTGTTTTTTTCTGTCCTGGTGGGACTTTCCTGTGTATGCAGTCCCTTCTGTCACCGTGACTTTCAGGTTCTTTTAGCATAACTCTCAGGTCAGTGGCTCAATTCAGGAGAGAGACGCCCTCCTAGGACCTTTTAATGCAATTTTAGGCAAGCCAAGTTTGATATCCTAAGTTGTTGGAATTCTCAGTGAATTTCCCCAGACATCTTTCATTCTTCACTCACATTCTATCCAATCCATTAGGCAATCCACACAAGTTGATGTTGCAGGGCCATCTTCAACTAATGGAATGTAAATTTTCAGGGGATCTTGGAATTTCCTAGATATTTTGCAGGAAGCTTTTTTGATCATTAGAGGCTCTTGAGCACCTTCCAATAGATCCACTTACAAATTTGCATGGTCAGTGTGAGTTAGCTGGTATGTGAAACAGCAGATTGATCTCAGACACTGTTGGCAGTCTCATTCTCACTAGAACTGGTCTCACTAATGAAGGCATCAGTGGGCCATCTTACACTGCACACTTGAAGATTGCTAACTGCATTGCAGTGCAGAATACTTGATGTATTAATCTTTTCTGCAATACCTAGTCTGCCCAATCCGTTCTGTCTTTTTACTAACCCCAGAATCTTGGAAAGAATGGCTATGAGGATACTGATACTGTTCTGGCTTTCTTATTTCATCATGGTCTCGCAAATAATATCCACGCCTATTGGATTCCTGCACTGAGGGAGATCCTGTCCTTGTTTTTTGTTTTGCTTTTTGCCTTTTCTTAGTCTCCGGTGCAGCTTTTTCCTTGCCGGAACACTTGTTCTCATTCCTTGCTTTGAGAAGCGGTTTTATAGAAGTGTAAGCTTCTGAAATTTGTTTTGGGAAGTTCCCGTTCACAATCCTGAAGGGGAACCACTGCCAAATGTAGGTGCACTGCCAGGGCTTTGACTCCTCTACAAAAGTTACTCAAAACTATTGAGGAGATTGCCTCAAAATTGCTCACTCATTTCATCCCTGAATGTAGAGCAAGCGCAGCTCCATGCTTCATTATGAATCTGCTTCAACACCTCCAGTAGCACTGCTAATGAGGGTGTACCATGTGTAGTAGTGGAAATACTTGCAAATATTGTTCTCTAAGTGGTACTATCTTTTTCCAGGTGGTATCATCTCAAGGGGAAAACACATAGTTAATATCCTATTCCTATCCTAGGGTGTCAGGTGAGCACAGACTGCTTCCAACTGATTGGTTATGCAAACAAACCTTAATGGAATTTAATTTGCTTTGTGGGTGCTTTGGCCCATGATAGCATTAATAGTCTGTGAACTAATTGTCTGCACTGTGGGATGCACATTCTCTGCAGGACCAAGAGCAAATGCTTCAGTGGCAGTCTGTTGTAGAACATTGTGTCTTAAGTCGCCTATAAACAGCCACTACCTGGTTATTATTATTATTATTACCATTTATAGAGCGCGCGGCTACCGCCGACGGGGGTGTCCCGGCGCTAGTAATGGCAACAGTAGCGAGGATTAAGGCCAGATGAAGGGATTCAGGGTAGGCTAAACAGCCACGTTTTCAGTGTTTTCCTAAATAGTCTTTCTGTCTTGGCCTTCCTGATGTGTACAGGCATAGTAACTGTCTCACTTCTGCAATCTGCAGATTTCCTGTGTCAATATATGGTGGATAGCCAGCCAATATGGGCCTGGTAGCCCCTTCATTACTTAAGAGACCCATTCATTTGTTTTGAACTAAATGGGGTCTCTGACCTGCAATCCATGCTTGATGTTCTCGATATCCTAACAGGACTTCTAAGTCACAGTAGGTTTGTAATTAGCTGGGAGTGCAGCAGCTCTGTATTTATAAAAGTTCCCAGTATTGGGATCTACAGCATCAAACTCTGCCGATAATTAGAATATTTCAAAAGGGTATGCAACAGGCGCATTTAGAACTAAAGTTATCGCACTACTGAGTTAGGGACACCCACAGCAAGATGATATTGTGTAACTGGTGCCCTGAAATGTATCCCTATTGGAAAAAGAGCATATCAACAAACCGATTCAAAGCATGAGATTCAAACCTGACATAGAAATGGGGAATAATCTTTTATAAGTCAAGTGTCTAACAAACACACCACAGAAAGGAAGCACCTATCTAGGCTGAGCACCTATCTAGCCTGAGTTACCGACTTTAGAGCTGGGGGAACCAGGTTCAAGTCTCGGCTTCGGCACAACATCCTTTGATTCTGGGTAAATCACTTAACGTCCCCGTGCCTACAATTCAGTGCCTTGAGACCCTTATGGGTGATTTATTTATTTATTTAAGTATGCACTATTACAATGTAGGGTTTCTTGAGTATGTCATCTAAAATTTCTCTTAGGTCTAGAAGAACGTGCCCTGTGGCAGGGTGCCAAAATGATATGTTGATAAAATGATAGATTTTGTAGAACACAGGCAAGAAATTAGGCTTTCTAGACCCCCTGGCACTAAGGCCTTTGTCAGCGTGCCAAACCGTGACTGAAAGTCAGTTGGACTGCAAACACCCCGTAAGCCACTGAGCAGTACTTGAAGTAGATGATTTTCAGGTAACGATCAATCTTGTGAAATATCACAGGGATGATTAGTGGAAACCAATCCTTCTTTCATGATAAAAAGACACACTCAAAACACTAAGAAACAATGGATACATTTTAAGTATTTATTTTAAAATTACTTAATCCTAACCTAGTGCACATAGTATGAACTGAAACTATAATAAAAATAAACAGAATAGTAGCTGCAACATTTATGAGTAACGTAAACAGCAGAAAATATTCCAACATATTGGCTGTTTAGCATTATCAAATTATGTCTTACAAAGTTAAACTGAGCACTAAAAAAGCCTAATTCGAATTTCAAAGTTGGTTGATACTCTCATATATTGCTTTGAATAATTAAGTTATTATTCAATATAATAGCATAGTCTACTATATGGGTCTGCGCTAGCTGATAAACCACTCATCAAGTGAAGGCTGAACGTGCCTCCCATTAGCTTCAGCTAAAGTAGGTGAAGCAGCTCTACATGACCTTTCTTGTATCTGTCTTCAGGCACAAAGCCCCGTTCTCAATTTCACACTCTGTTCCTAACTTTTATAAAATGATCTAGTCTATTGTTGAATCTTTTAGAATAAACAATTAGCCGAAAGTGGCCTAATGTTCTTTTGCTTATTTTTGTTCTGTAAACCTCTGCTCTTTGAACAATAATAATAAACAAAAAATTAAATTATTAGTTTTCTCAGCAATAATCATTTTAGAACAGATAATGCAGCTCAGATCAAATGCTGTAATACATTCGAGAAAACATAATTATCAAGTTGCAAGAAAAAGTGATATTAAACCTGCATTTTGGATTTGTCATTCATACGTAAGTGATTGACATATGAAACTTAAAAAGGGGTAGTTCTAGAAGATAAAAACACTGATAATTATAACACCCTATTCCAGTCTCTTCTTTGGCAAGGTGGGAAAGTGAATCATGGGGTAGGCAAGTATCAATACCTCTGTTTTTAGAGCCTATTCCTCGAGGGGAGCTATGGTGTCAAAAGGTTTCATGTTTTTCTGGACTCCTTGAGAAAATTATGAAATCAGTGGATTGATCTCAAGGTCCACCTTTCAAACGTACTATTTTAAACCTGTTGCTTATGTTTTTCGCGCTATTGCTGATGAGCTTCAGACATGTCATATTCGAGCCATTGGTCTTGTAATAGAATGAAAATCTCCTATACTATTGTGACAGAAGATTTGGATTCTACTAAAGAGAAGGAGGCGAGATTATCCCTCTCTACCCCTCCTTGGATTTAATTTCTTTGTATGTTTTGTCTGCAGTGCAATAAAAGGCAGACTTGGAGTTCCTATGTGTGATGTCTAATATGGCTGTGATAGACATGTAATGTGCTGCAATAAAGTAGTTTAGAATCTTAAAATTAAGGTTCCATGTAACCTGGAATGTTGGGATAGAATTATAACTTGGAGCTGTGAACGGATGAGGTGTTCTAAATAAAGCCCCTCTTGAATAATATTTAATTCTGCGTGGGAGTCATTTTTGTTGTGTCTCTTCTTAACACTCAACCATTGTTTCTAAAGATGTGTTGGATAATAATTTCAAAGAAACTTCTGAATATGGATGTACATCGTGGAAGTTATGCTGGTATTCCAATCAAAATAATGGGCTATTTTAATTCAAAAATGGAGTTAGCGTCTCACAATTGTGAAGGTAAAGTCTACGTTTTATTAAAGGGTGACAATCTGATTGGATAGCCACATCAGAAACTGCTTGGAGTTATGCTAGACCCAAATGCCTGCCCACAAGTTCAGATAAATGTGATTAAAAATCAAGCAGTTCATTTGAAGAGGAAATAAAACATCTGTTTAAGGATCAACTGGGACGTTTGGTAGGGTATATTATACTGCATCAAACTAAAACAAAATGCCACCCCTGTAGTGGTCAAAGTAAGGAGGGTTCCACTTAGCGTACAAGAAAGTGTCAAAGAAGAAGGTCTGGTGGCTTAGTGGACTAATGTATCCACTGTAGGGTCTGTGTTTGGCCTCATAATCACAGGTTCAAATCCCAGTGGGCCCACTTAGCCTTTCATCTTTCTGAGGTTGATAAAATGAGTAATAAACATATGTTATTCAGCGTCAAGATACCCTTGGGTGAACGTGCGCTTTACAAATACTTATGTTAAAAATTGACAAAACTGGTTTACTGAAGCTGTAGAAGCAACAGAATAGCTAGAAAGGCAAGAGGAGATATTAGGTTTTGTGTATTGATTTGAGAGCTCTGAGTCGAGAGGTGGTGGTGGATAGATTTCCCTTACCTAACATCATAGCCGTGATTACAACCCTAGCGGGGGCAAAATTGTTTTCAACAATGGACTTTTTTTTTTATTATTTTCATTATTTTCCATTTCAACAAATACAGTAAACGTTACATTTACGACAACCACCCACCACCCGTTCTCCCATGGTTAGACACTAGTTCCCTCTAATACAGCATCTATATCAGTATCTACTATTCACTCCATTATGCTTTCTTCCCAACATCCCAGATCCTGTGCTGTAAATCTTATGGCAAAGGTATACTGACCCCCTTCCACCCTTATTGAAGGAGTGTCTTCTGTGTCTCTCCCTGCTAACCCACGTTCATGTCCCCCCCATATTTTCTCCAATTTCCTCATGCACCCTCTCCCTTTGTAGACTTCCTTTTCCATCATTCTACAACATTTAATTCCCAGTTGTTGTGTGCAGGGGGAAGCTCAGAGCCCCATCTCTGTGCAATATCCCAGTATGATCCCATACAACCCAAGTTTACTAACAGTTATTGGTAGCATGAATGGTCTGCTGGGCCCCACATCCCCAGTAATGCTAACCTGGGCTGCATTTCCAAGGGTAGCCTTGTTGCTTCCTCTAACGCGTTCCCTACCGCTTCCTAGAATGCTCGTATGCAAGGGCAGCTCCACAGTGTGTGTATAAAGGTGCCGTTTAAGCCACAGCCTCTAAGGTAGTTTGCATCTTTAGTCCTGCCAATTCTGCAGAGCAGGGTGCACGTGTAGTATACCCTGTACATCCTCTTGAGCTGGATCAGTCTGAAACTTGCTTTTATTGCAACAATCGCAGGGAACTCCAATGCTCCCTGCCAGTCATCCTCATCAAACTCCGCCAGGTCCTGCTCTTATTTATCCTGCAGCGTCAGCAGGGGGAACTGTGTGTTTCTCATCACTGTACCATACATCAGTGAGATCAGTTTCTTGCCTACACACCCATCCAGAAGTTTGTTTTCTAACAGGGAATCGTCTTGCGTTTCTTCATCTAAGGACACAGTGTGTGTCACAACTGGACATAGTGTAGCCACTGTGTTTCCGACATCTGATATTGTTGACATAAATAGGAGAAAAGGACTACCCCATGTGCGTACCATACATCCGCCACTGTAGATAGGCTGATGGCATCCCTACTCTTAAACCCTTGCCGAACTACTATAAACCATAGTCTGGAGCCGTACCATAGTGGTGTTTTTGGAGTCAGTGGGCGGCCCTATTCAACGGTAGACTTAACATCGGCCTACGATCAAATGCACTTAGATGAGGCTTCTCAAGATTTTACTTTGTTCATTACTCCATTGGACACATACAGATTTTATATCTGGTCTAATTTTGGCGGCTTCAGCTTTCTAAAGGGTAATGTCTATGGTGTTACAAGGAATAAAAGGAGTTAAATGCTATCAGAATGACTTGTGAATCTTTGATGAGAGTAAGGATGAACATAATCAATGAGTTTGAATGTTGCTGGAAAGATTGTCACAAGCAGGTTCAACGTTAAAAAGAGAAAAATTTAAATTTGGGGTTGAGGAAGTCAATTATCTTGATCACCATATCTCTAGCTCGGGTATCAGACCTAAAAAGGATCTAGCAGACACAATTGAAGAGTTGGAAAGTCCATCAAATAAAGAGGAATTAATTTCCTTCTTGGGACTCGTTCAATACTATAGCAAATGTATTAGAAATCTGGCAGAAAACCCTGTACACCAAATAGCTTTGTTGGAAAGAGTTGACTATAGTTGGAGTGAAGAGTGCTAAAGAGAGTCTGATATTATCAAGAATGATCTTAAGTGTGCACCTTGCTTACAGGGATTTGTGCCTGGGGAAGAGATTATCATGGTGACTGATGCCAGAGCTTCAGGTTTAGGTGCAGGATTATTACAAAGAGACTGGTGTAGAAAATGTGATTGTGTGCATTGTTTAGTTTGAGGGCCTCTGAATTGAATTACTCTGTCATAGAAAGAAATTTGTTTGGGGTACTTGTGTTATAATTTTAACTGACCAAAAACCACGCAAAGAGGTGTTTATGAGGAAGGGTGTAGATTCAATTTCAGCGAGGATTAGCAGATGGATGATTTATTGCAGGAATTCGATTATGTGGTGGAATACCTTCCTGGTGTAAGAAATATTTCAGCAGATTGTCTTTCTCGTTTATTCAAGTAAGGTGAAGAAGCAAATTATATGGATGATGCTCAAGAATTATTGAATGAAGAGGACGTTAAGGTCTGTGACGTCACAGAAGGGTTGAGGATGAAACGGAGTGGAAGGAAGAACTAGAGAAAGAGTGATTTGACTAAAGTGATAAGAGCGATTGGAACTGGAGAAACTGGTGTTTTGGGAAAAATTGAAATAAGGTTAAAGGTGAGCTTGCAGACGACAATGGAATTTTGTTGAGAGGTACGTGGTTAATACCCCCATTAGCTATTAGGTCGAAGTTTATTAATTTGGATCATAGTGGTCACATGGGTATTGTGAAAACTAAAGAAAGATTAAATATGCTAGTTATTGGTGGCCTAGGATGGGTACCGAAATTAAAAGGTGTGTGTGCAGGACTGTATTGAATGCAATAATAGTGACAAAGTATTGTTTGCCAGAGACATTCCATTAGTGTGCAGGATATTATCTAAACATCCGGGGGAATAAGTGTCCACAGACATTTTGGATCCAATTACAGGTGAACAACACACACCCTATCTCATTGTGTTCTCATTGTGTTGCTTGATTTATACTCCCAATGGGTGGAGATAACTTGTGTATGGGATATTACTACCTGTGGTGTAGTCAGATTCCTAGAAGAAGTCTTTAGGCGGGAGAGTTATCCTAATTCTGTGTTAACAGATAATGGACCTCAATTTGTTTCAAGTGAATTTGAGACCTATAATAATAATAATGTTGTATTAAACACAGAAAGCTTTTTCCATTTATCATCCTGAAACGAATGGGGCAGTAGCAAGATTGAACAAAACACTCAAAGATAGCATTCAATTAGCCTGTGTGAATTGGTTAGATTGGAAAAGAGTTTGACAGGAGGGAATAACTGCTTATTGCATGTCTTCTCACTCCTCTACTGGGGAAACCCTATTTGAATTAGTTAAAGGTAGAGCTTCTTATACTCCACCCTGTCCTGGGTAGGTAAAGGTTTAAAGTATAATAGTGTGGGAGAATGGCACCACAAAGAGTCTGCAATGCAAGGAAAGAGAAATCATTATTTTGATTAAAAATGTGAGAGCACGTTCTGGAAAAGTAGAAGATTCAGTTAAAATAAGAGCCCCTGTTGGATATGTACTAAGTTATAAATGTACTAAAATATATACTGTGGTAAAAGTCTTTAAAATGCGATTAAAACAAATGATTGCCAGGTTTGGAACTTAAATAGAGTGGTTGTTGTCAAATCTTAATCCTCTCAAGCGCAAAGTTCGACTAGTAATGATACTGGGCTGAATAAATCTGACAACTATGATAAGCGCAATTACATTTTTCTGAGGAAAATTTGAGATCTATCAAAAGACCTAGTTGTCTTGAAGATTATGCAAGTAAGGTGTACCAAATAAGTTATCTATATTCACATTTTTGCTGTCATCTTTGGGGGAACTTATTAATTAATTGTTTATATCACACATGCATTGTACTTAGGTTTGTTTGATCGTATTCTAATGTTAATTTTGTTTTATTTATATGAGGGAGAAGTGTGATGTGTAACATGGCTGTGATAGACTTGTGATATATGCTGCAATAGAGTAGTTTGGAATCTTAAAGTGAAGGCTCTATGTAACGCGGAATGTTGGGATAGAATGTTAAAGTTTGAAGGGCTCGACGGTTATAACTTGGAACAGTAGCTGGCTGAGGTGTTCTAAATATAGGTTCTCCTGAAACATATTTAATTCTGT
Organism: Calotriton arnoldi; assembly: GCA_963921515.1. Lineage (NCBI taxonomy): Eukaryota > Metazoa > Chordata > Amphibia > Caudata > Salamandridae > Calotriton > Calotriton arnoldi. The sequence continues at coordinate 1,483,012 of CAWUFW010002027.1, forward strand.
AAGGGAATTATTCTTGTTGGGTCACTCTATACTTCAAGATACAGCTAGAATCCTCATTGGATGTCCTAGAAGAATGCAAGAAACATTTTTTCAGTGTAGAGAGTACTCGGATTTTGAGAAAGAAGTACAGTTGTTGGTTTTAGTTTATCAAGTTTCGGATTGGTTTCTTTCATTCTATTTGCTAGAACCCAGTCAGAGAAATGGAAGTGCTTTCTCAGGCAGGCTATTTATATGGATCAATGATGCCATAAGCCCCTTTTTTATGGTAATATCTAGTAAGCTAACCTTTCAGGGAAGGTTGTGCTTGGTACTGCTATATTTGTTCATGAAAAGGTTATTATGTATGTATATGTTAACTTTGCTGACTGAGTTGACAGTAAAGAAGATTCAGTGATAAGCTTCGCCTTTGTTTCTTTAATAGAATCCAAATCTTCTGTCAAGTTAGTGAGGGAACATACTAGAGGGCCTGCTGGGTCTCCGCAAGCGCACTAAGGCCCAGAGGGTCAACCTACGTTTCCCAGACCTGGCCAATATATTGGCGGTCAGAGCCATCACTATGAGGTGGAAGTCCCCGAGAGCCCCCCTGATACAGGTATGGCGAGAGGAGGTAATTAGATGGGGTAGCGCCGAAAGCGCGGCGCTTAGATGGGAAGAGGCGCGAGCAATACGGAAACATCCCATCTCCATGACCTGGGATATTATGCTAGAGGAACTCAAACAAGTGGATATCCCCCCTACATTCACTGATCCGATTGTATGAATGATCACACCTTGTCACACGTAGACTAACGACAGATCGAGCGCCCTATGCCACACGGCCCAGTGTACACCAGCAGTTAGGTTAGGAATTGTTGAGTGTAACAGACTAAGCAACGGGATGGATAGTAAATCTCAGACGGACCAGGGAGGGGGAGGGGGAGATGGAGGGACGGGGCAGTTAATTCAAGTTCGGGCTTATGGATCAGAGGTGGAGCTAGCACCCCTACAAAGTCCTGGCACATAATATGAGCGGCTCCGAATGTTACCTCTTATTTGAACTTTATGATTTTGAGTTGTATAATACTGGATGAAATGAGGTGACGTGGATGGAAACGTTTAATTATGGATAATGATGGGATACTACTGTAAAAAACAAAAAATGCCTTGATGACTTGTAATGATGAGAAGTAATCACACTGAAGGTTCAATAAAGTTTGTTACAAAAAAAAAAAAGTTAGTGAGGGAAAATTAACATTATTTGGAGTTTTTCTAGGGCATGATATATTTCCCAGGCCATAAGGCACATTGAAGATGTTAGAATGGCTTAATCAAAGGATGAATTGAAGAGTCAGGTTCTTAGGTGGTTTCCGACAGTGAATATGCTTCTTCAGAAAACAGAGGGTTTTTCAATACCACTCAATTCTAAACTAGGCCCAAGTGTTAGAATGCTGCATTGGTGTTGGCTTTGTGTCTTTGGTATCATCCTGATACTGTATAATAACACTGAGAAAGATGCATGCAGCTTTTCAGTTTACTTTTGCAGAGACAACACAGAGGATCCAAAGTTCCTTCTAGTAAATGAAACTACAATGTTCTCCTACCTGTCCTCCTTTGCCTTCTTCACCTTCATTGTGCTTCTGTAACTGCTCCCATGGATTCTAGCTTCTTGCTTATTTTCCTGTAGTTCTACTAGGTTGCAGACCTTTTGTGCATTGCAATATTATTTGAGACCATATTTTGGGAAATGGCTTGTGTTACCTTTTGTGGCTATAGCCCAGTTTAATATGGCAACCTTAGCATGTCTGCTGCCACGTTATTGTATCCATCCTTCCCTTCTGTTTCTTTCCACAGTGGGGAACAAACAGGGAAGCTCTTTCCTGCTGTGGTGTTTGTGTTGGCAAAAAGACAGTATATGGTTATACTGCTCTGGTATCTTGCTTCCGAGTTGGACACATGATCAAATAACTTTTACATACTTTTCATTTGGCAGGAATTTACCACAATTACAAATTTATAAAGGAATATTATGCTCCTGATAGATGAAAGAAGAAAATCGACAAATGAATTACCTACAGTTCTTTTTGTGTTAACACGTCCCTGTAAATTGTAATATGTAGGAAACATGATCTTTCCTGTAATGCTTTAACAAAGGAAGGCCATCAATCATAGAGGCTCTTCCTACCTAGTAGCCAAGCATTTTACTCAGGTACATGGCTCTAATACATAGTTTTTATTGTTTTTTGGCATTGACAGGGTACCAGCATGCATAAGGGGCGGCAACAGAATGACGCTCTTGAGTCCAGGCTTAATATCAATTTAGGAACAAAGCACCCTGAATGTTTAACACATGAAAGAGGAACTGGAAGTACCTATTGACTGAGACAATGAGCCTACTAACTTAACTTACCTGCTGAATATTTGAGGTAGGATAACATAGATCAACTGGCATGAGTTCCATGAGCGATGTATATATCTGTTCAAAATTTGTTAATATGATGTATTTGTTTGTGTGCGTCTTTGCAAACTACTATCACGGGAACTATGCGAAGTGCTGCGTGTGCCCACTGGGGCAAGATGATCTTTAAATAATGAGATATTACCTCCAGGATCTCTGAGAGTGAATATACTACAGAATACAGGGTTATTTGTGATGCTTCTGGCATGATTCAAATAGAGGGATGAAAAACAATTATATAATGAGACTGTGGCCCTATCCTACGGAATGTGACTGTTTATGGGACGATGTGCACTTAACCTCGTATGATTTGATGTGTGTATGGTAGAAAGTGTATTAATTAAAGTTTTTGTCTTCATGATATATTTAGTTACATGGTCTGATATGGAAATCTTATTCTTAAACAGAGAACTAATTCTGTATAATAATATTATTTTCCCTTATTAAATCAAGGGAGGAACATATATGAATGGTTGGATGATTTAGAAGGCAGAATAGTGCGGACTATATTTGTAATTTGAGATGTCATCAATGATGTCATTTAACATGTCATGGGAGATGTAATATGTGAGATCATAAGCAGTGTGTAAGATTGGATAATTATTTGGGGTGGGTAGCTGCGCACCTCAAGGAACAATCACAACCTTGTCAGTGTGAGCTCTTAAAGTCATTGAATTAACCTGAGCTCAACCCCCTGGTAGCTATGGCACAGAGCAGACAGGCTTGGCTTTGGACAATGTGTAAAGTATTTATGCAGCACCAGATCAGTAAGTTTAAGTCAAAATGCAAAACATTAAAAATCACAAACCGAATCAGAACAACAAGAGTAAAATGTGATAACCAAAACAACACAAAAATAACAAAATCTGACAAGGGGCAAAGGAGGTATGAATTTTGAAAATTTTAAGTAGAAATAGCATAAAAAAGCATGAAGCACCAATGATAGTCAATGGTTGCAGTTGGCCAGGACCTAGGCACAATTTGAGGCTGACTGCGATAGATTATGGGTTGGACACAACAACTAGGTTCATCCTGGTTGAGGATTTTGCCTTCTGTCTTAGTCCTTCAAGCTGCAATCCACTACAGAAGAACACTTCTAAAGCTCCACAGGGGAGGAACTTAGAGACCTACAAGTTGTTAGACATAGGCTACCAGTAGGGCCGAGTCCAGGAGATGAGCTTTATGACCTTTGGAATCCACATCTTTGTCCTAGGTATAAAAAGCAGGTCTAGTCCTTCAGGGCTTTTCTCAGGTCACAGGCAGCAGGTCCAGTCCTCCTGTGATCTTCCGAAGGTCCTGGAAGTGATCTGAAGTGGGTGCCCAGAGATCCTACATTTATGTCACGCGGCACTCTCGTGGGCTCCGAGTTACAAGTATATTTAATCAGCATTTTTCTTCCACCAACGCATTTCTGCCATTACGGCCTTGTTCACGGTAGCAAGTCTGTAAGCAATTATGATGTTGATTACATTTCCTTTTATCCCTTAGTGGGAATTCTGGTACTTGTAGTATTGTCTTTTGACCCCGAAGCAATTACTAACTTTATATCATTATTAAATAAAAAGGCAGTTCGTATTTGAATACAATTGTTATACGAGCATATATATATATCTATATATATATATACTGAAAAAATCCAAGGTTAGAGAGGCGTTATAGTTAGGTTCACATTTTTCACACACAAAACCATAGAAATTCAGCAGTTATAGTTATACTTATCTCAAGAAACTATAACTTGTGCCCCCATCATGCACAGTTTTCTCATCAATGATTTTATTGCAAATGTTGCAGTGATATTATCATTGATGCTATAGAAGATGTCATGACTGATGTAATATGTGGGGCAATTAGCAGTGAATGTTGAGGACGCGATTTATAACAACACACTGATAAAACTGGTGGAAACACTCACCAATCTGATTTTGTTTTTTTGATTTGTGCAAGGATACACTTGCAACATATAACTAGTAAGCGTCACATGCAACAAACATTGACATATTATTTTTATAAGGTAATAAACAGACTATGGAAAAAAATGTACTTTGTCCTCTGTGTATTTCCGCTTAACATTTATCCCTGCTTACTGTACTTGTGTAGCAAGCCTAGCAACCTCACAACATCTGAACCTAAATACAAAGAAATTTGTTTAAGTAACAGGTAAGCCCATCATAAATTGGTCGGAATGGAAGGAATATTTCTCAAATTATATTGCTATTTCTGAGGTTGAAAATGAGGTGTTATCATCTGAGAGAAATTAAAAGGATATGTTGCATTGCTTGGGACCCGAAAGTCTACGAATATACAATTAAATGCAAAGTAAGATAGGGGGTAAGTGATACTGGTGTTTTTGCCAATGCTATTTATGACGTAAAAAACATTTTTACCATCTGTGTGTATTGTTATTAGACGATATCATTTTTGTGGAAGAACGTACTAACACCAAAGATATCCAATGTATACTTCTTACCTCCAATAAGCAAGACAATAGGACCACACAAATTCATTGCCACTTGCTGCCATACCGGTTCTAGTAATTTCATGGGAATCCCACTAGTTTCTTTCACTCAGTGTGACTTATCACTGCATGCACATGCCACACGTCCTTTAACATATCTCTCCAAATCAAGATCCATACCTGGCTACCAGAAATCAAAGTATGCCCTTCTCTTCATAGCTGATATACCACCATAGCCCTCATAGATCATTGCCATCATTCTGGTACATAACTTCTCAGGTACTCTGAATATATATCCACTTTGCAATATTCCATTCACACTCATCAACTCTGTCCACAGTTTTGTAATTAGATAATCAAGGAATTTCCTCATCAGCACTCGTCCATCGTCACAGTAACAACTCTACTATTTTTAACAAGGTCTCCCCCCTAGTCTTCCTCCGATGCTGCTACGAGACTAGTTTGTTTGGTCTCTGACACTAGCCATTCATCTTCTGCCTCCTAAACCTAAACTTGCACTGGTAAATGAGTCAAATAATCTGCATTGACATTTATTACTTTTGGCATATACTTTACCTCACACACTTACTCTTGTAACCTATACGACCAATTTGCAATCCGCTGCGTCAATTTACCTGCACCCTTCCTGGTGAATAAATCAACAAGTGGTTTATGGTCTGTCCTCAACTCAAAAGACGCTGCCCACATATAGGTTCTAAAATGTTAAAGACCCACCAACAAGCTAACACCTCCTTCTCAATTGCCTAGCAACTTGTTTCAGCTCTCCTCAGCGTCAAAGGAAATGCCACCACGCTTTCATGCCCAGCACTCGCTTGCATCAGCACGGCTCCATGTGCATGCATGCTGGCATCAGTGACAACAATCAACAATCAACTGATCACATGGATCTAGGTTATAACACAACTTTTAACATCATCAAATGCCCGTTAACATTTGTTAGACCACTCACATTTCTGACCTTTTTTCAACAATATTTTCATCAGTTGAGTCTGGTCTCAAAAGTGTTCCGGAAATTTGGTGTAATATTCTACTAACCAGAGGAACAAATAGAGCTGATGCCTGTCAGTAGGACAAAACCTTTTCAGTCGCCTCCATTATTTCAATTTAGGCTTGATACTTTAACTAGATAGCATATGCCCCAAGTATTCCATCTTTACCACAGCAAATCTACATCACTCTATGCCAACAGTAAGCCCTGCCTCCTGCAATGTGATAAGTATTTTACTCAATACTTCGGCACATTGTCTTGGAAAAGCTTCATTCTCATACTTCACACTCATTATGCGTTGGAAGACCACTTATGCAGATACCAAAACCAAAAGGCATTTGGACAAAATGAAATGCTACTTCAGGTGTGCCAAACTATATCAAGTATCTTGAATCGGGATGCAGTAACACTTGATGGAATGCGTTGGAAGGATCTATTGTTGAAAAATACTTGCCATGCTTCACACTGGCCAAAATCCACTCAGTATTCGTCAACAGATGCCAAACAACTAATATGCTGCCATTTAAGGACCTAAGATCCACACACATCTGAATCTTACCATTGGCCTTCCGTGCAATCACAATTGGGCTTAGCCATTCTGAAGATTCTAATGACTCTATGATATTGTACTCACACAACCCATGCAACTCCTCTTTCAAAGGTACCCCCAAGCCAATGGAATGTTACATACCATGTGAACCTTTGGCACCGCACCTTTTTTCAAAACTATCCAATGACCAAACTTCTTCAGGCATCCTGGTTGCTATCCAAACAGCTTGGGAAATTCCTGAACCAAGCTTTCAACTTTATTCTGCAATGTCACCAAAACATATTCTGGGTGGTTGGGATCCAGGACAATTCCCAATGCTCTTTGTTCCCTCCAGCCCAACAATGTCCTACCCTTACCCATCACATACACTTTTCCTATAACGTGCTTATCCTTCAAACTTAATGTTGCTTGAAAATAGTCAATTATGGCCCCCTTTACTCCACATAATTCTTCTGGCTCTATATCCATCTCACACAAACTCAATTTTCCCCAAAAACACCAAGTTTTTTTATCAAAGCATTTGTAAGGTGAACATGAATCAGCCCAAATTGCTACCTTCAGACAAAACACCTCCACTAGACATTTTGGAGGCCAATACAGTTCCACCACACTTATTCTATCACCGGTTACTTCCAAGATGTCACACACACCTCGTACCTCACTCTTTATATACTCCTCATATTCATCGTGATAGTCCGCCGTTAGTTTCATCCAGTAACATATTCACACTGCCTTGACGTCCGAATTTTCACCTTTACACATCCTCGAAAAGTGTCCAACTTTTTTACACCTATATTATCTGGTTTTTTGAAGTATGGCAATTGTTGGAAGTTGCATCATGCTTCACACTTCCACACCTATAACACACTCTTTTGTCATAACTACTGCCCATATTATCTTTAGTCTCTCTCTCTCTCTTAACCTTAGACTTTCAGACTGCCTCTACTGTATTTACCCTAAGCATATCCAAGTGTTGATTCCTTTTACCTAAACTGTCACTTGCATTCATCTCTTTAAGGTAGCGTGATATATTTCCACAAACTTAGTAATACTAATAGATTTATCAAGAGAAGGCTCTTTTAAATTTAGTAATTAGTCTTGAATCTTCAAATTTGAGGTTCGACTAATGAGTTGATCACGTATGGTGTCTTTGTTTAAATCCTGAAATCTACATGTCATTACCATAGTACATATTGCTATATAGACTCCCCTTGTAATTGTGTTCTTTATACCACAATACTAATTTTCTTGCCAAGATCATAATTTTCCATTTTCACATCAGACATATTATTCTTGCTCCTACTCCATTCATTAGGTATAGGTAGTGTCTTTAATGCTTTCCTTCCCTCCACTCCTAAATTGTGCTTTAACATTGCAAGATTTATGCAAACTACAAATGTGTCCCCTCCTACAGCTTCCAAATACGTTTCAAAAGCCTCACGCTAATCCTTCTATGACATTATGGATTCACCTGGATTGGCTACAAATGTAGGTAAAGGTACAACTAATAGCATTATAATGGAGTGAGTCTGTACATTAATCATAACACAGTTCCTGAATTAGTTTTATTTATTAATGGATAGACAGAAAAATTTGCTTAAAATAATAAAAGTAGTCACTGTAGTCAAGAAGATGTAAAAACAATAAACTGAAATAAAAAATGTATGCACGGTTGTCCAATAATATAGTCTGTATCTTTTTGATAATTGTATTGCTTGTTCAAGGTCCTATTTACAGCTTCAGTTTCCTGACCAATAGTAACTTGTGGTTTGTCAGCCAATAATGTGAGTGTGGCTCCACCAATGAGAGAGAATGTGCCATCATAAATCCATGCCCGTGTTGGTACCACTGCTGCATGCAGAGGATAGCAAATGCTGTTCACACTTTAACAGAAAGAAGCTCTGGTAGGTGTAACCTGAAGATTTTAGAATCACACAGTGTAGCTTAGTTCATGTATGTCGACAAAGCACAATTTCTGATCATGCTATCTGTCGTAGTCACACAGCTTACTTTATATAGCCAGCAGATATGACGCAATGTGTTGTGATCACATAGCAGTTCAAGGTTGTGAGCACGAGAGGCTTGTCATGCGCAAGGATGTCAGCAAGTAAACTTTAAAAAGCCTTAAAAAATACAAGTGGACAATCTCACCGTGGAAATTCCCTTGCTGTCACGCAATACTTAATGAAAGGAGCAGTGTGGCTAGTTTCCTGAAGTTCTGCTGGTTCTGCACACTGCTGCAGGTTCTGTAGACATCATTCTTCTTGGGTTCCTGTTCTCCTAGCGCACAGCTCCGCAGCTCATCCAGGCAGATTGCTTAGACCATGGTTCGAGGCCCCGTCCCTCGCCCTTCACTGCTCTTAATTTTTTTTCTTTCTGATTCTAGTTTCTCTCATGACTTAGGTTCTCGTTTTATTTCGTTTTATTTCTATTCTGTTTCTTTTATCCCTTTACTTCTTTTTACACCCCTGATTCCCATTCTTCTCTCCCCTCTACGCGTCCTGCCCTTCTGCTGGTTCCCGCCGCTGCTGCCCCCGCGGCCCCTCCCGCGTTTTTTCCTGCTCCCGCCTCCCAGCTGTCACGCCCTCCCCCGACCTCTACTTAATGGAGGCCGCAGCTAGGCCGCGCCGCCGCGGCTCCAAAGGTAAGCCCGTCTGTGCCCGTCCGCGACCCCACCGTGACCAGCGCCAGGAACCCTGGTCCTCTGACCTACCATTGTTACAGTTCAGCAGATCTCCACGCACTCAAATGCGGCAAGAATAAGAACTGCAAGCTCTGCTCTCCTCTCCTCTCAACACCCACGGTCCTTTCACCTGCTGAAACTGCCGCCACTCCTTCAACATCGCCAAAACCCAGGACCACCTCCACCGGCCAGCAACATCCTCACCGCAGCCCAAGCCCTGCAATGCATCCTCCTCAATGTTCGCTCCCTCCACAGGTACACCACGGAAATCTGGGACCTCCTCGACAGCAGCTCTCCTGACATCGCTTTTCTCACCGAAACATGGACAAGCACCACCTTGGGCCCTGACATTGCGTTCGCCATCCCAGAGGGATAACAAATCACCCGGAAGGACCGCCCAAACCGCCTTGGAGGCGGCATCGCCATCGCCCACAAGGCCAACCTCCGCCTGAGCACCTACACCGACGGGCCTACGGACCTTATGGAACACCTCCACTTCAAGATACAGGTCAATCCGATCACCACCCTACGAGGCACCCTCATCTACCGACCTCCCGGACCACATGCACCCTTCCCCGACTCCATCACCGACATAATCGCCCCGCATGCCATCACCTCCACTGACTTCATTTTGCTGGATACCTCAACTTCCACCTCGACAGCCGCCAAGACCCAAACTCCATCTCCCTCCTTGAAAACCTCCACATCATCAGACTCAATCAGATCGTACCAGGACCGACGCACTCAGCAGGACACACCCTCGACCCTATCTTCACAGCAGCAAACTCCATTTCCTTCAGCCACACCTCCGAACTCCCATGGATGGACCACCGCTGTGTCCACTTCACCTACAAAGCGAACATCCCCCGCAGACACCCACCCCAGCCCCAACGCAGGAACTGGAACAAAACCTCCGACGAGCAGCTCACCACCACCCTCAGTGGCTCCACGCCCACTGCCTCAGACAACGACCCAACCACTGCCGCCCGCACCCTACACAAATGGATCACCGACTGCGCCAACACCGTCGCCCCCCTCAAGAAATCCTCCAACCCTCACGCCAAGAAGGCCAGCTGGTTCTCCACCGAACTCCGGGAATACAGACGAACCTGCAGACGTCTCGAAAAACTATGGAGGAACTCAATAACCACAGCCAACCTCAACAACTACAAAACAGCCACCACTGCCCACCACAAACTCATCAGACAGTCAAGGAAGAAAGCACTCCAGGACAGAATCTCCGCCCACGCACACAGCCAGGAACTCTTCGGCATCATCAATGAGTTCGCCCAACCCAACAGCAAGTTCACCGACATCCCACCCTCCCAGGACCTCTGTGACAAACTCAGCCCCTTCTTCCATCACAAAATCAAGACTATCTATGACAACTTCGACGACAACAACCTCTACGAGGAACCCACACCCACCACTTCCTGCACCACACAGCCGATGCTAGACAGCTGGACCGCCCTTACCATCGAAGACACCCTAAAGACCATGAGGACCACCCACTCCGGGTCCCCCACAGACCCCTGCCCCCACCACATCTACCACAGAGCCGCAGACATCATCGCCCCCGAGCTACAAAGAATCATCAACCGATCCCTCGAGACCGCCTCCTTCCCCGATGACTGGAAACACGCCGAGATCAACCCTCTCCTAAAGAAACCATCGGCAGACCCCAGCAACCTCAAGAACTACAGACCGATCTCCCTACTTCCCTATCCGACAAAAGTAATTGAAAAAGGTGTCAACAGCCAACTTGCCTCCTTCATCGACGAGAACAACATCCTCGACTCCTCCCAATCAGGCTTCGGGAAGAACCACAGCACAGAGACCGCCCTCATCGCCGCGACAGACGACATCCGCTCCCTCCTCGACAGAGGAGAGACTGTGGCCCTCATCCTCCTGGACCTCTCCGCGGCCTTCGACACAATCTCACACCGCACCCTAGCCCTCAGACTCCACAACGCAGGAATCCGGAACAAAGCCCTCGACTGGATTCGCTCATTCCTCTCTGGCAGAACGCAGCGGGTCAGACTACCTCCCTTCATCTCGGAGCCCACGCCAACCACCTGCGGAGTCCCCCAAGGATCCTCCATCAGCCCTACTCTGTTCAACGTCTACATGGCCCCTCTCACTTCCATCGCCAGATCACACGGACTCAACATCGTATCGTAACACATCCTCTCACTATCCAACGAAGCCAACATCTCGAAACACAAATTTCAAGAAGGAATGGAAGCAGTCGCCAGGTGGATGCAAAACAGCTGCCTACAACTGAACACAGACAAAACCGAAGTACTCATCATAGGCCCACATCCCAATGCCTGGAAAGACACCTGGTGGCCCCTAGCCCTCGGGAATCCACCCCTACCCGCGGACCACGTACGCAACCTCGGAATCATCCTGGACTCCGAACTCAAACTGGACCGCCAGATCAACGCCGTCACCTCTTCCTGTTTTCACACCCTCCATCTTCTATGTAAAACTTTCAACTGGATCCCCCTCGAACACAGGAAAACCGTCACCCCCGCCCTCATCAGCAGCAAACTGGACTATGGCAACGCACTCTACGCTGGGATCAACAAGAACCTCACACGCAAACTCCAGAACATCCAGAATGCCACCGCCAGATTAGTCCTTAACCTACCGTGCCATTGCCACATCACCCAACACCTGCGGGCACTACACTGGCTCCCCGTCGAGAAGAGAATCCCCTTCAAGCTTCTCACCCACACCCACAAAGCCCTCCACAACACCGGCCCCGCCTACATGAACCACCGCCTCTCGTTCCACGCACCCCAAAGATCCCTCCACTCAGCCCAGCTTTCCCTCGCCACGGTACCACGCATCAAGAAGACCAGAACAGAAGGTCGTTCCTTCTCCTTCCTTGTGGCAAAGGCCTGGAACACCCTCCCTCTCCTTCTCCGCCAGACACCAACTCTCCCCAAGTTCCTGAAGGACCTCAAGACCTGGCTCTTCGACGAATCACCATGAGCATCCGGCACCGCACTTACCCTGAAAGGCCAGGGAAGACCTCTGACCCACTTGGCCTCCGACGATCCTCCATGAGCGCCTAGGAGCTGCGCACCCCTCCTTTCACCCAGCGCCTTGAGAACCTTCCGGGTGAGTAGCTGCGCTTAACAAACCCTTGATTGATTGATTCCTCTCTGCTAGAGATAGCCAGAACAAATCTACCAAACTGGTAGATTGTCATAGGTGCAGACAATTATTACTAATGTGGAAAAATGTGCTAACACCATAGATATCCTTTATGTAACTTTATTTGCAATAACAATGATACTACCAGCCTGGGAAGGAATAAGACTCCAACTGCCTCAGTGTGGACGGTGGAATCGCAGGCATTGCTAAGTTACAAAACACAACACATTTTTGAATGGAATCAAGAGAGCAATGAAACAATAGAAAAGGTGTCCCCTTTAAAAGGTTAGTGATAAATTGCATATTTGATACATTACAGGACAAGCTCATTAAGAGATCAGGTAGTAATGGACACAAAAATTAAGGAATACAGGAAAAATAGTGGCTTATTGGTGAATCAGCTCTCAAAATGTTATTGCCATTGTAAATAAGGTTGAATTATTAGAAAGATGTGTGAAAGTCACAATACACCAAAGTAGCAAAAGAGTGTGTAATTTTGTAGATAAAATATCTGAAGGAAGAAGAGGTGAGAAAACAACAAAAGATTACTGCAACAAAGGACAATAAAAAAAAGAATACAGGACAATCTTGCTACTGTTGTTGTAGTATAAACTTATTTAAGCTTATCAAATGTGTGGCTCACAGTGCCAAGTGTTTGGAATGTGGGATTATAGTTAATTTCCCATAATTACGCAGCCCAAAAAACACAAGGAGGCACCAGTTCTTTGTATAGCCAAGAATGATGCTAGATCCTCAGAGTGACAGAGACTCAAAAGGCAAACCAGTGGATTACAAATGGGACATTATTTTAAATTTAAAGGGGAATGAGTGAAACAAACAGTTATGTTGGATAACTTTCGAAGGAGTACCAGACCTGGACTCATGAACCAAAATAAGCCCTGCCAATAAATGCTCAAACCAGCCCTGCTTCCTTTGTCTCCTCTCGCAAGCTTTCTTTCCCTCCATCCATTCTCCTCTCTCCTGTCTCTCTTCTCCCTCTGTGATCCCTTTCTCTCTATATTTCCCCTCCCTTACTTTCTTTCTGTCTCTCTGTTGAAGCCTCCCTGTGCCTGCTGCAATCAACCTCGAGAACTGGGTAAAGGACAGAGGCAACAGGAGCGGCCCTGCACTTTCGACCTCCAAACGCTCCAGCCTTTAGGAGAAATGCTTGGTATAATAAAAGGCCTGTGCAACCCTCAGGTGTACTTCTACGGGTCGCTGAGACCTGTTCTGAGTAGAAAGTCACACTTCTTGGCATCCTGTAGTACTGGACTTGTTCGTTGATGTTTATCTGCTTGAGCCTTGTTTTGTGCCTTTGCTTTATTCAGATTGTCTCATGCATTTTGTGTATTTCTATTAGGCGTTCTACAAAATCGTGCACTGCAGGTATAGTAGAATTCGGGTTCAGATCAATTGCTAACATCTTGGGATGATAGCCGCAATTGCAATAAAATGGAGAATAACCAGTTGAGCTGTTTACAACATTATTGTATGCGAATTCTGCTACCCCAAAATAGTCTACCCAGTCTAAATCACTTTGTAGCAGATGGCATCGTTAAAACTGCTTCATACATTGGTTTACCCTTTCAGTCTGTCCATTCGTTTGGAGATGATTACTGGAAGATAAACGGACATCCATTTCCAACAAACTACAAAGAGCTCTCCAGAATTTTGAAACAAATAGAGGGGCTCTATCCAAAATGAGTACAAACGGAAGACCATGTAGACGAACCACTGCTTGAAGGAAGACTACTGCTAGTTCTTTAGATGTAGGTAGGTCCTTTAAGGTAGTGAAATTAACCATCTTGGTGAGGTGATTAACTGTTACTAACACAGAAGTGTAACCTTTCTCAGTTTTTGGCAAATCTACCACAAAGTATAAGGAGACCGTGTGCCAAGGTGCTGAGGGGTAGGTAATGGGGTTAGTAATCCACCTGGGGCTTGATATGAGCTTTTACTTTGAGCACAAACGGCGGAATTCTGGACAAATCTCTTTGTGTCTTCGGAAATGGTCGACCACCAAAAGTATCTATTAGTCAATTCCAGAGTTTTCTTTTCTCCCAAATATCCTGTCATTGACTGTGTATGGCACCATTCTAACACCTGTTTCTGTAAGGTGATGGTAGGAATGTTTAAAGCCCCCTGCATGTACACTATACCATTAATGTTTTGTCCATGATGAGTGTGGACAATGGCCATAGCCTCATCTGTTTTTTGTTCTAGTGACACTATCATTAGGAAATTGTTGCCTGAAAATATTGCTGCTTTAAAGCGTTCCAAAGGAGTGATACAGGGAGACTGACTAGGATGTTCTATGTAATCATGACCAAAACGAGAAAGAGCATCTGCCTTACCGTGCTGACGGCTGGGCTGAAATTGGATTACGAAATTGTAATCGTTGAAAAATTGGGTCCAGCATAACTGACTTGTGGACAATGCCAAGGCATACTTCAAAACTTTTATGTTTCTGTGGTCAGTCAATATTGTAACAGTATGCAGAGTCCCTAGAAGTAATGTCTCCATTCTTTGAAGGCTTTCTTGATTGCTAACATCTCTCTATCACCCACTGAGTAGTTCATTTCTGCTGGATTTAGTTTGTGTGAAAAGTAGGCAACTGGGTGTAGCTCCCCTATAAAACTGTCCCTTTGTGAAAGCAGCCCTCCCACTGCCACTTGTGAAGCATCTGCCTCTACTATGTAGGGCCAGGATGTTGTAAAATAGGAGCCTGTACAAAACATTCTTTCAGATGCTGAAAGGCTTTCTCTTGCTCTATATTCTACTGAAACGTAACCCTCTTCTGTAGCAGTTTAGTGATGGGAGAAACCAAGGTGGAGAAATTATCAATAAATCTCTGGTAAAAGTTGGCAAAGCCGAAAAAGCTTTGGACTTCCTTTACATTCTGGGGTGAATTCCATTGTACTATGGCTATGATTTTCTGCTGGTCCATTTCGATTCCCTGTGACAATAGTGCATAACCTAAGAAATTCTCTTGTGAACATGAAACAGGCATTTCTTCAGTTTGACAAACAGGTTATTCTCATGCAGTTTCTGGAGGACTTTTTTTCACATGCTGTTCATGTTCAGCACGGGTGTCCGAGTAGATAAAAATATCATCTATATAGGCTATCACACATGAATCCAAAAAGTCTCTTAGTACTTCATTAATAAAGTACTGGAACGTGGCGAGTGCGTTGCACAGCCTGAAAGGCATGATGGGATACTCATATAGGCCAAATTTGGTGTGGAAGGCAGTCTTCCACTCGTCAACCTCTGGGATGCACACCAGATGGTATGCTCCCCTTAAGTCAAGGTTTGTAAAGATCTTGGCAGTCTTAACTTGATCTGACTGGGTGGATATCAAGGGTAGTGGATACCGATTATTAAATGTTACTGTGTCCAAGGTTCTGTAATTTATGCATGTCTGAAGCTCTCACTTTTTGGGATGAAGAATAATTGGGAGGAGGCAGGAGACCGAGATGGCCTGATGAATTTGTTTATTAACATTTCATCTAAGTAGTGTCACAAGTGGAGCCTTTCCTTCTCCTTCAGAGCGTAGATCCGACTACTAGGGATTTGTGAAGCAGGATGTAAATCGATATGGCAATCATAAGGCCGGTGAGGATGGAGAGTTGTCACCTTTTTTTGCCACACACATCTTTGTATTCTCTGTAACAAGGGGGTAATTCATTTGGTTTATTCATGCTAGGCTCAATATTGCCTAGAAGAGAAGTCTCCATCGGAGAAGCTTTTCAACAATGTGTATCACAGCCGGTAGAGTGTAAGGTGAGTTTCTGCTTTGCCCAATCTATTGCAGGATTATGCATTTGAAGTGGGGGTATACCCAAGATTGCTTGAAACTGTGGGGCTTTTATTAAATCAAAACTGATTGTCTCTACGGGATTCCCCGTATGGGTAGGGTCAAGCCTCCTGTGGAGTGTATAATAGGCCCTGAGATTAATTCACTCCAATCAATGGTTCTTACCACTTTGGGTGTCTTCCTGGAGAAAATCAATTTCTGTTTTTAGTGGCTAGGTCGAAATCTAAAATGTTGCCTGTGTTCCCTGCGTCTAACAAAATGCTAATCGTCATGGATTTAGTTCCCCATACTAACTGAGCTGATACATGGAAATGCTGGAATTCGTGGTCTGAACTAGTCTGTGCCAATGTTTTGGAGACTAAGGTAGTCTTTGAGCCCGGAAAACTAGTTTCCGTCGTTCCTGAGCGCACTAGTTTTCAGCTTCAGGCTGTCTTTTGGGTTTAACTGTGCATTCCCGCAATAAATGTCTTTTATTGCCCCAGTACAGGCAGAGGTCCATGTCTCTGTGATGTTGTCTTTATTCTCTGCTTATGGGGCCCCTGATGCTACCAATTTGCATTGGTTCTGAGCCAACAGCAGTGTTTCCAGATTCTTGTGTATTTTTCTCTCTAGTTGGTGTCTATACGTTCTCTGTCATTGCACTGTTCGGACAACCGATAGTCCATTTTGACCACTAGATCAATCAGTTCGCCACATGATTCCAGAGGGTTCACTACTTGTGCTAGCAGATCTTTTAATTCGTCCTTTAAACCTCTGTAGAATAGTGAGCGCGTTTGCTTTCTGGCCATTCAGATTCTGACACCAGCTCATTAAAGGCTGTGAATTAAGTGAGTAGGTCCTTATTGACTTGCCTTTGGTATAAGAGATCCTCACCCACAGACTGCATGAAAGCATGTCTATCAAATCATTTCTTCATTTGTGCTTTAAAGGTGGCATAGTCAAATAGTATTGAATCATCACGTTCTACCAAAGGGATTGACCAGGAGGCTGCTGTCTCACCTAAATAGGAGAACACAAAAGCTACCTTTGATTGTTGATTAGGTAGGAAAGTATGTGGGTTTACACAAAGTATAGCTGGCACTGATTTATGAACATCACAAATTTTGCCGGTTCTCCCGTAAATCTTTTTGGAGGAGCTAAGGGTATGGCTGGAAGTGTAGTGACAAGAATCACTGAGTATCCTGAAAACGTGGTACCGCCCGAGGTGGACTATTGTGGAAAAGCAAAACCCTGACCATTTCCTCTTGAAAGAGTTTCTGTTTCGCTTGCTCCTGTAACGCATCTACTCGCTGTGCTAGAGCTTGTGTTTCCTTTTGGAGATTCCCTATCATATTGGCCAAGTCCGCCATGGTGACATCTCACGACTCAATCTTACTCAGACAGGAAGGATTTTGTGGCTTGTCATTCTGTCAGGCACTCACCTGAAGTTCCCACAGGAATGAGCTGGAGTGCATGATGTTAGGTCCCACCTCCACCACCGGGCCCAAGCTACCTGACCCATGATTAGCCAAGGCAACTCTAGGCCAATGGGGGAAAGAAACACATCTCCAATTCTCTTGAACTTTCGTGGCCTCTCCTGACATCCCATCAATGGATATTTACACTGGTTCTAGTGTCTGTAAATAGGGAAACACCCCAATTAGATCTATGTGAAAAACATGTACCCTGTGTTTGTTTCCCCCCTCTATCCCGTGGTATGATAGATGTACCTGATGCTTCCCTCTTTCCTGCCTACACTACTTGTTGTCCTAAAAAGTGTACTATTGGGAAATTGATTGGAATGGCATCAGAAATCTCGGGAATCGGCAAAACCTTGATAAACAAAGGTACAAAATAAAGAGATGTCACCCTGAACGGTAATGTATCTATATCATACAGTCAGTGATAGGTCAAAGAAGCGAATACATACCGCAAGGATGCTGTTCGTCACCGTGTACATATAAATCATCATGAACTATTATTTGTTATAAAAGAAATAAGTGGTGTCAGCCAGTGTTGTCTAAGCATACACACAAGAAAATATAACTCTACATTGATACAGTCTATAGGTAGTTAGTGTCCTACTCTTGCATCTCAGCAAGATTATAGCACTCGCTATAAGTAACTTTGAATTTCTTAAGTTATATGGCACTCACGAGAAATACTCTGCACATAACATGGTATAAATATCTTAGAACTATGTCCATAATATAACATGCGACATAATAACTGGGTTAACACAACAATTGTTAGGAATTAGTTCATATGTAAACCACACAAAAGAACATTAGGAGTTAGTCTTTTGGGCTAAAACTGTTGAACCTTAGTAAGTAATCCGATGTCAACAAGCTTTCCTTTGGGTTTGACTGTCTCACAGTCCTCTAGGGAAGGCATGCTTCAAACATCAGCACTCCAAAAGTTTGGAATCTCAAGCTCCTTATCAGATAAGTATGCTGCTGGGGCGCGCGCAACAGGTTACAGCCTTAACATCATTTATCGGTGTCTCTTCTCTTTTTCTTTCAGGTTGGCTTTGGGAACACTGAATCAAGGGAACCGTTGGAATCGAGAAGCTCTGAAGCCGCAACCGAAGATGATGGAGCAAATCAAAAACAGGTGAGCCAGGACCTGCAGGAACTCAGATTCACCAAAAAGGCAGTAGCAACAAGCACTCCTCCCTGGTTGGGTGCGGCTTAATAGCTGACCGCACCTGACCACACCCAACATGGCCACCAAGTCTCGTGGGACTGTTGTTTTCACAAGACGTCGGCCTGTACACTGATCTCCCCATTGCCATCTGAGGTATAAAATTGTGCGAAATGCGCCTCCATAATAACCAGGTCAGTGTCCCCACCATCAACTGGCCCATATATCCAATCCAGCGGCAGGGGCTAGACAAGCCTGACAGATACTCCTTAATGTAAATTCTGTTGGAGAAACTGAATTCAAAGTGTGGGGTGCCACAGGACAGACTTAAGGAGAAAGCTACCACTTGGAGGAGGTTCATTTCCAACAAAGAATAAAGTGGCGTGGGAAATAATAATACATTTGTTTGACTTTTCAGGTTACTTGTTGCCAGATCTGTACTGACCACCTCTAAGCGACACAATTGTTGCTAAAAGAGTTTGAGAAGAAGAATTTGCCCCAAAATTGCAGGTGACTTACAGCCATCAAATATAAATCTGGAAAGTTACATTGGCAATAGCATACAAATGTTGAGCTTGAGTCATTAGTATTCTAATTTAAAAATAAGAAAGATGTATGGAAATGATATGTTGTCAAAGATGGTCCATAGTTTTAGATTGGGGGGATCAAAGGGCTTTATATATTATACGAGGTCTTAATAGCATGTGATAGTAAAGACACTACTGCATACATTTTAGAACAATTCACAAACGTTTTGGAGAGTAAAATTGAAAAATTAAAAGAATTTACACACAGAATTATACTATAATCCAATGCCCAACCTAAAAGCCACAAAGTATGAAACAGCAACATAGTAGTAGATCAATTTCCATTGCCAGAATCAATGAAATTCATTATTTAACTAAGAATGCCGATGGTATTTAATGCTAAATCTTTTCTTGGCATATCACCAAATCCTTTTGCATCCTGATAGTCGAACATTAACTACATTCATTATACCATTTTTTGTTTTCAGTTCCATTGTAGGCCTTTTGTATTCTTGTCAGCTGCCACCTCTTTGCAAAGATTTATGATAGAATTGTTTGGTGATATACTGGGTATTGTTTACTTCCATGTGATACCTTGAATATTGGAAAGAACCGGAAAGAGCATGATGTAAGATTGTGTAAGGTAATCAAAAGATTATAGGAAATAGCTTAACAACTGAACTGAATATGTGTAGGTTCGGTGAGCAGAAAGTATCATATTTGGGCACGAAATTAGTGAAGATGGAATCAAGCCCTAAGAATAGTTGCCGAGAGTCATTAAAAGGGCTCCTGCACCGCAGTCCAAGGATGATCTCAAGTCTATAAGAATGGCTTCGTTCTAATTCAAATTTGTAAAAAATAAACTTGGAGAAAACAAACCATCTGCATCTGTTATTGAAGAATAAATCAGAATTTGAGTTGTCAAAAGAATGTCAAGCTTCTTTTGATGAAATCCAATTTGCTAGCTGTCAGGCCTCAAACTTGCAAGGATATGATCCAATAGCAGTAGCAGAAACAATTGTGACTACTGATGCCAGCAATAGAGGAATTGGGACCTGTGTTAACCCAATTACATAATGTAAGGAAAGAAATAGCAACTAATTTAACTTCACGAACTTTATCACCTACTGAGAAAAAGTACTCAGGTCTTGAAAGGGAAACATTAGCACGTGAGTGGGCACTTAAATATTTCCAGATGTACCTTTGGCATACTTAATATTAATATAACAATGAAGATTCATTCTTCAAAGTGGCTACAAACCATTAATGATGTTGCTGATGAAAGAAGGTCTGGCACGAGCGTCAACCCGGACTGTAAGATTATCAATGCCTCTTTAGGACTTTCTGTTTTGTATAATGTTAAGTATGTCCCAGGTGCAGACTTCCTGAGCAGCATGTCTATCCCCTTGTAAGGAAGAGGACAGACTATTCACCGCACTCTCTTGCAGGCTCAACTAGTGCTAATATTGACTCTCCTCATGAGCACCATTCACCCCACTCACTGGATGATTGTGGGCACACTGGGCAGGTGATCCTCTTCAAGGGGGCATCATTGGAAGTGCTTTCACATGCTGAATTAGATTGACCAAACACCAGTGGGCAAAGGTGTCAATAACGACGCAATTAGATATATTAAAGTGCACTTGTCATAGCACCTGTAAGTACTTGTATTATTATTCTGTGTGAGCCTGTGACAGACTGCTGCTGCCTCAAAGCTGGGTGTAGGAGCTAGCCTGGGGCAGGAGGCCAAACTGAGGAGTGCCTGAGCCTGTCTGAGGGAGGCAGGCAGAGAGCAGTCAGCTAAGCTCATGGGACAGTGCACTACAGCCAGAGACATTAATTAAAGGGGGGGAGGGGTTGGCCCCGTCTGACCTTGAGAAGAGACATGCACAAGGCTCAATCCAGCCCAAACATCAGTCACCCGCCTTTTGTGATTTTTCCCCGCATAAATGGGAAATATGTCACCCATTTATTAGAGAAATAGCCGAATCTGGCAACATTGTGCACAGTGCCATCTGTGGCAATACTGCGGGTGAGAGAAGGATCAAAGGGGCACGCATGCCGCCAAAGTTGAGTCCAGAAACCTGGCCAATCACTAAGTGGCTCCAAAGTACCGCTAAGCAGTGATTTGACAGGTTTTAATCCTCCTGCTTTGCACTACATATCAGCTACTTTATAGATGGATAATGATTCTCTTTACCCACGCCCAGATTCCAGCCAATCCCAATGCTTCTTTCATGCTCTCTATTTCAATAGCATGAGAGCAGCACCAAGATTGGATGGGCACACCTCAGGGGGCATTAAAAACATTCTGTGTAGTGCTTATGATTGGTACGCGGAACCCCTGACCAAACGTTGTGGACCCACAGCGGTATACGGAGCAGAGGTTAAGAACCACTACTCTAGAAGGAGGACCCGATAGCCCATCAGGGTAGGGTTCTGGATGGGCTGTGTCACTAATTTAGTTCCTGGCTGAAGAATAGCTTAAGCAAGAGGTGGCCTTGAGTAGGCTTTTATTGCATATCCAGGCCCACGTCAGAGAGCACAACGGCTACACTATTAGTCCCCTGAGTCATATGGTGTGGGTGACATCATCGAGGCAATATAGGGGGGTGGTGTTTATGAGAGGAACACAGCATCCATAGCTTGGATGTCTACTTCCTCTTTAGGGATTGGCTGCTGGTTTACATCGGAGAAATACTATGGTACTCTAGGATATGTCCCAGTGGAGGGAGAAGCCCCGTGGGGAAGATCGGCCATCCGTTTATGCTTGGAGCATTAGGGTAGACAACTTTGGACCTATTTACCTCCTGAAGAAGCAGTTTCAGTTTGGAATTGTTGTGCTTCTGAACACTGCAAACTGCCTCTGCAGTCAAAAAGTGCAACTTAACTATGTCCAAGCTTCTTAGTCGCAATCACCCAAGAAGCTTGGGTAGTGTGCCGAAGACATAAACCGCCAGTTCAGCCTGCTTTACATCTCAATTTGCAACGTGGACTTACATGTTTGTACGCCCAGTGGGAGCAAAGAACTAACTTTGTTCTCTCCTGAAAAGGTGCCTGCTCATATCCTCTTTGTGCCTCTACCCTTTATCATTGGATCAGCGCACCCCATCACTATTTAACAAGCACCCTAATGGTCCCCACCATTCATTGTACTTATCCACAGAACAAATTAGGGGTGAGAGTTTGGGATAGTACGTAGGCACTGTATTTTATTACCCCCCTGAAGTCCATTGAGGGTTACCAGGGTTGTTCTGGTTTTCTGTGGTTTGCTGTACTGGACATTATCCTTTATTGTTTATTACATCCTTTTGTAGGTACCAAGCACAAGCCGATGCCCACTTAACCAGTGCCTGCTCATCCAACTTCCAATGGAGGAACCTTGTTGTCTATTGTAAAATCTGAGCAAAGATCATGGGGAGTAACAGCCCCCTGTATGCCAGCAATTCTTAATTAGGTCAAGTCACAGGGAGCTCCTGTTATCCATCAGGTCACTTACAGACCCAAATACCTGCACATTGTGCAACCCCAACACTGCTTGACACACTGAGATACACCTGTGTATTGGAATAAATTACACACATACGTCAACCCGCTTGGTCTTCTGCACCTTGTACGTCCTCTGTCTTCAGCAGTGGGTTGTGAGTACCGCACCTTGACTCCAAGACCAAGCATGCTTCTCGACTTTTTTCTTTTTTTTTTATGAACAAATTTTATTTGCGTTTTGAGCACCTCCAGGGCCGCAAGGCCTTCACATAAATGTATTGTCAACAACACAGCAGGCTTCAATGAACCCAGTGTAACAAATCCCCAGAAAACATGCACTGAAAGGACACCACCCCCCTGAGCCCCAGACAGTAACGATACCCATGAGATCTTATCTTCCCACAATGTGAGACTTTTACTACCTCCCCGAGCCATATGTCTGTATCGCCACCTCGATAGTGGCATCGGCAGGTTGAGTGGGGGGCAGCGGAATACCGCGGTAATCTGCCCATCTTCTCCAAATTTCCCCATGCTAATGGAGGCAACCCCATGCTTGGAAGACCGCAACCTCTATCCCCATTCGACTTTGATGAACAGTTTCAAAGATGGATTGACTTATAGACTAGGTATTTTAAGTGTGTTTGTGGTGATTTGGTAACTATATATTTTTAAGTGCATATATATTATAATAATTTTTAAACTTATATGATAATGTTTAAACCAGGTATGTTCCCATCTGGATTGTACGTATCACATTTTATCCTGTGTTTTATCTTGTGCTTTTATGGTTTTATCACATGAAACCGAAAAAAGTTATTTGACTTGACTTGACATATAGACTATTCCAGTGACTGCATGATCTCTTGGGGCAAGTTCCTTACTTTCTCCTATCCAACAAGAGTATTTACATTTGCACATATTTGTCTAAACCAGTTAGTTACATGAGTATGTAAAATAAAAGCTGTTCACATTTTACTACTAGGAATATCATTTGAATAAACTGATTATTTGGACCTGTGTTACATGCTTTTATCTGTGCTAAATAAGAGGGTCAGTGGTCGTCTTCTCTCTTGCAGGTTCCCCGGCCATTGTTTCACCCAAATGCACTGTCTCCTTTCAAAGAATAATCTGTAGCCACCAAGAGAGGCACTTTTAAGCACTTAGGAACATTATAGGTTGGGAATCCCTCTTCCCAAACTCCAAGTTAACTTTATGCTGCGCACGCGTTACCAATGCTTAGCTCTCTCTGCGTCTGTCAGGCCTCAAGGGGTCAACACCAGAGAAAATAGGGGCGATATAATGCAAGTTGACGGAGAATGTTGAACCGGTTAAGAGCTATGGAACCAAGGATGGTCACATAATGCCCGGAGCACCTAGCCCAACTTACAACACTACTGTTGTAAGACAAATTAGAAAGGTTTCAATGAACTCCGGGTCGGGGGGGCAATTGCTAGTGTCAGGTTGGTTTTGGGTTACCTTGTTGAACTTTCATCTCACATTGTTCGGGACAGAGAACTGAACTCAAATTTGTAAATGTGAAATCAATAAACCATTTTTTTTTAAAAAGAGGGCAGCACACAGGGGGACTTCCTCTTATTTCTTAATTTACCTGGGAGCACCAGACACCCACTTCAACCCAATGCTACTGGCCAGGTAGCATTGTGCATATAACATGCAGAGTGTGCCACGCCTATTTGTAGTACACCAAACCCCCACTATGCATTTTTTAAATACTATCCAAATGTAAAGGGGACTACGGGTCTAAATACAACCCCACTAAACAGATATTTCTAAGTGAAACCACCACCCTTAGATATCCCATGAACTTTAAGCTTAATTTTACCCAACTTGAACCTCCCATCCCAATCACAAACACTGACCCCAGGTCCCCAGCACCCCTGCCCGTCTGGCTCCCTGCCCCCTATCCTTTTTACCAACCTGTGTGCTTTCAAATTATAAGAACTTAAATTTTACAAACCCCCAACCCCCAGCCAGCCTCCCTTGAACTGGTCTGCCCGATCTGTAGTGGGACCAACCATCGCTCCAGCGTAGTGAGTTAAAAAATCCTGCCAACCACACCTGATAAAAGTACACCTGCTCATCAGCAACACAACAGCTTCAACATTCTACCCCCAGCTATCCATTTGTACCCCACCACTAGCCGGCCAAAGACTTCTCTGCAAAGATGCCACAACCCCGTCTAAAGTTGAAACCTAAAATGCCCTCTTAATGGGGGAGAGTGGGTGTAAGCTGGCAGCCAAACCAAAGAAGCCCTTAGCTTCCAAAACCTAAACCTAAAATGCCCTCTTAGTGGGGGGAGAGTGGGTGTAAGCTGGCAGCCAAACCAAAGAAGCCCTTAGCTTGCCAGCATGTGAACCACACTCCCTTTACATCACCCTAATAGATCCCTCCATCAATTCGCACCTGTCACGTTCCTGGACCACATTAACCTGCCTAAAACATCCCAGGGAGGAGTTCCAAAGGTCGCCTCTAACCAGGCCCCCATTGTCACACATCAACTTAGTTATGGAAAAGGGTTACAAGGTTCAAACCATCTACCGCATTTGGAGCACCTTAGAATAGATCACTGAGACCAAGTGACGTCACCAATCTTGCACGAGTCTTGGTTTGGATGAAGGTCATCAAACCCACCACCCATTCAGGAAAACTTTCCACTTGAACTACCTGAAACACACTCACAGAATGGCACAAAGACAAGGTATTTACTACCTGACAGCTGGACCAATAATTCTTGTGAACTTGGCTCTAAGCCAAGACCACTCACTGACTAAACATGATATGTTTAACCTACACCATAACATAGCTAAGAGGCCAAGTAATGGTAATTGTTGACACTAAATGAAAACCTCTTAACATAACATTAACATTTCCAAGGGTTCCTTCTGGGAGAAATCCCTAGTAGCCTGTGCTTAGCCCTCGGGTAGCTTGCCACAAAAGCAGTCAGGCTTAACTTAGAGGCAATGTTTAAAGTATTTATGCTGCACACAAACAGTGTTAAAGTAAAAACACACCACAAGAAAAATCCCAAACCAGTTTAGAAAAAGAGTACATTTTAATAAACAAAATGATACCAGAGCGACAAAAATCCAATCAGTAGAACCAGAGATATAGAATTTTAAAGGTTATGATAAAAATAGCACCTAAAAACACAAAGCACCACTTACGGTCATCTGGTTGCCCTAGACCGGGGGAAAGGCACAAGTTCAGGCAGACTGCGATGTAGCGTGGGTCGGATACAGGGAACAGGTTAGTCCCACTGAAATGTTACCTTCTCAAGTCTGGTGCAAAGATTCCCTTCACGTTGGAAGAGGCTGCGAGGAGGAGTCTTTTGCATGAAGAGTAGGTCGACCGTTGCGGACAGTCGTTGCTGTAGCGTGAAGATCTGTTTGTCGCTGGAGCTTTGTGTTGGATGATGTAGTGGGATGTCGTTGTAGCACGAACGGCAGGTCTTGCATTGCGGGTCATCATGGGCAGTCACTGTCAAAACGAAGAGCAGGTCTCATCATAGCTTAGCATTATCGGTCATCGCTGGTGGCAGACTTTTGCCATGAACAGATCCTTTTGCAGTTGCGAGGAGCGCAAACTTCAGGATTTTCACCATTTCTCCTTTGAGGAGTTTCCACTTATGCCAGCCAAGGTTCCAAGGCCAGGGGGCACCTCTTGGGGATCAGGACTCACTCCAGCAGAGGCCAGCAGCAAGGCTCAGACAGGTCCAGTTGCAGGTGGTCAGCTGGGCAGTTGCATGGAGGCTTTTGAAGCTTGTTGTCTCTCTGTATTTCACACAAATCAGCCAACTGATCCTTGGAGTCACTCTGGGTAGCCTGGGATCAAGGCAAGCAGGTCAAATCTTCTTTCTTCAGACAGCAAGGCAGTACTTCAAGCATCAGGGCAGTCCTTCTTCTGAATCTTTCACAGGTTCAGGAGTGTTCTGATGAGAGGCTCTGGAGGTCCACTATTTATACCTGGTACCAGCCTTTGTGTGTGGAGGGAACTCCCTGTCCTACCACCACAAATGGGTTTGGAAAGTTCTTCCCCTTCTCCTGGTCAATGCTCCAAACTATCTAGGATGACAAAAGGTATGCAGGACTGGTGTCAGGGTCCTTTGTGTGTGCAGTAGGCAAAGCCCTTTGAAAGGTAAGTGTGGCTGGTTACAGCCCCTCCACAGCCAACCTGCCAGGGTGGCCCATACTGTCCACTCCTGAGCCCCCGTTGTGTCACTGCCTGGAAGTAATACACAAACCCTAAGTGCAGAGCCATTCACACTCATGTGACCCAGGACACTGGCAGAAATGCACAGTTAACTGGGGCAAGAAAATGCAAACTTTCTAAAAGTGGCATTGTCAGAATTGTAACTTAAAATCGGACTTCACCATTAAAGAGGATTTTAAATGAAAATTCATTTAAGTGTAAATAGCATATCTCTATCTGCTCCCAATCAGGAGTTATCATTTATTAAATGACCCAGGTACCCCAGTGTTAGTCAATGGGAGAGACAGGCCTTACAACAGTGAAAAACTACTTTAGTGGGTTTTCACTGCCAGAACATGTAAAATGTAAACACACATGTCCTACCTTTTGCCCTATGAGCCTTCAGGGTCTACCTTAGGGGTAACTAATAAGTATTAAAAAGGAAGATTTAGGCTTAGCAAAAAGGTTTATTTTGCCAGGTCGAAATGGCAGTTTAAACCAGCACACACAGGCTGCAGGTGGTAGCACTAAATTTATAGGCCCTGGGTACAGGTAGTACCATTTACTACGGACTTACAAGCAAATTAAATGTGCCAATCAGGTGTAGTCCAATTGTACCATGTTTCAGGGAGAGAGCACAAGCACTTTACCACTGGTTAACAGGAAAAAAGTACACAAAGTCCTAATGCCAACAAAAATGGGTTCAGCAACAAAAAGGCAAAAGAAATATGGGCGTGACCTTGCAAAAGGGGCCAGGTCCAACAGTACTACATTACAGCTGTGTGATGTCGCCCACCCAACATTTGGTTGGTGTGTACACAGGACTCCTACTGATAAAGAACTCATATGGGACACAGCTTATGCATTGCTTATCTTACAGGTCCTGCCTAGGGGGTAGGCACGCCCTTTTCATTAACAGACATAATGTAACTAGGGATAACCATAATAATGCCAATTAGTGACGGAAAATAGGTGGGTGATGACTTGCCCAGTGCTGTAACGTATGCGTGACATCACATTCCTTACAAAAATTCAACACAGGCAGACATACCCACAAAATATGAAATCAAATATATGGGAAAAAGTCACGCTCTTGCTAAGGGTAAAGAGTCAGAACATCGAGTTGTAAATGTCGACTTGCACTAATATCGAGTGCAAAATATCGAGATACATAAATATCGACTGCAAGAATATCGTGGTCAAGAATATTGAGTTTAAGGTAAGAAATATCGTTTTCTAAAATATTGAAGTCATTAATATCGTTTGCAAAAATATAGCTGTTAAAAATATCGTTTTTAGTTAGTGTTATGTATTTTAGTATGTATTTTAAATGTATGTGCTCTATTTTTTTGTCTAAGTATTGCATTTGTTTTTTAATATATGTGTTACATTTTTAGAAGTTATTAATTTTATTTTAATTAAATTTTGCGTTTTAGTTCTGTATTGGGTTGTGGGTTTATAGGGGAATAGGGTGGGAAGTAATTTAATTATAATTAATTTATTAATATTTTTTATTAATTAATATTTATTTATTTAACATTTTATATTGTTAACTGTGGGAGTTAATTTATTATTAATTATTTATTAATTTGTTAATTCTTATTAATTAATTGGTAAGTATGTTAATTGTGTCATTTTTTTAGGAGCGGGTTGTGGGTTGATAGGGGAGTAGGGTGGGAAGTAATTTCTTTTAAATAAATGTATTATTATTTTTAATATAATTTTTTTTTTATTTTTTTTTATTTTATTGCTCAATCCAGAACAAATTAACCATCCTTATACATTATATACATAATCTTTTAACATACATAGTACTGGTAGTTTTGAATACATAAAAACTTAAAGCCATAGGTCCATATGCAATCCTAGAATACATTTTTACAATTGGTTTTCTCCTCTATAACAATAATTTTCGATCAGTAAATTTATTTCAAATGC
This sequence comes from Calotriton arnoldi, assembly GCA_963921515.1. Classification (NCBI taxonomy): domain Eukaryota; kingdom Metazoa; phylum Chordata; class Amphibia; order Caudata; family Salamandridae; genus Calotriton; species Calotriton arnoldi. The sequence continues at coordinate 1,511,907 of CAWUFW010002027.1, forward strand.
TCGATCATAGGTCCCCATATCTGAACTCCTAATTTCTGCCGCTTTACAGATTTCACTGCGTAAAGACTATACTCCAGATTAAAGATATTATAAAACTTAGCGCGCCACATCTCAAATGAGGGAGCTGATTGTTGTAACCACACTGATGCCACACATAATCTTGTTATTGCTGCCGCCATAAATATCAAATATCTATATGGATGTGCAGGCTGTCCCTGCTGCAGACTATCCCCAACTCCAGTTAACATGACATCCATAGTCATATGTATATTTATTCCAGTGATCTCGGACAAGAATCTATCAATTTGCCCTATTAATTGCTGTAAATAACTACAAGCATAAAATATATGTGTGATATCCGCCTCCTCCCTTGCACATCTAAAACATCTCCCATCATTCCCTCCCCCCCATTTCATCATCCTGGCTGGAGTATGATACAGATTAAACAATGACTTAAAATGCTGGGCCTTTAAATTAGCTGATAGCAAGATCTTACCCGCTACATCAATTGATTGCTGAACATATTGCCCCTCTTGACCTAGCCTTACCCTCCATTTACTATCTTGTAATTCGAGATCGTCCAATTGCATTTCCATAATTAAATCATACAAAACTCCTATTTTTACTCCCTTTTTAACCTCCTCAACCAGTGAATTGGTTTTTATGTATTTCTGCCTATGATATTTCCATAAATAGTCCCTTATGTGCAAACATTTGAAAAAATCTGTCTTTTGTAAGTTATATCTCTCTATTAAATGTGCAATCGACATTATCTCCTCTTTCTCAAATACATCGCCGACAAACCTAATCCCCTTAGCCCTCCATTGCTCCATTTTACGATCCCCAAAGATAACAGATGACATTGCGACTGAATTCAAGGGGGTATAAAAACATAACCCCGCTATTCCCAGCATTTTACACAGCGGCTTCCATGCTTTATATGCTGCCCACACTACCTTAAATCGTGTTCGCTTATAATAGCTTGGTTCCCAATAGTTAAACATACAGTTCCTCGCTGCCAAGTTAAGCAAAAGTTGATATATAGAGGGGGCCTCAGCTACTGTGGCCACCTTCTCTCCAGTGAGCAGTATTCTCATGTTTTGCAGAAGACAAGCATAATAATAAAAAGTAAAATTTGGTACGGCCCACCCTCCCCTTCTGCGTGGTAGCATCATATACTTAAATGCCCTCCGTGCTTTCCTCTGTCCCCAAAGAAACCTATCACACATATATTGCAATTTCTGTAGTTGTATATTTGTCAATTCTAATGGCATCGCCCTAAAAACATACAATACTCGAGGGAGTACGTTCATCTTCAATACATTGCACCTTCCCACTAACGTGAGGTGCAAACATTCTAAGCGGTCCAATTGCCTTTTTATCCCATCCAACAACCCTTTCCAATTAGTCTCTATTAAATCTTGCAAGTTCATCCTAATTTTTATTCCTAAGTACGTGGCTTCCTCGGTTACCCGACTCTCTCCAGGGCAGGCATTTTTAGTACACACTATTTGGGTTTTTGTTGCGCTTAGCTTATAGCCAGACACCACCCAAACCTCGCGGCCAACCGCTCTATTTCTACAATAGCAGATTTTGGATCAGACGTCGCCACTGTAATATCGTCTGCATAGGCCAGAACCCGTGTCTCATATTGCCCACATATAATAGAACTAATCCTAATACTTTTCTCCAGCATTGTCAAAAATGGATTTATATACAGGGCAAACAAAAGCGGTGAGCAGGGACAACCCTGTCTTGTCCCCCGAGTTATGTAAATTAAATCTGATTCTTTGCCCATCGTGCAGATCCGAGCTGTAGGCTTTTGATACATAACCTGAAGAGCCCTAATGAAATCCGGTCCAAACCCCATCCTGCGTAAAATAGCCCATAAAAAAGGCCAGGAGACACGGTCAAACGCTTTTTCAGCGTCTAAAAAAATCAGCCCTAGTCTGTTTTGCTGTATTTTAGCAGCGTCTATCAGCGCAATGGCCCTATTTATATGATTGACCGTGCTCCTGCCTGGTATAAATCCATGCTGCTGTTTAGATACTAAAGTTGTGATTACTCGTGCGAGCCTAGTAGCCAGTATTTAGGCATATACCTTGCCATCCGCATTTAAAAACGAAATTGGCCGGTAAGACCCTGGTTTCTCCGCAGGCTTATCTTTCTTTTTAAATATGACTATATTAGCCTCTGACCATGATACTGGAGGATTTCCTAATTGGGCCTCCTGGAATGTCTCCAGTATATCCCTCCTTAATACCGGAAAGAATGTTTGGTATACCTCGAGCGGTAGTTTATCGGGCCCTGCTGCTTTCCCTCTTGCTAATGACACACTTGCCATCTCCAATTCTTCCATTGTAATCGGGTCTTCAAGTACTACGAGATCTTCCTGTCTCCCACCCACTATCTCTACTTGCTGAACAAATTGTCTAATAGCTTGTTCACTCCATTCCCCTTGTGTGTACAATTCCTTGTAAAAATCATAAAATACTTGTAATATACCCTCCAAAGTTTCAACCTTTCTCCCCTCGTTGTTAATCATTGAGGAGATCCTTTGTGCTGATTGTTTAGCCCGTATTCTCTGTGCCAGACACCGCCCTGTAGTTTCCCCATATTCATACCTTTCCTCTTTAAAGATTTTATACCGTATAACAATCTCTTTGCTCCATATCCTATTAATTTTAGCTTTACAGCAGGCTATCTTTGTTTGTATCCCCTTTAAATCTCCTCCCCTCCTTATTCCCACCATCAGTTCTACCTCCCCACCTCTTAATTCATCCAGCAGGGCTTTCATAATATTTTGCTGCATCTTCTGCCTCCTCCATCCAAAACTGGTTATTTCACCCCTCAACCCGGCTTTCAAAGCATCCCATACTATTTTATTGCTGGTAGACCTTCTGTTAATTTCAAGAAATTGCTCAATCCATTTTTTAATATATTCTATAAAAGAGCTATCCAATAGAAGCTTCCTATCAAAGGAGAAGGATCTCCCTACTCTCTCCCGAGCTATTGAATAAACATCAAGTAATAATGGTCCATGATCTGCTGTAATCCTAGGCCACACCTGTATCCGGGCCCCCACCATAAATAACCTAGATGCGAAAACATAATCCAGGATAACTAGTTTTTGATGGGGATACGAATAGTACGTATACCCCGGATCTGGATACCTCAGGGTCTGCCACCCATCAACTAGCCCATGGTCCTTGATAAGTTATCTTAATGCTTTAAAAACCTTCGGTTTTCTCCCTCTATATTTATTCATCTCTAGCTCCTTTGCCTGGCATTCCATATGTATATTAAAATCTCCACACAAGAGTAAAGGAGTGTCCCAATGGGCTAACTCCACGTTTAACTCTTCTAAAACTGCTTCCTCATCTAGGTTTGATCCATATAATGTACATAGTACTAATTTCCTACCCCCTACTTGACACTCTGCAATTGCCCACCTACCATACTTATCTGACATCACCCGCCCCGTCCCAGAGATCCCCTGTCGAACCAGTATAGCTACCCCCCTATTCATAGTTGATTGTCGGGAGGCAATAATCAGTGAAAATCCGAGCTCTTTTAACACCATACGATTTGCCCAGGGAATATGTGTTTCCTGCACACATAGAATATCTGGTTTCATCACCCGCAGATCGGCAGCTACTCTCTTTCTTTTATTAGCATTATTCAGGCCACATACATTGAATGAGCAAATCCATACCCCGGAAGCTGTCTCTCTGCTAACCATAATCATAATCTAAGGCCCAGCCTGATGCCTTGCATATCAATCTTAACATACACGTATTTATATCATCTTTGTTCTGGATTGATTTTTTATTTACACCCCTCCCCCAACCCCTCCCATCCTTCACCCTCACCCCCCGTGCCCCTCCCCCATCCTACCGCCCACCCCAGCTCCATTTCCTCCTCCCCCTCTCCCCCTCCCAAAAAAGCGGGTTGTAGGGCTAATAGCCCCTGAGATGGGGAGTAGTTTGCTGCCCAATATCCCTCTTCCCTCTCCATACCTTTCAAATAATAATTGAGCAAAGAGAAAACCCAAAGCATACATTCTAACAAGAAAAACATTTTAGAGAGAGAAAGAAAAAAAACCCCCCAGAGATTATTACCCTGCTTTTACTCTATTTTTGAATAGATTGAAAGTATTCCTTCGCTTGCACCTCTGAAGTGAAAAAGCGCGTCTGTCCCTTATATATTATTTTCAATGTAGCAGGGTTTTACAAAAATGCTTGTGCTTATCCTGATACGGCGTTATTAATTGTCGCAACTGCCATCGTTTTTGCACAGTATAATGGCAATAATCAGGTCTAACAAAAAACTGTTGACCCTTCCCCATCCTCTTTTTATCAGGCCTTGCGAGGTCATAGACCGCCTATCGCGCTAGGAAATTACTTACACTTATCAGTATTGCCCTAGGCCTAACATCAGGTTGCCCATCTCTGACCCTCGCTTGTTTAAAGGGAAACCTATGCGCTCTTTGAATCTCATTAGCCCAATTCCACATAGAAAGTTCAGGAAAAGCCTCTTTAAACAGTTCGACTACAAAGTTCCGGACGTCACGTCCCTCCGCTTCCTCCGGTATTCCAAGTATCCTTAAATTATTTCTTCGTAGTCGATTTTCCAAATCTACTAACTTAAGTTGTGTATCATCTTTATGGGAACTTATAGCCTCCAGCGTCGCCTTTTGAGCCACCACTTCATCCTCTAGTGTGGATATCCTTGCCTCCGCCTCATTCATCCTGTCCGTAAACTCATTACAGACTTTGGCAATCTTCCTGACTGTATTCTGTAATTTTCGACATGCCGTATGTGTTTTGGCGTTTTCTGACCGAGTTTCCGTTCTATGGTCTATTATGTTCTGGTAGATCGATTCCAATGAAACTGCTCCATCTTGCCTTTCTTCACTCCCTTCCAAACCTCGACCGCCAGTTCTCAGGCCCTCAGGGGTTGCCTCCAATGATGTTGATACATCCCACATCAGGTTATTAGCTTTTTCGGCTAACAAGTTTCCCTCCTTATCAACCTCCTTCTTTCGAACTGTGGATACATCAGCAGTATCAAAGTCCCAATTTGCACTAGTCTGATCGCTGCCAACACTCATTAATAAGCTTTCCTGAGACTGTATCCTTTGCCCTAAATTACAATCATCATCCGATGTATCCGAGGGCTCCGATATGGAAAAAAACTTTTCCCCTGAGTCACTCTCCCTGCAGCCATCTGCTCCCACTAATCCAATCTCTACCTCCTCCACAATCCCGTCAGCCGAAAGTCCCATTAAGACAGTATTTTCCATATCCTTTTATTGTAATTCAATCTTTTTTTCCATGCCTCTATCACCTAATACCATATATTCCAGCGTTTCTTCATTTACATGAATGTCTTTATCATCACTGGCCAGTTGCTCTTTTACATGTTCTTTCGGGCCCTCCTTTTTATTTTTAAAGTCCGCTTTAAGCCCATGTGGGGTTACATTCTTTTTTTTGTTTGCCCCCGCAAACATTTGAGGCACTTTTTTCCCCCTGTCAGCCCCCTGCTCACCTCCTTGAACCACATCGTCCAAAAGCCCTGTTGAGCCTTCCACAGCTACAGTTGTGTGCCGCCCGAGTACAACAGCTCTGCTCGCGATAGCCGGCTCCACCGTTACTCTTGTTTTCCCGCCCCTGGCGGTTTTAGGAGGCATATCGGCGTCTAGAGCTGACAGGGAATCGTCGTGCACAGCTGTGTTCCAGGCCAATGAGCCGCCCTTCTCCTGCAACGCCGCTGTCCTCCTCAATGAAACAAAGTTTCCTTTTCCTCCTTTGTTCAAAACCTCCTTCAGCTCCTTGCCACACAGTGTAATCAGCCAATATTCACGCCGAGGATTCGTCTCCTCTCACGTACCGCTGCCCTTCACCAACACCGCCGTAGGTAACTCTCTTTTTTTCCCTTTAATTTCCACTGCTTTCCAAACACATTTCTCTCTCGCTGTCTACACCAGAAGAGGGAAAGGGGAGAAACACCGGGAGCCCGCTACTCACTCGTCCGCCATGGACGCCATCTTGCCCTGCATATCTTATTTATTTTTATTTTCTAGTGTTAAATGTGTGAATTAATTTATTAATAATTATTTATATTTTGATTGTTAATTATTAATTAATTAATTAATTGTTAATTAATTCTGTTAATTGTGTCATGTTTTACAAAATTGGTGGTGGCATTTATAGGGGAATATGGTTGGAGGTAATTTATTTATAATTAATTAATTATTTGTTAATTAATGCTAATTAATTAATTAACATTTAAATATGCCAATTGTGTAATAATTTTGATGTGTGAGTTGTGGGGTTTATAGTGGTAAATGGTGGGAAGTAATTTTTTTAAAATTAATTAATGATTTGTTGTTAATTGATAATTTATTAATGTAAAATTAGTTATTGTGTAAATATTTTTAGGTGTGTGTTTTGGTGTTTATTGGGGTAGAGGGTGGAAAGTAATTTAGTTTAAATTAATTAATCATTACTTGATCATTAATATTCATTTATTAATTGATAAATATTTTTGGTAATTGTTTATTTTTTATTTTGTTTGGGGATTTAGGTTCTACAGCTGTAATGTTTGGTTAGTACATTAATTTTTACCTTTTTAAATGTGTTTTTTAATTATTAATATTTGTTTAATTGATAATTAATTGTGTTAATTATGGAGGTATACTTTTTTATTTAATTTAGATGTGTGTTGTAAATTGTGTGGTGTTATAGGGTAGGAAAAATATTACATTTATGTAATAATTATTTTTTAGATTAAAATTAATTTGTATTACAAAATATTTGTTTGTAAATGTTTTGTTAAATTTAAAAAATGTATCTTTTTATGTAAAGTTTAGATTTTGTATACATTATAATATGTTTCTATGTCTTGTAAATTTTTATATTTTTATATATGTTTTGTTTTTGGGTTTTTTATTATATTTTGTATTGTAGTTGATATTTTGTTTGTTTTTAAATTTGAATTTTCTTCAGTGGGAATAGTAAGTTATACCCCTACACTATCCAACACTTTCCCTACTGTTGCACTCACATGAGTGGGAATAGTAATTTTTACCCCTCCACTATCCAACAGTTTCCCTACTGTTGCACTCGCTGGAGTGGGAATAGTAATTTTTACCTCTACGCTATCCAACACTTTCCCTACTGTTGCACTCGCTGGAGTGGGAATAGTAATTTTTACCTCTACGCTATCCAACACTTTCCCTACTGTTGCACTCGCTGGAGTGGGAATAGTCATTTTTACCCCTCCGCTATCCAACACTTTCCCTACTGTTGCACTCACAGGAGTGGGAATAGTAAGTTTATCCCCTCCGCTATCCAACACTTTCCCTACTGTTGCACTCATTGGAGTGGGAATAGTAAATTAATACCCTCCGCTATCCATTACTTTCCCTACTGTTGCACTTGCTGGAGTGGGAATAGTCATTTTATCCCTCCGCTATCCAACACTTTCCCTACTGTTGCACTCGCTGGAGTGTGAATAGTAAATTATTCCCCTCCGCTATTAAACAATTTCCCTACTGTTGCACTTGCTGGAGTGGGAATAGTAATTTTTCCCCTCCGCTATCCAACACTTTCCCTACTGTTGCACTCATTGGAGTGGGAATAGTAAATTATTCCCCTCCGCTAGCCATCACTTTCCCTACTGTTGCACTTGCTGGAGTGGGAATAGTATTTTTACCCCCTAGGCTATCCATTACTTTCCCTACTGTTGCACTTGCTGGAGTGGGAATAGTAATTTTTATCCCTCCGCTATCCAACACTTTCCCTACTGTTGCACTTGCTGGAGTGGAAATAGTAATTTTTTCCCCTCCGCTATCCAACACTTTTCCTGCCGTTGCACTCATTGGAGTGGGAATAATAAATTATTCCCTTCCGCTATCCAACACTTTCCCTACTGTTGCACTCATTGGAGTGGGAATAGTAAATTAATACCCTCCGCTATCCATTACTTTCCCTACTGTTGCACTTGCTGGAGTAGGAATAGTAATTTTTATCCCTCCGCTATCCAACACTTTCCCTACTGTTGCACTTGCTGGAGTGGGAATAGTAATTTTTTCCCCGCCGTTATCCAACACTTTTCCTGCTGTTGCACTCATTGGAGTGGGAATAATAAATTATTCCCTTCCGCTATCCAACACTTTCCCTACTGTTGCACTCGCTGAAGTGGGAATAGTAAATTATTCCCCTCCGCTATTCAACAATTTCCCTACTGTTGCACTTGCTGGAGTGGGAATAGTAATTTTTCCCCCTCCGCTATCCAACACTTCCCCTACTGTTGCACTCATTGGAGTGGGAATAGTAAATTATTCCCCTCCGCTATCCAACAATTTTCCTACTGTTGCACTTGCTAGAGTGGGAATAGTAATTTTTTCCCCTCCGCTATCCAACACTTTTCCTACTGTTGCACTCGCTGGAGTGGGAATAGTAAATTATTCCCCTCTGCTATCCAACACTTTCCCTACTGTTGCACTCGCTGGAGTGGGAATAGTAATTTTTTCCCCTCCGCTATCCAACACTTTCCCTACTGTTGCACTAAATGTAGTGTAAAATGCAGGTTTAAAAAATATTTAATATTTTAATATTTTAATTTATAATATAAATGTGTTTTTTAATTTTTATGTTACCGGTGTATGTATATATATATTTATTTATAATTTTTAATATATTTCTAACATTTTATAATTAATTAAAAGGATTATTTATTAATTCTTTTAAGTAAATATATATATATATTACATTTTATATATGTATGTTTAATTTATTTATAAATTAAATTTATTACTTATAATTGTTAGAATTTACTAATAAATCTAAATATTTTTTTATAAGTCAAATGTATTAGTTAATTTATTTTACATTATTTTTTATACAAATAAAAAACGATATTTTGTACTTCGATATTTTTAACAACAATATTTTTTTCGATATTTTTGTACTTACCATTATAAAGATAGGAGGTCGATATTTTTGACAACGATATTTATGTCCCGATATTTCTGTAGGTCGATATTAGTGTTGTCGATATTCTGTCAGTGATCCCTTGCTAAGAGGGTTTGGCGTCTTCTCTCAGATTATATCTGGAGTTTGTCTCTTGAGATGTTCCTGATTACCCTGAGATGACAGATGTGGTGTTTGGAGTTGATATCTCTACCACAGGGTCCGCTGTAGAGTTGTCAGCACTTGTACCTCTGTTATGACAGCGTTGCGAAAAAATGAGATCCTTGGCATTTGCACCTTCCACTGATGGTGACTCACTTGCTTCCAGGCAACCGCTCATCAAGAGTCACGTCTCCTTGGATTTTCCGAAAGAAAGGTACATTTCACATGATTCTCTCTATTCTTTATGCTGCTGTGATTTTGGTCCTGGGTATTCTTACTAAAGTCTATGGGGACATCTCAAAAGGACCTAGCAAACACAACAAGATGATGGACCGAGTACTGAAACTTTTCAAACACTTATCCCTGTCAGCTCCGGCTGGACTGTTCCCATGGGGAGCAGGGTCAAGGCTGATTTTCAAATGGCAGGGTACAAACTGGAATGGCGTGGTGAGTAAAATAACGATGGATTAAAGCCAGATCTGTGTCTCGGGGTGAATGTTTGACAATGTTCAGCATTCCGTCCATCATCTTTTTGTGTTGCATTTTTGCCCTAAGTGGGAATAGTATGCCCAGATGTGGATCCCGTGCTTGCTACGCCACCGGATTCAAGCTAGCCTGGCTGATGAAGGGGTGATACTACGAAACCGGTCCCAGGATGCTTGTTTTCCGGTCCTGGGAGGACCTGGCCTGGCAATTCGGGCTAGATTGTTCCCATGGGGAGCAGGGTCAAGGCTGATTTGCATATGTTTGGGTCCAAACCGGAATGGCGTGGTGAGCAAAATAGCAATGGATTAAACCCAGATTTGTGACTAGGGGTGAATGTTTGACAATGTGCAGCATTCCGTCCATCATATGTTTGTGTTGTGAAATCTCAAAAGGAGCCTGAATTTGCAGCCCTGTCAGCGGGTCTTCAAAAGAATGGTGCCACCTGTAGCCAACCTTGGGGCTTTGGCTCTTCTTTGATTACTACATCGTGCATTCTGATTCCTCCTTTGGGTTAAGGTCATTTTATGTTCGGGGGCTCAGTGGGTCCACGACAAGTGGGCAGGAATGGCTTCTCAGACCACCTGCTTCAGGCACAGGTGAGTGAGCGACCTCCCAATTGTGGAGTTTGGCACTTGATGGTATTCCTTCAGAAATACACTTATAGCTCCTTCTACGGTTTGTCCTGTGCCATGGACTATGCGACTAGGTTTGGCCAGCGTTTTCATTAGATTTTCTGCCTCCCTTGTGTCTTGAGGCCATTTCAGAATGTTCTGCCTATGCTTTATCCACAGCAAGCCCAAATACTCAGCTATTTCTTGGTCTTGAAAAGAGGATCCGTCGTCCATTCTTAACTCTTTAAATATACCATGAGAGGCCATCACCTTGTCAAACTTTGGAATCACCACATCGGCCGAAGTAAAGTCTATGATCTTCACTTATGGATATTTAGAACAGCCTTCGTTGGTGACTAGCATGTAGTGATTATCTAGGAGGGAGCTGAAATCAGCTCTCTCACCAATGAGTGGTGCAGGTGAATATGGCTCATTACATCGCGATGTATTACATCGCGTGCTTTTACAACGCGGTCGTTACAACGACCGCGTTGTTAGTACGCGATGCATTTACATCGCAAGTCATTACAACGACTTGCACTAGGGGGCGCGCTGGACTTAGGAATAGTATTAATTACTATTCCTACTCCAGTTTGCGCAACAGTAGGGAAGGTGTTGGAATTCATTTCCAATACCTCAGCGCCCCCTAGTGCAAGTCGTTGTAATGACTTGCGATGTAAATGCATCGTGTACTAACAACGAGGTTGTGGTAACAACCACGTTGTAATAGTAGCGCGATCTAATGACAGCATTGTAAACGCTGTTTCCCGGTGCAGGTCTGTCTCCATAATGATAGGTTAAGAAGGCTCGCTCTGGTTTGATTTTTAGTGTATGCAGTGCCCCACCATTTTCTCCACCATCTGAATCCAACCCAGGAAGCCATACTTTGGATCAGAGTTGAACTTTGGTTCTCACGATCTGCTGGTGCCCTATGTGAGCAAGCTGGACCGTTTGGTGGGTGAGAGTATTGAGAATAACTAATCGGTCGCTCTGAGGAAGCTGCCTTCTGATGACTAAAGACAGAGCTGAGCCTTCAGGGTTCACTTTGACAGGCATGGAGCACAGTGGAGTAGAGTGCAGTGGCATAGAGTGGAGTGGCGCACAGTGGAGTAGAGTGTCATAGAGTGCATTGGCATAGAGTGATTTGTTTCAGAGTAGAGTGAAGTGGCGTAGTATAGTGGTACAGAGTAAAGTACAATGGCATAGAGTAGCGGCATAGAGTGTAGTGTTGCAAAGTAGAGTGGCATAGCCTGGAGTGGTGTAGAGTGCAGTGATGCATAGTAGAGTGGGGCAGCGTGCACTACAGTAGAGTGGTGCAGAGCAGAATAGAGAGGCGTTACTCGGCTAGAGGCTGGGAGTGAACCAAAGACATTTAGCCTTGCTCTATGCATGAACACCAGACTTCTGTCAGGAGCTGATATCATGACCCTGTGGATGTCTGAATCCGCCCCATGCTGCACTAGGCAGGGGTGTGTGACAGGCAGGGTATGTGAGGCACTAATCCTGGTGGGGAGTGAGAGAACTAGGGAGGCAGAGAAGACTATGCCAAATTCCGGGACAGTATGGACAAGTCGGACCCCAAGCCACAAGGATACCAAAGTGTAAGGTTATGAGCTGGGTGGTCAGAGCAGATTCCATGTTACTAGAAGGCACTGATAAAAAGTCAGCTCGGTGCTGCGGCATTTTCGACATAAAAATGGATTAAATGCATTTGCCACACAATCCATCATCTGCAGCATAATCTGCAGCTTTCAAGAAAAAAGAATGTTTCTAGCTCAAATGGATCACAAGTTACTAAAACCGTAGCAACACATATTGCTGCTCAGTGGAAGGCACTTCGCAAATGTTGATTAGTCTTCTTTCAGTTGCTTATTGCAGCATTTGGTTGTTAAACAGGTTCATAGTAGAGTGGCGCAGAGTAAAGTGGCATAGAGTACAGTGGTGCAGAGTAGAATAGAGTGGTGTAGCGTGCAGTGGCGTAGAGTGTTGTAGAGTATAGTGGCGTAGAGTTCTGTGGTGCAGAGTAGTTGGCATAGAGCATTGGTTTTCAGTAAAGTGGTGTTGAGTGCATTGGCGTGGAATGCAGTGGTTTGGAATAGAGTGGTGTAGAGGGCAGTGTTGTAGAGTTCATTGGTGCAGAGTAGAGTAGAGTTACGCAGCATAGAGTGCAGTGGCGTAGAGTGAAGTGGCGCAGAGTGGAGTAGAGTGAGGTTACATATAGTGTTATGTTATATTATATTAATTTGTATAGCACACTAATCACCTGAGAGGGTATCCAGGCGCTTTGGCAGGTGTGTGGTCCCCAAGGTGCTTATACTAAGAGGCAGGTCTTCAGTTTCTTGCGGAACTCCAGAAGTGAGGAGGAGGCTCTGATGTGTTGAGGAAGACCGTTCCATGTCTTGGGTGCAATGTAGGCGAATGAGCGACCTCCAGTTTTGCTTTTGCGGCTGTGGGAAATGTGTGCTAGTGAGGCAGAGCGTAGGTGTCTGGTGGGTTGGTGAAAATGTATGTGGCGGTTCAGGTATTCTGGTCCTGTGTTGTGTAAGGCTTTGTATGTGTGCTTGAAATGTTTGAATTGGCTGCGCTTGTGAATAGGGAGACAACAAAGCTTCCTGGGGTGCAGTGTGATGTGGGTGAGGCATGGGAGGTCGAGTATGAGTCTTACAGCGCTGTATTGGATGATCTGGAGTCGGTGAAGGATTTCATCATCAAATAACTTTATTTCGGTTTATTGAACCATAAAAGTGCACAGTGCAAATATAAAATACATAGTTTTAAATAACAATCAAAAACATTCAATTAGATAAAATTACTTTTAAACATAATACGTTCCTTGGTACTAAGGTACCTTCCAGCTGAAGAAGAAAACCAAAATGACAAAAAACCTCAAGGAAAGTTCTTAAAAATGGGCTAAGAAAGGGTCTATCATGTCATCTGAGAAATCTAACAATTTCAGGTGTCTTAGGGAGAAATCTTTCAATTTCAGATGCGTTAGGGAGATGTGTAACAGCTTTAAAGTGCATGGTGCAGTTCATCATCATCACTTCCATTAATCTGGTTCAATAAAACCATGAAAATACAAGTAAAACATCCTTTGAAAAAAATCTGATTAAAAGTGAACAAGTTCATCTACAGAAAAAGAATACCTGTACTTTAAAATCGAGTTTCAATTAGAGTTTGGTTACTTCAATGTCAGTCTTTTTCCAAGTGCAAATTTCAGAGAGGTACAAAGTAAAACTGATGAGTGCATATGTAAAAAGAGTGCCTATAGTTCTATACTACAGTTTCATTCAAAATTTGAGTTCTTCAAATGCAATATTTCTTTCGAAATAGAATTTCCAAAAGGTTTAGTGGACTCGGCTATCCCATCATCAAGTTGTAGAGTTCTTATAAAATATAGAAAAAAATAAATATATATAGGAGATAAAACAATGTTAAAAAACTCAGTCCTTACATCTTATTTTAATGCGTTTGTCCTAATGTGCCATATCGAGGACAAGTATCTTGTGATTGAGAAAACAATGCAGTCTTTAGTGTTTGTTTTGCCCGTTCTTAAAGCAGTGTGGCGATCGTTAAAGTCTAGAAGTCGACAGAGAGAAATAATCCACTTTGAGCATTGTTTTACCTACGCTTTACAAAAGAACAAGACATGTTCATCATTCTCGATTACCTGGGAACCCTTCGGACATAAGTTAGATGTGTTTTCCAGGAACAAGTAAAAAAGGCCAGAGGTAAAATCCACAGGCTGAATTTTATAAAAAGTGCTCATGCAGTTGGGTTAGTAACAATAATCATAAAAGGCTCAAAATCTGGTACGCATTTGAACAGGAGATAAGACTCTAAAAGGGTGTCTAAAGAAGCAGCAGAAATCTTTGCTCAAAGAGCAAAATTCCAATAACATGTTTTTAATCTGTCACGGGGATCTCTAGTTATAGCAGTGGGATGTAGCCAGAAATTGATTAAGCCCAGCTTCAGGAGCCAAGTTTTTATGTGTAATAGTCAAATAATTTTGTTAGCTATTTGACCATCCAGCAAGACCCTGGCACAATCTCTGTAAGGGCCCAAATTCTCAGTTGTCCCAAACCTGATCCAATACTGGATAGGCTTCAGTGCAGCAATATCTGAGATTGATTTAAGGTTCATGTCAAATCTTATTGAGAGGTTGGGGGCTCTAGTGGGAACTCGGAAGGGATTTTACAAAAAAGTTTTCAGCCTTTTCGAGAGCATCGAGATTACCATGTCCCCACAAATCTGCCCATACAAAACTATGAAGGAGTTGTTTGGAGATTCCGGCATAGAGAGTGTTACCGTAGTCCAGCTTGCTGGTGATGAGTGCTGGCGTGACGGTCCGTCTGATGTTCTGAGGCAACCATTTGAAGATTGTTTGCAGCATGCATAGGATGTGGAAGCAGGAGGTGCACACCAGGTTGACTTAAGCCATCATGTTGAGCTTGTGGTGTAGAGTGCAATGGCATAGAGTGCACTGGCAGAGTGGAGCGGTACATAGTATAGTGCATTGGTGTAGACTGCACTGGCGTAAAGTGCAGTGTTGCAGCGTAGAGTGGCATAGAGTGGAGTGGCGCAGAGCGGAGTGGTGTAGAGTGCAGTGGTGCACAGTAGAATAGTATGGGGTAGAGTGCATTGGTATAGAGTAGATTAATGTAGAGTAGAGAGGCGTGGATTGAAGTGGCGTAGAGTGGAGTAATGCAGAGCAGAGTGCAGTGACGTAGTATGGAGTGGAGTGGCATAGTGTGGAGTGGTGCATAGTAGAGAGGAGTAAAGTGGAGCATGCATGGTGTGATAGTGCTCTGCCATTAAAGACAACAGATCTTCAGTTCAAATGTCCATTACATTTGTTCAGACATACAGTTTTACGAATAGAACTATACAGTGCACAAATGATAATTTGTGGAAATGTTATCACCTAGTGTATTGATTTGTTTTAATCATATTAAAATATTTGTTTCTACCACACTTCAGAATTACCAAAAAATATGCTTCATTTGTGCTTTTTCGAATTCTGATATATTCTGAAATATCTGCACAGTTCATTTACAGAAATTAAAATTTTGCAATGTGCTAGAAAGAAAATTACATCATACAACCTTCCTCAA
Source organism: Calotriton arnoldi (assembly GCA_963921515.1). NCBI lineage: Eukaryota > Metazoa > Chordata > Amphibia > Caudata > Salamandridae > Calotriton > Calotriton arnoldi. The sequence continues at coordinate 1,527,258 of CAWUFW010002027.1, forward strand.
GCAAACCGCCATAGCCAGCATGATTGTCACATAAATCCTCACACCTTGAAGTCAGAGAAAGAAAAGTAAACACCAAGCTTCCTGTAAGATAGAGCCAGACATTTGACCTCTGTCTTTGGATGTACAGCAAATGTGACAAGATAAGAGCAATATTTAAAGTCCTGTTTACGAAAAATTCCAGTACTGGTGGAAGAATACAGTAAATAGGGTTTGGGCAACGGAAGAGACAAACTCAACCTGGGCAGCCGAAAAAAAATACAGCCAGCAAATAGAAAGCAAGCAAATATGAGTTCCGAGCCACAAAGTCAATGGTAAGAAATGTCCAACCAGTCCTTGGCTTCTCGCCAGAACACATAAAATAATAGTCAGGTGTTCCAACTGAAAATGTGATTCTATGTGAAAGTGTTGGAAGGAGGTACACAAATGTCCAAACATTGTCAAGACAAAAGACAAAGAAAAAGTAGTGCTTACAGGTCAGTGGGTGCATTTGTGCCTGTGTGAGGGGAAGGAGATGCAAGAAAGTATGTGCAGGAGAGAGTGAAAAAAGTGTGGTGAATGGGAAAGAGATATGTTAAGAGATAAGAAGATGGAGGGGTTCAGAAAGATATCAGGAGAACAAGGGCATAAAAGCCTAACTGAGATACTGCAGCAAAAAGTGGGCCCAGATTTACTAACGCTTTTTGCAGAGTTTGCATCACAAAAGTGACACAGACACGCCATATTGAGTTGGGGTGTAATATACTATCCAACGCAAAGTTGCACTATGCACTACTTTGCAGAAAAGGGGAGTTCCGTGGGTGCTACATGGGCTTTTCATGTCAACCACCCATGGATTTTTTGCAAATCTTTATCTGTGAATATTCATAGACAGGGATTTGCACCAAAGCTTTACTCCTCCTCGAGGCAGGGATAACGAGAAATGTTTACATTTGTTCTTATTTTTTCAATTTTGCCTGTGTGCTGCATTGTATAACTCACATACAAAGTGGGAAAAGTCTTAAAGAATTGTTCTTTGTACTGAAAGAGTTCCTTTCCAGTACACAATCTCTGCTTTAAAAAATGCACACTCCCTTGCATTATAGGGTTTGTGCATTGGTGCATGCATACATGGCAACATTTTAGAAAAGGAAAATAGGAGATTCAAAATAAATATTCAGGATTTCTCTCCTTGACTTCTATTGAAGGAGAGGTATTTTCAGGCGGGAGACAGCCAAAATAAAGCCATTTTTTGCTGTATAAATAAGAAGTCTCCCGCCTGAGTCGTTGCTATTGACATGTATGCGAATGGCAGCTAAACGTGCACCAACGATGAGGAGAGAAAAAAAGGGCCATATTTTAGTAGCTACTGCACATTTATTCTCATTCATTTTGACACAAGGCAGCACAGCAGCTTTGGTTGCTGCTCTGCTTGCGACTGATATTAGTAAATCTGGGCTGTGGTGTGTCAAAGAGAACTGGAGTGATTGAGGCACTAGAGACACTAGGGGGAGCGAATAATACAATACCATCGTTTAGAGGGGGGGGAGCGTCTCTTATAGACTATGGGGCCGATTCTGATGCGGGTTGGAAAAGCTTCCCGACCGAATCGGTTGGGAAATGGTGTCCGACCCACTCGGATCGGGAAAGTCCGACCGGCGGAGTAGGATGCATCCGGATGCTTTCAGATACGATTTGGTTGAACTCCCATTGACTTCAATGGGAACATTTGTTCCTAACCGCATCAGAATTGGGCCCTCGGTCGGGAAGACACGTTCCCGATCCGATTTGGAAGGAGCAAATGCCGTTAGGAGGCCTTCCTAACCGCATCAGAATCAGGCCCTCGGTCGGGAAGCTTTTCCAACCCGCATCAGAATTGGGCCCTTAATGTTTGTAAGCCCCAATCTTATAACCTGGTTTTCTAAAGGAGAGATTTTGCCCACAGAGTGGGGTGACCACAATGTCCTGTGTGCCTCCATGCTTTTACCAATTAAGGGACTAGCTTGTAATAGTAATTTAGTCTCCATTACACAGCACTCTTCTGATGGTTTAAGATTAATTTGGCGCCTCAAAAAAACCCAAAGATACATTATCAGCCTTAAGTCACACTTAGACGTATTTCTCAATTGTCTAGTTGAGAGCGAGCAAGAGTCGATGGCCTTGCATTACATTAGGTTAATATGCACAATCAGGGAGTCTATGCTTAAGCCAATCCACACACCCAACACGGATCCGAGATGGTTTGATGGGGCATGTTCTCAGGCAAACCGAAAGATAAGGAAAGCACTAAATGCATGGCCCAGGGTAAGGAGTGAAATCTACATGGCACATAGTGAGTATAAAATCACACTCTCAAATAGGAAGAGGGAAGTATATCAACACGATTGGGAGCTGCTGGAATTCGCAGCCCGGGGAAAGGATAGCAAATCCTTTTGGGACTTAGTAAAACAAATCAGAACAAGAAACTCCCTTACTAACCCTCTCCTGCAAAACAACATCTTGGGCACAGACTTGGTCACTCATTTTGTTTCTATATATTACATTGAAGACGCCCTATTTATGTCAGCCGCTCTGTGCAACAGATTTCAGAATTCTTCTTCCCTTTTACTAACGTTGCAGGAAGTGGAATTGACCATCCAACATAGCAAGGGTGGGAAAGCGCCAGGCCCAGACGGGGTACCTATGGACCTGTTGAAATCCATGCCTGAGATATGGGGACCCCTTATTACTAACACATTTAATTCCTGTTTATCAGTTATTATTCCCCCTTCCTGGACTACCTCAACGATTGTGCCAATATTAAACAAGCATTGGCATAGCCAATAGGTCTCGCTTTTGGGACCTTATAAGTGTTTAGCCATGCAACAGTTGATGTTGTTGCACCAAGGATATTGTGCTGCATAACTAAATACTTATATGGTCCCAAAAGCGAGACCTATTGACTTTGCCAATGTGTTTGAGCTGTGCTGTAGAGAAGTGTGGCTGCTGTGCAGCATGCTGAAAAGTTGTAATAAAAAAGTGCCAGAAGCATTTTTGTTACCTTATATATGACCAAAAAGGCATTATGTCCAACAGAACGACCATATTAAAAAATGTATGTACAATAAAAACTTTCCTCATTTTTCTTTTGTTCTTGCAATGCTGGCAACTTGTTTTTGCCTATTCCAATGGTTGTTTGTTAAAGTTTTTTTTTGAGGGGGCATAAACAATTTCGAGGTTGAAGGTTGTGAACTAGTACCTGTATTATAACAGCGAGCAGCGGCCAGACGCTAGGGGAGAATCAACAGATGGCAGATTCCGAGAGCAGGCTGAGGTGGTGTTGAGTGATGTTGAGGTGGTAGTGGTGGTGGTGACTGGTGCTGAGACGATGCTGAGGTGATGCTGGATGATGATGATGTGGTGGTGTACTAGTGCAAAGGCGATGCTGAGTGATACTGATGTGGTGTTGAGTGATGTTGTGGTTGTGCTGAGTGATGTTGTGGTGGTGCTGAGTGATGTTGTGGTGGTCCTGAGTGATGCTGTGGTGGTCCTGAGTGATGCTGTGGTGGTCCTGAGTGATGCTGTGGTGGTCCTGAGTGATGCTGTGGTGGTCCTGAGTGATGCTGTGGTGGTCCTGAGTGATGCTGTGGTGGTGCAGGGTGATGCTGTGGTGGCGCTGAGTGATGCTGTGGTGGCGCTGAGTGATGCTGTGGTCGCGCTGAGCGATGCTGTGGTGGCACTGAGTGATGCTGTGGTTGCGCTGATGGATGCTGTGGTGGCGCTGAGTGATGCTGTGGTGGCGCTGAGTGATGCTGTGGTGGCGCTGAGTGATGCTGTGGTGGCGCTGAGTGATGCTGCTGTTGCGCTGAGTGATGCTGTGGTGGCGCTGAGTGATGCTGTGGTGGCGCTGAGTGATGCTGCGGTGGCGCTGATGGATGCTGCGGTGGCGCTGATGGATGCTGTGGTGGCGCTGAGTGATGCTGTTGTGGCGCTGATGGATGCTGTGGTGGCGCTGATGGATGCTGTGGTGGCGCTGATGGATGCTGTGGTGGCGCTGATGGATGCTGTGGTGGCGCTGAGTGATGCTGTGGTGGCGCTGAGTGATGCTGTGGTGGTGCTGAGTGATGCTGTTGCGCTGAGTGATGCTGTGGTGTTGCAGAGTTATGGTGTGGTGGTGCAGAGTGATGCTGTGGTGGTGCAGAGTGATGCTGTGGTGGTGCAGAGTGATGCTGTGGTGGTGCTGAGTGATGCTGCCGTGACACAGTGTCTTTGCTAGTTACAGTGGGTAGAAGAGGGGTAGAAGAGGGGTAGAGGGGTAGTAGAGTGGTAGAGGGGTAGAAGAGGGGTAGAGAGGTAGAAGAGGGGTAGAAGAGAGGGAGAGGGGTAGAAGAGAGGTAGTGTAGAGGGGCAGAAGAGAGGTAGAGGGCTAGAGGGGTAGTAGAGGGGAAGAGGGGTAGAAGAGGGGTAGTAGAGGGGAAGTAGAGGGGTAGTAGAGGGGACTCGAAAAGGTTGTTCATGTGGAGGCTACTCTGTGATCAGAAGTGTTTTCAGTACAAGAACAACTAGCAACACAGGGCTGGGGAGTCCACCTTTGTTAGTAAAATAAATGTTACTGGAAGAAAGGAACAAGTACCAGCTCTACCTGGGAACTACACATCCGCATTTACGATGCATAACAAATGCTGCCCTGAGTTAACATTTGCAGATGAAGGAATAAGGCCTTACCTGGCAGCCCCGTTTTTCAATCTCCACTATGCACTTCTCCATTAGTAGAGGAACCATCAAGCCGACATTTTCCATCTCAACAACTTTTCGAGCTTCCACCCCAAACATGACTGGCTCTCGATTCACACCGCTGCTATTGAACGAGGGTGATTTTCACATAGATAAGTCCCCTGGGCTCCAGTTTAACAGCCAATTGGTGCATCTTTGTCACTTGGAAAAGGGAGGGTAGGACGACGGTACCGTGACAACAGACACGGTTTTTACGAGGTGCAGGATCCCAGCTAAATACCACCAACTTCAGATGCTGAGCATTTTCAAGGTCTATGTTGAAAGTGTGGTCCATGTCTAAAAACGCAGTCCTGCAAGTAAGCAAGGCCGTCCTTGCCTTATTCACTGAATCAACCTGAATAGCACAAAACACATCCTTGGTATCGATTCGCGGCGGCTTTAAATCCTCTGCCCCGTAGAAGTGGACACTCATGAGACCCGATATATAGTGTGAACATTTTGGTTGATCAGAAAAATTGTAGTGCCTAAATGCATCAATGTCAGTTTTATTGTTATTGCTCTGAAGGGCTTCTTTTCCTTTATTGGCTCTGTTCTCAGATGCATGCTTACCTGATTTCGTTAATAGCTCAGGGGAGTCTCCCTCACTGAGGTAACCGCCTTTACTAGAGGACTTCGAATTTCCTGTTGTTTTGTTTTTGTAATTGTGCTGAGATGAGACACTACTGTCCAAATGATATCGGCTAATCACGTTGCGGCTTGCAGCTGCAGTGTTCCCAGAAGCTAAAGCAGAGTGGTGTTTTGAGCTCGGGCAATATCCCTTAGGTGAGGAAGAGGAGTTGTCATAATTATTATGGCTTGAACCTCCTTTGACGCTAAGCTTCCTGCTGAGTTCGGGAAGCTTTTTCATCTTCATGGAGAGTTTGCGCACAGTTCGAGGACATTTAATTTTATCTCGAAAAGACCAGTTACATAGCTGCCAAGGTTTCAGATTGCTATGTGTGACATTTTCATAATTTCAATGTAATTATGAGTGACATTTAACAACTATGAGTGACACTTTCTCGCGAGCATAATCAAGCAATGAAGACGAGGGAAACATATAAATATCAGAAATTACACCCATTTGAGGAACGTGAAACACTAAGAAGATCTTAAAACTGCTGCATAGACTCAAAAATGGAAGGGCACTGTGGGACCAGACTGTACCAAACGGGATGTGAGAGGCCATACTGGCTGCAAATGAGCTTCATGTTCCATAACGCCCAGCCCACCCCCAGGCATGCCATATCTGAATGCATATGGGATTTTACTGTATTTTAAATACACAGGAACATGTGTTTTTAAAGAAGACTCGAGCTTGGAGTTAATACAAATGATCCCTGCTGCATGGATAATGATGAATGCAGCACGGGAGGGTAATCCTCTGCAGCTGGGAGAAACGTTTCCCGGACTGTGCACACCTGCGTGGGAGCGTTTTTGTCTGTGCATTTGCCATGCTGTAGATCAGCCTGGCACTGTGACCTCGCCACCCTGTTCCCTAGCAGGAGAACCTCCTCTGCAGAAAGGACGCAATGTAAGTAATATCTACCTTGGCAGGAGAGGCAGTGAGTGCATGAGAAGCAGCCATGAGGGAAGCAAGAGATCTGTGAAGGTGTACAGTTCTCTGCAACTAAGGAACTTCATCACAATGCAGGGCCTACCTAAGAATCCCAGAGCCTGCTACCCATCAGCAAAAATGCCATCCCTCGTGCATAACTTAAATTACTTCCAGCACTGGCATTCCAAATAAATGCGTATAGAACACTAAAATCGCAAGGGGCAAAACGATCTCCATATTTTTTTTAATTAAAACAAGGATTGATGTTCCTTTCTCCAGGACGGATATGAGGGTGAGAGAATCCATTAAGAACACTATAATTATGAAATCAGTAATTGTCCCAAAATATGTTCAGCATGCCCCCTCGTGTACAATTGCAACGAGCTGTTTACAGGATCCCCACAAGCAACGGTTGTGCAAAGACGATTTCGGAAGGTGTTTTAACCCCAAGCTTTTGGTGAATACTGAGGGGTAGCTCCGTCCTGCAGCGCTAGGTGCAGAGGGTCACAGCAAAGTCTGTAAACTCACCGCCCATGATGTGGCCTCGGATCGAAGAAGATCGGGGTCTTCTAGTGCACAGGCCGGGCCTCCCGCTGAATGAGCAGGATCAACACAGCCCCGCCCACTGCCAAAAGACGTACATTCGCTCAGTGATATAGCAGATAAGCCAATAAACAACATGCAAACTTTCCCTCAGCCAGTCTCCAGCCACAGTAACGTATCCAAACAGCCAATTACAAGCAAGCAGTGAGATGTTCCCGGACAACCCAATGGCAAGGCAACATCCAACCAATCCATGGGGAGCAGATTAGTTTAATAAAGCCTCGCGCCACCACGGACACAATTTATCTTTAATTAAACACATAGCGTAGTTGCTATAGTAATAAGTACACGCCGACAGCGGCCAAGTAAATACATTGATTGGGGCAGCCAGCATAGAAAGCAGCAGAACAGCACGCCTGTGCTGCTTTAATTCTTCAATCCTGCAGCACCTTATATTTACACATTCTCAAAGCACCTGTAATGCGTGGCGCGATTATAGCAAAAGTAAAGAAATAGATGTTTTTCTATTTCTTTACTTTTGCAATCATGTCACCGGCGCTTTACTTTTAAAATTAAAGGTAAAGCGCCGGTGCATGCATTGCTGCAAAAGTAAAGAAATAGAAAAAACATCTATTTCTTTACTTTTGCTACAATCGCGGCACCCGCGCTTTACTTTTAATTTTAAAAGTAAAGCGCGGGTGCCGCGATTATGCGAAAGTGAAACGAAAAAAAAAAAAAAGTGACGCGAAAGATAAACAAAACTAGCACGCGAGTGGTGCACGCGCGCTTGCGAGCAGCAGGCGTGACCACACACTCGTGCACCATGGCCTTTTGCTTGCGCGTAACCGCAGGGAAAAGGCCATGACGCACGAGCGTGTGGTCAGCTTTTCAAACCCCCTAACATAAAGTTTTGCCAGAGCAGCGCTTGCGCGCTACTCGAGGCTCGACCTAAAAAGGGGGACTATATGTCCCCTAAGTGCTATCGGCCTATTTCGCTTATCGACAGCACCATTAAAATCATCGAAGAGTCATTTATGACCGCTTGGTCAAATGGGCGGCTTACAAGGACATACTCTTCCGTTTTCAATTTGGTTTTCATCCGAAATTAGGCACTAATGAACAGTGTCTGAACCTGGCTTTGACAATTTCCAAATATACTAAGGCCAGGCGCTTGCCTATTTACCTAGCTTTTATGGATTTGTACACTGCCTTTGATTCAGTGAACAGAACCAAACTTTGGTTAATGTTGCTGGATCAAGGAGTGGACCCTCCCTTGGTAAATTTTCTGCACTCATTACACGCAGATCTCTCAGCTAGAGTCAGTTTAAATTCTTATGGTGAGCTCTCTTCTGATTTTCCCTTGAAGAGTGGAGTGCGGCAGGGGTGCATATTGGCTCCCTTACTATTTATCTTATATATTAATGGTTTAACAGCCCACTTATCTTCTTCCCATTCAGATATACCTTGAATAGCAGACACTCCAATTCCCGAGTTACTTTATGCTGATGACGCAGTATTGTTATCTCTCCCTCCAAATGCACTGAGACATCAGGTGGACTGTTTTGCTTCTTTTATGCAAAATCTGAATTTAAAAAACAACGATACCAAGTCGCACATTATGTCTTGTGGCCTGGGCAAATTAAGGTTAAATAAAATCAGTATTAACGGGCAAGAATTAACGAGTGTTGATAACTTTTGTTACCTAGGGTTAACCTTCAGCTCAACAGGGTCGTGGAATCCCCATCTTGCTCAGGCTAGCCTCAAGCTTAGCAAAACTGTCAGAACAGTCTATAACCTTATTAGACCAAACCTTAGGGGGACCGTTCTACCACCATTGAAGGTATATAACTTGCAGTGTATCAGCGCAGCTACCTATGGTATAGGAGTTTGGGGTTTTAACAAATGTTGTTCCTTACAGGCTAAGGAAAATCGTTTTTTGCGACGGCTGCTGAGCTTACCACCGTCCACCTCTAGTCTTATTACCCACTTTGAGTTAAATCAGGGTTTTATAGTGGATAAGGTACATCTGGCACCACTTCTATTATAGGTTAGCATTTGGATGAACCCAGTAGCTAAGCTATGCAAGGATATTATCCTTGACTGTCTAACGTTGGGCAAGGCCGATTCTATACCATGGTTAAGCTATATACGGGACACCCTCGGAACCCTGGGTCTATCCTCTTGGTTCATTGAACCTAGTTATATTGCCAAAAACGCTAAGGTGGAGGTGAACACATTATTCAAGGAGCTCTGCGCAGATGCAAGAATGAAAAATGAGTTATCTAAACCCTCAGTCTCAAACTACTGCAGTCTTTTATTTACAGGCAAACCCCTTATGTATTTATCTTTAGAGCTGGCAAGATTGGAGCGTTCACTTCTTTTTCGCTTTAGAGCAGGGTCAATTCTTGGTCCTTCTTTTAAAAAAAAATTCAGATACAGAGGGAAACATACTATCTACTTGTCCCTGTGACAGTCAGTCTGCACAATCACTTTTGCCCTTTATGTTATTTTGCAAATTGCACAGCTTAGCACGGAAGCACTTTCTGATGCCTTTGTTACGTAAGCTAGGATTCCGACGGTGTAGAGTCTGCTCCACTTACAATTTTTAAGTTCACCTGAAGCCGCTTATTGTGTCTGCGCTTTTCTAAAAGCAGCCATCAGGGCTAGCAAAACTATGATAATTAATCGTTTGAATTATATGTGTGACGTGGGTTAGCAGGCAGAGTCTGGCTGAGGTGCTCTTGTCTAATTTGGGGGGATAGTAGGAGTACATAGCAGACCCTACCAGAGGTTTATGTTCTCCCTCCTTCTCCCTTATTTTCCTTAAACCTCGGCCAATTACTACACAAGTGTATTGTTGCCTTAAAATTTGATTACGATTTGTACTTTTTTGCTTTTTTATAAATATGGCCATTTGATGTATTGTGGAGTTTTAAAGCCTTTTTATATACATATTTTTTTTTAACCGTTTTTAATCTAATGTAAGATTATCCTTCAATCTTTTGTGAGACCGTGGATATGTGTAATATTTCTATGTACTTTTATGGTCTATTTTAATTAGACCGAATAAAGATATATTGAATTGAATTGATTGAGGCACTCTGAAGATTACTACCCCTTCCACAGACCTTAGTAATATTTAATTTATAGTCTGCTTAAAATATTTAATAAATTAATTTGTATGTGTTTGTGTGTCTACATGTGTGTGTGTGTGTGTGTGTGTGTGTGTATATATATATATATATATATATATATAATAGTCAGTTATGGTTATAATATCTAACTTTACATTATAAAACCAGAGAAATTCCCTGCTGAAAACAAAGGTTAAAGTGATGTTATATTTAGGTGAAAATGTCAGTTAAAACCTTTATATTTTGAAGTAAAAAAACACTGAAATTCACCAAACTTAGTTAAGTGAAGTAACTACACTTGAGCCCTCACAATGCACACTTTTGTCATCAACTGGGTAATTTCATATGTTGCATTGATGTTATAAATTATGTCATAGAGCATGGCATGAGTGATATAATATGTGAGGTAATAAGCAGTGCAAGGCAAAGGCGCGAGTTATAGTTTCTTCAGTTAACTTCTCTGTTTTTCTGAGTTTAAAATATAACATTTTAACTAACATTTTCACCTAACTATAGCGTCACTTGAACCTTTGCTTTTTTCAGTGAATTTCTAAGTTTTTTTTAAACGTAAAGCAATATGTTCCCATTCCCATTCAGTGCGAGCAGGCAACTGTCCACACACATATATATACATATATATATATATATATATATATATATATAATAATTAGCACTACGAGGACCGGCAGGCAGCAGTGCTGTCTACGCCCACTGGGGCGGGTCCACAGACTACAACAGGTGCTCTGTTCGTTGTGCGAGTGTTACAACTTAGCCCATGAAGAAGTGCATGGTTTGCACGAAACGCATCGGGCTCTTAACTTCAGGTGAAGTGTGCTGATTTCCAGGCTGTCACTTTCACTAATAAAGCGCTGAATTTTACCCTTCTGTGTGTGGCTTCTTCGAGGGGACACCTCTGTTTGTTGGATTAAATACGGCCAGTCCTGCCGTGAAGGAAGCCCCGCCGCGTTGTAGCGGACCGATACTGACGCCAGGAGGCGGACAGTACATGTACGGACATGAGGGGCGCTGTGAAAGGTCTACATGGCAGAGTGGTTCTAACAGGACATTTCATCGACCCACTGGGGATGAACTTTGTCTTTATTCGGCACCGCACAGTCGACTCACTTGAGGAGGATTAGCACTACGAGGACCGGCAGGCAGCAGTGCAGTCTACGCCCACAGGGGCGGGTCCATAGACAACAACAGGTGCTCTGTTCATTGTGCGAGTGTTCAGGACTTAGCCCATGAAGAAGTGCATGGTTTGCACAAAACGCGTCGGGCTCTAAACTTCTGGTGAAGTGTGCTGATTTCCAAGCTGTCGCTTTCACTAATAAAGCGCTGCATTTTACCCTTCTGTGCGTGGCTTCTTCGAGGAACACCTCTGTTTGTTGGATTAAATACGGCCAGTCCTGCCGTGAAGGAAGCCCCGCCGCGTTGTAGCGGACCGATACTGACGCCAGGAGGCGGACAGTACATGTACGGACATGAGGGGCGCTGTGGAAGGTTTACAGGGCAGAGTGGTTCTAACAGGACATTTCATCGACCCACTGGGGATGAACTTTGTTTTATTCGGCACCGCACAGACGACTCACTTGAGGAGAATTAGCACTACGAGGACCGGCAGGCAGCAGTGCTGTCTACGCCCACTGGGGCGGGTCCACAGACTACAACAGGTGCTCTGTTCGTTGTGCAAGTGTTACAACTTAGCCCATGTAGAAGTGCATGGTTTGCACGAAATGCGTCGGGCTCTTAACTTCAGGTGAAGTGTGCTGATTTCCAGGCTGTCGCTTTCACTAATAAAGCGCTGAATTTTACCCTTCTGTGTGTGGCTTCTTCGAGGGGACACCTCTGTTTGTTGGATTAAATACGGCCAGTCCTGCCGTGAAGGAAGCCCAGCCGCGTTGTAGCGGACCGATACTGACGCCAGGAGGCGGACAGTACATGTACGGACATGAGGGGCGCTGTGGAAGGTTTACAGAGCAGAGTGGTTCTAACAGGACATTTCATCGACCCACTGGGGATGAACTTTGTTTTATTCGGCACCGCACAGACGACTCACTTGAGGAGAATTAGCACTACGAGGACCGGCAGGGAGCAGTGCTGTCTACGCCCACTGGGGCGGGTCCACAGACTACAACAGGTGCTCTGTTCGTTGTGCGAGTGTTACAACTTAGCCCATGAAGAAGTGCATGGTTTGCACGAAACGCGTCGGGCTCTTAACTTCAGGTGAAGTGTGCTGATTTCCAGGCTGTCGCTTTCACTAATAAAGCGCTGAATTTTACCCTTCTGTGTGTGGCTTCTTCGAGGGGACACGTCTGTTTGTTGGATATATATATATATATATACATATATATCCCTGGATTCCGTTACTCCTCCAATCCTTGAACAAACAGAACGGACCACCAAATGTGCTTTTGAAGGTATTTATTTCAGGGTGCAAGTCTTGCCACAACGCGTTTCAGCCCACCACAGGCCTTGATCACATGACATTAGGTACGCGTTACCGCCGTGTTTTTTAAAGTGATAAGTGCTCAAAAATTAAAATCACATGTGCAAACCAAGCCATAAACATAGAAGAAACATTTCTTTCGTAAAGTTGTTATACAGAACATAACTTAGCCCCTTGTTTGTCCTGCTTTCAGAGTGATTGCATTGGTTTTGTCTGTAGCTGATAAAATTACAATATGTGTTTAAGGTCTGGTAAATAGCAATAAAAATATAAATATAGATATTGTTAAACGGTAAAGTTAAAAAAAACAGTATCAAAAGATAATCTTTGCATGTTAAGAAACCTAAACCATGTCATTCGCAGTATGACAAATGACGATCCCAGACTATGCTGTTTTAATAAACAGTCGGTTTAAACACTGGATACCATGTATTTATGCCAAGTGGTGTCCGATGTCAATCTATTATGTATAGATAGCAGTAGCAGGGCTCATATATCTTCCATGGTGTGAAATGCTCCTTTATGGCAAATGAAATGCTCATGCTGTTGTGTAAGTGCAAATAAGTGCGAAAAAAAGGAGTGCTGCTATAGTTTCCTACAATTAAATTGCATAATGCAAATTGGGCAGCTTGACAACCACAACAAGAGTAAGTGACTCTTGCAGTATAGTTAATATACAATAGAACAGGGTTTAGAGCCCTAAATCCCTGTAATGTATATGGTCACGAAAATCCCGGTATGAATACCAGTATGCGCAAATGGAGCTGATCTAACATGAGTAGGAGCTCGAATAGTGATGTACATATGCAGAGATCCAATAGATATATAAATATATGAATGGATAAGTAAATGAGTGGATAAATAACTGAGTGGACCGATTCAAGGATCCACGAATAAATAAATGGATATATGGATAAGTAGATAAATAAATGGATAAATAGCCATGCACATATCCAAATGCATATTCCAACATATCATAAATAGATAAATGAATAAATAAATATGTATGTAAAAGGTATATGTAAAATATATAAGTTTGTAATTATCACAATAAATACCCGTATAAATATGTGCATAAAAATCCAAAAGTGCCTACTCAAAATCCATTTATAAATCCTAGAAAAGAGGGCCATATGAACTCATCAGGTATTTAAGAACTTGTAAATGAGGGGGGAACAACAAGGGGTTGTGCAATATGTGTAGCTAATACTAGTGTACGAACTCAATATACGTTTATACAAATGAATGCATCTAGTTGAGGCAAGTATGGAGAACCTCCGTAATGTTGAGGCCTCCCGGATGCTTAGAATCTAGTTCTAGTATATACCTTGTCTCTAGTTTCCTTAATTTGGACTCTCCATCACCCCCTCTTCTGCTTGCAGGTACAGAATCAATTACATAGTACCGTAGTTGTTGTGTGTCGGCACCATGTTTGTCCTTAAAGTGGCGGGCCACAGGGTAGGTGTTGTCCTGGTTTGTGATAGCCCTCATATGTTGGAGTATCCTTTTGTGAACAGATAATTTGGTACTGCCAACGTATCAGAGCCCACATGGACAGGACAATATGTACACAGCGTATTCTGTTTTGCATGTAAGGAGTTTAGAGATTGTGTGTTTACTAGAGCTAAATGGTGTTGTGTAAGTTAAAGTGTTAATCCCTAACTGACAGGCTTTGCAGCTCTTACATTTGAAAAATCCTTTGTGTGATTGTAACCAGGAGGTTCCTTCTATCACTTCAGGACTGGTCTTGACCAATTCATCCCGCATGGAGGGTCCTCTACTATATGTGATGGATGGCTTCAGAGGAAGGGTCGGTCCAATAACTGTGTCACTTATTAAGAGTGGCCAGTTCTGGTTGATGATAGACTGTATTTGTTTGTGTTGCCTGTTGTATTCAGTTATTATTCTGAAGCCTGTATTTGCTACATCATTTCCAGGGATGGTAAATTGTACATTGGGGTTAGACTCACTATCTAGTAGTTGCATGCGTGGATGTTTCATAGATTTCATAATGGCATTATCAATAATCTTGTGTGAATAAACCCTATCTAAAAACCTCTCCTTGCATTCAATCTGTGCAGCCAATAAATCATTATCCTCACTGTGTATTCGTCGCAGCCGCAACATTTCTCCATATGGGATACTATTGATAAGGTGACGTGGGTGGGAGCTACTTGCATGTAATGTGGAGTTCCCAGCCGTCTCCTTCCTCTACAATTTAGTTTTGATTTTGTTATGGTCTACATAGACCAAAGTATCCAAAAAGCTAACCTCAGTGGGACTGATAGTGGCAGTGAACTGGAGGTTAAGGTCATTCTGATTGATAGCTGTGATAAAATCATTGGCTTCATCATTAGTACCCTCCCAAATGACAAACAGGTCGTCAATGTACCTCACCATAGTTTAACATTTCTAGTGGTACATAGTCTATGTTGTTCGTTGAGGACCAGCTCTTCCCACCACCCCATTAATAGCAGGCGTAGCTGGGGGAAAAACTGGCCCCCATAGCCACTCCTCTTATCTGCTGATATAGTGTGTTGTTAAACATAAAGATGTTGTTCGATAAGCAAATCATGACCATATCTATTAGCATTTCATTGTGAGCAGCCTTATTTGTGGTTTTGTTCTCCAAATAATAGGTTAATGCATGAACCCCATCTTTGTGTTTTATGCTGGTGTAGAGCGAGCAGACATCAATAGCAATTAGTACATAGTCTTGTTCCCATTCAAACTTGGACAATTATCAGAAAGTCACTGGTGTCTCTTACATACGATGGCAAAGTTTTTACTAGATCTTGAAGAAAATAATCAATGTATTGCGACACATGTTCTAAGAGACTGCCCATAGCTGATATGATCGGTCTGCCAGGGGGATTCACCGAGTCTTTGTGTACTTTGGGAATAAAATAAATGGTGGGTACCACAGGGTTATTGTTTTTCAAAAAATCATGCTCCTCTTGTGTAAGCAAACCCTTCGTTTTCCACGTTGTCAGATTTTTGTAATGTTTTGTATACGTCTCTTTCAAGGTTGCAGTATTGCATCTCGTGTAGCATGACCGGTCATTCAGTTGGGAATAGGCT
Source organism: Calotriton arnoldi (assembly GCA_963921515.1). Lineage (NCBI taxonomy): Eukaryota > Metazoa > Chordata > Amphibia > Caudata > Salamandridae > Calotriton > Calotriton arnoldi. Next base: position 1,542,751 of record CAWUFW010002027.1, read on the forward strand.
TCCTTAAGGTAACTGTCTTTTGACAAGATAACGATATTTCCACCTTTGTCCGAATTGCGTATTATTACATCCTTGTTTGATTGTAGTTTAGTAATGAGATCTCGATACTTTCCGCTTTGCCTGGAGTATGCAGACTTCCCTTTTTGGATTTTGTGGTTAAGTTTCTTTACTTGACTTATCACATTTTCATGAAAAATATCAATCGAGTCTCTGAGTAATATGGGGTTAAAGGTGGACTTCGGTTTAAATCCAGTTGGAGTTGCTACTGTCAACCTGGTAGGTCCTTCTTGTGTAATGACTAGGTAGGACCCAATTGGAATAGTAGTTTCCTGACTGCCATTATTAGCACCCTCATTCCACAACTCCTGTATTTCATTGATTAAATTCATGTCAGTTTGAGTTGAAATAGGTGCCAAATCCACACATTCATGATCAGGTTCACTGATTGTATCGTCTTTCTTGGGATTCAAGATAAAATATTTTTTCAATTTAAGCTTTCTCACTGCTTTGTATATGTCTAGTCTTGTTTTTGGGTAATTGAAGTTTTTGACCGGACAAAACGAAAGGCCCAGGCTTAATATTTGTTTGTCATCCTCACTGAGTTCTACATTGGTTAAATTCATGATCGTATTTCTGTTGTTGGTGGTATTTGGTTGGCTCCTTATCTTCTCTTTCGCCAACCCGATTTTCCCCTTTTCCCCTGTGTAGATTCGTTTCCTGCGCGCTTGTCGTCATTTCTTTCTGTTCCAGTTGCGGATGCCGTTTGGTTTCTTCTGTTTACGCGTGGTCGGAGAGTTTGTCTCCGGTCGGTTACTTAAAAACCCACCTCATCTACCAATGAAATCTTTTGGCCTGCCTGTGTTTGCGCTTGTCCTGTCATATTGGTTTCTCTTTCAGACTCACAGTCAATAGCTGAACTCGTTGCCGATTGTGATGAGTCAGAGTTGCGTGTTGGGTTTTGGAATTTCCGGCTGCAGTTTCTGTTGATTTGTTGAATTTAGATGACCTCAGTACATTGTATTTGCGAGCAAATGTGAAAATTCGCCCTTGCTCATAATCACACTTGTCCCTATGAAATTTAAATGTTTTTCTCTCTTTTATTTTGTCTTCCTCTTTTTTCAAGCGTAACAACATGTCATGTCTTAATTTCGTTTTTTCCTCCGTATTACCAATTGAGTCCAACTCATCATTAATCTTGGCTATTTCTTCTAACAAGGTTGCTCTGTCAATGTCGGCATACTTGATGAGTATGAGTACCAAACGTTTAGATGACTCGAGATTGGACTCTGCCCACTCCTTCATCATAAGTGGGTTTGGATTCTCGTAGCTGGGTGCCATGAGAATTCTCAACCCACGGGGTATTCGTCCTACATCAATGTAGCGTTGCAGGGAACGCGACTCCCACCATTTGCTCTGTTCATTACGCATCTTTTTTTCTAGTTTTTAAAATTTTTCTTTTAAGGTATCATCATTTGGGGTTGTCGGGTTGCTGCTTATGGCACTTGAAATACTTGTGGGACAGTCGTTGAACATTTCAAGAGCTGCCGCTTCGCGGTTGCGTATCATGTCGGCCGACATTGCAATTATCCTGAATAACGTTGGGGAACTCAGTCCGAAAATCCTAGATGCGTTCCCGTTTCGCACAGCTTTCCCACCCCGCAATGCCCCTTTACGCCTACCTGGGCGGTATACCGGAGTCGCACAAGCCCTCCGACTCTGTCCTCCTCCGATTCCGTGCAGGCTTTACGGTGTATGTTTGCTGGGCTCGGGGGGTGGGGGTCACTCTCCTCAATCCCTTCCGGGTTATCGTGTATGCTTCCGGGGTGCCCCGGTGCTGGTGTCTCCTCTTGGGAAGTGTCCTCTTCACAGGAAAGGGGTCCGTAGAAGCCGAAAAGAGACCAGTCGGCTAAACATATCCCTGGATCCCGTTACTCCTCCAATCCTTGAACAAACGGAACGGACCACCAAATGTGCTTTTGAAGGTATTTATTTCAGGGTGCAAGTCTTGCCACAACGCGTTTCAGCCCACCACAGGCCTTGATCACATGACATTAGGTACGCGTTACCGCCGTGTTTTTTAAAGTGATAAGTGCTCAAAAATTAAAATCACATGTGCAAACCAAGCCATAAACACAGAAGAAACATTTCTTCCGTAAAGTTGTTATATAGAACATAACTTAGCCCCTTGTTTGTCCTGCTTTCAGAGTCATTGCATTGGTTTTGTCTGTAGCTGATAAAATGACAATATGTGTTTAAGGTCTGGTAAATAGCAATAAAAATATAAATATAGATATTGTTAAACAGTAAAGTTTAAAAAACAGTATCAAAAGATAATCTTTGCATGTTAAGAAACCTAAACCACGTCATTCGCAGTATGACAAATGACGATCCCAGACTATGCTGTTTTAATAAACAGTCGGTTTAAACACTGGATACCATGTATTTATGCCAAGTGGTGTCCGATGTCAATCTGTTATGTATAGATAGCAGTAGCAGGGCTCATATATCTTCCATGGTGTGAAATGCTCCTTTATGGCAAATGAAATGCTCATGCTGTTGTGTAAGTGCAAATAAGTGCGAAAAAAAGGAGTGCTGCTATAGTTTCCTACAATTAAATTGCATAATGCAAATTTGGCAGCTTGACAACCACAACAAGAGTAAGTGACTCTTGCAGTATAGTTAATATACAATAGAACAGGGTTTAGAGCCCTAAATCCCTGTAATGTATATGGTCACGAAAATCCCGGTATGAATGCCAGTATGCACAAATGGAGCTGATCTAACATGAGTAGGGAGCTCAAATAGTGATGTACATATGCATAGATCCAATAGATATATAAATATATGAATGGATAAGTAAATGAGTGGATAAATAACTGAGTGGACCAATTCAAGGATCCACGAATAAATAAATGGATATATGGATAAGTAGATAAATAAATGGATAAATAGCCATGCACATATCCAAATGCATATTCCAACATGTCATAAATAGATAAATGAATAAATAAATATGTATGTAAAAGGTATATGTAAAATATATAAGTTTGTAATTATCACAATAAATACCCGTATAAATATCTGCATAAAAATCCAAAAGTGCCTACTTAAAATCCATTTATAAATCCTAGAAAACAGGGCCATATGAACTCATCAGGTATTTATAATATATATATTCCACAGTATTTCTCCTCCACAACGAAAAGAAAAATCAGCCACACCAACGAAGCTCAGAATTCCGTCAATATCCTTTATTGGCAAAGAAACAGACGCGTTTCGACCTGACTCGGTCTTGGTCACATGACCCAAAATTCTTGTAACCGGCATATAAACCGCGTCACACAGGACGTGTCTGGTAAACATAGACAAAATACTTTCAAAGTAAAAGTGGTTCATTCCTTTTCCCACATTCAAGAAAAATCAAACTTTATCAATAGTTGATCCTTTTTTTTTTTTTTTTGGGTAAAGTTCATTGTATCTCGAACTTTATGCCTGTTTATCAGTTGTTACATTCTGTTTTACCTTGGTTTGGGAACTCCTACAGCTTTATACAGATCGGTAGCCAACAATAATTCAATTGTGTTTTGAGCACAACGACGAGATGTTTACATGATTTGTCTCTAATCAAACAAAAATTTGCAAAAAATGGTATCGCTATCGTCAGTATTTAAAATCAGATGTCCCTAATTGCGTGCAGATTTTTTCAATACCTAGCTATTTCGTTTAAGTTATTGATAGTGGTCGTGTGCACCCCTGGTCTAATTAACAACATTTAAATAAGACCAAGCCCATAATAATAGTGTGTGGCAAGACTTTCACATCCCTGCAGGATGTGAGTTACGTGAGGTAAGTTCTGGGTAATAGTACCCTACATCAACAGAGCTTGAATGATTCAACAAGTGGAAACATCCCACATATAGAAAAAAGTAATATTACAGAAGGATCTCAGGTACAGTACCCACTTTTAATAGCCACTCATAATTGTTTCCCGAGAAACATTATATTCATCTCATCAATTATATCGTTTGGCAATCTGTAAGTGCAAAATTAATCTAATTCAAGATAATCATGATTCAACTACATCACTTTTCATTATTGAATTGCTTTAGGGTCTAGTGCCCCAGGTTAAACTGGTATTACGAGGTGAGATATTCCTAGGAATACTAAGAGTAAAGTAAAGGTGTTTCCACATAGGGATAGCCTTCTTGGCGCAATAAGTGATCTATGAAGGTAGTCTTGCCAATACGTCGTTCCTATGGAACTTTCCTTTATTCTGTAAGAAGAGAGAGAGAGCAGACAACTGTTAATAAAGGAAAATACACTCTACTGCAGATACATGGTATCATCAGTAGATATGCGTAGGAGATCTAAAACCACGGGAAAATCTAAGAAAAAGAAGGGGGAGGAGGAAACCAAAAAGTAAATAACATAACAATTAAAAGCCTTACGAACTTTATGGGTTAGCAGGAAGACCCTCCGCAATTTCTATAAGTGTGTATGTTGTTCTTTGCTACCGATCTGTATAAAGCTGTGAGAGTTCACAAATCAAGGTAAAACAGAATGTAACTATTGACAAACAGGCATAAAGTTCGAGATACAATGAACTTTACCAAAAAAATTTCGATAAAGTTTGATTTATCTTGAATTTGGGAAGAGGAATGAACCACTTTTACTTTGAAAGTATTTTGTTTATGTTTACCAGACGCATCCTGTGTGACGCGGTTTATATGCCGGTTACAAGAATTTTGGGTCAGGTGACCAAAACCAAGTCAGGTCGAAACGCGTATATTTCTTTGCCAATAAAGGATATTAACAGAATTCTGAGCTTTGTTGGTGTGGCTGATTTTTCTTTTCGTTGTGGAGGAGAAATACTTTGGACTATTTGGCGGTGGCGACCGCCGTACCAACCCCGACTCGCGAGGCAAGGCAACCTCATTACGCAACTTTGTTTGTGTTATATATATATATATATATATGTATATTACAGTGTCCTTTGCCACTGTCTAGTTATAATTAGGACCGGGTTTCCATAGGAAATGACTTTTTTGTTTTGCTAATTATTTTGGCGCAATTTGGCAAATCTTCACAAAACTTTCAATAAAAGGTTTACGCTAACTCAACTCCTGTATGAAACGTTTCAGGATAGTCTGTCAAGCGGAACCCAAGAAAAAGGGGGAGCCCAAAACAAGTTTCCCCCATGCAATTTACCATAGGGAAACTGAACAGCACTTCAGCCAAAACAGCTGAATGGAATTACACTAAATTTGTCAGACAGCTAGATCTTTACTCTGAAAGTGTGCTTTTTGTGGTTTGGTGTAAATCTTTTCAGTAGTTTTTGAGAAATTAAGGTTCAATGTTTATGTACATATAGCGACGAATATTTCACTATACTTCTGCGGAGTACAGCGGAACTGCAAGATGAACACACGTGATCTGATTAGCTGGTGCAGTACTCCCTCGGTACTACTGTAGTACCACGAGCTAAAAACACGCAATCTAATTGGTTGGCCGCACCATGAAGAGAAAGATGCAGCCGCCATTTTATGGCTCAGGGACTTGGTCCCCATGTCATAGAAAACAAATAAAAATAAGGGAGAAGCGGGCAGGGTAGGGGAACCCTGAACCCTGGCCTTTGTGCCAGGGTCCCAGAGGAGCTCAGCGCGGCCCCCTGTAATTTTGGGTAGTATCGTGGTAGCATGACACAGCGAAAAAAAGGTCAGGGCTGAGGACCAGAGCGGCAGGGGTTTGGCCGCCCACGGTTGTTGGTTGCAGGGCCTGGCGTGAGGCGAAAGCCTTGGCTAAAGCCGCACATGGCCAAAGGGCGTGCTCGGCTCGTGGTAGGCCTAGTTAGGTATGCTAATAAAATATTACTTTACGTTAACAGAACTCTAGAAATTTGCTGAAAAAACCAAAAGTTGAATTGATGTTATAGTTAGGTATGGTTATATCATCTTACTTTACATTAAAAAAAAACGAAGAAATTCACTGAAAAAAGCAAAGGTTACAGGCAGGTCAAAATGTCAGCTAAAACGTTACATTTTAAACAAAAAAAAAAAGAATCCACCAGTTAGAGTTAAGTGAAGTGACTATAACTTGTGCCCTTGCCACGCACTGCTTATTCCATCACCCATGACATGTTCTATGACATCATTGATAAAAGCAATGCAACATTTGAAATTATATCATTGATGATAACACTGTGGATGGTGGGGACACAAATTATAGTACTTCAGTTAACTATAGCTGGTGAATTTCAGTGTTTTTTTTAGTTTAAAATGTAATGTTGTAACTGACATTTTCGCCTAAGCATAACCTCACTTTAACCTTTGTTTTTTTCATCTAAAATAGCTCACCAGCACGTGGCACCCTGCCAGATCAAGCTGATGATTTACGGGCCCAATTGGCCCTTGTAAAACCAGTTAAAGTAGAACCTATGAATGCTATAACACAGAAGCAAGCACAAAAATCATGCCACAAGAGGAAAAGGTAGAACTTCCAGCCAGTGTGGTGGCAGTTTCCCGCACCCAGAGGTCTGCCCAGCCAAAGGAATATGATGTGGAAAACTCTGCCACTTTGCTAAAGTGTGTCACCCCACTAAAGGGAGCAAAGGCCTGCCCAAGAAACCTGTTAACGCAGCATATGCAGATCAGAGTACACCAGTCGACAACATGAACAACAATGACAATGAAGCTATACATGTAATCTACTCCATGGCACAAAGGCTGAAAAACAAAAGACTACCGCCTAAATGCTAAATCAAGCTGGAACACCACCCTATCTCTGCCCTTATTGGTATAAGCACATCCATGGACATCCACAGGGGGGGGAACGTGCCCCCCTGGATTTTTCACTTGCCCTTTAAATACATTTTTAGATTGCGCTGCCGGTATAATACCGGCAGCGCAATCTTGAAATATTTTTACTTATCCCACCTAGGAAACATTTCTGCGCACACCCATGAGCACATCCTTAAATGTCATGTACAGAAGTCAGTACAACCTCCTACTGCAGCAGCCAACACTCAAACCTACCCAAGTGAAAGTCTTCACCAATTGGAACACAGAGTTGCTGACCCTATGTTGTGTGTTCCATGCCAAGATTGCTCATGAGGCACACTCGGTAACCGCCAAAATCTATCTTACCAACAAAGGTGAGGGAACCCAATGAGATGCGATACCGCAGAGCGACTGCTGCTGATTCAGTTCACATACAGTGTACACCAGTGTCATAGGAAATACTCCCACTGTTGCAGCGTAAGCAGCGGTTGCCACTGGCCTACTATGGGCTGGTGCACTGGGTCACATTTAAATGTTGATTAGTAGTTTATGGGCCTTGCCTGTTTGCAGGCCTGCAGACAAATGCTGATTTTTAACATGTTTAGAGAATACAGGAAGGAAGCTTGTGGGTCATGGCCTGATATGCAAAGTAAAGGAAACATGTGAAATAAGGTAAAATAGCCAAAAAATACAGAGAACGGAAGAAACAGAAAGAAAAATGGGCATTAGAGAACAGTAAGAAAGAAAAAGTAAAGATTATAGAAGAAAACATGGATAGAAAGGGAAAACAAAGAACCGGAGGAGGAATAAAAGGTGATGAGAAGAAACAAAACGTGAAACCAAAAAAACAGGTGGAAATGTGAAAGGATGGATATATATAAGGGTGAAAGGTTGGATGGAAGAGTGAAAGGTTCTACAGTTGGAAGGGTAAATGGATGGAAGGGTGGAAGAATCGAAAGATGGAGAAGTGTGAATTGATGGATGGGCGAAGGGACAGATCTGTTGCCACATCTCAGCTGCCTTGGCATCCAAGAGCCACGGTACTTTGCATAGTTTTACAGTTCTCAGGAAACGCTCTATGAAGCCTGCAGCTTCAGGTTGTGAGTTTCAATGACCTGCAGCTGCATTCCCCCATGCTCCTGGGCTCCTAGCTGCTGCTACTTGCTCCTCCAGTTTCAAAATTGAAATCACCAGCCTGAAGGTTTGCAGCTGCCTTTTAAAGCTGCTCTGCAGCTAGTCTGGTTCAGCTTTTCGATCATGTTCTTTTCCATTTTCTATCATGGCTTCTTTGATTCCTTTCTGGTTTTCCCAATCCTTTATCCTTGATGTCATTTCATTTTCCAGGTTTTTTGCTTTCAAAGGCTTCAGTCTGGTTGGAGGGTGCGTCGCAACCTCCACTTACTGATCCAAACTCCTCGCTCTTGAAGAACTCCACTGTCCGATTCTGGATTCCTGGTCTTCAATCTTCTGAAGTCTTCGTCTAGAAAAGAGGTTTTATACACCTTTGGCATTTTCTTCCTGAGTAGGTGGAAGCTTCTCAAAAGCACTTGCCTACCACATATTACAGTGTGTGGGGACATCGTGGCTTTCGGAAACAGTCACCTGTACATCGCACAGCAGAAGACCAGGCCAGATTACAGGTAAGCATCCAGACCTGAACAAAATAAAGGAAAGGGTGGAGGGTCCCCTCCCAGGGGGGTCACCCATTGTCATCACTAGGAAGCCTCAGCAGTCCGAAGAGGTACGCATATGTGTGTACATGCTACTGCAGCCATCCGCAGAGGGCACAATTTAACTCTTTTCATGGGTGATCCAGTGGTCAATCGAAGATCGTTACTCTCAATTCCAAAGATGAGTTAGTGCAGGCTTACCCTTTAAAAAAAGCATTGTAAGTTTCTGAAAACCGACATTAGCTTCTTTGAGTGCAAGTTCTCAACCCGAAGGGTTAAGCCTGACTCCACTAAAGTACCGGACATCAAAACTGTGTCGCCTCTATCATCAGTGACGAAAGTAAGAAGCTTCTTGGGGATTTTAAATTACTGTGGTCGATTAATCTGAACTTCACATTGCTGACAGAGTTGCTGCAGGAATTAACGAAAACCACAGTCCCATAGCATAAAGTGATGAAGACAAACATCTTCCCAAGCCACCAAAGATGTGTTGTCCAAGGAGACGACCCTTAAATAGTACGATCCAGCCAAAGACCCTTAACTGGCTGTGGATGCTAGCTCCATAGGACTAGGCACTGTCTTGACTTAAAGACAACAATGCTGTGAATGGTCTCCAGTGGAATTTGCGTGGAGTGCTCCGACTCCAACAGAACACTGCTACTCCCATATCGAGAAAGAAGCCATTGCCGTGCACTGAGGGTGTCCCCCCTCTCATCTGTAATTCTATGGTCAACCTTCCCCAGTAGTCTCAGATAAGCTCTTAAAGGAGTCTTCAGCTAAACTGCCACCAAAGATAGAGAAATGGGTTTTCCAACTCCTACAATACTCATTCTTCATCATATATCACTCCGGCTCAAAGAACCCAGCTGATTTCCTATCCATACACCCCCAGCCAGCAATTGACTGTGAGTCAGAAGATGCCTATGAGATGAAGGACAGTGTCTGGTTTGTCATTCGCCGATCCAAGCCAAAGTTCATGTTGCTGAGGAATATTGTAACGGCCACTGCCACCAATGAGTGCCGGAAACTTGCCATGACTGCAACCCAGCAGAATGATTGGAATGCCTTTGAGAGACCACTAGTCTTTGCCACTGCGCTCTACCCTACACCACTCCATTCTACACCACTTCATTGTACTCTGAAACAATCTACTCTATGCCACTGCCTCTTCTCCTTTCTGTGTCACTCCACTCAATGCCACTGAACTCTAACTGGCGTCATTCTACACCGCTCTACTCTACTCCACACCACTCAACTCTAAACCACTGCACTCTATGCCAATTCACACAACACTATTTTATTCAAAACCACTGTACTCTACGCCAACTACTCTGCACCACTGCACTCTACGCCACTCTATTCTACTCTGCACCACTGTACTCTATGCCACCCTACTCTGCACCACTGCACTGTATGACACTCTACTCTGCAAGACTGCACTCTCCGCCACTAAACTCAATGCCACTCTACCCTGCACCACTACACTATACTCCTTGTACACTTGCCACTGCATGCAACGTCACTCTACACCGTTGCTCTCTATGTCACTACACTTCACGCCATTCTATTCTACTGCTCTTCACCACTCTACTTTGCACCACTCTACTCTATGCCAATGCACTCTACAACACTGCACTCTCCTCTGCACCACTCATCTCTATGCCTCTCTACTACTTTCTACATCAAAGCACTCCACACCACTACACTCTGAATCACTCCTCGCCACTCTAATCTATTCTACACCACTGCACTCTCCTCTGCACCACTCATCTCTATGCCTCTCTACTACTTTCTACATCAAAGCACTCCATGCCACTACACTCTGAATCACTCCTCACCACTCTAATCTATTCTGCACCACTGCACTCTACACCACTCTACGCCAGTTCACTCTATGCCGCTCTACTCTACAACTGTGTACTCTACCCTGCAGCACTCCACTATACGCCACTTCACTCTACTTTGAAACAATGTACTCTAAACCACGGCACTCTACGCCACTTTACTCAAAACCAATGCACTCTATTCCACTGCACTCTACGTCAACCTACTCTGCACCACTGTACTTTATGCCACTTCACTCTAGGGCACTCTACTCTATTCTACGACACTCCACTGCACGATACTCCACTCTATGACGCTTTACTCCATTAAAGTCTACTCCACTCTATGCCACGCTACAATACTGCTCCACTCTACGACGCTCTACGCAACCTCCATACCACTTTACTCCACTCTATGCTACTCTAAAATACTACTCCACTCTGCGAATCAATTCTAAGTCACTTCACTCTATGCCGCTCCACTCAACTCTACAACACTATTCCACTCTATGCCATTCCAGTCTCCTACACTACTCCACTCTGTGCCACTCCTCTATATGACAATGTACTCTGCTCTACGCCATTGTACTCTACAACACTCTACTCCACTCTATGCAACACCCTCTATGCCAAACCACTCTGCTCTACACCACTTCATGACACTCTATGCCACTCCACTCTACTGCATTCTGTCACTCTACACCACTCAACTCTACTCCAACTCTACGCTCTTCCACTCTATGACACTCTACTCCCTCCAAGACACTCCACAACACTCCATGCCAGTCTAACACTCCACTCCATGCCACTCAACACTACACCATTCCATAACACTCCACTTTATGACACTCCACGCCACTTTCCTTTACCCCACTAACTTTTAGCAATGCTGAATAGCAGTCACGCTGGTGTACAGCATGGCTAAAACATATTGGAAAAGCCAATAGCTATTGTATATGCAAGACTTTTTGGCTGTGCCACTGCTTGTTTTTTAAATACAAGAAATTTCGCAAGTGCTGTGCAGGCGTAACCTAAACAAGCACTATGACGCAGCCAGCGTTTACCACGCTTCTGTTCAGCATGGCAATAAATTAAGCCAATAGTCTTTGAGGAAGCCTCTGACTCGAGGAATGTTGGCGCCGTGGTGGGCAGGCTTGAGGAGGGCTGGCCTTGACTCCAAGAAACGAGGCACTGAGGGCCATTTGGGGGCAGACTGACCCTGGCTGTGGACTTGCTGCCCGAGGGCAGCCACGAGGGGGGCTGGTCCTGGGTCCCAGGGCTGGCTCTGAGGATGTCCTTAACGCCTTGCGGGCTGTCTCTCAGATGGGGCTGGGAGGAGTTACTAAGGGCCGCCTTAGAGGGGGCTGGCCCTGGCTCCGGAGAATGTCTCAGATGTCTGGTCTGTGCCAGGATGGTTTGGGATCAGGGGCCTGGCTGGTAGTTACGGCACTCTAAGGTGTACCTTGGTGGGGGCTTGCACTGAGACTGGTCCCAGCTCTGGGGGGAGGGTATGAGGGGGGCGGTGTCACTGAGGGCTGATCCTGCATCCGAGGGCTGGTTCCGAGGCTTGCCTGGCTCCAGGGGGCGGCGCTCTCTGTGTACACATTGCTCTGTTTCCCGTGTGATTTAGAAGCTCCGCCTGTATTGCTTTGTGTCGCATTCACTGATATACTCAGCGCCTGGAAGCAGAGCCGCCTGAAAGACATGCCAGTGAGTGACGAGGGGGGATATTTGGGAGGAAATGGAGGGGAGGGCAAATGAAGCATCATCGACTTGAAGAATTAGGGGTCGGGAGTGTGGCTATACCTTCGTAGGGCTGTTATGGCACTCCACGCTGCATGACTTTTCCTCCACGTTTGCCTGTCTGGTGACCCTCACACTCTGATGATCTCTCCCCTCCGAGCTGACACCTGCCCTTTTCACAGAGAGCTTACCTCTGCTCCACTCGCACTTGTTTATACATATTACCGTTTTCTGTTTACCATAAAATGAGCACATGCCAACTTTTTATAAACTGCGTCCTTCTGAAAATGCCCCTCATTCTAAAACAAGTCGATGCCACAGTACGATTGTTCTTTTTTTTTTTTTTTTTTTTTTCTGACCCAAAACATTCCTCTTGGTTGAATAATCCCAAATATATGAATGCACAGTCCCTAAACACGGCCCTCTGTGCTGCCTCAACGTTCTCACGCGGAGTCCCGAAAAAATGGCCCCACACTACCTCACACCGAGACCCCTATGTGTCTTCCTCAAACTGCCCCCCTGCGCAACAGGTAGCATTCCCCTGGCCCTCACAACGCGCCCCCATCTGCCGCATCCAGCCACACCCAGGCCCATCTTCTGTCCCATTCTCCTCAGCGCCTCATCTAAAAACTTTAACACTGGGCTAAGTTACACCCATTCCCTGGCGCTAGGCGCACCACCTAGGCCCTCACACTGGGACCCGTATATGGAAATTCGTTCCCTTTTCTCCTGTTTTTTCAAGTTCGCGGACGCTTATTAAACACTGTTTCTACAACGCACATAGAAAGCAGCTCCCGGGCATGTCTGGACATCTTCCTGCCAATAAGAACATATGCTGGAGAGCCAACTCTTAAGTCCCATTAATGTAGTGTACAGGTTTGTGGTGGGAACCGAGGCGCCCCCTTCATGTGGTGTGCAGGAGAGAGGCGAGGCGCGATTAATGTGGGGGTATGGACAGGGTCTCTGGAATTATGCAGCAAGGGAGGACCACATTTTGCGGCAGAGTTGGCCAAGTTATCTAAGTTATGCGGTGTAATGCGGCACATTTTGTGATAGGATTACTTTAATTATTTTGTCCCTTTTACAAATGGTAACGCCGCTTAGCCAAAGATTTCACCTAAGTAGAACCAGTTTGACAACCAAGTGCTGCAATAAGCAACTGAAAGAAGACCAGTAAACTTTTGCGAAGGGCCTTCCTCTGCACAGCAAGCAACGCGTCGCTATGTTTTTAGTAACTTCTGATCCGTTTGAGCTAGAAACTTTTGTTATTGTTAATATCTGCAGATTATGCTGCAGATGATGGATTATGGGGCAAATGCGAAATCCATATTCATGCGGAAAACGCCGCGGCCGCAGAATCGAGCTGGCTCTATAAGTGCTTTCTAGTAACATGGAATCTGCCCTGACCGTCCAGCGCTTAACCCAGGGCACAAGTCCTATAAAAAGAAGTGGGGGGACTGACAATATGCAAATGACGTCATGAAAAGTAGAGCTCGCACGTTTCCTACGTCCAGTCCAAGTTTTTACTCTGTATTCTGGAAATTGTAGTCCTGCTTATCCCATTAGAAAATGCGCAAATAAAGACATCGTATACAAAGTCAAAACCTGGACTGAGGGAACTACTCACGCAAAAATCTGGGAAAGCTGGGGGCTCTGCATTACTAGAGGAAGCTGCCCCGCGGCTAAATCGAATACCCACACTAGATAGCAAAGAATCGCCGTGAATGCTGCGCGATTAACCCAGTCCTTCGCCGATTTGTGTTTTAAAGTCACAGGAAGGCAAATGAACGCCGTTTCATATTACTGCAATTAGGACAATACCGCTTACACGAACGGTTTCCTTTTTCATCCACGCCCCGTGGGGCCCAAGTTCTTGGCAGGGGGGACGACGTCCACCCTGTGAAAAGAGTGGGGGGACGCCGTGTACCTGCGTGTACCCCCGACTCGAGCCCTGGCTTAACCGTACACTTTATGATCCTCGTGGCTTGCGGTTCCGCCTTGTCCAAACTGTCCCGGAAGTTGGTTTAATCTTTCTCTGTCTCCCTCGTTATCTCCCCCCTACCAGGATTAGTGCCCGTCATACCCTGCCCGTCACGCACCCCCACAGTGCAGCATGTGGCGGATTCGGACACCCTTCCACCCCTCCATAGTGTCGCGCTCGCCGTTCCTGATAGGAGTCTGGTGTTGTTGTGTTCATGCACAGAGTGGAGTCACGTGTCTTTGACCCACTCCCAGCCTCTCGCTGAGGAATGGAGCTCTCTAGTAACAGCTGCTAGGAGTCTTGTGTAGCAAAAACTACAGCTGGGCATTCCCACAGATAAAGGGGAAACGTCCAGGAAGTTAACCTCACTTATTTATTAAACTAAAAAGCCTCCATCGTAAAATAGGATTTTTTAAAAGTCACGTTATCAGCATTTGGCGAAAGCACTGTCAGTATGCGGCACCGCAGCACTTCCGGAGTACAGATTCTGTACATACGGATTGGTTATTTTTTATTTGCATGTTTTGTGTGGTCAGTGAAGATTGGTTTGTTCATGGTTTTGTTTAATCTTGGTTTGCATTAGTGACAAATAAAATGTTTCCGACCTGGAAACATACTGTATAGGAATGCTTGTTATTTGCCAGGGGTGACGTGGCTGACGTCAGCACTATCAACAGGTGCAGCACCGAGGCTGGGACTGCACAGCGCCTGGTGCATACGCACATTCAAAATCTCTTTGAATAGGTTGGCACCTGTGTACTTGTCTAGAGCAAAAGTTAGGCTGTGGTTGGGCTGCCTCAGAAGACCACAGTGACCTACTAGGCACAGCATCTTGTGTATGCGCACACTCATTTACCTATACATTCCTCCTAGGGAGTTAAACCCCTCTCCAGGGATCTGCTTGTAACCTTCATATCACTTACTCCTTAAGTGTACATAGTCAGTGAGCAATGACAACTTGTACTAGTCTGCATGCTGGACCCAGTGTGCAGGGAATGGAAGACTACTTGCTGCCGTCTGTGTAAGTGAAGCTTGCTTTGCTATTGCTATGGTATACCTGTTCTGCGAGGAAGCATAGCTTGCATTGTTGCTGCCCGATTTATGTGTGTCTTGCATACATGGCAACATTTTAGAAGAGGGAAGTGGGAGATTTACAAAAAATAATCGGTAGACTGTATTTCTCCATCGACTTACGTTGAGGCCAGAATCGGGTTTATTGTCAGATATGGGACTTGCAGCTGTGGGATCCAATATTAGAAATGCAAATATACATTTTTCCCCTTGCCTGTCAGGACACGGATAAAGCGCTTTGGCAGGCAGAGAGTGTAACAGCGGAGCAGCCGGTTACCGGCAGTGCACACTCTGAGTCACACAAGACCAGTCCCTGTCGCCAGAAGCCTGCAGAGGCATCAGGTTTTTGGATGTAGGAATCGGGAGGCGGGAGACTAGTCTTGAAATCGGGAGGGCTGGCATGTATGGTCTTGTGATAGGGAAAGCCTGTGCTGCTGCTGTCCTACCTGTACTGGTCCCGGGAAGAAGGGAAGCTTGCAATGCTTCTGCACAAGGTGCACCTGTTCAATGGAGGGGCGATTCCACTACTGTTGCCCCATCTTATGAAAAAAGAGAGGATGTATTGAACGTGATCCTTCTGTTTTTAATCTTATAGTATGGAGACCCCAGTAGCACTCCCACATACAATTTTAATGTGGGTTTAACCGTTTTAACCAAGGGAGAATATAAATGTCGACATAAGGGACATAACCTTACCCAAACTATGGAACCCATGTCTAGGAGACTGTACCACCAGTGAACAGTCGTACTCTTAGATGCTTCTTGGATGTGGAATTCCCTGATTTTCTTTGAAACCCTGTTTATTGAGTTTTAATAATATGCATTACAAGCAGTATTAGAGGCATTATCAATATATCAACAAATCACGTACAACTTGCCAAATTGTAGCCTTATACATTGCAGTCGGAAATCACGAATGTGGAACTGCCTGATGAAGCATTACCCCCCCCTTGGTAGGGAAGAATTCATCATTCTATGCGAGTACATGAATGTGTGGCAACTCAATACGTAGTTCGGGTGTTTATTCCATGAGCTTTTTTAGTTCTTGTATGTTTATATTTTTACAGAGATTTATTGTACAGGTCTTGTATGTGTGAGAGAATCGTGTAATTTACCTCCTGCCACCGCCACCTGCCCGTTTCATATTCTTTGTCTTAGGGAAGATTGCACTGCTGTTGTCCATTTTTTTACCTTTATTGTGTTGTTAAACTCAGTATAAAACTTTCTACTACACAACGATTCACATTGTCAGTGCTTGTGTTAATGCATGATGCCAATGAGAGTGACCCTTCACAGTATGCTAGAGCAGTTTACTTTTAGTTTTACATGTGAAAAACGAAGTGTTTGAAATGAATTGCACAACTTTGAAACGTTTCAAAACATAACTGGCACGTGGCTTTATGCCCAGTATAACAGATTCAGTCAGTTCTGGCATTTTCGCCAACATCACTTAGCATTCTGAGTGTTTGAACCCATAATGAATGTGTTAAAAGCAGAACTCTAAGCCCCACAATGCAACATGCATCTGTCTGAGACTTCAGGGCTGGCTGATATTATGTGTGATAGTGCCACTGGCAGACTTGGTGAATACAAAATAAAATTGAGATGCTGACTTTCTTTTTTTTCTTGTAGGCAGTCAAGAATTAACCAAGCTAGTGGGTGAGAGCTGAGATAGCCTTTAAATGCTAATTGGAGCATCTCACTGCAAATAGGTTAACGTTGACACACGTTGAAGAAAGAAACAACCTGATAAAAAAGGCATTCTTTACCAGAGTTCTTTACCAGAACAATGCAGGCAGCAGCTGAACCTGGAGACACTGCAAAAGGAAAAAAAATATAAAGCACAACGCCTGTGCATATTTAACTTAAGCGCATGGTGGCCCGTAAAGCGGGCGCCATGTTCATTAAAAAAAAAAAAAAAATTAAACCGGGCACAGTGCTAGGCGCAATGGTGACAGAATATCAGTAGCATAAAATAAAACAAGTAGTCCCTAAACACAACACATTAACACTTACAGCATAATAAAACTGTAGTTGGTCGGTGCTCCTTCCGACAAAATGGAAGTGATGTATTGGGAGCACCAACCAATAAGGAGCCAGGAAAGAAGAGCAACGTAGGGGTTAACCAATGGCAAGCAGCAGGTGCGATTACACTTGCTATACTGCTTACAGCAGGTCTTGCAGACAGCGCATGCGAGCTGCCTAGGCTCGACCTAACAATGTTCTGACCCTTTCTTCCTTCCCCGTCCTTAACCTGGATGTTGGTTTGATTTAGGTGTAACAACAATGTTCCTGGTGCTGCCCTACGAAGGCTGCCAGTGTGTGGGTGAAAGGGTGCCTGCTGCCCGGACTGCTAAATTTGTTCTATAAACTGGCATTGCTGGCAAATTATATAGCTTTAATGCAATGCTGCGCATGTGAGGGTGTGATTTGTTTAAGGTAAGATGTTCTGATTGGTTCTAAGATATGGGTGTGCTGAGAGGGATGATCTGTTGAGGTGGCAGTGCATTGCCAGCTTTGTGATTTTGGTGTGTGTTGTGTGTAAGAGGGTCTCAAGAGCACTGTCTAATGTGTATATACAAGTATATCTGAAGAGGATTAAATATTATGAATGGTTTTTATTTATTTTATTTTGCGGAGTTTTATATAGCGCGAACTTGACCCGAAGGTATCGGGTATCAGAGTGCTTTACATAGCACCAGTTGCGTTACATGAGGACACATTCATTTTTTTTGTTAGGCACAGGGAGATTAAGTGATTTGCCCAGAATCACAGGATGTTCAGCGCCATTGCCGAGACTCGAACCCAGTTCCCCAGATTTGAGGTCGACCGCCCTAGCCGTTAGGCCAACACCTCTCCCCATGGACGTCCGCTGTAACCAATGTGTTGGAGAGCTGTCCTGCGATGAAAGATCACTATCCGCCATGTTCACTTGAACACTATGAGTGACTGTCTCCTTGCAAGGGCCCCCAGATAGGTCCCTGAGAATATTTCTACCCAGACCAAGCTCTATTTAACTGAGAGTTTCATCTGTAAGCGCCCCCACTGCTAAGGTCAAATAGGAAATAATAGATTAATTTTGGCATTTTATGGTAAGTACTACTGGGAGTTTGGTGATATGGCATATCTAAAACGTTGAGTGTCTGATGCAGTCTATCTGGTGTCTACTGTTGGGTGATTGATTGTGTGTTATTTCTTGGTACTGTTGCTATTGAAGTGATAGCAGACTATAATAGATGCATTTCATGCTGCCTGCAAGCGTGAGGATTTCAACATGTTCCGTTGAACTTTGAGCTCTCCTGTGGGATAGAAAAAAACAGTACAAATAATCATAGCTTTTCAGTCAGATCTACAGATGACTGTACAGCTCTTTCGTTAGGATAAACCATTGAGTAAGTCAGATGGTACTTTGCCTTGCATCCAGTGGAGGGAGTTGCTAACATCCAGCAAGGATTCATTGTATTACTCTAGTATTCAGCAATCTAGTGCTGTTTATTCCTCTGCTATAAAGATAAGAGTTTCTGGAAATAGCAGGAGCATTTAATGGGTCAAGGACTTTGCATCACTTTCATATTACTTTGAATGAATATTGTTCTTTCCAGGTCTTTGATAACTAATCCTATCACTCTCAGAAAGGTGAAAGGTTGATTGGCCCCGTTTGGCTATTGAGCTTAACTTGTTGGTACAATGTCTTGCAGCGCATGTTGAAGGTAACTTGTTTCAAATGGATGTAGAATGTATGCAGTGTGAGCAGTGTAAGGTATTGGCTGTAAGTAACCTCCACTAGCCTGTACAATGACCCCCCCACCCCGACTTTAAAGACTCGCACACCTAATGAAATGATCATGACCTCTCCCTTGATGTGAACAAATTAAAACAAATTAAGTGCCACGGCCCTCATCAGGAGGCCACTGCAGCCTACACCACCCATTGCCCCTGCTAACGCTACCAATGACAGTACCAAACTAGCTACTAAGCATCAGACTCCTACAAGTGTGACAGTTCAGACTGTTCCAGGCCACCAAAGCTATAAGATTATATTGAATTAGTAAACAACTGTTGTTGTGCTCACTCTAAATCAGGCAAACAGCCCACCATGTGGCAGACTGTCATAAGTGCTGTCAATTAAGTGAACGGTGCCGAGTACCAGAAACCACCAGCTCAAAATAAGCACTGGTTGTAAATAGTTTTTACAAATGAGATTACATATTACCCTTCACACTTTAAAAGAGACCGTTATGAAGGTAGTATTATTTCATTGTTTAAGTACGTGTTTTAATTTAATTACGTTGTGGTCTAAGGTGGTGTTAATGGTATAGCTATTGTGAGATCTTAAGCATTGCATTTGGTGCATGAGGTATGGTTTGCATGGTTTTTATACGTGTTATGGAATGTGGAGCTAACCATATCTTAAGAATTTCAGTAGGTTTCCAGTTTTGATTCACAACCATAACTGTACTATAACAGTGGTATTCTCAAGTGAATATCTGATTATTTTTTTTAACATACTTGAAGGTGTTATAACCAAAGGCAACCAAACGACACTTTATTTTTATTTTTAGTGATTTTCCTGGTTGTTTGATCACATGGTGCATCCAACTTGTATAAAACTATACCCTACCCTGCAGCACATGCCGCCAACCCCCTCTGCACATGGCCTTTGGTATTCAGCCCAAAAGTCAACCACTCCTGTCAAGTAGAACGCCTTTGGGTGGCTAAGCCAAGGCTGACCACGTGTTTTTTGTTGTTGTTTTTTTTGGGTTTGTGTACCTTGGTTTGGGGATGTGAACCCACTCAGTATGATGGGCCCTTGTTGGACATCCCATGGTCCGCTGACCCAATACTGTGGTTGAGAACCCTGTGGAGTCCAACGAGGGCCCACAATTCTGTGTTCATGTAGTTAGGGTTCAGGGACCAGATAGCTGTCCAACATAGATCCACAAGTTCTTTTGTAGTTTGCTGATGCCGCAACAAGGTTTGTGGACCTGGGAGCCAATCTGGTGTTTGCAAAACCTGCATCAGAGTTCATGAATCTTGCAACAAAATGTACTTTTTTGTTTTAATTAAAATGGGTGGTGGTCCTTTTGGGCCGCTACCTGAGCCAGATGTACAGGGGTTATGCTTCCAGACCCCATATTGCTCCTTTCATTATTTTTTTGAGGAAGTGGTGACCGAGCCCCATGTCCTGTAATGGTGGCCTGAACAGATTTTTCTCCTTTGACGGGTCCATGGACACGAAATGAATGATGGGCAAAAAAGCTCTCTCATACAATCAGATTGGTTTCTTTTTGGATGTATTCCTCTGATGCAACTTCAAGGCCACTCTGTGGACTAACAGTTTTTTAACCCTTTTAGCTCACCCTAGGACACTGACTGTGGCTCCCGAGGAGCTGAACGCCCAGATTGATTGAAATGGCTCGTTGGGGAAGGATGGAGGGGCTTTGCGGTTTTCCTATGCATTTATCAAGCGGGGAAACACTAAATGAGCAGCTATTAATTTTTTAACGTGTATGACGGTTGTGTTACCCATACTTTATTTTCCACACTGCTTTATTCTGAAATGTACTGTGCGTCATGTTATTTCTTTCAAAGTGCAAAAATAAAATTATAAAAAAAAAAAAAAAAAAGCCAAATTCGATCTCTGCTGCCTGCCTCGAAATCCAGAGGTTTCTAATCTGTTACTAGCATTTTTGGCAATAATAAGAGGCTATATTGTTACGATATACATTTTTAATAGCGTGCACATCCCCCATATACTTGACCCTTACTACTTTTCCTTACAGGTGTGTGTCTTCGGTTATGGGTTTGTCCAAGGTGGGTTGTTCTTAAGGCTGTTCATGGACAGACTGTACCCTTTATAGTGAGAGCGGTGATGTGTTGTATGTTGGGGTTTCCCTGTGGGGCAGGTAGCAGAGGGAATCGGTGTGCCCTGCCTGCAAAACATATATGAGGTAGTTTTATGGTTGACTGTGCGGTGTATAGCGTTTGCGTTGCGGATCATTGGACTCTCTGCCTAACATGTCAGTCTATTTGCTTGAGGTCTAGGTAGATCCTGTGCTCTACAGTGACACCTATATTTCTTTTTTGGGGTGCCTGTGAGTGATTGGTTGGGATTGATGTGACTAACTGTATTGCAGAGGGTGTTTTAAGTTGATTCTAAAGACAGGCTACTGGGTTGTTGCTCTGTGTAGGGCTTGACTACGGGTTTTCATTTGTTTTCTAGGTCAAAGTAGGTAACTCTCTCTGCAGCTATGATTTTTTCAGGGCAGCAGTTTTCTGGTAATCTACCTCACCCTGTCTTCCTTATTTTCTATCTCTTCTTTCACCAGTGTCTATCTTGATATCCCAGTTCTCTCCTCAAGAGCACTAGGGTTTCCTAACATGTTTGGGATATTTATATAAGACACTTGGGGCCCGATTACGAGTTTGGTGGTGCAGCGTTGGGTCCACCCCGCCACCTCAATACCAAACCCGTGGTGAGGCAGCCTGCCAGATTACGAGTGTAACTCGTGTCTGGTGGGCTTTTTTTGGCTTTCCCACGGCGGTGCTTCTAAAAACAAGCACCGCAATGGGAACACCAAAAACAGTTCCTGCACGGCATGGACTGAAAAGTCCATGCTGTGCAGGAACTGGTGTGCAAGCACACAAGGGGCACATTTTGTGCCTCCTTGTGTGCATCCACAGGGCGCAGAGGCACAAGGGGCCCTGTAGAGCCCTCTTTGTTTCCTCTCCACCAGGGTTTTCATGGAGGAGGAATCGGCATGAAAACCCTGGCGGAGAGGAAACTCCTAATATGCTTGGCAGGACCACAGCGGTTCCGCCAAGCATACTGTGGCCTCTGGACCACTGTTCCACCTCCAGGGAATGGCGGTCACCTGGCGGCGGCGGTCCCATGGAGGTCCGACCACCTGAGTTGTAATCGGGCGGTCGGGAGACCACTACAAACACACCCCCGCGAGCCTGCTGGTTCTTTGACTGCCAGACTCGTAATTAGGGCCTCATTATCAGTGACTTTGCCAGTAGGTGCTTTACATTTTCATGGGGACAATCATGTCTGCGATTGTACATTTAACTGTCACAGTGTTTCCTTGGCAGGGAGGGGGCTATGGGAAGGGTATGGTCTTTCATCCTTTCCCTGGACGAATACATGTGATTGGTCGGGTTTTAACATGAGGTATTTCCTATGATGCTGCTTCATAGCTGGTGAAAGATCATGTACAACCCCTCTCTCCCCTAATCCGAGAAAGTCACATTTATGTCATAGTTGTTATCCAAGGCACAGAGTAGAGCGTCTCTGCACACTTCTGGCTCATTCAGATTTATGGCCTCTTGATCATGCAATGAATGGGATGACACTACTCTCGTTTTAAGAGCTAAGTTCGAAAGACATTGATTATCTTGCCATTTGCCGTAAAGTCCATTGGTTGATGCCTAGAAACTGGCCCTGCCTGGATGATCAAGATTAGAAATAGGAATATGCAAATTTAATAGCGCTGTATTAGTAAACATATCACTAAAGCAACACCAGTACTGCTAAGTATACGTATGAGACAAAGATACAATACAAAGTAATTAATGAAGACATTACTTAAGGAAGTTAAGCATCTTTAAAGAACGAAAGAAAAGGAAGAAAAGAAAGGTAAAGAAGGGAGGAATATGAGTAAGAAGGTGAGAAATAAAAGAGGAACCAAGGAAAGAAGAAAGAAGGAATAAAGACAGGAGAGGATGGAAGGAGCAATAAAGGAAAGGAGGTGAGAAAAAAGCAATGAGAAATAAAAGCAAGTCAAAAGGAAATTAAGGAAATGGGGAACAATGACAAGGGCGAGACAAAAAGGGAAGAACAAACAAAACCGAGAAGGGGAAAAAGAAAGAACGACTAAAGAAGAGAAAGTTAAGGAGGAACAAGGGTGAGATGGAGACAATTAGAGATGAGGATGACAGAAGGAAAGAAAGACCAAAAAGAAAAAGCGCAAGTGGGAGAAAAAGAATGTGAGTATTACAAACAGAAATAAGGAAAGAGAAAAAGAAAGACCAAAATGAGAGAAAATGAAGGGGGAAGAAAAAAATGGAGAGAGTAAAAAGAAAGAAAATGAAGGGGGAAAGATGACCAGAAGAAGAGAGGAAAAATAACAAAATGAGAAACTAAATATTGAAAATGAAAGAGAAAAAGAGAGCAAAGGTAAAAGAAAGATTTAAATGTAATGCAACTCTCTTGGAAATATATTACTGCCATTGACTTTAAGGAAATAATTTCTCATGAATACCATATTTCTTTCCAGGAAAAAGTTTTCCATACAACGTACTCTAATGTGAGGCATTTATTTATTGTTTACTTAAGGCTTCTCATCAAGCAGCAACCTTGCACGGTCTCCTTTCTGGGCTTCAATCTTTGCCGCCCTCTTCCTTTCCTCTGTAAAAGAGAGCTCGTGCTGTCTGCAGCTGAGACTGTAAGTGGGAAGAGCTCAAGAATTGCTGATGTTAGTGGGCTGCCGAGGTATTCGTCCTCTCCTACGTCCGTTCTATCTTTCGTCTGTGAATGGTGTTTATGGGCCTCCCTACGCCTGAATTTCATTGTGATCTTTAACCACAAAGATCACAACATAAGGCCACACAAGTCCCAACTCTGACCACATAGATCACAGCATAAAGCCACATGAGTCTGCAACTTCTTCCTTTCGCTGATCGATAAGTGTGTCCCTTCTTTCCAACATCCGGTGGTGCCTGAGGGTTCCCCTTTATCTGAGGTCGCCTGCCAGCATCATCCCCCATCCTTCCGATCCACTCAGTTCTGAAAATACACACATTTTCATCTTGAATACACATTTTTTAATGTTGTTAGACATATAATAGTTCAAACAAGCATAAGCTTCTAATTTGGTAGGCTGAAAAAACAAAAAATGGCTCTGCACTCAAATGCTGCGGTAAACTACTTATTAATGGGAATTTGTATCCAAAATTGAGAGCCCCAATTTTTTTAAATTTTTTAGGCTATCAATTCTGTGCTGTGTTTTTTATGAAAGAAAACTTGAATAAAAGGAGAACACTTTTCCAGTATCCTGACTGGCAACGTGATTTATATGGGAGACGCAATGTTTGTTATTTTCATTTAATTGTTGACATTTACATTCAATACTGCATATTGTAAAAAAAAATTTAAAAAATGGGCTTTCAATTTTGGGTACAAATTTCCATGAATAAGTAGTTTACCCCAGCATTTGAGTGCAGAGCCGTTTTTGGGGTTTTTTCCACCATTATTGGGGACGCAGGAGGGTCACGTCCCTGGCTCATTGCCCCACACCTTTAATCTAACTGCCACTACACTAGACTGACTGGTGCAAGCTCCTAGTGCTTTGACCTTTCCCTGTGTTTTTGTGTAATTTGGTAGGCTGGGTTGCACCCAGGAGATCTACTTTCAGTTTGATGGAGAGCCAATAGTAGCTCACGAGCTACTTCTTGGAGAAGCCTGTCTTAAGCCTCCTTCCAGCGTCCCTGGGCCCTTCCCTGCCTACACAGAGATCAAGATGCGTGAAGTGGTAGATGCCGGAATATACATGCATTTCCCTGTGGAGGTACAGGATATTATATTTTTATTGAAAATGACAGTGAATACAAGTCTTGTTCTTTTCATAAATATGTAACGCTAACTGGTCAGTGCAGTTACTGAGTGGCGTTTTCGCGGTTCCTGTTACTGATTTCTAAACCTCCCACACAGTGCTTGAAATGTAAATACAGAAGTGCAGGACCTCTTTACTACTGAAGTGCTGGTACTCTCCCATTAAATGTATTGCAGAAGTGCTGAGAAGTGCAGCTACTCACCCTTTTAAATTTAAGAAGTGCAGGTACTCTGTACAGTACATGCCTATTTTAAAGCACTGCTCCTACCCTTCAAGAATAAGCCTCGTCTGTTTGACCTTACTACCATCTGAAAGTCAAAACTTAAACAGTAAGTACTTGTCAATTCAGTAAGCTTGCAGTAGTGCCTGGTCCCTAATGTCCCTGTGACAACAGGCTATGGGCTATCCCTGTTACAAGAACTGCCCAGCTATTTAAGAGTTCCCCGGATCCTGAGATCTGGCCGGACACTGGTGGTGAGCAGAAGGATCCAGAAGTCAGATGTCTGAGGGTACTAAACGACAGCCAATAGTTCTGTGCGTTCACTAGTAGGTGTTTAGTAAAGTTGTGGCTAGCCATTGTTTTGAGGAAGTGGAGTAGAAGCTACAACCACTGATGAGTTGAGAAACAGGCAGCTTAAGCATGAATGGGCGCATAATATAGCTACTGTCGCTGAACCTTTGAAGGGGGCTCCTATCAAAGACATGCCAAACCAGTGGACAATGTATTGAAATCAGCCAGTATGTCTTCCAGACCAGTAGTTGTATGGACAGAGTGAATTCATCAGCAGAAGAGTCTCACTGGTGCTGCAACAGGTTAGCTTGCCAGTCGCATTGAATTTTGCACTTACTCACTTGTGTCTATCTCAAATGTTCCCTCCAGCGGACGGAAATTGCTTCCCCTCCCCTCCCTTTCCTACCCTACCATACCCAGCAAACACGATTCACTGTACAGAAGTTAATAATAAGTCACAATACAGTTATTTAAACATGATTGGGGTATGATAAATGGGGATGGATACGGACTCAGACTGAACTGGTACTTATGGATTCGACATTAGCTCCCTCTTCATTCAGACATTGTGTTTTTAGAGCTTTGAAGAGATGGAATAGTACCTTGTATAGTGCTTGGTTTGGCCTGCTGACGGTTATCTGAGGTAGGAGTGTGTCCGAGAAAGTTATAGCGAGTCCTCATGGCGAAGTTTAGAACTGTGTCTATGGTGATAATGAGGAAGATCTACAAGTATACTCTTGCAACAGTCTAGTCTACCGAGAAATCGGTGTTTGGCTGTACGGAAGTGAGTGTTAGAATTTACAACTATTTAGATACAGGTACCTGGCAGCAGCGGCTATAGCAGTTCTGAAAGGTTCCATGCCTATAATGTGATTGAGGTATGTGCTGTGGCGTCTAGCCAGAGGTGTCTTTATGAGGGTGTCACGGGGAAACATTACAAAGTAAGAGATATAGGCAGACTTTGCAGGGAAAGTCATCATTTCGGTCTTGGTTGCGAGTGTGAGTGCCCTCCAGTGCTGGATAGCTGTGGGTACTGTGACCACCTCCCTCAATGTTATTACTAACAGTGTTTCTGGTCCCAGACTTTGTGTGATGGTCTAATGCATTCTAGGTGTTATAGTTTGCACCTATTGACTTAATTAGACTAACACACCTGAAATCAAACATTTGTAGTTGAAAAGTTCAGGGCTGGGCACAGTGTCTGTAATGACCTGGAGCGAGGTGGTTACCCTAATTGTGAGGTGAGCAAAGACCCGAGCATGAAGATGAGGTGAAAGTTGAACAAGGACAAACGATTTGGTTATCCTCCCTGTGGAGCGGATAGGATACAACTGCACAGAGATGATAGTCGAGTCCAAAGGAGGATCTAATGTCAAATGGGGACAGATGATGCCCAACCCGATTGGCGGATTTGAAAATGGGGATCAATTCAGCTGCAAATGTGGGCTGTCGGGCAGATAGATTGGTTGTGTTTGGTTCAAGCTGACAGCAGGATGTAGGTAGAGAGGTGTTGTTGACAACAGTGTGGAGAGGGTAGTTCTGATGACTGCAATGTTATAAGATAAATAGGAGGCAAATCTGACCCAGAAAGAGACTGAGTGAGGGAGGCAGATTGCCAAGGATGTGAGGCAGAGAGGGTATAAAAATAAAGAAAGTAGCCAATGGACACAGGGTGCCATTTGTAGTCCCATTAATTTTTGGTGATGGGGCATCAAATAGTCCATTTGTTTGACTGTAGGTGCGACATGACACGTAGTGTGTAATTTAAGTGCCTGTGTGTTCTTTGATGTGTTTACTATGCTGACACAACAATATTTTAATTGCTGATTTATTGCTTTGTTTGTTCAAGAAGCATGTGCTCTTTGGATGTCTTACCTTGTCATAAATCCACAATGCTATTCACTAATTACCCTAGCAAGTTCATTTGTTTTACTTTGCTCTCATGGCAACTTATTGTTAGATATATGGCGTGGTATGTTCACAATGTTACGACGTGCATGCTCACAGACTTTCTTAAAGATGCAGCAAAATTACTGACTCTTTGACAATGTATCTACAATGCAATTATTTGCTGTGTGCCTCTTTTAAGTTTACCACTTGCAACACAAACCTGATCTTCTGACTCATCTTTCATATCTTTTATCGTTCATATCACTATTCTTTGAGGCTACAGCTTACCTTTTCTGATGCAGTTTGTTCAGCAAAGGTGTCAGCTTCTACATAGTTGTAACCCAGGGTGGTGTTTTATTATGGTATTTTCGTTGTAGGACAAATGAGTGATTGGTGGCAAAACACATGCAATCTACCTGTTACCAAACACTCCTCCCCCCCCCCCCTAATAAAATCCAGGCCTGTTGACTTTGCCAATGCTTATTTCCTTTGCTGCTTCCAGATCAGATCAGTGCAGTTAATAGTATGGTTATTTCTTAAATGGTAAAGTGTTGAAATTCTGCCTGTGAAAGACCAAATGTAAAACAGGAAACTTAAATCAAATTCCACAGAATAACATCAAACATACATGCTTAAATTCCAACCATACATAATCATGCCATGTTGCTAACTTTCAGTATCATGGTCGGGTTGTGAAACCATCGCCAAGCATAATCTGCCCTCACAAGCAAATGATAAATTAAAATCACAACTGCACCAATAACTGAATCTAAAGCTCTAATTATTTATACTAAAAACCCAGTATCCCAGTGCTGTTTGGGTTGTTCTTGAGTCATTGCTCCAAAGGCAATAATAGCCCATTTCCTCTATTTATGTGCAATACTTTGTGTATTTGAAACCACGTTTTTAGTTTGATATTACAGAATCCCAGTCTTAGGTGGTTGAATAGGTCAATATTTTTTTTGACTCAATGAGAGGTACAAAGTATTGAGCTTGAAATAATAATACAGATTCCAGAATGCACCTCAGGATCCACAGCTGAACTGTAGACTTGTGAAGTTTATGAAGGTGGTGGAGAGGAAAATGCCAAAACTTGATTCTTAACTGCCTTTTAGATAGTATTATAACACAAAACTGTATCTATTTCAACTTAAGGTCACTAATAAGTATACACTTTTATGATTTTTGAAAAATTGTGATTTATGAAATTGTATCTATTTTGCACATAAGGTCGCTAAAAAGTATACATTTTTATGATTTTAAACAAAAAACTAAGATTTATGATATATCGGTTTTTACCAATGCATGCAGAGCAAGTTTTTAAATCTCGATGTTTGTATTGCAATGGTTTTAATTAACTATGCAAATAAATTTACATACTTACTTACAGATTCCAGAATGTATGATAGTATAACGTAATAAACCACTATAACTTCTTAAATGTTCGTTTTAAATTATTTGAAAAAACTACCAAAAGAAAATCACCTTAAACCCCTTCCTCACCAACTATGCCACAAAGCAAAAACGTATTTGTAACTGGTGTGATTGCCGTTGCGGCGTTGTCACTTGCACAGAAAGCTGACAGCAAAGTAAATATCTATTAGGATCAGAAACAAATGTCAGTGGTACTTGTATAATAACAATGACTATTTTTTTCTTATAACACTTGCTATCATAAATGTTGTTTTGTACCATATTTATTTATGCTTCAATTGCCTACCAGCAGTTCCCCATTGCTCCGGTTCTCATTCCTGCATCCTAGCCTTTAATAAATAAGAAGAATCTCACCTTGTGGTCGGCACCCCACTGCCTATATTAAATTAAACTAAATTAAATCTCACCCGGACTATTGTGACCATATTGACCCACCTCAACCACAATTTTAACATAGAAAGTTGAGAAAGGCGAGTCCTCTGGGAGAGAAGGATGGATTTGCGGTCTTTACCAGTTAGGAAAGATTGAGTGTAATTTGGATTACTGGTTAGTAAATGTATTTTATGAGTGACAAAGACAGAGGGTAAAATTCTGGGTTTTCATTTATCCGGCTCAGTGCATTATAGAGAATGGAAAAAACCTCCCCAGGTGAAAGCATTGACGGGGGAAGGTCGCAGGAAGCAGCTGAATGTACCTAAGGTGGTCTATTCTCATCTCATTGTCATTTCACCTAACTTCCTTGTTCCCTCGAAGTTGAGGTACAGTGGAGGAAAGTGGCGTTTGAAAGTCAGCAACTGCTTCCGTGGACAATTTTTTTTATATATAAATATATATATATATGTAGAGGTCTTTAAAAACACTCATGTAATGAGATTTGTATTCACTGCCTGTATGTTAAGAGAGGATGTGTGTACGGCTGGAGCCGCCGACTTTGGAATTGGGGAACAAGGTTCGAGTCTGGCATGGGCTGAACATCCTGTGATTCTAGGCCAATCACTTAGTCTCCCCATGCCTACAAAAAATGAATTTGTTGTTGTGTAATAATAATAATATGCTTCAAGCCTACTCTAACATTTGAAACCATCTCCTGCCGGAAACTGGCACTGCAAATAAGGTGTGTCTCTTGCCTCGCACGTCTGAGGCCAGCACACCCACAGTCCGCAGAGGAGGCAAGGTCCACGTGAACGCCACGCGCGTGCGTAATATCCTCTCGCGGCGGAGGCACGCCCCGCAACAGCGTGCTGGCGGCCAACGCCAAGTCTCTGGTTTATGCAGCAAACAGGCCGTCTCCGAGGTCACCTCTGTACTACGCAGCAGACGGAGGTCTTCGGTTGTCTCGCGGCACAGCGGCAGTCACTCCTGCCGTCGAGGTTTTTGATTACCCTTTGGTAGTAATACGATTTTTTTTCAACACACTATTAATGTATCCTTTCATGTAAAAATAACATGCGTTTTATATTGCATTTATCAATGCAGCCATGACATCAGAGCCCTATAAGTGAAAGGTGCTGTTACCCGGTTTAATGGTACTGAATTAATTTGCCTCGGAAGGATACATACTGTAGGACTCATTTGATATTTGCTCAGCATGTGGGCAAACAGGTGGTCACGGTCAAACGCTGACCTTTGAATTATATTTCTTTAAGGTGGAACATGCTCAAAGTTTTCACCTCTCAGCATTACCTGACATTGACAGGTTCGGTCAGGTGCTGAGCACCAGTACTTATGAGTATTGTGCAATACGTTTAATGGGAGAATGCCTGCATGATTTCTCAGTAGTAAACAGTTTGTCTGACAGTATACCTGCACTATTCTAGGTTCATTTCAAGCACTGGCACCAACAAAATGGTTTCCATCCCTTGTGAGTTTTTTGCCCTGAAGTTCATTGTGTCACAGAAAGAGAAATGCAAGAAGGTATTGCAAGCACATTCACATCTCCCTTTTGCTTCTGGTAGTAGACTGAGAAAGTATGGGAAGATGTTAATGTGGCAGCCCTACAGATGAACCACAATGTCTGCTCAAAAGATGCCGCTTCTTCTCCACCAGTCTATGCTTTCTTGTAGTTAAAGGAATTTATCTCAACTCACAAGCCATATAAATCTCTCTCTTAGCTAGGGGACCTATCAAGCATCTCAAATTAAACAACAATCCTGCTGTTCTAGAGAGGTATTTGATACATAGCCACAGTCATATAGCCACCCAGGCAGTGGAGAAAAGCTTCTTCCAGGGAAACAGGTTCTGAGGAAACTATCTTAAAGGGACTACCTCCTACTGTAAATGGAGGCAAAGAAAACCAAAGCCACTAGGAGGAATCTCGGTTAACTTTCCTTCCATAACAATGCCTTTAAATCCCAAATGCGCCTGAGAGAAGTCACGGCAGTCATAAGAGGGTCTTATAAGAAATGTTTTCCAAAAGGCTTCCCTCAAATTGTAGCAATTGTGATGCCTTTAAACCTGAAGGTAAATCCTGTGGAGAAACTGCGCGGAATCAAGACTAGGCAGGATGAATGATACTAAAAGTTAATTATTGGTCAAACATCCTCTAGTCTGCTGGAAAGTGTAGAATGCTGCCCAAAGTATTAGCCAGATAGCCAACCACGTGTGTCAACCATCTCACAAAATATCTAAAATTAAGAGGATCACAAATAAGAAGGTGCTCAGTTTTACACAGATTTTGAAGAGATGTAGTAATGCATAGATAGCTGAACAATGAGCCCACTCTATTGGACCCAGTTCCTACAAGCCTAACCTCTTTTCCTTCCAACTGATAGGTGAAGACTCTGGGAGAGAGGTAGCCATTCTTCCTTGAATGCCTTCTACGTTGCTAGTGGGAAACATGGCTTTTGGTACTAACATGCGTCACCAGGATCACTTTGGTTTCATCCCCTTTGATCTTATAGAGGGACAATGCAAAAGTGTTCAGAAGACTCTTTTGTCAAGCAAAGGATGGTCATACACTTTCTACACCGATGAAGAATGCCCTGTCATGGCAGCCCCACTCCACCTGTAAATCTCCCAGAAGTAGTCCCTAGATGGACCCAAGTCTTGGCAGGATGGCATAAATCTGCGCAGTTTGCTCTCTGGTGAATCCTCGACTTCTGTGATGTTAGTGACAATAAAGAGCAGCAGATTCCCTTCTAGCTATTTCAGACTCTGCTGCAGCAGCAGTGCCTGGCTCACAAGCCACATTCAACCATATGTATTTTTACAACATTTTCTATTTATTCTATAAGAGGCATCTGAACTCAGGATACAGGTTAAAATTGAACATGTGCAAACGGAACCGTGTTGCAGTAGGAAACAGAGCAGCACCGTACAACCACATACATTGGTTATTCAGTAAGTATCTTGGTACCTGGAATTGCAGATGAAGCAAACTATATTATAAAATGATGAATATGTTCTTTTTCAGTGTTTCTAGTGTGCCCTTTGCTTTTCAGGTGAAAAGGTACATGCAGACAATTTGCACCCCATATAAACCCATTTGGCTTATGTTAACGAGACTTAAGAAGACAATTTATCTTGCAGTTACAGCATTGCATGTAGGAATTCTTTATTGTCAAATAGATTACCTGCCAACCCTCACCATTCCTGCTTCAGTTTAAGAGCACCTCCTCTGCAGTAGACTGTACCTCTACATCTTTCAGCCATTCTTCCAATAAAGGGCCTTTGTGCTCAACAGTTTTTAAGAGCAGTTGTACGTCTGTCTAATACCAACGACAATAGTATGGCCCACTTGGTCAAATCATATTTAATTGGAAGATGAGATACACCTATAAGGAAGGTGTACATTGTGTATACATATGTTACTAGTCATCGCAAATCTATCAATCACCATTTCCCAGAACTGTACAATTTTTAGGCATTTCCATGCAGACGATTGCTACAGGCATTTTGCGTTCAGGACATACAACTAATTTTGAGATCTGTCTTGTGCAGCATCAAAGGAGTCAAACACTGCCTACACTTCATCCAGACTTGGATGTCCAGTGCTTAACTGAAGCTCAATCCAACCAATAAAGAAATTCTGTTATTTGCCAAGAACAACAAACAAGAAACATTGCAAACCTGGCGAAATGACATGAACTTTGATGGCTCCAAATCCCAACTTTCACGGAATGCCTAGTCACTTGGCTTCACCCTGGATACCAACCCCACCCTCCAGTAAAACACTGCTAAAAATAAAAAAGACCGGCTGGTAGCAGCTTTCTCTTCTAAAGAATGTGAAATTGTTTATTCCAGAAAGCTCCAATGTATGTGAAGTGCACCGCACAGTTATTATTCACAAATATCAATCCAATTCCGTCTTGTTTTGTTCAGAGTGTTCTTTATTTTTCTTGCAAAAAGAGCAGGACAGCCAACGCGTTTCGTTCACTGCATGTGAACGTCATCAGGGCTTGAGTATTATCCTTCAGGGTGCACATATAAAAATAATGGAATTCCAAGTATGCATGAATAACTCCTATTCAATAAGACCCCAAATTTTCAGTGCAAATGCTTTGCCTCATTGTCGTAATAGAAGTATAGGCCACCTTGATAAGTGCTGTTCAGTATCCCAAAGATTGGGTTCGTAGCGTGATTTATTCCAGAAAGTAATTTCAGAACTGCTGTTGGAGCCATCATACTCATATCTGGATGGTGGTAACGCACTTCTCCATGGCCTCCCAGACTCCACGCTGGCACCCCTTAAAGGCATCCTCCACATAAAGCACGTTTCATACACGGCCTGAAGAAATATGATCACATCACTCCCCATCTTGATTGAATTCCACTGGTTCTCCTTGCTGGCCTGCACCATCTTCAAAACCAGCTATATCATTTACAAAGTCATCACGACCAGTACCTGCACTTATCTTGAAGATATGCACACCATCTCTGGTGGTTCTTGGCATACACACAGACAGGACACCTTCAGACTGTAGACTAAGAAGTGTAAAAAAGGAAAAACAAGGCTGTAGAGCTTTTTGACCTATGCATGCAGGATATGGGACAACAGGCCCATATCCATCAGGACTGCCAGAACTCTGCTCCAATTTAGGAAAGAGTTGAAGACTCGCCTCTTAAAGAAAACTAGATGACAATGCATTAAACATTGAACACCCAGCTACCTGTTGTATTACTCGTTGACTGTATGCTGGTCTTTGACACTATTAAGTACTCCGCTGCTTTTTGGGAAGGTTTGTGCTATAGAAATACCATAGATATACACCATGCACGCCAGTAGACCAGATTTAGGCGGGAGACTCCCGATTTTTGAAGCCAAAGATGGCTTTATTTTGTCTGTCTCCCGCCTGAAATTGCCTCTGCTCTAATAGAAGTCGGTGGGGAAAATCCATTCTCCTGATAATTTTTTTAAAATCTCCTACGTTCCTCTTCTAAAATGTTGGCATGTAGGATACACACAAGGATGCTATTTTTCTGTCACAGAATCTGTGATTTTTGCGAATTGCAGGGTTTCTGACCACAGAATAATTTTGTACATCAGGCCCTAAGTACTTTGATGAGGTTGAAGGTCGATTGGTTAATGGAAAATAATTGCTTGATAATAGTTTACATCACTGTCTGACATATAAGAAATTTGCAGTGTGTTAACTGGGTTCATTAAAGTTAATTACTTTTTTTTATCATAGAATATCAATGATCTGCTGTCAGCTGTTGTGGTGTTCCCTCCTGTGAAGTTGGCCTATGGTACACATATACGATTTTATGAATGCTTGTTACCAGTCAACATAATAATTCTTGTATAACTGGCACTTTTTCAGATTTTTGAGAGCTTTTGGATGATGGTCACTTGAGGTACAAAACGTGTGTAATAACACTCAGTTGTTAAAATAACTAGTTATCATAAAAGTATGTACCTTTTCGTTTAATAATTTTGAAGGTAATGTTTTACATGTAAACTGCTTATGAAGTAGAGTGTGATGAGATGACGTCAGAGGATATGCCCTTAGATTTAAAGACCTTATTTATTGAGTCATTTTATATGGCGCTGCGTGTTGCCTCTTGATGAATCTAGATCGCTGTGTTGAATCAGAAAAAAGTATAATGCAAGCGAGTTAAAAGTGTGATTGGTGGATTGTTGCTACGATTCAATCAAGGAATATTGTGTCAAAGCCGCCTTGTTGAAGGTCTTGATAAAAAGGGGTTAATCATCCTGTCTTGGAACATAGCAGGTTGGAGAGGAATTTAAAAGCTTTAACAACTGTTCTGAAAGAGAGAACAAATACAATCATTGCTCTACAAGAAATCTGGGCCATAGTAGAAGTGGTGATGAATGATTTACTGGTCTATAATCAAAAGGCTGCAAAGGGGAATTTTGGCAGACCAGCAGGTTGTCTAATA
Organism: Calotriton arnoldi; assembly: GCA_963921515.1. Classification (NCBI taxonomy): domain Eukaryota; kingdom Metazoa; phylum Chordata; class Amphibia; order Caudata; family Salamandridae; genus Calotriton; species Calotriton arnoldi. The sequence goes on from CAWUFW010002027.1 coordinate 1,577,606, forward strand.
ACCCTAATGGCTTAAATTATCGTTAAGAGTGTTAGAATCGTGAATGAATTCTCAGATTTCTTAACACAGGAGGTTCACAGGAGCCTAATTTATGATGAACCCTGGCATAGATTTGGTAATTGTGAACACATATTTTGCTCCTAAAATTGCGGAGAATGCTCTTTTAAGGAATATGGCTGTCCTTCTCAATAGAATAATATATAAGGTTTTAACTGTTCCAGTACTTCTACTCGAAAGTGGATCATTTCCAGTTGCGAAACAAAATGGATTGTGTATGCCAGCTCAAATAATTGAAGAAACCCAAGGTGATTTTAAAGGGAAAAAACTGGGGGACTTGTTTGACTTAGTAAATGTGATAATAATTAATGTTCGTTCTAAAGGTGATCAGCCTGGTCAACATACATTTGATAATGGGAGATGGGGTTCGCTTATAGATTATTCAGTAATATCGGCAGAATATTTCCACCTGGTGGTTGACTTTTAAATAGAGGTTATGTCTTGGTAGTGACCATAAGCCTCTTTTGCTGTCCTTAGCGTGCATAATACAAAGTAGGGATATGTGGCAGAATGCAAATCGGACCGGATGCATTGATAATCGAAATATAATATGGTCAGCAAAACTAAAAAGGCTAACAGCAGAAATAATAAGAGACCTTTTATTATCAAACTAAGACCTGACGCCCTATGCCATCATGGAAGAATATGAAAACTTAATAGCCAGAGTTCATAGTCTAGTAGGTAAGGCGGTAACTACAGATAATGTGGTTAAGTATAAACCTTGCTCCCTTGGCGAAAGCGGAACTGAATAGAAGAATGAGGGAAGTGTTTAAACTGAAGCAAGGTGAAAGAGAGGCAAGTATTAAACCACATAGGAAGAACTTCTGAAGGGGAATCAGAATACTCACATGGTCTGAGAATGATAATTTATGGTTACAGGTTATGACAGCTTTGCGTGGAGGGAAACCTCATGTTTTTGGAACCTGCTCACAAAAACCCTCGGTGGGTTAATAAAATAGAAGCTTTGTCGATGTCCGAGGAGGATTGGATAAAGGACATCGCCAATCTTTAAAGTGTCAAAGAAAATAAATGAAATCACCCCTGTGGGATGTTTGTTGAAGCCTACTCATCTGTAATTATTATTATTTTTTTAATGTTTTTATTGAGCGTAAATAGCAGGCATGATAATCATGGTACATAAAAAAGACAAACTTACATAATATCCAATCTCACATTTAAATAGACAATAAATAGCGCACATTCATAATCTGTTTCACATGATATAAAACCAGCATTCTATATAGCACAACAAATATCACCCAAAAATACAGATAGAGAAAAAAGGTACAAGAAATATTACTGCAGACTGGCCTCAAATTAACAGTTAAGAAACAGGTACATTATGAATTAAAACCCCTCACTTTTCATTATGCAAAAAATAGCCTGCTTTACATGTTATCGTTTGCATGTGTGGTCAGAACATAGCCCTCCCAAGTCAGCCTAAATCTACATAGCGCCCCTACCCTTTTCGCGTAAGCCTCTACAAATTGGTAGGTCCGGTCCAACTTAAGAAGCCACTGTCCTATTGTAGGCACCTTCTGAGATCTCCAATTTTGCTACACCAATGATCTTGCTACCGCTATGACCGTGAAAACAAAATACTGCCTATATTTTGGTAGCTGACTGACTGCATAAGAGAAGCCAAATAAGGCCAACAATGTTTATGGTAGGATTACCTTAGACATACAGTCACTGATAAACCTAAACACCTCCTCCCAGAAGTGTTGTAGTCTCGGACATGTAAAAAATATGTCCAGTCGCCTGCCTCCACCAGATTACATCTAAAACATTCATTTGAGATTGATGGAAACCATTTATGTAGTCTAAGAGGAGTGTAATACACCAGCCACCTTGAAAGGAAGGACATCCTTTTAAAGGTGGCCGCCCTCAGGGTCCTATACCCGAGCTCACACACTCGTTGCCATTCCTGGATATTAAACCAACAATTAGCTTCCTGAGCAATTTTAGGGAGCATTGTTTCGACGAGACTCTTATTCATATCCTGTCGCAGTAGCCGATACCAGTTTCCAATACCAGTTAGATTCAGCTCAATGGCTGCTTTTAAAATTGTTCTAGCCCTCTCGTTACTTATTTTATAATTATTCGAGAGCAAGCATGTTATCTGCCTGAAACTTAACCAGAGACCACGGCTCTGTTGATCTAATTGCACTACAAAAGCTTCCCACGTTATCAGATTAGTACCGTTGTAGAAGTCACCTAGCTTGCGAAAGCCTAACGTGTTATATGACTGCATTCCCTTTTGTGAGAGCTGAAGAACCCACAGCTCACAGTCTTGGAGAAAAGTATATGCATGGCATGTTGGAACATTGTAAATTTTATCAAACCGCTGCATGCGATTAAAAAATATATTCACAACCTTATATATTGTCTTTTTAGGTAGTTTTGAAGTGCGCAGGAATGCTGGTAGCTTAATTGCACTTTCTGTTAACATGAGACTTAATAAGAAATTACCGAAATTTGAGGAGGGGGCCGATAGCTGAGTCATTAAACTAAGTAGCGCAGCTTGATAATAAATAAATAAATGAGGTAGTGCAAGCCCCCAGCTCTACGTCCAATTGTAGAATGGATAACTTAATCCAAGTTTTTTTTTTTTGCCCAGACGAACTCACGAATAACTTTACCCACTTCATTAAAATATGAGATTGGTATTTTCAGAGGGAGATTAAAAAACAGAAATGTCAGCAAAGGAAGTATCGACATCTTCACTAGGGAGACTCTGCCTATTCTCTTCAAAGGTAGAAGCGACCATCTTTCTAAAAGGTTTTTTATTTTATTAAGTGTTTTTACATAGTTTAAAAGAAATAGTTGAGAGAAGTTGGCTGTAACGTATAGGCCCAAATATCCAATAGATCTTAAAGGCAGAAATTTTAACCTTTCAGGAAGATCGGCTCCCAATGAGTTGAATAAAAGCAGAAAAGGCATTCGATCTGGTGGATTGGCAGGCCCTTTTTTTTTTATCTTAGGGAAGTTTGGCTTTCCACTCCGCCTGGTTGAGATGTTAAGAGGAATCTATAAGGAGGCAATCGCAAAAATAATCATAAACGCAGATCAGGCGGGGTACTAGGCAGGGTTGCCCCCTTTCCCCCTTCTATTTTCTCTTTTTATTGAGCCACTGGCGTTAAAGATTCGCTCCAATGCATCAATTTGGGCTCCCTTAATAGGAATGGCCAAAATTAAGTTGTTTGCCAATGATTTGATCTTATACTTGAACCCAGACAAGGCGAACATCCAGTCGGCCCTTGGGGAAATCCAGGCTTTCACAGAGCTGGGGGGGTTATAAGGTCAATCAGTCTACAACAGAAGCCTACTCATCTGATGTTACAACCTCCGAAGTGGAAATACTAGTTCCTTCAATAACAGAAATCGAGAAAATCATAAAGTGTTTAAAATGTTTGCGGACCCCAGGTTCGGATAGACTATCTGCTAACGTACTAAAATTAGATCCTAAATTGTGGGCTCAAGTTCTCAACCCGGTATTTTCCTCAGTAATAAGGTCTCATAAAATGCCAGAAACCTGGAAAGGGAGAATCGGGGTCCCTAATTAGTAAAAGGGCTCACGAATACTACTACAGAATTATAGAATGATAACACTCCGAAATGTACCAAATAAAATATATCCTTAACACTTCTTGAAATAATTAAAGGACTAAGTTGATAATGAGGCTGTCCTCCCCAGAAGAGGGCATTTGACTATTGTTGACCGTTTCAACTTAAAAATAATTGTAGACATGTAGGCTTGAAAAAAAAACCAGTTTCTCTATCTGGCATGTATAGATTTAACTTTAGCACTTCACTCCCTTCTCTGGGGGAAAATCGCAAACTTGAAAATCCCACCTAGGCTGTTGAAACTAAATATGCAGCTCCATGAAGACTCCTGGACTAAAGTAGAATTAGGGAGTAATGGCACACTGTTGAGTAAAATATATACACAAAATAGTTTAGGACAGGGGTGTATATTAACTCCATGAATGTTTACATAGCAGATGCCCCGTGGCTTTTTTTCCCCGTCACATTCTTTTCCAGAGAAATTAGGGTTGTGAGCCTATATCCTCAATTTTTTAGGCAGACAAAACAGTTATAATGGATCTTACTCCTGTGGGTCTCCTGAGGCAATTAAAGGTCTTTGTACCTACAGAAAGTTCAGTGTGTCCTAGGTAAAATATGGTCAAACAGCTGCGAAAAACAAAATCCATTGAAATGGATCTAATGAACTGCTAGGGAAGACCACAACTAGCTCACTAAATGTCCATGGATTGTAGAGGGAACTTACAACCTTATTTAAGGCAAGGCAAATAGAAGATGGATGTTGAAGTTGAGACTTGGCCACGTGCCCGCTTTTCTGAAATGGAGAAAGAGTAAGAAGGATAACGGAATAGTGAGTGCAAGTAAAGTAAATTGTCCCTTTTGTAATGACTGTGAACGGACATTGGTTCATTTTACTGTCTTTTGTGTCACCTTTGGAAGGGAGAGAAAGAAAATGCGATTGCCAGTTTTTCGTGACTCCAAAATTTGTCACTTAAAATAATTGATAACATCTATTATGAAATGCGATGATATTCGTTTATACTACACATTTGGTAAATATCTTGAAATTGTTATGATTAAACAGGAATAGGACAGAGTGCTTGTTAAAGAAATTATTATCGTTGAGGATTTCTGGCAAGCCAGGCCCACTGCACTTTCCCCTTGATTTATTATTTCACTTATTGAATATGCGAAAGATGAAACGGTGACTATTTTTAGTTAGTATGTTTTTTATAATGAGAGTATATGGCGATTCAATCCTTCCTCTTTTTAGGCTGGTAGCTGTGGAGGAATTGTTGTACCTGATCACAAAAATAAATGAGCAGTTAGAATGATAGACTAGCTGGCTGGGATACAAGACCTATTTGTTTTAATTAGAGCCAGGAGATATTAGGGTATTTGCACTTTTTTGCACTAATTTTGATTTATTAGTTTTTAAAGACAGTTGGAATTAGATATTAAATATTAAAGCACATTACACTTTCTATTCTGCTGATTCAGATTTTTATATTGACCTAAAGATTTCATAGTTTTTAGAATAGATAGAAGAGGATTATGATATATGTGATGCTCTCAAATAAATACTTTCTAAAAGAAATGTTTGCACATCTGAGGTAAATATCTGGCAGAGTAATAACTCTGATTTGAGGTTTTAGGCAATATAATAGCTTTACATATTTTATGAAATGTTTTTCAAGTCAGTTATGTGTTGTTTATTTGTGTTGCCTTATTGGCACAATATCAAACAATAAATAAATTGAACTGAAACTGAAAAAGCCACCAAAACTATTAAATCATAACTCCCTGAGGAATGAGATATCCCTTGCTAGGCTCTGTGGGTGATTGAATGTCTGGTTACTGACCACAGTATCATGTTTGGCTCATAGTGAGGTGTTAGTCAGGCATCCTGGTCCTTTACCTCAGTCTTATGGATAGTGCAGAATACCTTGAATTTCATCCTGGGGTCCATCGGGAGCCAAAGGCGTGCTTTCAGGGCAGGTTTTATGTCATTTGCAGGATGAGGCATATGCAAGTGCTCTTGCATTGAGACGTGGCTTGCTGTTGAAAGTTTATGTTCTTACAGTCAAGTCTATGTCCATTTGTCCAAGGCCTATGACTCCGCCGTCATTCGTGATGAGCCCACCATTTATTGTCAATACTGATTTGTGTGTGTGTCCAGTGCATTCCATAATAGGTATGTCAACTTTCTTTCTCGCCATACTGAAAGTTACTGTACACTTTTCAGGAAGTTCTGTAACGTTACAAACAGTCAATAACTTGGATGAAGATTTATGTGATCTGCTGCAACAAGCAGTGATTATAGGGCTCTCTCCTTACCACAGATTGGACACAGGACCATAAGGTGGCACAAACTCAAAACACAGCTAGATATGCCCGCCTCTTCTCTCCTTTTTATACCAACTGACTACCAGAGCATCTAGAGTTTGTGCACCTGGACCTGATCTGCCCAGCTGCCAACTCCTTCATTCGCTGCACCGGGCGAACCAGAACACTCTGACCCTCCCTTTTACATGATGGCTGGCTGCCCCCTGCTCCAGTCACATCCTTAGCCTGGTAATGCAGACAAAAACATGAAAAACAATTAACAGTATTGGATTTACTGTACCTAGATGCCAGATGTGACTGTACAACTGAATAGCGACACCAACAATATCATGGCATACTAATATCGAGGAAAGAATATCAAGGGACAAAATATCGAAAGGTAAGTGCATATCGGGAAGTACAGATTTACTATTCCTAACTTCACATCTGTGTACTTTGTAGATATATGTACTGCGTAGGTACCTATATGTGGAGCTAGGTATAGAAAATCCAGATTTTCTTACCTGTTGATTATTTTATTTTCGATATTCTGTCCCTTCGATACTGTTGATTCGATATTCAGGGGGCACATCTCCAAATGTGATAATGGATCTGAGGATTACTTGTCCAGTGAGTGCCTAATTTCTCCAATCCATCAAGCTCTACTGTTATTATATAACTTTTGAATACCTGCCCTACCCAACGGCGGCTGAAGAATGTTTTCCCTGCTCAGTAATAAACTGTACCTCACCAACCAGCCCTTTCCTAAATCTGCACCATTTCTGATCCGTATGCAACCTTTGGTGCAGGGACCTTGTCAGACTATTTGAAGCGATACCCACTAGAAATAGGATCGCACCAATCTTGTTGTAGGAGCTCTAGACCACGTTTAGTATTGCCGAACTATAGACTACGTCCTGCCTCTAAAAGGCTGCTAAAGGGAAGGACAAATCTGGCATTACTAGTGCCGGGCTGCCTGCAAGCTGAATTAAGTGATGTATGGTAAAGTAAAACTCAATCGGCATAATGAATTGCAGTCAATGTTCCCCAATATTGTATACACCTGTTGTTATTTTACACCTTTGGGATTTCCCTGTAGAAATCCAGTTCCAAGACTCTTCCTAGCCCCCTGGACACAACCTTTTCCTACCCACCTAATGCACCTACCCCTAGTTTACTTCTGGAAAAAAAAATATGCCAACTAGATAAGCAAACATTAATAAATGACGGTTAGGTGTGGGAAAATATGAAATCTGGTATGGGGGTAGGGGTGCGAGCAAGTCTTGGGTAGTGTTTGGGAAAACTCAAATTCAGAACATTGTAGGTATTTCCAAACATTTTCCATGCATTAGTCAACTTGAAAGCAGACGGAAATGTACTATTCCAGTAAGTAGCAGTAAGTGCGCTTTCGGGATAGAATTGTTGCAGATCACTAGTATATTTAACAGTGGTACATTCGAAGTTTTTCATCTACAGGGGTAACATTTTCCCTGTACTGAGAAATCAAGTTTTAAAAGTGCATAAACACATTGCAACCTAAACTGGTGAATTGGCTGCCTGATTTACCTGTCCTACTAGATTTTTAAAATGTAGGCTTGAGACCTTTACGGACAACAATAAGAAGTCAGAGGTTTTGGGGGAGCGTGGCCTAGCTGAGGATCATGGCAGACGCGTGAGCCCTGCACCAGCCCACATTTAATCCTCGTGAATCTTGCAGCCAGGGCGGACTGGAAAGTTTTCAGCTGCCCCTCAGAGGTCCATGAGCCGAGGGGCGCAGCCAGAAGAAGTCCGGCGGAGACTCCAGTTGGGTGCAGCGATCTGCTGCGTGGAGCGCGCAGCGGAGGCCGGAGCAATGGCGGCCGCAAAGAACGTTGAGGTGCCCGGGTGCCCCTCTGTGTGTGGAGCTGGGCTTTAGACGGGCGACCGCTACTGCCTCTGCGTATTGTGGAGCACCCCGTAGAACGGCAGCGAGAGGTGCAGTGAAGGCCCCCGCGTACGGGGCGGAAGCTGCGGTCGCGGGTTGAGCCCCGAACATCGCTGGTGCGACGCAGGCAGGCCCTCCTCGACGACCCTATCGGCCGGGAGTACAGAGAAACTGGTGCGCTGCCTGGTAGGGCCTCGGCGCTGGGGCACCTTCTACAAGGCTGGGCTGTCCCCCGAGACCACGGTAAAGGCTGACTGCCCCGTGAGGGAAACAACTGCACATGAGGCCCAGGCCGGAGACGGCACATCGGCGTCTGGAAAACGCAGGTGGGCCTAGGGGTGTTGCGGCTGACTGGGCCCCTGTGGGACGGCCCTAAAAGTGACATTGGTGGCCCCCCCCCCCCCTGCCCTAAACTGAAGCCACTGTCGGACTGGGTGGCAGGAGCACAGGAGAGCTGGGCAAGGCCGGCTGGAGCTGTGTCGCAGTGATCGCCGGCGAGGCTGACAAAGCGAGCGGCACTGGACTGGCCTGGGGGTTCTGCTGCACGGACTTTGGCCCCAAATAGATCGGTGCCCGGAGGGAGTCGGGAGCTGCGGCCCTGAGGTGAGCCTGACCGCCGCTGGCGTGACGCAGGTGGGCCCCCCCTGATGACTCTAATGGCTGGGAACGCGGAGTGACTGGCCCTGAGCGAACGACTGCTGCTGCCTCTGCGCATCGTGGCGCACCTGGTGGACTTACAACGGGAGGTGCGGTAGTGGTCCCCACGCGCCGGGCCGAAGCTGCGGCCCAAAGGTGTGCCTGACTCTCACCGGAGTGCCACGGGCAGGCCCCATCTGAAAGGCCGAACGCTTGTGGAGGGACTAGTGCTCCGCTGGGCTGTGCTTCGGCGATGGAGCGCCCTCAACGGAACCAGACTGCCTGCCGGGACCGGGGAGGCGCTTGAGAGCCCCAAGAGGGAGGCGGTTGGACTTGCGGCCCAGGCCGGAGACGGTGTGCCGGAGCCTGGGGCACTCCCTGTGGGCCTGGTGGTGTGATGGCGGGCTGGGCCTCGAAGAGGCGCTGGACGGTGTGGTGGCCCCCCCCTGCCCTAGATTATAGTCTCTGCCGACTAACGTGGCAGGGGCGCTGTAGGGCTGGGTGTGGTCGGCCAGAGCAGCATTTCGTCGATTACCAGCGCAAGGTGGGCAGCGTTGGTTTGGTCTGGAGGTCCGGCTGCTAAGGCTTTGGATGCCAGCGGATCAGAGCCCGTACAGAATTGGGCTATAGCCAGGCGCCTCGACCGGGGCGCTGCCAGAGAAGTACCTGGACAGTCCATAGGGTTTCGCTTGGACCATAGAGAGGTGGTGGAAACATGCCAAAGCAGAACCACGCTAAATCGCCTGGCGGCATGAATCCCGGGAGAATTTGTGACGGGGAATCGAGTGTGCCGGCTGTACCCATAGCCTGGTGGGCCACGCTGACCACGGCTTGCGTGGGCGAAGACATCCCAGTGGGGCCCGGGCGGAGCTACCAGTCCCGAGGAGGTACAGCATACGGGGCCCGCTGCGCACGGCGAGGACTACCGGTGAAGTGAGGGGGCGGCCCGGACGGACCATTTTGGAGGGTTGCAGTGTGAACTGAATTGAGGTGAGAAACATACGTCCCTTGCTGGCCTTCGTCTACAGGGTGCCCTGAATTCACTAAACATCGTCAGTGGGGGGGGGGCATAGATTCGGACTAGTGAGACCCCGGCATCATGGGCAAATCTAGAGGCTGCCAGACTGGGGCCCTTCAAGATCCGGAAGACAGCGCCCAGGAACAGTCGCAATCTACCCGGAGGAGCCGGTACCACAACAACTCAGTAAAATACTGGAGGCCATAGCGGACACAAAGGCTACCCTCCATCAAGATATTAGCACTGTTGCGGTGGGGCTTTGCCTACTGCGGGAAGAACATAAGAAATTGTCGGAGAGGATTAAAGAGACTGAGTCTAATGTCGTGGAACTGGCACGGGCACAAAAGGCATTGGAGCTGCAGATGGTGGCCCTTACAGACAGGGTGTGTTTGTTAGAACGTAGGGCAGAAGATGCCGAGGGGCGCAACAGAAGGAACAACATCAGAGTCCTGGGCCTGCCGGAAGGGACGGAAGGCAGTGGTATGGTGTCCTTCTTGGAGCACTGGCTCAGGAGTGTGGTCGCACCGGAGGGTCTGTCCACCTTTTACACACTGGAGAGGGCCCATAGGGTACCGGCCAAGCCGTTGGCCCCTGGGAGGCCCATGCGGCCTGTGGTGGCCCAACTGCTTCACTTCCGGGACAGAGACTTCCTCCTGCAAAAGGCCAGAGCGGAGGGCCCCTTCACTATGGACAACAGTAAAGTCTCCCTTTTTCCGGACTATACATTGGAGGTGCAGAGGAAGCTGGCCTCATACCTAGAGGTCAAGAAGGCATTGCGAGAAGAGGGCCTCCAATACTCTCTGATATTCCCGGCCCGACTGCGTATAATGCTTGAGGGGAACACTCACTACCTTGACTGTCCTAAAGACGCCTGGGACTGGTTGGAGGCCTACAAGTGCGAGACACCACGGGACAGGGGCCCTGGAGCTGTCTGGCGGAAGGCCACAGAGCTTGGGAAACGCCCGTGACGACTACCTCGTAGGGGGACCTCGAAGAAACCATCCTCATCGGAGAAGGAGAGAGCTGAAGCGCTGCAGGCTGTGGCGGCTTTAATGCAGAGTCGGAGTCCTGCCGCGGAGGCCTGCTCCTCGAGAGAGACTGGAGACAATGAAACAGACACTTCCCACAGCGACAGTGTGAAGCTGCCGGTGGTGACGCCTAATACTGCGGACGCTATTATTTGATATAATTGGTAAGATAAGGTGACTATGATACTCAGAGGGGCGCTGACTTTTAGTTGGCTGTTCCAGGCCCGAGTTGCTTCTTTACATATGGGGCTGGTGCGCTCTAATTGGTGGGAGCGTCCTATTCTAAGCTTTCTTGGGTAACCCCCCGTTGAGTGCCGTACTAGGTTAGGGCCTCATTTAGTACTAACTGTTTCACATGATGTTTGGGCGGCCGACCGTTGTCGGACTGCCCTGGGGTCGGGGAGTTGACCATCATAAGGGTCCTTTTGTTTGTTTCTTGGTTTTTGACGCTTGCAGAGGGGTGGGATGGCGCAAGACTGGGGGGGGGGGGCGTTAGGGGAGGGCTTCCCTCCGCAAGTGGCTTGGTGATTCCCAACGCGAATGGCAGAGGCTCGTAGTGTTATACGGTTCCTAACATGGAACATTAGAGGAATGGGGTCTATTGCAAAGCGCCATAATATTTACTCCTACCTGAGGCGTAGGGACATCCATATAGCGCTCCTTCAGGAAACCCATTTGAATAGTGAGGAAGCCGGGAAGCTGAAACGACGATGGAGGGGCCAGGTCTTCGCGACCACCTACACGGCTTTTGCCAGAGGGGTACTGATATGGGTCAAGCCGGGGGTCCCTTTTGCTGTTGAGCGGTCGTGGCTGGACGCAGGAGGCCGGTACGCACTGGTCACGGGGAGACTGGCGGGTCAGGAGGTCACCCTAGGTAACATTTATGCCCCTAACCAAGACAAGATTGGCTTTCTGTACTCCTCCTCTGCTGTATTGGCCGATAGCCTACGGGGCAACTTGATTCTTGGGGAGGATTTCAGTTGTGTTGCGGACGTTGTCACTGACCGTTCGCACCTTCCCTTGATGGGGTCTCAGCCACGCCGCACAGCCCTGGGGTTCCGTACATGGATTACACATTGGGGCCTCGAAGACACCTGGAGTTTACAACACAACAGTAATAGGGAGTTCTCCTTCTTTTCGCCGGTACATCAAGTGCATACACAGTTGGATACGTTCTTGTGCTCCCCTGCCTTTAATAGTTCTATTAAACATACCGAATATTTAGGGCGTACACTGTCGGATCACAGCCCATTGGTAATGACACATCAGGCCCCGGGACGGTGCCCTCCGATTCCTACCTGGAAACTTAACCCGGCACTGCTTGAGGATGCTCCTTTTCGCACATCATTGCATACAATCCTAGACACATACTTCCCCATCAACGTCAACACAGCATCCTCCTCTCAAGTGGAGTGGGAGGCGTTTAAGGTGGTAGTGCGGGGCAATTGTATGGGACAGGCAACGGGGCCCATAGGGAGCTCCGTCGGGAAATACTAGACCTGGAGGGGAGCATCCGCAGCTTGGATAATGTTCAGGGTACAGACGACGCTGCTCGAGTGGCACTACAGGCCGCGCGGGCAAAATATAACGATGCACTGGGGCGGTTGCGATGTTACAACCGCAAGGACTATTTAGACAAAGTGCAGAGAGAGGAAGGAAAAGCGGGCCATCTATTAGCAAGGTTAATTAGACCTGAATTAGGGGGATCTCCAATCACACAAATTGGCTTGGATGCCGGGAGGTGGTGTACGACCCGGATGCGATTAACGACTCCTTTCTAACATATTACGAACGATTGTACACGGCCCCGACTGCGGCTCCCCCGCTGGTTGTACGAGAATATCTGGAGCCTCTGCCCCTCCGTGTGTTGGAAGAGGAGGACCGGGAAGAGCTGGGGAACCAATAAACTTGCAGGAAATCAAAGCCGCCGTTAACGCATTAGCGCCTGGCAAAATGCCGGGACTGGATGGCCTCCCGGCGGAATTTTATCAACGTTTTGCGGATCTGTTCTAGTCAGGTTGTATGCTGACGCGTATGAATCTGGGGAGTTGCCTAGCTCCACCCAGACAGCCCTGGTGATCCCCCTCCCGAAAACTAAGAAGCCGGAGGCAGGTGTTAAAGATTACAGGCCCCTCTCCATGCTTAACATTGATTTTAAGATCTTAAGAAAGGTGCTGGCTGGTAGGTTAGTTTCGCCTATGAAGACATTAATACATCCTGATCAGAACGGGTTTATCCCCTCTCGCAACACCTCTTATAATCTTCGCAGGCTCTACTCTATTCTTTATCATGTCGAGGCCCCGACCAACCACCAGGCAGCAGTGCTTTGTCGATCTAGAAAAAGCTTTCGACACGGTGGGGTGGGAATACTTATTTGAGATGATGCTGCTCATGGGCCTGGGAGAGGAATGGGTGCGGTGGGTGCGGCTTTTATATGCTGCGCCTACGGCAATGGTCAGAACGGGCAGAACAATCTCCAGACAGTATAAGGTATCTCGTGGGACTAGACAGGGGGGTCCTCTTTCTCCCCTCCTGTTTGCCCTGGCAATCGAGCCCCTTGCTGAGAGACTTTGTCAGGGAGGGGACGGGTTCGGGCTGGCTATTGGAGGGCGGACGCACCATGTTTCCCTTTACGCAGACGATTTGCTGCTATACTTGTCGAATGCAGTTGGGGGCACCTCAGCGGCCATACAAATTCTAGACTACTTTGCGTGCCTCTCGGGACTGCGAGTCAATAAAACAAAGACGTATCTGTTCCCAGTAGCAGGCCCTACGCATAGGCCTGATGCTCTGATGGCCGACATATTATGGGCTCAGAATACGTTTAAATACTTGGGCATACATATATTCCACTCACTGGATGATCTGAAGGAAGGCAACTTGGGTAGAGCGCTGCGCTCGTTACGTTCCTGTGTACATTTTTGGCGTACACTGCAACTACCCGTCATGGCTCGGGTCTCCCTATCTAAAATGGTCATGCTCCTGCGCTTATTGTATTTTTTTTTGTCAATCTCCCGGTCCTCCTGCCCAGCGGCTGGTTCCGTCCCTTGAATGCCCTGCTACGAGATCTGGTGTGGGGCGATGGGCGTCCTAGGGTGTCTCTCAAAACGTTACAACGCCCTATGTCTGAGGGCGGATTGGGAGTACCGAATTTTGAATTTTATATGTTCGCTGCTCAGTTACAGTGGCTGGCGCAATGGGTAGAGGTTGTGAACGAGGAAGGTACATTTCTCTCACACCCAGACTCCCATCCTAACCTAGTAATGGTGAAATTATTAATACCAACATCTCCTACCTCGTACTGCTCCTTGTTGCAGCGCACGGCTTTCCAAGCTTGGAGGCGATGCCAGGGCAGGGAGTGGCGACTCACCAAGTACACCCCTATGTTACCACTCGTGGGCCTGCCACATGGCGATCCACAGACTATATTTACGAGCGAGCAATTGGCCCGCTGGACAGAGGCAGGGTTAGATAATGTTGGGGACTGCTTTTTGGACAAATCTCTGCTTCCGTTTGATGGGCTCGTGGAGGACTGTGGTCTTCCTCCGGGCAGTTCCTGCAATATGAGGCCCTGGCACGCACATTTGCGCAGCTATGGAATAAAGGGAGAGACGAGCCAGAGACACACCCAGTATTGCACGCCCTGTTTACACTTGGGACGGCAGGGCACCTAGTGAAATGGTTCTATGTGGCTCTGCAATCGGCGTCGGTAAAACCCCTGAGTGGGCTACGGGCAAAATGGGATAGGATCGGGGGCAGATGCGGAATGGCGCAGGGTCCTACACTACCCTAAGAAGATCTCTCGCAATACATGCCTAAAATAAATACAATTCAATACACATGGCTTACATGACACCTCACCGCCTTAACGTGACTTATGGGGGAGAAGTCCGTCTATGCCCCAGATGCATGTACCCAGATGCGGACTTTGGCCACATGACCTGGGATTGTCAAAGGCTGTGCTTGGTAAACTTTCAGAAGTGCTGGGCAGAGTGCTGTCCCCCACAGCGCAGACTTGCTTACTGGGTCTTTTCCGCAGACCGCCAAAGCGTAAAGTTGGGAATAGGCTGATAGACCTCGCGTTGGGCCTGGCTAAACGCAGAATTGCGATAGAATGGAAATCCCCGAGAGGACCCCAATTTGAGACCTGGAATAGAGACGTCATCATGTGGGCTGGGGCAGAAGGTAGAGTACTTAGTTGGGAAGAGTATAAGGGCATGAGAAAGCATCCAATAGCGGGACAATGGAGGGAGGTGATGGTGACATGGGAGAATCCTGAGGGGCCTGCGACTGATGGGACAGGTTCGGATCCAGGCCAAGGGTCCCGCCCCGAAGGTAAGCAACCCGAGAACCCCGCTAGGCCTTTAGACAGTACTGGGCGCTGACCTGAATGGTAGTCGACTACGGGGAAATGAACGGCAGAGGCCTACTGCTCAGGCATGGTAGCTTTGACAATAATCGGGAGCCCTTCCCCCTACCCTTCCAGCTCCCCTGGGGAAGTTTAACTACGTTGTGATTTCCCCATACACATGCTACGTCCGCTATGATTTACTTCACCCCTCTGCATAAGGCCTATTTACTTCTTTATTGTTTAGTTGCGTTATTCCTTTTTTTAGAAGGATTATTCTTAATAAATGAAGTAGCATTTTGATAAACACGAATGTTATACTTGTACCCAGGATCGCTGGTGGAAACTCTCACATGTAAATTACCGTGAACAAACTTTGGTGGAACAGGTACTAAGAACTATGGCCATTATCTGAAGGTGGCAGTTATATGATAGCTAATTATTTGAACGTAACCTCCTGTGCATAAGGACTGCAAGATGTATAGTTGGAATCAATCACTGGTTCTGCTTTTGGACATTGAGCTGCGTTCCTCTGCGATGTGTTATTACTGCCACTGGGTAACCTGTTTGTAATCATGATGTTTTCTAATCCATATTACGTATGTTGAATATTACAAAATGCCAATAAAAAAATACTTTAAAACAAAAAATAGATAATAGACGTTCCTGTGTTATCTTTCTCGATAGGCCCTTTTTGTGGTGATTTATTTTGGCAATAGGATCACAACCAGTTGAGCGTTTATTCCAAGATTAGTAAAAATTACTGACAAGTACTAGTGCGACGGTCGGGTAGCCTTATTGCCTGTTCTCTTTCTTGTTCTAATATTGCAAGTTTAAGGTCCCAACTCCTTTAACATTTTAATGGTGGTTTCTATTGCTAGACTTTTCCATACAGTGCGATTATTTGATGGTGACATGTCTTAGGTTATATTATAGGGATTTTGTGTTGTGATAAGCATTTCTCTACATTACTTGCTGTGTATCGTTAAATAAATTTCCTACAAAAAAAAGAAAAGAAAGATGGGTATTGTAAAAGTGGGGTTCGCTACCAGGCTGCATGGATATATAGAGGTTAAAGGTGACTTTGGCATGGATCACTAAATAAAAAGTATCCTAAATAAAATAAAAAAAAGAATTAAAAAAGTCAGAAGTTTTGCATAGGCCTGCTGCTGTATTTCTTACTACATTGTGAATAGACCCCGAGGTTAAACCTGTACTAAAGAGTTATTTTAAATTATTAAATGAAATCACAGTGATCTGTCAAATTTTCCTCAGAGCAACATCGTGTGCATGGCAGTCTAGACTTCTGACCTGTGGTACTTTGCACACGGAGATCAATGCGCTAGAGAAAACCAATTTCTATTTCTAGCAATGCAAATCCTAATTCCTAACTGTTGTTTGATTCTCTTTTAGTTGGCAAAGGACCTACTACTTCCTCCTCTTGAAGAGGAGAGGCGAAAACACAAAAAAAAGCGCCTGGTTCAGAATCCTAACTCCTACTTTATGGATGTCAAGTGTCCAGGTAAATAAAGTTATTGATCATTATATTCTGCGCCAGCCGCTCCGACTTATCATGCACCTTATTCTGGATTCCCCTTACAAATATATAATAATCTTGAACTTTATCCAGTTACGTTTCCGGCATCTCATAGGATTTCAGATTCACTGATCTTCCAAGAGTTAGATGAACTCTGACTGCCATGGTTCCTGCCACAAAACCTTCAATGATCTAAGTGGTTCCTTCAAAAACTTGATGATCGAATCCACCAGGAGCTCTCTTCTTTCTTTTCTCGACTTCATTTGTTAAGGAATGTAGTAGCTGCCTTCCACAAGAGGCTTAAATAAACAAATGTACTAAAATTAAAGATCTATCTCCTGTATGTGGATAGACAATATAGATGAAAAGATAAACTAAGTGAAATTGGGAAAGATAAAAATTATGAAATTAAAAAGTACATTGTTTGTGCCTGATTGTGAAGAGCTTTGAAAGTGAGACACAAAACCTTGAATTGTATCCGTTTATCTGTAAGAAACCAGTGTAGTCTTCCCAACGAAGGGCGTACTGAGGAAAACCTAGATGCAGCTCAGCCGGCCTGACTCATTTTGTACTACTTGCAGCTTCCTAATGGAATTTATTAGTATACTAAGATATAGCCCATTGGCATAGTCCAAGCTGGACGTTACAGTAGACGCCACTGCTACTTATCTCGCTGCTTTTGTTAAGAAGGGGTGGATTTTCCAAAGGGTACCTAAGAAGGATGACCGCTGTGGAGCTCTAGTTCTTAAGTATGAGTAAACCATCAATCTTAACTCGTAGGAACTTCACAAACAATGATGGCTCAGGACATGGAACAAGTTGGGAAGCCCAGTATGTCGACTGGCATAGGCTGGTATTACCATTAACCACTAAGAGCCCTGTTTTCTCTGCATTCAGCTTCAAACGGTTTATAATCATCGACTTCCATATAAATGTCATTAGGTGTTTGAAAGTCTGATGAGTGGCCAGGAAGTTGGGTAATCTTAATAATCTGTGGGAGTTGTCAGCAGGGTGCAGCATGCATATACATTTTAAAGTATTTTACTGCCAAAGCATTAGCCATGTATGTTAAAAAGATGCAGCAATAAGGAACATCTGTGTCCCACTCCATATGGTACAGCTGCTGATGACACATAAATGCTGTCCAACTTTACAATTTGTCTACGTTTGAACAAAAAAAGGCTGTAACCAAGACGGGGCAGTGTCCTCCAGGCCAACTGCTGCAGCTTGATTAAGGCAGATAACATGACTCGCCATATTGAATGCAGCTGACAAGTCCAGGGGGACAAAGGCATTACTCAAGCCCAAATCGCTATCCATGTGGAGATAGATCGTCCATTATGGTGAGAAGAACTTCTTCAGTGTTATGGGCTGGGTGAAAACCTGCTTGCATGTCCTCCAAGAAATCTGATGCCTGAAGATGATTGGAGAAATGCTCTGTCACATGGTGTTCCATAATTTTGGCCCCAAAAGGGAGCAAAGATACTGGGCAAAAATATTTTTGGGGTCTATCGGTTCTGTCCTTGGTTTCTTTAGACAAGGAGTCCCTATGGGGTCTTTAAAGGCCCTAGGTACTAAGCTGTGGTCAAGAGACACATTAATCATGGCTAACAAGGCATCTGTTACTATATTAGGCAATTGTATTACATTTTTAGGGTGGGGGAGTGTCCCACAGAGAACCAGATTTTACTCTTGGTAAATTCGAGAGAAAATCTGCTTTAGCGAGGGGACCTAGGGATGTCAACTTACAAGGACTAAACTCTTCTTCCTCCCTGTACAGTAGGAAGGAGGCCTTAGTTATCTCTGCATTTATATTTAAACTTTTCTCGGTGAAGTAATTACTACTATTATTGTAGAGCTATTATGTTAGAGACATACTGGTGTTGACCTGGTAGATATCAGAAAATTCTATAACAATCAGAAATATCTCTTTCTGTTTACTAGAGTCCTGACTGAGGCGGGCTTCATAATAAGCCTGCCTCACTGAAATTATTAGTGTTTTATAATCGGCCACACCCTTTTTAAACGTAATTTTATCCTGGTCAGTGTATGCTTACCTCCATGCCTGTTTAAGCCTCCTAAGGTTGGTCTTAGCCTGGGCATGACTCCCTGAATACCAATTTCTGAAATAACAAGAGCGACCCATATGTCCTTGTGAACTGGGTATTGCTAATAAGCAAAAAACAATGTTCACAAGGAACTCTTTTGTAAAAGACAATATGAATTATGCAAGAAAGTATAACTTGCTTGAATTGATCAAAAAAGCAAAGACAAGGGATATACGATGAGACCGTAGGATTCAGTCTGACAGTATTCCATAGGTATAGAAGCCCACTAGACAGTATATCTCAGTCGTACTCACTTCAGCCGAAGTGAGTGTAATTTATTTCGTAATCACAGCAATAATAAGTACCACAGAAAGTATTTCAAAGAAAGAAACTTTTTAAAGTATATAATTATGTACAATTTGAACGTGATTTGGTGATCCCCAGTGGCACTCCCTTATCTGCAAGATGATTTTTACACCCAACCGCAACCCTACAAGAAGAGTGTCACCTGGGGAAGATACAAAAACAACAACCTCATTGGATTTTCAGATTCCTCAGCAGGATCAGACTCCTCAGACGACGGAGGTGAAGGACCCAGTGGAGCACAGAGAAACCAGCAGCAGCCTTTTTTAGGCCAGGCGCAGAGGGGCAGAGGAACCAACCGCAACCAGAAGAGAGTATGGCATCAGTTCGCAGGAGAACGACAAACACGCCGTCAATACTACACATGGGGACCGGAAGGCTAGGATCAGAGATGGAAGAGAGAATCTCCCCACCAGCCATTTCCCAGACCAACGAAGCTGACACCATCAGAACTGCAGACCCCTTTAATGCAGACGGTACTATCCCTCTCTTCAACCTATCAACACATATAATGAACTGTCTCTCCTGAGTAAAGGCCTTTCATATGTTCTTACTGAAAGAACAGATTTCTTCAAACTCCAGACAGAACTCCACAAATTCTTCAGGACACTAAGACTGAAAGTATTTTTTAACGATAACCAAGGACCACCACGCTCTCAGAACGCTATAATGCAACCAAAATCAACCTTCGTACCCGCTAACAGCATGATGCCTCCAGAAATTCTAGCATTTGAAAAAGGAGTACTAGAGGACATTCTTAAACTTAAAGAAAAGTCTTTACTCCTTACAATATCATGAGACAAGAACGACAGGCATTGGTTGACCTAAAGAACGACGACACGATCATCCTGAAACCAGCAGATAAAGGTGGCGGTATCGTCATTCAAGAAAGAACCAAGTACGAGGCCGAAATAATGAGACAACTGAATAATGTCCACCACTACAAAGAACTTCCACGTGATCCCCTTGGTAATATCCAGAAATGGATACAGGAGGTTACCACAAGCGGTTTAGATGAGGGATTCTTAACTAAATCGGAATTTGACTTTCTGAATCAGAAGAATCAAAGGACTCCTGTACTTTATACCTTGCCTAACGTGCATAAAGATTTGGCCAATCCACCTGGCAGACCCATTTTGTCCGGGTGTGGATCTGTTCTGGAACCTTTGGGACACTATATTAACAACTTTATTAACGACTATGTCCCTGTCCTACCCACGTATGTAAGGGACAGTACATGCATGATAAATTTGAATGAAGGAATGGATTATGATCCTGTACAAGAGATGCTAGTCACATTGGACATAGTAGTTATACACGAACATTCCTCCGATTGCAAGCATCAATGTCATTAAAGCTATCTTAAACTCTTGTCCTGCACCCATGATAGTCCCCACGGAGTTCATCACAGACTTATTGGAAATAGCGTTAACAATGAATTATTTCAGATTCAACATGAAGTATTACCAACAATGCTCAGGTACTTCCATGGGAGCAATTTTCGCTCCAAACCTGGCAAACCTCTATGTAGGTGACCTTGAGAATAAGTTCATCAATATTGTGACCAATCCATTCTCTAACAATATCAAGTGCTGGAAGCGCTACATAGACAATATTTTTCTGATATGGGCAGGTACTGAAAGAAGCCTGGAAATGTTCATGAGTTACCTGCATCAGTGTCAGCCAGCGCTAAAATTCACCTATAACACAAGCAGAGAGAATGTTCCTTTCCTTGACTTACTCATCAGATGCCGTAGCAATCAGCTCAATGTGACCCTCTATCGTAAACCCACAGATAGAAACACACTTCTACAATACAAGAGTTTCCATCCCAGGGCCCTGAAGGATGGTCTACCATATGGGCAGTTCCTGAGGCTCAGGCGCAACTGCACAGAGAAAGAAGACTTCTTCAAAGAGGCAAATATCTTAAGCAGTAGACTACGCGAAAGAGGATATCCCAAACGACTGGTGAAAACCTCCATGAAGAGGGCTTGGTATAGCCCCCGAGAAGCACTACTAGCTAGTAGACCAAAAGACCAGCCCAACAAAAGCGTGTGTGTAACTACCTTCTGTCCCTTAAGCACACAGGTCACTAAAACCATTAAAAACATTGGCCTACACTCAACACGCTTAGCACTTGCCAAGAGTTACCCATGTTCTCGTATAAAAAAGGAAAGAATATAAAGGACCATCTGGTACACTCGGACACCAGCATAGCAAAACCCAAATGCACAATCCACAACCTGTGGTCACTTCCACCTGTTACTGGACATTTTAAGTGTGGAAGCTGTGTAGCCTGCAACCACACCTTTGACACCAAAGATTTCACTCATGGCAACACAAAGGTTACATTGCGTGATTTGACTAACTGTGCTACGCCCAATGTTATCTACTGCATCTGGTGCCCCTGTAGCCTGATATACATTGGACAGACCACTGAACCAGTTAAGACCAGAATTGGCCAGCACCGCAGTAGAATACGGTGCCAAGTAGAGAATCCCCCCCCTAGTACAGCACTATAAGGACAAATCGCACACTGCTGACGTTCTTAAATGGCAAGTTGTTGAGAAAGCTAAAATACCCCCTAGGGGAGGCAACATTCCATTCATTTTACAGTTCCTAGAATGTAAATGCGACTCCATTAGAAATGGGTTGAACAGCCTGGAGGAATGGCGCAGATTTATTAGCCTAAACTAATACTGCCAGTACATCTACACCTTGTGTTACAAAGGTACAATAGGTGTAGATCTCAGATTGCTAACACTGTTTCCCTGCAAACTGTTTTTAATGTTTGATTGTAAATGGAGGAGTACCCGTTTAATTATACACCTATCCTCACCATGATCCCTGATGGATATATATATTACTAGATATGGACATCTAGCAATTTACTGTATATGTATAAACCCTAAACATACTTATGCCAACATACCTCCAAAATTGTTTTTGTATATGTATCCGGAATATACTCCTGTTAATAATCTACCATATTATTAGGTTTATCATATTATCCTCACGAATAATGACGGCAATGATTCACTATGTAATTATTTTTAATATGCCATGGTACATGTAACCGCCGTCATAAATATGACCCGTATGAAGGTAATTGAACACCTATCATCACCATGATCTCTAATGGAATATTGATGGATAAAACCTTACACATACTTATGCCATCGTATCTCCAACAGTGTTGTGCTAGATGTATCCGGACTATACTACTATGAATCGTATTGCTCATTTCACTGCTTACAAAAGGAATTGCTTTTATAAAATCACGTTCGCCGTATTGCTGCTTTTAACATTGTAGGCCTGTCACAATAAATCACTCTGCACTCGTATTTGATAGTACTTACTTTAAGAGCTTTTCCCCGGTCCACCGCCGATTGTTCGGTTTGAGTGGAGGGAAACTCAGGCACTACAGGAAGCAATCAGGACTTCCGGCACACCCAGGCAAGCCAGCTGATCTGCAGCTGACCTTCCCCTCCCCTACATAAATGGGATGCCATTAGCCCGTCTGCGCCCGTCCGCCCGGGGCCAGGGGCCACTTACCCTGCCCGAATTCCTCCAGACTCTAGGAGTTACAGCCCCAAATCCCTCTACAAGCTGCGAAGTCCCACCCCGGCCAGCTGCCAACATGCTTGGGATATGGCAGACAAACACACTTCCTGCACCCATTGTGGATTTCAGTACCAGCCCACTTTGGGCAGGAAAAATACTCAGCACACCATGTACCTCCTAAATTGCAGGTCACTCCCTAAACACTCTACAGAAATTGCCATCCTCTTAGAGGAACTCAAGCCAGATGTTCTTTTTCTGACAGAGACCTGGCTCCATGCGGAGTCAGAACCCTTCCCCGGGGCTACCATATACAGCGAGCGGACCGTAAGGAGGGCAGAGGAGGAGGCTTAGCGATCATCTTTAAGGATTGCTATGAGTGCCGCCACTCCCCAAATTTGATACCAGATTGTGAAAGTCTCTCCTTCGTCATTGATTTCTCCCCCACAACCACCTTTTCCGGCCTACTCATATATCGCCCACCGGGGGCCATAGGAGAGTTTTTAAATACCCTTCCCTCCATTTTAGCTGACACGGCTTGCAGGCCTTCTAACTACACTCTTTTAGGGGACCTTAATATTCACTTTGATGACGCTACCGACCATCTCGCATCAGAAATAACCATGAGCCTCGCCGCACTGCAATTTAACCAACTGGTCCGCAGTCCCACCCACATTAAAGGTCACTTATTAGACCCTGTTTTTAGTAACTGCGTGGACCTCCCAGTCGGAACACCCTCCCCGCTTCCATGGTCGGATCATTCACTGATCCCTCTCACTTGGACAACCCCTGACTCTGACATCCCCACAAATCTCACGACACGAAAAACACGGAACTGGTCCAGACTTACCCTGGACCGTTGGTTGTCAGTTCTTGAAACCGCCAGGCCACCCAAAAACCCTAATCCCGTTTTAGCTAATGAGGAATTCAATAACTGGATCCTTAACTCTCTGGACTCTACTCCCTACAAAAAGCCTAGCAACAAAGCGCTGCACCGTAACAGCACCCTGGTACTCCCCCATTCTACGGGAAATGAAACAAAGCTGTAAAAAACTTGAGAGGAAGTGGCGATTAGACTACTCCCCTTCTAAGAAAACTGCCTACATGGATGCAATAAAAAATTATAAGAACAAAATTAAATCCGCCCAATTAATCTTCTTTGAGGAAAAAATCAAAGCAGCTGCCTCCAAACCAAAAGAAATATATCAAATTGCCAAATCTATTCTCAAACTCCCGGAAAAGTCACCAAATATGAACAACGCACAAACCCGCTGTAATAACCTAGCAGAGTTTTTTTCCCCAAAAATATTAACAATATACACTTCCTTCCCGCCACCTCCAACAGACATAACACTCGACCAGCCCTTAAACATGGCCCCTCCTTCCTCAGTTACCCTGGGCACTTTTCCCCCACTTGACCCCCTTAGATTGGATCTTATCATGCCTCAGGTGAAATCTGGCTCTCCTCTAGACCCGGCGCCTGCGCATGCCTTGCTGCCAGCGATCAGCAACATTCTCCCCACTACACTTGACCTGCTTAATGCCTCCTTGTCCTCGGGCACAGTTCCGCCCCCCTGGAAATGCGCAATGGTCAAGGCCCTCTTGAAAAAACCCAATCTGAATCAGGAGGACCCCAGTAATTATCGGCCGATCTCTTTACTACCATGGCTGTGCAAGGTCCTGGAGAAACTTGTCAGTACTATACTGACAGATTTTCTGGAGAGCAACCATCTGCTCGATCTCTCTGACGGGTTTCCGGCCCATGCACGGGACCGAAACCGCACTCCTTGCAGTAACCGAAGAAGCCAGAATGATCTTGGACCAAGGGGGTGCGGCAGCAATCATTCTCCTTGATCTAAGCGCAGCATTTGACACTGTAAACCACGAAATACTAATACAACGACTCTCCAAATTGGGAGTAACAGGAAATGCCATCAAGTGGTTCAAGTCATTTCTGTCAGACCGCTGTTTTCAGGTTTTCGAGGGCGAAATCACCTCCCCCAGCAAACCTCTCGGCTGTGGGGTGCCTCAGGGCTCCTCCCTGAGCCCCACGCTGTTTAACATATATATGAGCCCCCTAGCTGAAATTGTTCATCCGTTCGGCATAAAAATCATCACTTATGCCAACGACACTCGGCTAGTGGTGGCTCTCAACCGGCCTAACATAGCCCATAACAACTTGAGCGAATGCTTGGAGTAGGTGGTTAAATGGATGACCGCATCCTGCCTAAAGCTGAACGGAGGCAAGACGGAGCTCATGCTCCTAGGCAATGCCCCCAAGTACATTATGAATCCACTATGGCCATCTTGTCTCGGTTCTGCCCCAGTGCCCAAGGACACGATCAAGAGCCTGGGTAGATGGCGGGATAACACCCTCTGCTTCAATCACCAAGCAACCAAACTCGCGGCCACTTGCTATGGTCTACTGAGGCTGCTTCGGAAGGTTCTCCCCTTACTTCCATTCCAGGCGAGACAGATCATGGTCCAGGGCCTTATTCTGTCACGCCTAGACTTCGGAAATGCCCTCTATCTGGGAGCCCCGCAATCCACTCTGAATAAGCTTCAGGTCATTCAAAACTGCGCCGCTCGAACGCTTCTTCAGACTCCCCGTCGATCTCCTATCAGTCCTGGCCTCAGAAGCCTACATTGGCTCCCAGTCCGGGAGAGAATTAAATTCAAGGCCCTCTGTATCACCCACAGGGCCTTCTGGAAGACAGGCCCCGCCATAAATCAACCGTTGATCACTCCCTACCGGCCGATTAGACAGCTTAGGTCATCCTCCTCTCTTCTTGCCAAAGTACCCAGGATAAAAAGAACTAGATGTGGTGGCCGCTCGTTCTCGCACAACGCGGCCAAACTATGGAATGCTCTCCCCCCGCATCTGCGATCAGTCTAATATACTCTCATTCCGTAAGCTCCTCAAGACTTTTCTGTTTCAATAAACCCGGACAGCCCCAAGTGTCTTTCATGCCCGTATTGTCCGCAGCGCTAGGACGCCTAAGGGTAGCTATCGCGCTCAACAAATTGTCATTCATTCATTCATTCATGAATAATGTGCTGTATTACCAGGTTCCTTTCACCGTGTATATCATATTGACACCGTATTCTCACGAATAATGACCGCAATGATTCACTATGTACTTATTTTTAATATGTCATGGTAAATGTATCCGCCGTCATAAATATGAACAGTTTATTCTTGGATGTGGATCAATAGATATGGGTCACCCTTGAACTAAAAATCAACACCACATCTATCCACACTACTAGATATATATGCATGTCACCCCCTTTAGTCATGGCCGCCGCTTTCGGTGCACATTAGAATGCAGAGTCCCTTCTGCGCATGTGCAATCCGGCTGAAGACCTCGCCCAACGTTATTATAATGCAGTCCTCGCTAGGCGTCCTCATTACAGGACCCAGCCCGACCACGCACCGCCGCACGAGAATTAAGTAAGTGAAACTACATGTATGTCCCCCAATTAGGAGGGACTACACATGTAGCCTATTCCCCTCTTTAAACTCCCCAGCTCGGGACGGCAGAATTGAAAGTAATTAATTTACTGATCGCCGTAGCCCCCATCAGTGAGTCAATTGCCTGTTCTGTTTTCCGCCTTGCTTTTTAATTTTGGCGCCATGGATGGCGGGATGATTACTGTTATACTGATACCTCCTTGTTCACTTTAGATCCCTGATGGAACCAAGAGTTAATTCAATTGCCTAAGCAGTCCGGTAGTTCCGTATATTTGACGATAGCGGACCAACCGTGACCTCTGCATTGAGCGCCAACTAGGCTACTGTACTTATTACCCTGCTTCTCTACAATGGAATTCGCACCCTTGTGCACGCCATAGTTCATCTTACCCGGGTAAGCCATTGTTCTCGCTTACCTATGACTAAGTACAGTCACCTTTTTTACGAATGGCCACCCTCACTATATGTATCATTAACAGGTACATACCCTTCCCCCGGACAACATTAGAATTGGTAATTGCATCCAGAAGACCTTCATTCTTGCACATCTCTGTGCTACATATGGTAAGCTGTTGCTCACCATTGCACCTATCGTCATGCCTACACTAAATTTCCCGTAATGTACCACCTTAGCCTTACCCTATCTTCCTTCCTGAAGATACCCCGTATCGCGAGAGGGTCGAAACGTCGTCGACTTTACAAAGAGAGAGTCCAAGAAAAACACAAATACAACCCACTGTATTATTACTGTCAAAAGCTCCTCTTTTGTTACTACCAATAACCACTTCCTTCGCCTATTTCACTTTTAAAATTCTTCCTACACCACCGTTAGGTTATGGTCACTCCACTGGGGCTCACCAAATCACGTTCAAATTGTACATAGTGTATATACTTTAAAAAGTTTCTTTCTTTGAAATACTTTCTGTGGTACTTATGATTGCTGTGATTACGAAATAAGAGGGAGAGACCAAGAGTATATCACTATTGGGCTTAAATAACCCACACATGAGCTAAAATATTGCCTTTTGTCTTTTGAGGGAGCTTGAATTAATTGAGTAAAACTGAGGTGATTAATTCAAATTATTCTTTATCCTTGCTGTTTGTCTGATCATTATTATTATTTCAATAGTTCATCCCAGTTTCTGCTTAGAGACCTTGACTTTAAATATACACATAAACATAAATTAGGCCTTACTGTACTGATTAATGGCCTGAATTGATGAGAAGTCCGACCAGTCTTGCACTCTGTCGCCGTGAGGTTTCTAGCAAAGCAACCGTCATCCTTAGATGGTTCGCCGATCTTGTGTGGCATTAGTCCAGAAGGAGAATGTCATCTAAATAGATAAGATAAATTCCTTGCACTCTAAGCACCTCCGTCACTGGTTTTATGACCTTTGTAAAGCACTAAGGTGCTGAGGAAAGTCCGAAGGGAAGAATTTTGAACTCAAACACTTGGTGTTTTTGAGATGGCCTGCAGAAATCAGTAAAGTGGTGGAAAAATTGAACTATTAGGTGTGTGTCCTTCATGACTAAGTGTACCATCTACTACCCTTGTCTTAAAATGTGCCTCAGTAGGTGTATGCACTCCATCTGTGGTGAAACACCAACCACTCATTGAATTCCCTCACATTTATCACAGGGCATTGCCCCATGTCTTTTCCACAAGGAATGGATTGTGTGAGACGCCACAAGAGACAGTGGGATTTGGGAAATGGCCTCTTTTGCTTCCAGTCCTACCACCATTAAAAGGTATTGTACCTCGGGGGGGAAAAAAGGGAACAGGGGTGACCTCCCTGTATCGGAAAGCCATAGTGCTATATGCAGAACCCTATGATGGTTTGCTATCCCTAGTCATCTGATGATATTTCCTGCCGGTTGTGAGCAGACTTCACTAACCTTCTTCCCTCTACATTTATGTGGAAGAAGGGGGAGTACTCACCAGAGAAATTCCCTATGTTGGTGATATGTCTGCCAATTACTCTGGTTTCCCTTGCTCTTACAGCACCTCTAGAGGGGAAGAAACCCCTGAAGTGGTTTTGGTCTGGCCATTGTCCAATTTTATTATACAGGCTTCTTTGATGAGCTTAACTGGAGAAGTGATTGGCCAAGCACCCCTTTCCTCACCCAGGCCCAAAGAAAGCCTTAGGGTGAAGATTTTCTTTATCTATGCCTGGGTCTTGTGCAGGGATGTGAAAGTGGATACGAATTTGCCTAGTTTATTTAGACAAGGGTATCTGATGAGTCATCCGAGTGCCACAGGACCCGTAACTGAAGAGGCCAGATACCCAGGTTTTGGGTCTATCTTGATGAGTAAGGACCTATGTTGCTCGGTAGAAATCATGCAGTTGGTGTTCCTAAATATATAATGGCTCTCTGCTTCCAGTTGGATAGAATCTCTGGGGAAATTAAGGAACCCACCTTCCTGGCCTCTTCTCTATGTATAGTATCTTTGTCAGGTGTCCCGCCATATCCAAGAGTTTATTAGGACAGGATTGCCAAGAGCTATAAATCTCCTTATTGGGACCCCTGACCTATTTGGCCATGAATATGGCCTTCTTGCCATTGACTTCCTGGGTAATTTCCACTCTCCTTTCTAAGGGGGTTCCGGGGCCTTCCGCCCTAAGGGGGTTATACATCTCCTTGTCCAGTGGCTTCCTCAGTCTGTCACTACGTAGGAGGCAACCTTGTCTGCTGGAGTCCATTCTCTAAAGCGAAGATGGTAATATGCCCTGTGGATCTAACATGCAGGGGGCAAGGGGAGTAGGGGTTTCTCCATGTTTCCTTCAGTATCTGTGCCCCGGTTTCTTGCTGCCCGATTTGGGGTGTCAAGGTCTGGTCTCCTTCTGTTCCTCCTTTGCACCCCTTGGGAAGGCAACTCCATCAGCTGGGTTGTCACCTGAGCTATGATCCTTCTTTTCCGGGATGGTTTGTGGGTTGGCATTACTGCTGGTGTCCCCTGATAACTCAGCACCTTTGTTGTACTAGGGTCTACAGAGACACGGTCCCTTTCTGAAAAAGCGCTCTTGGGCATATCAAAAGCATCCCTGTCAGATTATGCTCTCTCTGGCAGCTGTCCAGGGCTTTTTACGCCACGTATGAGGGAGCCTTAGAGGTTCTGAGACACCAGATGGCTCATTATGGTCTTCTCCCCAGTATATCCACACATCAGTTGGCAAAATTCAAGGTTCAAATACATGCAATTTAATATTTTACATAGGACCTACCTATCTTTAAATAAAGTCACCAAATTTTTCACCTATGCCATCACCTCCTGTCCTCGCTGCACAGCAGCTTCGGTGAGTTTCCACCACATGTTTTGGAGCTAACCATCTTTGGCGGCCTACTGGTCCACGGTTATAGACGGATTGTCTACCACGACTGGATTAGTTGACCTGGATGGCTGGGAAGAGTGTGTCCTTGGACTACATGAATGGTCCATAAAGGACAAAGTTGCTGCCCACTTTCTTGACCTGGCTTTATTTTATCACTTATTCAATTACTATGAAATGAAAGGCTGCAACGTCCTCCACAGTCGAGACACCGTGCCAGGCCACCTTTAAATGGGCCAAGGCTGAGGGTAAAACATTGCACAAAGAGGAGGCTAGAAGTGTTCACAAGCACTCGATTGTGGGGGAATAGGAAGACCTGTTACTTACCTTGAAGGAGGAACCAAAAGACGACAGCTTGTGGTCGTAGACTCTCTAAGTGGCTTGAACAGTCCTCTGGCCTGCTTAGATTTTTAGTCCTCCATACAAAACGGAGGCGGCAGTATTACTCCGAGGACCTGTACAGCACTATTTGTGGGCCCGATTATAATTGGACAATGATTCCTTCCACATTGCGACTCGTAGCTCTTATTCACCCCATCCTACTTTCCACCTTACTGCTTGGCAGTTGTAGTTAGACACTCCCTGGCCAGTCCTGACTAGTGCTACCCTATTTGCTTACCTAAGCATTAATCACTAAAAGTGCTCAGTCCCCTGCCTCAATTGTTTATTACTTGAACTAGTGTGTATTCTCTGCTTCATGATCCCACCTGAGATGAAGTGGCTGACTTTGATACAGCACAAATTTTGCATGTACAGCTCATCTCGTTGTTTTAAAAAAGAAGGAAAATGGTCAATAAAGATAATTTTAAAAAATTTACTCCTATTTAGGGATTCACTGCAGCAATATTTCAGTTGCAACAGCCTCTTCTCCAAAGTCGTAATGGCAGCCACCCCAGCCCTGGAAACTAAGGAATCTATTGCCCCTGAGATGGTGACATTCCAAAGAAAGTTCTGCACGCCCTACTCCGCCATGTACATGGGGTCGTGCCCTTGTATTTTTAAATTGACCTATGTTAGGGTTTAGGGAGTGGGTGGACCAGTGCGAATGCACAAGCCTACAAGGGGCCACAATAAAGGGATACTGATCTGTTGCTGGAGCAGAGAAGAGAGAGAGGGCACAGGACGTCATGAAGCCTCTTTAAGGGGCGGAAGGATGGGTGATTAGCTATGAGATTGTTTCCCCCCCCCCCCCAGAATTACATAGGAAATGTAGTTTATGAAAGTTTTGAATTTGGTTCTGCTGTAGAAATAAATTAAAGTTAGATCAAATTTCTTGAATTCGGTTCTGACCTAGAATGGACCGGATGAATCAATACACAACTTTTGCTCAACCAGCATCTGTTGGTTGATTCCATATCTACTGACTTTAAACAATCAGCTTTATTGCAGGATTTATCGATGCAATTCAAGTACTATATCAACATACTGAACCGGTCTATGAAATTTCATCAAATAGTCAGTGGAAATAATGTGTTCAGGCGTATACAGCACACATTGAAACATTTTGGCTGACAGTGGGCATGATCTCCGGAATACAAAAATCCAAGGATATGAAATAAACTGTAGGATGTTTCCTTCTGGTTAAGGTGTTGACTGTGAGGGAATTTCACTTGAGTACAATATTGAGTCCTTTCAGCTTCCAGTGCTCCTGTTTCTTTAGAAGCAAAATTAGAGCTTGTAGCCGCTGCATTTCAAATGTATACTAGATTGTAGTAAAGTGCAGTATGCCAATAATCTTTAATTTATTTATTGGAACTGTACCTAGGCTTCTGAACAGCAGAAGTACATTTAGTGAAATATAACGGGAATATGTGCCTCTGAATTCTTAGAAAGAGCCATTTAATTTAAGCTGTCCCTGGTCGTGAAATGCAGGCACATGCCTGCAAAACTGCATCATCCATTTTAAGTGTCCTACTTGAAAAGTTAGTGTTGGGCATTGTAGGCCGATTATATTTACATTTGTTTTGTGGGTTCAAAACAGTTGCACTCGGGTCCATTATTTACCTTGCGTCATGTATGTAATGAAAACCCTTCTCTCAAAAGTGTGGACTACCATTGAAGCTCTGTTGTACACAGACTTGGATGGAAATCCTTCTGTTCTTTTTGTGAAGATAAAGTTGCACACGGACAGTTTCACAGTAGACCAGTTGCTTTATCCGGCTATGACCAGACACTGGTACGTAAAAGAAAATGTGTCTGTCCCTTCGAGTTTGAAACAATAATTCAATTAACAAGACGGCCATCCACCTATGGGCTTAAGGCCCAACAGGTTTATGGCTTTGGATATCACAGTTAAGTTTCTTGTTGTGACCTCAAATTCCTTTATGAAGAACCAACTTCGTTCCTGAAACAAGTACACCACCTTCTTGCCTTCACAGACAATTAAGGGACACAAACCGAGTATCAATCCCACCACCTTATATTTGCTAACACAACTAATGCTCACAACAAACAAAACCTTGTGCCAATTAAAAAACGAACAAAACCATGAATCATTGAAAATCAAGCAATTCAGTACTTTTTGCAAAAAACAAAGACCTTCATGTTTAAGAGAGGTTACCATTAGTCCTGAGCGGCTCCCTGTGTGACATTCTAAATTTCAGTCCCCTGAGGGTGCAGGATTATAACTATTGTCACCATACTGTTTCACCTTCCATTAATCATGTGAATTATTACTGCCCATGGTAGAGCTGGCATGCAGGGTAGAGCTGGCAGCATTTACCCAAAGTCTCATTATTTTTCATGGGCTCCTTCCCCAGCACATTCAATGGAGCGATACCTCATATCTGAGTGCCACCTGGTTTTTAAACCCATACCAGAGTTATGCCAGGTAACTTGTCTTTGGACAAAGTTTGCTGGACTGAGGGTTCAAGGTTGACCCTTCAATTTAAAGATGGCATAGAAGTTAAACGCCGCATCCGTGACCTGATTCTGCGGTACTCCCTCTTGTTCCCCGCATATCTTTGCGTTGTGGCTGAGGGGATGAAGCGCTTCTTTGAATCCCCAGGTGATGCCTGGGACTGACTGGAATCATCGGGACCTGCACCTACCCGCCAGTCCCCTTAGCACAATGCTGTGATTCGTGGACCTACCGGAGGCCGCCGCCACGGACGCAGAAGGCACACACAAAGCTCCTCCAGACCTAAGGCGGCTCCTGGTCTGGAACAGGTCATACAAAAAAGAAGGGGAGCTCTGCAGTCGGCGGCAGCGATACGAGAAGCTGCCTGGGACTCGGGACCAGATGATGACTCCGCAAAGTCCTCCAGCGAAGACAGCTCCTCTGCTACATGGCCATGTGAGAGGGACTCAACAATCCACCCCTTATGTAACTCCACAGACGGCAGATATCATTTGCCATGCGTCCCACAGACCACTGCAGCCTATTCGAGGCAACTCCAAGAACTGTGACACGCTGTGGACTAACTTGTATCCCAACTAATCTCCTTTTCCTTTACAGCTTGCATGTGGGCGCTATGCTCCTGGGCTCCTTAGCCATGCATGCAGTGACCATGGACCACGTCTCGACACCCTGGAGCGATGCAGCTCGCCCACCTCTGGTTAGCACAAACACAATTTCACTATATGGGGTGCGTCAGTTTTGGCTGCTGCACCATCCCCCCTGCACCCTCTTTGCTGTTTTTTCGCTGAGTCGCATACACGTTGTGCTCTAATAGTATTCAATCTTCTTTCTTAGTTTTATTTTCAGTTGCATTTCTCTGTTCTGCGGGACCCAACCCCGACACCCATCCTTGTATGTCACTAGCGATACCCATGTGCCGGCCTCTCGCTTCATGCGCGATGGCTGACCATGATCTCCTCGCTTACCGATAACATGAAACACACTAATATCACTTGAAACGTGTGAGGAATGCACCCCCCATGCCGCTATGCTGTTTACTTATATCTCGAGCGTTGCTCTACCCACGTAGCACTTTTGCAGGAAACACATTTACCACTCTCGAAGCGACTAAGCTTCAACGGCGCCGGCGTGGTCAGGTGTTTGCCACTAATTTCTCCTCGTATGCCAGAGGTGTACTGATTTGGGTCAGGCCGGGAGTCCCCTTCACGGTGCAGGATGTGGATGTGGAGGGCCGATATGTGTTCATTAAGGGCCACTTAGACGGCTGCCACATCCTCATACACAGCGTATATGAACCTAACACGGACCAGAGCTTGTTCCTCCGCAGCCTGTCTGGGATACTCTCTCGTTGGAGCGGGGTTCCATGGCTCATTGTGGGTTTTTTTAAC
Source organism: Calotriton arnoldi (assembly GCA_963921515.1). Classification (NCBI taxonomy): domain Eukaryota; kingdom Metazoa; phylum Chordata; class Amphibia; order Caudata; family Salamandridae; genus Calotriton; species Calotriton arnoldi. The sequence goes on from CAWUFW010002027.1 coordinate 1,611,049, forward strand.
AGTGTCTTGAACATTGATCTCGATCGATCCTTCTCCTGACTGCCTCGCACGCCCCCATCCTCCAACGCCCAGTTACTACAGGACTGGCATCGGCAATGGCAACTCGTTATTTAGCGCCTACACAATGCTCACACAAAAGTGTACTTCTTTCCTGCACCACATCACCTGCATATCAGAACTGACCGATTTGTCGGTACAACCAATTTGCTGCCCTCTGTTACCCATACCGACTACCTGGGTCGCACCCATTCTTACCACAATCCCCAACACCTGCAGCTCACACTGGATACAGGTTCTCCTGCTATTCCCACCTGGCGATTACAAATGGCGGCATTAGAAGATCCCCCTTTTCGTGCCTCGCTTAACACTGCTATTGAAGAGTCCATTTAACTCAATCATGAGATGGCAACAACCAGGCTGATCTAGTGGGATGCGTTTAAAGTGGTGCTTAGAGGCCACTGCTTAGGGGTGACTGGAACATACGCAGATGACTTGACAAACCCATATCCCTACTAGGGTGCACATTCCTAATGCACAAGACCTAGTCGATACGAAACCCAGTGAAATCTCACTGCCTGCTGAAGGCGCAACAGGAGCATTCATCACTGATGGAGCGGCTACGCTGCTTCAACTAAACGGCCCAATCTAACAGGACACATGCCACTGCCGACAGATCTGGCTTTCTACTGGCATGGTTGATACACGAAGACCAACCACAGCACCCAATCATGGCCCTGCGATTCGTAACCGGCACTCTGCTATACACCCACACAACATACACCATAAGCTCACCCGCCATTACACCTCGCTATACCAGTCCGTATCCAACGCCAACTTGCACGACATTGACTCCTTCCTATCCACTGTACCCTTGTCCACCATCACGCTGGATCAACAAGCAGAGTTCAATGACCCTGTAACGCTTTTCGAAATACAGGAGTCGATCAGAGCCCTCGCTACAGGCAAGAATCCAAGCTCAGACGGCCTACCTGCCAAATTTTACAAGGCCTATGCTCCGCTCATTGCCCCTCGCCTGCAGGCACTATATGAGGAGGCCTTTTCAGCCGTATGCCTCCCTGTTTCCCTCCGTGAAGCACTGCTCATCTCCCTTCCCAAGTCAGCCAGAGACCATACTGAGCTGGGCTCATACAGGCCCTTGGTGCTGCTAAACACAGACTACAAAGTGCTAGCCAAACTTTTAGCTGATTGCTTGGCACCCCTGGTCCACCCGGATCAAAATGGTTTTGTGCCATTTCGTAGCACATCCCTTAACCTCAGGTGTTTTTTTGCGTGTCTTGAGATATGCCCGAGTCAATGGCCTCAGGTGTAATAACTGGTGCTAAACCTAGAGAAGGCGTTTGACTCTCTGGAATGGCCCTTCCTATTTGAGGTGCTATTGCGTTACTGCATTGGGAGCCGTTTTATGCAGCTGGTTAAGCTACTGTACACTCAGCCACTGGCCAGGGTCATGACGGGCCTCCTGGTCTCAGAACAGATACATGGTGGCATCTGTCAGGGCTGTCTACCCTCCCCACTACTCTTCTCCCTGGCAATAGAACTGCTGGCACTTGCCCTTAGTAAATGGAGTGGTCATTCTGTTTCTCTTTATGCAGATGATCTGCTCACCTATCTTAGAGATGTGCACTCCCTCCGTCCCTGCCACGATTGCTCTGACGCTTAACCACTTTGCTGACCTTTCCGGCTTGAGCGTCAACTGGGCTAAGTATTGCCTTTTCACCTTCGCTCCGTCACTACCGTAACTTCACGCTCAACGGGGCTCTTTTAATCTGGCAACCAACCACACTCCGGTATCTAGGCATCCGGGCGTATCATTCGCCTATGGACCTGTTGGACGGTAATCTCACACTAGCCACCACATCCTTGAGAGCACAGATGGTCTTTTGGCGAACCCTACATTTGTCGGTAACAGGGCGCTTAGCTCTCCTTGAAATGGTCGTCCTTCTCCGCCTCCTATATTAAGTTCCCAACCTCCACCTGTACATTCCAGCACATAATGAGGGAATTCATATGGAATAACTTTCGCTGCGGGGGTGACACTCTAAAAATTATACTTACCCACAGACCAGGGAGGGCTTGCAGTGCCAAACCTCAAACACTATTGCCTTGCATCCCAACACCAATGGGTAGCCAAATGGTTGGCAGGCCTGCAGCTTGCTGACACGGCTACGACATTGCCTGCTTGGTGCTTGCCACGCACCCTTCACCTGTTGCACCCTTGCACGCGGGCACCAATATCTGACCCCTTGCTGCTCGGAGTAGCATATCGCTGCTTTCACCGTAGCTTTTACCTCACGAGATCGGTATCCCCCTATGCTCTGGCAATGGCCCTACTTGGCACAGCCAGGGGACGGACCACCACTTCATCTACAGAACTAGCCGCCTGGCACGCGGTGGGCCTTCACACCCTGGACATCTCAATCGCTATGGGACCCCTCTTACCATATGAGTCTTTGATGGAGGAGGATGGCCATTTCCTCCTATATAATTCCCTTATTGCAGCACTGGGGAACAAATGGGGCAACATGGCACAGGAACACCCTACAAACCTCACCATGCAGTGCCTTCATGTGATGGGACCGGGCAGGCACTTGATCCATTGGTTTACTGACTCGTAGGCAAGTCACAGCTCACACCCCTCTGTCGCCATTGTGAAGATGATCTGGCTCGTCCATGCATGGACAAAGAATGGGCTGCATTGCTGGAAAGCCCAGTCAACATCCCACGCAACGTCCACTTCCGCCTTATACAACTTTTTTCATTATACACAGAGCATACCTCACCCCTGCCAAAATGAATCCCTATTTCCACTGCATGGCCCTAGTTGTCATTTGGTAGATGATGATTTTCTCTGTATGTTATGGACCTGCCTGCCCACAGAAAGATGCTGGCAAGGAGTCACTCACAATCTGTCTGCCTGCAGAGGACACCCTGCATTACACACATGGTAAATATGTCTTCTGAGCCTTTACTGCATGGACAAGAACCAAGGGGTCTCAACCTGCTTCCTTGACGTAGGGTTCCTGACAGCTAAGGGACTCATCACCTGGGGATGGAAATCGCACGAACCTCTAGAGTGCGTGGCCTGAATACGATACCTCATCACATGGGCTCAGGCGGAAAGCGTCGCCTTGCACAGGAAGGACAGTCTAGATCTGCGTCTAGTTTGGTCATTTGTGTCGAAACAAAGTTGTATATAGACTGGTGACAGCTTTCTTGGGGCTACCAATGTCGAGCATGGTTTCAAGCATTGTGTCGGTTGGAGGGTGTTGGGCCCTGTTATTATTTTATTTTTTTTAAATTTGTTTTATTGGTGCAAAAATAACATGCAACATTACAATCTGGAATCATTTGATCCGTTGCTCGTGCAACACTTTTACATAATATCGGTACAATGTATAAGCATATCTGGACGGTTTCTCTGAAACATAAACAGTGCCCCAGTGTATGGTAGTTAATCGTCTTCCTGTGAGGAATCTGCAGTTGGCGCGGTACATATCCCCCCTCTAAATGCATTCCATTTTCCCCACAACCGTTCCCATTTTTTGGGACATCTCCTATTTATATACACCGCTCTTTCTGCCACCATGGCCAGATCCATGTCTGCGCTCCAGTCTTGAATCGTAGGAGTGTTCCGAGCCCCCCACAATCTAGCTATGTTTCGCTTCGCCACCATCGTGCCCAGTGTTGCCCATATTTGTGCAGTGGTGTTAAGGTCTGTTGCCTCCCAAATGTTCAATAGGCAGCGTTTAGGTTCTGGTGGTACAGGGGCAACACTGAGTCGAGTTATTAGGGACATAACCTCTGCCCAGTACGCCGCTATTGCTGGGCATTCCCACATCGTGTGAAAAGATGTCCCTATTGCTCCACACTGTCTGAGGCAATGTGGATTATCAGTCTTGCCTATCTTGCATAGTGTTGGTCTTGTATAATATATCCTATGGAGCACTTTCAGTTGCACTAAACGGAGTTTCGACGGGATCGCTACCTCTCTGGGGGATGCTAATGCCTCTTGCCAGTCCGTCTCATCCAGATCTCCTACATCTGTCTGCCATTTTCCCCGGAGAGGTTGTGTGGGGTCAGGATGGTTGTTTATTATCTTTCGGTATGTGAAGGACGTGGCTTTTTTGGTCATATGATCAGTGAGGAGCCTGTCCCTCAGAGGGGAGGCTTCAGGAAGGTTAGTGTCTGGAGGAATGGCCGCTTCAAGGGCATGTTTAATTTGAAGATAACTGAATCGTTCCGTGGGTGCCATCTGGGCCCCGTTATTTTTGACAATACTTGTCTTTTCGTTGAACAATAGCAATTGCCCTGTTCAAATGGGATATTTCAGCTGGAGTGTATGGAAAGCGTGATATATTGTATCATTATATTAGTCACCTAGATTAGTGATACCGGCATCTGCACAAATCGATTGAGCACATTTTGATGTTAAGAAGTAGTGGCAGTTGGTGACACACACAAATGGTGGGGCGAGCAAAGTGAATATTTTGGCAACTGTTATCATGGCGTGTAACGCTGTACGAGTGTATCAATAAATGAATAAAATATAAGAGGCATTACCACTGGTGAATTAAAACTGTCTCACTGCAGAGAATGTCTGTGACTGTGAGTTAAAACGCGGAGCGGGCCACCAGCTGACGAATCCCCACTCTCTGTGTTTGACATTAACTTATACAGAGCTTGTGCCCCACAGAGAGAACGAGGGCACTGTACAAAGGACCCGTGTATACATACCATCATAACAAGTACACAGTAAGGATCCACAGTGCAGATAGTAAATAGCACGTGCTCCCAGTACAAATTTCCTCCGGGCCACTGGCAGCAAGGGGCCCTATACCACGCCACCGGTGATCACCCTCTCAGTCCTTCCGGGCAGCCAGAGAGTAAAGGTGAACAAAGGTGCAGGCTGAAAAGCCTTTCAGAACAGTGTGTCACCTTGGAGCCGGCTCAGTGCAGATCGCAATCCTCTCACTAGTATACGGGAGAGGCCAGGAGGCTCCAGCCCTTCAGCGAACCACACCCTCCCCGCTAAAGTTATCAAGCCCGGGCGCACCGGTTCGCAGGCAATCACCCGCATGAAACCCCAAGACATCCGGGGGGTGGGGTGTGAAAAAATCGTGAGACACTGGCCAGCAGTCTTTCCACTATTAACTGCCCCTCAGGGCTGACACAGCTGAAGGAGAAAGAGTCCCAGGCCACAAGACCTTCCAGCACTACATGTCACCAGGGGCCGGCACAACCTAGAGAGAGGCCTCCATAGTGTACTCCCACTCTAACTGGCCCTTCGCCCGCCTCTTGTCCTACCACTGTTCAACAACCGCCGCTGCTGAAATTGCTGCCGGCTCCATCTCCACCAGCGCTCTGGGCACCAATAAATTTATTGTCACGTCACTGAACTTGCTGCTTTAAAAACAACCAATCCTTATGCCAGGCTGACACAGCAAGCGAAAAAAGACCTGGGCGCCTGGAGTAAACACCACCTCTCGCTACTAGGGAGAATAGCGGCGGTAAAAATGTCCCTTTTACCAAAGACACTCTACCTGTTCCAGACCTTGCCAGCGTTGCCCCACCCACCCCCCCGGAGTGATTGCCTCGCTTCAACTGGACATTAACCAATTTGTCTGGGCAGGAGCGAGACCAAGGATGAGTAAGGCTCTGGGATATATGCGGCCTGAAGCCGGTGGGCTGGGAATCCCGGACCTCCTTAGCTACTATAAAGCGGCACAATTGAGGTACTTGGTGGAATGGGCAAGGCCAGAATCGGAAAAAAGATGGCTCTTTCAGGATAGAGCACTTGCTGGGCTTTCACTCTGGAAGGTCCCCTTCTTAAAGAAGGCCCAACGTCCAGGGGGTTTGATTGGGTCACCGATTACTAAATCAGTGATGTCGGTCTGGGATGGGGTGGCGACAGCAAAGAACTTAACCACCTTCCCGTCCCCCTTGACCCCCTTATTTGGCAACAACTAATTCTCTCCCGGGATGTCCGATAAAGCTTTTCCAGCATGGCGAGACACTCCTTGTCGCTCAGTGGGCCATTTATTTGACCGATCAGGCATAATTCCCTTCTCTCAAAAGAAACTTGAATATGGGATTCCCGAATCCGAGAAATTGAGATACCTGCAACTCCGGCATTGGGTACTGCAAGGGGGGGGGAGTCAGAGAACAGGGGTCCCGCCGGTTGACCAAATATGAAAAATGGCTAATAACCAAAACCTCGGATAAAAGACTGATAACAGACTAATACAACATGATCAAACACAGCCCACAAACACAGGCCACACCAAGTCAAAGGAGGTGGGAGAGAGAGTTGGGTGGGGAACTTACACAGAAAGACTGGGAAGGGATCTACTACAGGGCGAAGCACACAGCACGTAATGTAGCCAGCATAGAAACCGCTACGAAAATAGCTACCTATTGGTATCTCACGCCAGTACGCCTACACCGAGGCAACTCACAAAGGAGTCCCACTTGTTGGCGAGGATGCATTGTTGCACATACTGTGGGATTGCCCGCTGCTGTCCAACTACTGGCCTCAAATTCTGGATGCAATAGACGAGCTATTCGACACACAGATCCCGAGGCTTCCGGTTTATGTCATCTTAGGCCTCCCCAATCCAATTACATTCCCACTTAAAAGTATGAGTGGCCGCCAGATGGGGCTAGCAGGGGGGGCAGTGTTGCAAAATATACTGTCACATTGGGGTTCACCCACACTCCCCACACACGTAGGTTGGCTGCACAGGCTCTGGTATATTCTGGGGATGGAACGAATTTCAGCTACCCTACACACCACTACTGACTCCTTCCAGAAAGTATGGAGCCCTTTCCTAACATTGCTTTCGTCCGAGTTCAATGAAATACCCCAGCCCAAATATCTAAGAGTGTTGCACCTATCGGATCTATGGAACGAACAAACTGTTTCTCCCAATGCCTAGCACATGTTACCGTGGACTTGTTCTTGGTGATAGAGAGACTACCGGATTGGGGGTCGGGGGGGGAGGTTATGTTTTGGTTTGATGCAGCAGAGGCAGAGCATTTCTTACTGACATCCATTTTAAGCTGGGCAACGGTTTCATTCATAACATCTACTGTGCTGTTGATATGCTTTCTTTGGCTAAAGGTCTACATGTGGATTGTACATTCTATTGCAATGCGCGACTCCTGTCTCTGTATTGTTTTTGCATCTTTGAAAATGCTAATAAATACATTTAAACTTAAAAACAACCAATCCATTCCTTGCTCTCATTCTGTTTTACTAGCAGACAGAATGACAGCAAAGCAAGGATTGGTGGGAGCAGGGGAACCCAGCGCTCCGAAGGAGACTAGGGCAGCTGTGCTGCTTTTCCCCCTGGCTCCTTAGCAGCGCGATTCAGAAGCCTAAAGTACGCATGTCTGGTTGGCCACAGTAACAGACCTGTCCAACCAGACATGCGCACCAGTCTTTAGCTGCTTACTGCCAATCAGCAGCATTGGCCACGCCCTGCTCTACCCAGACACGGGCAGACCGGCATGTAAAACACGTAATATGCCAATTTGATTTGGCACAATTGGCAATACGTGTGAGGGCAACAGGCGTGCCAGTTCATTACCCCCATGCTCAAATAAAAAAACCGCCAGTGGAAGTAAAGTCCACACTAGCCAACGATATAAAGCTAAAACAAGTGTGCCTAATTTGCAGTTCAGTATTCATCCTACTCGGCACAGACAACCGAATGTGAGAAATTGTTCCAGATCATGAGAGAGCATAGAGAGAGTACTTATAACCTGTTTATGTTTCTGTTTGATTAAAAAAGGTAGCTTCTCAATGTGTTTAATATTTCCTCATTTTCCTTGGAGCAGATCATTCAGCAGGTGCGTGAGAACAGCAGCACCTACGACCCCTGAGTTCTTTGTTACCGTCTATTACCTATGCCTGTTTTTAAGGTGATTGCAATGTCAGCAGTGCCTTCCTAAGGTTCCCACAATTGCCTCTGCACCTCATTCTGTCATTGATTGGTACAAGAGAGTACTTGCTGTGGTGGTAGAGACGAACTCTGGCTTCCCAGAAACAGAAAGGCTGTGCTTTAGTCAACATTGCGGACGCTTGTTATGTCTCAGAAAAGTGGAAAAAATATAAAGGCACCTCGTAGAATTACAGAAATGAATCGCTGTTGACTAAATTAAAATATCCCAAACAAGTGTGCTCCAGCAAGGAATTGTCTATGATGAGGATAGTTAAACCTGTGACTGGAAACCTGCTGGGATGATCCCACTGCTGCCTTTTATTTACATGTCGGATGTTCTGAGCCTTGCTTGAAGCAGTACTTTGTAAGTCACTTCACAGCAAGAGGACATTAGTCTTTTTCATTTGCTACAGCTGGGGTATGTGTACGATAAAATGCAACATGTTAAGAGGCCAAAAGTCTATCATGCATTTAATGCAAAAATAGCGAACAGCCAAGCAAAATAACAAGTGACAAATGAGTAGATCATTTGCTCAAAATCCGTTAGGAGGATATAACACGACCTTCTATTCAATTTACACAGGTGTTTATATACTTAACTCCCAATACAAGTCAATTGGAACAGGAACACAGGATAGAAACTGTTACTTCAATTAAACTAACTTATGAACGGGAGGCAGGATTTTTTGCACAATCAGGCGTACTTGAGGGTCTGATAAAAGATGTATACACATACTGGTGAATTCACTACTTCTGATAATCACACTTCTGATTGCCAATATTGGAAGTGAGGCTATGCTTTACTACCAGATGCACAAGATATGAACACTAAATAAAATGGCTTCGGGGCCTAAGAGAATCATGAATCTCAGAATGCATATTAAGGCTAATAAATACAACTTTTATTACAAGAATGACATTAAAACTCTTATGTAATATATCAGTACACATTAAGGCACACGTGTAAAGAAGCATTGGTATTAAGGCAACAATGAATTGAGGTTGTGCTCTCTGTGTGTAATCCTAGCTGGGGTACTTCTAAAGTAGGAATCAAGAAACAGAACTCCCCCTATCAAAGAATTTAGAAAAAGGGTTTGGAATCAACTGCGTACTTTGAGGTAAGCTGGGGGATAGGAGTAAGTAATGGGAAGGCTTTTCGCTCTTGCACTGGATGCGATTGACCTGGCAAACCTGAGGTAGATATCCTGGCTTTCCCAATCTGGGAGGAGTGGGGTACAAGAAATGCCTTGAAAGAGAAAGTTCTCAAGGGAAGAGGAGATACCCCATCCTGTTCTTGCTTCCGATCACTCACTGAGACCCTAGAGTCAGCATTCCCAGTTTGGAAATCTCATAGGCTGGCAGAGTCTGCACTCCGTTAAGCGACCAACTGCTCAAGCAGGTGGGATCTGGAAAGTGAAGTCATTGTGTGGCTCATTAGTATATGAAGGTAATTAGTCCACAGTCGACTGATAGTTACTGCCTCTTTCCCTCACAGATTAACAGGTTCCAACCAATACAGTTCTTCTCAGTCACTTTTGAGTTTCAGATATACCAAAGTTCTACACAGGCTGCTCCCTCTGACAGCTCACAAATGACTTGCAGCACATAGGCAGGAAAGTATCTTCCACACTGTCACAAAGGTATCCCAATCAACAGTTCTGGGCAAATTCAATCGTATTTTATTTTAGTTTGGGTATTCAGTATAGTACGTACCAAGCTCTAAGGATCACCTGAGCCCTATGTGCAGATATTTTTTTAATTCTCGGAAGTATTTCTAATCTTAGATTCTGTACTCTACAAACACTGTGGTGTGTGGGGGCCCAGTTGAGACCAGTTTACAGAAACCATAATGTAATGTGAGAGAGGAGGGTGGGAAGAACTAATTCAATCAATCAAGCAGTACTTGAGGACTAACCAGTTTAAGTACAACTTTTGCCAATGTAAAGGAATCTGATTTTATAATCCACTCGAGCTGCCAGGAGTGTATCTCTCCTTCGGTCTGTGAAAAGTGCAAGAGTAGAGTATATGGTCATCTGCAATCCACTGGCATATATTAATGCACACGTATATGGGAACCAGAGCTGTAGAAGCACTATTAACCTTCTAAGTATGTAAATAAGTGAGGGACAGATGTTGGTCATAATTGGTTAAACGTATTTGTCAAGTTCACAGCTTGATCACTGATTGTATCATCATCAATGTGGAGTATAAACTAAGAACCCAGTGTAAACAAGAGTGCATAAACCTTATAGGAGACACACTTTAAAGTAGGCATTTTAAAAACAGATAGTGCAAACATTTAAGCAGAACCTATTTACATATTTTTTGTGAGACTATTCATTAGAGATAAGCAATCAGTCGTAAGTTGAATTTACCTGAACATTAGAGCATATTCTTGTAAGGCCTATTACGCCTTCAACATTGGGCGCCGGCTAGGAAGCTCCACATGTAACTTGATGATAACATTTTAGAAGTGTAGCTAGGGTAAAGTTCACTAATTCACGTGGTACTGTAATGGATCTCATATATTCTAAATGGAAATGCCTGACCGGCAGCCCATTTCCGGGAAACTGAAATCCTGCCTAGTTGCTCGCCGGCTATTCTAGGACACAAGGGAGTGCTCACTAAATCATTGATAAACTACTAAGAGCTCTGCTCTGTGCTTGGGGTACCTTTCAAACACTGCAAGTCCCTGCACAAACCAATAGCTAACATGGCTGAGGATCTGTTTCCATGCTTAGAAATTGGGCATTCAGAAACCATAGTGTAGGATAGATTTACTAGTACTTGTTTACATATGTGTAACCTAAAAGTTAATGTTTTCCAACTGATAACATTTACCCCTTCATCTCATTCGGGACCATGTCTTTTCGCTCACTAATATTTTTGATTAAAGGTGCATGTTTTTTTCCTCCTCTTCCTCATTTACACTGACATCTAGCCCTTCATGATCCAACTCATTGTTTTCAACCTTTTATTAACATGAAGAAAATTGTGATTTTTGTGAAAATAGGCCTTTTTTATTAGACATGCTCAACGGTGATGCAACTCATTTCTTGTGCTATGGTTAGTGAGATAAATTATTTAATATATGATATGAGAGAGAACTGGCTGCCCGTTTACAAGACCAAATCAGTGACTACTCCCTTCTTCACGACAACCATTCAGGCTCAGATTACTCCGCAGTCAGCAGCATCAGGAATCCCTGCTGTAGACAATGCCATCCTCATGACAGGTTACTGAATGATCTCTTGGCAGCCTTCACCAATGTCAACTTTATAACCCTACTGAAGACTGTATTACACTGGCTAACCCCTCACCTCTCCAGTCTGCTCCAACTCATACTGATAGGAACCTCCAAATCAGAATGGACAACCCTGGGCATCCATCCTCTCAACAGCAGTCTCTACATGGAGAGCCATTGAGTCCTCCAGGTGATTGATGGACCAATATTCATCAGTATGCCTATGACTTTCAGCTCTGTCTAAAACTATTATCAAGCAGTGACTTCTACTCAACTAAGATCTCCAGGCCCTCATGAGACTTAGCTGTCCGGCACCTACCTCAACTTGAGCAACACCAAGACTGAATTAATTCTGATCGTCAACAACTTAAAGCAAACCTAGGTGCTAACGCATCAGCAACAAAATCTCCCTAGGTTTTAGTCATTTAGACCGACCTCCCTTTACAACACACCACAGTGAAACGACACAAACTGTCTGGTAACAGCTATTGCTCATCCGCAAAACGAAACCATATCTCCCCGAGGCAGCTTTCAGAACCACTGTCTTAGAAGTCGTTATTTCCCATCCAGATGGTGGCAGTGCCTAACTCGCCTGTATTCACCGATGCATCTGGCATCAACCAAGAATGCTGCTGCCCCTTGACTCATAAAGAAATAAGATCACTTCTCTCAGAACCTAAAGGAACTACACTGGATGTTATGATCAGAGCCCTAGTCCCAGCATTTGCCCAGGAGCCTTGCTCCTAGGCCTGGGCATCATATAGGTATTTCGAAGTCCCTCAATAGGCTCCAGTCACAACAGTGGATAATGGTGATAACTCATCACAGCCCCCTCCCCCAACAATCTCACACATACTTACCAGGAGCAGCATGACATGTGGAAGGAGTCTGGCAAAATGTCCCTCCACTCTCAGGTCAAATCCTCCAATTTCTGGAAAACTCCTTGACATTAGCCGGACAATGGGATCCCACTCATTACCTGATACCTGTACAAACCAACTGTGCAAGCACGCTAGGGTCATTGTGTATGAAAAATTGCTTGATTCAGGAGTATGACACCTGGTCAAACTGTTATCCAAGCAGACACTTGGGAGCGGTTGTTTAGGGTTCCAGCTACAATTCTTTGATCACCGGAAGCTGGCAGCTAGCCTGTTTTCCCTGGATTATTGGGGATGTGAACTCAAAAGGAGGTGCGTCCTTACAGCTTGATTCCTGTTCCAAAGTGGAAGCCTGGAGAGTTAGGCACACAGGTATCTTGCATCTTTGGGCGATGGACAGGTGGCGCTACAGGCCATTTTGTGATTACTTTCTGCCTTTAATGCTGTATGTCTTATTATATAATAAAATTCCCATGGTATGTACCAGAATATCGTTGTCAGAAGATCGTCTGATATAAATATCATGTCCAAGGTATCGTCTACAAAAATATTGCCATACTCGAGATGCAAAAGACCAGAACACAAGCCATCTTAATTCAGCACTTAGGCTGTGGCACAACATGACGTCACGGCTCAAGCTCCTTCACATTTGTACTTCAGGAAGGAGCAGGGAACTCTTCCCTACAAGGAGCACCTCATCGAGCATCAATACGAAACCCACTGTTTATCCCACCCTGGACTGACAATATTCCTCTTCTCTGCTCGTGCTCAATTTTACATCAGTCCTTCCCCACTTGTATGTGCAGTGCTCCATTACTTCCCAGATAAGCTTATGCTTTTTAAGTTCAATTTCACAGTGGGGAGAGAGAGAAACACACACAATAAATATATATATATATATATATATATATATATATATAATATTTTGACCTGCTCTTTGTAGGATAATGTAGCATTGCTGATAAATGTTTTTGGGGAATTTGGTAAGAAAAAGCTTTTGCATTTCAAGTGTGAGATCTCAATGATGGACGATAAGGTGCAATTCTAGAACCATACTTTAGTAAAATGACTTACACTTCTGACTTGAATTTCCTTGTCAGATGTACATCTCAGTGGCCTTCTCTAATCATACTTCTTATGAACATCTCTAGATCTGTTTCCACTCTGAGCCTATGGTACTTGTGAACCCTAGATGGTCAGTGCTGTGTTTGGCCATGGCAGAATGAGGCTACTGTGGGGCTTCGGTGGTAGGAGGGTACTATAGTGGCCTTGAAGGAAGGAAAGAACAGTTGGGGTCAGGATGAACGGTGCCAATTGTCAGGGTCTGGACGGAAGGAAAAAGATCTTGCTGAAATGATGTTACTGTGGGCTTGGTTGGTTGGAGGATAAGAGGGCTGGTTGGAAGGGTGCCGTATTAGGGCTCCTGAATAGGTCGAATGCATGGATGTATACAAGAGGCTCTTTTACAGGCCAAGATAATATTGTTTCCTAGAAAGTGACTATAGGGGCTCTAGATGGTACATATTGATAAAACGGCCATGATATGATGCCTGAGGGGTTCGGGTGGACGACACAGGGTCATACTTGGTATGAGTGTTATGGAAGCCACTGTGGGCTTGGTTCTTAGGAAAGGATTGAGGTGGCTGCTATAGGATCTGTGACACAAATGGTCTAATCGACTTTTGGAAGGCAGTAGCTGGGGTCGTGAGTGCTATGAGTTGTTGACAAATGCCATCAGGGCTGGGTGGAATGGATACTACTGGGTTTGGGTGTAATTGATAAGTGGCAAATGTAGTGGGCATGCGCAGGATGGATACATTGGAGATGCCCTAGTAGGGCTTATCACTTAGGATGACTAGATTACATCTGATGGGGGATCAGGGTAAAATATTGAAGTGAAGGGTAGCAGCTGTTTTGTTTGTGATGAATGTGGATGGTTTCCTTTGTGAAGCCAGGGTGGAATGGATACCTGCATGGCAGGCACAGAAATGGACCATAATTCTGCATGATACTCATTGCTGTTTCTATTGAAGGTCATTATGACTAGCTCTCTCTGAGTACCTTATTACTAGACTTGCCTATTCCATACTTTTTATCCTGTTTGATGATCCTTATCGATAATCCTCTGCGAGGCTATTAGTGCCAGTCTTACCGTTCTGTGATGAGCAGGATGTGCAATTTATTGGCCATGTATTAGAGAACACTGCACCACCCTTACTTAAAACGCCTATGAGGACTATGTCGCTTTTCACAGATATGAATTGTGGACTTAGCACTTTGTGACGGGATGAGCAATAGTTGCTTGAGTAAAAAAGTATCAAGATAATAAATAAAGAACGTTTTTCACAAAACTATTGCTATATTTTAAGAAGTAATAAAGTGTGTAAACATTTTGGTTGTTATGTCGGGAGTCTGAGAAATGCATCAATAAATTTGACGAAAAGAAATGTTTTTTAATCACCACTAATGAAATATTAATTATTGTGTTTAATCAAATGCTGCACGGCTTTGTCGCTCAGGGAACCATTATTTTAATTATAGGTCGAAGTCCAAGTTCCCTAGAGTTAATGGGGCCAGTTTGGGCATATGCACACCATATCCAGCACACCACAGACTAAAGAAGAAGTGCAAGAATGAACAAACTTTGGCCACCGCATCATCTATGCACACAGGATCTGGAGTGACATCTCCATGTGCATCAAGACCACGCATGTCTTCCTTCAATTTGGACCTGACTAAACACCCATTTAAGGACCACTGCATTGCGACACAGTAAATAGTCCACCTCCACTCTAGTTACCTAGCAGCCCGCTTAGATTCTGCTCAGTTCTCTGTTGTATTTTGGTTAAGTTAGCCCCATACAGATATCACATACAGACATACATAAAGCCTCACTTTATTTATTGTTGTGTGCACAGATTAATAAGTAACTATATGTTCGAGGCATATGAGCTGCAGGTTGTACACTGTGCATAGATCGCCTCTGGTGTTGGGCTCGGATGCTTGCACTTTGTTGTTGTCTTGGAAGAGTCTTTTGTAGTCACGAGATAGGTGACTCCTCCTTTGGACGATAGTGCGCATGGGCATCGACTCCATCCTCAGATTGTTTTTTACCGCCATCGGGTTCGGATGTAATTTGCTGCGCTCCGGGTCGACATCGATCGGTTCCCCTTCGACGCGCAAAAAACTCCCACCGTTCGACGGTATTGTTTCGATTGCGATCCCCTCTCATCGCGTAGCTACTCTCCAAGACATTTTCGAGTCCGGTCGTCGACGTGGGCCGTTGGGCCGATCGGTGCCATCAACCAGCATATGGAAAGGACTCCATTTAAAAAATGCAAGTGTGGGGCTAACTTCCCACACACAGATCTCCACGAGGTCTGTAACCTTTGTCTCTCGCCAGACCACGAGAGTCGACACTGCCGGGCCTGTGAATCCTTCAGGTCGAAAAAGACTATACGTGATTGCCGGGCCCGACGACACGAAATGTCCAGATCAACCGTTCCCGTACCGGACAACATCTTCGACCCAGGCTCCGACAACCCAGACACCGGAGATCAACAACCCGACACCTCCGGAGCCGAAGACTCGGGGTCGGACGACCAGACCATCACACCAGGTCAACGTACTGTGAGTACTGATGTCGACGCCCCTGCCCCGAAAAAAACAAGGCTACGGTCACACCTTCACCCTCGGGTCTAGGTCGGCACCAAGACAAAGCTTCAGCAGCCCCGCCTTCCAGCTCGGCTCCGAAGCATCCAAAGCCTTCTGGCAGCTCGGGATCGAGCCAGCCACATCCCGGTGCCGAAAAACACTCGTCGGCACTCAAGCCCAAAACTAAGGTCCCGTCTACATCAGAATCTTCGGCACCGAAGACCAAGGTCTACGACACTTCGACACCGAAGCCTACCAAACATTCGGAGCCGACAAAACCAACTAAACCGTCGGGGTCGAAAACTTCACCACCCCGAAAGGAGACCAAGCAACCTCTTAAACATAAAGAGCACCACTCGGAACCGAAATCTTCGGTGCCGAAAAAAGACACTAGCTCTAAAGAACTTTCTATTCCGATGGATCCAAAGCAGAAAACTCTGCATATTGACCCCATTACAGGACAAGTCCAATCCATACGGCCTGACAAGAGGAAGTTGGACTCACCAACCACACCTGAGACACCTCCCAAAAAGAAAGACTCTTCTACATCACCCATAAGGTCTTTCTCTCCACCTCCACAACCTTCCAGCCCTATACAGTCTCCACCTCACTCTCCTGTGCCTTTCTTTTCACCACAAGGGGATATAGGGGATGATGATAATGATGATGACATACAGTCACCTCATAACACAGATACTGATGACGACCTTCACAGTATTCCACCTCAGGACCCCTGGGACAATTATGATCTCCCAGATATACCCGTCCCTGAGCCATACCCATCCAAACCATCCACCCCAGATGACGTAATAGGGTTTGCACAAGTTATAAACAGAGCAGCACAATTCCATGGAGTCAAATTACACTCAGACCCCCTGGAGGAGGACTTTTTATTAGAGACTTTTGCTCAGCCTCAAAAAACTACACACACTCTCCCTATGCTTAAAGGGATTATTAAACATGCCCCTGAGGTCTTCAAAGACCCAGTTAGAGCTAGGGTTATTAATCCAAGAATTGAAAAGAAATATAAGCCTGCCCCTACTGACCCAACTTATATTAAAGGTCAACTCCCTCTTGATTCATTAGTAGTAGCTAATGCACGTAAACGAGCAAACTCACAAGCTACTGGTGAGGCACAACCACCAGACAAAGAGTCTAAATTGCTCGACGCATCAGGCAAGAGGGTTGCGTCTCAAGCAGCAAACATGTGGCGCATCGCCAATTCACAAGCCTTACTAGCAAGGTATGACAGGGCTCATTACGATGAGCTAGAAAAGCTCATTCAGTACCTTCCAGATCAGCATAAGACCAAAGCAAATGATCTAATACAAGAGGGCAAGTTAATTACAAACACCTCAATAAAATGCGCCCTTGATGCAGCAGATACAGCATCACGCACAATAAATTCAAGCGTTTTGCTACGCAGACACGCGTGGTTACGCATATCTGGTTTTAAGCAGGAGGTGCAATATACCATCCTCAATCAACCCTTAGACCATGAACACTTGTTTGGGCCCACTGTGGACACTTCTCTAGAGAAGATGAAAAAAGACAGGCACAGCCAAAGCTATGGGGGCTCTACAAGCAACAACTAGTAGGGGTTCCTTTCGTCGCTCCTCCTATAGAGGCGGCTCCAAGACCACTGCGACAGACACTACCTCTGCCACTTATAAAAATCCCACCCAAACCTCCTCTAATAGAGGTTACTCAAGAGGTAATTACAGAGGTAACAACAGGGGTAGAGGACGTGGGTTTAACACACGCAGCTCCCCTACCACAAAACAGTGACTTCCCTCCGTTTCCCCCCAATCATTCCACTCCAGTCGGGGGAAGACTATCACAGTTCCTACCTGCGTGGAATTCCATCACCACGGACAGGTGGGTAAGACAAATTATCCAGTATGGTTACTGCCTGGAACTCACTTCTACTCCCCCCAACATACCACCCAGACAGCATCTCATGTCCACACAACATCTGATGCTCCTCAAACAAGAGGTTCTCTCCATGCTCCAAAAGCAAGCAATAGAACCAGTCCCTCTAGAACATCAGGGCACAGGGGTTTACTCACTGTATTTTCTAATCCCCAAAAAGGACGGTTCCCTCAGACCAATATTGGACCTCAGACCCCTCAACTATTACATTCACTCAGATCATTTTCACATGATCACTCTTCAGCAAATACTTCCACTCCTCCAACAAGGCGACTTCCTTGCCACATTAGATCTCAAGGATGCCTACTTCCATATTCCCATACACCCTGCGCACAGGAAATACCTAAGGTTCACAGTGGACGGACAACATTATCAGTTCAAAGTCCTGCCATTTGGAGTAGCAACAGCACCAAGGGTTTTCACAAAGTGCCTAGCAGTGGTAGCTGCACACTTACGAAGGCAACACATTCATGTGTTTCCATATCTAGACGACTGGCTAATAAAAGCCAAGTCACACAAGCAGTGTGTACAGCACACCTTCCAAACAATTCAGCTACTACACAATTTGGGGTTCACAATAAACCACACCAAATCTCATCTCCATCCCTCCTACATACATCAGTATCTAGGGGCCACAATAGACACCTCCAGAGCCCTAGCATACCCCAATCCTTCCAGGATAACCAGTATGCAAGCCCTCATCAAAAAATTCCTGCCCCAACACTCCCTTCCAGCTCGGGTGTTTATGCAGCTAGTAGGAATGATGGCCTCATGCATCTTCATTGTCCCTCACGCACGACTTCAAATGCGTCCCTTTCAGGAATGCTTAGCACATCAGTGGAACCAAGCTCAAGGCCAGCTTACAGATCTGGTGTTGGTAGACAGCCGCGCACATCGCTCTCTGCAGTGGTGGAATACACAAAACCTTTCCAAGGGGCGGCCGTTCCTAGAGCCAATTCCACAGATAGTACTAACAACAGACGCATCTCTCACCGGGTGGGGAGCTCACCTCCTCAGCCATACAATGCAGGGCAAGTGGACCACTCCACAAAAACTGCTCCACATCAACCACCTAGAATTACTAGCAATATTTCTAGCGTTAAAGTCATTCCAACCGCATCTCATTCACAAGACTGTCCTAGTCCAAACAGACAACATGACAGCAATGTATTATATTCAAAAACAGGGGGGGACACACTCTCTGCAGCTATCTCAACTAGCGCAAGACATATGGAGATGGGCCATTCCTCAAAGCAGAACATCTTCCAGGGGTTCACAATCAAATTGCGGATCTCTTGAGTCGACAGACACAACAGATTCACGAATGGGAACTGCATCCGCAAGTTCTTCGACCCTTTTTCCAAATGTGGGGTCATCCAGAGATAGACCTGTTCGCCACACAAGAAAGCACAAAATGCCCAACCTTCGGCGCCAGGTTCCCACACCCGTCGTCCAAGGGCAATGCAATATGGATGAATTGGTCAGGCAGATTTGCGTACGCTTTTCCGCCTCTCCCACTCATTCCCCTAGTAGTACGCAAACTCAGGCAGCAGTCTCTAACAATGATCCTAGTTGCTCCCACATGGGCAAGACAACCATGGTTCACAACACTTCTCGAACTCTCAGTGGTTCCCCACCACAAACTGTGCCTCTCTCCAACCCTCTTAACCCAGAACCATGGAGACATCAGACACCCCGATCCAGGTCAACTAAATCTGGCGATATGGCTCCTGAAGTCCTAGAGTTCGGTTACCTTAACCTTCCACCAGACTGTATGCATGTTATTAAAGAAGCCAGACGTCCTACTACCAGGGCTTGTTATGCAGCAAAATGGAAGAGGTTTGTTATTTACTGTAATAACAACAATATCAACCCGCTAGATGCTTCAATACAAAACATCATCTGTTACTTGCTGCATTTACAAAGATGTAACCTAGCATACTCATCCATAAGATTACATATTGCTGCTCTAGCCGCATACTTACAAAACAGACAACACTTGTCACTCTTTAGAGTACCTGCAATCAAAGCCTTTATGGAAGGCCTTAAAAGAATCATTCCCCCTAGATTGCCACCCTCTCCAGTATGGAATCTAAATATTGTCCTCACCAGGCTCATGGGTCCCCCATTTGAACCTCTACACAAATGTGAGTTACAATTTCTTACATGGAAAGTAGCCTTCCTAATTGGAATCGCCTCTCTCAGGAGAGTCAGTGAGATTCAGGCTTTAACCATACAAGAACCATTTTTACAAATACATCGTAACAAGGTGGTTCTCAGACCAAACCCCAAATTCCTACCTAAAGTAGTCTCTGCTTTTCATCTCAACCAATCAATAGAGTTACCTGTCTTTTTCAAAGACCCAGACTCTGTAGCAGAGAGAGCTCTACACACACTAGATGTCAGAAGAGCTCTACTTTATTACATTGACAGGATCAAACCTTTCAGAAAGACAAAACAATTGTTTGTAGCTTTCTCCCCACCACATAAAGGTAATCCCATCTCAAAAGCCGGGATTGCTAGATGGATAGTCAAATGCATTCAAATATGCTACCAAAAGGCTAAACGCACATTAATAATTCCCCCTAGAGCACATTCCACACGTAAACTAGGGGCTTCTATGGCATTTTTAGGGAACATTCCCTTAAATGACATATGTAAAGCAACAACATGGTCTACACCACATACCTTTACCAAACACTATTGTGTTGATGTACAGGCAAAGCAACAAGCTGCTGTGGGCCAAGCTGTTCTTAAGACACTTTTTCAAACTACTGCAACCGATACAGGTGACCACCGCTAAGGGAGACACTGCTATACAGTCTATGCACAGTGTACAATCTGCAGCTCATATGCCTCGAACTGAAAATGCTACTTACCAGTATGCATCTGTTCTTGGCATGTAGAGCTGCAGAGTTGTACACGCCCACCCGCCTCCCCGGAACCTGTATCTGTTCCAGTATTATCTTAATTAGATACATTCACATGGACATCTCTTTCTTCTTACTGACTCCATCTTTTCCCATCATGGCGAAAAACAATCTGAGGATGGAGTCGATGCCCATGCGCACTATCGTCCAAAGGAGGAGTCACCTATCTCGTGACTACAAAAGACTCTTCCAAGACAACAAAGTGCAAGCATCCGAGCCCAACACCAGATGGCGATCTATGCACAGTGTACAACTCTGCAGCTCTACATGCCAAGAACAGATGCATACTGGTAAGTAGCATTTTCCTTTCCCCTTTGGGTAGATGTGGTTCATAATTAACCTTCTGAATACATTAGTACATTATTAAAGTATACTACTGCAGATTTCTTACCACCACAATGTATGCCACCTGCTTCACACTAACAACCTCACATGGTGCCTTTTTAGCACTGTGAGCCTTTGATTGACTGATGTGTGCGGTATGAGAGGCACTGAAATATTAAACATTTGCAATATTTCTTTCAGGCTGCTATAAGATCACCACAGTGTTCAGCCATGCACAGACGGTTGTGTTGTGTGTAGGATGCTCCACTGTGCTGTGTCAGCCCACAGGAGGAAAAGCCAGACTTACAGAAGGTAAAGCAATTTTGGATGTAAACATTTGTGAATGCAAGTGTTTTTTATGTACAGAGTTCTTATAGATGTGTTTAAAGTAGATACACAGTGTTCTATGAAATAATTATAGTCCACTGCTGCTTAAAGGCACTAATCGGAATTACAGGCCCCAGCTCAGGCCAGGACTTATAAGGAGTATAAGGGCATTTAACATCCGGTATTACCTGAGGCAGAAGGGCTATAATGCTATTAGAACACGCCACTCACTAAGGTTAGAATGGTCTAACTTTAAAATGGAAAAATATGAGACAAACATTGGAACGTTTAAGCAGAAGGTCTGCACCAGCCATTATTGGCCCTGAGCTGCACCATTATCTTTAGTTGATCTCTCAATATTCCAGTGCTGAAATGATGTATCCATTGCCTCCTCTGCTCTATAAGTACAGGGCAAGGTCCTAAATCTCAACATGCTTAGCATTAGAATTCACAACTTTAGATACTGATCCTCTCAAACCAGTAATGTGTACTTTCTCTGGACTCTATGGTGATCCTTCACGCTTCTTTGGTGAGCGATATTTGCAAGGAAAAGACCTTTACTTGTGTCAATGCTTATTGAGAGCTTGGACTAAACCCCGGATGTTGGAGGCACAGCTGCTGCTGTGACTGAGCAGGTGAAGAGGAAGCCGAGCTGCCTAGATAGGAGAGGAGCAGGCCCCCTACTCGAAGAAAGCTCGTGATGGGGGTCAGTTGGCTGAAGTTTGGTCTGTTGTTCACCTAGAGGGAGTTGGTTGAGAGAGTTGCAGACTGAGAGATCATCTCCTAGGTACAGGGAGCTGCAAAGATGCCCCCTGCTGCCATCGGTGATGAGTAGGGCTATCCAAGACCTACCCTTAGGTTACCCATATCTGTGCGATTCAGCCACAGAGATACACAGGAAGCAGAAATAGTCTCCCCTTAGCAAGGATGTACCCATGCGTGGAACAAAATAGCAAAATAATCTTTATAAACTATACTCTGCTTTCTATCTCCGCACAGACTACATGTTACTGTTAGACTCATTACTTTTATCCAAACTAAAGTGCTACAATGTTGCCTGATATTGTCAGCTAAATGCAGGGAAAAATGCTCTTAAGTGAAATTATGAATGCATGTCATTTTTACAACCAGGGGTACTGACTTGGGAATACACCGCAACCGGATGCAAGAGCAGCATTTAGTAATAACTAAGATAGTGTCACAAACCAGAACAGCAGGAGATTATTAAAGTTTGGCAAATTCAGAGATCTCCATTCATTCTCACTGAAGGATTGAAACTGGATACTTGTGGACACAACATCTTCAATTTAACACGCCATGGCAGTATAATTGAGGATACTTTCACTGATATAGACTCCTCAAACATGCAGGGAAGTGGCCGCACACGTTCTAGTCTCAACTGTGTGTGCAATGCTCATGGTTCAGCTTCACTTTGTCCTTACTTCTTCCCTATGTCTCACGCAAATGTCCCAGTTGGGGCGACAATGTCTGGAGAAAGTAGAAACCCGAGTGGCACATGTTTTGGGTATCACAGTAGGCTCACTGGAGAGGCATGAAGCATTGACATAGTGTTAAATACCCTGGCAGAATTCCAGATCTGGTTGCGTATGTTTTTGAGAGAAGTAACAAAAGAATGCTTCTGATATTGGATCTTTGCAGGAAAGAACTTGGACAGAGATAAGAGCCATGAGAAAGTGGGCACTGGAAATTTCCAAGTAATCTGTCATGTCGGACACGAGAGAGTTTGGAAACTTTTCGCAAGCCAATAAAAAGAAGGATTGGCTGAAAAGGAAGTGATTGCCTAAAGATTCATGTGGGGAGTCAATAAGAGTGAAACCGAAGGTATGATTACCAAAAGGTGTGAGTGCCCATCTTAAGAGGAGCTTGTGGCCTTAATGGGGGCACAAAATAGGTAAATGCTTGTTTTAAGGAACTGATAAAAATGGCCAACCGAAGCAGATCACCGACATCTACAAAAGTACATTTGAGTGTTACTTGTACCATACTGACTATCCTTGCACAATCTGCATGATGAAAAAATAGAGAAAGTTATGTCTATTCCCCCAGATTCATATGCCCATCAAGAAACAAAAGCAGCCAACTGGCAATACTGACAGCCAGACCAAAGAAACTCGCAGGACTCTTAGACCTACAACTGTTCACATACTGACCCAGAAAAAAAACACCTGAATAGCAGTCCATTAAACACAATGGTATCAGGATTTAATTACATTGTGAATAAAGACGCCAGTATGGTTCTGCAAATACAAGCTTGATGTCGAAGGTCAAAGACTTAGGATTAGGGACTTGGTTAAAGACTAATATTATAATCATTCTGAGAGTTATGAACCTTTGGAGGTGTTTAGAAGACGAATGAAATAAGGTACTACGTGGATGAGGGAGAGGGCCAAGACACAAGATGGATGGGGGAGGGCCAATTCACAATGGATGAGAAAAGAGGCAAAGGGGCAGGAAAAAGGAGTGATCTGCAAGGCGCACAAGAGCGATAAACAGGCGCACAGTGAAGAATGGGAAGAAACCAAGGTACAAGTAAGAAGGGGCTGAGGTGGACGTAAGGTTGAAGAAACACAAGGCGGATGCCTGACTGGAGTGAGGCACACAGCAGATGAAGGAAGAGACCATGGCGTAGAGTGGATGAGAAGGAGTACCGAGAAACAATGTAGACGAGAGAGGGGAACAAAATACAAGATGTATACATGATGGGAGTGAGGCATCTGCCACATGAAAAAGAGGAGCGAGGTACAAAATGGATGAATAGGAGACTAAGAGCGCTTTGAGGTGGATGAGAGCAGGTACGTTGGCAGAGGATAAGAGAGGAGATGGTGTCAGGAGATACAAGAGAGAGGGAACTAATGTACACAGTTAATGTGAGGGAGGATTGAGCCACAATTACGGGTAAAAGTGTAATGAGGTACAAGACAAATGAAAGATGGGAGTGAGGCAGGTGGACGAGAGATGGGGCCAAGACACTAGGTGGAGGAGAGGGAGATGCAAGACACATGAGAGAGGGCAGCTAGACGCACATTTGCTATACGTGTGAGGTGCGAAAGCAAGCTGAGTGAGGGCACTGAAGCACGAGGGGAATGAGAGACTGGTGCACATGACAAATCATTGGTGACCAAAGCACCCAGTGGATAAGAGAGGAGACTGAGACACAGCGTGGTGCTAGCTGAGAGAGTTTAGGAAGGCAGAAGGTTGAAGACTAAGGGAACATGAGAGTTCATTGATTGTTCCTCAACATAAAGCGGGTAGAACGTTATATACTGTCCTCTGAAATATTGGAAATGCTGGGACCATTCACCTTGCACCCGTATGCATTATTGGAATCCTACAGCGAGGACATCCAGAGGGAGACATATCTATTCCCATCTGCCTATGTGTCTGTGGAAAAGATCCAAGAATAAAGAGAATTCATTCTTTGACCAAATGGTCCAAAGGTTTATTTTTTACAGTGCTCCTGCCACCCATGTCTCTGATATCTCTTCTCTGCATCTTCTCAATCCCCCTCACATTCCATTCTATTTTACATCATCACAGAATTATAATAATGCTACCATTTTACTGCTTGGATACCACAGTACCATTGATCTGTGTGAAGGATTACCATCTCCTTTAAGGATGTGCCATGAAAACAACACTAGAAGCCCTTATTCAATATGGTTTCATCAGCCAATCAGAAGCAACGAAGACAACACTAACTGATCGATACAATATGTTGTACCTATACAGAAAATGTATTGTTTGGCTAGGTTTCGCTACAGTCCTGTGGAAGACTTTTCAAATGAGCAGAGGGCTGGGGTCTACATCGCATCTTCTGTGTCCACAGTTGAGGATATGGCAGCTTTCCTGCCAGGTGACAGAGAAGCACCCTGTCAGGGTAGCAATTGTCACGAGAGGGGAGAAGCCTTACTCGTTTAACAGCAATAATAATATGATTCCTATTAGATTTCACTTTTTGGGACAGGGAGATGGGGATACGAAGTAAGTCACTCCTACTTTTTCATGGGGCCCCAAGGCTTTTTTCGTAAGCCTGGGAGGCCTTTCTTCTGGAGTTGCTACACATGAAATCTATGAATTTTATGCTAGTTAATTGAGATCGCTATGCAGACCTGTGGTTGAAGTCCATCTCCTGATCAATGTGAATGATCCTCCTTTCTGAGCGATCACAGAGTCCTGGTTAAATGTTGCCTGTGGGACATGTTGTTCCAAGTAGTCCAGACCAAGCGTAAAATCCTACATTGAGTCCGGACTCAACTCATCCAAGAGATGGCGCATTAGCTAGTTTTTAAATATACATTTTTGTTGGATTGTCATAGTCACTTACACTGAAGGCAGTACAATTGATTGTGAAACGTCCAGTACCTCCTTAAAGGTTTTTAATGTTGATAATATACAGAAATCCAGGCCAAAGATGCAGAATTTCAAATTCATTCAGACAACCTAGTCTTGAAAATATTGCTTCAGATACCTCCGGCGTCACCTTTTGATATGTGGGATATCATCCTCTCCCTCAGTAGTATTTAGTCAGCTAATTGATAATCTGTATATTATAGAACATAAATTAAGGCTGATAGGCTGTACCATGAGAAAAGCCAGACCTTACATTTGATATTCCTCTTACCCGCTCAGACCTTTCCACTCAGTTTAGTGCATCATTGGAGGGCACTAAACACAAGAGGCACAAAGAAATATATCCACTTTTACCAGTGACTCGAACAAAGTTGATCATGATAACATAGCGCAGCTTCTAGTCTCCACATCCCCTGAATTGAGGGTCTGGGATATAGACAAGGACTACAGTGATTAGTGTGAACGGATTCACGCGTCTTGAGGGCTTGAAACTGATTAAATGGAGCAACTAGTAGTTTAAGGGAAGTAAGTCAATGTTTTCACCACTGTTGCCAGAAGCGTGCATCAGAAGTGAGATAGTATGACCCAAACTTGTGAAGCACCGATAAAGTGTGCTATTCTAATTATAAGGATGCCTTGGTGGTGGCCCTTAACATCGTATACATGTGGTTTGGATCAGTCTCCAATAATTGGAAATATATCTTCAAAGTTATTTGTACTGTCCTTGTGGACGCCTCCTCTGAAATCTGGGGTAACAACAGACTTTTGTTAAGAGAACGGGACCAAGATCGGGGAAGGCGTCGGTCTTCCAACTCTTCTGTACGCACTTCGGGTGGTTGACATGGTGCCACTAACTATTTGGGGCTGCGAAATGTGAAACTTTAAAGTTATTGTCAGTCCTTAATCCTTTCGGTGACAGAACAGGATTCACAGATAAATAACCTTGTACTGAGATTCTGGATTTTACTATTTTATCATTGTTGTAATATTTCTAGAGATGGTGAACAAGTAGTGATCGCAAACCTTATGCTAAATCGCACTATTATAGGCTTGAGGATCACAATCCAATGTTCTAAAATCATTACCCATATCACAGTGTCCACAATCAACTAGCAATAGTAAACCGGATATATTAAGTGTAAAATGGGTGCCTGGTGTTTATATATTTTAGAGTTTTATATAGGACTGATGTGACCTTGGCTACTTCTGTTTTGTTTGTGATACGTTTTGCTGTAACAATTTGTGGAATTCCAATTGTATGGGTACCTGTTTCATTGAACATTTACATGTTTTTTTATTTAAGGTGTTATTAAAATGTTTTATTGTGTATAACTCCTACAGGACTCCAAATCACTAATGCATATGTGATCACTGTTATATCTAGACTCAACGCCACACCACCTCTTCTGAGCTAAACCTGGATAGGCTGCCCAAAATACTCAGGAAAGAGCTCAGCTGGCCAACTTTACATCTTATCCCAAGCACACGGGTACTTGGTGTGCTTACCAGGGATAACACGCAGATTATTCTTTGATATTGCTGCATAACACTTCAAAGATGGAGGAAACACCTGACAGTGGTAAATTCCAAGCCATAATTCTTTACACTATGCACAAGAGTACTTGTGCAAGGATCAAAATACTTAGACATTGGCCCGGCAGTACCACCTGGCTGGAAACCTACCATAACGCCTGGATGAGAAATCCAACAGACTCAATTCTCAAGGCTTTGCTGATTATTTGCAGTACAGGAAACCAGGAAAAAGCCAGTCATTAATCTAGCTCCAACAAAAACACCTCATCCATTCCCCTGATAACTAGAACCAGTTTTGGTTTCAGTGCATGTATGTATATACTCATTAGGAGACGGGTCTACACGTATCATCTTCTGTACAATTTTGAGATGTAGCCACAGAAAAATAGCAAGACCCCATGTGCACTGCAGATCAAAATCAATTTGTGATGTACTTTTTTTTATAATGTCTTTTCAGGATGTTCATTTAGAAGAAAACAACACTGAATGGCTCTGGTGAATTTGTGCCTGTCGTGACCGTCTGTAACTTTCCGGATGAGTCTTTTCTGATCTAAATTGCCAGTGATTTTGACATACTGTACACTCTGTGACATTACAGAGTGCTCTTCTGCTGCTGTATGTTCATAATTTTCAATAAAATCATGATTTTGTGCATATTATTTGAGTTGTGTGTATGCGGTAAGCATTGTGAGTGTTTTATTTCTTCTGTATAAAATACAACATAGTGTATAATTTAACCGTAGTCCGGAATCTGATTCAATAGCAAGACTTCGATTAAGCATAGGAAATATTTCATCAAAACAATGTCCTACATGGAAAATTATAACATCTATAGAAAGAGAGGGAGAGAAAAAATGTAAAATAAGAATCCATGGAGAAATTGATAATCTTGGTAGAACCACAGACGTAACCCCGGAGATAGTGGTTTCCAAAATTACTCATTCACCATGTTATCTAAGTTCAGCATATACTCCACTGTAAACATTCCCTTTTGTTTGAGTCAGCAAATGCCTCTCCTTCACCATAAAACCGATTAGAACTTCAGTTCTCCTAAGAAACAAAAGGAAAGGATCTGAATAATTCCCAGGCTTCAGCTACAGGCTCAGGGGCACATTTATGAAGATTTAGTGTAGGGCAGCGCAGCAAGTCCCCTTGCTGCGCTGCCCTACATCAAAGTGGAATGGCAGGAATGCACCGTATTTATCTAATACGGTGCATTTCTGTCCTTTCCCCCTGTCCTAGACACGTTTCAGCAGTCTAGCGCCAACCCAGGCACCCTTGCACCACTGTGCAAAGGTGCCTGTGTTGTCGACAGTAGGAGCACCTTCCTGCACAGACACAATCCATTGAGATGTGTTCCGCTTTCTGTGTGTGCTGCAGAATACAGCTCACATAGAGGAATAAAGGAGAACAAAAGTTATTTCTCCTTGTTATGCCTCACCTCGGGCGGCGTAAGGCTTTTGGCGCATCTCCAGGTTTACATGGTCTTGTAAATCTGGGGAAGCGTCAAAATCCATGGGTGTTGCGTAGGAACACACACAGCAACGCCCATGGAATGCCCCCTAAAGCAGAGTAAGGCAATGCAGCGATTTGCGCTGCTTTGCCTTACTCCATATCTATGAGGCTATTCAAAGCCACGCAAAGTGGCTTTGCGTGTCCTCCTAAATATAATCAGGTGGTTTTCCCCGCCAGAGTGTCACAAAAAGTGATTCTACGGCTGTGCAAAGGGCTCATAAATATGTCCGAGTGCCCAATAATCGACAACAATGAAAATGTCATGTGCCCAACAGTCCATTACACATTGATAGCCCAGAGAAACACAGGTTAAAAAGAGCCGTTTCTTCAATATAATCTACACTGCCACCACCTCTTTTTCCCAAGTAGAAAGGATAGTAGACACAAAAGAGGGGTACACGTCTGCGCCCTCAATCTCCAAGCCTATCTCGAGGACCTCATAGCCCATGAAGGAGGAGTATCTTCAGTGGGCCCACAGTTGAGCACACTGGAGGTTAAAATGAGAAAGTCAAATAGAACAAGCATTGAAAGCCAATATGTTGCACCTTTGAAAGGTGTTGGTCAACCTCTTTGGCTTTGCCAGTGGTTGTTACTGATGCTAAACAGAAAAAGAAAGCCAAAATCGCCTGCCCCATGTGATGATGTGCACGCATCACCAGGCATTCTAATTTATCATTCTAAGATGGAGGATGAGCCCCTTGGAGTGGTAAATTAAAAAACAAAAAAAGAAAAGTGTGCAGAAGTGAGGTATTAAGAAAAGAGTGACCCAGTTTCAAGATGCAACTGCCTGGCCCTCTGGGGGGAAAAAAAGCAAAAATAACACTGAATGGGAAGGGTGTGCAAGCAAAGGAGGATTGGGGAGTGGGGCATATACCTGAATGCCTCTGTCTGGAAGCAGGGAGGGGTGTGGGGGCAACAGAGGAACTTGGGTGTAGGGTCCAGGGTTAAAAAGACCAGCAGGAAGAGGAGGGATGCAGGAAGCAACTGACGAGCGGGGCTGCCAATGTGGAAAGCATGAGAGGTGAGAATGTGAGAGGAAACCAGCACACAGGTCAAAAAGCATGAAAACTCGCAGGGAGTGCCGAAAAAGAAAAACCAAGTTTTCGGAATGTCAGCCGTGGAATGATGCAAGTAATTTGTCAAAAGTTTGGTAAAGAATCAATGCTTTAAAAACCCAAGAAGAGGAAAGAAAGACATCCAAAAAAAGCATTAAATGAGTTTGACAAGACAGGCAACCAGTGATAAGCAACGGGCTGACCCAAGCTGGTTGTACAAGATTAGAACGCTTGCTTTTACCACGCATGCCTTTACCATGCATATTTTATGACGCATGTCTTTACCAATCATATACCTTTACCACGCAGGTAAGTATTAATAAAGTAAGTGAAATATATATATATATATAAAAAAAAAATTGGGGGGGGGAACTCCTGACCCTCCACTTTTTAAAATAAATTTAGTTTTTATTGGAGCGGAAACGCCCCCAAGCCCCATTTTATTAGTTACCCTTACCACCCTATGCCCGTACCCACCCGTAAATCCTACAAATATCCTTACTATATGCCCCAACTCACACCTGAACCCTACAATACCCACCCCAAACCCTAAAATTACCCTCAGCACCCAATACTCTTACCCACCCTAAAAACATCCTTACAACTCAAAATCCTTACCCACCCCTAAACCCTAAAATTACCCTTACCTCCCCATGCCCGTACCCACTCCATAACCCTAAAATTACCCTAACCACCCTATGCCCCTACCCACTCCATAGCCCGAAAAATACCTTTACCACCCTATGCCCCTTCCCACCCTTAAACATCCCCTACTCCCCTATGCCCTTACCAACCCCTAAACTCTAAAATACCCTTACCACCTTATACCCCTACCAACACCTTAAACCTAAAACACCTTTACAATTCAATTTTCTTACCCACCTCTAAACCCTAAAACAACCCTTATCACAATATACCCATACCCACCCCTAAACACACACAAACACATACTCTCACCATGCATGGTAAAGGTATCTGTGTGGTATAGACTTGCATTGTAAAGGCTGTATGATAAAGGCCCTGCATAGTTAAGACATCGTTATAGGTGATGTTGCCCACTCTGTAGGCTAACTCTAAAAAGCTGTCTGTGGACAAGACCAAAAAAGCATGATGTTTTTCTGCTCATAACCCAAAAACGTTAACACCATCAATCAGACATCCCAGGAAAACAGACAAAATACATCATTGTAAAGAGACTCTCCTGTAGAATTAGTGTGGGCACACATTAAAGACCAGGGACAGACCGCTCATTAACGCGATCTAACGGAAGCCAGATGTGCTGGGGTGCATTAAGGGCTTTCAAACTGGGTCCCCGCTGGCTTAGGGCTAGCGCACTGTAGGTGGTCAAATTCCTTCTTCTTAGCATCTCTTAGGGTAAACACGCTTCTGAAATTGAATTTGTGGGTGTCTTTTGTGCTGCATCTCTTGCCTCCCAGTCACCTTCAATACAACAGTGGTCCTATAAAGACACCTCTGCACGCTGTGTGACCTGCTGTGAGGAAGCACCTACCAAAAGAAGATGGAAGCGCAGCACATGCAGTAGGAGTGCAAGCTCACATACCACCCCCAACCCCCACACACACAGAACAGCTACATAGCAGAAAGTGCAAGCCCACCGGAAGAAGAGCAGGAAGCAGCAGGAGGGAGGTGAGGGTTGTGCAGTCTCAACAGAAGAAGAGCAGGAAGCAGCAGGAGGGAGGTGAGGGTTGTGCAGTCTCAACAGAAGAAGAGCAGGAAGCAGCAGGAGGGAGGTGAGGGTTGTGCAGTCTCAACAGAAGAAGAGGAGTAAGCAGCAGGATGGAGGTGAGGGTAGTGCAATCTCACCAGATGAGCAGGAAGCAGCAGCAGGTAGGCGAGGGCAGTGCAAGCTTGCCAGGGTCCAAATATCTAGAGTTAAACTTTTGATTTACTTTATATTTTATTAACACAGAATTATGGTTTAACGCTGAGCTGTTGTGCAGGTGAAATAGCATGTAGGCAGGGTTCGACTGGGAGCCATTCAGTGTTATAGCAGAGCCTGCACGGATTGATGAATACAGGACGGATCAGGCATCAAAATGTGTTTGGAACTAGGGACACTGATGGCAAATCATAAACAATCCCGCTGTTTACTGAGCATATAACCAGGGAACTGGGGATTGATAAGGGTTTATCAGGCAAGAGAGGCCACCAGAGACTCTCATGGCTTCTATGAGGAGTCGTTCTGTGGGTTCACCGACCCGATATCCCAGTAGTAAAGAAACCTTGGATGTAGGTGGAGGTGCTGAAAGAAGAAGGGGCAGACACAGACATTATTACAGTTCCAAAACCCACTTAGGCAGTATTTGTCTCAGAATTCCTTTAGGCGTGGAGAGACATTTTGCACTCACAGAGTTGATCTGAACATTTATTTTGAGAAATTAGTAGCAATGTTGTGTGACTTGTTTCTTCTCAGCCCAGTAGTGTTAACTGGTAGATGGAAAGTCTAGTTTTCTTATCAAAAAAGTGCTTCAAAAGTAAAAACAAAAAAACCCAGAAGTTTCCTAACATTTGTTTAACCACCTTTGATTTGTTCTGATGCTGTTATGTTATGTTAAAAGTATTTATGGAGCACACATATACCAACCGGTTTCTTGGCGCTAAGTACAGGAACATAACCTGCTGATTGTTTTTTCACTCATATGCTTGTATGAAAAGCCATGTTTTCAGGAGTTGTCTAAAACTAGAGTAAGAGGAGGTCATTCTAATATTAGTTGGAAGAGAGTTCCAAAAGCGGGGGGCCAGTATGAAAAATCTGGAACCACCAATTTTCTTCTTGAAGGAGGAAATAGGAAGGAAATTCAGGTAGGTGGACCTCAAGTTACGAGTAGGTGTGTACCTTTGGATATGGGAAGAGACAAACTCTGGACTGTTACCATAGGGAAATTTAAAGATGATGCATTCCATTTTAAAAGCCGTTCACTGTTTTACTGGCAGTCAGTAAAGTTTCCTCATCAGGGAGGTGATGTGGCACCTCCTAGGTTGTCAGTAGATTAATCTGGCTGCCTGATTCTGTACCACTTGTAATCTCCTAATGAGGCTTTCGGGGAGACCTACTAAAGTGAATAGTCTATCCGCGAGATGACTAATGCAAGGATGATCTGGATGAGAGCTTCGGGGGTAAAGAAGTTACCAATTTCCCTGATTTTCCGAAGCTGCAAAAAGCAGGACGACATCACTGCCCCTACTTGAGGTTTCATGGACAAGTTTTTATCAACAAGAACTCTGAGACTCTTTACTGAGTTCTTAGTATGGGGAGGCACCTCTGCCGCTGGACAGAATGTGGAGTTCCATAGGTCATGCGTGTTGCTAGCTAAAACAATATCCGTCTTATCGGAGTTTAGTTTAACTTGATTACTATTCATCCAATCACGGACGAATAGCATTGTGTTATGAAAGGTCATTTTGGAAGCTGGAGAATTCTAGAATGGTTTTCTCTCATAATGTTTTATGTTCCAAATTGTGGCAGTTGAACATTGGCTGTCACACTGGCAGGCTGGGCTTTCTTAAACATTGACTGTCACACTGGCAGGCTGGGCTTTCTTCGGTCTGCTCCTGTGCAAGAGTAAACTCTGGAAATTGTTCACCTGTGTGTCTGCTGCAGTTTTTTAGGTTGAGCCTAAAGCCAGCGCGCATGCACTGCTCTGCAAGACTTATTGTAGAGGAGTAGTGAATAGAAGCCCGCCCACTCTCCGCCCATATTTGCCATTGGCTTGTGTCATTGTCCATCCTAAATGCTGGCTTCTGATTCGTCAATAGGCTTGTTAGTCCCTCCTTAGTACCGCCTCCTCTTCATTCATCACCTCCCATGGCGACTGGCCCCTTTACTTTGGTTATTTCACAGTACGTGTTATTTAGACTTTGAGCACTATTTTCTTTAATGAGGTTCTCCTACTGCAGACACAACATGCTTTAGTGCCTTCTTTACTCCACCCTTCCCTCCCGTTGTCGTGCCTTCTTTCCTCCCACGCCCTCCCTCCCGTTGTCCGTGCCTTCTCCCCCGCCCGCCCTCCCATTGTCTGTGCCTTCTCCCATCCGCCCGCCCTCCCTTGTCCGTGCCTTTTCCCCCCCGCCCTCCCTCCTGTTGTCCGTGATGCCTACCATTTGCAATGCAATAGGTCTCGCGTAAATGCGAGACCTATTGCATTGCAAATGCTTGTTCATACAGGTGATGAGGGGGAGCCCACAAACATGCCAATATCTTCTCATTCTTCAAGGCACATTAACTGAGTCTGGTCTAAAATGTTCAATATAGTTGAGAACTCAACAATGTTGGGCATCAGTAGTGGCAATTTCAAGAGTTTGTGGTGCTTAATGGGTGAGCATTTCGATTTCAATCAGATTTGGAGCAAATGAGGGAAAGTGCAATGAAGAGACTAGGCAAGACACCAGAGTCAGGCAGTACTTTGATGATGAAGTCTTTGTGCAAGGATACGTGGCAATCAGTCATCCAGGCAAGGACAAATACTCTAGATAAAACGTAGAACAGAATGGCTGCGCCATTGGCGCATATTAATGCCCGTCTTATTGGAAGGGATACGCGGCAATCAGGGAACACATCACGACCAGGTAAAGGCAAATCTTTTTGAGAGCACGCATATCAGTGTGTGTGCGTCTTTGACATATATGAACGGCCATCATTTTGAAGAGGAAGTGTTAATCATTTGTACTTGTAGAGAGCATTACACATTGTGATTTGGGTATTACCCTGCTTATGTGTAATTCCTAGAAACACTGAAATTACAAATACTCAAGAATATAGCATTGATGTTTGGGGAAGATATTGTGCCCGTTTTGACTTTGTCATTCGAATCTTTTAAATCCTTAACCCAGCCTTATTGACAGGAGGATTCATTGGATTGCTTGTTTTTTTCTAGTCTTATTCTCTCATAATGGCCCGCATTACAGGACCATAATTTCTGCTTTAACGATTAAGAGCACCCCCAAGAAATGGGAGCTTTGGTACCCAGCATTTGTGGCCTGTGTGGAAGTGCTTGAGAGGGAAAACTGCACACCCCAAAGGAAACTTAAAAGGTAGCTACAGGCGCAGAGGTAAGAGCGATAGCTTTATTCCACTGTCGGTCCAACGCCCCGGCAGCAACTGTCATTGGAACACCACATAGAGTTCTACGTAGAGAATTCATAGAGTAACATACACTCCAGCCACCCACCATTCAATGCTGTCACAGCACACATCCCAACACCTCTCCTCCTTCACAAAATTAAACAAATTAACAATGCACTAAAAACAACCTTAAAGAATAACAATATAAGAATAAAAATACCTAGTACTGAAATACAAAATGTGTATTCAAGAACACAGAACTCAAAATAATCTGGTTAATACATGACTAGGGGCCTGATTTAGATTTTGGGGGTCGGGTTACTCTGTCACAACGGTGACGGATATCCCGTCCCTTGAAATATAAATCCCATAGGATATAATAAGATTTATATTTCGGCGGACGGGATATCTGTCACCGCTGTGAGAGTGTAACTCATCCCCCAAGATCTAAATAGGGCCCATAATCTTTAATCTTCACAGGGCTTGAGCACACTCTACGTTAAGTATCCTAATTGGAACACTGGTTGTCAAATGCAGAATCAGATTGATTCCCCATTTTGCTACCCACATCTGCAGCTTTGGATTCTGGCACCACTAAGACAAAACATTTGTTCCACGTTATAACATTTTTCAACACTACTACATGATCTTTAACCTCTTTTACACGAATGCGTGTAGAAAAGCGTGATAACCCCTTGTGAATAAAACCAGGTCTCTTAATCCTTACCCAGTCTCCAATTTGAATATCTAACGTCCTGTGACAACTCTCCACAGTAATATATTTCTTCTGCACCTCAGTACTTGCATCCACCACCGAGCCATTTTTCACAAATCTTTGGTTTTCCTGGACATCCATTCTTTGTTTAATTTAGATCCCGCGATCCTACCTCTCAATAATGTAAACGGGGATATCCCAGTACTAATATTAAGGGTTGTTCTATTGCCTACAACATATCATCAATTCCTTCCTTCCAATGCAACCCATTGATAAGTGCCAGTTGTAACTGGTCTTTTATCACTCGATTTAGTCTCTTAACCAAACCATATCTGGGGGGATGGTATAAAGAAGTTAGAATGTGTTTTATGACAGATTTGTCCAAGAAATGTTCAATTTCCCTGGATACCAGTTGCGTGCCATTATTGGTCTCCAATTCCTCAGAGAATCCTTCTCTCATAAATACTTCACTGAAGAATTTGATGACTACACCCGAGTTTGTTATTTACAAACTTCACTTTGGGCTATTTTGTCATGTAGTCAATCAAGGCTACATCATACTTGAGTGTGCCACCAATAACTCCAAATGGTCCTGCCACATCAAATGCGACCTTACACCAAGGTGTATTCTTAACAATAACAGGACTGACTTGCAAGGGACATGTCACTTGTGATTTGTCACTAAGAACACACATGCAATGTTCACGGACATAGTATTCAATAGCTTTGTCCACTCCGGGCCACCAAAAATCTTCTCCTACTCTACACTTCATAGTGCGAATTTCAGGATGACCTTCAAGGGCCACATTAAGAACTCTTCTGCGCAAGTTCACTGAAACAATTAACTGTCCTGCCCTACGCATTATACCCTCAAAAGTGGACAATTCTTCCCCTACCCTCTGTTGGGAATTAGCACTCATGGGGTATCCTTGTTGTTGGGCCAACCCTTCACAACAAAACCTGCCACATCCTGAAGCTCATTGTCAGCTGACACCGCCCTCCAACCACTCCTACTCTGATAGAGCTCTCTTCATAGTGTTATCAGCTGAACTCGCAACACACACCAACTCAAGGTCATCCAGTGTCTCATTATTCCCCTCACACTCCTTCAGTGATAATCTCGACAGACAATTGCCCACATAATTCGTGACCCCTGTCGCATATTCCAACTTGTAATGAAATTCTTGCAATCGGTATTGCCATTTGGCGATACGCGGGGTAGCTCTTCCACCCCCCTTTGTGGTGAAAAGGTCCACCAACTGTTTGTGATCTGTCCTTAAAACACATTCATTTCCCCACATAAAGTTCTTAAAATGTTTCACTCCCCACCACAAAGCCAAAGCCTCTTTTTCTATTGTAGAATATGTGACTTCAGCTCCCCTCAAAGTTCTGTCAGCAAGAGCGATGGTTTCCATCTTCCCGAATATCAAAATGTCATCTTGGAAGAAAGTGACCCCCTTGGCATCTTTAAACAAATTGTTCATCAATCGCTGGAATACAGCTG
Source organism: Calotriton arnoldi (assembly GCA_963921515.1). Lineage (NCBI taxonomy): Eukaryota > Metazoa > Chordata > Amphibia > Caudata > Salamandridae > Calotriton > Calotriton arnoldi. Next base: position 1,648,078 of record CAWUFW010002027.1, read on the forward strand.
ATGTCGACGCCAGACCAAAAGGCATGTGGACACAGCGATACGGTCCTTCAGGTATGACCGATGTGAGATGTCTAGAATCCCTTTTCAATTCAACCTGGTGGTAGGATGAAGAGACATCCAAAGAAGTGAAGAAACTAGCACCACCCAAAGTTGCCAGCATTTTGTTAATGGTAGGCAGGAGTTGGCGATCCACCCAAATATATCAATTAAGATCCCTCTAATCCACACAGGGCCTTAAGCACTTGTTTGCTTTACGTGCTAACAATATGGGAGCCAGTCATTCGGATCCCTCAATGGGCTCAATTATATCCATAGAACACATCCTCTCCAATTCAACTTTCAATTAATTGCACAAACCTAGTGCCACTTTGCGTACTTTTTGAGCCGTCGCTTTCATGTCATCTATGAGAATTATGCAATGTTGAAAACTCTTGAGTTTTTCCAATTTCTCAGTAAATACCTCAGGATAATTCCTGACCCATTCATCAGCCTTCAACTGTGGCTTGAACTGTGGAGGCTTGCCGTTTGCTGTGCACCATAGGCCTCCTCCATTTTACGTTTAGATAAAACCATATCAGGATGATTGGGGTCCAACACAATCCGAAGTTCTCCTTACTCATTCCAATCCAACAAATTTGCACCTTTCTTGACAATGTTTAGTAGTCCTACGGCAAAATTCCCATAAAATTCTAAGTTGGCATCAAATGTACCCACGACCTCCACTCTCTTGCCACCATGCGCAAAATATTTTATGCAGGATTGATGCACCTGAATGAACCCAAACCCTTCACATTAGAGTGAAAGTGGAGCCGGAATCTGCCATAAATGTAATACCCCTCTCATTCACAGCGATTACACAAGATGGAAGTTTCCTCTTGCGAGACTCAATCATGGATGATATTTCTACAACGCCACTCTCATGCAGACTTGAAGCAGATAACATTAGTATTTCATTACTATCCTCATCAGAGTTTTTAAGGTTTTCAAGGTTTTTAACCGTTTTTAAAGGAGTAGATTTCAGTCCTAAAATAGCTCTGCATACGCGTGCCAAATGCCCTTTCTTACCACATTTGAAACAAGTTTGGTTTACAGCAGAACAGAATTTGGCATTTCCCAAATGAGATTTGCTTCCACAGCGAAAATATAACTTCTCATTCTTCCCACTTCTTGTCTTGAATGACAAAACATCAAAATTACGCAAAACATTAGCATTTGCTCTCTCCATAGGTTGCATTGGATTGTGTTTGGCGTTAAGCTGCTTTACTTTCTGGATTTCTCACAATCATTAATTTCTTTCATGCAAAATTGAAAGTTTCAATGCATCTGGCAAGTTGTAGAGCAGTCTCTAAATCGGGGGTTACAGTGGATAACAGCTTCTCTTGAACTTTCTTGTTGCTAATCCTTTCAATCAATTGATCTCTGATGATTTCATCTTTAAATTCCCTGTACTTGCATGTACCTGCTAGTGTTCTGAGTGCGGCGACAAAATCATCAATTGATTCTCCAGGAATTTGGGAACGTAGGAGAAATTTGTGGCATTCAAATACTGTATTTTTCCTGGGATTAAATCTTTTGTCCATTGTTTTGGTGATAGGTGCATAATCATCAACCATTATTACAGAATCACCATTCTCCCCTACACTCATATGGACACTAAATTCTTCTAAGGGTAGAGTTTTGAATGTACTTTTGCCTTCAGAACCCAAATTGTATACAAGTGCTTTTTTCTTCTTTGATGTGAAAGTATCCCCATCAGTTGCTTCTAGATACGCCTCAAAGGTTTCCTTCTATTGTTGCCATTGTTGTGGAGTAGTTCCTGGTATTTACAGAAAAGGTGGTGGTGCTAATACTCTTTCCATTAAATGAACGTACGTGGGTGAGTTGCTGCCACACTGTACATAAATGAACTTAACACAGTGTTTCTTTTGTTTTGGTAAACTGTAATAGTAAGTTCAAAACAATGATAAATACAAATAAGCGTGTCAGAAATTCCAAAATACTGGTGTGCCTATCACCGAAGTTCAGTTCAGACCTTCCAATTAAAAGGTGCAGGTCGAATTCAAAATGGCTGTCGCGTTGCCACAAAACGATGCGTGTGTTTCTACAAGAATTAGTAGAGAAATAAGACTTCCCCTGGATGAAAGAGATAACACCAACACTTCCACTCACTAGCACACCATACTCATAATACATACACTCTTGTATTCAATAAATGTGTAGAGATCTAAATCTCAGATGTATACCCCAAATCGAGATGTAGTGTTTAACAGTATTTTATTTTTTGATAAAAAAACTCTGTACTCCAGAGTGTTAATAAAACCTCAAAACATATACAAAAATGAATAAAATTCATACATAGTATGCAATATAACACCTAATACAATACACACTAATGTTAAAATCCGGCGAAGAAAACTGCAATAAATCAAATCAACAAACAATGGAAGGAAATATACTAGGGGACCATTTTAGCACAGTTGCACATGAGCTGTTGCATAGGCTGATCCAACATCTAACATCGGATTAAAAGCACTGGTAGGATAACTATTTATTCCTTCCCAGGGTTCCTTATAGCTGGATTCAAGTGGACGCATACTATGCATGAATTTTATTGATTTTTGTATATGTTTTGAGGTTTTATACATCTGAGATTTAGATCTCTACACATTGATTGAATACAAGAGTGTATGTATTATGAGTATGGTGTGCTAGTGAGTGGAAGTGTTGGTGTTATCTCTTTCATCCAGGGGAAGTCTTATTTCTCTACTGGTTTACAGTGCCCTGTTCCCTTGGACAGTGGGGCCACCACTCTAGTTGAATTTCTACAAGAATTAGAGCACACTTTGGGACGATTCCCGATCAGCTAAAATGGCCACTGCAGTGCATGCATAGCGTTTGTCTTTACGGGAGATGGGGCTTATTACTGGGTGCTCTAGTGTGCGCGCATGCGTGTGTTGATGCCGGTCATGGAAATGCTGTATCAGTTGCGCCGTTGAAGGAATTACAACAGCGCTGTGCTCACCCACCTCAGACCAAATTATGGCCTATTCACAGCACGGTGGCCCACACAGCTACTGACAGCGCTACACACAGGCCACTGGCAGAACTGGCCACATTGTGAAACCGCTGGAATCCTGACACGGACCTCCGCAGACTCTCGATACAGCGCAACAGGATCGAAATTGAATAGGGGACACCAAGACCGACAGCTCGTTGCCACTAGAAGTAAGCTACAGGCGCAGAGGTAAAAGCAATAAGTTTTTTCCACTGTCAGTCCAACTCCCCGGTTGCAACTGTCGTTGGAACACCACATAGAGTTCTAAGCAGAGAACTCGTAGAGTAAAATACATTCCAACCATTCCATGCCATCCCATCCTAGCACACATCCCTAAAAACTGTTATAATTGAATCACTGATACTAGAGGTTTAAAGGAAATTAAGAACCTACAACTGTTATAGAATCCTAGCGAGATCAATGTGTTTGAAAATGGTGTGTGGAGAATGAGTTTGAGCTATGGCAAAAAAAGTTAACACCGTGATGGAAAGGTATAAATTCTATTTTCCTGACCATAGAGAGGATGAAGATTTGAAGAATACATTAGCAGTATCTAGTGTACTTGAACTATAACTTATAACCAAGTTTTAGGAAACCTGGAAAATGATGAGAACCTAAAGCAAAATGATTCAGGAGAGACTTTGGGTTTGCACAGAAATTAAATAAAGTGACATTAAGAACATCACCAAAAGTATTGAGCGATCGGAGAAGTTTGTTCAGGAGATCAAGAATAATTCTTGTGTAAACAGCATGAAAAGAATGGAGGCATGCATGGAGGTCAGGAAAGGAAACAATAGAGGGAAGAAGGATTATGAACCCAAGAGAGTAGAAAAGAAGTCTACGGCCACAGTTTCATGTTACCTTTGTGTCAGATTTTACCATGTGTGAAACTTGAAAGTACGTCTTGTCATAGATACAAATTGTAATTGATTGAGGGCGGAGTCACACACCATGGCCTGAGGATGCAGTTGGCTCAAGCTCTTTATTGCCCGCGACGCCCCTGCCGCTCCTGTTTGCCGCACCGGCTGCCATAGGGGTGGGCCCCCTGGATCAGTGGTAACTCTGTGGTGTCTCTGATAACCGTTTCGGGTGCTGAGACGGAATAGAAGGGGTCAAACGGCCCCCTGACGCCAGAGCTTGGTTCAGCCTTCAAGATGGTGGCTCCTCTTTGTTCGCATAGACTGCGGGCGAGCTCTGTGTCAGCAGAGCTCTGGACTTCTGTTTGTTTTTTTGCCTCCATAGTGGGCCGCTGGGAATATGGGCCCCTGTGATACTCTGGCAATTGTTCCTGGAGCCAATGCCCCTTGCGGGAGGGCCACGACAGGACCTCAGCCACGTTCAAGATGGTGGCCCCACTCTAATTGGAGGTGTTGGCCCCAGAAGGCCTCTCCAAATTCTTTGCTTTAGAACGGGCACATAGAGTGCAGATGCAGCTGCCTCGACCTGGGGCCCCGCTGCATCCAGCGGTGGCGCGCCTCTTGCATTTTCGGGAAAGGGAACAGCTCCTGCAGCAGGCATGTGCACATGGCCTCTTTGTTGTGGACAATGATAAGGTGTCCCTATACCCTAATTTCACTCTCCAAGTTCAGACTCGGATGGCGCCATTCCTTGAATGAAAAATTACGTGACTTGGGAATGATTTATTCTTTGCTTTTCCCTGCTCGGCTGTGTGTCCAGGCTGAGGATAAAGTGCATTTTTCATTAACCCGTCTGCGGCCTGGGATTGGCTCAAGCTGTAAGATAAGGGCACTGTGTGTGCCAAGGTGCCAGAGTTGCGGCGGCCTCCGCACCCATGTCGCCAATGATCTTGGCGCAGAGGAGCAACCTGGCCTTCAGCCTCACAGGTGTCGGGATTTTGCTTACATAGCATTGTTTTTATTTTTGTTTTTCGACGGCAGAATGTATGTGGCCGTGGATTTCATTTCCTTGGCATGGTGAGATGTGAACCGCATTAGTGAGAGTGGGTCTGTGGGGGGTCCCTGTAGTCTTCCATTGTTGGTTTGATGTCCAAGGCAGTACATGTTAAATTGCTCAAGTGGAATGTGCGGGGTCTCTCTTTCCCCTCTAAGTGATATAATGTGCTGCCTTTTTTTAAACTGAGGGGAATACAAATTGCGTTTTTGCAAGAGACGAATCTTTACAGAGTCTGAGAATCAGGCCGTCAAGGGGCGTGACTCGGTCAACTATACACCACCACTTATTCTGCTTTTTCGCGCAGTGCTTTTATTGGCTCAGACCCGGGGTCACCTTCCAGTTGCACCGAGCAGCCATAGACCCAGATGGTTGCTATGTCTTGGTATTATGACGATTAGATGGTAGGGATGTTGCGCTACTAAATCTCTACACACCGAACGTCGACCAGCCGGCGTTCTTGTCCGTACTGGCTCCCCTCCTATTGCAGATAGTGCCACATTGGAGGTTTATTGAAACCGATTTGAACTGTGTGGTAGACGTTGACTTGGATAGATCGCATCCCCCCTTGCGCCGTGCGCCGGCGACTAGGTTGGTGGACTCGGCACGCTTGTGGGCGTTACAGTGGGATTTAGTAGAATGTTGGAGAGTATGTAACCCGTATGCTCAAGTGTACTCCTACCTATCGGGGTTGCACAGCCTTGAAGTCCGACTTGACAGGATTTATACCTGTGGAGCTCTGTATGGCAGGGTGGTGGGAACTGAATATCTGGCAAAGACGTACTCCTATCACCCACCTGTATTGTGTACTTTTCAGTGGTCTTTGCCTAGGTCCACTGCCCCTAACTTGTATCTGGACCCTGTGATGCTTGAGGACCAGGCCTTCTGGGTATTGTTGGGTGAGTATGTCTCGAATTACTGACTTGATAATGCAGGTTCAGCCTCATTGGGTGGGAGTTGAATGGGACGCCATGAAGGTGGTGTTTTGGGGTTACTGTTTCTCTAATAAAGTGGGGGTATGGTCCCAGCTGCGTTCCAATATGCAGCACCAGGAAGCAGTAATCAATGGTCTTCTGCGCGGGTTGCAGGGGACTCCAGATGGGAGGAGCTGAGTACCGGAGGAAAGAGAGAAATTGTTTGAGTTGGCCGAACGCCTGCGACATTTTGACTAAAAGATGTATGTGGTCAGGGCTACGTTGACAGGGATAAATCAGGTTGGATGCTGGCAGGGCTTCTCCAGGCAGAGGGTCAGGGCACACTGGAGAGCAGGATGTCTTCACTCAGGACAGGATTAGTGAGGTATTTCTTCGTCACAATTGTGTTTTGTACTCAGCAGATACTGGGTGTAGTGACATGGATATGCTGAGTTATATTGCAGACTCTTTGTCGGTTTCCCTCGGTTCCGAGGTGGCAGATCAGTTGGGGGCGGATATTACTGTATCAGGAGGTACGGAGTGCAATCAAGGACATGGTGAGGGTGAAGGTGCCTGGGCTAGACCGGCTACCTATAGAATTCTACGCTGCTCACGCTTAGGCCCTTGTCCCTAAACTAGTTGCTCTCTTTAATGACTGCTGCCAGCGGAGCCTCCTCCTTTCCTCCCTCCGTGAAGTTGCTATTGTGTCACTTCCAAAGAAAGATTAGGACCAGCTCTTCCTTGACTCCTTCTGCCCACTTTCAATGCTTAACATTGACTACAAGATCTTGAGCAAGGTGTTGGCCACCCGCTTACTGCCCCATGCGTGTTCCCTGGTTCACTTAGATCAGACGGGCTTTATCCCTAAACATAGCACTATGTCTAATATTCGTCAGCTGCTCCTGGCCTTGTACCAACGAGAGTGTTTACAGGTAGGGGCGCTGGTCCTTTTGGTGGACATTAAAAAACATTTGACTCGTTCCGTTGGGAGTTTTTATATGCTCAAAGCAAAAGAGAAAGGTGGACTGGGAACCAATAAAGACCCAGTACCTAGGCTCCGAAAGCACTAATCCAACCAACAAGGGAGGTAATGCTCTTGTCAGAGAGAAAGGAAAGTAGACAAAATGGTGGACAAAGCATGGAGTGGAATATTTTTGGGGGATGAATTCCATTTATTTAAATGGATTAATTCTTGGTGCCCTCACACATCCCTGGGGATGTCATGTTTCATCATCGAACGTAGCTCCTCGTAGGGCTGGCGCTGCAATGCCGTTTGGGCCCCACAAAGGGTAGCTTTAGCGAAGATCTTTTATTGTTCTTGTCATATCATGAAGGGTGCAAGTATGAGGGTGTTGTAAATGTGTGGGGTGGAGTGATAGTGTATTCAAGGGTAAGGAAAAATTAGCTAAAATTGGCTAGGAAATACCAATTTTTTTTTTAAGGTTATGGTTCTCGTGCCAGGATTTTAAAAAAACGGAAATGGATCAAGGCTAATGTAGATGTGTGATGTTCCCAAGTAGCTCTAAGCCCGTACGTGTAGTTAGGTCGGGTGTAGTCAGGTCAACATACAAGGATCCACTGCGCTTCTTTAGGACCTAAAAACTGATAGTCCTACCCCACACCTTAACTGTGATGCATAGTGTAAGTATTCCCACCAAAACAAAATACCTGGTACAATGGTAAAGAAAATTATTGTCCAGCCTGAAAAAGAAAGAGAAGACAATAGACAATGCAAAGTAGTAAGCAAACAATTCATATCTGGTTAAATGTGTCCTCAGGATCGCTTTCCCAGCACACAATATCAGTGTCTCCAATGGTAGACATGTGCATGCTGAGGCTGGCACTAAATAGTTGCCAAATAGTGAAAGAAGTGAAAAACAAACCAGTAAACACAACACAGCAGTAGTGTGGACAGACGTGGTACAACCAACATACAATTAAAAACTGTATAGGTGTCACACACAGTGTTGTAGACGACTGGTAGCCTTATTGGTGGGAACTCGGGGTCTTACCCTCTGGATCGGTCATGAAATGCCCCATGTGTCAAAACAGAGGTTAGCGCATAGCTGCTAACTGTAGGGAAAAGGTAATGACAGTCAAAATGCAGATAAAGCGTAAAGTAAAAAGTATAGAAGGGCCAATGCAATATCTGGGCCCTGGGTATCCCAACTGAGGAAGCCATACTCATGTGGTGCTGGCGCAAGAGATGCGAGAGACCTCCCTCCTTTGCACGCCAGGATCAAGACGGAGCAGAGGAGGCGGCACGTATATGAAGTGCAGCTGATTGAGAGATTGTGCCCAGGTGTGGAGTACGCGGCTGTGACGGCAAGCTACCATTAGATAGCTCGATGAGTCATGTGGGCGCGAGCATGATAGAGGGGGCGTGACCAAGTCGGCAAGAGCCAGAATAGTGAGTGCTTCAAAACAAGTCTCTCAAATGGCAGCCATCTTATAGTGTAGTGAGGGCGGTGTAGCGCAATATATAGTAATTGGTTCGAAAGAAATAAATGCTCACAAAATGAGCATATTGAACGAGAGGAGCCAGGAGTGTATTGACTACAAACCAGCCTCTCCAATGGCGGCCATGTTATAGTGTGGTCAAGGCGCGGGTGTGCAATACATAGCAGTTTTCGTGAATAAAATAAATGCTCATGAAGTGAGCGTGGTGAACTGTATGGGAACAGCAACAAAAGCGATATTGTTGATAGCCTATTATAGATGTAGAGAGTGCAGAAGCTGCGACATGATAGAGGGTACATGATCAATTCAAAAAGAGCCAGGGTAGAAGTGGCTATACGCCAGCCCTAAAAGCGGCCATTTTGTAGTGAGGTGAATGCATGGTAGCACAATGCACGACGATGCCCCGATACATATAGCAATGTGCTTAGCCACAATTGATGCTAGTAAAAGTGGTGCCTAGCACAAAAAAGGTTTCATTGAAGGTTAGTGATGTACCTGAACCCACATTTCTTATGGTGACATTCAGGGATTATCTCTGGTTGTTGTCATTATTGACATCTGGAGGTACGTGTGTCATCCTGAAGAAAACGGATGAGTACATATGGGTAGTGTAGTTAGCACCATAACATGATGGCCCATAAGTAGTGGAGGAGAGTCTGATATAAATTTGTCATTGCAGGATCTCCTAGACAGTTTTAGCCAATTTTTCCTCACCGTTGAATACACTATTACTCCACCCCACACATTTAGGACACCCTCATACTTGCACCCTTCAACATACGGCAGGTACAATAAAAGATCTCCAGTAAAGCGACCCTTCGGGGGGGCTTGTAGGGCATTGCAGTGCTGGCCCTATGAGGAGCTACGCCCGATGATGAAGCATGACATCCTCAAGGATGTGTGAAGACATCCAGAATGAATCCTTAGGATTCCCACTCCATGCTTCGTTCACCATTTATTCGACTTTCCTTTCTCTCTGACAGGAACATACCTCCCTTGTTAATTGGATTAGTTTTCATATGCTACCATGTTTGGCATAGGCCTTGGCCTATCCTTTGTCAAATATATAGACTCGCCTGCTTGCTAGGATCCACACTGGCTCTTTGATATCAGAGGCTTTCTCAGTGGATCGGGGCACCCAACAGGGTTGTCCCTTATCCCTGCTATTAATTGCCCTGGCGCCATTTGCTTGAACAGTTCACTTTGGCCAGCACTAATGTGGTCTGTTCCACACTGATGAATGTACGTACCTCTCTTTATACGCAGATGATCTGTTGTATCTGAGGTGTGAGGACGTTGACTTGAGGGGGCGGTGTCAGCACTATCAGACTTTCACCGGGTCCAGAGATCAACGGGAGTGAGCCCTTCGTCTATCCTCTTTGGGGGCATGTGGTGGAGTGTGAGCTCATTCCCTTGGCTCAGACATTGCGGTGCGAGCACCATACTATCCGATACCTGGGGGTGGCCATTTACCGGTCACCGGCACTGTTGTTTGATGGCAACTATGGCCCAGCTCTTGCTGGTTTGAGATGGTCGGTGGCCTTCTGGACAACATTGTTGCTTTTGTGAGTGGCAGGGTTGCTGTCTCCAAGATGGTTGTCCTGCCCTGTCTCCTTTGTCCGTTGCCCTCCTGTTAGAGCTGCACCAGACGTTTTTCTGGGAACTCAACAGTATCTTGTTGTTGTTATACGGGGGCACCTCGCGGCGCCATGTGGCGTTCTGGAAGTTGCACCTCACAGTGCTGGAGGGTGGCTTGGCGGCCCCGACCAGGAACTGCATTATGTTGCAGCACAATTACAATGGGTGGCTCGATGGAGGTCTTGTCTCTGGGATGATGTAGGTACCCGAGAGGGTGGCTCCCTGTCCAAGGAGTTGTTGACCAGGGTCTTTCTAATAACTGCTCCTCCCGCTAGTGTTCGGAATTCAAATGTGCTAATTAGAACAGCATGTTAAGTTTGGCCAGGGCTCTTAAGAGAAGGCATACTATGACGCCGTATGCGGGTGAATTTCCACTCCTGGTTGCTTGAAGTTGGGGGCGACGGGGGTGGGGTGAGGCTGGGCGCATCTACATCAATGGACCACAGCTGGGGTAATGGTATTGGGTGATCTTTTTACAGGAGATGTTATGTCCCTTTTTGGCACTTTAGGAGACTTGTGACCTCCCTGCAGTGCATTTTTTGCTACATGGCGTGCTGATATACGTAATACGCGAGTGGTGGGGTTCTTTCTGGGGCGGCAGAACCACCGGAGCACGACTGTCTCTGCCTTCTTTTTCTCATTACGGGGTGGACAAAAGCAGTGACACTGCTATATAGAGCTCTCCTGCAGGGGTCCGGCTAGACCTTAGAGAGCTCCGATCGCGCTGGAGGCGGACCTAGGGTCGACGTTTTCTGATTGGGTCTGGAGGAGGGTTCTGGAATGCACCCCTAGGGTGTCCTGGAATGCTAGCTTCAAACTTATCCAATTTTACTATATACATCAAGCTTACCTCAACCTCCGGCACATACACGCTATGTTCCCAGCCACGACGTTGGAGTTCCCTAGATGTTTTGCAGAGGATGCTGGCTTTTTCCATATGACACGGTCTTGCTCGCTGTATTGGGATTTGGTCCTCCAGCTAGTCCATAGAGCCACTTACCGGGAATTTATGCTTAGTCCACAGTTGTGTTTACTGGGCCTCCACAACCGAGCCGCAGCCTGGAAGGCTACAGATGGATTTCTGGATCAGACCTTCATTCTTGCTCACAGACAATTAACTATGAGTTGGAATTCCGCTCGAGGCCTAGATATATATATATATAGATGGGGCTTAGAGCTGGTGAGGTGGGCAAAATGTGAGAGAGAGACGATTCGCAGGGAGGAGGCCAGAGGAATGCGGAAGATGCTGATTCTGACTACGTGGGATGCCATATTGATGGCCTGTCCCTGAGTGGACCGTTGGGGTCGTCATATTTTGGTTGAGCCACTTTCAGATGCCCCCTCACCCACTGCTGACCCGCGGAGCACGATGTCGTCCCTGGTGGGCCATCTTTGAGGAAAGCTGGTTATTATGGCGGACCTAGCTCTGTGTGTATATGTATGTATGGATGTGTCAGAAGATGGATGGGTGACTGTATAACTATGCTGAAGAATGGCGTGATGGCTCTGTAGGATTTCAGGGGCCATTTCCGCGGGCTCACACCTCTCCTTATTTGCAATAGTGGTTCTGGTATTACTGATCTCTCCAATTGTTATGTATACTGACTTTTGTACGCTCTGCCTGATGATTATTTTGTATTGTTTTCTTTTCTTTGCAATGCTATGCTGGATTGCAATATTATTTAAAAAAAAAATTTTTTTTAATTGTAATTGATTAAATAAAAAAGGGATTTTTAAGGCTGGCATAGGAAACAAGATTGAGTGGATTACAAAGGACAATTTGGACATGGATAATTTAAATCTCAATGTGGTTCTCTATGCGAGTGGAAAAAGACAATAATGTTTCCTAAGTGTACAGGTGGAGGGAGTGGATGTTGGGATGATGGTGGATTTTTGTGCCATGTTAAGCATTGCTGACAAGTCTTTGATATTACAAACATGGGGAGAAAAAACTTTGATAATTCAGGTTGTTCAACTGATTGGTTATACAGGACATAAAATTGACTCTGCCAGCCGGACAAATCCTCAGGATCGGTTTGAGGTTCAATAATGTCCACCTCTCGAGAGCCTCAATTCTGTATTGCTATAATAGCACAGAATTGTGAGGTGATCAAGTGAGGGAAGGATGTGGGAAGAGAACAGCTGGGAAGGAGACCCGAAGACAGAATTAAAAAAAAAGAATTCATGAGAGTTCCTCCATCTCACTTTACACATATACGTATACATAATCTTGACCCTCCTTAATTACCTGAAAAGTAAAGGACCAGACTTTTGTTCTTATAGGAAAGGGTATTACCGGTAGTCCTGTCCCAATATACTCCTAATGATGCTTCTCTGCAATAGCACCAGCTTAAGAGAGAACATTAATCATCTTTTTATTTTGAGACCTTAAAAGTAGCCTCTAACCATGAAGCGCTGTATTAGTGGTCTACACCATACACACCATAGAAGCGAGGAAGCCTCGCATCACAGGGGAAAAGATAACCCAAGGACTCTTGATCACCTCCGTTAAAACATCAAAGTAAACAGTGCAAGTGATATCTCAATCCATTTTGTAACAGCGTTTATTTCCATCAACAGCGCTCAAACAATGCAAATAAGAATTCCAAATGATTAAGGGGGCGTGGCTTGCCTGCATCCAAGATGGCCGAGATGTAGAAAAGCTCCAGCAGACGCTGTAGTTTAACTCCCTCAACATCCGCTACCATTATCCGACCAAAGCTCTGGCCGCCAAAAACGAAACCCCCCGGTGGTGCTGCATCTTCCGTTGCCCGGCAACCTGCAATCGACGGCCGCGACCCGCCCGAAATCAGCCGTGCATCCTGGACCGCAGCGAGGTGGGAGCATCGGCCGTGGCGCCGAGTGGTTCTCCGTAGCGTACAGTGGAGATTGGGCAGCCGAGGCGAGCAAGGAATAGCGGTGAGCTATCCGACGGATCCGCCCGTTGTGGGTCCCCCCAGAGGCGTGAGAGCGGCTGAGGCTCGACTGCCAGGGATCGGCGGCCGCGGTCCGGCGGGGCTCGGCTTGAGTCCCGGACGGCCGCATGGAGGGAGCATCGGCCGCGGAGTCGCGTGGCGCTCCGTGATGTACTGCGGGGCCCGGGCGCTCAGGAAGAGCAGCTAATAGGGGTGAGGCGTCGCCATAGATCCGTCTGGTGCGAGTCCCCCTGACGGCGTGGGGTCTATTGGAGCTCGGCCGCAGTGATCGGAGGATGCGGCCCGACGGGGCTCGGCCCTGCGCCCGAGCTATCACGAGGTGGAAGCTTTGACCTATCTGTGGCGCGCGGGCTGCTGCGCAAAGGCGATGGAGCTGACCGTGGAGCCAGCTGATTGAGGGCCCAGGGAGGCTGTAATTACCCCTGAAAGTGGGACGGGACGGCCATCTTGTAACGGGCCCCGGCTCTGGAGGTACAGGCTTGACTGCGCTGGAGGCCTACACGAATAAACTTTGGCAGTATCCCGCATATCCGAGGCTCAGAGGTGAGACGCGGGGGTGGACGCCCTCTTCCCCTCCCCCCGCTGCGCTGCTGCTACTTTGGCTTTGGGTTGCCTAAGTGAGAATCAGAGGCATTTAGAAGTCCATTACAAGACCTCGTCATCCCCTGAGAGCAGATCGAGCTCGACTACGCCTCGACTGCTAAAGACTGGTTGTGACTATGGCCTCAACTAAGGGCTCTAAGCCGCCCCCTGCGGCTAGACTAGCCAAATATGCCCACACCAGATCGGAAGGCGCAGAGGGACACAAAGGGTCCCCCGACTCAAACTCCCAACCTGCAGAGGAGGCGCTGACCTTAATAAACATGATGGCAGCGATGCAGGGTGTCCGAACGGCGCTGGAGGCCAAAATAGATACGGTGGCTACCGAAATGACGCTTATCCGTGCCGATCTACGAAACATGGGAGACAGAGTTAAGTCCAACGAAGATTCCATATCTACCCTCCAGCAGTCCCGAAAAGAGCTGGAATCCACAGTTAAGCGCCTCCAAACGCAAACATCAGATATGGCATCTAGACTGGAAGACTATGAAGGGCGGGCACGCCGCAACAATGTTCGAATCTTAGGGTGTTCCGGAACGAGCGGAGGGACCGGCAGCGGATTTATTCGTCGAGGACCTGGTTCAGAAGCATCTGCAGCCCCGCTCCCTCTCGCGCTTCTTCTCGGTGGAACGCGCCCACAGAGTGCCCGGGGGCCCACCCAAGCCGGGTGCGCCGCCGCGTCCTATCCTGGCTAGAATATTTAACTTTCGAGATCGAGATGCCATCTTGCAAGCGGCCAGAACTGCCCCACCACTCAAATGGGAAAACTCCACCATTACCTTCTTTCCCGACTTCACCTACAGGGTTCAACTTCAGCGCCGGTCCTTTCTAGAGGTGAAACGGGCACTTAGGGAACATAGCTTGAAATATGCTATGCTTTTCCCGGCAAAGCTCCGAGTACAGGAAGGTACCAAATCGCTGTTTTTCACGTCTCCGGACGACACCTGGGACTGGTTGGAGCAGTGGCGTGCACGCAACAAACCAGGGAACTCTTCGCCACGGGGTGACCCGCATCGAGAGGCGGAGTAGATAACTAGACTCAACTCACCCGAAACAGGAGAACGACTAACAGAATCGTGTACCAGCAAGTATTAACTCAAGCTAATATAACACTGCAATGTGACATTAATGGACGCCATTTGGTGAGGTATATTGCGATCACCTGAGACCTAGTCAGGTATCAATGGTGGCGGTTCCCGTAGTCATCGGTGGGGGCGGGGGGACGGTGAGAAGGGACGCATTAAGTGACACAGAGAGGGGTGTCTGTAGCGGAGGGGTCGAGATGTGAATAATGTTTCACTTTTCCTTAAGTTGGGCGGATCGTCAGAATATGAGTAGAGGGAGTAACTTAACGCTTTGCAGGCTTGAGATGTATAGGCTGAGTAGCGTTCCCCTACACACAGCATGTTTTGTTTTGGGTTTACAGGCACTCTGCAACTTTGGGGGTGGGCAGTTCTAAGTCCACGGTGCAGGGAGGCAGGGAGGGGGTATTGTTTCAGAGATTGTTTGATGTGTTTTTCTTTTGATCATTCTTCTTTCATTGAGCAATGCTTTCCAGAAGATCGTTGTTGACACATTACTTCAGATGGGCCCTATTGTGGCGATGAGAAATATGTGCATAAGGGCTGCTAATTATGTTTTCTTTCGGACTCAGCGGGGCTTCGTGCCTCGGGGGACTAATGGGAGACCGGAGATGTTTCTAAGGGACGAGAGGATAAGAATGCTTTGTGATCTCCGCCAGTATGAGTGTAGTTGACCCTGATGGCCCAATACTGAGCCGCTTTAAAATTCTTTCCTGGAACATCAATGGTCTTGGGGATCGAATTAAGAGGAGCATTGTCCTGCAGTATCTGAAAAGGCAGGCTCCTGATTTGATCCTTCTTCAAGAGACGCATATCCAAGGGACCAGCTATTGTGCACTTAATAGATGGGGATACAGACTGGTTGCGCACTCTGGCTACACACGAGGCTCTAGGGGAGTGGGTATTTTAGTGCGGGGCACCTTCCCTTTCCAAATTCAGAAAGTGCTGCATGACCCCCTGGGGCGATTTGTTTCTGTCTCCGGACGATGGGAGGGAAGGGTCCTCAATGTGACATCCCTATACATTCCCCCCAAACTCCACTCCATCACTTTGAAGGAGCTGGGAGCGCACCTACTGCGACTGCCCGAGGGTGACCTGATTGTGGGTGCGGACTGCAATGCGGCTTTGAATGGCTCTTTGGATCGCTCACCTCCCCGTGCGACTGAGGCGAATGGGAAGCTCTTGTCTGAATTTTTGATGGCCCTAGGCATTGTGGATGTGTGGCGTGTCTGTCATCCCGCTGAGAGGCGATATACATTTCATTCTGGAGTGCATGGCAGCCTCTCTCGTATTGATTACCTCTTTTGTGGCTCCGATAGACTCCCTTGGATCAGTAATCACTCCTTTCTCCCTAGGGGAATCTCCGATCATTCGCCAATTGTCGCCCACTATGGCGGCACACCCCCAGCGAACTACCGGGATATGGTCCTCAGTCCTTGGTACCTTAAAAATCCTGAGATACGCGCCAAATTGACTGAGGCTACTACACAATACTTTGCCGAGAATGATGGTTCGGTCCAATCCGATGTGGTACTTTGGGAGGCCTATAAGACAGTGGTGCGGGGATGTGGGGTTGCGGCAGTGGCAGGGAGCAAGAAAGAAAAGCGAAAACAATTAGAACACATAGAGGTAGAGATGGCAGCATTGGAACACGATCTAATTTCCACACCGTCGCAAGAGAACTCCCATAAACTAGCCGTAAAGCAAAAGGAGTATAGAGATATTGCAGACGACGCGGCTCAAAAAAGCCATAAGGCCACACAACATAAATTATATGATATTGGAGACAAGGCCAGCAAATTGTTGGCCTGGTTAGATAAAAGAGACCAGGCGGATCGCCGAAATCACAGATACACATGGGACCCGCCACTGCGACGGGACGAATATTGCTGGAGCCTTGGCTTCCCACTTTAAACTTGTCTATTCCCCTGCGTCTGCGGCTACACAGGCTGAGGCGGCGGAACTGCTGAGAACTTTGCCAAGTTTGAGTTTACTGGAGGGCCAAGACCTAGATAGTGAGCTAACAGCGGAGGAGGTCGCAAAGGCCATCTCCTCCCTACAGTCTGGAAAGGCCATGGGCCCTAGTGGACTTCCAATTGAGCTATACAAATGTGTGAAGTCGATCATTTCTCCTTACCTGCTGCGCATGTATAATGCCAGCACTCAAGAGGGAATCCTTCCAGCTACGCAGCGACTGGCTAGCATCGCTGTCATCCACAAGAAGGGCAAACCACCGGATTGTTGCTCATCATATCGACCCATCTCCCTCCTGGACCCCGAGATTAAAATCCTAGCAAAAATCTTAGCCACTCGGATTTCACCTCTCCTCCACAAGCTGATTCATTCAGATCAAAATGGATTCATGCCAACGAAAAACACGGCATTAAATATACGTCGCCTACAGGGGGTCCTGGGTCGCACGCCTACCATACAAGAAGATTCGATCATAATGTCACTAGATGCCAAAATGGCATTCGATTTGATAGAGTGGCCCTTCCTTTTCGCCGCGCTCGAGCGCTATGGGTTCGGCAAACGCTTTCTATCCTGGGTGCGCCTTCTCTACTCCAAACCCTTGGCGAGAGTCGCGGTCAATGGTAAGAGATCAGTGGTCTTTGAATTGGGGCGGGGTACACGGCAGGGGTGCCCCCTGTCCCCCTGTTGTTCGCTCTGGCGCTCGAGCCTCTAGCGGTCTGGCTTAGAGGAGATCCGACACTCCGAGGGCTGCATTGGGCGCCGGAGTGGGAGGACAGGGTGTCACTCTATGCAGACGATATCCTGCTTTATTTAGCAAAACCGCGGTCCTCAATTCACTATGCTCTTCGTATTTTCACTCTATTCCAGAAATACTCGGGCTATACCATCAACTGGGCTAAGTCCCTGATCTACGTCCTTAGTGGCCCCCCTCCCAGACTCCCACCGGGCTGTGAGGCTAAAATTGTGACCGAGGGCTTCCAATACTTAGGCATTTACATAACAACGGACGTCGAGCTCTTTTATCAGCGAAATTTGCTGCCGCCCTTGCCACGCCTCAGGGCGGATGTGCGCCACTGGCAGACCCTTCCGCTGACACTTCTCGGAAGGGCAGCCCTATTTAAAATGATGGCGCTCCCCCGTTTCTTGTACGCACTGCAAAATACACCACATCTGGTCCCGCCCCAGTACTTCACTTCCATAGAATCTGAAGTTCGTACTCTATTATGGGGTGCTGGGTCTCCGCGCATTGCACTTCCTAAGCTAATGAGGAGTTGGTACGACGGGGGCATCGCGCTACCAGATATTAGATCCTACTACTGGGCATCCCAACTGATTGTTCTCAATCACTGGATGCACCGACCGGTCACAGACCCAGCATATCAGATGGATCGATATAACATGCAGCCAGGCACATGTCTGAGAGCGCTTTACGGAGGGAGAAAACTGGAACCAATACTCACGCCAACTGTGACGACGATCTCCATATGGCATGCGGCTAACTCGGCCCTTGGTTGGAAGGGGCGGTTGACACGCGCTACACCACTGTTTGATTCGGCAAGACTGGGGTCGTTATGGCGACTACCCGGGTTTGATAAATGGGATTTGATTGGGTTGTCAAAACTAGGAGATCTCTGGGTCGACGGGGGAGTGGTGCCATTCGGGGAGTTGCAATAGAAGTATCACCTGCACCAGAATGAGACCTTCCGCTACCTTCAGGTGTGGAGTGCCTTGTCCAAAGCGCTTCCTAAAGGAACTGACCTACCCTCCTCCTCACCCTTGGAGGACAGACTTTTGGATAGCTACCTTCCAGAAAAGGCTATCTCGTTGACGTATCGCAAAATCCTTAACAACTCACCTGAAGTCTTGGATAAACTTCGTGCTAAATGGTGCACAGATGTTGGTGACATCGATGATGAGGAATGGAAGGAGGCGCTAGCCTCGCCCCGCGAAGTGGCGATCCGATCTCGCTTTAAACTTATCCAACTAAAGGTACTCCATAGAGTTTACTATACAAGCTCGGTTTTGGTAAAAATGGGCCGACTGGCTTCGCCCATGTGTCCTCGCGGATGCGGGCAGGTGGGCACTTATCTGCACCAATGGTGGGAGTGCCCTGTTCTTCGGAGGTATTGGGGGAAGATCTTTTCTATTTTATCCCTTGTCTGCGATAAAGAGATTGAACCCACGCCAAGGCTATGTTTGTTGAATATATGGGAACCTACCGATTTAACTAGGATGGAATGTCTGTGGATCTCGCTGGGTTGTGTAGTTGCCAAGCGTAACATAGCGAGAACGTGGAATGGAGCAATAGCACTGAAAAGTTCTGACTGGGAGACTGATATGGACTGGTGCATGCAGGCTGAAAGGGCGGTTTATGAAGGTAGAGGCTGCCCAGGCAAATGGACGAAGATTTGGACACCCTGGAACGATCATAGGGGTGGGCTGTGTACTCCGTTTAGAGAGACGCCTCTCCTTGACGGAGATGCCGATGAATAAGGGACTGCTTTCCCCCGAGCTCAATGTAACAACGAAAGCCCCGATAAAAACACGGCCTCACCACATATCTTAAGAAAATTTGACTTTACGTTCGGTCATTGAAGATGATGTCATTTTTGCTTTATTCTCTGATAATTGCTCTTACTGTAAAGGAATGATTGATTATGATTTTGTTTGTTTTGTGTTTTAAAATTTAATAAAGAGATTTAAAAAAAAAAAAGAATTCCAAATGATTAGTGAACCAAGTAACTTCGTTACTGACACAGAGCCTCGGTCCAAAGTCAATTTGGGCCAAACCATAAGCACACTGCGCGGGGTACACAGAATGTAGATAGCACCTCTCCATGACTGCTGGAACCAGAATTTGTTCCCCTGGCTCCTATGGCGCGGAAGAGGCGCTCCCGCTGTGCTTTTAACCGTCTGAATGACGGCACAGAAACTCGTTGTGCACGCCGATGTCCAAGAACAAACAAGGAGGCAGAAGCTAACTGAACTGGGTATAGAATGGTGCAAGTGCACCCTTACCACTCCTGCCGGGGCCGTCTGGGACCTTTCTCCGATATTGCTGTATCCCAAGGAATAATCGGCAGCGTGATGTGGGCAGAGGTGATTTTGCCTTGCCATCACTATGCTGTCGGCATAGCTGCATCCAAGCAGGCACTCCCTGAGCAACATGGGGTTTATAGTTCATGCTGCAACGAACAAAAAATAGATATGCTGTGATTAAACTACCCTCTACAAGGGCAATTGTTCGTGAAGGGGCCTCAGTAATATTATGTTTCTCATTGTCCTCTCTGCACCACCGTGCACCTAACCACTCTAACACATATGCATACTGGGTAAGTTCACACCCCTGTGTTACACATCTGTTTTGTGCCGATTGTTTGTTACTGACAGTGTTCACGGCATTAACCAACTTTACTCGCTTGCTGAGTATGTCAAACTCGCTGGAATATTTTTGCTCAGCTATTGAATCTTCTGGGAGGAGAACAAGAGGGAAGATTTATGTCACAAGAAAAGGTGATTCTATACTTGATTGGCCACACCAGCAAGAGATGGATATCAGGTTTGATCCTAATGCCACACCACCTATGTATAGGATTTATTAGAGAGGATGATAATCAATTTGAATCCTTACTTAAAAGCAATTTTCCATGCCCAACTTATCAGAGCATATGACTCTCTTAAATATTTAGGGGTCTAGATTTATCACTCCTCGACTAACCTTATAGACGGCAACTTGGGTAGGGCGATCGCCAACGCTAGGGCTACACTCCCGTTCTGGATCAATCTACCATTATCTTCCATTGGCCGGATAGCCATATCCAAGATGCTTTTACTTCCCAGGCTTCTTTACTTTTTTACAGTTCTCCCTTATAGGTTGCCCCAGAAAATATTCCAGGACCTGCGGACGCTGTTTGTCTCCCTGATATGGGGCGGTTCCAGGAGAAGGGTAGCACTTTCGAAGCTACATCTTCCTATATCGGAGGGTGGACTTGGAGCACCCAACTACAAACTATATTACGCAGCTGCGCAGCTCCAATGGCCTATGCGTTGGCTTGCAAAAAAAAATTAAAAATGTATCCGAACGGGACGCTTGGTCAATAACACTAAAGCAGCCAGCCTTACTTGAATTGCTGTCAGGGTCCAAAACACCACCACAAAGGAAACACAGATGTATCTTGATGTTGGAAGCCCGTAGTGCTTGGACGAGATATGTATTGCCCAGTCGACGACCGCCACCTTATGCTCCGGATCTCCCCCTCGAGACGATACCGGGTGCATATACTCGCCTAAAGCGCCCTGAACTGGCTGAATGGCGGGCGGCCGGTCTGGCAACGTGAGTAGATTTGTTCACATATTCAACCCTATGTGACTTTGACACCCTGATGGACGATTACGGTGTGTTGCCAGGATCTTTCCTCCTATATGCAACACTAACGCAACAGGCCTCACGAATTTGGGGGGACATAAACACTGTGCCCACAACCTCGGAAGCCCTACAGACCCGAAGCCCTACAGACATTACTGACACACGGGGCAGGCAGGAAAGCTATCACAGCCATTTACAATTCCCTTAGAGCAGACACGGCCCCCTCGCTAACTCCATTACGTGAATTCTGGAACACAGCACTATCCATCGAAATCACCGACAAACAGTGGGCGCAATGTGTGGGAATTCCAAAGATTATATCCACAAATGGCAGATTAAAATTTACCCAATTCAATTATTTGCATCATATATATTTAACCCCGCATAAATTGGCACATATGTACCCAACATCTACAGATATTGGCCCTAGATGCCAGAACTCGGACGCCACCTTTTTACATATGGTCTGGTCATGTTCTCAACTTGTGTCATTTTGGAGAGAGGTCTCGGAAATATTAACAGCAGCAACGGGAACTCCAATTGCAGCCCAGGGTGCACATTTCCTGCTCGGCATTACGAAACGTAATGCATGCCGCAAGATCCTCAACAAGTTCCTAGACTTAGCACTGGTCTTGGCTAAACGCACACTAGCTATGGCCTGGAAATCAGTGGGCCCCTCCATCCAAGTTTGGTTGGTGGCCCTCCGCCAGGCCTTGGTGGCCGAACACGAAATACAGGTTTCCCAGACTCCACGACTGCCATCTAGGGCTCAACCTACAGACTGGTGACACTATTTGTCCACCATAGAATCCAAATATAGCGGGACACACACCAATTCGTAATACGCCAGCGGTATTACAACCATAGCTCGTTGGACCACCTAGAAGAGTACATATATATATACGCGCTTTATCAAGGGAAACATCCTTCCGTGTGCGTACACACTCTGCAAACGGAGTCAGATCGTCTTTAACTTTGTCCAGGCCCCGACACATCTAGTCTATTGTGTGGAAATTAGACTGAGCAATCTCCTCCCCTCTCACCATCGAAGTTAACACCTGCTCATATACCTCGCAGTATTCATTATTAGCGTGCTGTACAGATAGCGGTTTCATATGTATAGTAACCACCGAACAGGCACACCAGTTATGAGGGATAATGTTTGATAGCACGACTTGGTATAGCTTTTATGTTAAAAATATTTCGGAAAGATTTCGACAAGGATCAATGTTGCTGGTACATTATTATTATTTTGTACATGATCTGTCGCCCCCACCATGTGGGCACGAAAATGCAAATTGAAATGAACAAAATATGTATCCTACTATGGTTTATATATTGTTGTAAGTTTGATTGCAATATTTAATAAACATTATTCAAAGAAAAATATAATAATTTTCCAAATGTATTCAAGGAGAAATTATGGAAATATGTTGGTTTCAAAGGTAAAATCATATTCAAAGATAGTGCTATGCCGGCTCGGCATAGAGTTCATAATGTGCCACATATCATTAGAGGTTGAACGGGAGGTTGGGGATATGTGTTTAGAATGGATCATTGAACCAATAGAATTGTCATCATGGTTTTCTCCATAGGTGATTTAATTTAAGAATTCAAGATAATTAAGATTATGCGTAGACCTAAGAAGCCTTATGAGGATTGATGGGCACCCCTTCCACAATCTGCATGAGTTAGTGTCTATGCTTGCGAGTGCACCTGTGTTTTTCACCAATAAGTTGGCAAGTGCCTATCATCAGGTGGAACTGAAGATGGAATTGAAACGTTTGACAGCTTTTGTCATTCTAGAGGGAATTTTCCAGTTTTGTAGTATGCTCTTTGGCTTGGCGAGTGCCGCATCAGTCTTTCAGCATTTGATGAATGAAAAATTGAGAGCTGTGACCAGTGTGGTGGCTTTTCAAGATTTATTTATTTTATTTTTATTTTAAAGGTTTTATATAGCGCTGGCTAGACCCGGAGGTATCAGAGCGCTTTACATGAGTATCAGACCATAGTTGCAGGTTACATCGTTATAAACGTTACACAGTTGTTAGAGCATGGCAACATAGTTACATGTAAGGTCGAGATAGACAATAAGGACATATACGTAAGGGAAAAAGCAGGCAAGGGGAGAGATTCAGGGGAGGGGGGTAGGAGCAGGGAAGTAGACAGAGAATGAAGGAGGGAAAGAGGAGGGGAGGGTGAGAGACAACAGCGTGGAAAGAGGAGGGGGAGGGTGACGGGGACCCAAACCGGTAGACGAGTCAAAGCTACGTCCAAAGTCCAGTAAGCTGTGATCCCAGGGGAAGTGGTATCATTTCCCCATCTCGGTTGCGAGAGGTTCCCTTTACGCAGTGGACTCTCTCAGAGGGGTCTCTGAGACTCCAAGGCCTACATACTGGATCCTTCCCCAAAAAGGGGAGAGGGAGTGCTTTGGCAAGGGGTGCAGTACCATACCTCAACTGTGAGTGGCTCCCTTGGCGCTGTGGACTCTCTCAGCGGGTTCGCTGAGACTCCAGAGTATAAATATTGGATCTTTCCCCAACAAGGGGAGAAGGAGTGCTTAGTCAAAGGGAACGAAGGACAGGGGGCTGGGTGGTGAAGCAGGCAAGGGGAGGGATGCAGGGGAGAGGGGATAGGAGCAAAGGAAGTAGACAAAGAAAAGAGTACTAAATGGGAACAAACAACATCAGTTTGGGGAATAGACTGTTTTCTCTCTGTGGCCATGAGTTTGCCCGATCACTAAGGTAAAAACCTAGCACAGGCCATTCCAGAAGCTTGTGTTTCCAGGTCCATCTCTCTCTCGTGTCTACCGAATCGACGTCTTGTTGGAGCGTGGGCATGCGAGTGGTCAGATCTGTCCGGAGCTGGTCGATGGAGGCTTTCATGTCTTGATTTAGCTCAGCGCGGAGTTCAGCCTTAAAATCGCGCAAGAGGATAATAAGTCATCTTTGGTGAGGGCCATGACGCTCGTAGACTCCCCTTGGTCAAGCAGCTGTCGTTTGTCTGAGGGGGTGGAAGAAGCTGGTGACCTTGGGTGGAGGTGGTGTCTTCTTTGGCGACATAAGTGTGGGCTCCTCTGCGCCCTGCGTGCTGTGTGTGGTGGCAGCAGTGACGCAGAGCAGGAATGTCTATATATATCGTAGTGGGCACCTTCAGTGTAAGCTGGCGACATGGAGGCTTTGTAGGTCCTTCATGCCCTGTTCGGCGGCATGGTGCTGCAGGAAGCGGATGGGGAATCCCCCCTGCTGAGAGCTTCAGGTAGGCAGAGCCACATCAAAGGGTTCGTATAGCCCAGGGGGGTATCAGCAGGTATACATGTCCGTGCAGGAGGGGTGCACTCATGTTGGCTATATCTGAAACCCCTCGTTTTGCGAGCCTCTTTTCCCTCAACTGCTCACTTAATTATGGGCCGCCATCTTATGATCAGGCAAGGTCAGGCGCGGGGCCAATGAGCGCCGAGGTTTTGCCTGTGCGCCTTGTGAATCAAATCTCCTGGTATGCCGCCGTTTCAGCTACCCGCCTTGGCCCCCCGCTACCATTTTAATGCTCTTGGCCGTGATGGCACTGCTCCTTCGGGGCTCTTCCAGCCCCGAGCTCCCCCTGTGTCTGTAGCGCTATGCGGCGTTCGCTTACCGCATCAGAAGTAATGGGCTGCAGCAGGTTCGTATGGCCGCGGTCTTGGGCACCAGCAGCAGTTGATCTCTTGTGGGGGGAGAGCTCGCGGCGGACCGCTGATCCGATATCGTCAGGCGGCCGCCATTTTGTGTGATCTCGCGGACAGCCCCGGCGAGTCCAAGCAGTCTCACCGTATCGTGGAGACGCGGTCGCAGAGCCCCCACGTCTTCCCCAACAGCTCAGGAGTCGATATCTCCTATCTGGGGTGATTTTGGCGTGTGCAGCAAGCCTCTAATCACTCAATTCTCCGACATGGAGCCGAGACGGATCCCATCCCGTACCCTCCAGGCCACGCCCACTATCTAAGATGACATTCTTGTCTTTGGGAGAGATATGTAGGAACATGATTAGAACTTGTCTCGTGTGAATTAGAAAAATGGTTTGACATTGAAAACAGAGCAATGTGTGTTTAGCTATTCCACTATATTTGGGGCACGAGATAGCAAAGGTGGAGATCAAACCAAAAGAACCACGTCCAAGCAATTGTCAGTGCTCCAGTTCTGCAGTCAAAGGAACAATTGTTATCCTTTCTTGGATTAATGTAATTCTATACAACGGCTGTAGAGAATTATGCTACCAAGGTCAACCCTTTACATATTTTGTTGAAAAGAAAATGAATGGGAAAGGAATAAATGAAAGTTTTTGAGGAGCTAAAGAATTAAATGATGTGTGTTCCTACATGAGGTCTTTTAAGATGGGCAAGGAGTGCATGGTAGCAGTTGATGCAAGCAATTTTGTTTTTGAAGCTGTAGTGCTTCAACTGAAGAAGATGAATGAATCAGTGGTATCGTAGACCTCAAAGACATTGAAGGAATCTGACGCACTTACTCTGAAAAGGAGCTGCTCACATGTATACTTGGGCTGCGGAGCATTTTATGCAATTCTTGTGAGGCACATAATTTATCATTAGGAAAGAGCACAAACCAATTGTTACTATGTTACCCCAGGGGAGTGGCAAATCATTAAAGGCTCGGTTAGCACCTTTGGCTGCTAAGCTCCAGGTGTATCAGTTTTGCATTGAGTATGTGTTTGGTAAATCTAATGTTTATGCAGATTGCATGTCTCACTTACTGATTGAGTCAGGGAATTAAGGTGATGATAAGGAAGAATGTGAAGTTGCTTTTACTATAGGGGATGTCAATGCTTGGACTAAGGGGAAAAGCCAAAAAGCTACTATAAATGTTGATCCTGGACTATTTAATTAAAGGATGGCTTCAAGACTCCAAACTTATAGGTGTTTTCAGTACATTTTTTAAGGTTAAAGACGAGTTGATGGAAAGCAAAGTAATTCTGATTCATTGAGGTAAAGTAGTTTGATGTGAGGGGCATATGGGAATGTCAGACACCAAAAGAAGGATTTGGGAGTTTTATTGGTGGCCTGGCATGGACAAGTGTGTGGATGGATGGGTATGTGACTATACTTTTTGTGGAGGGAGTGATAAGTCAGCCAAACTAGTAGGCATTGACGCGTTGGGCCCCTTTAGTGTGATCTTGAGGAGAGTAGCATATGCGTTTGTCCTGGTGGACTAAAGAGTTAGAGGTCAAGATGACACAGAAGGTCACTTCAGATGCAGATGTAGTGACTACATTTTTGGAGGATGTGTTCTATCAGGGCCGGCTCTAGGGCGGTGCAACTGGTGCCACCACACCAGGTGCTTACTTGAGGTAAGGGTGCCATGCTTCCAAGTATATTGTCATTTTAAAAACACCTGCTGTCACATTCCTTGCCTCCAAAACGTCAAGATAACTCAATGTTCTTACTCAAGAGAGACCAGAGTTTTGTGTAGTGGAAGTTTTGACTCATCGTAAGGTAGCGCAGAGGGTCAATAAGCCTGCTGCAAAGAACGTGTACCATGCAGATTATAAAGTGCATATAATATAAGAGGTCAGTAGGTTACTGCTTTTGTCAGAGAGATTCTTTTGTTACTTGAAGTTTATAAGATAAAATCCTAATATCGACCAGTGAGTTATTAACTGTCATTAAAGAGCTGCATGGAAACTGCAAGGTATATATTAGAGCTATATGTTTTTTTGCCCAGTCTTTCAATATCCTACTCTTACAGAAAGGGTTCATTTGGGTTCAAAGAGAACCCCTAACTATGGTTTTACGTTTTAAATTCTTAATTTGTGCTTTTCCAGACCAAGGACTCTTAAACTACACTGCCTACCAGTATGGATGACATGTGACTCCTACATCTTGTAGTTCTCTGTCTTATGTAATATTTCCTATACACTGATTTACACACATACCCTTGTCTCTGTGCAATGTGTGTGTGATGTAAAGTGCTCTGACAACTTACACTGGTATAAATGGTACTATAAAACTAAATGGATCTGAGAGAGAGTGGTTATGGAGATTTGAGGGTCACTGTTAAATGGCGGTAGTGAGGGAATCCGTGGCAGAGGTGGTCATTGGGGGGCACCAACAAACATTGTCACACAGGGTGCCACCAGTGGTAAAGCCGACCCTGTGTTCTATAGAGAAGGTCTACCTGAAGAGTTGATCTCAGACAGTGATTCTCGGTTTATCATAAGAGGACAGCTAATTATTACCCTCAATCCAATGGCTAAGTCGAAAGATTTTTTTTTTTAATGATCTTTATTAATATTTCCAGCCGTCTAACATGACAGTAATTCAATAACTCAACAATTATCTCACATGCATGAGAAAATTAGATTTTCAGATCATTTTTACACAGTGAACGTCTTTCCTCCTAGGTTAAATCAGGCTCCCATTCTGTCGCCTACCCCACTCCTGCATTTTCAAATTGCGGTACCAAGGAAGGAGGACCCCGCCTCTGTTTAGCTCCCTAACATCCATGCACCATATGCATAACTTTATTCCTCACTCATCATCGTCTACAGCATTATCGGGCAACTGATTCATCATTTCTACCAATTATTTTTACCCTTTTCCATGTGTTCTGACAATTTATAAATGTTGTTCTTCTGCCAGGGTCCACTCCGTCATATCTTTACCCCATTTCAACATGGTGGGCCGCTATTAGATATCCAGTATAGTGCTAAGCAGCGTTTTGCCAGAAGCAGGCAAAGTGCTTCAGATTTTTATTGCATTTCCCCTTTTTGGGTTCGGGTACAATATTCAGAGGGCAGTGCTGTATTTATAGCTTAAGCTGGATATACATCACCTGCCCAAGCCTTGTCAACACCTCTTCTCAATGCATCAACTTTTTTCTACGCATCCAGTTCATATATAGGAATGAGGCCCCTCGTTCACCACATTTTGAGCATGCAGAGGTTCTGCCGAGATATATTCTGAGTAGTCGAGTGGGTGGCAGGTATGTATGGTGAAAGTAATTAAAGTGCGTCATCTTAAATTTTGCATTACTTGAAATAGCCTGCACCTGTGCTCAGGCCCTCACCCACTCTGTATTCGTCAGAGGAACCTGTGGATCTTTGTCCCATGCCTGCCTTGCCTCCAGCAATACTGGCGGTCTGTCCTCCGTCAGGGTTATATAAATGCGTGAGACAAATTCCCTTCCCTTCCCGCCTGCCAAGTGCATAGGGGAAATCTTCGGCATGGTCGGGAAGCCAGCCCAAACCTCTCGACGCTGTACGTGGCAACTTGGCAAACTGTAGGAATTGCCCCGCGTTGACCCCAAACCCACCAGCTGGACCATACTCCTCATTAAACAAATCAGCAGGGTGTCCTCCACTAACATAGCTGAAAGATTGAATCGTATTGGGTGGGAATCAGTGCAACTAGCTGTGAGAGTTGGTTTAACTTGGCATAAGGCTGTTCAAGCTACTTTATTGACTTATAGGACTACTGCAAGTTCTGTGACAAGTGCTTCTCCTTTCAAATTGCTCAGAGGAAGAAAACAGGGGTGTAAACTGGCTTGACAGTGGCGCAAAGCGTGAGGAAAAAAAAAGATTGCGATGGTTTCGGTGAGGCTGATTTTGGGAAAGTAAGGGAGCGAGAGAAGAGGTTTCTGGAAAAGATGAAGGTGTATGTGAACAGGAGAAGAGGAAAACCTACAGGTCATGATTTTAAAGTTGGAGAGTGGGTCGGGATTAAATTGCCTGTCATAGTGGGAATTGAAACTCCTAAGTGAGCTGATCCTGTCAAGGTAATTGAAGTATTTGGTAAAGCTGTGAGATTCATGGGTAGAATTTCTGTTTGTGCTGAGCCGAACAAGGAGAAAGTTGGTCTGGTTGTGGGTTGTTCTCAGAATAATATTTTTCTTGAAGTTCAGGTGTTGTGTGAGAATGGTGTATTGGAAGCCTTTGGTGAGCCTGTTTTGATAATATATCAGGGCCTGATAGCGTGGTTCAGGAGGGTCTGAATAGGGATCATAAAATTATTAGGTTCAGTGCTTCAAAGAAGTTCAGAGAGTTTGTTAGATTTTGAGAATTTCTTGGGGTTAATTTTTTATTTTTTTAATTTTACTTTTACAGATTGCTTTGTTCAGCTGCCTGTACCTGTATTTTTTTTGCTGTTTTATATAGCGCGAACTCGACCCGAAGATATTGGAGCGCTTTACATGAGCACCAGTTACATTACACAAAGACACATTCATTTTTGGTAGGCACGGGGAGATTAAGTGATTTGCTCAGAATCACAGGATGTTGAGCCAACGCCAGACTCGAACCTGGTTCCGCAGCTCCAAAGTCGGCAGCTCTAGCCGTTGTTATTCTAAAGGGTGGTGGGGAGGTGCGTCATATGTATCCTGAGACTTTTGAGTTGTTCGCATGCTAGTAGGGTCTGTGTTCAAGAATTGTTTCTCTCAGGATGTGTTATGTTCCAAATTGTGGCAGCTGAAGATTGGCTGTCACACTGGCAGGCTCTCCTTTCTTCGTCTGCTCCTGTGTAAGAATAAACTCTGGAAATTACTCACCTGTGCGTCCACAGCAGTTTTTTCATGAACACACAAACTAGATCCAGTTACGTGCAGTAACTGTAGATAGAGCATTCCCTGTACGCTGGAGCAGGTAGAAGCAGTCTCATATATAGAACTGATGCCGACCAGTTAACATGTGGGCTTAACTTTAACTGTCCTGCAACTTCATATACGTTGACTGCTTTTTAACCCGGAGTAGGACAACAAGGGAGAAAGACGAGCTTTTGGAATGAAAAGTGAAGGGACAAAGTGACAGAGAGACTGGACATATTGTTTGGGAGTGAACAGCAAGTAATGGGAAAGGCAAGGCCTCATGACAAGGAATAAAGAAAGGTGCACACCTCACTGGATGGGAGGGACATATGAGAAAGGGTAGGAACACACGGATGAGAGAGAGAAGCTCAGCTCGGGAGAGAAAGACAGGGAACTGAGAAGGAAGAAAGGAACAGTCCATGGGGGAGGGTCAGAAAGGCAGCAAACAGGGTGGGGGGTGGGAGGTTTGGAGAAGCACATAGGACAGACCAGCACATCAAAGAAGGAAACGTACAGCTCGACAGACACATAACGTGAGTTACTGATGTGTACGAAAGGACCGCAGTACCTTGATTGGAGCTGCCTTGGTTTGACAGACGTGAATCAGGCTGCGTCACTGTAACCTAAGCCATGTGGATTGAAAGGAAAATTGGCAGTTCCAGCTTCAGGGTGGTGCCACCGCACCAGATGCCAAGCTCGTGGAGTGCCATTTGCACTTTGGGAGAGAGGGTGTTGCCATGACACAGACCACTTAATGTGTGTGAAAAAAGGCTGCTTTATTGAAACAGGTGCACATTACAGCCAAAATAACCTGCCAACTGCCTTACAAAACTAAAACCTCGCTATACATCCGTTAGACTATTACCTTTCCACACCCCCACCCCTACAATCCCCCCCAACCTGCCCCACCCTGCAATTAACACATTACAAACATTACAATGTATTGCATTTCAAATTACCAAATTCTATTAACCCTACATCCTATGCCTGCAAGTATGAAACTGTAAATAACAAACGTCCTAAACTGAACCTTGAACTACCTGCCTACCCTTTCCCTGCACATGGTTCATTAACTTTCAACGCCAACCAAACTTCTGCCAACACCTGGCAAACTTTGCATGCCCCCACCACCCAGAAAAAGGGGGGCGGCACGCAACCTTTTTTCTGCCCCTCCAACTGATGCTAAAATTCACATATGACAACATCTACTGCCGAAAATTCTACTTTCTCGCTAACACCTATCTGATTTCCAACAAGTAAAGGTCTATACCCAATCTGGATAGGTGAACCCCGCCGCCCCAAAAAAACTCCACCGAGTCAAACCGGATATCAGAATGACAGATACTGCCAAACCCAATACCCCTACAAAATCGAGCCATTTCACTATTCACCTTTCTCCGGGCCCTATTTACCGCTCTTGGCTTCACAGCACCTCTCCAAGCCCTCCTGGGCACAAATTCCGTCCATAGGACAAAACACCCTGACCATTTTTCTTTAATGAGAGCTAAATCTTTCTTCATGCTGCACATCAGCACAACCCCTTTCTCTTTGCAAAGATCATTCGCTCCCAAATGCAAAACTAAAAATATCCGGACACCGTCTGCCCACCAAAATACTGTTCAGAAAGGGGATCAGCTCTTTCCAGCACATGCCTCCTTTCCCTTTCCCTTTCCACGTGATCCTAAACAAACGGTCATTGAAGCTTAAATTTTGACCAAAGTAATTCTGCCGAGCTTGCACTAGGGCCCATTTAACAAACAAGTATCCAACCACCTGAATGACCATCATCTCTGGGCCGGACACAGAACCTGCAAAAAACAAAAAGCAGTAAATTTCACAAATTACTGTCCACCGCGCGCAAATCATCTCCCAACCCCCACACATAACGCCTATAATACTGTGATGACCAGCGGCCTAGCTGCATAATTTCCTCCTGAGCCCAACCTCTACGGCCTGCTTCCGACGCCGCACCGATGCGGAAAGAATGTGTCCCATATTCTGCACCTTCCACCCCCAAGCGCTGCAGCACTTTCCATAGAACCGCTAACAGCTGATATGCTGTCACTCTACCCCCGCCTTATGCCTGAATACTGCTCCCCTCTAAGTTCCACAAAAAACCGACCATTGCGACGCTAATCAAACCGGGCATGGCCCTGGTGCCTCTACTGCCTGTAAAAGAACCAATCTACTCCTACCCCGCTGGTCTGTTTTTGACCAGCTCAGCCATATTTGCAAGCTCCCTTCGAGCATGACCACATCCTCCCAAGACACTCCCTCCGTCCCTTTTTCCCCCAGCAATTCTGACACCCGAAATGCCCAAATAAACATCCATACCTTCAGGGTGGAAAAAAGGCACGCTTCTTCATTGCCCCTGCACACCTCCAGCAATACAGATATCAGACGGAATAATAGCTGCCACGAGATTGGCTTCCAGAAGTCTCCGTCCAAATTCCCCTGCTGATGGGGTATAGCCCTAGAAATATTTACCCATAAATGCAATCCCTGCCAACTTTCAAGCAAAGGTAACCTTTGTCAGACCTTTCTCAATCAGGTCTAATATGTATTGTTTGACGTCTTTGTCTTGCAACCACCATTCGTCCCGCCGCTGAGCACCCGAATGCAAAAACTCCATCCAGGCCAGGATATACGTAACCCTAGTGGATTCGGCGAGGGACCCTACTACCAATTGTAACAACCGCCGTTGCCTACGTATCACAGATGCTGAGGCATGGGTGTCGGGGTCCTGTCGGCGTCCTTGGCCAGCCCACGGAATCTCCCCCACTCTGAACGAGACAAAGCATCCGCAATGCCATTGTCCACACCTGGTACATGCAAAGCTTTGAAAGCAATGTCGAAACGCAAACAACCCAGAACAAATACTCTCATCAGTTTCAGCACTTGCTCATCCCTGGCGGACTGGCGATTGACAGTCTGCACAACCGCCAAATTGTCCATCTGAAACAGTACTCTCTTGTGTGCCAGTTCCAAAAACGCAATACTACTGCCCCTGTTGGGCCAATGAACCGGCCAGGGTTTGACGCACCACCTCCATTCCCAGTAAAGACCAAAACCTAGGCTACCCGCCGTGTCAGAAAATTTAAACGTCCCATTCCAAGTCTCCATCATGCGCCAAAGGAACCCAGTTGAAAGACTGCAAAAACACACCTCACATCCTCAAATCTTCCTTGACCTCGGCTGATAGCCGGACGTGATGGTGAGGTATCTTTCCCTGACAATGTTCGGCCCAACCTCCTGCAGAACGTCCTCCCTGCCCTAACTACTCTACAAGCGAAGTTAAGGTGCCCCAACAAAACCTGTACCTCCTTGACCTTGTCCTTCTCGCGTGGCAGCATATCCCTCAGTAATGCCAGCATCTTAACTTTCTTCTCCTGAGGCAACCGTGCCTACATTCTTACATAATCAATCCCAATTCTGAGAAATGACAGTTCTGTGCTCGGGTCCATGGTCTTCTCCGGTGCCAGTGGCAGCCCTAGATCTCCCATCAGCTCTTGTAAACTTTCCAGCGCGTCCTGGCAGCCCGCGGAGCCGGGTAGACCCACAAAAAAGAAATCATCCAAGTAGTGCATGACCAGCTGGTGCCCCGTGCACCAGGGAAAAAGCCACTGCAGAAATGTGCTGAAACAATCAATCTGTGCACATGAGATAGAGTACCCCATCGGCAATGCTTTGTCCACGTATCACCATCCTTCAAAGTGGATACCCAAGAGCTGAAAATCATCTGGGTGGCCTGGAAGCAGCCAAAACGCAGATTTCACGTTGCATTTTGCCATCAGTGCCCCTGCGCCGCTGTCACCACTAGTGACATGGCCTCGCCAACTAAGGAATAACACACCGTGGCCGCATCCTCGGCAATGAAATAGTAAACTGATCCTCCCTCCGGCCAAGACAAATGGTGGATTAGTCTGAATTGCCCCAATTGGGGAGAGGATGTAGCCTAACGGCTAGGGCGGTCGATCTCAAATTTGGGGAACCGGGTTCGAGTCTCGGCAATGCCGCTCAACATCCTGTGATTCTGGGCAAATCACGTAATCCCCCCGTGCCTACAAAAATGAATGTGTCCTTGTGTAACGCAACTGGTGCTCATGTAAAGCGCTCTGATACCTGATACCTTTGGGTCAAGTTTACGCTATATAAAACTACGAAGAAAAAAAAAAGAAATTCTTTCTTGGGGACTACACCAATAGGAGACACAATCAAATTCTCCATGGGCCAATCATTAAAGGGGCCCGCCATCCTACCTTCCCTCACTTCTTTGTCAAGCTTTTCCTGTACTGGCTTTTTGTGTTCTTTGGCTGAGAGCAAATTGTCCGTCCATCTCCTGACCCACGGCCCGTGTATCCCTCCCAAAACCCGTCCAGTAGAACCCTTGCTTCTTCCCGACACTCGTAGGGCTACAGCCAGAACTGCAATCGTTCTAGCTTAACTGGAGTATGAGCCCTTTTTTCCAACCCCTTGCGTTCCCTTACCACCCTCAGCAACCGTGAATAACTGCTGCTGCCCCCCTGAATTTCCCCTGTGCTGCTGTCAATGGTTTCCTCCCTGGTGGTAACCACCCCCCCGCCCCAAAGAAATTGACCAGGGGCTGCCCCCTCCGCACTTTGAACATTCATGGCGGAACTTACAATACTCACACGTGCACAGCCCTTTGTTAAAGTCCCAGCAATTTCCCCCAGTCCCCTGCTGACTCTTCCCTGTTCCACCCACCCCTCCCCGGGTGGGTCACCCTTGAAAAGGCCGGTAAACTATGAGCAACCCGCTGGCAGTGAAAATTGTCTTGCTACTCTTCGCTGCCCCCATCATTTGTTGCCACAGGTCGCTATCTAGTTCCCCTCATTTGGCCTCAGGGTCCCACCTCAACCGCGCCCTGAACTCTTCATCATATTGGGTCCACGCATATCCCCACCGTGATATGAGCCTTCCTGATAACGTCCATATATTTGAACAGGGCGACGCAGTGCTCTGGGTGTTTTTCGCAATACACGCTTGGTAAATAAGGAATGCCGCCGTCCAATTTTCTATTGTAAGAGGCACTTTCGGCCTCTTGGCCAACTCATATTCCTCATCTTTAGATCTCTCTTTGGACCTCACCTCCCTATGCAGTAATTTAAGTATCTCTACGTACTCCCCTTTCCATATGCGCTCTTTGG
This sequence comes from Calotriton arnoldi, assembly GCA_963921515.1. Taxonomy (NCBI): domain Eukaryota; kingdom Metazoa; phylum Chordata; class Amphibia; order Caudata; family Salamandridae; genus Calotriton; species Calotriton arnoldi. The sequence goes on from CAWUFW010002027.1 coordinate 1,682,752, forward strand.
TGGCTAGCATAAGGTGCGCCCCTAAAGGTTTTGTCACCCCCATATAAGGTAGCTTCTTGAACCTCAGTTCATTACTCTCCGGGCCCTTCTTCTTTCCTTTGTTGTTCTCGTCCACTGTATCTTTCTCTTTACCCGAACTACCCTCCTCCTTAGTACCTCCAACCCCCCTATCTCACTGGTGCCCACTCCCACATCTGACACATACTTCCCTTTCTGTAACCTCCCCCCCCCTTCTCCCCGCAGCTCCCACCCACACTCCTACTCCAATGGAGACCATCACAGGTTTCCCCTTCATGCCCTTGACCTTACCTGGCTCCAAGGAGGGTGCCCGTAAAGATGCAGTCCGCCTCGCCAGGGGCCCCAACACTTCCAGCGCTCTTGCTGGCCTTGCCGCAGGCCACAACTACCTTTCCGGCCTCTCCAATTCCAGGCCCCCATATACTCTATTGGTGTAGCCCTTTTGGCCGCCCCGCTCTTAACCCTTCGCTGGGTATCCAGGGGAGGCAGACTGTACCCTTCCGTGCCTCTCCAGCACCCTTATGCGCCGTCCGTCCTTCACCTTCTCTCTGGAGGTCGTGCCAGAAATGCCTGATGTTGGGGACAGCGAGGACGTTCTGGGCTTACTTGTGCTGGCCGCGATGGGCTCACCCATCGATATCGGGCATGCCGTTCTGGGCCCAGCCCTCTCTTCGCCTCGGCACCAGTGAGCCGCCCCCAGCTCTGGATAGTCGACTTCACTGCGACATATGTCGCCATGCAAGACAAATGGCTGGACTGGTGAGCTGGTTCCCTGCCACAGACCTGTCCACTCCGCCCTCCTCTTCCTGCCCTGCACCCCCTCCCATTGGTTACCGCCCCCAACCGCACTTGCTTCTAATCCTTGCTCACCTTCCTCCTCCCCACCTTCTTCTTCCCCGCACTAATCTAACATAGCCACAACAAATGCTGATGCTGGACCCTGAATCACTGCTGCCCTGTCCCCTATCTGCTTGCCCGAATCTACACTCTCAACCCCCCCCTCCTAAACCCTCCTTCTGAGTTGGGGCTCCTCTATCCACTGAGGGGACCCCCCTCTCACCTAGTATGCATTGAGTTGTGCTACCCTGTCCCCTCCACTAACCTCTTCTCCCCAGGATTAAAAAATATCCAGACCCTCCCACTCTCTGGGATCCCCAGCCGGTTCTAGCTCCTCAGGCACTTCATCTTCCTCCCCTACTTCCCATTCCTATTCCTCAAATCTGCCACCACTTGCCCTTAGCTGAACTGCCCCTATATCCAGGCCACAATCCACTTATGCTTCACACTCCCACCCCCACCCCTCCTCCACTCCCTGCATTCCACACGTGGTGCTGCTCGCCTCCCCAGGCAGCCCGCACCACACAGGCTTGTTTGCTACTGCTCCTCCCAAACCCTCTTCCCCCCGCTCTCTCACCTCCCCAGCTCTGTTAAAACACTCCTCGTGCGAGGCGGCTCACTGTGCTTGGCCCCACCCATACACTGAGGCAGAGCGTGTCAGTGTTATAGCCGAAGCCGCTCTGCCACCGTTGTTCTTACTTCACGCGGCCCCAAAACCACACGCACAGCGGCCTGGGGATGTGCTCACTGTTCCCTTGGCTGCACGGCCCGACGCTGCCTCTCCTACTGCAGGCAAGGACCCAGCCACGCCCCCGCCTCCAGACTTTAGGCCGGAGCCGCAGGACGCGACCCGGCCCCCGCCTGACTCATGCCCCGAGGGGCGCTCTCTTCCCATACGAGCGGCCCCTCACAATTACCCCCGCATCATGAGGCCCGCTCGCTGCTCTCACTTTCTTCTGCAGGGGGCACGCTGCCACTGCAGCGCCCACCACTGCTGACGGCCTCCATGCTGGGCCGCCGGCCCAGCTGCTTCTGCCACGACCAGGTCCATGCGGCCTGCCTCTCGCAGGAAGCGCAACGCCTCACGAACCCTCTCGTCCTCCATTGCTGGTAAGCCCCAATATCTCTCACTAATCACTACGTTAACTGCTACTCTCACCCTGCCGCACAATACAAAAACAAATGAATCCGCAAAATATATAAAATATTTTGCTCCTACACTCCTTCCCACCAGGTCACCAAAACCTAAAATGGTGGCAGGGATCCCAAAGCCCCATCCCTATATATCCTTTGGGCTATTATTGGGCTACATATATGTAGCCCAACTTAAACTCAAAATGGCAGTCCCCTGGACTGCAAAACCCTCCCAATCTGCCAGGGGGGCAGACCTCCCTCCTGTCGGCTGCCCCCCAAATCCCTATTGACCAAAATGAGTGCTGTTGACTTTCTTTCATTTCCACGATGTCAGTTGTTGTGGAAATAATGTATCAAAGGATTTCCTAGAGAGAGGAGGTGGGGGACTAGGAGCTGGTTGAGAGGTCCACTGCCTAGGCTCCTTGGTTTATGTCACAAACAAAAATTAGGGCTACTGTTCCTAAAGAGAAAAAGGAGATATCGACAGGTTGGTGTGCAGGACTCAGGCATATGCACGGTGGCAGTCAATAGGAATGTTTCATGGTGCCCTCACACATCCCAAAGGTATGTCATGCTTCATCATAGGGCTATTGCTCCTCATTAGGCCGGCGCTGCAATGCCCATCGGGTCCCCTGAAGGGTCACTTTGGCAGAGATCTTTTATTGGTATGACGTATGATGAATGCAAGGTAGAGTCTAGGTGGGGTGGTATCTCATGTGTAATGATGTGGGGTAAAACTAATCAGGGAGGCCTCCAACTACTTTTAATAACTGGGCCGCTCTGTCAGATTAAAAACCTTTATAGGTAAATGCTACCAATTGGGTCATAAAGTACCCTAGTAGTCTGATGTGCATTCCCTCTTTAGGGTCCATCTCTAGTCAGTCAACATGTTTCGCGCCCCAAGTGGTCAGGAGGATCCGTGGCGCTCAGTCAGGACAGGAATAGTGAGTGAATCTCCCTACCCCACAAATGTGTCAAAAGTGGTGCCCTTTGAGTAGTACCTACTTTTTGATGTTGGCTTTCCAACCTGTCAGGAGAGAAAAGGGAGACAGAATTATCATGTTCCTGGCATAAGAGCGTCTTATTGACCAGGATGTCCATTATTGTGGACCAAAATGTCCGTCTGGTGCTGGAGTGGCGTCCAGACATGTAAAGACATATACAAGACACACACAACATAAAAATAGGTGGGGTGAAGAGCCAATCTATGAGACTAGCTCGCATTAAGAATTTCTTTCAGCGAAGTTCCCAGCCTAAAGAATCCGAGGCTGGTACCCCCGTACAACAACATTGTCGCAGATCACAATAATACATGGCATGCAGTATGAGAAAAGGAAATTTCATTGTGTAAGCGGCACAAGCTTTCATAAATGCTATGCCACTGTGTAAATAGTGTAGATTGCCAGTGTAGCAGTCAACTATTTTATACACACAAGAAAGATCACCATAATGCGTGCTGCTATCTCATAAGTGGTCACAGTGTTGAAAATGGTCACAGTATTAAAAACAGGAGCGTAGTTGTGTTTCCATTACTCTCTTATACATTGTGAGGCACATAGTCTTACCTCCAACTGGAGATAAAAGTACTCCCAAGGGTGTGGCAGAGGTGCCTCGCTCAGTCGTGCTAAAGGTTTCTGAGTGCGATCTGGTCGTCGCACCTACCCTCATCCTCTGCCTCTCCCGAATGAAGATGCGGGAGCCGGGTGTTCCTGTTTTAAAGGAGTACACCTGGCGGGCTTAAACTGGATTCCAGATGAACCCAGAAGTGCATCACCGCACATGTCTGGCGGCCATCTTGGAGTGGTGTAGCACATGTCTGGTGGTCATCTTGGAGTGGTGTTAAAATGAAGACATTTGATATGTCTCTCAAGTATTCTCGCGCATGTCTGGCGGCCATCTTAAAGTGTTGGAACCACTGAGACAGTTCTGTGACCACTTTCTCCAACCTCTGCTCCAAACTACTCCGTCCTTTCTAGAGGATACTAAGGATGTGCTTAACCTGATCACTAATATAGAGAATACTGAGGAGATCTCCTTTTTTATGACACTCGATGTGGAGGCACTTTATACTAACATCCCCTCAAGACGCAACAATTGAGGTAATTGACACACTCCTAATTACAATCACTCCACCGACCACCACCCCTGCAGACTTCATAAGAAAAATGCGCCACCTTAGCATTGAAGAACAACTACTTTATGTATAAGGCACAAGTGTACCACAAAATACAAGGTACATCTATGGGGAGCACTTTTGCCCCTAGTCTTGCATGTCTTTACATGGCCGACTTCGAGTCCAGACACATCTTCTGTGCCTCAAATCCGTTTGCGACCAACATCGTCTCATGGAGGCGCTACATAGACAATATCCTTGTCTTTTGGAAAGGAGATAGAAACAGTTGTGAGGCTTTCGCCTACTGGATCAACTCACTCAACCCCTTTTTACTCTTCACAAGTTCGATCTCAGAGTCTGAGATTGCCTTTTTGGATCTTTTGATTAGCCTCACTCAAGGCCAGTTATGCACCAAAACCTATAGGATGAATACAGACTGTAACAGACTGTTATCCTTTGAGAGTCACCACCCGAAAGCACTCTGTGAAAACCTACCATATGGCCAGTACCTACGCCTTCGGCGGAATTGCAGTAACCTAGATGACTACGATAATCAGGCGAAAGATCTGAGCAAAAATCTACTTGAGCAAAAATATTCTCTGATATTGTGATCAAGGTTGCTGAAAAGAGAGCCCGCAACAAAAACAGGGAGGCTCTATTAGAAAACAATACACAATCCAAAGAGGATACAATGACATGCGTCACTACCTTCACACCCTTATCTAACAAAGCGAAGACCATCATATTGAAACATTGGAGTATCCTGAGCACACGTGATTTGAAACTTGAACACCCATGTTTTGCCTTCAGAAGGACATCGAATTTCAAAGATCAACTAGTACACACAAGACCTCGAACAAAGGTACACAGATCACAAACAAAACTTTGGAACCTTCCCCCAGTTAGCGGACCCTATCCCTGCGGGAGCTGTACCGCTTGTAATTCTACTGAACACTCAAAAACACTACAGCTAGGATCTTTCTCCTGGACACGAAACAGCACACCAACTGTAACACCTGAAACTGAATTTACCTAATTACATGTCTCTGCCCAATGTATTATATAGGGTTGACAACTAGACCTATAAAGATAAGAATTGGGGAACATAAGAGAACCATAAGATGTGGACGCAATGCCACAAAGATGAGCAACCACTTCAATGATCTGAAACACTCCATTAATGATCTGAAGTGGACAATCCTTGAATCAAACACATCGTGGACCCCAGCCACACTATTTAGGTGAGAACAACGCTAGATGTTCCACCTATATACCAACCGGGATGGACTGAATGATGACATCCCTTGGATCGAATTGTAGGCCTACACCCCTGAGCAATCAAACATGGGAACCACTCAGGCCTATTCTTCGATATAGATGTCACTACTGACCACCGCCTCATGTACCCTAATGATCGTTCAAGTTAAGACAATTTGGAACGATCACAACACCACTTTAAAGAATAGCCATAGTTACAGATACCGGGCGGTTGTCAGGCTTACAAGACTAGATCATACCATATTACACAAAACTAGTTACTTATCAATAAGTATCATTCTGATGTACTAAGAGTCACTTAATGATGGTCCTTAAAAAGCTACTCTGACATGAGTATTGTGTCCGGCACCCCATACACCTAAGTGCTGTTAACCGTTACCCCATTTACTGATTAGACGCATCTTCTCCTTTGCACTTCTATACTATTTCATGTGGGCTGCCAGACAAACGTGAAGAGGGTTCCAATAGATATTCACTATCTTTCATCTTCAACACTATCTTAAGATGGCCGCCAGATGTGCGCAATAATCTTTCCGCCATATCCCCACTACCTTTGATCTCAAAATCACTTTAAGATGGCCGCCAGACATGCGCAAGAATACTTGACATAGATATCAAATGTCTTCACTTTAACACTATTCCAAGATGGCCACCAGACATGTGCAACATCACGCCAAGATGGCCACTAGACATGTGCAATGATCACTTCCGGGTTCATGTGGATTCCGGTTTAAGCCTGCCAGGTGTACTCCTTTAAAACAGGAACCCCCGACTCCCGCATCCTCATTTGGGGGAAGCAGAGGGCGAGGGTAGGTGCGACGACCAGATTACACTCAGAAACCTTTAGCACCACTTTTGACACATTTGTGGGGTAGGAAGATTCATTCACTTTTCCTGTCCTGACGAAGCGCCACAGATCCTCCTGACCATTAAGGGTGTGAAACATGTAGACTGACTAGATTTGGACCCTAAAGAGGGAACTCACATCAGACTACTAGGGTACCCTATGACCCCATTGGTAGCATTTACCTATAAAGGTTTTCAATCTGACAGGGCGGTCCAGTTATTAAAAGTAGTTGGTGGCCTCCCTGACCAGTTTTAACCCACATCATCACACATGAGATACCACCCCACCTGTTCTCTACCTTGCATTCATCATACGGCATACCAATAAAAGATCTCCGCCAGAGTGACCCTTTGGGGGACCCATTGGGCATTGCAGCGCCGGCCCGACAAGGAGCAACAGCCCTATGATGAAGCATGACATCCCTTTGGAATAGGTGAGGGCAACATGAAACAGTCCTGTTGACTGCCACCGTGCATATGCCTGAGTCCTGCACAACCTGTTGTTATCTCCTCTTACTCTTTAGGAACAGTAGCCCTAATTTTTGTTTGTTGTGGAGATAAGACAGACAGTGGTTCTCATACAGTTCTGTGCCAGCATTATGCACTGGGCTTCTGGTCTCCGAGTTACGGGGCTGCCTGTGTGATGCTTTGAGCGCTGGGCAGTGCTTTTCCTGTGTGTTGAATGTGTCCCCAACGCTTAACAACTTGCTGACAAAAAAGGCTTGCTGTACTACAAAATAAATTCAGACATCCTCTCAAAATGAGTAAATCTGGTCTACGTTTAAATTCTAGGTCACGTGGGGGGGTGCAATTGTCTCTTGGACTGGTATTTATTGCTAATGCATCCAGGGAATTTAATACACAGCCATGCAAAAAACAAGTGCATAACATGCATTACAGGAAAGAACAATATGGAAAAAAGGCGAGAAAGGAAAGGTACCACAGGAGCTCTAGTGAATCAATACTGTTTGAGTGTCATCATTGTGACCATTTCCACACGTATCAACCAACCAGCTCAAATCACCAAAATATCAATTCTGGGTATCACTTTCCTTTTTACTGACAAGTTCGTGATTTGGTGTGTACCAAATAGTCCTCAATATTGGTACCTCAATTAAATGCAAATTTTGGCTGTTCTATAGGTGCATCACCTGCGTTTAGATTTCTACAATTCCTCTTAGTGGTGTTCTTGAGTGGTGAGGTAGAAGTGTGTGTAATAAATAGTCACAGTATAGGTATTTCATGTTTCACACTTGCTTCCAATAGTTCTGCTCTTTTAAAAGCTTTCTGGATTATTTTACTGGGATATGCATGTGCCACCAGTCTGTCTTTAAGGCCAGCTCCTTGGATAAATTGGAGGCATGACAGGGTCTTCCAGTGACAGCGTATTTCTAGGCCAAGTGGACAAGTACTGGAATGTGGCTCATTTAGTGGTATTGTCTGGTTGCCAAAGTGGCAGTGACATATACCACAGGGAGACATTCAAATTAATTTTAACCTAAAATTTGACACAGTCAAGGGAAAAGCTACATTTCAGCAGTGAAAAATTGTGGATTGCTATACTAAAGATTACCTTTTTCAAGGTAAACAGATTCAATAGTTTGGTGGTTACAAAAAGACAGTTGTGGTGACAAAGGGGAACCTTTTTATTATTTTGAAGTGTGTCACATGGTGACATCCCACAACTAGAGAAGCAGCGACCAGACTCAACATCCCTTTAAGAATATGATACCAACCTTTACAGGAACTTGTTGGTTGGTATCTGGACTTCACAGACTGATTGCAGCCACCTCAGGCAGAGCTAAAAGGCTAAGTAAAAGTTGAAAAGCATATGGGAAACAGCAATGAGCACATTGAAATCCTGGGAAAGATTGTGCAACTCAAATGCAATATGCAAATGAAAAATATGATGGGTTGGCAGCATAAAGGTGACTTAGTCTGATGTTCCTGGATAAACCAGATAGGTGGTGGAGATAGTGAGAAGGGGTGGGAACACCTGTGCATGTATGCAGATTGTACCCCAAGCTAAAGCTCTTTGAAGGAAGTGCATGCAGCCATTAAAGATAGGAATGCCCAACCCTCACAAGCCTTATATTACAATCATTTGTTTCAAATCAGATGTTTGGGAGGAGGTGGTGCTAAAGGATAGAAGTTGAAATGGCCCATTCGGTGTCCAAAGCAATCGAAGTAACTCTTTGGCCCAACTCTTTATATATAACTGAGGAAAGTATGGAACTCCCTGGCCGTGGAAACCTCATGTGACTTTTAGTAAAAGTGTCAGAGTGTTTTGTGCATTTATATTTTTGTGCATCTTTAACAATGTATGGAATGTGCATTAACTCTTGCTCATACATGTACACGCTGATATAGTGCTATTGTCTTTGAAATAAATTTCTTATCATATGTAGAATTGTGTTTTTTAGCTCTTGTAAACTAGTCCATTTAGACCTGGTTGCCATCTTTTTCAAAATGGATGTCTTCCCCCTGCACATTTCACTGCTTGTTATTTCTGCAGCAAACAATCAAGCAGAGTCATGTTTGTTTATTTCCATTGATGTTGTTCTTACTGTTCTCAACAAACTTTTCGTAGCTTGATCACAATACTGTATCTTTCTGAAGGACCTTTTGCTAGCTCACTTTGCCCTATTCATAGAAATGAAATTTAATTTTATAAAGCGCGCTTCTGCCCAGAGGTGTCGTGGCGCTACCAAAAACAGAAAAAACAGCAAAAGCAGAAGAAGCTAGGAATTTTATGAAAAAACCTAGATAATTTTAGGAAGAACCTATTGATTAAAAAGACATGTTTTCAAGACTTTCATAAATGGAAGAAGACCTGTACATTACTTCAACTGTAGCGGCAAATAGTTCCACCGCTTAGCCGTACCATAAACAAAAATGTTACCGCCCCAGCAGGCTCTTTTGAATTTAGGGATGATTATGTTGAAGACTAAAGAGGATCGCAGAGACCTAGAGGGATAATATTAAGTGAACTTCCTCTTTAGATAGTCTGTGCCTAAGCCATGAAGAGCTTTAAAGGCCACGCATAAAGCTTTAAAATCAATGTGCTTACGGATGGGTAGCCAATGAAGCTGGACTAGAGCCTAAGATGCTGATGGATGCTTGGGAATCTCTATGCTTGAATCATCAAAGTATGCAGCTAAGACTCCCGTAGTAGTCAGAGAAGGCAGAAAGAACCCCCAATGCATCGTAGTGATCTTTCCGAGTGCTATCAGTGATTTTTATCACATGATTCTGTCCCCAAGTTGGTTTTAGCCTAGCGGCCAGAGTGCGACCCGGCCGCCCTCCCTCCTCATATGCTCCCGCCAGGTGTCGCCAGGAGATGTACCGCAACCCCAGTTCTGCAATGTCATTTAGTTTGTAATGTGGTCTCTAATGCTGGCCAGGGTGTCAGCGCAGGGCATGCGTTCATATTCTCTTTCTAATGTCTGCAATGTTTGTTCAATTTTTTGCACTTGTGTGCGTATGTCTTTGATTATACCCTTGTTTGTACTGATGCAGGCCCCCCGTATTGTGACTTTAAAGACTTCCCAAAGGATATCTACCACATTTGCAGAGTCCTTATTTGTGCCAAGGTATTCTACTATGGCTAAACGTATGGCTCCTTTTACACCGGTTCTAATAGTGCAGTGGCGTTGAATTTCCAAATAAATTGTATTGGTACATGCGTTGGGACAGCTATGTCTAGCCTTACTAGGTTGTGATCCGACAGGGTTCTGGCAAGATGCAATACGTCTGCCACCCAGGTGCTTACCTCTCTAGTCGCCAGTCAATAATCTAGCCAAGACCAGGAGGCATGTACTCAAGTGAAGGTGCCCTCTCGATCCTCCGGATTTCTCAACCTCCAGAGGTCCACCATACCAAACTCCTCCATGCACTCCCTTAACACCCTGGCGGATTGCCAATCCTGCCCAACTACCTGTGTAGATCTATCTTTCATCGAGTCAAGGGGTGTGTTCAGATTCCCCGCATATTACTGTGGACGGGGCATTAGTAGCAACAGCAGATTGTTCATCGTATGTGTATTTAGTCTTCCCTGTCTTCTTCTGCTTGGGTAAAGCGGTCTAGTCTGCAAGGGGATAGCTTGTTAAAGTATTCCATCGCTGCCTTGGGTGTTGTGAAAATCTTCATTTTGCCCTGATGATCTATTGTCAGTCTGGCTGGGTACAGCATTGCACATGGGATCTTTGCTTTTTGCAGCTTCATTTTGACTGGAAGGTACTCTTTCCAGTCAGCCTGTACATTCGCTGTAAAGTTTGGGAAAAACAACACAGCATTGCCTTGATAAGTAATGGCTCTTTTTTCACATGCTAACCTTAACACCGTGTCGCAGTCCCAATAATTTAAGAGCTTGGCGATTATTGGCCTTGGAGGTGCTCCTGGGTGGGGGCGGGAGGGGGGGTTGAGGGTCTTGCTGCAAGGGAACGATGAGCACATTCTACCACCAGCAGTTCTGAGACATTTTTGGAGCCGAAGATGTCTGCCAGCATGTGCTCAATGTAAACTTCCATTTTGCCAGTATTCGACAACTTCGAGATCCCTGTTATGCATAAATTGTTATTGGGGGAGCATGTCTCTAAATGTTCATTTTTTGCTTCAATTATCGCAAGCACTTTTTCCATGTTGAGGCATTTACTATTCACAGATTGCATGGTGCCTTCCATATTCAAGATTCGTTGCTCTGTTTCCATCAGTTGTGTGCATTGCTTGTCCAGCTTAGCAGTGAAGTGGTCTATTCGTAGGTTGAGATGATCGATTTTGCCGTCTATGGACTGCCGACTCTGTTGCATCGCCAGCAGAGTGCTTTCCAGGGCCGTACCTCCCTGGTTTGAGCTATCCATGTCATGTTCAGCAGCCTTTTCCATCGAGGTCCTAGTGCTTTTTCTGGTCTCAACTGTTAGACGTGATTGATTATTTCTGATTTTACCATTGGACTTGGTGTCTGTTTTGTGGTTGGAGATAATGAGCACTGTCAGGGCCCCAACAGTCTCGGATAGCTGAGATGGGAGTGTCACTACAGGCACAGGCCTCTCTTGTTATTATGCCATCGACCTGCGCCTTCCTGTCACCCTGCCTTGTGGGTCTCAGCACTCCTCGTCTCAGGTGCACCCCCCTTGAAAAAGTGCATCACAGGCCCCGGTTTCGCCTACTGGTGGGGCCTCCCCCGCTGTCGTCCCCTCCCAGAGGCCCTCACTCAGACGCAAGTATCCGGAAGGCTGAAAGCCACTGCACTGAAGTCGCACAAAGGTCTCTGTTGTCGCCTGCGAGCAGCCCTCCTGTACCCCAATTATGGCTGGACCCCGCAGTTCCCTGCGTGTAGGCCCGGTTGGAGGAGTGGTATGGTTCGCCTCGGCCTCTTTATATCGCCCTGCATTCCCCTGACATAGTCACACTGGCCTTGAGTTCTAGCACACTGCAGACAGGCCCCAAGGTTGTTATCAGTTCACACAGCGCCAGTTCCCATCTCTCCTCGCGCTTGTGGTCCAAGTTTCAGGCCGCGTAGGGGGGGAGGCTGTGGGTCCAGCTCAACTTAATTTACTTTCGCCCAGCAGGGCGCTTTCTCAGGTCCCACACGCAGTGACCCACACAGCGGCTCCACCTTGGGTAGGTAAGCACCGCCGCGGCTGTGCAGGCGTACTCCCCGTTCAGTCACATGGGATCGTGCACGCGGCAGCTCTTACTTCATTATGTTAGACCATCTGAATATTTCACTGCCCTGCTCTTTGTGACCCGCATCACACACACCGGGTGGCACCGGCACAGTCTGCGTGGTCACATCATTGATTTGCTTTCAAATGACAATTTGTCATAAAAAACGATCCCCAGATTGTTTACTTTAGAAACCAGTGTAGGAAGGGTTCCTAATTACCCTGGCCACCAGATTTGAGACCAGAATGAAATGTTACCCAGCAAGAGTACTTTTTTTTCCAGAGTTCGATTTTAAACAGTTATTGGACACCCAGTTGCTAATCTGCAACATACAGCTGTGGAAATTATCTGCTGAATCCTCTGGATTCCCAAATACTGAGACCACATTCTGGGTGTCATCGGCGTAACTCACCACTGAGAACCCATACATTTAAATACATTTAGCCAAAGGGGCGACATAAAGGTTAAAAAGGGTGGGGCTCAGGAACGAGCCCTGAGATACCCCACACGCTCAGGATAAAGAACTAGATGTAAAGCCATCCATAGCAAAGAATTGCTCTCTCTCAGATAAGAAAGATTTAAAAAGAGCAAGAGCTGCTCCCCTGATACCTAAAGAATGGAGATGGTCAATCAATAAAAAATGATTGGCCGTATCAAATGCAGCCGAGAGATCCAACAGGATCAAAGCTGCATTACTTCCTTTGTCTAAGTTGGCTGTCAGCTCTTTTGAAGCCATAATCAGGGCTGATTCGGTGCTATGTTCACTCCTGAAACCAAATTGCCATGGATCAAAGAGGCGATTGGAATAAAAAAATAAGGCAAGTTCTTTGTTTAATGCCTTTTCAACAATTTTGGCTGAGAGAGGAAGACGTGAAATTGGCCAATAGTTATTGGGATCCAAAGGATTAAGTTTGGATTTCTTAAGTAATGGAAGATTTTAGGCTATTTTCCATGCTTTCAGGAAATAGCCCTGACTAAACATTCCATTACATATGTTGGCCAAATGACTAGATATTGTTTTAGGGACTAATTGCGTAATCTTAGGAGGACAGGGGTCCCATGGGGAGCCAGATTTTGTAGATTTAAGAAGGTCCAGCACTTGATCCACCATTAAGGCTGAAAATGGAAAAAAAACATTTTAATCAAAATACCAAACACCTTTCCCACCTTGACTCAGGGTTGGCCCTTCAGCTACAGCCTCCAAACAGTACTCCTTAAGAGTTGGATTCATAACAGTTTGCTGTTGTTCATGTAACTACATTGCCCTGCCAGCTCTGGATGACATTAGTGTAGAGTGGGCAGAATCAATATTCATGAAGTGGGGTAGTGCTTAGGAGCTAAGGCAATATGACGCTTAATAAAACTGTTCTCTGATTTGCGGAGCAAGGAATTCTTTGATCTTACCATGATGATTTAGACGTTTTAGTGATTTAATATGTGAAATAGTGTATACAAACCCTTGATTTTGGGGGTGAGCCAGATTCTTTTGAGGCTACTAGAGATACTGCCAGTTTCTCTATTGATTTTGCTGCTCACTTGGGACTTGGAATAATTTTGCTTTTGCACTACTCTGTAGTGCTCTATTTGCTGGGAGCCTTCATATTAAAGACATTATGATTTACTTTCTAATGTATCTTCTTAAATTTGTAATAAATCCTTTAAATGAATTTCTCTGAGCTACAGCTCAATTACTGAGTGAGCCGTTACTTGATTTACTGTGATTAAGATGTGTTGGGATTTGCCTTACCTTGGGGACACATTGCCTCATGAAAATGAGGTTTAACACCACCTACAATTCATCAACCTGTGGGCGAGTTGTTGAGGAACAAATTCAGGGGTTCCGCAGTGCCGACAAAAGGCAGGGGTTATTTACTGGCTTTGATTGATTGGGGGGTTGGGGAGGTGGATACCAAGACCTACCATGTCATCTCTTATTTGTTTGATTAGATTGTATCTCCTTATTAGGCCTGAGCAGAATGTTAATTATGCCGGAGTAATCAGAGTCATTTCGGTAATTACGTGTGACTCTCAAAATTACTGATAATCACACGATTACTACTCCTCACGTAACTTGGGGGAAAGAATCCTACCTCAAGAGCACATTTATGGAGCAGCTGCTCGCTGTAAGTGTTCTGTTGCATTTAGCGCTATTTCGTAATGCAAAGTTGGAGAAAAAAATCCTACCTGAAGAGCACGTTTAGCAAGCGGCAGATCGTGCTTGCTATTTGTGTTCTGTGCCATTCAGCGCTAATTCTTAGTGCAAAAATGTCCCTTCAAGTCCATTTTGGAAATAGCGTTAAATGCAGAATTACTGTTCACGTGTAATACCCCTCCTTGCATAATCTCATACCTCTTTTACTAATCAGATCTCCCAAACAAGCCTTTCTAAACCCTTACCTCTGACTTTACCCCTCTCCACCTCCCCTTTACTCATCCCAAACCTCCTCCTACTGCTATGAGCTAAAAAATAAACATGTAAATCCTTCCCTCTTTTATCCCTCCACAATCCTTTCCAATCCAAATAACAGATTAACATATTCACTACTCAAATAAATTTCATATTTCCCTATACTAATTCCCCACTAATCCTGTTTTGGTTCCGGAGTAGTGTGCTACCTGCTCAAAAGCGCTTTGACACCTCATAAGGAGTAGAAAGCGCTATAGAAATATAAAGGAAACTTTTCCCTCTTCTATCCCTCCACTATCCTTTTTCAATCCAAATAATGGACTAACATGTCCACTGCTCAAATTAATTTCATATTACCCTGTACTAATCTCTCCACTAATCATGCTTGGGTTCTGGAGTAGTGTTCTACCCACCGAAAAACGCTTCAACACCCCATCAGGGGTAGCAAGCGCTAGATAATGCAAACCCCTCCCCCTTCTATCCCTCCACTATCCTTTTCAATCCAAATAACTAACATATCCACGGGTCAAATGAATTTCATAATTTCACTCTACTAATTCTCTACTAATTCACCACTAATCCTTTTTGGGTACCGGAGTAGCGTGCTACTCACCGAAAAAGTGCTTTGACGCCTCATCAGGGGTAGTAAGCACTACATAATAACAATTACAATTAAAAAGAATACAACACAGAACCTCAAACACAGGCAACTGATGACAAAGCAAACTAAGCGCCAACAGAGCAAAGGCTGAAAGATGGCGACGCTGGAAAAACCGAAAGGAACAATCCACAACGTTGGTGTGTAGGACCCGACATTCAGTTCCTCCCACGCTACCCCAGAGCTGAAGAAACTCTGAACCGAAACTAGGAGAAGGTTAATGAGCCACAGAGTAACTGACCTCATAGGTCTGAAGGATGAGTACAATATTGGCATCTCTTAAGAGGTCAATCCTAGGCCTGGAGGAAGAGGAGAGTCTCTGTCTGCTGACAAGGCCAGCAAAGAATAACAAACTCTCGAGTGTAAATGATGCAATACCTACGAACTTGCAAGAGCTTCACTTGTTTACCCGAACATCTTGCCAATAAAGCTCTATTGCATGATATATTGAACACTACTGTATTGTATTGATAAACACAGTGAGAGAATGGGAGATGGGCAGGCGCTAAGAGTAATGGAGAGGTAAGTGTAACGGAAAGAGAAAAGTATGCTGCAGGGAGGGAGAAAGAAGCCATTGGAAAGAGGGAGGTACAACTGGGAAGGGAGGGAAAAGGAGAAAGAAAGAGAACGACAGTGAGGGGAAGGAAGAGACTGCTATAGTGAAAGAAACAAGGGGATGCTGGTAAATGGGGGGGGGAAATAGTGAGTGCAAGTCAGAGAATGGAAGGGACGCTAAAAGAGAGACCGAATGATACTGAAAAGGAGGCAGAAGAAAGCAGCATTGCCTGCAGCAAGCTCAAATCCATGCAGTCTTCCATGCCTTACGAAACTGAGCCAATTAGCACACATGGGTCACTTTTTTAGGTATTTGGGGCCTCATTTCTGAGGCCCCTTCAAGCACTTTTGCACTGCCGGAACGTCACTTTTTTTTTTACGTTCCTGTGTAACTATGTGCCGCGGCATATTTACAACGGCATGTAAAGCCACTTTACTTGGCTTTTCCTGGCCTTGTAAATATGTGCCCCATTCACACAGAACATTGCATGAAAAGGGCGTTTCAAGGGTGTTGCTGTGGGTGTTCAACGCAACACCCCATGGAATCTGAAGCCTTTCCAGATTTACGAGAAATCATAAACCTGGGAATGTGGCAGAATCTTTGCCACCCCAGGGGTGGCATTGGGGAGTTGCAACAAAGAGAAATGTTTTAATTTCTACTCGTTTTTTCCTTTTTCCATGAATGCAGCAGAATGCAGCACACATAGAAAGAGGAAATCGTCTGAATTGATTGATTTTGTGCAGGAAGGTGTCCTTTCCTGCACAAAATCAATCAGCCCCGGAACGCAGGCACCGTGGTGCAAGGGTGCCTGCTTTGGCACATGGTAGCCCATTGTGCAACAGCGCAGGAGAAAAGGGCAGGAATGCACCGTATCTTATAGATACAACGCATTCCTGCCCTTTTCTTTTGACGCAGGGCAGGGCCGCCAGATTCCTTGTGGCAGTGCCCTGCGCGAAAAGCTCATAAATGAGGCCCCTAATTCGCTAATGGGTATCACTTGTATTTTGGTGCCCAGGCCTATATTCTGTCCCAGTCCGACCCCCATAAACATCAGCAGTGCCCAGCCTCCAAACATAAGCTGGGAACCCACACTGCACAGCGGTTTCCAGCTCATACGATCTCCCATCGTGTGATATTAGGTCCTCACTGGGAGACTGTGTGAGCAAAGCCGATATTGTGTTACACATGGTGGGACCCTGTGTACTGGCAGGTCTGCAAAGTATTTGGACAAGGAGAAAGGACGAAATAGCTTACATTTAAACCCATAGTAGAACCGATCGGGCTCAGGCCTGGATTGGTGTCTGGTTCAGCACACCAGACACCAAGGCAAGTGAAAGCAAAGGGTTATTTAATGACCTAGCACAGCAGTCCTTAATCTTTTGACTGCCCGGGACCCTCACTGAATTACTTTGGGAATCCGGGGACCCCCATTGAGTCATGATTGGAAACCGGGTACACCCGGCCTAAGCAATTTCTATGATTTGAACCTCTAAACAGTACACAAAAATACAAAAACTAGGATACACCAAACAAATGCTCAAATATTGAAATATATTGTTTAATTCACAATCGAGTATTTAAAAAGTTTCCGTTTTTGTATACACGTTATTAATTTTAATTTATTCATTTTATTATTATTTAATTTTGTAAAACAGTCGTGGACACCCTGAGTAGGACTCGCAGACCCCTTCAGGGGGTCCTCGGACCACAGGTTAAGATTCACTGAGCTAGAACATGTACCTCCTATCTGAAGAGGGGAGACACAACAACTGCCACAGAATGGAGGCTGAGGCTAGAAGGACTTCTCAGCTCCATGAGTCCCCTGGGAAGCCACATTTAACCTTAGATGGTAACATATACACATATTGTGTGTGCTTCCCTGCTTTCGATTTGGTGGATCCTGTGTGTTTATGGAAAAAATTAGAGGGCTTGAGCATTTATTTTAAAATGTGCTGGGCCTCGAAGGCTTCATCCAGGCGCTTGGGCTTAGATTCAGATTGAAGAAAGAGGTCAACTTGCTAGAGAAACAAACATTTTAACTAGTTTGAAACATGACTGTGTTCTTGCCACGATTTTACCTGCTCTGATTTACAGAGGACGCTTCATCAGAAGATTTTCCCCTAAAGCAAATGGACAGAATATTAATGTGCTTTCATATGCCGATGATTTAGTTATTTTAGATTGTACCCCGACTGGTCTGCAGTGTCATTTAGATGCTCTGAGTCTACAATGTGAGAAGAACAATCTTGCTTTTAAATATCAAAATATTGGAGATTGGTAAATAGAGTAAATTTTACGTGGTGACTAAGAGGTGTTCAATTGACCAGGCTAGATGCTAATATAGACATAGAGCCGCCGTACTGGGCTCTAATAGCCATTAAAAGCCCCCCACATTAAAGGCCTGTTAGAAATGGGGGTCTCTAGTTGGTAATGGTTTGCACCTTTGTCCAAGCAGGGACCCTTCCTTCTAGTCAGGATAAGAGCGATACACTACTGAAATAACCCCTGCTCTCCCCCTTGGTAGCTTGGCAAGAGCAGTCAGGCTTATCTCAGAGGCAGTGTGTAAAGCATTTGCACATAACCGACAGTAATACAGTGAAAACCCTACAAAAGGACACCACAACAGTTTTAGAAAAATAACCAATATTTATCTGTGCAAACAAGACCAAAACGATAAAAGACCAACATAAAGTAATCAAAAATAGGCACTTCTGAAGTATGACTTAAAAATGCAGTTCCTTGAAGTCGGTAGCTCTGTCCGGTGCTACAGCGGTGCTGAAAACAACAGAATCCAACAGTTCCGGCTGACCGCGTCGGTGCGGACCGGCGTTAGTGTCAGCAGACTCGTAAACAGTACCTTTGGTTCCAGCCAACCATGTTGGTGCGGGCCGGTCGTGGCAACCGTCGCGGTTGTGAAGTGAAGCATAGCGGTGCCTTCAAGTCACGGTGCAGGCAGCGGGTCGATGACGGTCGTCCAGCGGCGTTGGTGAGACCAGGGCTGCGGTGCAGAGTGAGGCGGTGCTCGTGGCGGTGCTGACAGGTCAAGGTGCAAGCGACAGTGCCGGTTGATGTGAGCTGACGTCGGTCGGCCCAGACTGCAATGTGGGACGGAACGGTGCGTCGTGTAACTTATGAGTGATGCCCCAAACCACGGTGCGGTCACGGGTGTCACAGTCAGTGGACATTGACGTCGTCGGTGAGACCAGGGCGGCAGAATGAAGCGAGGTGGTGTGGAGTGCGGTGTCCACAGGTTGCGATGCAAGCAGCGGCTCGGTGGCGGCAGTGGTCATCGTCGTCGGTGAGACCACTGTTACGGTGCAAAGTGCGGCGGTGCCCTCTGCGGTGCCTTCAGGACACGGAGCCCCAGCGGTGTCGGTGACGGCTGCTTTCACCCTCTGTGGCAACTGAAACTCACGGTTCCAGAGGCAGGACCCAGAGATAAGTGAAGTCTTTGCTGTCCCTGAGACTTCGCGAACAGGAGGCAAGCTCTATTTCAAGCCCTCAGAGGTACTCTGCAACAAGTAAAGAAAGTTCAGTCCAGTCCTTTCACTGCCCAAGGCAGAAGCAGCAACTGCAGGCCAACCCAAGAAAGCAACAACACAGCAACGGGGCAGTACTCCTCCTAGCAATTCTTCCAGCTCTTCTTGGCAGGTTCCTTGATTCCAGCGAGTTCTAAAGTTCTGGGGTCTGGGCCCCAATATTTATACTGCATTTCTCTTTGTTCTCTGGGGCAGAGATTGTCTGTGCTTAGCCCAAACCAGTTTGGTCCTCTCTGGCCCAGCTTCCCAGTAGGAGGTGGAGACAGCATTGTTCAAGGCAAACCAGGCCCATTCAGGTGCAAGAAAATCTCCTCCCACTAAATGCAACCCAGCTCTATTCAGCCCAGCCCCGACTCATCCAGGAAAGGCAAGACACACCTCAACCCCCCCACCAGTGGCTGTCTGAAGAGAATGCACATCCCCAGCCCCTGTCACTCCAAAGCCAGGCAGTCAATCCACAACCTAGCAGAGGCACACAGGATGGCTAAACAAGAAAATACCTACTTTCTAAAAGTGGTATTTTCAAACACAGAATATTAAAATCATCTTTACTACAAGATGCATTTCTACATTCTGAGTTCAGGCATACTTAACTCCATGTCTCTCTCTTGTCCCAATGGGAGGATATACTTGTAAGATGTTAAAAAGTATTCCCCATTCTCTCCTATGGGACAGATAGCCTTTCAATAGTGAAAAACGAATTACACTGTATTTCACTATCATGACATGTTACACACACCAGTACATGTCCTGCCTCTGACATACACTGCACCCTGCCCGTAGGGGTACCTTGGGCCTATCGTAGGGGTGACTCGCATGTAATAATAGGTAAGGTTAGAGCTTGGCAAGTGGGAGCACTTGCCAAGTCGACATGGCAGTAAAAACTGCCCGCAGACACTGCAGTGGCAGGTCTGAGAACCCTCTGAAAGGCTGCTCGTGTGGGTGGCACAATCAGTGCTGCTGCACACTCAGTGCACTTTACTAGGGACTTACCAGTAAATCAAATATGCCAATCATGGAAACACCAATCCATAATATAATTTACAATAGCAGCACTTGCACTTTAACACTGAACAGCAGTGAGAAAGTACGCAGAGACACTAAACAAGCAAAAAAAGAGTAAAAATCAGGAGGTCAGAAAGCAAAAGACAGGGGAAACACGGCAAAAGATGCCAGGTCTAACAAGGCCCAAGGCGAAGGCCTTTAACAAGGGAGAAGGCGTTTAATGGCCGGTAGAGCCCGCTATGGAGGGCTCTAAGGCTATTAGAACATTCCGCCCTTATGTTCTCATTTTTAAAACGAAGGCCTCACGGAGCCCGAGGGAGCTGAAATCCCCTCGGACTCCGTGAGGCCTTTGTTTGCAGCTGCTGCTGTGGATAAACATTGGAATGTTTATGCTCCGGGCTTCTACCAGCTATTAGAAGCCGGTAGCACTCCACTGTCTTCAATGGAGCGTTCAACATTCCAATGTTCTAATATAGCCTTAGAGCCCGACGTAGCGGGCTCTACCAGCCATTAAAGGCCCACTCCAGCGTTAAAGGGAGCGGGCATTTTCAGAGGCACCGCCGTGGGACCGCCCAAAAAAGCCCACCAGACACGAGAAAACTCGTAATCTGGCAGGCGAAGCGGGTCGCCGGCCTGGCGGTCTGCTCCCCCACTGCCAAACTCTTAATCAGGCCCTTAGTCATCTCTCTACCTTACACCTCTTTCTCACTTTCTAACCTCTCAATTCACTACCTTGCCTCTCCAACTCACCCCTCTCTCTTTCTACCTCTGTTCCCTCTACCTCATCTCTCTTGCTGCATTACTAGCTTTGTTGCTGCCACTTTCTCTACCTCTATCACTTTCTCGTTCTCTGTCATTTTGTGATAGGTGTGAAGGGAGATGTATTCGTGATTATTCGTGGGAGAGGAGTTGGCCTAATGGCTAGGGCGGTCGACCTCGAATCTGGGGAACCGGGTTTGAGTCGCGGCAATGACGCTGAACATCCTGTGATTCTGGGCAAATCACTTAATCTCCCCGTGCCTAACAAAAATGATGAATGTGTCCTCATGTAACGCAACATTGTACTATGTAAAGCGCTCTGATACCCGATACCGGGTCAAGTTCGTGCTATATAAAACTCTATAAAAAAAAAAAGATTATGGATATCCGGTAATCAAAGATCCAAATTCAAGCACTATGTGCATATGTCTTTTCCATTATTCTCCCCTTATCTACCAAGTCATTGTAGTCCATGTAATGGCATAGCATTAGTCCCCACAGTGCGGGGGTGATGCACTCCAGGGGGGGCCCTTTGGCACTGTGCACAGGAGCTCCTGACTGGATCCGGGGGTGAGGCCCCTCCGTGTACTTTGCAGGGCTCCCCCTCAAGTTTCGTTATACCACTGAGTCCATGTAAAACATTATTGCAAGACAACAAATCTAGATCCTAGCACAATAAAATGGTTCCTTCAAATATTGGCAGAAGCCGGGCAGCTTGATCTTTGTGACTTTTATTATACCATACAATTGAATATTGCTTGCTTAATTGGTTAAAAGTGGGTAATAAATTTAAAATTGTTCTGAACTGGGTCCCCAGGATATGCCTTCACCAGGACCCCAAAAATCCATACATTGGCGCTGGTCCTCTTTACCTGCCCTGAGCACATCACCCCAAGGAAATTATGTTTAAAACCAATATTAAAGAGGCATGATAGGAGACATATTAACGACTCACTCCAGTATTATGATAGAATCTGCCAGAGCAGCTTGGCCTTTCTTTAAGTTTGTGATGAACAGATCTGCCTTAAATGTAATGTCTGTTGGAATGCTGATTTATATTTCATTTGAAGATGTAGTTGTTGTACTGGTCTTTGTGATTAACATGTTTGGTCATTTTTTGTATTTTGAGGACCAGGCCTATTGCAAGTTTATTTTATTGTTTTAAGATTTAGCTGTTGTTTTGGCTCTGTGTTTAATATGTTTGGTAGTTTTTTATTTTGAGCACCAAGCCTATGCCCACTTTATTTTACTGTAATAGTTATTTGTAATAAATGCACTAAATCACACAATAAACAAATAGGTGTATGAGAAACAGATGGAAAATGTGCCCTGCAGTAAAGAGAGCAGCGGTCTAAGAGCAAACAAAGTAAGGGAACTGTGATGTGGAATGCGAAGTAGTGGTAGTGGAGAGGGGAAAGCCAATGGAGGAGTGATCGGAATGGTTAAAAAGAGACACGAGTGTAAGTATGCATCACCGGTAGCTCTATAGTTAAGAAAAACAAAAAAACAACCATTGGTAATGCATTGGTTTTGCCAATGTAATGAATAAAGAGCTGTTTTTATCAATCATCGTTCGGTAGAAGGAAAGAGCTACCTGACAGATAACATGGGAGCGGAGAGGATGTGGTGCAGTGGCCAGAGCTGCTGACTCGAGAGCTGGGGTTCCCGATTCGAGTCTCAGCGGCGCCGCGCAACATCCTGTGATTCTATGCAAATCACTTAATCTCTCCGGGTGATAAATTGTTATATAAATATGCTGCTATAGTAAAAGGAAAAGTTAATGAAAATATAATTCCACCAAAGCGGCTCTTAACAGTATTTCGGCAGCGGGAAACTGATAAGAGAAGCATTGGTAAATGCAGGAAAATATGCTACAGCCAGTAGAAATGGAGGAAAGGTAAGTGTCACACACAGGAACTGATAAGAAGCCAGGAAAGAGAGGAGGCGGGATGTAAGTCCCTCTTAAGTTTATATTAAAAACAATAGATTTCTCAAGCACAGAGCTGTGCAGGCGAAACCTAATAACTACAATTTCCAGAAAGCAAGACACTTTCTCGGATGCTTACATTGATTTTGATATCAAAAGGCAATCACAATGTTGCTAAATCATTAGCTGTGATATTTGGAGGAAATCACAGGTGATTCAGAGTAGTGGAGAAATGACAGAGGTGGTCTTTTAAGGGCCAATGTTTGCATCAAAATGCAAATAATCAAATGTATACACCCATGGACTTGTTAACAAACCGTATTACCAAAACAATGAGACCCCTCTGCTCCCCACCCCTCCTTTGATAATGTGTACAGCTGAAGCAAGAGTGTGTATGAAAAGAAATGGCCATCTCTGCTGGATAACCAATCAAGAATGTTTTTTTTTTAATTTTACAAAGTAATGGAGCTGATTTGTAATTATATTTATATAGTGTTTACTTCCCCTGACAAGGCATTGAATTGCTTTTCGATGAATAGCACGCTACTCCGGAACCCAAAAAGGATTAGTGGTGGGTTAGTATAGGGAAATATGTGTTCATTTGAGTGGTGGACTTGTGAGAAGGAGGAAAAGGCTAGAAGGTGTTATTTATGAGATCAGAGTAGTAAGACCCCTGATGAGGCGTCAAGCGCTTTTGGGCTTGCATTTTGAGTTCTGGTTAATGTATTTTGAGTTCTGGTAAAAACATTCAAAAGCCTGCTACACTAGAAAAAATACAGCAAGAAATTACTGTTTTCTGTATGCATCTGTGAGATTAAGGGGCACATTTACTAAAAAGCATTGGCAAAACTAAAAGGTATCGCCGATGCAAGAGCTATTGCCTTTGCCAATATGTTTTAACCATGTTGCACACCAGCGTGGCTGCTGTTCAGCATGGCTAAACGTTAGTGGCGTAGAGGAGAGTGTTGTAGAGTGGGGTGGCGAAGAGAGGAGTAGAGTGGCGAAGAGAGGAGTAGAGTGGCGAAGAGTAGAGTGGCGAAGAGTAGAGTGGCGAAGAGGAGAGTAGAGGAGAGTGGCGAAGAGGGGAGTAGAGTAGAGTGGCGAAGAGAGGAGTAGAGTGGCGAAGAGTAGAGTGGTGAAGAGTAGAGTGGCGAAGAGGAGAGTAGCGAAGAGGAGAGTAGAGGAGAGTGGCGAAGAGGGGAGTAGAGGAGAGTGGCGAAGAGGAGAGTAGAGGAGAGTGGCGAAGAGGGAGTAGAGTAGAGTGGCGAAGAGGGGAGTAGAGTAGAGTGGCGAAGAGGGAGTAGAGTGGCGAAGAGGAGAGTAGAGGAGAGTGGCGAAGAGGGGAGTAGAGTGAGAGTGGCGAAGAGGGAGTAGAGTGTCTCAAGACTGAGTGTTGCAGAGTGGAATAAAGTGTCGTAGAGTGTAGTGTTGTAGAGTCGCGGAGTGGAGCGGCATAGAGTGGACTGGCATAGACTGGCCTAGAGTGAAGTGGCATAGAGTGGAATGGCGTATAGTGGTGTAGAGTGGAGTGTAGAAGAGTAGAGTAGAGTGTTATAGAGTGGAGTGTCGTAGAGTAGAGTGGCGAAGAGGAGAGTAGAGTGGCGAAGAGGAGAGTAGAGGAGAGTGGCGAAGAGGGGAGTAGAGTGTCTCGAGACTGGAGTGTTGCAGAGTGGAATAAAGTGTTGTAGAGTGTAGTCTCGTAGAATGAAGTATCGTAGAGTCGTGGAGTGGCATAGAGTGGACTGGCATAGACTGGCCTAGAGTGAAGTGGCATAGAGTGGGATGGCGTATAGTGGCGTAGAGTGGATCAGAGTAGAGTAGAGTGTTATAGAGTGGAGTGTCGTAAAGTACAGTGGCGTAGATTGCAGTAGAGGGGAGTAAAGTAGAGTGTCATATTGGAAGGCCACAGAGTGGAGTAAAGTGGCATGGAGTTTTGTAGATTGCAGTGGTGTGGAGTGTCGTGGAGTGGCATAGGGTGGAGTAGAGTGTTGTAGAGTGGAGTAGGCATGGTATGGTAGTGACCATTACATTTGCACATACAGTTGTACTGATAAAATTATACAGTGCACAAATGATAATGTGTGGAAACGGCATTACCTAGTGTATTGATTTGTCTTAATCATATTCAAATTTTTATTTCCACCACACTTCTGAATCACAAACAAAATGTGCTTCATTTGTGCTTCCTAGTTCCGATATATTCTGAAATATTTGCACAGTTCATTTACAGACATTTGCATTTTATTGCGTGCTAGAAAAAACCTTTTCTTTCCCAGTACCAGCAAGATTGTCACATAAATCCTCTCACCTTGAAGTCAGACAAAAAAAGCAAACACACACCAAGCTCCCTTGGAAGACAGAACCTGACTTTTGACCTTTGTCTTTGAACGCACAGCAAATATGATAAGATAAGAATAACACTTAATGGCCTGTTTACAGAAAGTGAAGACTCCTGGAAGAATACAAGGACTGATGGTGAACACGCTTTGCTCCTCGGGAGCGACAAACACATGCCTGACAGCCTAAAACAAATAAAGCCTGCAAATAGAAAGCCAGAAAATGTGAGTTACAAACCACAGAGAAAATTCATTCCCTGGGAAGCTTTCAGAAGGCCCACCAGAAGTCTTTTCACAATCAGACAGCTGTGTTGTCTGGTGGCTTCAACCTAAAAAGCAGGCAACACAGTGCAGATGTGCTGGGTTGCCTAGGAGGACAAAGCAGTGCGACCCACTGTAAGATAATGCACTACTGCTCTCTGCCCCAGTGTGGGGCACAAATAGCCTGCCTCATGTCACACGCACGCGCTTTTGCACACTAGTTCAACTGTTTGTGAATGATGTCTAGCATAGATTTTGTACTGGAAGGCCAATCTTCCAGTATGAAATACTGTGCCTAGTCTACCTTTAAAACGTTTCACATATTGGACATGAGCTGTACAGTGCAGCGCACATGCAATGCTTGGAAAGTTTGGAGAAATAAAACATGCCTCCCTGTTAGCGCTGCCTCAAGGAGGCATTATCGTTTGGTGTAAAACCCTGTCTGCCAATTTTAGTAGCTTGAGATTTGCATCAAAAACCCTGGGTAGTAGCAGCGTGGGATCACCCACGTACCACCCGCCTTAAGATGCCCCGATGACACAAACTAGAGCAGACCCCTATTTGCACTACTTCAAGGCCACTTTTCAGAGAAAATAAAGTAAAACATCTGCAGAAATTGGCAGCGAGGCGTGAAACAGCAAGAGAAAAGGAGATATTGAGAACAAAGCAACGACTGTGATGACAGGGGAAAGAAGTGTTAAAAAGAGCGCAATAGATGGAAAACGAATCAGAGGTCAAACACAAAGAGGAAAACAACAGAAGTAGGGAAGGAGATAGCTATAGATACAGAGGCATTATAAGAGAGGTACAGAACGAGCAAAAGCTGGAGGGAGAAAGGCAGAGACTTAGAAGAGAGCGTGCGAGGGAAAAGAGTTGCAGAGTGTGGTAAACCTAAAGCGGGAGAAAGAGCAAGCGAGAGATTTACAGCTGAGAGAAAGAAATAATGTACGTACCTACAGCAATAATTCTCCAGTCGTAATATTTTTCCATGCTATCTATGTGTGTTTATCGCCGTCTAGTGGTTTGGCCTCGAACTGCATGTTGTGTTTTTTTATCAAAAGTTTAAAATTGCAGTGGCCGAGTAAGAAAGAGTCTGAGACAGGACTCCTCGTCCGCAGCACTGGGACCATTTTCAGATTATTGCTTTATACGTCGTGTTTGTGAATGTCAGTGTATGCGTAATACAGTTCCAAAGGGGCTGTGCGGATCTCGCGGGAATCCATAAATATTCGAAATAAAAGCTATTTTTACAGCTAAGAGTCCTTTTTCATCACCAATCAGTAGTATATGCTACTATATTTCAAAGTAGTTTCCGGACTCTGCTGGGTAGAGGTTGGAGCATTGCCGTAGCTAACTGCACATTCTGCTCGCCACATTAAACGCAGATTGGGGCAATAAAATATTGGTTTGTTTAATAAGTGATCCAGACCCAGTTTACTTCGCTTGAAAATACGGAGTCATTCTGTGTTTATTTTCTGACCCATGGCTCAGTGGTCGTCTAGAAGGCATTGACAATGGAGACATTATTAAATGTTGTGCGAATAAGAGTGGGGTATTTACCACACCCAGTAAACACATTTACCCCGGGGTGAGGACTTAACCGGGTGTGATTAATAGCTTCTATTCCAAGACTTTCATTTGGAAATGAGGTATAGAATGCAGAATCATCAAAGAGTTTTAAAGCCGTCATCCGGTGAATGATGTCACAATAGGTCTGAACACCCAAACAGACATCATTAAAGGAATATTCCCGAACGCGCATTGTTGGTGATTGTTAGGGATACAGGACAGGGAAAAAGAACGGTCTTTTTTCTTTGCAAAGGAGGGCCCCTTTACCTCTTACGAAGCCATTAGCTTGAACGCATGGTGCATTAGCCTGTTCAAGATAATGTACACGCGAGCAACAGGATACCTTACCAAACAAATGTATTATGCATGTCAGATGTTCAGTCCTATGCTTAATTTGAAGAAGAAAAAAAGAAGTGCAGGGGCAAAATATTCTGTGTAAAAGCCCACTGCAGGACGCCACCGGATGCTGGGGCTGCTGATTACCGAGGCTGCATAGTTATTATTTGACCTCGTACCTCTTTCTTCCACACCCTCCCTTGCTTGCTGTTTATTTCACTCTTGCTCGGTACTTTCCATCTTTGCTTTCTCTCTTTGTCACTGTGATCTTATTCAACTCTCCCTTTTCTGCCTTTCTCTCTCATGCCCTAGGTCAAAGTCTGAGGATGGAAAATAAGATCATAGTGGAAGACTTCCTGGCAGCCATCAGTACCGGTGATTTTCAGAGGGCAGGCCTAGGTGCTGAAAGTTCAGTTCATCAGTAACCATCACTCAAGCTCAATGAAGGCGTGGGACGCTGTCTCTCCTCTTCGACAGGAGTCTCTCTTCTGAGGAAGTGAATGTGACCCCCTTGAGTCGTGTGGTACCACCTGTCAGCACTGGAGGGCAATTGCTGGGGGGAAGATTTCAGCATCCAGTCTGACGCCTGGGGGATATTCATGAGGTGAAGCATCTGCAGAAGAAGAAGTAGTCATCAGAAAGGTATAAGTTGGATCCCCGCTCAATGGCATAACGAAGCTTGACTGGTCCCCTGCAGAATGTGGTGAGGGGCGCGTGAGAAACCTATACCTCACAATTATTCATACCCTTGGGTTGAGAGTGGCCATGAAGGGTGGTGGCCCCCCAGCAATTCAGGGGCTTCCGTTACGAGTTACCAGCACCTGCTACTTCATTGCATATTAGAAATCAGTGTGAGTAGCGTCCTTGTCCCCTCTGTGGGGGGATTTACTGCTTCAATTGCCTCTGAAAGGAGGAGACTCTGTACGTGCTGCTGAAGGTCTTGAGATGCAGTTTAGGGCAGCTGCAGCCCGGGTGGTGGTGGCTGTGGCAGATGTAGAGCACAGTTGTTCTTCAAGGTAGATCAGTTGAGAATCATCCATCCTATGAGCCTACATTACATACAGGAGTGAAGTCAGGGTCGGTACCTGGACCAGGGTGGCAGGGGCTGGTTGGGTCATACACTGGTACCAAGGGCGGATCCTTTGGCAGAGTGCCCTCACTCATCTTTCGCTGGCCTACAATTTCAGATTCAGTGCATCCAGAAAGTTATCTGTAGTATTCTGTAAGTCCCCATTCCATGTATGTCTGAGCTCATGTCTGGATGTAATGGAATGATCTGTAGAAGAAGCTACGATCCAGGGACAGCTGGAGGGAGAATGGAGCCCTGAAAGACTGCAACATAAGGATCTTCATAAAGTAAAGAATTGACCTCCTATCTGAGTGGCTCCAGACTCTTGCATGAAGACCCTGCCTTTGAACCGCAACCTCATTCAAGGACAGTATCAAAGAAAACAAAATCAAATCCTACAGCTGGAATCACGTGAATTTGGGTGGTGTCCAGGCAACCCCTGGTCCTACAGCCCATGATCTAAATTGACATATAAATGCACTCAGTCCAGAATCCCAGAGCAGAAGGGAGAGCCAGTGCAAAGGCCTGCTTCTGTAGGACATGGGCCAGTAAGGCAGTTGGCGGGGTCACACGCTCCTTTGTGGAGTAAGGGCAACCTCTTAATAGGACTGCTGTGGTTGGGTGTCTTATCTGGCAGGGTTCAGTGTTCCTGCTTCTTTTCATATCTCTTGTGTTTCAAAGGGCACACGTGGTACCTCAGAACGCTACTGAAGATCTACTTCGGTGCTGTTCCTGCGTTGAAACTCTGCTTGCTGACTCAGTGGCATTTCCCGTCTCAACAACCACCTGCACAGTGTGGGAGCCGGCTACACTGCAGAGGAAGAGAACCAGTCAGGAACGAGGCTTTCCCCGTCATGCTAGTTCTGCAACAGAGACCACCGACAGGGGATCTGGGCTGGACTCACTGGTGCAAATCTTTAGAGTCACTGTAGAAGGTGGAGACCTAGATCTTGGATCTGTACCCCAGGAGGGATATGACCTCGACCTCAATAAATAGTTTCTTAATTCAAAGACCAACTAAATAGTTTTCATAATTTCGTTGTCATCATAACTGTTCGGAACAGATACTTATTTGATATGTTTCTGAATCAAACATTTGCTGTTAATAAAATGTTGACGGTTTCCTTTGTTTTTAATTGATTTATTAAGATTCCCAATGCATTTGTGCTACATCAGGGGACTTCATCAAACAATATTTTCCTCTTGGACCTGATGCCCTACATCCTTTATCACAATTATTTCAGAGTTTGGGCGAACAATACTTACAGATTGCTGGAACCTCAAAGGGTTCATCAGCTGCTCCAGTGTATGCAAATACATTTTTGATAACAACCTTTTTACTAGTTTTAACAAAGTACAACAAGATCGACACCTCGCGGGCACTCGCAGGGGATCCTGAAAAGGACATTGTTAAGTTCCAACAGAACCTCCTTTCTCCGCCCTCAAACATGCAAATACATTTTTGGAAAATGATAATTCGAAGTACAACTTTAAATTGTTCTTGAGATTCATAGCTGATGTATTCATCGTTTGGAGTGGCTAACAAATTAAACAAGTGAGGTTTCTGCTTGAACAGATATAGTAACACGTAACATGTCCCAATGGGAGGCAGCATTGCACGGAAGTTTGGTCGGTATTTGTGCTACATTAAGCAGCTGAACAGTTAGAATGGGGATCTAATCGGAGGCCCTCACATGACCAAAAGCGAAGGTAAACAGCTGTGACCGGAATCAGAAACGTTGTGGAAAAGTTGTAGCATGTCACATGAATGAAAGACAAGGTATATATATGGCAGTCATACTGGCTTTGTCATGTATCATGAGGTCAACACAATATTAAAATAACACATCACGACTCATCCTTGCATCCCCATTTAAAGCAACGGAACATTATTACCAGTCATGTGCATTAATTATAATGGTTAACTGTTCATTGTTCAATATCCGTGTGGACATTAAAGCACTTACATTCGAAACAACATGTGTTTGAGTCTTTTTTATAGTCTACAAGACACAAATTATAGCCATAAGACCAACCATTAGGAGTCCCTGTACTCCAGAGCCCAAGAGCAAAAGCTCTAAATGTGGAAGTGGTTGAAATCAATGAATGCTGCTCCTAGTGTCAGGGATTCAAGCCACACTGAGGCTGTTTATGGTCACCAACATTGTATGTTCAACGCAAATATGACCCAGCTGGCCAACATCATCAGATCCCACAGTCTCAATATAATTTCCTACGCAGACGACACCCAACTCATCCTCTCATTCACCGATGACCCCACCACCACCAGAACCAACTTCCACAGATGCATGACAAACGTCGCCAACTGGACGAAGAACAACTGCCTGCAGCTGACCACAGATAAGAGTAAATACTGATCTTTGGCAATAGCAGCAACACATGTAACGACTCCTGGTGGCCATCAGACCTAGGATTTGCACCTAATCCCTCCAAACATGCCAGAAACCTTGGAATCATCATTGACAACAAGCTTACCATGAAATCACAGATCAACACTGTCTCCTCCGCCTGCTTCCTCACTCAGCGCATGATACGTAAGATCTTCAAGTGGCTACCCCTACACACAAGACCCACCATGACACAGGCCCTCATCACCAGCAGACTGGACTACGGCAACGCCCTCTACGTAGGAATCGCCACACACCTTCTACAGAGACTTAAGACCGTACAGAACGCCGCAGCCAGACTCATCCTTGGCCTTCCCAGACGAACCCACATCGCACCCCACCTCAGGAAACTCCACTGGCTCCCCGTACAGAGGAGATGCCAATTCAAGCTGCTGACCCACGCACATAAGGCTCTACACAACCAAGGGCGCGCCTACATTAATCACTGCCTGAACTTCCACCAACCATCGAGAAAAGACCTGGAACAAACTTCCCACGCACCTCCAGACCATCACCTCACCTCTGGAATTAGCCGCGCTTTATAAATCCTGATTGAATGAAATTCTAATTGATATGTTCCCCTAATGTTCCCTGCTTGGCTCCAAACACATGTTCCCAGACTGTTCTATGGCCCTCCATGCAGGGGCCGTGGTCACGCCTTCCTCAAGAGCCGAGAAGGCTGCACAGCAAAGATTCTGCGTCCATATTCTATAAAGCCTTGCCACCGGATTTTCTCATCATAAACAATAATCGTATTGGCAAAATTGGAGCCAGGGAGGTCATTGAGTATGGCATTACCATCATCCAGATGCAAGAGTATGAGGGCTTGAACAGCAGTTCTGAAGCCACTTTGTGGAAGAAATGGTTTGACTATCTTTAGAAGAGAGAGCTGGTAGAAGGCAGCCTGTTTTATTATTTGCAAAAAAATGAGAAATTACTTTGGGAATCAAGGCCAGAATTACCTATTTGTTTGGTAATTCCTCATTTCTAAAGGGACAAAGAGGGTCTCAATTGGTCAGTAATTTTCACCCACCTGCATGGAGCTAATTGCACTACCAGTATCAGCAACTCTTGGGGGGTCTAACTACATAAGACAAGGCAGAGCATGGCCTAAGGAGCTCTCTGCCATCAGTCAAGCACCCGAGAGAAGTCACATAAGGTCTGTAGGGATCAAGGGCATGATGTAGAAAGCTATTTGGCAAAATCACAAGGTCAGCGACAGCAAAGTGTTATTTGTTTCCATTTCTTACACTTATTCCAAGAGTTGGGAAATCTTGTCCAACTCACAAACTGCATTTTGTGATCGATTCTGAATCACAATTAGAAAAGGGCATGAAAGGACCATACCCTCTTAATTACAAGTCGCATTTGTATGAATCAATGGTTTGCCACAGCAAAGTTGGTGGTAACTAGGTCATTAAGGGGAAGGTGTCACAAAAGGACACGTTCCCTTTGCGACTGCTGTTAGCAGGGGAGTAGGAAGTGGTCCTGTGAACTGCTTACCCCATATTTCACCAAACAGGAAACTTTTTTATTTTTTTTAAGCAGCACTGGTAATGGCTATGTGTGAAGTACCTGTTTGTATTTCTATATCTTCTTGAAATCAATCAAAGAGATTTAAACCATAAAGAAGCATTGGTTTCTTTAAAGAACCTGGGCTGCTTAAAAAAAAACGTTTCCTGTAAGAATGCTAACACCTGGAGGGTTGTTTGCTGTTCCTTCCAGGCGGCCTTATTTATTTTTATTAGGCAGCTCATTTTTCAACCCCCTGCGAATGTACAATTTGCGATGTGACCAATTATTACATAGGTTGTATCGCAAATTGCATTCCCATTTGCAAACAAGGTGGTGTGTAAATTGCACAGCCGCGGCTGCTGCAGGTAAGAGCGGTGGGGCCGGCTGGGGGATTTCGAGAGACGACCACAAGGGGAAATAAAATAAATAATTAATATTCCCTCGTGGCCGTCTCTCGAAATCTCTCCCAGCCGGCCCCACCGCTCTTACCTGCAGCAGCTGCGGCTGAAATTGCACATCCCCGATTTGCAAATGGGAATAGTACATCTACTCCCCCAATCTTCCCTTAAAGCGTACTTTATGAGATCCTGTAAAAGTAAGGAATTTGGTTGTACTGTCATCTGTAGAAGCCACAAGTAACTCTTCCAGATTAAATGAAAATTCTAAGAGGAACATGGCCAGGCCAGTCTGTCTGTGGATGACCACTGTTAAATGAACTCCACTAGCCACTGTATCCATATATTGTAGAGTGGATCAAAGAAGGAACTGTCCACTTCAGCTTGCCTTGATTTACATCAGCCTGCAAACTGTCATGTCCAGAAGAGAGAGAGACGTTTTAAGGCATGGGTAAAGTGTGCAATTGCCCAGGGCCCCCATCTTCCAAGGGACTCACTGGGAGAGGGATTTTACACCACCACTGTCTAGATCTCTGCTTCCACCTCTTCCTTTCTCTGTGCCTCTTTCTCTCTTAAAGTTTAACATATAATATTGTTTGGATTCATGTAATCCTGAAATAGCAGGAAAGAGGTAACACAATGGACAGTTGTGTTGAATAGGGGGGCCTCAAAATATGCCTTGCCGGGGCCCCAAAATCCTT
Source organism: Calotriton arnoldi (assembly GCA_963921515.1). Lineage (NCBI taxonomy): Eukaryota > Metazoa > Chordata > Amphibia > Caudata > Salamandridae > Calotriton > Calotriton arnoldi. The sequence continues at coordinate 1,716,086 of CAWUFW010002027.1, forward strand.
AAGATGACACTGAGGAAGTCTGAACTAAATCCACTTGTTCCAAGCATATCTTGTGGTTGTGGCAGCCAGAAAGGCATTGGCATCTGCTTCTCACAACTGGACGAATGAGCTGCGAGTCCTTTGCTTCCCAATAGTATCAAGCAGAGCTGGGAACGAGAAGGACTTCATTCCCCGCTGCTATTCTTGATTCGAAACCGGCTTCCGGTCAGCTCCTGAGAAGCGTCCCGTTGGTCTTTCATTGCAGTTTGCCTTGACGGCGTGACACAGGCAGTGGCACCCAAGCACAATTAAAGACTTATTTACAAGCTCCTTCCGCCGCCGGTGCATCACTTTTAAAATGGGAAAAAAGTGACGTACTGGGGGCGCAAGGGGCTTGTAATAAGCCCCTTAGCATTTATGCTATGGAGTCCTGCAGAGGGCTCAATTTTTCCTTTCCAACACAAATGAATGCTTAATGCTTTTCTTCACACACAATCAATTTATTTTGCCCAAGGATGACTTGGCAGGGGACAATAAGAGGTCAAACACAGCAAAGTAAGAGAAAAACATAAACCTCCTGTAGAGCAACTTCACAGTTTCTTAACAATAAACAAATATTTTACAGTGTTTTTAACTTGCTATGGGAGTCTATGTAAGTTTGCAGATCAAAGAATGATCTATGCATACAGCTATGTCTTTCTATGTGTGCAAGTACAGTAATAACATTTATGTATGTATGTATTGGTATGTATATAGCGCAAACCTAGCTAAGAAGCAACAGAGCACTATACATTACTCGCGTAGAATGGTACACAATCTACATGATTGTGTACATCAAGTGGGGATTACACAAATAAAATTAATTATTAAAAAGTTAATCATACGTTACATTTCACATTTCACATTTTTAGGCACCGAATGCTGTTGAGTCAAGAGCCGAAACCAAAATACGAACCTGGGTCCTTGGTTTCCAAACTTGGTAGCTCTAGCCCTTAGGCCACTTCTAAATGAACACATACCACAAACTGAATCTTTGGAAATTTAATAATAATGTTTATTAGTGTGTTATGAAATTCATTTTATCAACCTTAAAATAATGAAAAGCCGATTTAAAACCTATTTAATTTTAAACATACATCTTGCAAGTTACATGGAGCTGTTGAGCTGGTGCATAACTAACAGCCATTTTAATAAGATTGTAACTGGTAACACAAGAATCTTTGTAACAAATGCATTAACTCAATGAGCTATTTTAGACAAAATACAAATATATGACCTGCAATTGCACACTATACTCTGCAGCATGCACATTAACTCTCCGAGCTATTTTATGATGATTTAAACAGAGTTCACACAGATCCCTTCAACAAATGTATTAACCACTAGTGTTAACTTACCAGTATTAGACCCTTAAAATTGGTGGATACACATCGATCTCTGCTGAAGGTGACCAATTAAGTAAGCTAAGGCAGTTTTTACATTCTCATTTTTTGTCTTGTTGCCCATTCTTTGACAGCCTGCTGGGTTTGTAAAATAAAAATAAATAAATAAGGAATTGTCTGGCTGTCATTCTCTTGTCTATCTAGTACATGTTCCCGGCATGACCCTGACCCTTAACCTCCCCGCCCCTCTTCACCCAGCTTCTGTTGCCACAGACAGGGGCGGCTCCTCCACTATGGAGGAGGAGCGTCGCCCCACAGCTTTCTCGCAGTGCGAGAAGCAGAAACATAAAATGGTAATAACTTTTAGTTATTACCATTTTATGTTTGCGTTGCGGGCGGGCGGGTGGGCGGGGTCTGCTCAGCTCTCAGAACAGGGCAGGGGAGGAGTGGTGTGCCCAGTCCTGAGTGCGCAAAGACTGTTTGGTCGGCCCTCTCGGGCTGCCCAAACCAGTCATGCGCACTCTGCCCTTCTCCATGCAGGCTGCAATGCAGCCTGCATGGAGCACATGCCCACCCCATAAGCCCCTGGCTTGGCACCGTCCCGACCAATCACAACGCTGCTTGCAGCGTTGTGTTTAGCTTAGGGGAGGGAGCATGGCTGCCTGCTTCCTGTTCCTGTCGGAGGCAGAAGAGCAGGAGCCGAGAGGACACAGGACCAGGCCTCAAGGCAAGTTTAAAATATTATTCTTTTTTTAATTAAACTACCCCCACACGCGCGAACTCCCCCGCGCCTTTCCCCCCCACTCGCGAGCAATGCCGGCCGTGACTGGCCACATCCCCGCCCAAGTTATGAATTCCCAAAGTGAGAGAGGGGGGGAATGGGTTCTTTCTTCTGCAAAGCACAATTCTAACTAGGAATTATGTGCGAGAACCTCATCAGGCAGGGCTGATGTTTCCTTCTGACCAGAGGAGAGGAGTCTGCATTCTTCTATGTCTCAGTCACCTTTACCACATCCGGCTGTAAAGGGATCCTGGATCTTAAAGACAAAAACAATTGGATCCCCACCGAAACAAGAAAAACAGTCACCCAGGCCCTCGTCACCAGCAGGCTGGACTACGGAAACGCCCTCTACGCAGGAACGACGGCTAAGCTCCTGAGACGGCTGCAACGCATCCAGAACGCCTCTGCACGTCTTATCCTCGACATCCCCAGCGCAGCCACATCACACCCCACCTGAGAGACCTGCACTGGCTCCCTGTCAACAAGAGGATAACCTTCAAGCTCCTCACCCACGCACACAAAGCACTCCACAACTCCGGACCAGCCTACCTCAACAGACGACTCAGCTTCTACACCCCCACCCGCCAGCTCCGCTCGACCAGCCTCGCCACAGTCCCCCGCATCCGGAAAACGACCGCCGGCGGCAGATCCTTCTCCCACCTCGCCGCCAAGACCTGGAACACCCTCCGCACCAACCTCCGACAGACCCAAGACCTACTGGCCTTCAGAAGACTCCTCAAGACCTGGCTCTTCGATCAGTAGCAGCACCACCCCCTCTTCCCCCAGCGCCTTGAGACCCTCGCAGGTATGTAGTGCGCTTTATAAGTGACATGATTGATTGATTGATTGATTGATTGGAGAAGAGGATCAGTTTGCCAGTGGCAGCTGTGACATTTGAAAATGGAGAAGCGTAAACGTTGGGCATGACTATTATATTGCAAGCAACGTGAACAGGTTTAATGGACAAACCTGGGGTCCAGTGTGGGTCCCTCTCCTGAGAAAGAAATGAAAAAAAGATTGCCAAATGGTACATTTCAAAGCAAATGAATGTAGTGATAAAGCGAGGCTTATAAAGCTGTGGGAAAGTATAGTCTTGAAATATTAAACACATTAAAAACTGCCCCATATCTTACTGCATTAATATGTTCAGCAGTTAATGTAATGTGTAGATTGTACAGTGTCACAACTTTTGCACTTTTTAAAGGTATGCCTGCCCACTGTCTTGCGCTGCATGCAGCATTAACTTTGGGAAAAAATGCTTTAACCACCAGGCTTCGGGAAGCACCCACAGCTGCTGGCTGCAACCAGTTATATAGAAATATGTGCAGACAGGTCTTTAAGTGGGATAAAAAAAGTAGGGGCTCTCTATAAAGGAACATGTCAAATACATTTCTGTGATTCCCATTATGTGCCAACCGACCAGTATTTTGGTTTACTGGTTTCTCTCTCAGATGTAATTGTATCCAGATAAATGACATAACACCTAAAACCTTTCACTATGATTGGGTTTGCCAATGGGTGTTAGCTGTTTAAAATAAATGAGTAACAATGATTTGTTATAAATAATTAAGATTGGAAATGTTTCAATTCTGAAATATCTGTGAATTAAATAGCATTGAGGCCTGTGGAAGGAGTTTTGGCCTTCAGTTATGTGTGCTTTATGTAAGATATGCATCCTCTTTTTCTCTGCATATCTTGTCCATCTGCACATCTTCAACCACCTCTCTTTCCTCTTCAATATCCTCTTTTCACTCTTCCCTGAATGCACTTCCTCGCATCTCTGTCACTTCACAGCCCCCAAGCATACACTGTACTCCCTCAAATGTAAGCATTTTATTTTCTCTTACTTTTGCCATGCAAATATTTTGACATCTGTGTACCCCCTTCACACACATATCCACAGAATTCAGTTGCAAATGGAATACACAAACATTGTTCTGTGTGCTCTGCAGAGAGGCCAACCCACTGACACACACTTTGTTTAGCTTCAGCCTTAGCGCCTGGGGGCTCAATCAAAGCCCCTCATAAACACCTGGGATGGCTCAAGCCTCAAAGTATGCACAGAAAAAAATACAGATAAACAACAAAATTATAAAATAGCTAACTCTTGGAGAATGCAAGATTAAGTAAAGTATGAGAAATAAGAGAGGAACTAAATCACTGAAGTGTAATGCCTCAACGTTTTTAACACTCATTGTTTGCAAGTCAATCCATGTTTTTGGCATCAGTGTTAACTTAGGGGCATGAAGCCACGGACAGTTTTAATGTCACACATCAGAGAACTGTCCACTGTAAGCACATATTTCTCGCCTTTCTTGACTAGGATATCTGGATCAACTTCGCAAGGGAACAAGAACGAACCCTGCTCGTTATTTGGATCCATTTCGCGGTGGAACAAATGCTGCAGCTCCACTTCTAAGGGGGTCAGCGATGTGCAGTCAGGGCCTGGGGTGTCACAGTGAGGGAGGTTAGCGTAACTAGGGGGTCTCAGCACAATATACATAACACAACTTTAGCTTGTAAACACATACCATTACCGAGAACAAGGCACGGATCAGACGTGCTTGCATCCACTCTCACGTATGACAAAAGAGTGGGATCTATGCCTTTGAATGACGGACTTCTGAAGTCATGCAGGGATGAATTCTCCGACGCCCGAATCCGTGACGCTTATTGCGTCACTGGCCTACAGAGTGCATACAACCCTAGCCCACAATGGCAATGAAGGGCTTTACAACAGAAAGCCCTGCGTCCTACGTCACAGTTCCGAAAGTTGATGTAATGCCTGGCTTCCGTTTCCTGTTTCAGAGCGAGACGGGGCAGGCAGCCTGAAACAGACAGCCCAGCCCAGACTTCTATACATTGATTTATTTAGAGATATGATCGTATCTCTAAATAAATTGATCTATTCAATATGTTTTTATGTAAATGTGAAGGAATTTCAGAGGGGCGCAGCCCCACAGCCCCGATCGAGAAACCGCCCCTGCAGTTTGCTGAGATTTAACTTTAGAAGTAAGTGCTGGGTGTAAGAATACTTTAAGAAAAGAAGAACCTGAATGGCAGACCATCACAGTGATAGCTACTCTTCTCCATCACACACCAATTCTGCCCTGTGTGCGCCATATCACCTACTGGGCCCACACACAGCTCTGCCAATGCACCTCTCTGTACTCTTTTGCTATTCAAGAACATCCAATCTACAATTGAGATGCATTTTGGAAAATTCAGTTGATTGTCGCCATCAACAGAAAGCAGGATTTTAGTATCATCTCTATAACTCATGAACTTCAGGCCATAAGATAGAATCAACTAAGCAACTGGGCAGACATAAATGTTAAAGAGAGTGGGACTCAGGGAGGAACCCTGAGGCACCCCTGAAGAAAGTGCTTTGAATTTGGAACAGAAAGTGGTTAGATATGCAGCTTGGGATCTGTTAGTTAAAGATTCCTTAATCCAAGCCAAAGCAGAGCTATGAATTCCAGTTTCCTAAAGGTTGAACTAGTAGGCAGGTGTGGGAGACAGTGTTGAATGTGGCAGATGGATCCAGCAGTGCCAAAGCAAGCTCTGCCCTTGTCCGCCAGCATTCGAAGATCATCAGGTACTGTAATTAAAATGGACTTGAAGCTATGTGAAGGCCGAAATCCTGATTTTTATGGTCTGGTTTGACAGCGCAGCTGTCACCGGACAATTATGTGAGCATCCTTAGAGAGGGGCTTTGGGTCCTCCTACATGTTGGGAGTCAGCAGTACATGTTTTGATTGGACAGAACTTGTGTGCTCCTATAAATAAGTGCTTTCCATCCACACAGCTGTAATCATTCTGTGTTTTTATCCAGTTGCCTGAGCTTGAAAGTTCAGGGGCACACATATGACATTTTAATGCTATTTACGTGTCTTAGACAGCTAGATAATTTTAGGTGTTTTTCTCTGGCAGCAGCACAGATGTTTCATACTCCAAATAATAATCCTTTAAAGCCAGACCTACTGGCATTTCAATGCTTGTTATGTTATGTTAAAATGATTTGTTAAGCGCTTAATCATCCTGGAAACGATATCCCAGCCCAAGGCCAAAACAGACCAGAACCAAAAGAGTAAAAAAGAAGCAAACAAAAAGAATTGGGGAACTGGTCTGGGAAAAGACAGGTTTAAAGACATCGACAGAACCGCATATGGTCAGGAGGTGACAATGTCCAGAAGGTGACTGGCCTCAAGAAAAACAAGCATTGGCATAGCCAATAGGTCTCGCCTTTGGGACCTTATAAGTGTTTAGTTATCCAGCACAATATCCTTGGTGCAACAACATCAACTGTTGCATAGCTAAACACTTATAAGGTCCCAAAGGCGAGACCTATTGGCTATGCCAATGCTTGTTTACAGCTTGTTGGGGTCTTACTGCAAACTATAAGCCAGTCGCCCCTGGTGAAACAATTGAAGATTTTTTTCAAACTTACCCATAAAAGAAATTTAGAAAGGAGCTAGACACTGAGAGGGGAATCCGCGAGGCGCACTCAGAACGCTAAGCATGGCTCTGGAGAATTCTGGTGGGAGCCGAGCAGCACCACGAGTGCCCAACCCCCTTGCGCCTTCTGTTTGCCCGCACGCCCCCCGCACATCCTGATACTTTTAATTGCCGTTCAGATGTAGTGCCTCCACGCACCATTATCTGTCCCTACAATCACCGCACTGCGATGGCCGACTTTCCTCTGCCTTGTAAGCTTTAACATGACGAGGCTTTGATTGTCGTGCCCTGTTGCTACCGCCGGCATCTTGTCCTCCGCTCTGTCCTCCTCAAAATGGCGGCCCCTCGACTGCTCCAAAATGTCTCTATCGACCCACTTCTTGGACGCCTGCGATTACCGTGCTGCGATGGACGATGCTCCCTTGCCTTGTAAGCATTAATATGATACACCAATTTTCTAATAATGGCCACCATGAGTGGGCCCCTTTCTAAAGCACTCCTTCTCCCCTTGTTGGGGAGGGATCCAGCATTTATGTCCTGGAGTCTCAGAGACCCCTCTGAGAGAGTCCACAGCGACAAGGGAGTCTCACACAGCGGAGGCCTGGGTTTTTACCCCATTACCGCTGGGAGCACAGCACCGTACACCGTGACCGGCGCGCTCAATGGAACTTTTGGACTATGCCCCCTAGGCGGAAACTATAACCTTTCTGTATGTACTGCGGTGCCCGAGCAACCTCTGGCCGATGACCGGTGGAGCTGTCCCATACAGCTATAGAGGAGTTTGGCTCTGGTTCACCCTCGGCCGTCACCTACCCAGTCGGACGTCGGACACTGTTTTCCTCGTCTCCCGTTGTGCCTCCTTTACCCTCCCCTCCTCCTCCCCCATTATTATACTCTACCTCCCCTATTCCTTCCCTCTCTCCCTATTCTTCTCTCCCCTTGCCTATTTTTTTCCTCATGTTTATGCTATGCTTTTGTACTCATGTAATTCCTGTAACTACGCTCCAGTAACTGATGTAACTTTGTAACCATGTTCTGAAACAATGTTTCTTCCTCATGTAAAGCGCTCTGATACCTCCGGGTCTAGCCAGCGCTATATAAAACTCAATAAATAAAGTACAAGAAGAAGCCTAAAAATGCGAATGATTTAACCAGGGTGGCCAGCAGGGTAACATAAATATTAAAAAGAGTGGGATTCACTGAGGAGCCCTGTGGGACTCCGCACAGCAGGGGAAAAGGTTTCGATGTAAAATCACCTAAGATGTCAGTTTTGGAAAGCGAATGCAGATCTAACTGATACCCGGATTCCAGAGAGAGCCAAACACCTCTGGGCAGCAGACTTGGAATTAATGGAAGAACGAATAAGCTGGCTATTTTAGTCACAGTAATTGCTCAATAAATGATGGCCTTGTATTAAGCAAGGAGTTTTTTTTCTTTGATTCATAATTTAATGCCTTAGCAGGTTGGGTTTTTGGGAAACTGGGGAATTATCTAGGCGGGTCTGTGCTGAGGTACAATCAATCCTATACTGGGCGGCCTTTGCTTGTGCCCAGTCTTGTTGTTCCTGCCTGTCTCGTAGAGGATTCTGCCACAAGAAATGTCTATTTAAAATGCACTGTGACTTTTAAGTCATAGACTGGGTTTTAGATAGCTTTTAGGTCTGGCTGAAGAGGGCCTAAATGCACAGAGTGAAGTTTAATTTATGCATGGGTAATTATTTTTTTTGTGCAGTTTTGTATAGCGCGAACTCGACCAGAAGGTATTGGAGTGCTTTACATGAACACCAGTTACATTACAGATGGACACATTAATTTTTTGTTAGGCACAGAATCTGTAATCCAAAGTCGGCAGCTCTGCAATTGAGCATTACAATTGTTAAACAAAATAACTGAGGTTATAGCATGGCGCCATATCAAGTAACTAAGGCTTCATTCAGTTAAAAATCCTCTCACAGGAGCAAGGAAAACGTAATGAAGTGAGCTCAAGTGGGTGTTTGCGTCAAATGTGATTTTCCTTTTTTTTTTAGCGCAGCGCACCAAAAATGGATGCCAGAATGCATTTTGCACTATAAATAAATAAATAGTGCAAAGTGCCGACGCCTGGCATTTCATGCAATAATGCTGAATTTGGTGTGACATTTTGCATACTTTATGCAAAGTACATTATGCAAATTTCGCCGGGATCTAGTTCAAAAAGGACTCTGTGCAGTGGCAGCAGACCAAATCATTGGTCTTTAATGTGTCGTAGTCATTGACTCACGTTGCACAATCACTGGTGGTCGAGTTCATCTTCTGTGAAATAATTTGGGGCTGTGCGCGTCCCGTTTGTTTCTCTCCTAGGATGCAAAATCCCTGCCTACATCCTCTGAGCCCTGTGCAAACCCTTTGCTAGGCAGTGCCATGTCAGAAGGAGACAAAATCTAGTGCCTAATGTTGTTAAACGGAAACAGAGAACAACTCACCAACGTGAGAGACAGAGGAAGCTTGCACTTGATGGTGCTGCCTTCTGCTGAGTGTCTGTGCATAGGATATTTGTGTAGGTGTGTGTCTGTGCTTGTAAATGTGTCTGTGTGTGCTTTTTATGTTGCTGTGTGCTTACATCTGTGTATCTATTGCATCTGAGTGCCCGCAGAGGTCTGTGTTCTTGTGTGTCTGCTGTTCTGCTGTGCGTGTGTGTTTGTGCATGCATCTGTGTTTGTGCTTACATGTCTGCCGGTTGTCTGGTTGTGTGTCAATGCACATCTGTGTTTGCGTACGTGTCTCTGTATCCACATGTGTGTATTTCTGTCTGTTTACGTGTTGGTCTCTGCTGTCTGTTTTTCCGTTGTGTGCACAGTTGTCTACTTGTGTATATGTTTGCCTGACTTCCGGTATGCAAGTGTGTGTGGGAGAGAGAACGAAAAAGACTTAGAGAGAGGCATAGAGAGTGAAAGACCCCGTCACACCGCCTTTCCTCCTTTCAGTGTGTGTCAGTCCCTCGCTGGAGCTGTGCATGGATTTGAATAAGGGAATATTGGGGATGGTGGAGGGCAGCACAGAGGAGGAAAGGGAGAGCTAAACTGAGGTGCACTGGTAAACACTTGCGTTCCCTGTTCAGAAAGCAAGATGTCTGAGCTTGTCAGGCTAGAGGTCCACTGATAGAGATCAGGACTTATGCACACTGCGACTGTGATTAGGGCGTCACATTGAAGGGACGCTGCAGATCAGGACTGAGGCACATTAGGAGTAAGTGCAGCTAAGCACTGAAATAGTTGGTGAGCTGCCAGATTTAGTCGCAAATGCCGAACTGCCTGTGGGTCAAAGTATACAAGTAGAAGAGGCAGGATACAGATCAGAAGTGAGGAAGAAAATGCACTTCTCAGCCCACTACCCTGCTGAACAGATATAGCTGCACGGGTGCAGAGGCATGCAAACATGGCCAGCATGTAGCCCTGCGATGCTCTTTAGCACCAAGTTGATATTTTGTGAGAGGAGCTCCTTCCTTCCCTGGGAAGAACTAGTTGCATATGTGGACGCTCGAAGGGCAAATGTAGTGGCACTGAAGGGGGGGAATACAACAGCAGCCCTCTTTTAATGTGCCGTAAAGGAAAGAGGTGGCTAAAAATACCTCTACGGCTAGGAGGAGGCAAAATATGTCCCACGCGCTACTGCAGTGGTTCTTAACCAGTGGGGACAGAACCACAAAAGCGTGCGTCCTCAATATAACTGGCTACCAGCGGAAGAAAACAACTCAAGTTACATAACCGACACAGTGGGACGTGCAAAAAAAAAAGAAAAGTAACGCAGATGGCCAAAACCAGCTTTCCACTAATAAAATCACTAGCACACAATTTAAAATAAAATAAAATATCACAACGTACAAAATGAGAGTGAAACATATTTGTGCACATTTATAAATATAAAAAATGCCGTATAATTTTTAACTGCAGTTTGTGTCTCAGAACAAGAAGATGCACCGGCCTACAGTGCTATGGACACAATGTAATAACATGACAGATAAATGGCGGGCTACAATGCACCCTTTCTAGGTACTTTATTCATGTACATGTTAACGTGTTAGAATCAAAGGGAACTGTAATGTAAACAAGCGGGCGTCTCACGCTGAAAGTTTAACAAGCCTGGGAGTTGTGTGCGCGCGCGCGCAAAAAGGAAATTAAAAAAAAGCACGCGAGTGGTGCGCGCGCGGCAGCAAAAGTGAAAGCAGCTGCAACGTCCCGCGAGTGTAAGGGTGGAAAGCCAGATGGCGCCTGTGCGCGTTACTGTGCGCGTAACCGCACGCTCTAGGTCACACAAAAAGCTGTGGTCGGCTTTTTTAAGCCCACTTACTAAAAGTCTCGCCAGAGCAGCGCATGCGCTGGCTCAGGCGAGACCTAAAAAGGAAGGTGTTTACTAATAGGTTTTTCGAGAAGCTCAGTGGGAAAAGTAATGACAGAGATAGGTCAAAAGTTGCTTTAAATAGAAGTGTCAGCCACAGATTGTTTCAAAAAGGGAATGACAAGGGCCGGTTTCCAGGCATTTAAAATGGTGGCAGTAGTAATGCTTGCTCCTTGTCATTACTGAGGGATTAACTGGGGAAGTTTTGGTAGAGTAATTTGATTTTATTGAAAAATAGCCAGATAACTCTTTGCAGAGCACTTGAGTGGGCAATATCACTGCACGGGCACGAACAGGTTTCATAACGAGTTTAGAATTCTAAAAAAGGTCTCTGGCAGACTTCTTGGAAGATAGGATTTTGTCTGCATAAAACTAAGGTTTCATGGATATATTTTGATATAAATCAATCAAACCCTAGGCCTGGATTGATTTAAGCAGCTCCTTCCTGGATAGTGAATTCGGAATCTATGATCAGTATCCCCCGAAAAAGAGACTTTAAGAATAAATAGAACGTTTTTTCAAACAGGCCTATTACATTGGTATTTACCCTGAAGTTATATCAGCCAGTGTTCATCTGAGAAAGATTTTTTTCATTCAACCTTTTTTTTCTATTTCACTTGTGCACGAGCACCCTAAAAAAAAACTTTTCTACACACCTCTTTTGAGCAACCTTTTAAAACTAATGTTTCAATGTATGTATACATTATTGATTTATATCAAAATATAAAATATGAATTTGTTTCTCTAACAAAGTGTTGTCCTGGCATTCGTATTGTCTCTAGAATTACCACAGTTGTCCAAGTAACAGATGGAGCGATCAAAGGAACCATAACTGATTTAATGAGCTATTCGCAGTTTCACTGTACCGGCCGTGTGTACTTACACGTGCATGGCTTAATCTTTGAGACAAGCACATGCTACTAGCAGGATCAACCAGGTCCTTTGTTCTCTGGTATACATACTGGTATCTCTCTCGCATCTCGACCAATCCAATTGGTAGTGGGTCTAATATATTTTTGGGTCTTTTTTTTCTTTTGACAAAAGTATGCCCATTAGGACCACCTTGTTTTCTGTATCACATTGTACCCAGGTCCTTTGGTTTACCGTGGGTTACACAATTATTTTGTAATGGATTGCTCATGGCAATCCTTCTGATGGCACACACCCGAATTGCTAAATACTTCAGGCATCACACACAGTACCACACTGTGGCCAGTCACACACACTTAATATTTCTTCCACCCACTTTACTGATGATACTACTGTAGGAGGCTGGCTTAGTATATGGTGCACACTTATTTAAGTGCAGCACCTTGCACTAATTCAGACTACCTACCCTTATGGTAATTTAAGAGGTCTCAGACAACCTTAGAAAGCTCTCTAAGATGTTGCTGTGGAGAGCAGCCTTCAGGCTTAGTCCAGAAGCAGTGTTAAGCAGCTTGTTTCACCAGATCTAATCACGTAGTGTAGGTTAAACGAAAAAGAACCACACAGTGTAGTAATGAAAATGTGTCTATTTATTACACAACACTCACTAACACATTGGTATATCTCCTACACACAATACTTCAATTGCAAACAGGTAAGTAAGCACAATACACAGTGGTCTCCAGGGGGAGACCAAACCATATACTAAGAAAGTGGAATGAGAACTGCGACCAAAGTCGGGACTTGGACCAGAAGACTGAGAAGAGCTGGGGACACAAGGAACCACCCAAGGTAAGTACCCAGAAACCCCACAGAGGCTGTGTGCAGAGTAGAAACACAGCCGCGTACTTAATAGAAGTCAACGGGAAAGTTGCGGTTGCAGTTTTGAAGAAGAAGGACCCTTCCCAGTGGACCCTGAAGAAACCCCGTGGAAGACAGGAGGTTGGAGAGTCACCCCAGCTGTGGATACCCCAGGAACCAGGATACCTACACCAGGGAAGCCGGGTGCATAGGTGCGAAGTGACGTCAGAAACTGCCGTAGACCACAATGGAGGACTTCAGTAAAGATGCCGCTGGCGAAGACTGCAAGAGTCCGGTGGAATCCAAGGGTGGATTCTTGAAGAGAAGAACCTGCAAGCTGAGGGGAGAGAGTCTATGCCACTCGGAGGTGACCAGGAGGCACGGAAGAGCAATGCCTACTGATGACAGGAGATGCAGGAGTGATGACGGTGACCTTGTTGCTGCAGCTGTGAGGACCAGGCGATGCTGAGGAACACCAGGAGCCATTCACAAGCTGTCCCACGTCAGTAGTCGAGAACCAGGGGGTCGGTGTCCAGCGGAAGCACCAACCAGCCTTGGATACAGCAACAGACGTGGAAAGCGATGAAGGAGCAACGTTGCGACCAGCAAGGTCCAAGGGACTCACCAAGTGTACGAGAGTCAGAGCAGGTCCTGAGCAAGCAGCGGAGCCCACTCAAGCAGGAGAAGACCCTCAAGAGGACCCACAGGCCAAAGGCTCGGGAGTCGCAAGACGACCTCGAGCAGCTCACCAAAGAAGAAGGCCCACGGTGCAGAGGATGAGGTGAGGATGCTGATTTTGGCAAGAAGAGATGCTGGAGCTTCTAGTAGCCCAAAGATCTTTGGAGTGCAGAGCCAACAAGCCTTGGCAACGGCAAGTCGACGCAGTGCACAGGGGTTTGGTCCCAGCGGTTCAGATGAGGGATACTAGCCTCCAACTTGCTGAGAGGACAGGTCAGGCCTCGAGGGCGTCGCAGAACCACCACCTGTGTTGCTGAGCTTTTCGTAGTCCATGGGACGCCAGGAGCAGCAGACCAGTCAGCTTTGTTGCGGTGCCTGCAGATGCAGGGGAGTGACTCCTTCACTTTAAGGGAGATTACTTTGGGTGTCCTTGCTGCCCAAAGGTCTGTTGAAGATCCTGGAAGAAGCACAGACATAGACGATGAAGAAGACTTGCAGAACATCGAGACCAGGAGCAGCAGGAGTCTTCCTTGATGCAGTCTCGGTTCCAGGCGAAGTCCAGCAAAGTCCAAGTGTCCAGACGGTAAAAGAGTGACGTGGTTTCAGGCTTGTGTCTTGTCCCACGATGAATCTGAGGCCCCACCCACAGGTAAGCCCTTTTATACCCTAAGAAAGGAGTTAGAACTACTCAGGAGTCCCTCCCAGAGGAGGGGCTGGACAGAGGGGAGGATGCTCCCATGTCCTTTGTCCAGTTTTGCGCCAGAGCGGGAGCCAAGGGCTCTGAGAACTGGTTCCAACTGGAGTATGCAAGGAGGGCACCAAATGTGCTCTTCAAAGCAGTCTGGTGGCGCTGGCAAGCACCCCCACCCCAGCCCGATACACTATGTCCTGTCTGGGAGGTGGTCACACCGCCCTGTGACAGGAAACTTATTGTTCTACCTTCCCCTGCTCGAGCTCAACAGCAGGAGGACAGAATCGTGGCTGGGGCCGACAGCAGCACTAGCTTGCTGGAAGACCCTGGAAGGCTGTTACTGGGAGTACTATGGGGTTCCAGGTGGAGCCCTCCATTGCATGGAATCATACCTCCAACCCTGATAAAGGTGTTGGGCTAGGATTCCAACATGTTTGATACCAAACATGCCCAGGTTCGGGACAGCCACTATATAGCTAGCCATTGCGTAATGACGCATGGCCACTATATATATATCAAAATAGCTTATCGCACTTACAAAGTCTGGAGAATCGACTCCGGGGTTTGTAGGTGTGTCCTGCTCATGCAGGGGCACCCTCACACCTATAACCCAGCACCCTGCCTTCAGGATTGAAAGGCATGCCTTAGGGGTGACTTATACGTTTTAAGTGTAATGACCTCAGATATAAGGAAACTTATATCTGCCGTAAGTGGTGCTAGCACCAGCTTACACAGGCTGAAATGGCAGGCCTGTAGTCACAGGTTGAGTGGTCTCTCATAATACATGCTGCAGCCCATGGGAGACCCCTGGTGTAACAATGCACTGGGTACCTTAGTACCATAAACTAGGGACTTACAAGGGCACACCAGTAGCCAATTGTGGAGGTACCAAAGTACTTACCATGTTAAATTTATGGAGGAAGCACAGTGGCTGGGGTCCTGATTAGCAGGATCCCAGCCAGACTAGTCAAAAAACACATACTGACACCAGCAAAAAGTGGGGGTAACCATGAAAGTAGATCCTACTTTCCTACAATTACTAAAAGAGAAAACACATTCTGGTCTGTGATGGAATCCTTGAGACTTGGGCTTGAAGGTATCCGAACCCAAAAGCTATAGCAATCTCTGTTAACCTAACACATATTTCTTTCTGGCAATGCAAGAAGGTATTTTCACCTATGTGTCTGCACTTTGCCCTTTTGTGTTGGAACTCCAGTCTTATACTATTAAATCAAATACAGTGGTCCAGTCTACCTCAACTCTGCCTTGCAGCACTCACTGTTATACTGTACTAGTCCACACTCAGCTCTAACGTTGCACAACACATTGCAATCTCCAGCTATCAAAGAACACAAAGAGCTGCCAGTCCGAATCAATGTCGTCCTTGGGCACTTCAGCTTGTACACCAATATTCACGTCTACCAAGATGAAAGAGGCATAGTTCTTGCTGATGCACATCTACACTACCCCGCAGCACCGCAGGCTCGTCTAGTACTGGAACAGTACACACAGACATTCTCTGCTCTCCGCACTTTCTCTCATATCAATATGTCTCCTGCCAACCACTAGGTTCATCTTTTATCCCTGCTCATCTGTTCATTTCTTTTCTACTCTCACCTTTTACTTTTTCCCTTTCACCTGTATGTGCTCTCTTGCTCTCCTCTCCCATTTTGTCCACCAAGGTAGCCCTTTCTCATCTATCCTCTCCCTTCCTCTGAATGCCAGCTGCCATTCCTTTTGTTGTATTCCTCGTTCTTTTCCTTTATACACTACTCTCCCTCTCCATTTGCACACTCATTTTTGGACTTCGCGTCTTTCCTCTCGCTTTACCTACTCCCTGGCCTGATCATTAGTCTCTGCACCCCTTCACTTTGGGCGAGATGGCGCAATCAAGACAGACATTGTGATAAGAGTGAAAAGGGCCGCTTTAATGAGACAGGTCTGCACTTACAACTATAATGCACTGGCAATGCATTACAGACTGAGTGCTCAGTTCTCTTTAGAAACAGTTGTCCACCTAATTGTTCTGATGTCTTTTCCATCTAATGTGTCACTGCCCCTCCCTTGCCCCTAACTCATGTCCTCTTCCAAATTACTGCCTGAAGGCATTATTCCAGCCCTACCATCCCGCGAGTTGATTTGTCCAATCAGTCTTTAAGCCAACCCACCTGTAACCTCTCAAGTAGTAACATATTTTCAACACTGGAAAAGAACTCCTGTTAGGCGATTTCCTGCCCTACCTACAACGCCTTCATCTTTCCCATCTGTATCACCCATTCTTACTATACTAAAACTAACCCTACAACATTCTTCCTAACAAACATACCACTGGTTCTCCGTCCTCAGAAAAAAGTACTAACCTATTAAAAGTAACCTAACCTCACCTTTACCTACTACAGTATGCCCTCCTGCTAGTACCAATAACTATCTCTTGACTCCTATCGCTTGCACCAACTCCACAAAATACTACTCTAACCAAGGTACCCCACCGTATAAAATGGTACACCCCCCTTCCATCCCAAAACCTCACCCGTTCTTCAACCGACATTAAACCTTGAGGCATAAACACAACTCTGCAGGGGTAGCTTCCTTTGGCGCAAACTGCCTTCTCTACACCACCCCAACATCCTGCACCAAAACCCAGCTTGCTCTTCATTAGCCCCTTTCCCCGCCACCCAACCTTCACAAAAATGTCCTTCTTTCCGCATCCATACTTGTTCTCCCCTAACACACCAAACCTGTTTGTAGTGAACACCCTGGAATAAAGAGTCTCTTGGCACTAGTGACAGATAACGGATGTTTATTGTTGGCCCACTCAATGGTACTTACTTGATCAATTTTGGGAGAACCTCCTGTGACATTTGGGTCAGACAAAGCATCCTGTAGTGGGTGCCTTAGGCCACTAAGCCATCGAAATCGCCTTCTGCCATTATCTATTGTTCCACAGTTAACTACCCTTCCAATCCCAACCCCCCACCAAAGTCCTTCCATGGCCTTCCACCTTGCAGCCAAACCAACCCATATAGCCAACACCATCCACCATTCTTTATCCATCATACTTCGGCTGAGTGAAGCCTCTACCCCACTGTAGGAAAGTGGGTTTCTGTTGCAGTAACCCCCCCACTTTTTGCCTGATAACTGATGCACTTTTCCTTGGTGTGCCCTGGGTCCCTGCCAATCAGGTACCCAGGGCCTGTGTTCCTTCCCTAAAAACTGTACTAAAGCCTAAACCCAATTGGCATCTCTGGCCACAGGTAAGCCCCTGGTAAATGGTACCCTAGGTACCCAGGGCACTGTGACCAGAGAAGGCCCTTAAGGGCTGCAGCACTTATTGTGCCACCCTTAGAGGCCCTGTACCCTGACACACACACACAGACACACACACCCTGACTTTGCAGGCGGAGTGTCTTGGTGCAGAACTAAACAGAGAGTCGACATGGCACACATCCCTGTGTGCCATGCCCACAAACACACTGCCCTGGCATACCTCAGTCACCCCTCTAGCTGGGTGCACTATGCCAGTGGTGTGGGCAGAGGTGCATGAGCCCTGTGCCCCTACAGTACCCAGGGCCATTCCTGGGCACTGTAAGTGCAGTGATGCCATTAAGAGTATATGGTGCTGGGAGGTTGTCATTACGAACTCCACAGCACCATAATGGCTACACTGAAGACTGAGAAGTTTGGTATCAAACTTCTCAGCACATTAAACCCACACTGATGCCAGTGTGGGATTTAATGTAAAATGCACGACAGAGGGCAACTTAGAGTTGCCCCCTGAACCTAACCTACAATCCACGTCTTGTCTGAGGGGCTGCCCCGGCTGCCACACAGCAGACATGTTGCTGGACCCCTGGGTGGAGAGCCATCCGCTCTCCTGGGCCTGCAACAATGCACATCCTGGGCGAGGTGCTAGGTCTCCTCCCCAGGATGGGCAGGGGAAGCTTCAAAGGCATGCCGCCTTTGTGAGCTTCTCCAGGCCACTTGCTGTACTCAGCAACTGGCCTCCACCGGTTCTGACCCCTCTCTGGCGGGAAGACTGGCGGGAAACCCCAAGGGAGGAAAGGGGATGTGCCAGCCTCTGCCAACCCCACCCCTCAGGTGGGGGAGGCGAGGTGAAGCACAACTCCGGGCTCTCGCCATCTTGAAGATGGGGAGCCCTGCCCAATCAGGACTAGGCTACTGCCCCCTCCCACAGGAGAGGGGCAGGATAGGGGTGTACCCACCCCAGGGAAGGGACCCATTGGTCCCTGCCCTTTACCTACCTGTAACGCTCCTAAATTTAGTATTTAGGGGCACCCTGAACCTTCCTTCCTCAGATTCCCGCAACCTGAAGAAGAAAAAGGACGAAAGAAGACCGCTGCCAGCAGAGGAGACTGCAGAGACACCAACTGACTTGGCCCCAGCCCTACCGGCCCGTCTGCAGTTTCCAGAGATCCTGCGCCTACTAAATCGCCGTTGTCCTGCAGCCAGCGACCTCCAGAACCCCGGGAGGACCTGGCTGCCTTGTCAACTAAAGACCTGGGATCTCCTGTGAACAGCAGCTCTGTTCAAAAGAAACACCAAACAAAGACTCCTGAGCCTGCTGAGGTAAAAGAAACCGCGAACGCCTGGAACCACCACAGCACCCGTCGAGCCACGGCCTGAGTGTCAAGTGGCCCACCGGTCCCAGCGAGGTCCCCCAGCGACTCCAGAGTCCGAGTCCACTGTGGGTTGACCTCCTCCAGGACTCCGTGACGTCGCCTGCAGCCTCTGCACCAGGAGACCCCTCCAACCGCGAGTGGCCCGGTAAGGTGAAATCCCGACGCTCAAAAGATACCCCTGCATCCAGCCGCCCTGCGCCTCCTGGAGAAGAGAATCCAGAGGTGCCTACCTACGTCCCACGAGCTCCTCCAACTTACCTGCCCAGCTGGTTGGTTCGCTGCTGGAAGTCTTCACTGGACCCGAGCCTGCAGCCTGTAAACCAAAACCGCAAATTCCTCATTGAAATCAACTGGGCACCCGACGCTCAAAACAGCACCCTGCACACGGCCGCCCTAGTGCCGCTGAGGGTGCACCAACTTCGGTGCTAACTTGGTCCCCAACGTGCCCTGAGTAAGTAACCCTAGGAGCTTTGCTCCCACAGCCCCGTGGCCTGCTTGCCAGCAGCCACCAACCGGAGTCCCCTATCCTCCATAGGATAACATTGGGCCTCAACTCACTCTGCACCCGGCCGCCCTAGTGCCGCTGAGGGTGAAACAACAGTGCATCACCTGACCCTGGGAGACCCCTGAGTCTAACCCCAGAACCCCAACTCTAAAAGACCGATTACTTACCTCAAAACCGATAACCTACATTTTCCTCATAGGATAACATTGACTACTTTTTCTTCCAAAATGTCTTCTAAGTGTCGACTTTTAAAAACTGTAAAATATTCATCTAAAATCAGTCCGAATTAACGAAAACGAATTTACTCACCTGTTATCAGGAGAGATCCCAGTGCTGGATCTTGGTGCCCAGCACTGACCCTGAAAAGTAATCATAACTGTACTTACCAGTAACTTGAATTTCCTTCCATAGGATAACATTGCCTGGTTTTTGCTGAAAAAGTTTCTAAGTGTCGATTTTGCAAACTTACAAATATTCGTTAAAAATCGCCTGTATAACAAAAACACATTCTTTCAACTGTTTACAGGAGATGCACCAGTGCTGGATCCAGGATCCAACACTGAGTTAGAAAAAGTAACAATAACCCCACTTACCTGCTAAGTGAATTTCCTCCCATAGGATAACATTGGTGATTCTATGTGAAAAAGTTTCTAAGTGTCAACTTTTAAAATACAATAATATTCCTTAAAAATCACAACTGTAACCAAAACGTTTTTACTCAACTGTTTACAGGAGATGTCCCAGGACTGAATCTAGGATCCAGTCCTGTGGTAAGAAAAGTAATCCAAAAAGTAATCTATTGCATTTTACTAGACATTCCCATTGAGCTCAATGCATTATTGTGTTTGAAATTGTGTTGCCTAATGCAACAACTGTAACTACTGTGTTCAAAAGTCTATTGCCTATTTGAAAAGTATTTAACTAAAGTAACTCATTCTGAGAAAGTATATTTTGATACCTATTGTTGGTTCTAAAATAAAACAACTATATATTTTGATACAAAACCATTGGCCTAGAGTTCAGTTCTTGAGTGTGTGAGACCATTTGCTGACTGAGTGTGTACAACAAATGCTTTACACTGTCCTCTGATACTGCCTTACTGCTCGACCAAGCTACCACTTTAGAGAGTAAGGTTATATCTAACTTTAGCCTCTGCCAAACCTCTGGGGACTGTGGACTCTGTGCACACTGTACCTATTTGGGAACAGTATATACAGAGCCACTTTCTTACATTGGTGGATCAGCGGTGGGATACAAACTTGCATTTGTTGGACTACTTGGTTACCATCTGATCACACGACAGAACTCTTAAATTGCCTTTAGAATTCTGATTTTTTTAAATTGGCATTTTTTCAAAATTACTAAAAGTCTTGTTAGGGCCTTGCTTAAGTCCCTTTAGAATTTTAGAAAATAAAAAGTCACTATAGTCAAGGGTAGAGGGGTTAGAACTTTTTGTTAGAATGTCTCAAGAAAAGAACCCAGCTACTAGTGAAGATAATAATGACATACAGGACATGGTTGAGGAGCTCGACCTCACCCCTTACCTTCACTTGTCTTTCAAGGAAGTAAGGTCCTTATGTAAACTTAAAAATATACCCATGGGCCAGCATCCAACCAAACAAGGGCTCCAGGAGCTCCTGGCTGAGTATGCAAGGCCCACCCCTCTGAGCATGGTGATGACCAAGCAGAGGAGGAAAGGAGTGAGGAGGATGGAGATCGGAACCCACCTCCACCACTGCCTAGGGAAGACAGGGTCCCTGCACCCTTATTTCCAAGAATTAACCTCTGGGGACCTAGAGGCCACACAGGTGGTTCAGGTCTCAGATAGGACATTGAGGACAGCCTCAGTGAGGAGGACAGCCTTTTAGCAAGGTTGGTCAAAAGACTGGACCTAGACACCAGACTCCTGGCTCTAGAGAAGGAAAGACAGGAGATGGGTTTAGCACCCATCAATGGTGGCAGCAATCAAAATAATAAGGATAGAGAGGAATCTTATGATCCTAAAATCCCCAAAGGGATTGTCCCTAAATATGAGGAGGGTGATGATATCACTAAGTGGTTCACAGCTTTTGAGAGAGCTTGTGAAGCCAGAAGGGTGAAGAAGACTTTCTGGGGGGCACTCCTGTGGGAACTGTTCTCTGGTAACTGCAGAGACAGGCTTCTGACCCTCTCTGGGCCAGATGCAGGGTCCTATGATCTCATGAAGAAAACTCTGATTGAGGGATTTGGACTCACCACTGAGGAGTACAGAATTAGATTCAGGGGGCTCACAAAACCCAGAACCAATCCTGGATTGATTTTGTAGACTACTCAGTAAAGACACTGGGTGGCTGGTTAACTGGAAACAATGTGCATGACTTTAATGGAATTTACAACCTGTTTATGAAGGAACACATTTTAAGTAACTGCATTGATGAGAAGTTGCATCAGTATCTGGTAGACCTAGGTCCACTTTCCCCTCAAGAATTGGGAAGGAAGGCAGACCACTGGGTCAGAACAAGGGTAACTAGGACATCCACTGGGGGTGACCAAAAGAAAGGGGTCACAAAGCCTCCCCAGAAGAAAGATAGTCAACCCCTTAAGGATAAAAGTAAGGAGTCCCAGGCAGCCCCCCAAAAACCTGTCCAGGAGGGTGGGCCCAAAGACACCTCACAAACTAAACCAGGGTACCAAGGTAAGAATTGGGATCCCAACAGAATATGGTGTCACAACTGTCAGAAGTCAGGACACCACACCAAGGATCCTAGCTGTCCTAAAAACAAGATCCCTAGTACAGCCCCAGGGGTGACTAGTGTAGCCCCAGGAGTTGCCAGTGTGGCTCTGGAGGAAGGGTCCTCAGATGAGGAAGTCCTCCTAGCTTTCAACTGAAAAATTAGCCCAAGAGGTAAGCTGGAGATCCCAGAGGGGAGTAGACACTTCCACCGCCTACTGGTGAATGGAATCCCAGCCACTGCCCTGAGAGATACCTGTGCCAGTCACACTGTGGTGCATGACAGGTTGGTACTCCCACACCAGTATGTCCCAGGGGAAACAAGGAGAGTAAGGGCTGTCCCAGGGGAGTCACTGTTAGGCCTGTGGCTGTAGTGCCCCTAGTCATAGCTGGGTCCCTTAGATGGAGAAAGGTGGTAGTCAGTAAAGACCTCCCCCTTGATTGTCTCCTGGGGAATGACCACTCAGAGGTGGATCTGAGCCAAAGAGAGGCACTGGCCCAAAGCCAGGCCTCACCCAAGAAACCTGGGGGGGCTCAACCTGCAGTCAGTGCAGCTGAGCCCCAAAAGAGTAAAAAGGAACAGGATAGGAAAGGTGGGCAACTGTTAGCCACAGTCCCAGAGGGCCAGGGAGATTCTATCCCAGTGAGGGAAAACTCCAGAAGTGGCCCTGATAAAGCCCCCTAGCCAATAAGAAGACCTGACTAGTCCGGCAACTGTCCAGCCTGAGTTGGTGGCTCCTCAGCTGACAGAACAAAGGGTGGAGAAAGGGTGTTCACTACAAAGTGTAGTGACCCCCCACCCTAAAGCAACAGGCAGACAGCCAGGACCCAAAGAAACCTGTAAGATAGCCCCTTCACTTGCCAGTCAGGAGCTAAAGGTGTGGTTCTGGGCACTGACAGCTGTCAGCAGCCTCTGCTGGGTGTTAGCCTTCATGGCAGCCCTATCCTTGGCATGGTGGCCTAACCCCCTGCCAAATAGCAAGCTAGGCCCCCTGACCCTATTGGTCATGGTGGGGTTGCTCAAACTGTGGGTGACCTCTGTGGGTAAGCTGGGCTTTGCCCTGGCTAAGTTAGACTTTGCAGAGGCAGGCACCTCTGAAACCAAAATAAAAAGATGGGGTGAAGACACTAAAGAGCAAGGAGAAGAGCTTTGGGAATTAGGTCCTGAAACTGATAAGGTAGGCCAGCTCCCCAAAGGGACTGACCTGGACAGAAAGATATAAGGCAGAGTAGCCCTGCAACTTTCAAACCACCTCCCCCAACTCTTCCTCGCCTGAAAGACTAGAAAGACTCTCCCTGCATTGGCTGAGTTTCCTGGCCTTTGGGCTGGGGGGGCTTGTGTAGGAAAGTGGGTTTCTGTTGCAGTAACCCCCCCACTTTTTGCCTGATAACTGATGCACTTTTCCTTGGTGTGCCCTGGGTCCCTGCCAATCAGGCACCCAGGGCCTGTGTTCCTTCCCTAAAAACTGTACTAAAGCCTAAACCCAATTGGCATCTCTGGCCACAGGTAAGCCCCTGGTAAATGGTACCCTAGGTACCCAGGGCACTGTGACCAGAGAAGGCCCCTAAGGGCTGCAGCACTTATTGTGCCACCCTTAGAGGCCCTGTACCCTGACACACACACCCTGCCTTTGCAGGCTGAGTGTCTTGGTGCAGAACTAAACAGAGAGTTGACATTGCACACATCCCTGTGTGCCATGCCCACAAACACACTGCCCTGGCATACCTCAGTCACCCCTCTAGCTGGGTGCACTATGCCAGTGGTGTGGGCAGAGGTGCATGAGCCCTGTGCCCCTACAGTACCCAGGGCCATTCCTGGGCACTGTAAGTGCAGTGATGCCATTAAGAGTATATGGTGCTGGGAGGTTGTCATTACGAACTCCACAGCACCATAATGGCTACACTGAAGACTGAAAAGTTTGGTATCAAACTTCTCAGCACATTAAACCCACACTGATGCCAGTGTGGGATTTAATGTAAAATGCACGACAGAGGGCAACTTAGAGTTGCCCCCTGAACCTAACCTACAATCCACGTCTTGTCTGAGGGGCTGCCCCGGCTGCCACACAGCAGACATGTTGCTGGACCCCTGGGTGGAGAGCCATCCGCTCTCCTGGGCCTGCAACAATGCACATCCTGGGCGAGGTGCTAGGTCTCCTCCCCCAGGATGGGCAGGGGAAGCTTCAAAGGCATGCCGCCTTTGTGAGCTTCTCCAGGCCACTTGCTGTACTCAGCAACTGGCCCCCACCGGTTCTGACCCCCTCTCTGGCGGGAAGACTGGCGGGAAACCCCAAGGGAGGAAAGGGGATGTGCCAGCCTCTGCCAACCCCACCCCTCAGGTGGGGGAGGCGAGGTGAAGCACAACTCCGGGCTCTCGCCATCTTGAAGATGGGGAGCCCTGCCCAATCAGGACTAGGCTACTGCCCCCCTCCCACAGGAGAGGGGCAGGATAGGGGGTGTACCCACCCCAGGGAAGGGACCCATTGGTCCCTGCCCTTTACCTACCTGTAACGCCCCTAAATTTAGTATTTAGGGGCACCCTGAACCTTCCTTCCTCAGATTCCCGCAACCTAAGAAGAAAAAGGACGAAAGAAGACGCCCAGCAGAGGAGACTGCAGAGAACAACTGACTTGGCCCCAGCCCTACCGGCCCGTCTGCAGTTTCCAGAGATCCTGCGCCAAAAAACGCCTTGTCCTGCAGCCAGCGACCTCCAGAACCCCGGGGAGGACTGGCTGCCTTCAACAAAGACCGGATCTCCTGTGAACAGCAGCTCTGTTAAAAAAAACACCAAACAAAGACTCCGAGCCTGCTGAGGAAAAAGAAACCCGACGCCTGGAACCACCACTGCACCCGTCGCCTACAGCCCGAGTTCAAGTGGCCCACCGGTCCCAGCGAGGTCTCCCAGCGCTCCAGAGTCTGAGTCCACTGTGGGTTGACCCCTCCAGGACTCCCCGACGTCGCCTGCAGCCTCTGCACGGAGACCCCCCCCAACCGCGAGTGGCCCGGTAAGGTGAAATCCGACCTCAAAAGACACCCCTGCATCCAGCCGCCATGCGCCCTGGAGAAGAGAACCAGAGGTGCACCTACGTCCCCGAGCCCTCCAACTTACCTGCCCAGCTGTTGGTTCCTCCTGGAAGTCTTCCTGGACCGAGCCTGCAGCTGAAAACCAAAACCGAAAATCCCCATTGAAATCAACAGGGCACCAGACCTCAAAACAGCACCCTGCACCCGGCCGCCCTAGTGCCGCTGAGGGTGCCCCTTTGGTGCTAACTTGGTCCCCAACGTGCCCTGAGCTTAACCCTAGGAGCTTTGCTCCCACAACCCCGTGGCCTGCTTGCCAGCAGCCACCAACCGGAGTCCCCCTATCCTCCATAGGATAACATTGGGCCTCAACACTCTGCACCCGGCCGCCCTAGTGCCGCTGAGGGTGAAACAACAGTGCATCACTGACCCTGGGAGACCCCTGAGTCTAACCCCAGAACCCCAACTCAAAAGACCGATTACTTACCTCAAAACCGATAACTCATTTTTCCTCATAGGATAACATTGACACTTTTTCTTCCAAAAAGTTTCTAAGTGTCGACTTTTGAAAACTGAAAATATTCATCTAAAATCAGCCGAATTACGAAAACGAATTTACTCACCTGTTATCAGGAGAGATCCCAGTGCTGGATCTTGGTGCCCAGCACTGACCCTGAAAAGTAATCATAACTGTACTTACCGGTAACTTGAATTTCCTTCCATAGGATAACATTGCCTGGTTTTTGCTGAAAAAAGTTTCTAAGTGTCGATTTTGAAAACTTACAAATATTCGTTAAAAATCGCCTGTATAACAAAAACACATTCTTTCAACTGTTTACAGGAGATGCACCAGTGCTGGATCCAGGATCCAACACTGAGTTAGAAAAAGTAACAATAACCCCACTTACCTGCTAAGTGAATCTCCTCCCATAGGATAACATTGGTGATTCTATGTGAAAAAGTTTCTAAGTGTCAACTTTTAAAATACAATAATATTCCTTAAAAATCACAACTGTAACCAAAACGTTTTTACTCAACTGTTTACAGGAGATGTCCCAGGACTGAATCTAGGATCCAGTCCTGTGGTAAGAAAAGTAATCCAAAAAGTAATCTATTGCATTTAACTAGAAATTCCCATTGAGCTCAATGCATTATTGTGTTTGAAATTGTGTTGCCTAATGCAACAACTGTAACTACTGTGTTCAAAAGTCTATTGCCTATTGAAAAGTATTTAACTAAAGTAACTCATTCTGAGAAAGTATATTTTGATACCTATTGTTGGTTCTAAAATAAAACAACTATATATTTTGATACAAAACCATTGGCCTAGAGTTCAGTTCTTGAGTGTGTGAGACCATTTGCTGACTGAGTGTGTACAACAAATGCTTTACACTGTCCTCTGATACTGCCTTACTGCTCGACCAAGCTACCACTTTAGAGAGTAAGGTTATATCTAACTTTAGCCTCTGCCAAACCTCTGGGGACTGATGACTCTGTGCACACTGTACCCATTTGGGAACAGTATATACAGAGCCACTTTCTTACACCCACTCCCTAAAAACATCTTCCTACACTACCCATAAAACGTGTTTGTAACCCTTTTCACATCCACGCTCCATCCTCCGTTCATCATTAGCCCTAGCTCCCAAAAGCCAGCCCTACTTACCACTGCCACACAGCTAAACGGAGAAGCACCACCCTGGTCTAGAGAGCCTGTATTTCCTGGCTACTTTCCCTCCTCAACTCACACCTAAGCAAGCAGACACATCCTCGCAAATCTAGCCCCACTCAGAGTGCCCAAAAACCAGCCGAAAATAACCTCTTCAGCCCTGGTAAAAAAAAAATGTTTCCTTCCTGTTCGCAAACACTTTGCACAGATCAACACACACTCACTGAAGAAAATATCAATTTGTGATACACTGCTTCTTCCGCTCTCCTTGCCCCTTCGAATGCCCACTTAGCCCACACCTCTGCCACTTACTAAAATAACAGAATGCAGTTAGTTCCCTATCTAATAATGGGACATACAGCCCTTCATTTGTTCCAGAGACATCGGCACCCCATAATCTCTCCACAACCTTTCGAAACTCAACCATCTCCCCGCACAACATTCCCTTGCTGCTTTATCCCCGCAATGAAAACACATAGTGTGCTACTTATCCGCAAACCCTTCTCTATGTAACCAACTACACCAGACCCAAACTCCCCGCCCATATGAATGAAACATCCCTCGGGTAAAGTCTTATCCCCAGAAAATCCCTCCTCCCCACGCAACCCACAAAATGAAAACATCCCGATGACCCAACCAACCCGAAAGGAGTGCCCAGATAAGCACCCGCTCAGCATTTGAGGCAGCTTTGCTTAGTATGAACATCTTTCTTTAAAATGATGTTCAGAGTTTCCAGAGTGAATCACATTTTGCACTCTCTGCAGTCTCTGCATTTGATAGTATAAAAAACTAAACTCTAGGGTGCTACAATAATCTAGTCTGTAGTTCATCACAAGGGGTTTGTTTAAAGCACTGCTTTAAATGGAAAAAAATAAGTGCAAGTACTCACCAAAAATAAGCAGTGGATTGGGGGTGGAGTTTGGGGCGGGGCAAGGCTGTTTTAACTTTATAAGCTCTGTATGCAAAAAATATGCATGCATTGTAAAAATGTCTAACCATTTACATAGTACTTACCTAAGTTTATGGTTATAAAACAAATGTTTAGCAATAAATAGTACACTGACGAATCAGTACTAGTGCTGCAGTTTTTAAAAAAAAGCATGAATGCATTAATTTAATCTAGAGGGCAGGGATTTTGTTTCATGCAAATCCCTTTCATTTAAATTGTTGATGGGCGAAGATTTGCGGGCGTTTAAAACAGTAGGCATGTTAACAAGCTGCATGCCCTGAACAATGTGGCCCACACTCGCGCCTATTAGGTTTTATGGATACCTTCCGACCCCCTCTGAAAGACACCCTGCAGCGATACTCCACCTTTCACTCCAGAGAGGCACACGCAGCTCTGTATTCTACTGAAGACGAGCTGCTGTGCTGGCGCTTTTGAACCAGCGCAGCCCAGGCTTCAACTCCGTTTGAAAGGCGCTTTAACCCTTTGCAGGCCGTGCAGAAAGAGCTGCCAAGGATGGAGCTCAGGAGCGCATCACCAACCGCATCAAAACCGGGCCGTTATGGGTATTGGTACTCTCCTTTTCCGAGGAAAGGTCCCGGTACTCAAGGGGAGAAAATATAAAAGTGCCGGTACTCAGTACCGGTGAGTACCGGCCCATTTAAAGCACTGGTTTAAAGTGAAAAGGAGGGTTAAAATATGTTTCCATTTTGCAGGTTGATGGTAACAGCTCCCTACCACACTACGTATACGGGCACTCTGGATCATTTTAGAGTCAACACCGAACTCATATTATCTCACTTGTACTGCTATTAACTACGAGGTAACTATTTTGCATCCAGTTTTCGACCTTACTCAAAACTTGTTGCAGATCTGCAATTGCCAGAGTGTCTTTTAAAAAATCAATGTATAGTTGCATAAATGAAGGATCTATGGATTTGTTGAATGGAACTGGCGAGATCGGAGAACCTCCTGAGAAACATAGCGACTCTTTCTGACTGTCTGAGAGGACTGTGACAGAAATGGGCACGGGTCTGGCTCTGGGCGTCCAAGGTCTCGAACCCTGCAGAGCGGTCAAGCAGTATCAAGAGGCACTTACCACAATCATTTGAAGCGCAGAGCCTCAACCAGGAAACTAGGCACAGCCCTCAGTCCGATGACAAGGACAAAAACATGATTGTATATCTGGCAACGAGTTGAACATATCCAAATGTTTCTAGCACTGTCACCATCACTTTTTCTAAAATCGTGACATAGTAGCCTCACGACTGATTGATTCATTGAATGACGATTGGCAATACGCCTGTAGCATGTAATGAAGGGCCTAGCTTGGGTTTTTTCAAGAGAGGAATAACTAGATCGCGTTTTATGTGAACTAGCCGAAATGGTTAGCAGCCACCCAGTTTGGAGGAGGATTTAAGAGGACTGGTTAACGGTCTTTTTTAAGCGCTCACTGTTAGGATGGTTAGGAGATCAACAGGCGTTGGAGCAGTGCCTCAGCACCTCCCGGTCACCTAACTGAAGACACTTCCTGGCGGTCTCCAGGAGAATGCAATCTCTTGGTCCGGGGGCTCAAGCCTATTCCGGCTCCCTCAGCAGCTGAACCCTAGGGCTTGCCATTCTGAAGTGGATGCATTGTGCAGTCAGTAGCCCTGCACATTGGACTGTGACAGCCAGTCACATTTCACCACTAAGGAAGACCATATTTACTCATTTGAAACCAGAGATGGTCCAGAAGCTCATTAGACACTGAAGAGGGAGACAGGGCTGACCCAATGCACCAATTTTCTGGCATCTCTTACACAACATATCACGTGATCCCCAGCCACCTTTCTTCCCTTTCCCTAGTACCAACTGTATTGGATACTAGTCAAACTCCTACCACCACTCACTAAATGTTCAAGAATCCAACCAACATGATCAGCGCCTCTCTCAAGCAGTTAAAAGGGAGTGTTTTTCTGGGGTGGAAAGCAGCACTAAGGGGAGTTGGACTATCAAATGTACATAGTTATCTTGTTAGACTGTGGTTGGTTGCTTGCCTCTAAATTGCGAAAGGAACACATCTGTAACTAACAAGGTCCTTATAATGTACACCCAGGAGGTATTAATCCACATGGAATACAAGGAAGCCAACAATAAATGTATAAAAACCGTTCTATAATTTTCTTATTATGATTTAGTTGTGATATCACCAGTCTACTGTAGGAGGAAAATGACATAGCTACACAACTGTTATAATGTATCACATTTGAGTAGTGACATCACATTGCCAGCAGGTGGAGACTGCAGACAGTATAAATTGCAGGTCATGGAGCAGGTACAACTGCTGTTTAGTCAACAGAATTGGCCTGTAAACTATCCTGGCAGGGGTGCCTGGACAGGGATTAAGAAAACGTTACTTTACCTTCAACTGCAGTTCTCCAATATTGGCATCTTTCATAGATTCACATGCTTGAATCATACCCGTCAACGAGCTGGGTGTCTCACGGTAACCATAGAGAGCAGTGCAGTGTTAGACAGAAAAGCTTAAACATAATCACAGAACTAGCATATCCACATCATTATAAAAAGATCCAAACTTTGGGGGGGCGTGGCTAGCAGGACCAAGATGACGGACACATCTTAGGGAAGCTCCACACTGCTGTCACTGACCCGGCGTTAATACTGGCTGTGACTATAAATCCGAAACACCTGTGCACCCTATCTTGTTCCTGGAATTGCCCTGCAGTTGTCTTCGTCTCTGCTAAGCCGTTTGATGGCAGCAAGCAGAGTATCACTGAGGCCATAATCAAGGCCTGCTACCGCAAAGTAACAAGCTGGGAGCGGCCACCGAGACCGGACTAATGTGGCGCCACACACGCCCTAACTGGCTCCTTGCCCGACTGCAGAGGCGCCTGCTGACCAGATCCGAGGTGCAGTGAGTTGAGGGCATTACGGAGCGCTACCCCACAACTCGGGCCCGAGAGAGACCCCTACCCGCTGTTGTGCCCAACCCGCTGAGCGACTACAGGAAATGCCGCTTACCCCATTGGCTTCCCAGCGCGGCATCCCAGTGAGGGCCTGAGATTTGCGGCGCTGCTGCACCATCAGCCCTCTTCCCTCCCCACATACCACCAGCGAGAGACTTCACTGTCCTGCGGACATTGCAGAGCACTACATCAGGGCCTGAGTGAGATTTACTTAGTGGAAGAGGTGTGGCAGTCCCGGGTGCAACCGTGGCTCCCGCAACCTTGCCAGAGACCCATGCGGCTCTGCTGGGGCCTGCTTGCCGTGCTGAGCCCGGGCCACGCTGCTGACGCACTCCTCACTAACCTTCCCTAACAAGGCAGGCACTGGCTCTTCCCGGCACTTTGGGCAGACACCTGTTGTTCCTCCACTCTGATAATGTTAAATGTTATGATTTCCCTTCTTTACCCAGTTATGACTGATTGCCTGGGAGAGTCCAGCCCCCCTTGTCGCAGTCGCCCATCAATATCACTGCACACTACATGGACCCCTGCCCTATACGGGTTAGCTGCAGGCAGGGCTTTGACCCAGTTCTCGCATGACCCACACTAACATTATCCCCTTGAATGTGAGGGGCATGCATACGCCATTGCGCCTGAATATTCCTACCTTAAACGGAGATCCACTCACATTGCAATATTGCAGGAGACACACTTGACACTAGTTGAAGCCAGCAGACTCCAGCGGCGGTGGCTAGTATTGGCCACTGACTCCTCCTCCTAAGGTCAACTAGATGGCTGTCGCCTTTTGCTAGGGACGATATATGCCCCTAACACAGACCAGACCTCGTTCCTGCGCACATTATCTAGCAAAACGTCCTGTTGGAGTGGGGTCCCATGGATCTTAGGAGGGGACTTTAACTCTGTACTAGATACAGCCCTGGAACGCTCTTTCCCTCCTCTACCATGCAAGTTAGCCATATACAACGCCCAGGCACTAGGTGACAGGCTCTTGCACTGGCAACTTTTAGATGTATGGTGTACCCGCAACCCTAGCACACGCATGTACTCCTTTGACTTCTCATGGCACACCTTTCATGTTAGACTTGACAGAAACGTGGGGTCGGCCAGCCTCCTCCCAACTATCCAGTAAACGGACTATTTGGGGCGCACACACTCGGACCATAACCCTCAATTCCTGCAACTTGCATGGGAAAACAGCATACCTCAATATCACACTAAGGATCCAAGGGAGACAATCCCAAATGAGAACGTATCGCTCCCTATCTTTGCATGAAACTCACTGGAGATACGCTCTACTTAAGTCAGGGGTTGTGTGTTAGAAATAAGGAAAAGTGGTCCTTTATAAGGACGAGAACCCTCACTCACCCGAGGGTGACATGCTTCATCATGGGGCTCCCTCCTCACATCGGGGCCGCAAGGTCCCAGATGTGGGCTACAACTATCCACATAGTGTGGTGGGTGGAGAGGAACTGAGGTGTTTTAAATGGGGGATGTCACTGAGCAATGTGAGTAAGTAAGGGGAAGAGTGCAAAAACAAAGTAAGTGAATAGTTAAAACTATCTCAGGGGCTCAATTTCTTTATTTAGTAGTGACCTTTGATAGGATTAAAAAATGAGAGGACTGGAGGTTCAGAGCAAATATACCCCATTGGTGGTCAACATGTTTCTGCCTTTGCTAGACTCCAACCGGAGTTCTTAGGCATTCTTCAGGACCAGACTACAGTACAAGTCACTCTGCAAACAACAAGAAAATTAATAATAAGATGGCTATACTGTCCGTAATTGTGACCGCACACAATTACGGCCAGTATAGCCATCTTATAAATTTTCTTGTTGTCGATAGTGACTTGGCCACTGGTGTTGTCATCAAAGACATTTACCTGCAGTCATAGTCTACGACTGGATCTCAGCCGTCTTCGTTGACGATGTCGTCATCGATGATGTAGTCTTTGCTAATGGAGACGCTGACAGCGTTCTCGTCAACGGCAGTGGTGTCAATATTTTTTTATTTTGAGTCCGATTCCTTAGATATTTTCTTCCTTGGTGTAGGTGCCTCAGATGACGGCTTGTTTTTGAGAGAATATTTTTAGTCAGTACAACTACTTCAGAAATTACATCAGTGTCTCTCGCAGATATTTCGTGGGCTTTCCTTGGCGGTTACTAAAAAGGTCACGATTTTCATTTTGATGTCGATTTTGAAGAGCACTGAGTGTCAATGAACCATTTTCTGCACTTTTCCTGAGGCCTTTAAGGTACACCCATATTCCACCTCAAAAGTGTGTTTCTTCTGTCTTTGACTTCTAGAGCCATAATAAAATTCAACCGTCTTGATCGTTTTTGGTCTTATTAGAAAAGGTGTAACATATTTCGCAATCCTTCACCATATAGTTAGGATATAAACAAACTTCATATGAGGATCTTCAGTATGAAGCCTCTTCCTGCCATAACTTCCACGAGGTGGGAAATGGTGAAGACTGTGCTGTATGCTAATTGGCTGAAGTTAGAATCTTTCTAAAATGATGTAGACCATTTATCGACCATCTTTGATTCTGTCCGGGAGGTGTGCCGATCAGTCGATGGTGACCAAGGCCTGTGTTCAAATCATCTCCCATTAGATACTACTCTACAGGAGGCTCTCCTTGCCCTCGAACAAAGCAGAGGCCGGAAGGCCCCAGGCCCAGACGGGGTCCCACTCGATGCCTATAAAGCTTAGATGGATTTATGGGGTCCCATCCTGACAATGGTGTTTAATGCAGCAGCAGAGTTTAAGAAAATTCCCCCCCCCCATGGGCGGTGTCTGTTATTCTCCCAATCTTTAAGGAGGGAGACAAGGCAGAACCTAAATGTTATCGCCCCATTTCCCTCCTAGACTCCTCTGTGAAAGTGATGAGTAGGAATTTCCTGCTGAGGCTTGAGAATTGGGCACGGGAAAACTCCATTTGTTCAGGAGGTACAGTTTGGTTTTAGGAAAGGTTTGGGCACGATCGAATAATGTGTGAAC
Source organism: Calotriton arnoldi (assembly GCA_963921515.1). Taxonomy (NCBI): domain Eukaryota; kingdom Metazoa; phylum Chordata; class Amphibia; order Caudata; family Salamandridae; genus Calotriton; species Calotriton arnoldi. The sequence continues at coordinate 1,749,616 of CAWUFW010002027.1, forward strand.
CTTGAGCTGCTGACTGGCAAGTATACCAGGGCTAAGTTTGGATCCCTTTATCTTTGTTATGTTGATTTTAATAGCGCTTTTGATATAGTCGACCATTCTATCCTTTGATCTCCCTCGGTGCCCCAGCGGAGATCATTTGTTTTTCGGCCCATCTCTACATGAACCTTTCTTCGAAGGTCCGGTATGGCCCGAATGGGGAATGCTCTCCCCTCTTCGGAGTGAAGAGGGGAATTAAAAAGCGCTGTGTACTGGCACCTTTTCTGTTTTCCCATTTTATTAATAGGGTGGACGGTGCTCTCAAAGCTGTGCAGGCCGATGCACCAAGTGCCGCTGGCAGGCCTGTCCCTGTGTTATATGCTGACAATGCCGTTTTACTATCTAGGACATCAAACGACCTCCAGAACCTAATGAAGGTATTTGGAGATTTTATGGCTTCCAAGAAAATGGTCATTAATAAATCCAAAACATTTACTATGGTCAGAAGACGCAGAAATATAGATATTTCTTTAATGGGGTTTCACCTATTGTCAGAGTTAAATCCTTTTGTTATTTAGGGATTCTTTTTTTCGAGCAATGGCGCATCGACTCAACAGGTCGCTAATGCTAGATCCAAGATGACCAGGAATTGCCAGAGGTTTTTAGGTTTTCACACAAGTTGGGCTGCCAACCTGTTAAAGAGCTGATAGACATATATAAAGCTAGTGGACTGTCCACCGCCAGATTTGGAGGCGCTCTGTGGGGTTACACCTCGAGCTTCCCCCTCCAGGTAGAGGAGGATTCTTTTTTGAAGCAGCTGTTATGCCTGCCTGTCTCAGCCTCATCATACCCTGGGAGGCTGGCCGGCAATGTTTGGAAGGTCTGCTCCTGGTAAAACCCTTATTATTGTGGTACTCTATCCGGTCCAAAGCCGAAACTGGTTTCACCAAACCAGTCATTTCAGACTGTCTCACTCGGAACCATGTTTCAAACAATCCCTGGCTCTCTTACACTGGTGCGCCCTTTAGTAGGTTATTTAATATTTCGGTTCTCCAAGATCCTCTTAGATCCTTGACCCTTGATAAAAGCTCTAGCTAGACACACGTTCTTAGTTATAGGCAGGATCATAGAATGTGGGCTGTTGTTTATTATATGTCATCTGCCCTACAGGTTGGTTGTCAATATTACTCATCTAGGGTGACTAATATCCAGCTTCTTGTGGTATTGACTAGATTTCGTACTGGCATAGCACATCATTTAGTTGCATTTCCGGTAATGAAGGTACACCCTTAGGATATGACGCCTTGCCCTTGTGATGGGTGCACGAAGAAAAGCAATCAGCACGTTAAGCTTGTCTGTGGTTTCTACACGCATTTGAGGAGATACCATCTTAACTCAATCTTTCTGGCACAGAATATTAGAGACTATAAGTTTGTGCTTAGCTAGCTGCATGCACTTGACAACCCATCCGTGCATCTGAATGTTGCACTTTTTATCATGAAGGCAATACAACTCAGGGAAAGTATGGTTTGAGATGTGGTTGTTTTAACTAAAGCTTTATTTATCTGTGTATTTTTTTTATACCTGTATGCACTTATTATGAAGGCAATATAACTCAGGTAAAGGATGTTTGAGTTGAGGTTGATTTAATATATTTAACATTGAGGTTGTATAATGTATTTAACATATTTATGTATTTTCATGTCTGTATATCTTTTATTGATGATATTATGGCTGTACTTTTATGGCTAGTTTTTAATCTGTTGAATAAAGCTACTAATCGAATCGAAATGTGGAAATGTACTAATTTACAACTCCATTTATTCTCAAATCCCCAAATAAATTTAGATAAATTCCAATAAGATGGACAAAAAATAAATATGGATAAATACAGACGGTAATGTTAAAAAAATAAATACCATAACACTGGGAACCCTACTTATAATGAAATCCGGCCTTCCGCCTCCCATGTGCCATGTTTTTTCATTTTGTGATATTCTACTAATCTTTAGATCTGTCCAACTCACACATCTCAGCTCACTGTACATCCTGCTACCACTCACATTATTTACTGCAAGACACATCTGAAAGAGTGACAATGGAGGAGCAGTAAACTACAACAACAAAAACTCAAAAAATACTGAAAGTTAAACATCTTTATTGCAGATTACTTAAAAACAGTGCCATGCTAGAGGTGATCTGTAGTTCTGTACTTCATCAATACGGCAAAGCATACATGAAACGGTTGTTGACCAGAGAGAACAAGAATGAAGGTACAGTTCTTTGGAGGCTTAGAAACATCGGTTCTCGATATCTGAGAGGTTACAAAAATCATGAGCATCTCAGGCAGTGGTTACTCGATGGAGAAGCTAAAGGGCACTTTCTAATTAGAACAAATGCTGGTGTAATGACTGTTGATGAAAGATGCAGTGTCACTAACACTTAGTATCTGGATCTTGCACCTGGTAAAGTAACTTTTGGTCTTCCGATTTCAATACACCGGAGAAGGGAAAGAAACGAGAACCCTTTCTCAGGACATGAAAAACAATCCAAGATGGCAGATGCCACTCGGAGCAGTGAATACAAAAACAACAGTATATGAGCTTTTACTGGCACAAAAGCGCTTTTTTGTAAATGGTGAAGCCAGCAGAAAATAGCAGCTGCCGGTGTCCCTGAAAATTTGAAAAACTCAAACTTCAGAGGGGCGGGAGAGGTGCAGTGGAGCAGCAAGTGGGGTGTGGGGGGAGGTCAATGCGGAGGGGGACGGGCGCAAAGGAAATGGTAAGGATGAGTGTGAGATGGGGTGTCTGGAGAAGGGAGCAAGCAACCAACGCAAAGTGCATGGGAGGTACTTGGGGGGTGTGGGGTAAGGATGGGGGTGGAGTAAGCAGCACGAGAAAGCAAGAAAACACATGCATTCTTAGAGTGCTTAAAGTATAAGGAAAAAGTAGTTCTCTGAATGAGAGCAGTGGTAGGATACATGCAATCCATCCAAAAGGATGGTAACAAACCTATCCTCCAGGGGAGAGACAAACACAAGAAAAAGAGGAAAAGCCATTGAATAAGAGGCAAACAAAAAAAGTGACAAGAAAGTCAATCAGTGGTAGTCAATGGGCTGGATCTAAGCCGACTAAATTGTACGTATGATTCACAGGAGGTCTTTCACAAATGTAAGCCAGACCAAAAAAGACATTGTGCACCATGCTTCTGAGCAAGAAGCTTAACACAAAAGCACATATGGATCAAAAATGGAACATAAGTCTCTTTTGATTTTGGGATGCAATTTACCACTGATTAATTGATGTAATTTTTAGTGCAGAGTTAATCAGTAAACATCTGATTTACTAGTTTTATGAAGTTCACGTTTTTAAGATACTAAAGAGAACCCTCAACCTATAATGCGAGCTGAGAATTAACGTACTAATGTAAAGGGTACTAAAGATGGCTTCATCTTTAGCTTCCAGGTCAAAAAATGCTAAAAATACAAAGTGTCTACTTGAGTCAAATACAGAGTGCAGATCACCAGAGAACAGTTTGTCACGTTAAAAGCATGCCTTCGCCATCACTCAAAGTGGACATCCAACAGTGTGTGTTTGGGTGTTTTGTTTTAGAAGTACATAGATGAACGTGGCTGGTGCATACTCTTTGATGTAGTTACGTGGATTAGCAGATTTCTGTAAACAGATTATTGCAATTTGCAATGTCTAATACATCCTTGTCTCACTGTAATGCTGGTAATATAAAGAGATGTAAGGCAGCTGATTATCACGCACCTTTGTGCGTGATCTTGGTTTGCAATCAGTCATGACAACAGTGGCCTGACACTGATTACAAGTAATATCAAAGATCAAGGTGGATCAATTTTCACGTACATTTGTCTGTGACCTCTGCTTGCAAACAGTCGTCAGATTGGTGGCTTGATGCCAATTTGTCTTTATCAAATTCTCTTGCAATTTTGAGAGCTGTGCTGTTAAGACCAACAGACTGCATGTTGGTGATCAGGGAGACCACCACTCCTCTCGGGGGAAGGTGACCATCCGAGTCCGGATATGAAGTGTCAGACTCTTCGGGAAGGATCAGCAGGACGCTGCTACCACCCACTGCACCCCCGGTGTGGGAGACGTAATGTCTCTGCTGCCGGCAGTGCCCATACTCTTGCTTGCACTCCACGGCGGCCCATCCCATGGCGTATTTGCCATCCTTGTCCCAGGACATCTCGGTGTTTGGCACTGGGGTCCACATCATCGTTATGGTTCCTGGTTTGAGGTAACCACGTAGGAGCTTCCCGCTGGTGCTCTGGAACCTCGGCACCTGGTAACTATACAACAAGACATTCCCAAACGTGAGCAGGTCACCTACTGTAGACACGAAGCCACCGCCAGCCCACTTGTAAGAGTTGTCCACATACGGTGCGTTTACCAGGCGGCCTTTCTTATTATACACATAATACCTGAAAAATAAAACAATAATAAACATGTTAAATGGAACTCAAGAAAGAAAAAAAAAAGATGTGAATGCAATGCTCTCTCCAATGATTGTATTGCTAGTCATCACTCTTGTATAGTGCACTACAGCGAGGAATCTCAAGGCACTGTGGTAAATACATACACGTACAATCGATTGTAAATACATAGGCGTGCAATCTATTGTAGATACATATGCGTACAATCTATTGTAAATAAATAGACGTACAATCGATTGTAAATACATATACGTACAATCTATTGTAAATACATAGACGTGCAATCTATTGTAAATACATATATGTACAATCTATTGTAAATACATATACGTACAATCTATTGTAAATACATAGACGTGCAATCTATTGTAAATACATAGACGTGCAATCTATTGTAAATACATATATGTACAATCTATTACTAATCTCTTGTTAATCGGCATGGTAAGTGGAGAAATATGCATGTTTATTTCTTTACTACTCCAAATGCACAAAATATTGTCAAGAATATGATAGAAAATGTATTACCAAAATAACCATTTTGGGTTGCTTCCTAAACTGAACTCTACTCAAGCAAACCTGCTGTTCGGGTAAATAAGATATTATATAATTCTACGTATCAAAGTAATAATGGCCCCTATTTGTACCTGAACCTCATCACTGTTATAATGAAAGCTGAAGTGGTTTATCAAGGCCAATTTGGTAGGGTCAAACGCAAACATTCAAAATATATTCTTTAAAAAGTCCGCTAGTTTATCAAGTACATGTGTGACACGTGGAAGTGCAGAATACAGGTTCGGTTTAGGAACAGCCCTGGGACAGAGCTAGAGAAATTAAGTCTGGATTCCTCTGTTTCTGCAGTTTCACATCAAGTCAAGTGAGAGTCCAACAAAAATAATCAAGAGATGCTGGAGTCACGAAAAAGTTTCTCTGCAACTGTAAGGTGTTATTTCTCCTATATCCGAGGATCGACTATTCTTCTCCACGGGTGGGGTGGTGGACTACACGCAATCGTCTGTACTTTGCTATTGTCTTCTGGTTTGACCAGTGGGAGGGTGGTATCCAGGTAGGATCCATCTGCCCAAGCTGGGTGATGCTTGCGTCTGCTGTACCAGGGATGTATGTGGTAGCCTCATGCTGTGGTTGGTGTGTCGTCGAAGTTACACTAGTGATGGTTTGTAATGTGCCTGGTGACAGGTGTTTTTGTTGTCAACCCATGTCCATGTGTCTTGTCACGTGTGTCATTCATTAATTCTTGGTTGATGTATATGTTTCTGTGGTTCCCACCGTGCTGCGCTACTGTTTGTACGCTGGAGAGCATCTTTGATTGTGCACATTTGAGCAAGTGTTTGTATGTTTGTCTCGTGTGGCTGAATGTGGCAAGAGTGTAATTATTTTACCTTATTTATTTCATGTGCAACAGATGGCGATGTCTTATGTCTAGTCTGCCTATACCTGCATGAGTGGTGTCAGTGTTGAGAATATGTGGTGCACGTGGCATGCACAATCTGTGCTCCACATCTATCAGTTGGGGGAGCTCATTCCAAGAAGGGCTGAGCAAGAGTCATCATGGTTTTGTAACTGGGCCTGGGTCTGCACTTCAGTGTCATCTGTAACCTGCATCCTGGTGTGGACTTTAATGCAAACAAAACCAGTTCTTTACCTGCTATTGTGTGTACCACCTGATCGTCACACGCGACCTAATGAGGGGTATGATCTCATTTTAAATACACAAGAAGTCACAATTAACTCTTGTGCATTTAATTTTTTGTTCTAAGCTCAACGCGGGCTTGAAAAGCAGCAATGAAACGCTACATAGGCCTCATCCTGAGAACAAGATGTAGTTACAGTTTTTGTGGAGCAGTAGGTGCCTTGGTTTGGTTACACCAGGATGCTAGATGAGACAGAGTGAGGAATCCAGTGACAGGTATTTTTCCGGTCAGTGAGGGGGGATCCCTATCCAATATTCTTCCGCTACTACCCTGGGGCTTAGGTAACTGCACGGCGAACAATTCCGTTTTCAGGCCTTCCCTGAAAAGGTTCTAATTTACTTCCGCCCTGAGACCTAGGTTCAGGGGGACTGGGCCCCACAGACCTACTTCTGAGTTTGAAGGATCAGTGGGATATGACGTTTGTCGCTGCGGATCGTAGGTTTCTACTGGTTTACGGCCCATTACTGGAGGGTTTGCGGACATCTGCACCACTAAGCCTTGTGCATGGTACAAAGAACTTTACACTTTAGTTTTGCTTTACTGATAGCCACGTGGGTTAGGAGAGGCGACGCCGGCTCAGTACCATCATCATCATCATCACACTCCCTCAAGACACCTGGTTTAAGGCCGGGGGATCATCAACTCACTGGGAGCCACAGCAACATCACCCAGAAGTCTGTGCGACTAAGTGTGGTGGCTCATAGGAGCTTCCTGTAAACAGGCATTTCAATTTCACATCGAAAGACATTATCAGGGGGTCATTGCAGTGTCTGTGTCGAAAATACTGTACTCCTTCTAGGGCCACAGGTTTCATGTGCATGACAGACACTGATCTTACTGCTAGTGAGGAACTGCTTAACACTTTAAAGGAGGGCCACTCCAGAGGTGTATAAACGCTTTTTTTTGTCACTAGCGAAGTTTGGCGAAGGTTGCTAAAGTTCCCTGTTAACGTCTAAAAATATTTTTCTGTGTTACGAGATAATTTTCACTCTGATAAAGTTGAGCCAAGTTGGAGAGCATATGCACAATTTTCTCTGCAAACTTAAATTTTGCAAAGATTTACAATTCACAATAGTATTCTGCAAAGATTTACCATTCACAAAAGCATTGTACACGAGAAGGCAAACTATATAAAAGTATATCTAATGCCGAACTATTTTGATGGTGTTAAATGGTAAAATATGCGATATAAATGTCACAAAAATCCGTAACTTGCAAATAAATTAACAAATAAAATAAGTTTCTAAGGCAGCCCAGGTCCACTCAGTGGGACCTTTACAGACTGGCCGCTAGCTGCATAAAATACTAAACGCCTTGAGCCACAAGAGGGCAGTCTGCGCCTTGGTTTAGACACTCCTAGATAAAATATTCAGAGCTGCAGAATTTAAGGACTTGCTCTTTATCCATAAATGAGCTTATCACGAATTTAAGGTCTCTGATGCTTATGTACTTTTAAGACTCGAAATAATACCTCATGCGTTACACTTGCACTCTATAGCAGGCGGAATGATACATCAAATATGCCAGGAGGTGGGAGGGTGGCGCTCCCGTGGAGCACAGCTAAATCCTACCCTAGAAAAAAATGCAAAAGAATTAGTAACAACACCTCTCAGACAGAAGCGCTGTCAAATCAGAACTAAATATAAAAAAATGGCGCCCCCTCCATACAAACTAATAGAGCTGGGCTCAGTGTCTGGCACGGATGCCAGTTTGAAAGGGACCCATCAGAATCTAAAATTCCCAAACGTGTGACAAAAGCAGAGGTGACTCCATTTTGGATTAAAATCTATTTGGTAACATGCACAATATTCCTAATCAACAAATACACTGAAATGCATTGTCTAACCAGCAACTTATTGACAATGAGTCATTGTTAAGGCTACAAGCTCTCGTGCGAGACATCGCAAACACTACGCTGCCTGGCACTGGCTGGACCACCGAGAAGGCCACACCTAAAACGCCAGGTTTTAGCCGCCCCTTCACTTTTTAAATAAAAGTTTCTTCGCAACTCGAGCTGACATGGTTTACCCAACCCAGCGGGTTTAACTCACTTTTAGATCCTCGTGCACTCACAGACTCACACTTGTTGGCCAGCGCACTGCTAATGATTCTTGTAAACTCTGGTTCTTAGCAATACACAAAGCTTCGTGAATGTTTGCACTGGAGGCACACACCAGTCATCTCTCACCTTCTCCTCCTTAGCCACAATGAATGTACACATGGACAACAATGCCACACAGCACGCCCACATACCCGGCCATCCACACTCTCATTCCTGCCTGCCCTCGAGCACACAAAAGGTGCTCATCTCTCCTGAGACCTCGTGTCTGTTCTAAGTCTCCTTCTGGCTTCCTCGGAGCTTCTCAGAAGCACTGGTCCCTCCAGCCCATCGCCTTAAGGGTCTGACAGGCGAAATGTGCACAATCCCTCACCAATGGAGCCTGCTTTCATGCTATCAGAAAACCATGCTCGACACCCGGAACTCTTGCTACAGGAAAGCACCTGGGTGGTAGTGTTAAAGTAGGCTCCCTAAAATATGTCGGTCACCTTGGGAAGTAGTCGCCAGCTGGTGGCTATAGCCGGATCTGACGCGCAGACAGACTCGTGGTTGGAGTCCAGCACTTTGTAAAGCATATCCTTTATCAAGAGGTTTTGTGACAGATGTGTCCTAAGTAGGCAGATGCTTGTAGTTGGAGGCGAATCAAACCTTCCAAAGACCTATGCAGATTCAAGAAGAAGTAAATAGAAAAATGTAAATCCGTATTTGTAAAGCTGGAAATTAAGTGAGCTATTGCCCAGAGTCACATGGTGCTGTGCTGAGCTGAGCTGCCGCCGGAGCCGGGCATCCAACCGTGAGCCCTGTGCTCCGAAGTCAGCTGCCCTGGCCGCTGCACCACACCTCTCCACTAGAAGAAGTGACATGTTTTATCTATGTGAGGCTCCTCAAACCGTGTCAGAAGACTCTTTAAAGCATTGTCTGCTATTGCTGTGACAGTGTTGTCATGGCTGTATTAGGTCGTTGTTAGTCTATGCACGAGGAACCAGACGGTCAGGCACGACTGAGTTCAGTATTAGTGTTCCTATGCAATAAAGGAAACCCCCCTTCCCGGTCTTACCATACATTCACATCCAATAATCATTTTAATGCTCAGAAAAGTAATACGGTTAATAATATTTTATTAGGAACTATTTTTCAACATACTTGTAAATATTTTTGGGTTTTGGCACAAATACGTATCACACACAGCACTCCACCCGTAATCCTTGACTGTTCGAATGGAAATACGGACCACACCAGCAGAATCGTTCTAGAGTGATTAAATCATAGCGGATGAACATAACACAACGCGTTTCGACCAACACACGGTCTTGATCACGTGACTTGTAGTTCATTCTAATCCGGTTTTATCACATTATTACCGTGCTGGTAAACAATATAGAGACTGTGTGAAACACCTTATTTAAAAAAACAGACACAAATCATACCCGATAAAAGTGCTTAACTTTGAAATCTCTAAATGCTGGGGATTTTTTTTGTCAACAATGCATACTGTGATTTTTCACCAAATTATCACCAACATTTCTAATCAATCATACTCAGTCACAAACATTAATTCCGAGTAGATATACATTTGCCGCAGTCTTTTACAGTTTTGTGGTAACTCTTTTTATTTCAAGGATTGCTCATCATTTTTTGATATGATTTGACGACGTGCTCAAACTAGCGCTGTTCATTAATATGCTTGTCACATTTAAGGCTACAGCCAATACTTCATTGCATGATTGAAATGAACATATGATTCGAGAACACAATTAAAACGGCAAAATTCATCACCTCGTGCAAATATGCATAGTGCTAGCTATGCTAACGAAAAAACATTGTTCGCAAGATAACTACATGTTCTCAAACTTATCACATATAAGGCTACAGTAGCCAATGCTCAATTTCATGATTGTAGCAGTGGCGACTCCTCCGCTAAGGCAGAGGAGCACCGCCCCACTGCTTAAAAGGAAAAATAAAATGATAACGCATCGTTATTATCATTTTATTTTTTCTATTGAGTCAGTGGCGGGGCAGGGCTGGCCAGAGCGGGGAGAGGAGTGGTTTGCACTCCTTAAGTGCGCATGACTGCTTGACCGGCCCTCTCGGGCCAGCCAAACAGTCATGCGCACTTTGCATCTTCACTATCAGGCTGCATTACACAGCCTGGTGAGGAACATGCAAAGCGTCCCAGCCCCTAACTGAGCGCCAAACCACGGCGCTCAGACCAAACACAACGCTGCATTGCCTGGGAGCCCGGATGCTTCCTGCTAGCAGCCGGGACTGGAGACAGGAAAAAGTAAGAGGAAGGAGGAGAGGTGGTGGGCCAGTCCATCCACACCTCACACTTTCAATCCATTTATTCATACTTTTTAAAACTATACTTTCATTTCTTCAAAAACGTTGGCTCATATACTGTATCACTCAACTGTGGTTCCTAAACATGGTTCATATTTATTCTCTTTACACCAAATTTTTAAGTTCCGAAAGTACAATCATTGTATACAATCAAGGATCAGTCCATTCTGTGAACATTGTTTATATGGCTATATTTTTTATTCAGTCCGTTCTGTAACTGTAACTTGTGTGGCAATGGGCCACATGTATGAAGCATTTTTGCGGTCGGAAACGTTTCTGACCGCAAAAATGCTTTTACATATGTACAAAACACAAATTGCAATTCAGTAACACGTTACTGAATCGCAATTTGTATTTGCGATTTGGTATTTGGAAGGGGCATGTTTCGGCATCCCTTCCAAATACCGAATCTGAATGGGATCTATGAATGTTTTGCGATCGAATTATGGTCACGAAACATTCATATTTAACGACTCCTTGAAGGATGTGGTAACCCATTCGCTAACGGGAAGGGGTCCCTAGAGGACCCCTTCCCCTTTGAGAATGGAAAACAAATATTTCTTAAGAGCAGGCAGTGGTCCCACACACCAATGCCTACTCTTTTTTTTTTTTTTTTAACGCTTCCCGTTTTCCTTTAAGGAAAATAGCCTGCATAAAAAAATAATAAGATTGCTTTATTATCAGCAGGCAACCATCCCTTTGATGGCTGCAATTCCTAATGGGTGGCAAATTGTGACCTACCTCATTAATACGCATGCGGTAGGTCTATTTGTGCCCCACTACGAAGGGCTAATGAAACTCGAAAGAGTTTCATACATTAGCTATACCGATTTCCTAATTGCGATTCTGGCCCAATATTCTTTGTTCTATGAGCGTTTTGGCACAAGCGCCATCCTCAGGATAGCCACAATCGGACGGGCCTAAGACTGCTTCCAAACAGCTGCCGGGACACGGTATAATACTTTTCTGAGCATTCATCGACTTTCACTATAACAAAATTTAGAATAAAAAAGGGAGACCTCCACCTGCCCAATGTAGCAAGATAGTGCTTACAAGTTCGCTATTCCCCGAGGCATGCTGTGACACTCACCAAATCCTCAGTGCTATCCTATCATAAGGTGCCTTTTAAAAAACACCCTCAATCCACACCGTTGGGATACCGCACAAGACAGATTACCCACTAGGATTTAATTTAACAACTGCCAGTAATAGACCAGGCATCGTACTACCAGCAGTCGCAGTCAGGCATATGTCACAGGACATGAGAGAATCCTCCCGAATTGAAATCCATCACTGAACATATAGAGAAAACGTAAGAATATGCTATTAGTCCCTATGGTTAATCACCAAGGAGATCATAAAAAGCATCCTGGGGCCTCTCCAGGTGACCATTAGTAAGGTTGAGTTTACTTTATGAAATATCCCATGGCCGACGTCTGTGCCTCTTTCTATATTCAGTAGCTTTTCCTATTATTCAATGATAACTGGATCTAAAAGGAGCCAAAAAGCACTAATATTAGACTCTGGTAATTAACTCCAGGCTTCACAAGACCAATAGACTAGATACTGGCAGGCCAAGGTTGAAAGGCTAAATACCAATGTAGGTACTGTATTAAACAAGCATCTGCAATGCAATAGGTCTTGCATTTATGAGAGTTTGAGCTATTGGCATTGTAAATGACAATGCCTTTTATCTATGTATTTATTTAAAACAGATAAATAAAAGGCATTGTCATTTACAATGCCAATAGCTAAACTCTCGCAAATGCGAGACCTATTGCATTGCAAATGCGTGCTATAAAAATAAAAATAAAAACCTTAGGAGAGAGTGTGTCCTACTTGCAACAGCAGGCAGGACAAAGCTATTTAACAAAATAGTGCTTGGAGGCTGTAATTAAAGCCTACCGAGTAACAACACACGTAACAGGGGGTATCGCCATGGGAGGTTACAAAATGAGACAAGGGGATACTAAGGAGGGACTGCTAAGCCTTTTGACCAATGAACAGCCACAGTTTACAGTGGACAATCACACAAGCCAATGAAAAATATGGGCGGAGAGTGGGTGGAGCTTCAATTCTCTACCTGAATACAACATGCCTAGCAGAGCAGCGCATGTGCTGGCCAGGCTCAACATAAACAACAAGGTGATGGAAGGAATGCTTGAATTAATCTCAGCCACAGGTAATCGCTCGGGCCACAGTCCAATCCATCGTTTTTTTTGTGTGAAACATGTCCTGGATTGCTTGTCTTTCCGTTCAGGGAGGGCCTGACTTGGCGGTTCAGGCTGGACTGTTCCCATTGGAGCATGGTCAAGACTGATTTGCATATAGCTAGGTTCAAACTGAGGTGGCATGGTGTGCAAAATAACGATGGACTGGGATGCGGCTCCTAGTAATTACCAGTTGCTGAGATTAAGTCAAGCTTTCAATCCATCACCTTTTGTATACTTTCGTATGTTGTCCTAAGTCGGACGGGTATGCCCAGACATGGGTCCGGTGCACACTATCACTGGAAACAATCTATATCCAGTTGATGAGTCCATAAAAAACCGTAACAGGTCCTGGATTGCTTGTGTTCCGGCTCAGGGAGAGCCCGACTTGACAGTTCGGGCAGGACTGTCCCCATTGGAGCAGTGTCAAAATTGATTTCCATGTAGCTGGGTTCAAACTGAGGTGGCATGGTGTGCAAAAAAAAACGATGGACTGGGATGCGGCCCGAGTAATTACCGGTGGCTGAGATTAATTCAGACTTTCCATCCATCACCTTTTGTATACTTCCACACAAATACATATCCATTCCCATGCTATTTACTTGCAATGGGGGCAATTACCATTTACTACTAGTCTTACCCTATAAGGCAATCCATTATTTGATGGCCGCCTTTAGTAGGAGGGCAATTTCAAAGGGTGATTTTACTGTGCGCATTAAGGAGCTGGATTTGCCGGAAACCCTTTGAATAATAATGTTGTTTACTTCATGTAGAACTAACGTGATTAAGTGGTTTGAGGCGCTGCAAAAGCTTTTCCAAGAATATGAGACTCCACTCAACATGCCAGGGACATTATTGGTGACGTAGACGGGTCAGAACAGGCCATAAGTAAATTGTCACAGGACCAACCCTCCCATTGCCCTTAATGGATTTAATTTAAAACACTGAACCAGAGCACGTGGCTGTCAGTAAAGTGTATCATTTTATCCCTGTTGTTAAAACTTTTTTATTTTTTTAAACACTTCTTCTTGTGTGTAATATGAGTGTGTGTTATGCGGCCTCTCCATGTTATCTGGATCAGCTTTGAGGGGAATCAACACACTAGTAGTGAATGTTCCGAGCCTAACTGGCAATTCCAGTAGACCAATCACGAATGGTTTATATTGGGTCTTCGCATTTATAAATTGAAATTCCATTTTAAAACTAAGAAGTTATAACCAGGCACGTTCAAATAGGTAGGTAAAGTTACCAACTGAAAATTATAAACAGAAAAATACAACTTAAACTGCCTGTTCCAAGAAGCAAATGGAAATGTGTCCATAGTTGTTAGTTTAAGGCACCCAACCAATAAGCCTTCACTTATGCAAAGGTAACTTTTTCGTGGTGATCCCTGTGAAATTGTCACCGCTAATGCACATATTGCTCTGAACGACCACGTGTAAATCCCCTTTACTCACTGGGAGCCCATTCCTTCCAATCTTTTTTACCAAACTAGCTCCACAGCAGGTTTTCCTCGCTGGATCGGTCTGAAAGCCCTTATTTAACCTGCGGTGCACACACGCAGTCCCTGCAGCACAACAAACAAAACGTACTGGCAAAGAGTCCAAGTCATATTTGTTTGGCTTCAATGAAGCATAAAAAATATGCAATGTGTGCGCTTACAGTAAAAAAAAAAAAAAACAATGAAGAAAGCGTGCCAGCAAGAGGGTGAAAATATTTCTTTACCACTTTGGGCTCACTGGGCGCTTTGTGACCCCCTGCCGTCTTGATGTGCAGGGACAGACTGTGCACAGACTGCGCTCACTACCCACCTCGGGCATACTGTGGACACCTCCCCATGCAAACAGAAATGTGCTATGTCACCCAGCCCACCATATCTCACCCAACATCGAGTAGGTCCTGCCTGAATTTGAACATGTACCAGCAGCCACTACACAACCTGCTAAGCTATTTTACCTGCAAAGCAAGATTACCAACCTAACATGCTCGAAAACTGTAGCATAAATATTTTCTAAAATAAGTCGGAAAGTTTGCATTTCCAAGGCCACTGCACTTCGCGAACAAAGATAAGGGGGGGGGGGGGGGCGGACTGGGGTGGGTTGGTTTGGGTGCGGCTCGGGGGTAGGGTGACCAACTGGCATGGGTGCAAATTCAGGACGGTGAGTGTAAAAATTCAGGACAAAGGGTCAAAATTCAGGACAAAATTCAGGACAGGAAATCAAAATTCAGGACAAGACTTCGGGACAAAAGGTAAGTTTTACAGACACATCAGAGGAGGTCGCGCAATAGTATTTAATTAAGCCCATCCATATCCAAACATATTCAACCACTTGCAAACCTATCCATCATGTATCCTTCCATCCATAATTTCACTCATCCATCCCTCCATCCACCCCTTCACTCATCCATCCATTATCCATCCATCCTTTCACCCTATCCATCGGTACACTCATCCATCCACTCTTCCACCCATCCATCCAATCACTCATCCATCCAGCCTTTTAGCCTTTCACCCATCCTTTCACTTACTCATCCATCCACCCACTCATCCTTCCACCCATTCACCCTTTGTCATCCATCCATCCTCCCTTTCTCTCTCCATCGACCCTTTCACTTAGCCATCCTTCCTTCCACCCGTCCATCTACTCATCCACTCATGAAGTCATCCATTGACCCCATCACTCATCCATCCTTTCTCTCATCCATCCACCCTTTCACTCCTTCACTCATCTATCCATCCTTTTGTCCATCTACCCTCCCTTTCACTCACTCATCCATCCTTACATCCACCCTTTCACTCATCCATCCATCCATTCACCCTTTCACTTATCAATTTATCAATCCATCCATCATTTCACTCATCCATCCACCCATTCACTCGCCCATCATCCACCCTTTCACTCATCCATCCATCCTTTCACTCATCCATCCACCCTTTTACCTATCCACCCTTTCACTCCTTCACTCATCTATCCATCCTTTTGTCCATCTACCCTCCCTTTCACTCACTCATCCATCCTTACATCCACCCTTTCACTCATCCGTCCATCCATCCACCCTTTTACCCATCCATCTACCCTTCCACCCATACATCCATCTATTTACCTTTTCTCTCATCCATCCTTCCACTCACTCATCCATCATTTCTCTCATTATCCATCCATTCACCCTTTCATTCATCCATTCACCCTTTCACTAATCTATCCAGCCATCCACCCATCCCTTCACTTACTCACTCGCCCACTTTTTCATATTAATTATGAGCTGAGCCTTTGTCTGCAGAGTTGCAGACAGAAAAGGCACATCAAGAATTTCACTCTTGCTGTAGTTCCTAAAGCAAGGGGTGGGGTGGGGGTAGGGTTCACTATGCCCTTGCACAAAGGCAATCTGAAAAAGTGGAAGTCATGAGTCATGCATGATGCACAGTGCCAGGCCATGAGGTGACTGTGACATGGTGTTGTTTCCAGGGCTTTAAGTGGGATGAAAAAACTGGGTGGGTCTCTCCAAAGAGGGTGTTCGATGTAATTAAGGGCGAGGCTTAAAACACCTAAGTTAAAAATCTGTGCTTAGTATAGTGTACCGCCCAACTGGTATTTTGCCTCTTCTGTCATTGTATCCAGATATATAACACAACAAGTAACGTTACACCTGCAACAAGCGAGAACTATTGGCTTTGTCAATGGTTGTTAGTTGCATAAAATAAAAAGCAGCAATCATGGCTTCCTTGAATATAATATTGAAAATGCATCAGTTCTAAAATGACGAGACTGTGAAAGAACTCTAGCCCCTTCTTTTTAACTTCTTTCACCAGCTTCTTTTCTTGAACTGGATTCTCATGTAGCAGCATTGGCCTATTTGCACATTTCTTCTGTCTCGAAAGAATGCCCTGCCCTAGACAGAGCCTGGGGGAGGCCCACCACATCAGCCCCATACAGAATGACAAAGGGCTGGGTGGGGCTGCTCTTGTGCTCCGAGGAGGAGTGCGAGGCGGCCCCATCAGGGAGTTGAGGTCATGCAGGGGAACAGTGCTGTTCCACTGCATTGCCCAAAATTACGGACAAAAGGCATCCGTAAAAGGGATCCTCACGGACAACGGACGTGAGGTCCAAATTACGGACGGTCCGTGAAATTTACGGACGGTTGGTCACCCTATTCGGGAGGGGGTGGGGGGGAAGGCACGGACAACGGGAGGGCGGGCGGCGAGAAGGCACGGACAACGGGAGGGCGGGGGGAGAGAAGGCACGGACGGCGGGCGGGGGTCGGAGGGGCGAGAAGGCATCCCCTTTACTCACTGGGAGCCCACCCCTTCCAATCTCTTTACCAAACTAGCTCCACCTTATCCCACACCCAACATCGAGTCGGTCCTGCTGGAATTTGAACATGTACCAGCAGCCACTACACAACCTGCTGAGCTATTTTACCTGCAAAGCAAGAGTACCAACCTAACATGCTCGAAAACTGTAGCATACATATCTTCTAAAATAAGTCGGAAAGTTTGCATTTCCAAGGCCACTGCACTTCGCGAACAAAGATAGGGGGGGCTGGGGTGGGTTGGTAGGGAGGCGGTTCGTGGGAGGGGGGCGGGAGAAGGCACGGACAACGGGAGGGCAGGTGGGGGGCGAGAAGGCACTGACAACGGGAGGGCGGGGGGAGAAGGCACAGATGGTGAGCGGGGATTGGGGGGCGAGAAGGCATGGACAACGGGAGGGAGGGCAGGCAAGGGGGGAGTAAAGAAGGCACCAAAGCATGTCGTGCCTGCAGTAGGAGAAACCATTAAAGAAAATAGTGCTCACAGTCTAAATAACACGTACCCTGTAACAACCACAGTAAAAGGGCCAGTCGCCATGGGAGGTGACAAATGCAGAGGAGGCGGTACTAAGGAGGGACTAACAAGCCTATTGACGAATCAGAAGCCAGCATTTAGGACGGACAATGACACAAGCCACTGGCAAATATGGGCGGAGAGTGGGCGGGGCTTCTTTTCGCTACTCCACCACAAGAAGTCTCGCAGTGCCACGCATGCGCGCTGGCTTTAGGCTCGGCCTAAAAACCAGAAATGCACATGCAAGATAATACTCAACTGCCAGCGCAAGGTACAGATGGGTGAAACCTAGGAACAAATCTAGGATGTATGTACAACCGACATGAAAAAGTCTGTTCCACATAAGGAAACCCAACCGATGGTTAGACAACATAATCTTATTCCAAACGCAAACTCCCATGCAGAAGGATACATGCATGTCCCTGCTACTTCAAACATGGCGCCATAGGAGTTTGGAGATTTCTTGTAACGCGGCGTGGTGGAGCAGAACTGTTGCGAGGAGTTTTCTGACCCAGAAACAAGAGGTAAGGAGGAGGAGATATTAGATACAGCCGCGAGCGGTTGTTGCTCTTATTGCCAGATACAGATGGACTGTGTATCTTTCCTGGTCCTGTGAGCTGTATACAGCTTTCTGAATTAACTCCTGTATATGTATTGCCCTAACACACATTTATATACAGGAGACCAGATTATTTAAAAGCCAGGCTACCAGTCTCCTTATATTAAACTAACTGAGCTACATATGCTGACCATAGAGGGTATAAAGTTAAGTGTTGCTTTCGTCGGGGGAGGAGGAAGCCCCACTAATATGCTGATGCCTCTACTAACTATATACTCACTAAACGTTTGAACAACATAGGACCAGGAAAGCACTGTTTTGCTACAACCTTACCAGTTTGAGATAAAAGTGGAGTTAATTTTAATTATGGTTAACTCAGCAATATAAAGGTATGAACAGCTTGCGGATTAAGATATAAACTGTGAAACAGACCTGTCACAAAAAAAGAACAAATGCCAATCTAAGCATCAAATAAGGGTAGGGAATGAAAGGTGTGATGACTGCAAAATTTTGAAGCGAGAATATAGCAGGGTTCTGTGTTTGTTTAAATGGAATAGAAGCATAGTAAGTTTTAGGTCCTTTGGGGTACAAGCTCCTCTTACTAAAATTGGGTTACATCAAAAAGGGTGAATATACTAGAAAAACAAGCGGAAAAAAATGCAAGAGGCTAGAATTAAAACAAGAATCATTGAAGGAATGTTGCAGAATTTAAATGCAGAGTTGCTGAGAATGTGTGGGTAAGGCATGTTTGATGGGACAGAAAGAAATCAAAACATCAACCTCACGGGCATTTATATTAGTGGTAATGACCTCAAATTCAAATTTTATTTGCGGAGTTAATTAAAACCATTGCAAAACATTTTTTCAATTACTACCAATGAAGTACTTTGCAGTAATAAAAAGAAAGAATCGTCCTACATTTCTCGTAATACAACATGAAAAGTCTATGTAAAATTTTATCCCCCAAAATTTATTTTTTAAAGCGTGGTATGTGCAAAATTGTCATAGTGAACAATAAGATTCAAATCAAAAAGCATAGAGAGCTTGGAAATCTTTTAAAAATGTTTTCACAGTGGCAGTCATGTTATTTCCTAATGTCTATAGCCTTGATCTTTTTCTCCACTCTCCCAAGGAACTTTACTAGGGCACGATTTATTTTCAGGTCCATTGGATCAAAGCACGCAATCACTGCCTCCCTGCACGTTCTTATCTGTCTTCTGATTAACTCTTTGCGAAGTATTGTCTGTCGATCCCGTAAGCACGTTTGGCCGAGGCTTATCACATGGATGATGTCTCCAGGCGCTTCTCCGCAGAGTCGGCATTGATCTCCATATTCTCTTCTTTGCCATGGCGGGTAATATTCCAATATTGGCATCACTCCTAGCCTGATTTTAAGGAATTTATCCTGTGTCTGAATATTGCAGGTTGTTGTTAACTAGCCTTGAGGGGATAGTTTTTTTATAACTGCATAGTGTTATCCAGCCATGCCTTCTTTTTGCCAGAGCCTTCTTGTCCTCTAATTGAGATAGTGCTTTGGTGTTTATCTTTATCAATTTTTTCATCGCATCTTTGCTCAGATTTTGATCCCATATAGCTGTAAGGTCCAGGATCTCGAGTGATCTTTGTAAATATGCTCTCATGGCTGATCGTTCTCTTTCCTGTATTTCCAGCCAGAGGTGATGATCTAGGGAGCCCTCTTTCGAAAATCTGAAGTTTTGACAGCATTTCACGAATGCCGCATGTCTGCCCAGAGTTTGTTTGACCAAGCCGTAGTCTAGTCTGAGTTGCGCTGGTAACACGTACATTGGTAGATTAAAAATTACTTAGTATATTTTTGAGACTATGTTGTTTCATAATTTGGTGTCTCGGCCTCTCAGCGCCTCGCTTCCATAAATTAATGTAGGTAGAATTTTGGCTTCGGCCACCTGCACTATAGGGCTGAAGGACAATCCTTTTATTTTCTTATGGGTTGATCCTAGGCCAGCTCCAAGCGCCTGCCCTTTCCTCTTCATTTCTTCAATTTGAGCTGCGAAACTCCCGTTTGAAGAGAATAGTACACCCAGATACTTGTATACGTCAGTTTTGTCCACTTTTTCCGCTGCCAGTCGCTATCTGTGTTCCCAGTTTTTTCTTCTGGAAAGTGAGGATTTTAGTTTTGATCAGATTGATTGTTAACCCGATTTTGTTTGAAAATACCACAGTCGCGTCCAGGAGTCGTTGCAATCCCACTGTTGTCTTGCTGATCAGAATTAAATCATCTGCATAAACAAGGTTTGGTGTCGTAAGGCCGCCTAGTTTCGGAGCATGGTGATTCACTGTATTTAGCAGAGGTGGGAGGTCCGCGAGAAACAAATTAAAAAGTGGTAAATACTTGCATGATATGTTTCCATTTAAAGTTTAGCAAAGGGAATTGAAATTGTCTCAAACTGTGAGACTGCAATAGTACTGAAAAATAATAAATGCTGGAGATAATCCACAGACACAAAAATTCCAAATAGCACTTTCTTGTGACCTTTGACCTACACAAAGCTATGCAAATATTATTGGGGTGCCATTTTACTTTGGCTGCCATTCCAACAAAATTGCACATTCGGAAGATCTAGGAAGAGGCCTGGTGATGGCAGTGTTTCTCCTCACTCTCAAGATTTCTTTCTTGTACATTTCATAATCTGAATTACAGGGAGAGCTTGCCAGGTATAACAAAGAGGCCCTTCATACAGTACTTTTATTTAGCATAAAAAGATTCACAATCCACAGCAAAGCACAACGTTTTGCTTCCTAGCCAAGACTTTCTGGCAGAATTTTAAAGAGCCTTTCCCCGTCTAATAATACACTGGTGAAAAGTGCCAATTTCTGGATCTAGTGTTCGCTCGCTTTCATGACTTAAGCACACATCATTTAGAATATAGGTTTGGGTACTGTTCTCGCGCCCTTCTGCCATACACATAATTGCTTAACAATAAAGGATGTAAAATATTAGACTGAGAGGACCCTAAACTGTTCTGAAGAAACCCCAACACGAGCTACCTGGTGGCTGAGCTCTAGACACTGCCTAGATAGACCCTGCCCTACAGTGATGGAACCCTCCGTGCATGATGCTTGTAGGTAACTGCACCGCTAGGCCGACACGACTGTGAACTATTCTCGAATTCTCCACTTGACCACAGTGTGATCGTGGGGAACTACTTTATCTGGCTGCACTTTATGTCAAACAAGATATGTAGACTCACATTGAACGTTTGACAACATTTCCTACTTTCACCACACACTGACCATGCTCCAGAGGCAATGTGTCTTGCCTTCTTTTGCTGTGTCCATGAACGCGGACTGACCTGACTCTGGATCAGTTCTGCTACGCTCTAAATACACCTTAAGAAAACGTATAACACATTAACACTCGTATGGGCCTTCTGGTCACTCATTTGTAGTATTTGACCCCTGCATGTGACTTATAACACACGATGCACAAGAGCTTTGTGGAATTAATACAGTACTACAGGTACAAAATAAAGAGTTTTGCAAAGATTTGCTCAACATTAAGTATGATGTGGAGTCAGAGCGCGGAAGTGTGCATTACTGGCATCATCTAATCTTACATGGACTGTTTTTGTCTTTTCACCGTAAACTCCAAGACGTAGATCACCAAGGAGACGCACTTCTGAGAGCTGTGGAAGGTGACTGGTTCTCGTAGGAATCGAGGGACTTTGGTTCTACCTGCTTCAGTTTGCTTTCTGGAATACCCAGTGTGTTCTCAATGTAAGAACCTTATGGTCCCTAAGGAGAAAGCGAAGAAGAGCTGAAATCTACAATGCCAAAGACAGCTCAGAACTTTTTGAGAGCGGTTATTCCCTACTCTCCAAAAAAGGTAAATACCTCCAACATCATGGCTAAGGAGTGAAAGGGTGCAAAACAGGATATTGGTACAATTGCAAGACAGGCAATGAAAAATGCAGCCCGGATAAGATCAGAATGGGGGAAGAAGGCATATATTGTTTCAATTAAAAAACACATTTTGCAGGTTCATAAAGAGCTTCAAATCAGTCTGCAAGGAAGACTTCAAAATGTTTGCCTCAATATCATCCTCCTCTCTAGAAATGATATTCTGAAATCCCAACTCCACAGAATGAGACCCAAAAGGCTGAGAATCCCATGGAAGTTTCGTATGTATAAATGCTGGGTATTTGAGGCATTTCCCTCCCTTTCAAATATTCTGCTGGCCTTTCCCTTGCCATCTGCAGGATGATAAGAGTCACAGTCATCAAAACAGACTTGGACAAAGTCAGAGCTGAAGCCTATAGCTACACCACAGCTGAGACGCATGAACAAGCTAGGACATTAGAGGTCGACTCAGTATGAGGTCGTGGTTGGAGTCACCAGCACCACAACAGTGTTGGCAGCCAACGATTGAGCCCAAGCGGAAGGCACGTTAGAGGCGTTCAGTACACAGATTGCCAACATAGCCTTTGGAAGGCCTCAATTTTTGCCCAAGAGGAACCTCAAGAGGTGGAACTTACCTTTAGTTGAGGCCTGCAAGACACAAACCAGTTAGGGAAGAACAGGACGACTGCTTGGACCTCTTGTATCTCAATTTGTCCCTGTGCAAGGAGGAGGAAGTGTGTTTATACTTGCAGTACTTTATATGGTGCCAGTGAGAAAAGTGCCTATGAGAAGGAACAGCCCTTTTAGAGAGGCTAGGGGCAATTTGGTCTCCCATTCACTGAAGGCCTTAAGGTGCATCTGAGCACACAAATCATAAGAAGAATCTGTTTGAGAATTGCTGGGACATCATAAACATAGTTATGAGTGCCCATTACACATTTCTATCTCTGGCACATGGTCACGCTTGAAGCTTGAAGACTTTGGTGGAGACATGGAGTTTCAAACGTAGGACTCAGTGCGGTTGGAGTTTGTGTTTCCCGTTCCTGTTTCACCACTGCTCCTTCCTGAAACGCTGGGCTGTTTTCAGCAGTTGTTGACAGCGGCCCCTGCTGCCCCCTGTTCACTGTGCTGCCCTGCACGGCTGCCTTAGTGGTTCCAGCGGCTGTGTCACTGTTTGCTGTGGTCTAGTCTTCTGTGGCAGCCCGTATCCTCGCGTCAGCGTCCACTCGAGCTGTCTTCATCGCTCAGCCTAGCTCCGGAGAGTTGGAGGCAGAGATCAGGAGACCAGTGGACTCAATGATGGTCCTTCCCGTGGCCTCGTCATACTGCAGGTATCACAGCCTTCCAGATTCACCAGTCCCCCAGGCTCCACTGGCGTTAGACAGGACCGGTGACAGTAGAGACGGCAAGGGCGCTTGTGCAACCACCCAGCCCCCCAATTGAGCCATTTTTCAAGCCTCTTGAGTACCTGAGCCTCTTGCACCTACACCCCATAGTGTTTTGTGTTATTATGCCCCCAGTGATGTCCAGTGGTGGATGCCCCTTAGCACAGGGTGCTAGATTTCTTTGCACTTTGCTGGACATTGTGGGACAAGTCTGATTTTCCTTAGAGGCTGAGGGCGGATCCCTGGTGGCCCTAGTGACAGTGGTGATTCCAGTGGAAGCTGGAGAGGAGAAGCATGCTTGTTTGCAACATTTATTAAAGGCCTCCATCTCATCAGGATTTGGAAAATTTGCCCTTAGTAAAACAACTTTTTTCCAGCAGCTTCCAGCAGTGGCTTTGCCATTTGGATTAAACAGGAATGAGTGGGCTTCACTGTGCCAGCTCAACATTCATCTTTTTTCGCCTCATAAATAGTCCACCACGTACCCAGTGATATGAGATCTGGAGCTCACTTCTCGCACAAGCACGCCTCCGTAGGAACTAGTCGTGACACTCAAAGGCGGATCTTCCAGCAGCAGATTAAGGCATGATCTAGGAGGCGGGCGCAGAGTGGCTCCTTTCCCTTTGACCTTAAGCCCAGGGACATTGACATACTTCAAGTACCCCAGTGTACTGAAATCCATAGTGGACAAAGACTCCTTTACTGGAATTTCCACCTCCATAAATGCTCCCCCTATGAATGGTCAATCACGCTTGGAAGATGAATCAGCCTGCAATAAACACGCCTCAATCGAGGTGTCTGCTCTAATAAATGTGGGTCACAAGTCCCGCAACCATTGGCTGATTAGTCGCCTGTCAGTGCCCTCTCCCCTTATTATCCCTCTGTCTCCAGTCATCTTTATTATCAAGAAAGGTCCCATAAGTGCCTCTCCCTCGGCCCAGGATAAATCAGTGGTGGCCTGCAGTGGAAAATGTCTTAACCTCTATAGCACACCCAGCACAGCTACATGCTGATAAACTCGATGTGCAAATTACAATTCTTCAGACACTGGCTGCATAGATAACGCCTATTGATAATAAATTAAACAACTTAAATAATTTAATCTACAAGGTCCAGAAGGACAATAAAAATATGGAGGATCGATTACGCCGACAGGGGTGAACAAGCTGTTAAGCAGTCCCCAGTTAATCCCCTGCAAACAATAATGAAGAGAATGACCAAGACAACCGAAGACCCTTTTTTTGATGCAATTAGTAATATTTCAAAGAAATCGAATGGATTTATTCTGCATACAGGTATGGAAACTCCACGAGTCCAGCAGGGTACATTGCCATTGTCAAAAAAAAACAGAAAAAGGTTGGAAAAAATAAAATAAAAATTAAACCAGGCAAGCAACTTAAATCAGTCTGCCCCAGCTTGAATCACATTTCTTTCTCCATCTTTAATCGAACTAACCCGCAGACTTGTGCCACTATGGATATTTTCTATGCGGAGGACAGCCCCCAGGATGCCATTTTAGACTGAAATAGAAGGAGTGAAAAGTCCTGCTCCCCCTTCGAGCCTAACAAGGCCAAGCTAGAAGATCTCTCCGGCAGCCCAAGCAAATTGCTTTGTGAAGGGAAAAATCAGACATTTGTCCAGCGAACGAAAAGTTTTCCTTGGCAGCTGTTGAAAGTAGGGCGCCCATGATGAAGTGGGCACTCCCCTCAATCAATTCTAAAAAAATGCACTATCGCCACCCAAAAGTAGGTGGCTACTACATCATAGGCTCCTATAGTAAACTCGGTTGAGAACCAGGGTTCTTAAATCACTATCTCAACTGATAATGGTGCCTTACTTGGGAAAGTGGCGACCTCTGTGATCACGTCGCCCCCTCGTTAACATAAAGGCTCCTGAAAACCAGCCCTCTGCACCTGACACAGGTGTAACCCTACATTCAATGCTTAAGGCTCCACATCTCAAGGCCACCAAGGCACCATAGAAAAGGCACATAATTGTATAGGTGGAATATCAATCCCATGGCTGGGAAAACATACTTAACAAGTGTAATATTGTCAAGTTATGGAAAGCCCTACCAGAGTTAAATGCTTAGGGACATCAATACAGTTGCATTCTGCCCCTGAATTGACGGGGAAGTGAATGAATGCACTGTTGTTACATTTTTCAACAACTCCATTGTCCGGCAGCTGGAAGAAAATTGCTTAATTCTTTCGGATTGGGGAATGAAAATAATTACCCTGGATCTTTCTAAATATCCTACTTTGTTCAAACAAACGTCTCCCCGTCTTCCACGGACATTGCGAGATGGCTGCTAAGGCTTGGAATGACCTCCCGGCCCATCTCAGAAATGTCACAGATCTTCTGGCTTTCAGAAGGGCCTTGAAAACATGGCTGTTTAATAAGTAATTTTTTCTCTGTTGGTGATAGCTGAAAGGACAGGTAACTAGCGCCAGGACACCCTTGGGTAACCGTTGCGCTCTAGAAATAAACTTAACATTCACACATGCAGGGGTGCAACATCTTCTAAATTAAATGCTGCAAAAGGCATTGATATAGGCATTAACCACAGGAGTATGAGTTTAACTGTTACCAATCAATCGAAAACCTTTATTCGGTCTTGAGAGCAATAGACCATAAAAGTACATAAAAATATTGCACATAACTGTAAACACACATAGAAGTTTAAAATGATTAATAGTAAGGAATATTTAAAAGTACTAAAAGAGACTTTTAAAGTACAAGAAAAAACACGATAGCTAATGCATCAAATAACCAGGCTGGCTGAGCAACGGTACCATAAAAATACATAGAAATATTGCACATAGCTAAGAGCGCTCAAACAGAGTTAAAAATGAGCAAAGGTTAAAAAGGTGTTTAGCGAAGTGCATGGGTGGCGTTCAGGATTCAAAAGTGATAGGTCAAAAAATACAACAGACGTCAGTAATTTAAAAGGGAATCCAAGATGCAAAAACAGATTCAGATTGAAGTACATTGTTGCAAAATAAGGGGTAAAAGCTGCGATTAAAGCACCAAGAGCAGGGGATGAAGAGAGGGCAAAAAACCTCAAAGAGGGTCTGCCATGTGCTCCTACTACCCCCGTTAATAAAACCCCACGCATCTACCGGGTTCAGTGCACTTTGCCACGCTGCGCATAATGTTCTTTCGGACTAACCCAACATAGTTTGTCTGGTCCTAAGTGCTGCTTTCAAGAAGGCACAGACAGATAAAACAATTTCAGGGGAGCAGAGAGATTGTAAGTGGAGGAGAGCGGGACTGCAGCGACGAAGGCCTAACCTCCTTAATAGAGGAATCAGAAAGTGCTATCGTGCTAACCTGTGCAAATTGCAAAAGAACAGAGTGCAACAAAGATTGGACAGTGTGATTATCACACGTACAACGGGAGACCGTACTCCCTTCTGAATCTAAGAAATGTTTAAAAAAGAGAGACCAATAGATTGTACCAGCTCTGAAACGAAAAAGTAAGGACCGCTCCCATCTGGTCAACTCCAAGGCCAAATACAGCGGGGAGTCGTCAGTATAAAAGAGACTATAATGTTGCAGCACCAAGGGTTTGGATAGCTCAGATTTCAACCTAATATTTGCTCGGTGGGCGTTCAATAATGATTTCACCTCGAACATGGCGTTATTGGGAATGCTGCTGGGTTCAGAGTACCACCAGGGTATGCCGAGGGAGCCGAAAGTATTGTAGTGTAGCTCCTATTTCCCTAATAGGCTCTGCGCATTGGAATAATATATCCTATAGGTTTGACATAGGACTAAGGTCAGTATGTCCCTATTCAGTATATTAAACTTAATTACTTGTGCCAGCTAGCTCAGAGGCCACTAGAAACTCCTTGGATAACAAGAAGGGAGTAGTTTCTGGCAGCCGCAAAACATGACCACTTTGTTTCCCTTTAGAATCAGAACGTGTCCCAGAGTCGTGGAAACAATAGATAACTATTTCACTCAGCTCAATCGTGCATGCTTAGTTTTCTCCAAGTTACACAGAAAGAACAGACGGGCGTTTCAATAAAAGATTTATTGAACAGTCTTGTTTCTGGTGTAAGTAAAATGTGCTGTTACGATCACAAGACAGTATGCGAGATAAATAATGTACAGTGTGAGCAGTAGAAATAAATAATACTGCGATAGCATTATCTTTTAGTACATATGTATTTACATAAATAACACAGACTAAAAATGCGAGTACTCATACGATGCGTTTCTAATCTAGTTCTACCCCAATGTACCTAACCTAACCTAGGTGTAGGGAGAGGTATGAAGTAGGTGAAGTATTCCTTACTATGGTATACTAAGAGTATGTTAAGCCTAGTATGCCTAGTATGCCAAGAGTCCCTCTAGGTTCTTGTCAGCTCCATACCTGAAGAATGAGAGAGGTAGGAATCTCTTTGCCAGACTCGAACTCCAACACCCCGCAAGGGAAGTCAGATCACTGGAAGCTGGACTCTCTGCGTGCAGGGATGACAGCGTCTTCTCAGTGCGTCAGGCAGGGAAACGGGCTCCTCTGAAGTCGAGGTCTCCTCTAGTTTACAAGGGCTAGGGAAGGTATATTTATACCTGAGAGGTACCTCAGAATGTTAGCATTGACGTGGATCGGACAGCGGAAGACGTCATGAATGAACCCCTAAGGAATAATGGTTCATGCATAATATATGAGTCCTTGAAGAAATCAATAGTCCTGGGCTAGGGATGGGATGTCAGAAACCATGCCTGTATTTGGAGTGCACGGTTTAATGCCTAAATAAGGGCTGGGATTTTATGCCTATATAAGGGCAGGGCGAATTGTGCCTATATAAGGACATGATACTGGAAAGCCCGTTTATGGACACCCTAAGCGGAATACAATACCCACTCCACTTTTGTGTGTACGATAATACTAAAATGCTAAACATTTAAAATGCTAAACATTAAATGGAGTATCGCATATTTAAAAATATTTCTTAAAAGCATTAAAAAACATAGTAAAAAATGCAAAAAGTACTGTACATTTGAAGCAAATGCTTTTCATTTCAGGCATAAAGTTCGAAAATAAATGCAATTGGAATGAAATAAGCAGTAATATTTACGTGACAGAAAATGATCGGTAAGTTGTTCAAAAATCAAAGTCATTTCATGTCATGAAAATTAATGAACTGTTTTAGACACACAAGATGACTAAGTGTCCGTGGAAGTACCGTGAAGTCTGTATTACAAGGCTAGTTCTACTTTAAGCAGATTGAAGTGCCATTTTCGTTCGAAAAATGGGAAAAAGTTCAATATTGGTAGAGTTCCAAAGTTTTTTGAAAATGAAGGCCAAATTGTTACTGCATCTCTGGAACACTGTATGCTGAATCAGAGTCAGTTTACGGGTCTGGTGTAAACATGAGATCATCTATTTCTATAGACAAAACATCATCCACTGTAGTTGGTGTCAGTTGGAACACCTCGTGTAGTAGATTAATTGCACAGAGATGAGAAGCATCGCTTCCAGCATAGGTTGCCTCAGCAATGTTCGCGTCCGTTGTTACCTGTGTGCCTGTAGATCTTTCTCGTACCTCAGCAGGAGCCGGAAGCGTCTGTGAGATCTCAATGAATGCTGACATCAGGATTGGTAGCCTCTGAGGACAACACAGAGCATGCGCCGTTATCGGGACCAGCAGAGTATCGACATCCGTTGGCGTAGCTGATGGAAATGTGAGACAAGTGTCTAACACGCATTCTTCACCGCATAGCAGGCATCGTAGAACAGGTAAGATGCAATCTTGCCAGATTGGTCTGAATGACAGGAACCACGTGGTATTAAGTTCCCGTAGACGAGTCATGCCCAAAAGCTGTACTATTCGCTCACGGCACTTTCGTTCAAGGAGAGCTTTCTCCATTTCGCTCGGAGTGATGTCTGCGAATAGGCTGGCCATAGCGCAATAGCAGGAAGAGAAATAGAATTCCAGCAACAAGTGCTAGAATTAATAATATGCCACCAAACACCGAATGTGCAAAGTTCGGGATGATTCCGAGTATTGCCTGGAAAGGTGCTAACAGACCGGAGCAGATGCTCTTAAATACATGTACAATTCCGGTTGTATCAGACATATTGAAGATACGTCCTATCATTTCTACGAAATGTATAGGGCAGTTTGTACGTATTAAAGTCTGTATCTCAGCCGAAGTCCTTGCTACTTGTAGATCATAGGTTTCTTTGGCCGAGGTCAAAGGCACTGTTTGCTGTAAAAGCATGGCTTTCATTCTGCTCAAAGTATCAAATCTTATAAAAGAGACGTTCAGCGAAGGCCATAGAGGCGACTCCCTGACTGTGTCTATTGGGGCAAACAATACTTGCATACAGCAAGTGACCCTGGAGTTGACCGTTACTAGATATGGGATGCCTGGCAGCATGCCGCAGCAACTCTGATCAATCAACATGAGGTAACTCCCATTCGAAAGTTGTCCAAACGTTGGATTAATCACAGCAGCTGGTGTACCCTGCTGATGGCAAGACAAATTTGCCACAGAACCATTACAAGCCCCGTGTAAAGAAATGTCCTGACATATAAGTGAACCGCTCAGTGCACGTTTACAGTGTGTACTGCTCAAAAACACTTCACGATCCCCACTCCAACATCTATATGTATACGGTAAATCCCAAGATGTCTTAATGTATTCCTTACCCAACCTTTCATATTTGCCTGCTTGCATTTGTCTGAGGCAATACTGAAACTGAAAAGTAGTCACAGGTAATGTTATTTTGCCATGAATAAGCCATTCTGTAGATGGTTTTTCTGCCACTGTGAATGGTAATTTTTCCAGTTTTTCAATGCTCAGCACTGTATACTTTGCTCCTCTTTGTGCCAGTTCAATCTGTTTATCAGTTAGATTGTATTCTGCAAACAGAGCCGTTGTGTTGATAAAACGCCAAGGCACATAGCCCGCTCGCAAAGATTGCAGCGTCCAGCTTAATAACACAATAGAACGTAATTGAGACTGGCCTTGTTGTAACATCGCCAAATCTTGTTCTAGTATGTCGATAGCAGAGGATACAATGCCATCCAATGAATATATTCTGGAGGACAAAGTTGTTAACCCATTGTCGACCACAGAGAGTGTTTTCTCTAAATTAATACGATCAAGTTCACGTATTCGTTCTGCGGCCTCCATCTGTGATACCTTCCATGCTTCATTATAGGCAGCATAAATGCCGGCATATATGAAACGTTTTTGACGCGGTTTTCTTGGTCCAAGCAAGAATTCCCTAAGGTCTGCGTCCTTTTTAAGTAAGGTTAAGTGTTGTTTCACATCCTGTAGTGTAGACTTATGCAGCCAATCGAGGCATAAATTTCCTACACTGTATGTTGTTACTACCCCCGGATGTTGTCTTTGGACGTATCTTGGGTCTGGCCTATTAATAGTAAAACCCTGAGTTTTATTCAGGAATCTTTCCTGACAGTTATTCGTGTCTGTGGGCCAGATCAACCATTTTTTCCAATCAGGATTAGATCTGTTGAGTTGTAGTATATTGTCAACTGTCACCGCTGCCTGTGTATTATTATCACTTGCAGGTGCTGGTACAGAAGGTGTGTTCATCTCCTTTATCTTGGCTAATCCAAGACAAGATGTTTGTTGGATGGTTTCATTCAAAAACATTATTTGTTCAGGGATGATACACAGGCTCTAAATAAAGCTTCTATACCCTGCACTTGCCAATCTTTAGTACCCCAGACAGTTTTTGTGTCTATTGTGTCTTTCCAAAAGTCGAAACCCTGTCTAGACAGTTGGGCATTAAATATTGCAGAATAAATCTGTTTTGTATTTGTTAACATAATTTTCAGTCCTGTCTTGTTTACATTTTTATAGTAAAACATTTCTGGATTAGATGTATTGTATCCTGAAAAATATGAAAACCTACTAGCAAATGTTTTTGAACTACCTTTAGGTGGTGTAGGACAATGTTCCCATTGGTTAAACATAAACACATTTCTTGGATATGCAGATTTATGCAAATAATGATGACCATAGTGGTTATAACAATACAGTTGTTCATAGTCTGATGAACCCTCTAAATATTCATTTTTAGAAAATGCAGCAGATTTTTCTAGGTCATACATTATGTCGTTAACAGTCTCAAAGTCCCAATCATCAGAGTAGGTATTGGACGAAATTAGATCACTTAGTGAAATTTTAAACAAATGTGGAATGTTCAATTGTTCCGTCGGGCCGAAGATGTCAAAATCTGTTTTGTCCCACACTATACCATCCTGTATAGGAACAGCTGTGATGTTCAGTGATGACAAGTCTCTTGCTTCACGATGGGAGGATTTATGAGGTTTCAAAAGTACGTTCACGCCTTTTCCTTCAGTATTCACATGGATGTATCTGCCACGCTCACAGTTGTAACCAAAGCTAGCCAGAGCAGGAAAACAAAAAGTTCAGATATAATCCAGAGTTCAATCCATGGAGAAACCAAATAAGTCTTTTTCAGAAAGTGAAGAAAGTCTTGTACTTGCTGTTTGAATTTGAATGATGCTGGCGTCGTTTCAGGTTCACTCGGATCTTCTGAGAACGTATCAAAGTTAATGAAATAGCCAGAAGCAGTTCTGTCAATTGTTGGAATTGCATCAGGATTTGTAGAAATCACTGGAACCAGTTCATCACTTGCTACATTGGTGTAGACAGGTGTATTTGGACGAACTGTTACTTGGTGTTCAAGAGGGATGAGTTCCATAGCGTTGTTGCTTAGTCCTCCATCTGTTACAGCTGAATTCTCGATGGTTATCAGTCTTTCAGTCTGAACCTCTTGGATAGTAGCGAGAGGAGTGCGTCTGCTACTAGGTCGGAGTCCACAAGGCCTACTATTTAGTATTGGCCACATACTGTGGTTTGATCAGGTCGATGGACACAAATCTTTTCTCCTTTCTTCCAGCAAGGGGCGGCAGAAGTACTGTTCTTGTTCCTTGAACTGCCAGGACAGGTACTGGTTGTCTGTAAGAAGGTCCAAATTCCTTCTTGTCCGCAATCTTTTCTCTGACTAGATCCCCAACTTTTGGAATCCAGACAGGCCTTGCTGGGACCGCCGATTTTCCCCCAGTGGTGGTTGCCTGTAGGAATACGTTGCTTTGTTTCGTTCTTAACTAATTCAGTTCCTGTAAAACAGCCAAACGATCTTTGATATCAAACGGTTTATTTTCCACCACTGTGCCTACGTGTTGAAGGTCTCGTACCCACATTCTTGTCCCAAATAGGACCTCATATGGAGTGACCCCCCCTAGAGAACTTCTTGGCAGATTATTCAATGAGCGTTGGACCCCATTAAGGTGTTTGACCCACCCATCACCCGAACCGAATACCCTAGCTGTTATAGACTGCTTTATGTCCAGGTTTTTCCTTTCCACAACCGAATTTCCCTCAGGATGGAATGGAGAGGGGTACCGCAATGCAACGCCCAGACTGGCCATGGCTTCTTTGTAAGCCCGAGAGCTAAACGCAGGACCCTGGTCAGAATGTAGCGTGCCTATTGCGTATGTGCCGATAAAGACTCGCAAATCTTTTATAACAGTTCGAGCGTCAGCCGAGCGCTGAGGCCATATCCATAGGAACCTAGAGCATGAATCCACTGCAACCATGATATATTTATAGTTACCGTCCCTTTGCAAGGGACCGCAGTGGTCCAGGTAAACACAAGCTAATGGTTTGTCTGAAATTAACAGGGGTGTCTGCGCAGGACGTTTCACTGTTGAGACTTTCATCTGTTGGCAAATATCACATTCTAAAACATAGTTTTTAGTTTGTTTCCGAATGCCAGGCCACCAATATCTTTGCTTGAGTAAAGATACTGTCGCTGAAACACCTGCATGGGCAGAAGCTATCCCTTTGTGTGCTGCTAGGATTAGTCCTACTCTGCGTTCCTTGTTTGGAATTACCCTATCCCCCACTCCAGGGATTCGAGCAAAAGGAACGTTGTTCGCATCAATTACATAAGAGTACTTGAGTGGAAACTTTTTTGGTAACGCTGCACTGCTGCTTTTGCTTGAAGCATTGACAGCCAACATTATCTCACCGTCTATTTTTGTTTTTGAACGAGTCATCGCAGCTACGGAAGCCGTCTACACAGCCCCCTTTGCGGCTTCATCAGCCAATGAATTCCCTGCAACGTGAACGCCATCACGTTGATGACTCAGTGTGTGGATCACGTGAGCCTTTGGTAGTTCGTTTTTCAACTGAACTACTTGTTCCCAAAGCGTTTTGTGCTTTATTGTGCCACCTTTCGCATCTTTGAAACCATTTTCAAGCCAGTTTTGTATATATTCATTATACGACTGAACACAGTAAAAGGAATCGCACACTATTATTGTGGGGAATTCTCGATCTGTACTTTCAAGTGCCAGTTTGAATGCTTGTAGTTCAGCTCGCTGAGCTGTACAATCTCCTAGAGATTGAGTTTTTGTGACCATAGGTCTGAAGATGCCATTTCGCATGCGACCGTTAACGATTGCACACGCTGCACTGTAAGCTTGCTTACTCCCTGTTGCGGGTTGTGCGGATCCGTCAGTGTAAATTATAAATTCTTACTGATCGAGAGGCAGAATTTCAGTAGGCAGAGGACATTCTTGTTCATATTGCAGGAATGCTTGTGTTTTTAAATCTGGATCAAAAACATATTCAACATCTGTTGCAGCAAGATAATTAACCCACTGTATCCATCTTGGATGTAATGCTTTAGCATTTGGAATGCTTGCTTTTGTGACCGCTTCTAAAGCTGGTACCGGGGTTACGACAATAATGCGTTTCCCTTGGGCTAAGGCTCTTTCTTTTGCTACAGCGGTTTGAACTGCTGTCAGAATTTTTTCAGTTGAACAGAAGCGCATTTCCGCTTGTGTGTACAAATGAGATTTGTATGCGATTGGTATTTTCTCACCCTCATTGAAGGTTAAGTAGGTGAATCCGCATTGACCCGAAATTATTCGGATCACCAAATTGCGTTGACTTACGCGTGTTTGTAAGTGATTTGTTGCCAACATGTTAGCCTGGAGTGAACGCAAGATTTCTGTGTGTTCCTGTGTCCAGTTTCTGATCGAAAAATCAGGTTTGATTAATGTGTAGAGGTTTAACCCTTTCTGCGTAATTTAGAATGTATGTTCTTCCAAAGTTTAGGAAACCCAGGATGGATTGTAAGTTTTTTAGCGTTTTTGGAGGTTGGAGCAGCGCACACTTTTCTAAAAAGTTAGCTGCCAAGCTCTTGCCTTCACTTGAAAGCTCATATCCTAGAAATAGGACATTGAGATGGGCAATTCGGGACTTTTTAAAGTTGAATTTGTAGCCCTCAGAGGCGAAACCCAGTATAATGGTGCTCACCCTGTTCAAGTGTTTGTCCAGGTCATCGTCTGTCAGATAGATGTCATCGACATAGGACAATGCCTCATTGTCATAAATTTGTAGTAACTCCGTTACCCTCGCTGAGAATAAACCTGGGCTGTTCTTGAACCCTTGTGGGAGTCGACAAAAGTGACGCTGGGTCCCCATTATGGAGAATGCTGTTAAGTACCTGCTTTCAGGTGCTATGTTTTGACAAAAGAAACCATTTGAGATGTCTAATGTTGTTTTATATTTTTTACGTACAATGTTATTCAATAATGCTGTGCTATGTGCATTTTGCACTGCAAAAGTTTTAGAACAAGTGTTTAGGTGTCTGTAGTCCAAAACTAGACGATATGTATTGTCTGGTTTGGAGACAGGAAACAAAGGATTGTTCATTGAGGAGGTGCATGTTTCAATCACCCCTTGATATTCAAGTTGATCTAAGATCTCCCTGACCTGTTTTTTAGCTTCTTGCTTTATTGGGTACTGCCTTTGTGCAGTTGGTTCATGTTTCAGATTTATTTTATGGTGAGATGAGTCCTCATCCCATCCTACATGATTTTTATATAATGCTGGGGCCTGGGCCACTGCCCATTTCCTGGCATATGTATATTTTAGGTGAATTGGAATATGGTTGGAGAAGGCAGGCATAATAATGTCCTCGCCGTGTGGGCACTCCCTGACAAATTGTGGTGGCCAGTCCTTTTCTGCTAGAAGTATGTCATAGCCCCTTGATAGTCTTTCCCAAAAAAGTGCTTTCACCTGTCTAGGTTTGTCTCCCTCCATCCGGAGAGTTATTTCATATAACTTTTGTGGAGTACTAACCCTGGTGTCTACAGTCTCGACTGTAATGTACTCATTCAAGTCCACTATCTCCAGAAGTTCCTTCAGGTTCTGGCGAACTATTGTGACTTATGCTGCACTGTCCAGCATTGTCTGAGCCCATTCTCGAGTTGTGTTCTCAGTATTCTCGGCATGTCTGATTTTCAGACCTGCTACTTTCTTTTTGGAGAATTGAGGTTTTGCTTTAGTTTTTGGAGCGTGTTTGTCGTCTTTCGATTTCACGCGTTCTTCTCTATGTTCCGATCGTCCTCTTCTTTCCTAAGTCTGTGATGAGATCTGAAAGGGACGAGAGGAACGTGTATCAGTATCTTGATACCTGTCAGGCTTTCTCAAATTATCCCTATTCCTGAGCTTATACCTCCTTTCAGAGGGCTCCTTTTGAGGAGACCTACCTCGGGATTGAGAACGTTTCTCATTTGAATTTTGTTTATTAGTCTCCCACTTCTTTTTAGAAGATGTAGGAGTTTGTTTAATTGAGTCCTTCTCAGGACTTTCAGATAGCTTCGGCTTCACTGGTTTTCCACCCAAACTATCTCTGCCTAATTCTGCATAAGATTGTTCAATTATTCTGGGTAGCTCAGTTTGATGTTCTGTAACATCAAATTCCCTTAATTTTGGCGGATCGCCACTGCTGCTGCCTCCCCTTTAATATTAGATAATATTATTGTTGAGACCTGGTCGAAGTTTTTCAGTAACTTCATACCTAAATTTAGAGCAGGCTCTGCCCCGTATTCGTTTTGAATTTGTTTCAGGACATCAGGTATTACTGCAATTGACAGAATGCCATGTGTTTTAGTATAGATGGCAGCAAAGACTGAGCCCCATGTGGTGCAGTCTTCCAGTTGTGGTGTGATCCCCATTGGTAAACTGATTGTTAGGATTCTGTGTTTCTCATACGGGCTAGTATTTGGAAATACTGCTTCGATTTGAGTAATTTTTTGAGCTATCCAGAATGGAATTTGCTCACGTTTTGTGGGCATTTTACCCATGACTGCGTATAGAGTCTGTGGTGTAATTTTTAGTGTATTCCCCTGTTGGGGAGTTGGATTTGGAATTGTTAATGGTTGCTGGACTGTAAAGGTCCGCATGACATATTGGACCAATTGTCTGTAAATTTTTATTAACTCTGTGAGTTGAGTAAGTAAATCCTCGTCTGACATCTCTTCAATGTCAGGATGAGGTGTGTAGCCGGGTAGAATCGGCCATGTTGCTCCTGGTCTACCTAGTGGACCGAGCCTAGTAATGTTTTTGTGATGTTTTAGGGCGCCTTTAAACCAGAACTGATGCTCCTGGTATGTTAATGGAATTTCAATATCCTCGAAAGGAATATATTCCTCTGGTGGATCATCTTCTTTGTAGAAGTGAAACATGTGTGTTACTGGATTGGATTCAGGAAATATTACCCATGAATAGAATACCTCTGTCTGAAAGGATTCATGTGCCTCTATCACGAAAACTGCTCTACCTCCTCTTGGTGGTAGGCCATGTTTTATAAGTTTTAGAGTGATGGCTCTTCTTAAGTTTGGAATGATGTCTATAACACCCTCCTCGGTTTCATTTAAACCTGTAATGTTAAAAACTGCTGCTTGGGCTGGATCAGCCGCAGCTTCACCTTTTCCGGCTTCAGTCATTTTGTTTTTTGAAAAACGTAGAACAAGTTTCAAGGAAACAAAGATAAGGTGCACAATATTTTGGAACACTGTATCCTTCAACGTTGAGCAAACCAAACAGCTAATATATAGGGTGTTTCCCTATGTAGCCGTGGTGGATACTTAACCCTGCCCACTCCAGACGTCTTTTGGAGTATATGGGTAGGGGTCTCTGAGAGAAAAAGCACGGCTGAGTTACTCAGTATCTAACGTTGAATTACCGCCTTACCAAACCGTTGGGCGCCATGTAGTGTAGCTCCTATTTCCCTAATAGGCTCTGCGCATTGGAATAATATATCCTTTAGGTTTGACATAGGACTAAGGTCAGTATGTCCCTATCGAGTATATTAAACTTAATTACTTGTGCCAGCTAGCTCAGAGGCCACTAGAAACTCCTTGGATAACAAGAAGGGAGTAGTTTCTGGCAGCCGCAAAACATGACCACTTTGTTTCCCTTTAGAATCAGAACGTGTCCCAGAGTCGTGGAAACAATAGATAACTATTTCACTCAGCTCAATCGTGCATGCTTCGTTTTCTCCAAGTTACACAGAAAGAACAGACGGGCGTTTCAATAAAAGATTTATTGAACAATCTTGTTTCTGGTGTAAGTAAAATGTGCTATTACGATCACAAGACAGTATGCGAGATAAATAATGTACAGTGTGAGCAGTAGAAATAAATAATACTGCGATAGCATTATCTTTTAGTACATATGCCTTTACATAAATAACAGACTAAAAATGCGAGTACTCATACGATGCGTTTCTAATCTAGTTCTACCCCAATGTACCTAACCTAACCTAGGTGTAGGGAGAGGTATGAAGTAGGTGAAGTATTCCTTACTATGGTATACTAAGAATATGTTATGCCTAGTATGCCAAGAGTTCCTCTAGGTTCTTGTCAGCTCCATACCTGAAGAATGAGAGAGGTAGGAATCTCTTTGCCAGACTCGAACTCCAACACCCCGCAAGGGAAGTCAGATCACTGGAAGCTGGACTCTCTGCGTGCAGGGATGACAGCGTCTTCTCAGTGCGTCAGGCCGGGAAACGGGCTCCTCTGAAGTCGAGGTCTCCTCTAGTTTACAAGGGCTAGGGAAGGTATATTTATACCTGAGCGGTACCTCAGAATGTTAGCATTGACGTGGATCGGACAGCGGAAGACGTCATGAATGAACCCCTAAGGAATAATGGTTCATGCATAATATATGAGTCCTTGAAGAAATCAATAGTCCTGGGCTAGGAAACTCCCGCAGCCTAAGGGTCTGTTCTTCATGAACTCGTTGTGACGTTAGGGTGGACGGATGTCAGAAACCATGCCTGTATTTGGAGTGCACGGTTTAATGCCTAAATAAGGGCTGGAATTTTATGCCTATATAAGGGCAGGGCGAATTGTGCCTATATAAGGACATGATACTGGAAAGCCCGTTTATGGACACCCTAAGAGGAATACAACAGTATCTCGTAAATAGCTCAGCCATGGTATGGAGGAAACATTGTCCAAAGTCATACAGTCGGATGTAATATCCTTACAAAGTTTGGCGGCTGGATTCAACCAGATGCTAACCCATAATAAAAGCGGCGCCATCTGGATCGTATCCTCAATAAAACCACGGTTTAGCTCATAGTGCATGTTGAGGGTGGGGTTAGATGGAGGTGTGCTTAAAAGCCTACGAATAAAGCGGTTTTCTTCTGCCTGAATGGAGCCGCACTTGATAAAACCCCAAACTCCTGCTCCGTACGTGGCCACACTAATGCATTGAGAGTTGAACACTTTCAAAGGTGGAAACAGTGTCCCCCTAATTTGCGGTCTGATGAGGTTGCTTACTGTGCCCGTGGTTTTGCTTAACTTGGAACAAACCTGAGCACAGTGGGGGTTCCATGACCCTGAGGAACTATAATTTAATCCCAGGTAACAAAAAGTCTCGACGGACGTCAGAACATGGCTGTTAATACTGATTTTATTTAATCTTAGTTTGCTTGGGCCACAGGACATGATGTGCGTCTTGGAATAATTAGTGTTAAGGTTCAATTTATGCATAAAGGAAACAAAACAGTCCACCTGATGTCTCAGGGCTTTTGGAGTAAGGGCCAACAGTACTGCATCATCCGCGTATAACAGAGCGGGGACTGGGGGGCCTGCGATTCTGGGTATGTCTGTGTGGGAAGAGGCTAGGTAAGCTGTTAAACCATTATTATGCCCTGCCTCACTCCACTCTTTAACGGGAATTGGGAAGACAGCTCCCCAAGCGAAGTTAAACGGATCCGTGCGGTGAGGTCCGAATGCAGACAATATAAAAAGTTCACCACATTGCTGGGAGAGGGTTCGAGAAGGAGTGGTTTAATTAAAGTCACTTCAGGTGATCACTGGCCATGGTTGCTTGCTGTTCTACAAAGAGGCTCCTAACGCCAGCAACCCCTGAAATAGCTCCCACATTGCCATCTGGTCATGGAACATTAGGGGTATAAATCGATTGAGCGCTAAACCTGAAATGCAGAGGTTAATAAAGGATTTTAACATTATTTGTTTCCAGGAGACATGGGCTCTAGCCTCTTTCCAGACAACTACGCTGAGTTCTTTAGACCTGCTTTCCCATGCTCATGTGGCGGTCATGCATCTGGTGGGGTTTCCATATGCATTCACAATACAGTAGTGATTAACACCTGCCTCCTCCGCTTGGACTTAGGAGGATATCCGTCTCTAAAAACCTATATTCGGCAGTCAAAGGAAAACAAATTTGCTAATTTGCAACGTTTACCTGAATCCTAGCCAAGTAAAGAAACAGAAGACTGCAACAGCTCTTCTGGTCCGGATTCAAGAGCTAAAGAAAGAAAACCTCCAAGCAATGTGGATTTTAATGAGGAACTTTAATTCCAATCTCCTTTCTATTGCTACAGACACCAAATTAGCATAACATTAATATTGGAACTGACCTCAAAAAGGTGAAAAAAAAATTCAGAAGAAAGACAAAAAGGGCGAGGCCCTTGCTAATGACCTAAAAATCCTAGGACTATGCATGCTCAATAGATGTTTTGCATCTGATCAACCGGCTGCTTAAATGCATTTTTCAGCCCAGCATCTGGCCACCCATGATTACACCTGGGTCACAATCTCTGACTTCAATTGCTTGGTGGAGTCCACAATTGTTCCCACGGTTGGAAGTGATCATGCCTTCCAAAAAATAATCAGCTGCAATAGCGTGGAGTGACTTGACAGCCTCAGCTTTATTGTCTCAGAATCAGAAGTGGAATCAACTGGGAAAGTCGAGTGGCATTTTAACAACTCAGACAGTGTGACTGAGGAGGTGAAGTAAGTCAAGGAGACATACCACTCCTCTGCCAAAAATAGTGCATCCCCCACGGTCAACTGGTCTGCCTTTCTGTAAGGTTTGGGTAGGATAATGACTAAGTGGTCCTTCATAAAAATCAAGTCTTATGGTCCAACTGGGGATGTTAACCAGCAGTGGGTGATTCAGATGAAGGAAGAGTTGATTGGCTTTAAAAACCGTTTCAACAGGTTATTAAGGAGACCCTACCAGAGGAACACAGCTTTAAAAGAGGATCTAGCCAAAATAACAGCTCAATATAGGAAAATACGCTGAACTCTGGAAAGAAAAAAAAGAAAATTATTGCATTCAGCTACACGAGGCGGCAAAACTTAAAGACTTCAGGAGATTTTAGATTCTAGTCAATCAGTCTCTCTCCTGGCATAAACACACTCCTGCTCCGAATATCACCCTGGCGACCTGGTTCTCATACCTTGGTCTGCTGCAGGTGGATACCGCCATCTTACCATCATCTAATGATACGACAAATATATGACCCCCACCTAGATTCAGGAAATGCTGCATGCCAATTTACCACCATCCAGGAAATCAAAAGTGCCTTCAAGTCTATACAAATTAAAGGGGCCCAGGCCCTAATGGCACTCCAGCATTAGTTTTAAAACAAGCACAATCTGTATGGGCCTTTATGTTGTCTACGCTTTACAATCATTGCTTCTAAGCAAACAATATTCTAGATAGCTGGATGGGATCCCTGGCTGGTTCCAGTTCATAAAAAAAGGATCTCAAAATCACTAGAGAACTACCATCTAAGTGCCCTTATTGATGTGGAAGGAAAGTGCTAAGCAAAATTGCTGCTGAAAGAACTGGAGCAATGGGTAACCGAGAACCATCTCATCCCATACTTTCAAACAGGGTTTCAGAAAGGGTCCCGCACTGACTATAACATACTGGCACTAGTCACTTTGGTAGATCAAAACTGGTCTTTAAAGGGCCGACTGTTGTATGCAGCCTTCATGGATTTCACCACAGTATTTGATAACATCAGTAAAAGAGACTTATGGGCCAAATTA
This sequence comes from Calotriton arnoldi, assembly GCA_963921515.1. NCBI lineage: Eukaryota > Metazoa > Chordata > Amphibia > Caudata > Salamandridae > Calotriton > Calotriton arnoldi. The sequence goes on from CAWUFW010002027.1 coordinate 1,791,211, forward strand.
ACCAAATGGAACAGCCCGCCTTCTCTGCTAACAGATACTTGGGTTAAAATTCACATCGAAATGGGTGATGTCAAAAAAAGGCTTTACGAATAAAGGTCTGAAAGCAGGGCTGCATAGTAGCCCCACTGCTTTTCAATGTTATTTGGCTGATATGGAGAGGGCTTTTCGGTCTGCAACAGGCTGCCCTCCCAAACTAACAGGCCGCAGCCTAAAAATCCTACAGTATGCGGACAATACAATACTTTCAGATCTGATGACAGTGGGGCTTCAAAGACGAACTAGCTGGCTACCATAAGAAAAATGGGATCAAGATAAATACAGGGGCGGCTGGTGTTAATGGGCATAGGGGGCGTTGCCCTGCTAACCTGAGGGAGAGGCAAGATGAGCAAAAACGCCAGCAGCTAAAAAATAAAAACGATGACTTGCTGCTCGTTACTAAACAAGTTGAAATGTGGACATGTACTGCTGCACATGTGCCAGAAGGGCGAGGTATTGCTCGACCTGTAGGCACAAGCTGCAGCAGTGACATCATTTTAGAGGGAGTGGTGAATTACATTGCCATCTACAAGGATCCCGTTGGGGCGCACAGTACAGTGGCCCAGGAAGGAGTTAACAAACTCCATTCATTTCAGTGGGAGGGGGTGGGCCAGGCAGCGGCCGAAGGAGACAAAGAGGTAGTGGATTGGTCATCACGAGAGGGGGCGGGTGTAAGAGGGGTGCCTTTCTACTGAATAATTTGCTGTAACACGTGCTTCAAACGGCATGGTTTCGCTTTTGAAAACGTTATGAAAGCAGCCTGAACCTGTCGCTTCGGAGGGTGCCTCATCTCGTTTCTTACAACAGAGGCCCAGAAGAAACCGACTGTGGACAATATAACAAATGTTGGCACACATTGATCACCGGGAGGCCCATTGATCTGTTTAATCTGCCTGCGACAGATACCAGCCTTCCAGCCCGTAGCACGCATCAGGTCAGAAACATCATCATACTTTTCTAACTGTTGTTTTATAGAGGGCAGGGGCGGTGCGTCCATTAGGGCGCTTGGGCGTTGCCCCACTGAGCGTTGCCGTCACTCTCTCTAACTCTGACTCTCTCACGAGTCACACAATGCAATCCCTCCGATTCCCAGGCCGCCGGAGGCAGTCGGCTTAGAAGGGGGCGGGGCAGCACTACAGCTGCAAGTCAGTGTCTGATTTGATTTACATCCTCCACCCTAACATGTATCACAAGTGGTCGGCCGGCGGAGCGCACAGCAAAAGTGCGCATGTTCTGTTTAGGGCTTAAACATTTTGCGACCAGCCCTGAACATGCGCACACTAGGCTGCTCATTAGAAGAGCGAGGGTTGTTCTATGCCGCTCTTCTAATGAGCAGCCTAGTGCGCATGTTCGGGCTGGTCGCAAAAATGTTAAGCCCTAAACAGAACATGCGCAACACTGCTCAAGCCAATCCTGGCGCTGCTGCTGGAGCAGCGTCTGGATTGGCTGAGAGCAGGCAGTACTTGCCAAGGCGCCAACGCGGAGTCGGACCCCGGCCCAGGAGGACTCGCAGAGGCCGCGCGGATCCGGTAAGTAATTGCATAATAATAATAATTTAAACTCCCCTGCGCCGTGCGCGACACCTAACATCCCCCCCTCCCCCGCGAGTATTGGAGCGCGAGCCGCGACTGTTCAGGCAGCCTCAGTGCATGAGCTCTCCCATTACCTTACGCTGAGTGTAGACACGGTGCTAGAACGGATCAAAATACATTTTGTGGAAGTGGGTGTGTTTTATTGCCTCAACAGGGAGAGTAAAGCAGCAATGTTGATAATATGTTAATCATTTTGCGTTTATTCCAAAACGTCTACGGTTCCAAGTTGTTGTAAATACAAGGGCTATAGGCCCTCCTCGGTACGATATGTCGCACTCGTATAAACAAAAGCCAGAGAACATTCAACCGTGTTGAGACTCAACATCTCACTTGAACTCACTCACAGTACTGTGTTATCAGCAAAAGTTATATTTTGGCGTCACATAGACCCCAAAACGATTCTGGCGGGTGACCACATAGATTAACGCGCCAGCTGTAGACGCGAGTTGCCTTCCGGGCTTGGGTTTGAATTCTCGCTATCTGACTGGGTGTTTCATCCTTCCCGAGTCAACACATTGCGTAGAGCCGGTTTGGGTAGAGCTGAAGCGGCGATTAGAATTCCAAGAGACCTCCCTATATTACAGCGTGGCCTGCGGTGTCAAAACTGAACAATACAACGCAACACAGTGCAGTATTTATTTATGCACACACAGTGCTATTGTAAGCAACATGCAGTCTGAGGCTTTGGCGCCGGGGCCTCCAGTCCGTGGTGTCTCCTTGGGAGGTGCTCAGCCTCCCATCCCTTTTCCAGCTTCCGCTGCATGTCACAGTCTGTCTGCCAGAAATACACGTCCTCTCACCCCTTGTGTACCAAGTACAGTAGCTCGAGCCTCAGTGATGTGCACTGATTACACACTTCATGCCCACATGCGGTGTACCTGCACGTAAGTTATGTGACTCAGTCTGGCCAACTGCAGGCTTGTTTTGGTTGCATAAGAGTACTACAGGTTTGTTTAATATACTAAGTGGTTTGTGGTGGTAAACTTAAGTGAAAGTAGAAATAGGTCGCTTTCAATAAATATTTTTATAGGCTATGTGTCAGGTTGACAGTACTATGTTGAGATTTGGGTTGGTTGTCCATAGTCCAGCCTATGTGGATTATTTTCGCTAGTCAGTTAAATATCTATGTTACATATATATTATGATCACAGTGCTAGACTGCAGATGGACCTGGAGATTAAGTGTAATCTTTGCCATTACACAGTAGCCAGAGAAAGCAGCAGGCTGGTTGTGTCCACTGATCAGTTTCATGTAATGTTTATGGTTTGTGTACCACACCTTTCTTGGGCCACTTAAAAGCACTGAGGAGAAAGGAGAATGAGAAGGCAAGAGGATAAACATGCATTAGCAAACCAACAGGACACGCCTTATGGCTTTGCCAATGCTTCTTGCCAATGCTGTTCCACATCAGCAAAAAGAAAAAGAAAAGAACCTTTTTTTGCCTATGCTAAGCTATATTGGAAAAAAAATTGAAAAAAAGTGCAATGATAAGTATGCATGCATGCATGCAGGCGTGCATATCTGTTATGATACAACGGCAGTCAGGTTGATGACATATATGTGCATGTCACATGTACATCAACACACATGCATGCACATACAGCGTGACATGGCAGTGTTGAGCTTTTTTATCTTGGAGGTAAATAGAATTGAATAAAATGTGTGTGAAAGTTTGTTTTACAAAAGGAGGGCCCCAGCAGCAAATTGGAACATACAAGCCCTTATAGAAATATTCAAAAAAAGGAAGCGAGGGCAGGAGTGACAAAGGTAGAGCAGGTGGGGAAAATGGAAATGCTGCGCAGTGGCAACAGCAAGGGAGAGAGAAATGGGAGAGATGGGGGTTTAAAATAGCAGAAATGGAAAAAAAAGTCATGCAGGTCAGAGAGGGTTGGGGAAGCAACAGAGAAACTTGGGTGTGCGGGTGGGGTTGAAAAATACATTAAAAATAACAAGCTGGGAAGGGTGGTGGAGGCAATGGGTGACTTGAGGGGAGGAGTTTAGCAAAACAGAGAGCACAGGGGATCGGGATTTAAGGCAGGAAGCAGCACACAAGGGAGACAGCAGAGCAAGAAAACACACTGCTATGGAGTGCTAAATGCAGAAGAAAAAGGAAGTTCCCTGAATGTGAGAAGTGGAAGGGTGGAAGTCATTCATTCAGAAGTATGGTGAAGAAGTTATGCGCGAGGGGAGGGACAAACACAAAAACTGGGAAGAAAACCATTGAATAAGAGGCAAGTAAATGAGAGTACCAAGCTGTCCCAAAGAGCACTTTAAGCATTCAGTTGTCCTCACAACAGGTCTAAAACAGCAGACAGTTAAAAGCTGCCTGTAGGTGAGACCTAAAATGTCTGTGAATGTTCCTAATTTTGTCTGAAAATGTAATGAAGAAACAGGATGGGGAACTCATTTTCTGGGGATCACTCTCTTTGTTAAATGGGGAAACTGAGATTAGAATGTTAATGCATTTTAGTTTCAAATCTCATTCTCCCACTTATCTACTTGTCTAGTCTCTGTGCTGCAGCTGGCTCTGTGTGTGGCACCAGTCTTAGTCACAGTGCTGCAGCGGGCTCTATGTGTGTTTGCAGCTCTAGTCTCTGTGCTTCTCAAATTTGCATGAAAATGCACCATTTACCCACTCTTTTTTCAAAATGTTCTCGCGGGAGAACCCCCCGAACCCCACTTAAGGTGTTCGGCCTCGCGCACTACGCGCGCTCGCCACGTTGCACTCCGACAGAAAGTTTACGCCCCACCACTTTCAAATGTCACCAGCCACCACTGATAGAGGGGGTAAATCATGCAACAAATATCAGGTTGGAATATGAAAAGGTCTCTTTGAAATTCAAAACTCCGTATTTCTTTATCACACTGGAGTGTTTCGACTTAATACATCAGATTTTGTGAACTTTTAAAAGTGTACATTTTTAAACCTCAGCGCAGGGTGTATTGTCGTACAGCACGGGCACAGACAGTACTGTGCAGTGCAAGGAAAGTATTGTGCTTGCTGCCCTAGTAGTCTTTCTTTACAATGGTGTCTCCCAGAGACTCAGACTGTCCCTGGCAGTGCACAGGCAGCACAGCAGACAGTACAGAAGAGACTCTGGAGGGGTCTGCACCGCAAGCAGTCACAGGACTCATGTATGGAAAGAGTGACCTTGCTAATGCATGCCTCCATTCATGCTCTGGTATGGCCAAATAAAATCTGCCATAATGAAAAGGAAATGCTGTTGTCCAGCCTGGGCCTGACCCTGGGGTTGTTGTGTCGAGGCAGTGTTTCTACCTCCAGTACCGATGGTGCTGTCTTAAATCCATAAATCAAATAAAAGGGACACCTGTTTCGACCAGGCATTACAGAAGACCGTAAGTTACTGTACTCTGATCTGTGAAATTTGGAATAGTTTTATAAAACACATGTTTTAAAAGTATGGAGCGTGTGAGTTCTTAAATACTTCTGGGCATTTTTAAATAAATATTTGCGATTTTGACATTTTAAATTCTGCATTTATTAAAAATGAAATAATGCATTCAAAATTCACTACACGTAAAATTAAAGTTCATTTTAAAGTCTTTACCTTTTCATGAGAAAATCTTTGTCATGATTATGTGTATTTTCTAGAGTTGGAAATGTACTTGTGGTAAATAACAACGATTAAATTCTTGTTACTATTTTTTCCTCTGGGGGCTATCAGAGGATAATTCTTATTGTGTTTCTCACTTTCTGGTACATTATTTCGTGCCTCCATTTCTTCGATTCCAACCTTGAGAGCTAAAGCACCTAACAGTATAGGGTTATATGAACCACCCTAAAATAAATTAAATGTTGAAGGAAGAGATCAACGTGTCTGTAGGCCTCTTCCTTTCTTAATGTATTCAATCCCTCAAAGTGTTAGCCTATTGAACCAACTGAGAAAGGAGAGAGAGAGAGAGCAGTGGTCAAGGTGAGAGACGAAAGAAAGCAGGCCCAGAAGTGAAAGAGCTGAAAGGGATGTCAACAAGATAAAAGAAAGATGAAAGGGAACAGGGAAGAATTGAGAGAAGAGAGCTACCCGAATACAGCGGGGGAGAGAAGGCACACAAGGTGTGAAGGAGAGGGAAAGAGATAGGCTTGACAATAGGGAAACGAAAGCAGGGATTGAGAGGAGAGAAACAAAACAGCTGAGAAAGGGTAGAGAGAAAAATGAACAGAGTAAAGGTAAAGTGGAGAGAGACCTGATAAGGGCTACAGTATAGACATTAAAGAGCAGTGTTAGAGGGGAGAGGAAGCAGGGCATGAAGAGAACGGTCTAAGAGTGAATAGAATGAAGATGATGGACAAAACAAATTATAAATGATGGGAGAAAGATGACAGACCATGGGAGCACAAAGGAAGGAGAGAAGGATTGCATAAGAGTGAGGCTGGACAGCGGAGCAAGGACAGAGTAGAGTTGTATGGGTGGCAGCTGTGGCCGTTAAGCCTCATCGCCTCCATGAATTAATGAACACTGGTCACAACAGCAGGCAGTGCCCAGGTGGCTTCTGCAGACACTGAGAAGCCTGGCACTTGCATTGCCAAACTTCGTTTGCATTGAGGATCTCTGTGGAAAATGGTTAGGATGAATGGTACAAATCATCGAGAGTGCAATACATAGGTATTGCCAGCAGTAAGGGATCTCTATTACTGGGGTGATGGCTTAATATGAGGGGAGCTTGCTTGTATGAGTCTGGCCTCCAACTCTTTTGAGTAGCCAAAAGACAAACATACAATAAAACTGTAGAAAGCGACAGCTGGCAGAAAGTATTCTACACTCATACAAGTTTTCTACTGAGATCTTAATTGTTCTTAAGGCAGTGCATAGTTGTGTTTGTGTGCAGTTATGGCGAGGTGAAAATAATGCGCACTGTGCTACTGCTATATGCGTTACCATAAAATGCAAAGTTTTCCAAGACTGGCAGTGTGCTGTATAATCCACAATTTGAATCTGTTTTGTTAAAAAAACAATTCTTGGGGGAGAGGGGGCGAGAAATACCCCTGCATAACTCTTTTGAGTTTGGCTGGCTCGCAGCGCTCACACGTTTTCATCCTGCCTACAGTTTCCGCCTCACCATATATAAAATCCACCAGCCGCCACTGGATAAATACTGCTAAAACTAAGATAATTTCCTTTGGCTGGACTGTGAAGAAAAGGGGCGTCTAGCAAATTGACAGTGTAAAAATATAAAGCGAAAGAGTCACCACGTATAAATACTTGGGAGTGTGGTTTGAGGAAACCGGTCCGATCAGATGCTCATAAGCAGACCCTTAAAAGTGCAGCTCAATCACTTAGCACTGCATTCGTCCAAATGTTGAAAAATCTCTGTAGACCAGATTTCATGCAAATTAACTCCCATGCTACTATACAGTATGGTTGCTTTTAGAAATAAGCTTGCCTGCTTGCTGGACAGATTGCAGTGCCGGATGCCACATCGAAAGCTCAGCTTTGACTGGAATTTAACAAGTTATAATCTGCTGCTCTACTCAACGATTCCTGGCATATTGTTGAAAACTAAAGGACGCCCCCTCTAATTTGATAAAGAAATCTACTATGGCTAACCTTAACTGGTAATTCACCCTGGAAATCGTAACTTGCCATGGGCCTATGAGAATTAGCTGCTGAAGTGATATGGGTTATGGAGCTGCCTTGCAAAATAAAATCTAAATTACTAAATGAGCAGGCCAAATTAGCATCTGCCTCGTTGGATCTGGAGGAGCTGGATAAAAACTCTCACGGCAATTTTGCCATATCTCTTTACAATCCTCCCTCTGGTCAACCGTTCTTTTTTTTTTTTTTTTTTACTTTATTTTCCATGTACATCTTTCAAAAGAATCGCAATTACATATTCGTACATCATATCGGGTCATTGATTATCACATCATACCGAGATAGTGTCTTGTGCAAACATATTTAACCAGTTACCAAATAAAATAATCATTAGCAATATTAATCGTGTATTGGGGAAGGGTCCCCCTGATTCAATCCCATCCATTGCATAACAACAAAGAAAAGCATCGACAGAGCCCTCTCACTCCCAGAAATCAACATGTAAATACGTAATTCACTGACTTATATACATAAGAATCCAGACAACTGTGAGTATAGGCTCACCCTACCCCCTCAGGAGTTATGCCATGTTCTAGTGGCGTTTCTGACTCCTGCCGAAGCGCCTCAACATAGGACTTATAGGGCCCCCAGATATCCTTGGGGCGGGATGTGCTGGGCATCAGGCTTGCATAAAGTTCACTGTTAACATTGCAATAGGCGAGACTGCGTAACCAACCTCAAACATTTGGGGAGGACTTCCGCCCCCAGTGGATAGCCACTTCCCTCTTGGCTAATAAAAGGCTAAGTGACGCAAACCTGCGGATTTTCTTGGGGAAGGTAAGTGTATATCCTAATAGTACAACAAGAAAGGGTATGCTGTTCCTAAAAGATCCTACAGATCAAGGTTATACAAGAGGCATGTGGGTGCTCGTAGAAATCGGAGAAATGCTTATCTCCTTTCAAAAAAGACCCTCACACACCCAGCCAGCTAGGTGTCTTGCTTCATCACTGGGTCTGCTCCTTATCGGGTCGGCGCTGCAATACCCGATCGGCACCCGTGGTGAGGCCTTCTTGGCGGAGATCTTTTTCTTAGCCGTAGGGTGTAGTGCGTGTAAGGGCCCTAGTGAGTGTAGATGTGAATTGTGTGAAATCTAAAACAGGAATAGTGAACCACCCAAAACTATTTTAATGACTGTGGTCACTAACCTGATTAAAAATAGAAAAGGCGCACACGCCTGCCCTAGGATTGCAGGATTGTGTGCTGAAGCTCAGGCCAACATGTTTCATGCCTAATGTTAATTTAACGGCAATTCTTCAGGACCTACTATCGACATTCAAATAAAGTGGTACCTGTCGATCAATAACACTGCCCAAACTTGGGTCCGGCAGAGTGTGGGGTAGGTCGCCCGTGAACAGACGGAACGGACAACGACACTGAATCTTGCAGTGTTTTTACCTGCCGTGACATCTTGGTGTTTTGAGCTGACCCAAGTTTGGGCAGTGTTATTGATCGACAGGTACCACTTTATAGGGTGCTGTATGAGTGGTCACTGAACTGTGTATTTATAGACCACCAACCATAAAGTGTAGAATGTCGATAGTAGGTCCTGAAGAATTGCCGTTAAATTAACATTAGGCATGAAACATGTTGGCCTGAGCTTCAGCACACAATCCTGCAATCCTAGGGCAGGCGTGTGCGCCTTTTCTATTTTTAATCAGGTTAGTGACCACAGTCATTAAAATAGTTTTGGCTGGTTCACTATTCCTGTTTTAGATTTCACACAATTCACATCTACACTCACTAGGGCCCTTACACGCACTACACCCTACGGCTAAGAAAAAGATCTCCGCCAAGAAGGCCCCACCACGGTTGCCGATCGGGTGTTGCAGCGCCGACCCGATAAGGAGCAGACCCAGTGATGAAGCAAGACACCTAGCTGGCTGGGTGTGTGAGGGTCTTTTTCTGAAAGGAGATAAGCATTTCTCCGATTTCTACGAGCACCCACATGCCTCTTGTATAACCTTGATCTGTAGGATCTTTTAGGAACAGCATACCCTTTCTTGTTGTGCTTACGTGGGCCTGTATGCTGGACCTTTTCTATTGGCCCTTAGTCCCTCCTTGTTGTCTTACTATATCCTAATAGTGCCACTTCCGGAATTGGGGCCAGGGGAATGTGTAACATCTGGCCTAACGTGTGATGTACTTGTACCCAATAACCTTCAGGTAAGGGCATGTCCAGGAGAGGTGAGCAAAGTCTGCATGCGGCGCAGAGCATTTGTGACATGTATGTCGCCTTGCTGGGTCTATTTTGTGTGAAAGGGCTGGAGTGAAATAGATGCGGCGCAGGAATTTGAAGTGTAGCAGCTTATGCCTGCTGTTCAGGGAAACGTCTTGTGTAACCGAACAGCAGTAAACCCATTGGTCATCAGTGATGGTAGTACCCAAGTCCTTCTCCCATGCGCTACGTATTTTGTCGTCACGTACAGGCTTCAGTAGGGCACATGCCTTTTAAAGCTTGGAGATCAGGTGTGTGCTGTCCGCGCTATCTATGATCAACGTCAGAGGGGAAAATGAAGCTGGCTCAAGTGGGAACATCGGAAAAGTGGCTCGTAGTGCAGAGCGAATACGCCCCAAAACAAATTTGTCCATAACGCTACTGGGAATAAAACGTGCGTCTTCTGAAGGAGAGAAAATGTGGCCGTCTGGGTAAAGGTCACCCAACCTCGTCAGTGCGAACCGTGTCAGAGTGCGCTGTACCAGTCTTTCACCCGTTATGGGGAGTAAACGCGGGTTCTCCACCGGGAGTGCGGAGGAATACAGCCTCTCCGTGCCAGTGATGCGGCATAATTTACTCCATGCCCAGCACGTGGTGGAGACGGTTTGGATGTCCTGCGGGTCTCTGGGGAACCCCGTGGGGAGGAGCGTCGACAGGCTCTCCGGGAGTACAAGGTCAGCCTCAGGCTTCAGATAGGGAATCCGGGCATCGGGGTGGTACCAGGCAAAGGCATAGCTGCTTTGTGCCACTAAATAGTAAAGCTGGAAGTCTGGAACATTATAACCCCCTCTAATATATGGTAATGTAAGAACAGCCCATCGGACCCGCGCCTGCCCACCACCCCACACCAAGCGGCTCAGGAGAGAATTAAGTGTGTTAAAAAATTGGTTGTTGAGTGGGATCGGTATGTTGTTGAAATAGTATAGAAATTTGGGGAGGACTAACATCTTTATTATGGCCACTCGTCCGGCCAGTGACAAATGGAGTCGTAACCATTTCTCTATTTGAGCGGTTAATGTGTCCACTGCTCGCCCGTAGTTGAGGCTCAATATTTGAGCTGTGTCCAGGTGTATGTGTATGCCTAAATATTTCACTGATTCGGTGCACCATTCTAGGGGGAACTCCAAGGCCCAAGGTTTCGTACTGTTCGTCAACGGAAATATGACTGATTTGTGCCAATTGATGCCCAGTCCAGAAAAACGGCCAAATCTAATGATTTCTCTGATCAATGCGTGTAAGTTATCTTTTGGATGCCTAACATAAAGTATCGTGTCGTCTGCATAAAGCGATACCAAAAGGGGGCCAGTGTTAAATTGCAGCCCCCTATGTAAATGCTTCTCCTGGAAGTGCCTAACGAGTGGGTCCATAGCCAAGATAAATAATAATGGGGAAAGAGGGCAGCCTTGTCTCGTCCCGCGCGTGAGCTGAAAAGGAGGGGAAAGTGTGCCATTTAAGCGCAAACGGGCAGTAGGTCTAGTGTACAACAAAGCCGTCGTGGCGATAAAGCCCATAGGCATGCCCATGCGGCGTATTATGGAAAGAAAAAAGGGCCACTCCAAGGAATCAAAAGCCTTTTCTGTGTCTAATAATATAGCAGCTGCAGGTATGTCGGGGTTAATCCTGTGAATGACCGAGAACAACGTGCGGAGATTGAGGGAGGTGGAGCGATGGGGCACAAAACCGGATTGAGCCGGTGAGATTATGAATTCCATCAGTTGGGATAATCTGTTTGAGAGGACCTTTGCCAGGATTTTATAGTCCAAATTTAAGAGGGATAGCGGGCGATACGAGCCACATTGTGAGGGGTCTTTACCTGGTTTGGGAAGAAGAATTATGACCGCCTCGCGTAGAGTGGGGGGGAGGATCTGTCTTTCTAGAGCTTCAGCATATACTTCAATAAGCTTATGGGCCAGTATGTCCTTAAATGTTTTGTAAAACACCCCCGTAAACCCGTCTAATCCAGGCGCTGAGGAGCCCCGAATGGTGTCTATGGCTAGCAGCACCTCTGCGACCGATATGGGCTCTGCTAGGAAATCCTGCATGTGTTTTTCCAAATAAACTAATGCAATTTCGTCTAGATAATTTTCTTGCGCTTCAGAATCATCTCCTAAGGTAGATGTGTATAACTTCGAAAAGAATTCTAGGAAGCTCCTCTGAATGTCTTTGGTGGTGGTGTGGGTTTGTGCGTCAGGAGTCTGCAGAACAGTAATGTAAGTTTTATGATAGGGTGGCTTTAGTAACTGAGCCAGGACCCTCCCTGGGCGTTCACCCTCCCCGTAGCGCCTAGCCGTCTGGTATTTCCCTAAAAATAGAATTTCCCTGTCCGCCGTCTCTCTGTATTCCTCTATTAGAACCGTTCGTCTATTCCCAGATATGGATGTTGCTTGAGGTATGGATGCCTCATCTAACGCCTTTAGGTCTCGCTCGATTTGTGCTAGTGTGTTGCGTAGGTCTTTGAGAACTCCGGCGTGTTTGGCAATACATGTGCCTCCAAGAACCGCTTTGAATCCCTCCCACAGCATTGCCCACGTGTCCACCGAGCCTGTGTTAAGCATGAAATAGTCCTCAATAGCCTCATGGATTCAAGCCCTAAAGACTTCATCCTGTAAGGCGCGGCCAGGAAACTGCCATTGTCGCTCAAAACCCTCAGGACGAGGGATCTTTAAGAGCATCTTAACTGGGGAGTGGTCCGAATAGGTCCTGGGGAGCGTTTCAACCAAAGCACACCAGCCAAATATATCTGGTGATATAAGCCAAAAATCAATCCTCGTCCATGTGTTATGTTGGCCTGAATAATGTGTGTATTCTGTAGTGGTGGGATTCCGTTTCCGCCAAACATCCAGCAGGATGTACCGGTCACAAAGCTCTCGAAGAGCCCGACGCGCCCGTGGCTTAGAGTCGTGCTTCGCAGAGGTACTGTCTGCGATGGGGTCAGGGAGTAGGTTGAAGTCTCCGCCCATGAGTAGAGTCAGCGGGTCTAGTTTACTCAACTGCGCCGACACAGTATGAAAAAGTCTGGATCGTCCGTGTTTGGGGCGTATATGCATACTAATGTAATGTCCCTGCCGAAGATAGATCCCGACACTGCCAGGTACCTTCCCTCGCTGTCTTGGAGAGTAGTTTTGTGGCAGAATGGAACCCTGTTGTGTATCAAAATGGCTGTGCCCCTAGCGTAGTTGCTGTAGTTTGCAAAATATCTATGAGGGCCCCAGCCAGCCCCAAAATGCGCCCTGTCTGACTTGGAAAGATGCGTCTCCTGTAAGTAAGCAATGTCCACCTTGTGTCTCATTAAGTAGTGGATGACCTGTCTGCGCTTTCGAGTATTATTTAAACCCCTCACATTCCATGAGAGAAGGGTAAGGGACGATGGACCCTCCACGTTACCAAACTTGGTCATCTGGTTGACAGAACATTTTAAACAAAATAGACAATCTATCATTATCAGTATTGCTCCTCCAAGAATACGTGAGATGTACGTCGTACAAGTGATATATGAAAAACATTACCCACCCCCCACCCAGCCATGCCCCCTCAGGGGAAAAGCATCATCCCACATGAAAGTGAACGTGAAGTACCAAAGTATTGTACATTGAATTAACATTCCAAAAAAACAGTACCCCAAATTAACCAGAACCATACACAAAGGATACACCAAGGGGGGTAGCAACGCCCCGGCATGTCTCCAGCATACTGCAACATCAATGTAAATTAACTACTGTGTTCCTGCAATCATTCAAATTTAATGCCTGCAGTTCAAAGTGTCCCAGTCATCCCGTGCCAGCTGTGGAAAAAAGTTCCGCACTCGCGTCTGAGCCACTGTGTGGGGGAGAGGAGCTAGATCCCGGTCTGACCGTGGAGCTGGTTTTCGATTTGTAAAGTCTACAAAATTCCTGTGCTTCCGTTGGGTTCTCGAAAATGCGGGCCCTGCCGTCCACATCCACCTTTAGTCTGGCCGGATACAGCATACCGTAACAAAGTCCTAGATTTCTCAAGGCGGCCTTGACACCGTTGAATTTCCGTCTCGCCTCTTGGACCATGGTAGTGAAATCCGGATAAAAAGACAGTTTGGAACCCTGCCAGTCCACGTCGCCTTTTCCCCTCGCCAGCCGAAGGATAGTGTCTCTGTCTCGGAAGTTCAGAACACGCGCTACAATGGGTCTGGGAGGGAGACCGGGGTTTGGGCGAGGGCCTAGTGATCTGTGTGCCCTCTCTATGACAAAGCCACTAGTGAAAGCCTCCCTGCCAAACAAGGTCAGCAACAGAGTTTCAACAAACAGATCCATCCGGCCGGTGGAAGTCGATTCTGGGACCCCAAGAATGCGTATGTTATTCCGGCGACTACGCGCCTCCAAATCTTCGTTTTTGACAGCGACCTCCTTCAGGATACGTTCCATGCGGTCGAGTCTTTTAACAGATTGGGCAGTCCCGTCCTCGATATCGGAAATGCGTGCCTCCGCCACATCTAGTCGTCGGTCATGTACTTGAACCTTGGCGCCGAGGCTGGCAAGGGACCTATCTAGAGAGTCAAAGCGGCTATCCAATGCTTTAAAACCGGCCCGCATCTCCAGCAGCAGGGAATTGGTAGGGTCTGTCGATCCGCCCTCGGGGCCCAAGTCCTGCGCCGCCTCTGCCATGTTCGTGTCGCGAGGAGGGTTAGTGTCTGCAACCTTCTCGAAGGGAAGCGTTCTCTGCTTGGGATCTTTGCGGCCCATGCCGCGGAGAGTGAGGAAAGTTCAGTCAGCCAGTCGTCAGTGGGTTTCTCAGGGCGGGAGGGCAGCGCCCCAACGCTTCGTGGCAATACCAGCGAGTATTGCAGGCCAATTAGTGCTAGTCCGGATTGCCTGAACGCCACGTGTCAGACCAGTAGGGCGCAGCAAGCATAGTCAGCCAGCCCTCAGAGTGTTATATAGGGTGGACGGTCTCCGTATCAATGCCAGCCGTCAACGCAAAAGCACTGGCGCGAAATCAGACAGCGCAGGTCTCCCGTGTCGAAGTGGAAGGGCAGGGCACCATCCCCTGCAGCTATCCACTGGGAGATAATATGGTTGTCTGGTCGCCGAGGGATAGGAGACTCATTGGGATCATGTACAGTCCGTCAGCAATCCACAAGGGGGGAGGTGATGCACCACCCCAGCAGCAAGGTCTTCCACCGCAGACCCTCCCCCAGCGAACCCGCACCGGAGGTGTGCCAAGTCCCAACGCCCGGCCCGCTGCGCCCAGTCTACTGCAAATATTTAGTGCGGCCGCAGGGTGTCAGCACTGCGTTATGCTTCAGGCGCGGGGGTCAGGGCGAGTTGTTCCGCGGTATCCCCAAATTACCTCTGGCAGTGTAGCGAGTCGCCCCCCCGGGCCCAGCAACCTCTCAACCCAGCGCTCGCGGGCCCGGGAAGCGCCGGAGCCAGCCGCCCCAGGGTGCGTTCTCCTCTCGCTGCAGGCCCCGATCGGGGCGGGCCGCGTGCATTGTCGGGTGCCGTTATCACAGGCCGTAGAGAGGGGCCAGATCCGCGGCCGTTCAGCGCCAGAGGGGGGCACCGCGACACTCACCAGGGCAGACGCCGCTCACATCTCCGGGCACAGACAGATCAGGGTGAAGGAGGCCCGCCCCAGAGGGGACGGGCCCGTGATGCAGGGTCCGCGCCACAGACCAGCGATCTCTCGCCCAGCCGCTCCAGGTCACACAGCGGCCTCGCCGGGGCCCCGGGGGGTTCAGTGTCTATTCAGGCATTCATGCTGTCGCGGCAGCCCCGCGAGGATGATTTAGATCGCGGGAACACACGATTTTGCTGGATGGCCGGACGGAGCTTCAGAGCCGAGCGGCCATCTTGGTCGCCGGCTTGGCCACGCCCCCCTCTGGTCAACCGTTCTTAATGCAACTAATGGCAATTTGAGAACAAGCATTTGCAATGCAATAGGTCTCGCATTAATGAAAGTTTGATATATTGGTGTTGCATTATTATTTACAATGCCAATAGCTCAAACTTTCAGTAATGCAAGACCTATTGCATTGCAAATGCTTGTTTAATTTAAGTCAATGAATCATATTTATTGAACTGTGCCTTCACTTCGGCAGATGCTCTAAATAAACATTTAATTTACTTACAAACCCCTTTCTCGAAAGTATGTGCTGAACACCTCCTGTCAACGGCCGTCACTGACTGGTAGATGCGGGGGGGCGAGTAGGGGGAAGAAACCGACATGAGGGCGGGGTAGTGAAATGAAGCAGCGACTGGGAGTGTGGGGGAGCGAGAGAAAACCGGGAGTTTTAAAAGCAGCGAGAGGAATGCAGCTAGCAAGCTAGCCGGCAACATTCGCAGATCGACATAAACAAGCAGGGTGGGGTGGGGGCGGGGAGCAAGGAAACGAAACGCACAAAGTGCTTGATGTAAATAATATAAAACAAGCAAAAGTAAACCAGCAGGAGAGAGACTGTGGTGTAACAGCCAACTTCAGATCTGGGGAACCGGGTTTGAGTCTCGGCGTCGGTAAAACTGTGCTGATAAAAAATAGAACGTAATTAGAATGTAAATACATGATGCTTGTTGTCGTCACTAAAACAATGGCAGGAATGCTGATAAACTAAAAAAAAAAAAAATATCCAGCAGGGGCAGCTGGGAGCTGCGCCGTCGGGACAACCAGGAGGAAACCTGAACAAGAGGGGGAGTGGCGAGGAGTGATGACAGGGGAAGCACCATAAACAAAACAAAATTAACATTGTGATTAGTCTGTAAAAGTTTGAATAAACAAAAATTAACATCCTGCGAAGTGCAGAACGTGCATCAACAGTGAAGCGGAAGCACTGGCTAATGATTCGGCAGGGAACCTTTCAGCCTACGCAAGTAAAGATAACACGCAAGCACGAGCAGAGGCAGGCCAATAAAAAGAAAAGAGTGCTCTCCCAGTCCCATAAATCAACATGAAGAGTAACAGCACAGTAACAGGGGCAGTACTCATGCGAGGTTACAAAAGTAGAAAAGAAGGGACTACTAAGCATATTAACCAATGAAAAGCAGGCATTTAGGAAGGACAGCAAGAGGAACCAATGAAAAAGATGGGTGTTTTTTCATGACAATAAGCCGTGCCTAGGCAAGTGCTAAAAATAGGCAGCTGATGAGATTAATGGCTGACCGGATTCCTTTCAGAGCACAGCCTCTGAGGAAACCCTGCTACACATTGTCTGCATTTAACACAAACTTCAGAGGTTGAGAAAATTTTGGCCACTTTTCAGAATACTAAATATCCGCTCTTGCAAGGCCGCAGTGGAAATGTGTCTAAGAAGCAAATGTAGTCAGCTAACGGCTTGATTCATAAACTTTATGAAGTAGGTCACATAGAAGCTGTGTAGGGTTGACCCCATAGGATCATAACTAAAACGTAGCTGCCTGTGCCTCCTGCCATTTATCCAAATCACACATCTTAGCCCATTAAGGCAACCTGTATTGATAGGACTAACCTATTATGACATGAATGACAAATTTCACTTTAAGCCTCTGCCTTAGTAAGGACACAGCCAGTGGCATTCTAAAAATTCAATATGTCCTTGGTGATGCGAGGCGAAGGCTACCTTTCCTTAACACAAGCGTGACCTGGCCCGGGCTGCATTGGCGGACACTTTGTACTTTATTCCTCCTGGCTAGGAAAGAGTGCGGCCATCGGCACTTTGATAACTATACTTTCTGATCCAAGTCAATGCTTTAACATATGTATTATTAGTCCATGTTATTGAGAGTGACCTGCTTTGTTTTTAAACTGTTCTTATTAATTGGTCTAATGTGTCTGCCTTTTAGTTCTTCCAGATTTTATGAGAATTGTAACAATTTTAATTAATCATACGATAAAGCTATCTATCTATCCATCTAAAACATGATTGAAAGGTGTCAAAAAGGCTATAAGAAATCTGAGGAAACATGCAAGAAAACATGGAGGCTTGGGATACTGAGTTTTTAGAGGAGTGGAAGAAAAGTGACATCAACTTCCATGGGCAATATGTGGCCAATTGATGTCGATTCCTGTGGAGATTTGTGGCTCCACTAACCATGCCGAGTGTCACCTGGGGAAAAAAGGTTCATATAAGGAACCTGTGGGAGTAAGCATCCATTAGAAGTTTATATAACCATTAGAGGGGAGTGGAAAAGCTGCTCAGGAAGAGACTCACAAAAAACACCCGATTTATAGTTACAAAGGAGAATGACAATAAATGCTTGTTTTACAGCTGCAGAAGAGGCTGACAATATGATTAGGCTGGCAAGGGATTATGCTTTTTAGCTACAGAGAACACTCGGATCCTTAAGAAATAATAGATAATTAGTCTACAGCGGAAGACGTGACTGACAAAAGAGGATTGTGTAAAGCTGATAAAGAAGCCTGTCAACAGATGCAAGTTCAACAGTGAGGGGAGAAACTGGGAATTTATACTTCTGTTACAGAGAGAATAAGGACTGGGGGATGTGGGTTTCACAGCAGAATGATAATAACCAAGGATATCTGTGCACTGTTATCAAGACAAATTTACTATTGACCGAATGATCCAAGTTCAAATAGGCACCACTCAGATTCACTAAATGTTCATGCACGTTTCACGGGGATGTTTTACACAGCTGGTCTTCTGATGCACACGTAATGATGGCTAGTAGGCCAGACGGTTGACAGAAGATAAGATACACGATCCTTAAGGGCCAAACACTCAACACGTGCACACAGCAAGGCACATTTATAGAGAATATCATCTACCAGACATCAATCACTGTTTCACAAGTGCAATCACTAGTCCACTTTAATTGCTTCTACACAAATGCCTATTTTCACAACTGGTCACTTTATCTGTGACCCGGAAGACTTTTGTTTGCAATCAGAGAAGACTGTTGGTTCCTGGTGATTGAAAACTATGAAGTGCATCATTTTGCTCTACTCGTTATACTAGTTTATTTAAACACGGATTCCAATAAATAGATAAGGAGTCGTCCATTTTCAACAATCCTAATGGGTAAGCACTCGTTAATGAAATTGCCATTGGTCATCTTAAGTGAAAGTGATTTAAGGGGACTTTATAAGTAAATACACAGTAGCAGCAGTCTTTCCCAACCATTCTATCAATTGCAGGAGTCGCAAAAGAGACCCCACAACTGGGTGTCTTACAGTTTCACATCTAACTTTACATCACCACACCCACTGAATACTTCTTTGAACATACCTATGAGCTATATTGGTGCCATATGTAAAGGTGATAACAGATGAACATCTTGACTGAGACCTACATGCATCAAGTGTCTGACTGCAACAGAATAATTACAATTATGTTTTTTGCTCTAGATCAGGGACTGCTATAAAACAGAGAGGAGGAGATCTCACGACTCAGTTCAGAAAATTGTACAGGCTATCAATCAATCAAACATTTATAAAGCGCAGCAAAAGGGTATTGAGGCGCTGAAGATGTCTGCTGCGTGGTGGTTTGTTCATTCGAACATCCAGGTCTTCAGTTCTTTCCTGAATTGCTGGAGTGACGGAGCGGTCCTGAGGTGCAGGGGGAGGTTGTTCTGTGCCTTGGCCGCCCGGTGCGAGAAGGAACATCCTCCGCTGTTAGTTCGGCGGATCCATGGGGTGTCTTGCGAGGGAGAGGGATGTGGCTTGAAGGGGTCTGGTTGGTTGGTGGAAGGTTGGGTGTTTGTTGATCTATGCTGGTCCTTCGTTGTGCAAGGCCTTGTAAGCGTGGGTCAGCATCTTGAACTGGCATCTTTTCTGGATCGGGAACCAGTGAAGTTTCTTAAGGTGGGGTGTGATGTGGGTCCTTCTGGGAATAACAACAAACCATCAGATAGCCTACATAAAAAAAAAATCACTGCATACCACTGGCTCTAAACTGGCTCCCTGTGGATCTAACAACTAAAGTCAATATCTTGTGTTTGATGAAGAACCTAACAGAGAATGGAGGCGACTTTATTTCAGAAAACGGATCCTCTATTACCCTGGTGATTCAACAACTCCATAAAAGTCAGATGAGGTAGCACTGGGCAAATCCATCAAGGTTCAAGGCGGTGAGATAAGAAACCCATATCTGAGAACATTGCACAGCTTGTCTCTCTTCATAAAGAACCTGAAAAAGGGAAGCCATCCACTCAAGAGGACCAGTGATGCTTAGAACACTCCCCTCGTGAGGAATATACCCACCCTCACACTTACAACACACCTGTCCAACAACCCCTCCTTACCACAAGGATGTGAACTACCTCCCATGAAGCTGATGACCCTTCTGAGGAACAACATATGGCAGGCACAGCATACCCCTGCTAAAAGGAGAAAAGAAGATGCTATAAAAGAACTAAATAAAATAATAAAAGATGCATGTTATTACCAATCCCTCCTAGAAAGAGGCTTTTGGGATACATCTGTGGACTGCATGACCTCTGGGCTGTAGACGTGGGACCACTCTAGAATGCACAAAGGGAACCCTTTGGGTTTTGTGTGCGTCTGGCTCCGAGTCCTGGGTGATATCACTGGTCACTGAGTCCTCAGCTTCATATAGTCCACAGGATTCATAAATTGAGCACTTTGGGTTAAATACGGCGGAATACTGTACGGGCCCTAGAACAGAACCTCAGAGGGCCTAGGAAGAGATGGATCATGGAACTTTATGTCATGACCATCCATTGCTCAAGATTCACAGAATAAAATTATTCAGGTTAATTTGTTTATGCTGCAGAGCTATATGTACTTTGGAATTCAGTAAATCAGACATGAAGTGGACGAATATTAAAAAAAAACTGCAGGCTGCTATAAAAAGAAACTCACTTCGGATGAAAAGCAAAAATTGCAAGCACTACCTTTAAACTTAGAAAAAATGCCACAGCTAACAGCAGAGCTATCATTACAGAACACTTCAGAGATGTATACACTGTTTCTAGGAAACATGCTGAAACAGGTGGTGACAGCCAGAACTGGTTTGTTTGACACCTGCTTCACGCCACTGATGCCGCCGAAAGAATAGCACAAATGCACCTTTTAAAAGACAAACGAGGCTTCACAATTCACTCAAGGTGCATTGGGGTGATGGGCAGCATGAGGAAGCAAATGTCATTTAAAAAGGCTAATGAATTTCAGCATCTGGCATCCGACTGGATCCATTTCTAAAAATATATAAATAAAAGGTTAAACCACAGCCCGGACACTTCTATTATCACCTGCTGTCGAAACCCACGCAGGGAGGAGAGTGTCCTGTCCAGAGACTGCATCAGGTAGGTGCAGTGGTGTCTGGATATTGGTGACGGCAGTGGATAGAGGGATGTCCCCAGATGGGAAACAAGTGCAGGACAAACGTGTGTGGTGAAACCGTGTCTTCGGTACCTCAAAATGTTTAGAGCAAGCATAAGCAAAGTCAGTAAGTCTGCTTTGATGTATTAAGTTATGCAAATAGAGGCATGCACAAATATTGCTTGAATGCATTAGCCCTTCAAAGCCAGGCCTACAGGCGTTAACAATGCCAGGTAACATAATGCATCTGCTCTTAAGGGTCTTGTACAACAGATCAGTAGAGAAGGATGAACTTAGTACGCAGCACTGTATATTAACAACTAAGAAGCTGGAATCCGTAGCCTTTATTTGTGAACTGCAAGTCCAACAGAAGAAGTAAGCAGAGCAGTCACAAGTATGTCGCCTGTTAATCCTTCCCTGAGTAAAGCAGCAAGAGTTTGACTAAAACACGCCGTGAGCTTAAGGGTAATGTTGGACACTACCCAACGAAAACAGTCGGTTTCCCGCTTACCACCAACTTTTCCTTTAACTGTCTGTATTTCGGATGCGTTCCCTTTACTTTGCTCTATATTGACCGCTTTCACAAATCTACGGTCATGGTTAATCCTTGTAGATGGGCTAATGTCTTCCCTTCGGAAGAGACACCCTACACCCAGATCAGCAGTCTAATGCTCCGACTGCTGCATGTAAGCATCTATCGATCCTCTATGTGCGTGCCACTTTAGGACCAACAGGCAGTAACTACAATAGCGGGTGCTGTTAGACAATTCTCCATACTCTCCACTCCTTAGTTCACAGAGTTGCAGTGCTCTAACATTACATTCAACTTTGGCACAAAATGTTGATTAAGGTTTTTTTTACTTTAAATTCTAGATCCTGCCCCAATCAGACCACATTGCTTAATTCAGCCACAGATCTGCCCTTTAGCTTTCAGTATTGTGCTAGAGAGGAATGACTAAAGTGGTTTCTCACTTTTGTACAATTTTAACTTCACAGTAGGTCAGACAGGTGTCAAAACATAACCTTGAGGGCCACCGTTAGGGGTTTCCTACCTACCAAGCATAGGCAGCAACATCCAGCAACAGAATGGGTTAGAACACGATATTAGAACATTGGAATGTTGGGAGCTCCATTGAAAACAATGGAGCATCTCCGGCCTTATAATGGCTGTTATAAGCCCGGAGCTCCAACATTCCAATGTTTCTTTGTTCACAGCTGTGGCTGTGAACAAAGGCTTCAGGGAGCCTGAGGGGATTTCAATCCCCTCGTGCTCCCTGAAGCCTTTGTTTTATTTGTTAGAACATTCTGCCCTCTAGTGGCAGAATGTTCTAATAGCCTTATAGCCCTTCGTAGCTGGGCTATACCGGCTATTAAAGTCCTTCTCCCTTGTTAAAGGCCCTCGCCTTCGGCTCGGCCCTTTAACGCTGGAGCGGGCCTTTAATAGCCGGTATAGCCCGCTACGGCGGGCTATAAGGCTATAATAGAACCCCATTGTCTACACTGGTAGGAATCCAGTATCCTCAATTGTTGACGGAACATACAGTCTGACAGGAGTGGAGCCAATGATGAAGCAAGACACATATGTGTGGTAGCAATGTGTCAGGTCAGCCAGAGAAACGTCCCGTTGGATATTACAGGAGCTTGAACCAGTCGGGGGCCATACTGGTGATATTGTAATAATGGGAGGCATGTGTTATAGTTCCCTCTATAAGATCGCCTCTCATTGTCCCAGGTATATGAAAGTTTCCCCATTCAGCACACGGATAGCAAGGGGCAGCAAGTTCATAAAGGCCAGGAGCATATTGTACACAGTAGTGCAAGCATGAAACTAGCTCACATTGGTATGCAAGTGTACCACTGAGTTCCCAAGATGTCCGCCGCTGCAATGATCAGTTGACTGGGGGTGAGTGTTTGATTAGCTCAAACGCTCCGTCCATCATCCCCTTTGGTATCGCTTTGTTCGCCCTAAGTTGGCAGGGTATGCCCAGACGTGGGTCCCTTGCTCACTTTGCCACTGGATTCAAGCTAGCTTGGCTGATGACGGCTGATTAGCCAGAAACCGGTCGCAGGATGCTTGTTTCCGGTCCAGGGAAGACATGGCCTGGCAGTTCGGGCTGGACTGTTCCCATGAGGCACAGGGTCAGACTGATTTGCATATGGCCATGTCTGAACTGGGGTGGTGGAGTGAGCTAAAGAATGATGATGGATTAAACCCAGATCAGTTGACTGGGGGTGAGTGTTTGATTAGCTCAAACGCTCCGTCCATCATCCCCTTTGGTATCGCTTTGTTCGCCCTAAGTTGGCAGGGTATGCCCAGACGTGGGTCCCTTGCTCACTTTGCCACTGGATTCAAGCTAGCCTGGCTGATGACGGCTGATTAGCCAGAAACCGGTCGCAGGATGCTTGTTTCTGGTCCAGGGAAGACATGGCTTGGCAGTTCGGGCTGGACTGTTCCCATGAAGCACAGGGTCAGACTGATTTGCACATGGCCATGTCTGAACTGGGGTGGTGGAGTGAGATAAAGAATGATGATGGATTAAACCCAGATCAGTTGACTGGGGGTGAGTGTTTGATTAGCTCAAACGCTCCGTCCATCATCCCCTTTGGTATCGCTTTGTTCGCCCTAAGTTGGCAGGGTATGCCCAGACGTGGGTCCCTTGCTCACTTTGCCACTGGATTCAAGCTAGCCTGGCTGATGACGGCTGATTAGCCAGAAACCGGTCGCAGGATGCTTGTTTCCGGTCCAGGGAAGACATGGCTTGGCAGTTCGGGCTGGACTGTTCCCATGAGGCACAGGGTCAGACTGATTTGCATCATGTCTGAACTGGGGTGGTGGAGTGAGCTAAAGAATGATGATGGATTAAACCCAGATCAGTTGACTGGGGGTGAGTGTTTGATTAGCTCAAACGCTCCGTCCATCATCCCCTTTGGTATCGCTGCAATGGATGACATTCAGCAGCAGATGCATGCAGAAACCTTGAAACAAGTCAACCAGAGACTCGGTCCACATGAGCTCAAACCGCCCAATGGTGATGCACTGGCATAATCTGCAGTGTAAATCACGCATCAGATCTGCATCGGGTGAATTATCGCACATGAAAAAAAATTACAGGGAAAAAAAGCCATGAAGAAATTTGCACTCACCAGAAAGAATGCACAACTAGGTGTAGTGGGCCGCCAGAGCTGTGTAGAATTCGTCACTAGCCGTAATATAAGGTAGCAGAAAGAAAGGGGAGCAGGCAGGCTGCAGAAGTAGGCATGGCCATTTCACAGCAGAAACAAGAAGCACCGTCTCTCAAAGGCACCTTAGCTGGGTCAGCAAACCATCCTAGAATACTCAGCTGCGACACCTAGAAACATTCCGGTTGGTGCCGGAAACGGAAACACCACCACCTCTCAGACTCACTCCTTAGTCCTTCATTTGCTCTACAATCCATGTGCCTGTACTATGCTGAAGTACTGCTGTTGCCTGGGGGCAGGAGCACAGTGAAGAGGAATCCACTTATGCAGGGGGGCCAAAGAGTCATGTTGATGCGATAGGCATTATAGATGAGGGACTTCTGCTAAGAATCAATCTTGCGTGCAAAAATAAAATCCCTCATCGAAGACGACTAACTGGTCATGAAATGATTGCAGCCATTGTCAATGACGCAATAACCTTGTGCCAAAGCCTTGTTCTGCAGATTACTCTTGCAGTCGCCACCGCCTTAGCTCAGCTGCAGCACCTGGACACCGTCTGGCTCCAGGGTGGAAGACGGCAGTGGCAGCTGCATGTCCCCAAGCATTGTCATCTGCCCATCACCCACTCCTTTACCCCTACTGCCATCGCTGGGAGACGGAGATGGCTCTTGTAGCGCACACTGAGGTGCTGCTGGTGACAGATGAGCAATGGCACTGCACAACGTGATTACCTTAATGTAAGATGGCCACTATATCATGACGTTGATATTGCAGCCATCTTAGAAAATGTGATTCCTGACAGGGACTACTTTTACTTAGCCACCAATAGAAAAGCTACATTATATGTTCGATAAGTTACACATTTGTGAAATGCTGTGAGCTGATAGATACCACAAGGTGACTGACAACCCAGTGAGCTAGTGCCTGAAGGGCCTCACCCAAACAAGACCTTGTCTGGAGGGGCTCATCCTACTCCCCGTTCAGCATGCTTTATGAGGTCATGGCACGAGCGCCACAAAACAGCTAAAGCGGTCTGTAGCAACAACAGCTTCCTCTCCCTCAACTCGCTGACTTTACGCTAGCCTTTGGCCATGTACAGCGCTCCGCTGCGTGTCAACTAAGTTTGCACTATAGAAATACCATATACTCACAGATACATACATATTCAAAATAACACGCACTGCCTCCTTTCATGCCAGCAGTCCCAGAATAAATGTTTTCCTTAAACATAACAACTTTGCTCGTGCAGCCTAAATACATTTCAGACAGCTGCAGAATAAATTTGATTTCTTAAATTATAAGTTTTCATTTCAACTGGCCCGAATAATAATGTTCTGGTAAACTAGGACTGGCACTACTGCCTTCCTCGTTTCCAACTCTCACCCATCAATAACTAACAAGATTACAAGTCGAGTTGAGATACTTTTTAACAAACAGACTTGATAACAACTGTGTCTAAAACAAAGTTTGAAGTACAAGGGTCGCCTTTGAACTTGCACGTTAGTGTCAACGTCCCAAAATCTAAATTACAGCAAGCAGAAGGCGAGCTGTCCACGAGGCATTACTTACAGAATGAAGAATGTGGCGCCTGTTTGCTAAAAACGAAATTAGAGTCCAATATCACAGTCACTTGGGAAGACCTGTGGTGACTGCGACTACGTTATTTACTTGTTTCAAGCAAACGCTGCGTGCCTAAGTAACAAGATGTCTGCAATATTCAGTCACTTTTACAAACTAAGCCATCAGTGAATTCTTCTGAAAATCGGCCTATTATAATTAAGGAGCAACACTGTTTACTGAAGTATTTTTAACTTATGATTTCGAAGTCGTTAAGATAATGTTTACTTCCTGTTTACCACGCTTTGTCTGTCGTCGCTGTTAATCACTTCATGGGAGCCCAGTATGTTACATTTTAATACAGAGTCTACCTAACTTCCCAAGTTCACCTTGGCCATCCTACCAAATTGGCTAGTAAATGGCATGATAATGTTTCACTAAAGTTTTTTAAAGAACTGAAAACAAGAATACAGACCAGTATTACAGACACGCATATGCACAGACAGACATGGACCCACGAATACCTGCATGCAGAAACACGTAAAAACAAGTGTCAATGGAAAGGCACGCTGAAATGCACACAACCACTGAAATCCTCGTACAAAGAACACCACAAAAACAGATGTTTAGACATGTACATACTTCTGCGCTGGGTCACGCACACCCCCACAGTGCCTCGCGTACCCTGAAATGCTGTAAACCATTACAAAGTCCAGTCCAGTTTTCATTTACTCACCCTGTTCCCTTCCCCCCACTCCCTGTCCCTATTCTTTTCAGATGCAAAAAGAACAATTGATGGACAGAATGCAGAACAATGTCATACATTCACCCCAGTACAGAGATCTGGGCCTAAATCCATTGTTTTTTTGCTCACCATGCCATTCCAGTTTGGACCCCGCCATATGCAAATCAGTCTTGACCCTGTGCCCAATGGGAACAGTCCAGCCCAAACTGCCAGGCCAGGTCCTCCCTGGACTGGAACCAAGCATCCTAGGACCGGTTTCGGGGTTTCACCCATCATCAGCCAGGATAGCTTGATTCCAGTGGCATGGAGAGCACAGGACCCACGTCTGGGCATACCCGTCCCACTCGGGTTGACAAATGCAAAAAGAACAATAGATGGACAGAATGCAGAACAATGTCATACATTCACCCCAGTACAGAGATCTGGGCCTAAATTCATCGTTTTTTTGCTCTCCATGCCATTCCAGTTTGGACCCAGCCATATGCAATCAGTCTTGCATACCCGTCCCTGCTGGACTGTTCCCATAAGGCACAGGGTCAAGACTGATTTGCATCTAGCTGGGTCTGAAATGAGGTGGCGAAGTGAGCAAAAGAATGATGATGGATTCAACCCAGATCTGTGACTGGGGGGTGAGTGTCTGAAAAGTTTCAGCGCTCCGTCCATCATCTCCTTGCGTTTGCCCTATTCTTTTCAGAGCCCGCTCAGGCCCTGCAGCTTCCGGCTTCACCGTGTCCTCAGCTCCAGTCACCATCAGTGGTCCTGCCCGCCCGGTGACGTTGTGAACAATTCTGCAGGTCCCAAGATACCAGCCTTTTATACCAAGGACGCGTCACAATGGAGACCCTTCCACACCACACCATTGTGGGTGATACCATGTTTCTCACGTTAATAAGGGGGGGTCAGGGTAAGGCGTGAACACGATCCTATTTCTTGACGAGATCCAGCTCAGGTTGCTTAAAATTATCCAGTCGTGAACCAGAAAAGAAGACCCCCACGGTACCCTTTATAACGTACCTGACAGTAGCTTTCTTTTCTCTCTGTTAGAGTGGGTGGCACCCCCTGCGCGTACCAGGGGCCTCGGGACATCACACTGCAGGCCTGTAACATCATAAGTGTTCTAGCCATAGGGTTCTGCTTCTGGTGCTGCTGTGAAGTTACGGACGCTTTTAAAGGAACTTCAGAATGTACGTTTTTCTCAGTTTAAAATCAGTGATATATTCAACATAATACCCTTCATCAAAACCGGTCTTCACCCAGCTTCTCAGATGTACGTACATGTTACAGTGTGGTACTGGGTCAAGCTGAAAGAACTGACTGAGACCGTTCTCTGCTGAATAAGTTCTTTTATTTGCAACTTGTAAGCATACAAGGAGAACCCACGGCAACACAGCAAGCAGGCAGACGAGCGGAGAGTAACTGACTCTCACTCGTCAACCAGAGCTCTAAATTCCATCAGCCAGAATCCTGAGACATCGGGATTCTGACAGGATTAAAGAAACAGAAACCAAACCATGTAAACATAACATACATACCACAACACACCACAACACCCCCCTTTCCCCACAAAAATAATAATAAAAAATATATATATAAATAAATAAATAGCTAAATTAGTCCAGAATATAATCCATCAATTTAGATGGTAACTTGATGGTACGATGGGTGCGAGAAAGCCGTCCCTCAACACCAACACTGGAATTAGGTGTAGAGGAAGAGCTCCCAAGAACACATGCACCAGGAGCACAAACAGAATCAGAAACAGCAGGTACAATGGGAACATCTCCAGAAACAGAAGACTCAATGCTAGAATGAATATCGAAAGTTGAAGAACATTCATTGTTTTCATTCCTGTCATCATAAATTTGTTTAAAAATCTCAGCTTGTTCATTTGTGAGTTTTACCACTCGATCCTTGTTCCACCAACCCCTCCCATCTAACAAAAGAGAAGGTTCACTAACCCTCATTACACGTACAGGAAGGGAAAAGGTTGATTGACCCTTGGACACTTTGAAAGGTTTCTTAATAAGAACCCAATCATTAACAGAAACATTTTCTGATTTGACTCTAGTGTTGGTGTCATATAACACTTTTTGCTTGGCTCGTTTAGACAAAACTCTACTCCTGATGACATTACTATCATCACTCACAAACCTCTTACTAATTAAAGAAGAACCAGCACTAAGATTAGAAAACCATTCAGGGATCAATTTAGATCTAGCTTCCCTACCTCTGAGAGCTTTGAAAGGAGTGACTCCAGTGGTGGAATGAGGTGAAGTGAGATAAGCCCAAACTTTCTCTTGCAAGAAATCAGCAACCTCAACAGCAACAGCAGTCTGTATACCTTCCTTGAGAATACGATTCGCCCTCTCAACTAAACCATTAGCGGAAGGACTGTACAAGGCAACTTGGTAGTGTTTAATATCAAATTTATCCAAGAAATTAGTCATTTGTTTAGAGACAAAAGAAACACCATTGTCCGTAACAATGGAACATGGTGCACCTCCAATCTTGAAAATATTCTCCAAAAAAGAAATGACAGAAGCAGAGTTAGCCTCCTCAACAAAAGAATAATATAACCATTTTGAAAAATAGTCTATACCAACTAACAAATATCTCATCCGAGATGGAAGAAGATTGAAAGGTCCAGACAAATCAAGAGCAATTTTCTCCCAAGGCATCTCAGGAAAGGGAACTGGATACAAGGGTTTTTTGTTAAGTTTCCAGTGTTTATCTGAGACAACACATTTGGGACATTTTGAAACAAAATTGGCAACCATAGAATCCAAACCTGGCCACCAGTAAACTTGTTTGATTTTCTTTGTAGTGGCAGACATACCCATATGCCCTTCATGAGCAATGGAAACAATCTTGTCTCTTAGTAACTGAGGAGGCACAAACAACCCATTGCGAATGCAAATAAGATTTTCAAAAGATAGCTCCTCACTGACTTGTGCAAAAGATCTTAATTCACAATATAAGGTTTTACTAGAGGGCCACTTGTTTCTAACAAAAAACTCGACTTTTTTCAAAGTTTCATCCTTTTCCATAGCTAAGACCCAATCCGCATGTGAAAATTTACCACCACTCGCAGAGACGACATCAATGACTCCAACAACACAGTCATCATCAAGGTCATCTAAAGCACTGAAATGACAAGGTAAAGGAATACGAGATAAACAGTCAGCGCGAACATTTCTTCCACCTTGGATATATTTAACATCGAGATCGTATTATTGTAGTTTGGAAAGAAGCCTGATCAGGCGAGCAGAAGCTTTACCCAAACCATTACCAGCTAAGAGAAACACCAACGGTTTGTGATCAGTAAAAATATCACATTTCTTCCCCCAAATGTAGGTTTTGAACTTTTGCACAGCCCAAACAATACCCAGGGCTTCCCTCTCAATGGTGCTATGGTGGCACTCAGCCTCAGAAAGAGATCTAGAGGCAAAAGCAATAGTATTCTCTTGTCCATCTACCCACTGGCCAAAAACAGCTCCTAATCCTTTAAGACTAGCATCAACAGTGATAAAAGAATCGCCAGAGGGATTAAATGAGCGTAAAGCAGGAGCATTGATGACAAAAGATTTGAGTTTCTCAAACAATGTAGACATGGAGTCACTCCAGACAAATTTCACACCTTTTTTAAGTAAATCTCTCAAAGGTTGCACTGCAAGAGAGTAACCAGGAACAAACCTGACATAGTATTCGCAAAAGCCAAGAAAAGAACGTAAAGTATCTTTATCAATAGGCGCAGGAGCATTTTTAATGGCCTCAATGTTACAGAATTTAGGTTGGATTCCTTCTGCAGAGATGAGATGTCCCAAATATTCAGCCTTATTAACTAAAAGTTTGCACTTGTTAGGTTTGACAGTCATACCAGTGGAATTAAGTACATTTAGAACCTTATGTAAAATTTGGACATGTTCATCTTGGGTCTCAGTAAAAACAAGAATGTCATCTTGAAATGCTTGAACATGGGGCATATCACCAAATAACCCGTCCATGAGCACCAAATGGAGTTACAAACGCGGTAAGAGATTGAGATTCTTCAGAGTTGAATTTGGTGATATGCCGAATGTAGGTCAATGGTGGAGAAAAATTTTGCATTACCAATATTGGCCAATATCTCTTGGATGTGTGGAAGGGGATGACAATCTACAAATATGTTGCGATTGAGAGATCTCAAATCAACACATATTCTGAGATCCCCAGTCTTTTTGCCAAAACAACCAGAGAAACCCATTCTGAGGCATCAATGGGTGCAATGATACCCTCCGATTTGAGTTTATTCAACAAAAGTTTGAGGTGATCCCTAATACTAAGGGGAACAGGTCTGACTTTGTGGACAACAGGGACCGCACCGCTCTTAAGTTTGATGCAGTGCTCAAACCCCTTTACAGAACCCACAGCATCTTTGAATACACCAGGGAAAGAGTCAACAAGATTTGAAACAATATTGTTTTCTGAGTCTAGGAGCAAAACGTCCTTAGGAAGAGGACCTAGAGTGATGGGAGGACCTTGCCCAAGGCATAAAATAATTCCTAAACGTGCAAGATCCTTCCATCCAACAATATCCCTGCCATTAACAGCTACATAAATTTTGGATTATCTGCCCAAACATTCCACTAGCCCCCAAAAGAAACCTAATAAGATAGTATCCTGCTCACCAAAAGCCTTAGGATTGATATCAGGGGACAACAGAGAAGTACCAGGTGACCATGATTCATGGAAGGTGCGGTCAGCAAGAATAGTAATTGGGGCACCGGAATCAGCCATGACAGAGATAGATCTCCCATCTACAATTGCATTAACAAAGGGTCCCTTAATGGAGGTAACATTAGAACAATCAGTGACATCCACAGTAAGAAAGACATTTGCAAATTTCTTCTCGCATTATTGTACTTCAATGTCAGAATCATCCACAGAAACATTTGAAATTTTGACTTTGCTTAAAGAAGACCTAGCCCCACCTCTACAAACACTTTGGAAATGGCCAAACTTGTTGCAACGGTTGCACTTCTTACCGATGGCAGGACATGTTGGATTGTTTCCAATGTGGTTCTTAGAACCATAGCGAAAACAAACAAGCTGTTTGCGAGAAGGTTGCTCCCTACGGTTATTTCTGTCGTAGATTTGTTTGTTGCTGACGGCACAAACAATATCATCGTCAGACACCACATTGACAGAAGAAGTAGAGGGAGCCGAGTGGCTGGATAAAACCTTGGAGGAGACAATGGATCTTTCTATGCTCATGGCAATATCCAATACTTCATTAAGAGTTGGATTACGACAAGCAAGTAAACGTTCTTGAATTACAGTAAAAAACAAACTGGTCTCTAATGTGAGTGTCAATGTTCGCTCCAAACTCGCACTTCTCAGCTAGAACTCTGAGAGAAGCAACATAGTCCTCTACAGATTCAGCGGAGGATTGTTTGCACATAGCAAAGTTGAATCTTTCTAATAAAACATTTGACACGTCAGGATATTGTTTCCCCATACATTCCTTTGCTTCCAAATAAATATTCCAAGGGGTGGATTCAGAGGTTGGAGCTGGGAAACGAGGAAGATTGTGAAAAATTCTTTGACCAGCAATTCCTAAATGGTTGAACAGGATAGCCATTTTCCTCGCAGGAGTATAACCTTCAGCATCAATCGCCGCTAAATAGTTTTCAAAAATGCGAAGCCATTCTAGCCATTTAATATCTGGCTTACCAGCTTTTTGTAAAAAAGGTGGTGGTTGGATGAGACCCTGGTTAGAAGCCATGGAGCAGAAATAATGTGCAAATTTTTATAAAATAATGTCTCACAAACAGGTGTGCAGATCACCGAAGTAGTAGCTAAAAATAATTAGCATCAACAAAGTGCCACACAGCAGGTGTGCGGATCACCGATGATGTAATGTGGTAGAAATTAATATCTGCACGTAAGGTGTGCAAATCACCGTTATGTATAGAATGCTGTTGGAATTTTTACTAAAAATAACAAAAGTAAGATGCCAAAACAGGTGTGCGGATCACCGATGCCGCAACTAGGGTCAAACACGAAAAATTAGATGGTCTAGCACAGCAGGTGTGCGAATCACCGACAAAACTGAGCGCGATCCTCACTAAAGATGGCCGCCAACGTGCTACGACAGCACGCAGAGTGAATCAACCAATCAATTGTTATAAGGGTAACACGCTGGCTCCCACAGCAGTGTGACGACACTAGCTGGAGCGAAGTGAGCGGCTGGAATGATAAGAAGACTGCCACAGGAGCGTGAGGTAGCAGCTCGAGGTAGAACAATGCCCAGCAATGCCGAGGAACGGAGCTTGAGGCACAGGAATGCAGTCAAGTTAGTGGCGCGAGACTGGCGCGTGTAGGTGGCAGTTAGACGTTCGGAAAAGATGAAAATGTCATTTGAAATAAATTAAACGATCCCACCTTATTTTCTTGAGGCAGACAAAACCACTACAGGGCAGCAGGCACGGCCGGTGGGTTCAACAGGTCTCTGGATAAGAGCGGAGCGATGTCGGTGCGGTCAGAGTCAGAAACAGCCTACCCCACTCCTGGTACCAATATGTGGTACGGGGTCAAGTTGAAAGAACTGACTGAGACCATTCTCTGCTGAATAAGTTCTTTTATTTGCAACTTGTAAGCATACAAGGAGAAACCACGGCAACCCAACAAGCAGGCAGATGAGCTTAGAGTAACTGACTCTCACTCGTCAACCAGAGCTCTAAATTCCATAAGCCAGAAGTACAAGTTACTTACCTTCGGTAACGGTGTATCTGGTAGAGACGATTCTGGCCGCAGATTCCTTAACGTAGAATTATCCCCAGGCGTGAGACTGGACCCGGAAAACTTTCTTTGCCCCAGCATCTCTGCGCGCCGGGGGGCGGCACCACGCAACTCCGCCCTGACGTCCTCCGCGGGCGTGACGTCAGCGAGGTCACATAAGCCCCTCCCCTGGCGCGCTGACGTCAGTTTTCTTCGGAGAACTTTTCCGTGCCACAACGCGGAGCCATCACAAACAAAACCGTGGAGAGTATGGGAACAGTGTGCGAAAAATCAGCAAAAACAGAAGAGAGAAACCAAAGGTGAGGAACAGCACCAGTTGGAAAAGTGCCAAGCACTAAGGTACCAAGAAACCATAGCAGTGAAGCTGTAGCAGGGAAAGAGCAGAACACCGCGCTGAGGAACAACCTCGCAAGCCAAGGCCACATCCACCCTGGAGGCAGAAGCATGTGAACAACGCCATAGCAGAAGAGAGTCTGCAATCACAATCCATAACAGAGAAGGGCAACAAGCCCGGAACAGAGGAGTAACAGCAATCCACCCCCAGACTACACCATCAAGGAGGGCCGTATCCCCTGAAAGGAGCGAAAGGCCGAGGGACAGGCAAAAGAACCCCCAACGCAGAGGACAGCAAAGGGATCAGAAACCCCAAGCAAGTAAAAGGAGAAGAGCAAAAATAGGCCCCTACGCTGGAGAGAAACCAGTCGGAGGGATGCAGAGGCACACAGAAACCAACCGACCCCGTATCAGAAAGAAAGGGGTGGAATAATCAAGCAAAACGAGGCATCCTGTCCGGGAGGAAGCGAAGAGGACACCCACAGAAAACAAGCCACCCGGAGGGAGGCGAGTGCAGAAAACCAAGCTGAAGGACCTCGCAGAACGGGGAGGAAGGGTGGGTCGTGAAGGAATCTACGGCTAGAATCGTGTCTACCAGATAACCCGTTACCGAAGGTAAGTAACTTGTACATCTGATAGAGACTACTAGCCGCAGATTCCTTAACGTAGAATAGATACCCTAGCCATACCCAGAGGGGAGGAGGGCCTGCGAGAGAACTTCCCCAGTAGAAAGAAACACAGGGCCCCAGCAGGGGATGTGTCACGGGGACAAGAAGGGCGGCCCAGCCCCCACCAAGCAGAAGTAAGCAAGGACAAGGCGAAGGGAAGACTAGGAGACCCCAAGCCCATCCAAGGAACAACTGCCAGAAACCCTCATAGGGACGGACAGCCGCAGAGGAGCACCCAGGATGAAAAGAACCACCCCAACGCCAGGGAGAAGAGGCAGAACCAGAGGCAGAGCCCGCCGGAGGAAAACACACACACCCAGGGACGGGGGACAGCTGGACAGCCATCAGCCTCAAGGCAGCGGAGAAGGCAGAAACGGCTCCACAGCCAAGAACCGCAGGCGTAAGGAGAAAGGCACAGGTGCGCAAAGCCCCAGCAGAACAAGAGACAGGGGCACAAGGAAACACACCAAGAGCCACATCGGCGGACCAGAGCAAGCAGGCATGCGCAGCCAGCAGGAGGCCGCACCAAGGAGCCGTGCACCCAGAACAAGTAAGGCGCAAGCCGAAGGCAGAGGCCAGGAGCCGGTCCAGAGACACACACCGACCCACGAAGAAGTGGGACGAGGGGTGGGGGGGGGGGTGAGGAGAGAGAGAGAGTGAGAGAGAGATATATATATATATATATATATATATATATATATATATATAGATAGATAGATAGATAGAGTCGGTCACCAGAACACAGAAAGCCAAGAAAAGCTAGTCCCCCCCCTGGAACACCAGACAGAGGACCAGGCCGAAACGAGAGAGAGAGAGAGAGAGCCGGAGGACGGTCCAAGCCGGCAACCAGAACACAGGGGGACACCAGACAGAGGTCCAGGCCGAAAAAAAAAAAAAGAGAGAGAGAGAGAGCCGGAGGACGGTCCAAGCCGGCAACCAGAACACAGAATGCCAAGAAAAGCTAGTCCCCCCCCCCCCGGAACACCAGACAGAGGACCAGGCCGAAACGTCGGACGGAAAGGCGGAAGCGCCACAACACAATGCCGAAGACAGCATGCCAGGCTGGTCTAGCGACGAAGCGAACCTGGAGAAGGGCAAGCGGGGCGCAGCGCCAACTGCGCCAAGAGAATAGTTAAAGAGACCGCATCGTCCCAGCCCATGACAGAGCTATACAATAGCTACAAGTACCCCACCTAGGGTATGTTACGTCCCAAGAAGACATGGGAACACCTCTGAGGAAATAATTTCCGCAGCAGACGGCAAAACAGAAAGACCTGCGGACAAAACCGCAGACGGCTTACCAATCAGCCAACAAAAGAAGATACAGAAGGCCCAATCTCAGGACCAACACAGCTTTACCAACAGCCAAAATCACAAGTCAAAACAGAGGGCCGGACCAGCAGCCAACAGCACCGAAGGGCCAAGCGAAGGACCCTGAAGGGGCACCAACCATACAGAACACACAACCGGGTTACCGAGCACTAAGCTCCAGAAAAACAACGGGAGAACACCTCCCAGAACACACCAGAGGACCGACATCCAGGTTCACTGAGGAGGAGGAGGACGAAGCCCCGCAAGGAACCGCTGAATGGCAGAATCCGCAGGGGCGTGAAACAAAAGAGTGCCATCAAAAGGTAGGTCAACCAGACGCTCCCTAACATTCTCAGGGAAAACACTATCCCTCAACCATGCATGGCGACGGAGGGCCACCGAACTAGCCATAGTGCGACCAAGAGCCTCAGAGACATCAAGAGCCGAGCGAAGAATAAACGCGGCCAGCTCCCGGCCATCCAACACATGGTGCCGCAGATCAACGCAGGCACCCTCCTGAGAGGCACAAGACAGAAGGGACTCCGCGGAATCCCACAAACTGGAAGTGGCTCTGGCTAGCACACAAAGCGTGTTGAGCGCCCGCAAGGCAGCACTGGAGGAAGCGAAGATGTTACGCCCCCAGGAATCTAACCACCGGGCCTCCCGTGATGGAGGAGACAAAATGGAAGGCAAGGAAGGAAAGGCCGTCTGCAGAAGAGGGCCCCGAGTAGAAGGATGGAAGGAAAGACAGACAGGATCATGCGGAGCAGGACGGTGGCGGTGCAGGAGTGACTGGGGCACCGGGTCCCCTGTGGCAGGACGCCCTCAGGCCCCCCAAGAGAGAATTGTGGAGCGAAGCTTCGAAGGGAAGAAGCAGCTCCCGTCCACCAGAGCCCTGGAGGAGAACCTCAAGCAAGTGGTCCGCGGGGAAATGTGCAGCCGAGTCGCCCATGCGCAAAATGCCAGCGGCCGTGGAAACAGCCCGTGCAAAAGCAGCACTCGCCTCCGTAGGGCAACGCAGTGGGGAGAGCAACTCCTCCGTGGGTGACGGCTGCACACTAAGCCGGCCGTCCCCCAGCCCAACCGGAGGAAGAAACGGCCAAGCCCGGAAAGGTGGAGGGGTGACAGAGGAGTGGGGAACCTGAGGCGCCTCAGGGGAAGACTGTGGGCGCGGGGATGGCGAAGAGCCCTCCTTGGAAGACACCTGGGAGAAAGCCACTATGCGGCGTTCCGTCTCCGGGGAAGAAGAGACAAACAGTTGCCTGACCTCTGGAGAAGAGGGGGCCTCCGAAGAGGAGTCGACGACCCGACATCGGCACGGCGCTGTGGAGTCCGCCACTGGCGCCGGCGCAACGTCAACCGGTGCCGAAGGGGACGCGGCGACGACCTCCACCACCACCTGCGCCGCGGGAGAACGGGGCGGGGACGGAGCCGGGGCGGCCAAAGAACGGCGCCGAAAAGGCGCCGATTCGACCTCCGACGAGGCAGCCGCCTGCGTGGAGAGACGAGGAGCGCCCGGGGACACGCCCCAGCCCTTACCCAGCCCCTGCGGCGCCGCTAGGGCCGACAGCTCGGCCTCGGACAAGGCCGCCGCCTGCCCAGAGGACCAAGTAGGACTCGGGGACAAGCCACGAGTCCCGGCAACCTCCTGCGACACCACAGGGACCCCCACGGGGGTTTGCGGCGAGGCAGAGGCGCCGTGGGCCGAAGGAGGGAACCCCGTAGGGCCGCACCCCGACGACGCCACACCTCCAAGACCTGAAGCCGAACCTGTCGGCGCCGGAGCCACCGGCGACTCCGCAGAAGGCCCCGCACGTGGCAGGGGATCCTCTGACGTCCCAGGAAGAGGAGGAGGAGGAGCCAAGGAGGCCTGCAGGGCCGCAGCATAGGCCTCCATTTGGACTCTGGACGCCCCGCGCCGGGAAACGGCGGGTAAGGCGGCGACGTGCGAGGCCGCACGACCCTCGGACAACCCGCACCCCCCACAGGGCGGGGACCGGGCCTCGGGGACAAGCTGTGACACTTACCAACGGGCGAGCGATGCCCCTGCGGCCTCGGGGAAGGAAGATGTCGGAGGCGGAAGCAGCGGTTCTTGGTACCTTCCGCGGGGGACGGACGCGATGATGACGCTGACCTGGACATGCGGGCCGAAAGGAGTTTCATCCGGCGCTCCCGCCGGGACTTCGGTTTCATCTGCTGACAAGCCTCGCAGTCTGTGGAGTCATGGTGCTCCCCCAAACACCACATACAAATAGGGTGAGGGTCCGTCGCAGACATCTGGCGCGCGCAAGACGAGCACGTCTTGAAGCCCGAAGGCATTCGCACACTGTTCTCAAGGAAACGCAAAGCGTTGAAGAAGAAGAAGGAGGCCTGAAAACAGGCCAGGGACACGATCCGGATCCGCGTGGCACGCGGAAAAGAAGGAAACTGACGTCAGCGCGCCGGGGTGGGGCTTATGTGACCTCGCTGACATCACGCCTGCGGAGGACGTCAGGGCGGAGTCGCGTGGTGCCGCCCCCCGGCGCGCAGAGATGCTGGGGCAAAGAAAGTTTTCCGGGTCCAGTCTCACGCCTGGGGATAATTCTATGTTAAGGAATCTGCGGCTAGTAGTCTCTATCAGATTCCTGAGACATAGGGATTCTGACAGGATTAAAGAAACAGAAACCAAACCATGTAAACATAACATACATACCACATACAGGGTTCTCAATTAACCACATCTCTGCGTCTGACCTACCCTTCTCCAGTAATGTCCAGTAGCCCGCCTCACTCCTTTCAAGAAGTTCAGATATCCTTGGGGCCTAGATCTTAGGAAAGGTACATGGAAAGCTCTCGAACTGATGATGTAATCCAGGTGACAGGGCGAGTCTCAGAGTCTCGCCTCCTGAGGCCTGGAGTTCGAACCCAGCCTCGTGTCAGTGGCTGCCTCATTTGACCCAGGTGTTTCTGGAGAGGTGGCTACTCTGGGTGGACCTGGTACTGGTGACGAGGTCCGGCCTACGTTCTTGAGTCCTTTGACGGTTATCACCTGTAACCGGTCAGCCTTCGTCTGTTCCCTCTATTTACCGCTGCTATTCGCTCACAGTCATCAGTTGTGGAGTTAGTCTCTCTCCCCTCAAGCCCGACTACTGAATAGGCATTCCTAATCTAGTGTCCGTCCACATATTTACTTAAAAATTATTAATTAATATTTTGGGAAGATAACCAAAACTTTCGAAATTATCAAATTAAGATGCAGATACCAACTTGATCATTTTAGCAAATGTAAATATGCTTTAAAGTTTCGGTTTACAAAAGCTTTGCTCTATTTCCAATATTTTTTATATTGTTTCACTGTAGCGTTTGCCCTCTAATATAGCTTCTATGCACTATAGAGCTCAGCTGAAGAGTGTAATGTCTTCTTACTAGGATCCTAACACACAGAGGGATTGGTCATCTCTACTTTCCACTGTTTGTGCGGTACATTATTAGAGCTCCCTTGAGGTTTGGCAACATTTTGGGGTCCCTATAAGGAGGTTTGGCAACATTTTGGGGTCCCTATACAGGCGAGTTAAAATGTGGGTTGTCTGATATTGTGTCACAGTTCATCTGTGTTTTTCACACACTGATCTTTTTGCTGCTCAGCAGTTCCTTTTAATAACTGGTGTGTTCTATTTTATGAGGAAGAGACTGTGGAGTGGGGGGAGGGGTTGATGGAGTCTGCCAGATGTTTACGCTGTCAGTCCAAGACAGGATATTTCCTGCATACAGTTTGGAGCCGCAACATTTCACCTCCTTTCTGGAAAGGGGTGTTTGGCTGCTTGGAAGATGTGTTGGGCCTGACCTTGCCAAGGGTCCCGCAGTGTGCCCTGCCACACTTCATGAAGGGGGTAGACCATGGGTACTCGCAAACATTTTCCCAGGGGCCACAAAATATGGTCTGAGGTGTGACCCAGGGCCGCACCGATGCCAGCAGGGTGGCGGAGGGGGGTCTGGGTGGATCAGGGATTGTGTAGGGAGGTCTAAAAAAAATGTTAAATAAACGGACAAGCATTTATTTGCAGGTTAACTAAAGTAAAGTGGTGCAGGACACCAGCGTAGTTGCTTCATAACTTCATTTAACCTGCAAATAAATGCTTGCCCATTTATTAAAAAAAGAAAAGCCGGAGTAATAGTGCTCAGCAAGTAAATAGGGGGGCCACATGTAAAGGTCAAGAGGGCCGCAAGCGGCCCCGGGCCGTAAGAGTATCACTGGGGTAGATACAAATGGGCCTTGGCTGAGCCTTGCCATTGTCAAGGGAGACATAGCGAAAGCATAGAAAGAAGCCCGGGCCTCCTCCCTAGAGGTCTGGAAGGGGGCTAGGATCGCAGTACGGGATAGGAGCGCCCGGTTTACATAGCTTGGGGATGCCCCAAAAAATATGACAGAATATGGGACAGGTGGGCAGCTTTATGTGGGTTTCACTTGGAGCCATGACCCCAAGCCCCCCTCCCCAAGGGGTGATCCCTGGAGGCCGAAATCAGAGTGTTTGGTACATGATCATGTCATGGATGGGAGGGGTGGGCGGGTGGCGCGGCGTCAGGGCTGGCTTTAGGGCAGTGGGGCCGGGGCGCTGATCTGTGTTGTTCTTTTGTTTTCTTGTACTGTTTACTATTATTGTGGAATGCACAGCAGGGTTGGGGGCCCCACTGGTCCAATTGTTAGCTGGTCTGTGTGGTAACGGAGCCTACCTGCTGTCTGCTTTTACTGTTTTGCATTTCTGTCAAAAATACAATAAAAATGTTTCAGATAAAAAGAAATAACTGGTAAGTTTAACAGCATTGGCAACCAAACCAAAAATATCAACCTGCTTTTATATTTTATTTTTACTGGTTACCAGTGCACAAGTCCCAAAAAAAGAAGTGGGGGGGACTGACCAAGTTAGGCAGTATGCAGGTGACATCATGGCACGTGACATCATGGCCGATGACAACACTGTGTGACACTGCATGTGGCATCACAGGAAGTGCCATCAGAGGAAGTGGTATCACAGACATGACTTTACAAGAAGTGACATCACTAGAAGTGACATCAGATCTTAAGACCTCACACATATGTTTAGCAGGTATATCATGAGTACATTTGAACATATTATGAGTATACACACAAACACTCCTTATTTAGGCAGAAGACTCAAGATTTTGTAAACAACACATAAAACAATGTTGCCTTTTGTCAGCGTACAGGTTCCTTTACCCAAGGATTGACAAACTAACTCTGCTGTCAGCCTACCCCACCAGGCGTAATATTCCATGTGCAGGACACTTCCATGTAGATGCGATTGCTTTAGCTGCCTGCGCTCTCAGGAGGTGAGACTGCTTTCTTATGCAAAGTATGCTTTCTCAGCCCTACCCACCACTCAATGTGCCAGTGGTGGGCACCTGCACTCATTTTAGGAGATTGGGGCTCATTTTGCAACAACAGCGATTGACCCAAGGCAAGGCAGAAAGGGAAAAAAGGAGAAAGAGGGATAGGAAAACAATGCTGAAGGCAGAAAATAGGATGAAAATAGAACCAGAAAGAATAAGCAAGTGTAGAGTGGTTAAAGAAAAAGGTTATGGCAACATTGGCATTCAGAAATAGGACCCTAAGAAAACATTTGGGGCTCTGCATTTATGTTTTTACAAATTACACACTGCCCCATCCACAAATGTCATCTCCACATTCAGCAGGAGACATCTCTCATGGTCTTATTGTTGGCGTAACTATATCTAAACCAACCTCACATTCGCTACCGTGACAGGTGACAGCTCACCCGGGAATCAGTACCACCAGAATGCAATACCAAGAACAGACCACAAATTTCACAGTAAGAGGTATCAGCTCCCCATCCAAATAAGTATAAGCCACCCGATATCCAAAGATGAGAAGAAAATGGTGACAAAGTTAACTGATAAGAAAAGGCACATGCAATTCCAGTCCCAACTAGCACTTTCAAGAAAATGTTGGCCTTCACAAGGATATATTGCTAGTTTGTATAGAAAAACTACCCAAGGGAGGAACAGTGAGAGACACCATAACTATGGGTAGTATTCACAATCTGCACTAGACTACGCTCGCTAATAAGAACATGGCATATTTTAGACATGTT
Source organism: Calotriton arnoldi (assembly GCA_963921515.1). Classification (NCBI taxonomy): domain Eukaryota; kingdom Metazoa; phylum Chordata; class Amphibia; order Caudata; family Salamandridae; genus Calotriton; species Calotriton arnoldi. The sequence goes on from CAWUFW010002027.1 coordinate 1,832,595, forward strand.
ACACTGTCAAAAATGGTGCACTGCAGACGACCTACTGGTTTACAATAACACTAACCTGTGGTCTCGCCGATTCACTGTAAACTTATCCTGCAGGAGCCAGCCCTAAGTATGCACACATGATCTTTCATTTCATATATGGCATAACTCTAAATTTCATAAGTTTCCCAGACCTAAAAGAGCATCATAACAGCAAAGCTACCCTTTATAAGGTAGTACATCGCAAAACTTTACAGCATCGTTGTAGCAGGTAGGTATGAGAAGGGCAGAAGACAAGACCATCCATACCCTGACAGGGTAACAAATTAGGAAAATTTAACACAGTCATTTCCAGCGCAATCAAATTTCCAGAGCTACAAAAAAACAACTTGTCTTCCTTTCAAGGAACACAGCTCTTCAACATTTAGTGATTGGAAATGTAGCTAAAGCACATCATTTTGAAAGTTTGAAAATCATTTTTTGTTGTGGTGTGACGGATTTAGATGGGTCTGGAGGAGCAAGCAGGGTTATGCAAGGCAGTCCTTATTTGAAGTGAAAAATGCTGTTGCTGCATTTGCCCGCCACCCACGCTCCCACCTCATGTGCCAAGAATTAAAGACAAAGCATTAACCTTTGAAGTAAAATAGGAAAAATAAAGAGATGTCCATCTAAGGGCTGAAATTAACAATGTGAAAGCAGAAAACCTGTGATTGATCCCAGATTCCCAGCTTGACCAAATTGGTGATCCTAGGCAAATCTCTCTCTTGTGTTTGATTTAATCGGCTGTTATGTTGCACCATGTGAAATAAGAATCTAGGCCACATATAGGATGCACTTGACTTTCATGTGGCTTCTGCTGACCAGCCACACTCCAACCTCATGCACCAAGAATTTAAGACAAAACATTAACCTTTGATGTGAAATAGGAGAAATAAAGATATGTCCATTTAGTAGCTGAATTGCACAAAGTGAAGGCACAAAACCTGTGTGCTGCCCATGACTTCCATAGGCCGCAGTGATGATTGAGGGCTGTCGCCCTTGAGCATTGCTCTATCGAGAAGAGGGTTGTCGGCTCGTGCAATGCTGTGACCTGGCGGTGCCGTTTCCCTGTGTGCGCTGTTACGAATCTCATATGCCAGGACGGGGCCGTGATAAAGTGAGAGGGCTATTGCCCTGAAGCAGCGTGCAGCTGTGAAGGAGAAGCAAGCCATTACCTGCAGAGGAAGAGCTACGATTCAAATACCCAACAATACAGGAGGACCCAAGACCTTCTGCCGGATTCAGGGAAGCTTACCGTGTAGGTGGCGGAGTGCCTCTACCGTAGCATCGAGACTTCTGCTCAACACCCGGCCGTAGATGTTTGCCAGGGCACTCCAAACCTCCACCCCAGTAAGAGCGGGTCATAGTGAATACTGGGTCACGAGGCCTTCGGGGCAACTTGCGCTGACTGATATGCTACAGGCTTTTCTAAGACTTCTTCTTGCTAAGTCTTGTACTCGCTAGTGGGGCATAGCTTGAAAGTCATTTCACATAAATGGGGAATAACCACTATCCTTTAAAAGGGAAGTGGTTGCTGCCTTAAGAAGACTGTGTGTATTATCTACTCACAAAATACATGGGTCGATGTATGGGAATGCCCATGTACCACCCATGTAATTCCTACCTGACACATGGAACACAAGGCAGTGCAAAGCGCTACCTTCCGTTTTTTTTGTTGTTTTTTTTTAAACAAAGCTAGGCAAAAACTATCCTATGAGGCTATTTCTTCTTTGCATGTGTGCTGCAGCATACATGCAAAGAAGAAATAATTCTCCTTTTTACGCCAGCCTCAGGTAGACTCACCAGTTTGGTGCAAACCTATGTTTACAAGTCTTTGTAAATATGGGTTTGCATCAAAATACATGGGTGAATGCACAGGAACGTTCACTCACCACTCTTGTAATGCCTACATGACACAAGGTAACACAAGGCAGGGCAAAGTGCTGCCTTTGTATTCGTTTTTTTTTTTTTTTTTTTTTTAACAAAGCCACACAAACAGGATTTGTGCAGCACCGTAGATGCCAAAATAGATTTTGAGTCAAAGTTGTGCCATTTTTTTTTAACTCTGCCACAAAGAATTTGGCAACAAGGAGACACGTGGCAGTAAATCTTTTCTGCTTAATTGGTTGCAAAGTCAGAATTTTAAAATATCTTATGGGGTTAAGGCACCTGCTGGAGAGATCTTTGCGATTCCAGTGACTATGAGGGAATAGTATTAATGTTAAAATGACTCTGGTGGTTAACACATTTGATGGAAAGATCTGTGTTTTGTCTAGTCCCAGTTTTGACTCAAATTAGCATACAGGGTTAATGTGCCTCCTGCAAAGCACATCATGTAACATGCAGATGGCAGGTTTTATTTTATTAAGGTAGGTAAGTACGTTATTACTTTGAACACAGAGATCCTTTTGTTACTTGCAGTTGCATTGTAATACTTCTAATATAGCAGAGTGAGCTACGAAGGGATGATAAAGGACTCCTACACCCAGTAACTCTCACTGTCTTATGTAACACATCATGTACAATGATTTACAAACTTGTGTGATTTATTCTCAACCTAATATGTACGTTTGCTGTAAAGCACTCTGATACCCTACATTGGTATAAATAGCACTGTAAAAGAAATAAAAAAATGACTGGTATTTAAATTGTTATTTTGCACTGGGACAGAGTAACACATCTGATATTCTTACAGTGCATGAATATCTGTTATATATGGGGGTCCGAACAAAGTGAAAATCCTGCCCTTCCTAAATACTTGTAAAGTGCTAACAAGCTGCATGCTTTTGTTTCCCTTCCACTGCATTTACATCTAGGTGTGAGGCTACAGGCAGCTCCCAGCCTGAATACTCGGACAAAAGGAGGCCAAATGGCCCCTTAAGTTCGGCCTTTGTTATGGCCCCGCTGGAGTCTCAAATGACAAAGCCCCCTCCCCGTCTGATGGTGCTGCTCGGAAGGAAAGCAGATACCGAGGAGCCGCTGCTGAATGTGTCCCGGTGTTTAAAAATTACACCGGGACCAGTTCAGCATATTTTACAGTGGGGCCTAACTTCTTGGCAGGAGGGTTGGCGTCCATCCTGTGAAAATAGTGGGTAGACCCCGTCCACCCGCGTGTACAGTCTATCCCTACTCCTAATCCTAATGCTACCTTAGGGACTCCCTTTCCTTTACTTTCCTCCTCTAACTCTCTTCCTATTGCTCAGGACGCTACCTTTGGGCCACCCTCTCCTCTGAACTCCGCTAAACCTACTGCTTCCTCTTGCTCCCCAACCAGGGCTCAGGATACTACCTGTGGACCGCCCCTTGGACTTACTCAAGTGTGTACCCCTCAACCCACGCTTATGATCCCTGACGCCATCCTTACCATTCACACTACTCCTTTGGAGCCCACAACTGAGCTTAAGCAGGGGTCCATCTCCCCCTGTAAGAGCTATATGGAGAAGGGGCATCTCCCTGCACCTTATACTGGACGGTCACCTGATGGTGTGAGTCTGCGGCGGATTGAGGAACAATTGGCCGAACTGAAGCGGGACCTCCTTTCTGTAAATGACAACCTCCAGATCCTCCTACAATGCTCAATAAAGAATGAAAAGTTCCTCACACCTTATCCGCCCGCGGGATCGGATCTGCCCTCGCACCCTGCAACTAATTTAAATGATGGAATGGAAAGGTCCTCTGTTACCTGCCCGAACTACCCTCAAGGGCCCGCTCCCCCTCCTCCCTACCTCCACTCCAGACCCTGTAGTTTACAGACGCAGTGGTCTGAGGTTGATACGCTCGCACTCTCACTATCTTATGAGGACTACGCAATCTCGCCTAGCTCCATACCCACTATCTCCTCTGATCCTGATAGAGAACCAAGTGTTAACTTGAGATCCTTGAATAAGGATAACTTACTTCAGGTAGTCACTTCGCACCTAGTGGAAGCAACTACAGATTCCCATATCAAATCGATGCTTCTCAACTGCAGATCAGCAGTGAAGCACGCAGCAGATATCTCCGAACTCGTCTTATCACAAGAATTAGACCTCCTGATTCTTACGGAAACATGGCTCAATGACTCTTCCTCCCCAATACTTGACATTTTAATTCCTCCGGGCTATGACATTGTCAGATGTGATAGGGCTATTAAAGCTGGGGGGGGGATTGCCTGCATCCATCGGTCCAACCTCGTTTTGAAGCAGACTCATAAGGACTCGATGTCCTCCTGTGAGCTACTTGTCGCTGAAATTTTGAACAACGGCAAGACTGTCTGTGTGCTTCACTCGATCTACCATCCTCCTGGGGACAACAACTTACTCTTCGTAGAACAATTAATGGAATCCATCTCTGCCAGCTCAGCCTTCCATACTAATCACATCTTCCTCGGTGACTTCAACCTTCACTGGAATGACTCTAATGATCCAGTAGTCTGTTCTCTTAAGTCTTTCCTCTCAGACCTCAACTATATACAGGCCTGCAACGGGCCTACCCACTGCATGGGCGCTACCCTTGACCTCATCATAGCTAGAGAGCACATTATTCAGCTAGACGACATAGTACCATGTGATTGGTCGGATCATCTCCAAATCTACTTTCGCATTCAGGAAAAGGTATTGCTTAGACAAGGGCAACCACTCAAAAACAAGCAATTGTCTCGTAACCTGAGAGATATCAACATCTCTAACCTTTCCATCTTAAGCAAGAATCTACTTGAACCCCCAACTACCATGAATAATTTGGAAGAGTTGACGGATCATTACTTCAACGCTATGTCTAATATTCTCGACTCTGCAGCCCCGAAGCTACTTAAAAGGATTCCCTGCAAACAATCCAAACCTTGGTTCAATGATACCCTTAATGACGAACGTCGCAAGCTGAGACTCTCTGAGAGACGTTGGAGAAATGACCCCTTCACTTCTAGCCTTGAACAGTTAAGAAAGATGAGAAGCTCTTACAACAAACTCATTCGCATCTCTAAATCAGATCATTTCAGAGATCAGCTTGACAGCGCTAAAAACCGTCCCAGGAAACTGTTTGATATCATCAAACAACAGGCTAATCCTATTCCAGCAATCAAAATCGCTGGACCCAGTGAGGAGGACTTCTCAGAGCACTTCGCTGAAAAATCTAGAAGTATTGAGCGGGAACGGCAACGGGCCGCTGAGAATTTGTTGTCTATGAGTTCCGAGGGTTTGCCTGGTTACACGGCAGTACACTCCCAAAATCAATGCCTGTACACACCCAAAAACAATGCCTGCTGGAATACCTTCCGACCTCCAGACTTGGAGGAGCTGTCACTTTCCCTGGCTTCTCTGAAACCTTCCAACCATTTCAAGGACCCACTCCCCGCCAAGCTGCTCAAAGACCTCAACTTGGCAGTTCTGCCTCTCTGGTCCAGGATCATCCAACAATCTCTCTTACAAGGGAGGATTCCCGACTGCCTTAAAATGGGGCAAGTCACACCCATCCCCAAGAAGCCCAATGCAGACCTTACAGATCCCAGTAACTTCCGACCGATCACCAACATCATGTCCCTAGCGAAATTGCTCGAGAAATGTGTTCACACACAGCTTTGCGGCCACATTGAGAAATTTCAGCTCCTAGACCAACATCAATCAGGCTTTAGATCAGGTCATAGCACAGAAACAGCGCTAACTCACATTGTTGATGACGCATTGAGAGCTCTGGACCAAGATACACCTTGTCTTCTAATCCTTCTGGACTTGTCCTCTGCTTTTGACACTATCAAACATGATAACCTGATTAACCTTCTTCAATACAGGATGGGGCTATCGGGCCCTGTCCTAAATTGGTTCTCCTCTTTCCTGCATAATCGAACACAAAGAATCAAAGTCAACCAATCTTTGGCGGCCAGCACTTCAGTCTCTATTGGGGTGCCTCAAGGTTCTGCACTTTCACCCACGCTCTTCAACCTATGCATGGAACCTCTAACTGCCATTCTAAATGACTCAAACATTCAGTACCACATGTACGCGGATGACACTCAACTGTATTTGAAGATCTCCTCTCCAGATGACATTAAAACTCTTAACGGAGCGCTTCAAAAAACTCAACAATGGCTAACTCATAACCACCTATTACTTAACTCTCTCAAAACTGAATTTCTCCTGATTTCCCCACGCAACCACGAGGCTCCCACGCAAAACTGGATCAAAAAAATCTCAGCACTCAACTGCACCCCGCATTTGGTGGACTCCGCCTGCTCTTTAGGGGTCACCCTAGACAAATTTCTAAACATGCAAGGTCACATCAGTGCAACCATTAAGAGTGCCAACCATCAGCTCAACACTCTTAGGAAAATCAAACCGTTCCTACCTCCAGAAGACATGCAATCAGCAGTCCAATCCTTAGTTATATCACGAGTTGAATATGGCTTGGTGACCCTAGCTGGTCTTCCTAAATCTAGGTTAGCACCGCTAAGAGCTACTCTGAACGCCTCTGCCAGACTAATCACAGGTTCAAGAAAGCATGATCATATCACACCTGACCTAATCCAGCTTAACTGGCTCCCCATTGAAGCTAGGATCCGCTTCAAAATAGCCTGCCTGACACATAAAGCTATACACTTCAATAGCCCCGTTTACCTGGCAAAAAAACTTGAGCTCTCCGGATCCAGAAGAAACCTAAGAAGCTCCAATACCCTTCTACTGAAACCACTGAAATTCAATAAAAAAGAACTTACAATCGTACCTTCTCAGGACTGGCTCCAAGAATTTGGAATGCCCTTCCAACAGAGATCAGAACCAATCCTTCGACTGCCTCATTCAAAAAACAGGTCAAATGGCTACTATTGGAAGAACTTCATCAACAATAGCCTCCATGTCATTTGCTAGTCAATTACCTGCATTCTTGACAAGCATTTTTACTTTGTTGTGTTGAAATTTATGCTTGACAATGTACTTTCACTTTATGTTTGTAACTCGTGCTTGACAATCATTCTCACTTGGGGTTTAAAACGTATCTCATCTGTCTTTATAGTAAGGCGATGATGAAACTGTTCGGCCTCATCTGGGTGGGCTGTTTACTGTTTGTTCATTTTCTACCTACTCTTCCCCTAGCGGCCTCATGTACTTTATGCCTCAGATTCCTCTCATGTTGCCTTATGGGGTGTCCTTGGGTGTGTTATTGTTTGCTTAACAATTTACTTTCACTTTATGTTTGAAATTTATGCTTGACAATCATTTCTACTGGGGGTTTAAACTTACTTCGTTTGTCTTTGAAGTCAGTCTATGATGACAATGCTTGGCCTCATATTTCCTTTTTTGTAAGTGTATTTATATTGTCTCTGTACGTATACGTCAGCTTTCCTCTTTGTACAGCGCTCTGATACCCGGTTGGGTCTTGTTCACGCTTTATAAAACTTTTCAAATAAATAAATACCCCCGACTTGTGCCCTGCTGGTAATTTCCAAAGTTCTCTGTGCAAACAAAGACAGGAGCACAGAAAGTTGGCGTAGTGACGTGGAGAAAGCGCGGTATTCGCTTCAGCGATCCAAAAAGAGTAAGTACCAACTAAGCCCTGCCGGGATACAAAGTTGTGAGCTATAGAGCGCACATAGATTCTTCAACCCGCTGAGCTATCTTCGTGGCAGCCAGCCTCCTCGGCTCTCCCACTAGTTACGGTGACCAGATATTAAGAACCAAAAACAGGAACATTTTGCAAAAATAGAAGAAGGACTACAATTTTACATCAACGGAGGGGCGCAGAATGACAACTCTCATTAACATAGGAACACAGAAGAGACACAAAGAAAATAAATAAAACGTAATTTCTAAAGCCAGCATCAAACCTGTGAATCAAATAGCTTACTCACAACAGCTGCTAACTAGCACATATTTAGAACACCTAAAAGGTGCCTCTCACTGATTTCTGTTGACCCCCTCTAAAAACCAGGACATGAGACAAAATTGCCGAAATCTGTCGGGACAGCTGGTGAAAACCGGGACTGTCTAGGCAAATCCGGGACGCCTGGTCACCCTACCACGAGTGCTAAACTCATCCACTTCATGGTATATGGAGTTCCACAGCGATAGTCCGGCTGAGGATTGCCAGGGGGACTGCCGGCAGCGGTGGAAAATTTTAGCACAAATGTGCAGTGGCGTAGCTAGGGGGGGGCAGTGGGGGCCGATCGCCCCAGGCAGCACGAGTTTTGGGGGCGGCGCCCCATTCCCCCGCTCTACCTGCGGCCGTAAGAATTGGCAGCACCCCCTCAACCCACCCCCCCCCGCGCTTACCTGCGGCCGTCGCGTCTGCATCAATCTCCAGCACCCCGCGCGCTCTTCGATCAGACCGCAGTGGGCGGCAAACACAGGGGCCGCCACAGGCCGCCTAAGGCCTAGCTATGCCACTGGGAAGGTGGGTGGGAGTGGCGCTGGTGCGGAGGGGTTTTCTGAAATGTTGCCGGTCTCCAGCTAAACAGGAAAGTTTATGTAGTATGTGGCCGGATGAATTCCAATAGAGGTTGAAGAGAAACAAAAAACAAATTGAACTGAGATTATTACGGAGTAACTTTAGTTGATATTAAGCAAGGCAGGGTTTCTTCGTTCCAGTAAAAACCAGGGCACACGTCCGAAAAAAAGAAGCAGGGGGGGGACTAACCAAGTAACCAAGGGGAGAGGATGTAGCCTTACGGCTAGAGCGGTCGACCTCGAAGCTGGGGAACCGGGTTCGAGTCTCGGCAACGACGCTCAACATCCTGTGATTCTGGGCAAATCACTTAATCTCCCCGTGCCTACCAAAAATGAATGTGTCCACATGTAACGCAACTGGTGCTCACGTAAAGCGCTCTGATACCCGATGTCTCGGGTCTAGTTTGTGCTATATAAAACAAAAAAAATAAAATAAGTTAGGCAGTATGCAAGTGACATTGTGGCGCGTGACATCACAGTGCGTGCCCTCACGGCGCGTGAAGGCGCACGTGGCATCACAGGAAGTGGCATTACAACCCATGCCCTCACAAGAAGTGACATCACAGATGACAACAAATTAGATTTTGCCTCGGGTTGTGCCAAAAAGTGACATAACCCCCACACATAATCTGGGCCTCAACTTATACATGTATTTTTTTTAAAAGACTGCCACAAAGAAATTGGCAACAAGAAGAAATGTGGCAGTAAATCTGTTTGGCTTAATTGGTTGCAAAGTCTACATTTTAAAATATCTTATGGGGCTAAGGCACTTGCTGCAGAGATCTTTGTGTGGCCAGTCTATCTCAGGGAATATTAATAATGGTAAGATAACTATGTGCTGGAGAGGTCTGTGTTTTGTCTAGTCCCAGTTTTTTAATCAGAGTAGCATAAATGGTTAATATGTCTCCTGCAAAGCACATTATGTAACATGCAGATAACAGATTTTTATTTCATGTAAATGTGTAAGTGGGTTACTGCTTTTAGTACAGCGATCCTTTCAGGGGCGGTGCGTCCGTTGGGGCGTTGCCCCACTAACCACATGGCCACGGAGGAAGATTAACTTCACCGCCAGGCGCGTCCTGACTCGAAATCCGAGTCAGTCAGGAGGATGCGTCGCTGAAGGGGGTGGGGCAGCGCTGGAGTGACGTTGACTTCACTGAGTGACAGCAGCAGCAGGGCAGGCCCAGTGCGAATGTTCAGGTTTGGGCTGATCATTTTTCTGACCAGCCCGAACATGCGCACTAGTATAGCCTGCAGTGCCCTGCATTAGGAGAGCGAGCGAGGGCTGCTACTGGCCAGTGGCCGCAGCCCCCGGTCTCCTATGGGCGGAGACAGTCCGTGCTCTAGCCAATCCTGGCGCTGCTGGAGCAGCGTCTGGATTGGTTGAGAGGGGTTGCACGGTGCACCAGCGACTCACGAAGGTGGCGGCAGACCCCGGCACAGGAACACACAGCAGATGCGGCGCGGACCCGGCGGCGGTCAGGTAAGTTTTCACTTTTTTTTTTTTTTAAACTTTATTTTTAACCCCCTCGCGCGACCCCCCCCCTGGCGCGTATTGCGAGCCGCAACTGTCCTACACGAATACCACTGGGGCTCGGCTCATTATGTGCATCAAGGACTGAAGAGTGAGACGGGCAGGCTGCCTTTCCTCATGAGCTGGGGATCGCGAGCAGTGGGATGTGGGACTCTGGGGCCCGAGGGTCGGGGATGTGAGGGCAGAAGGGTGCACACTGCCGTGCAGCCCTCCAGATCAGGTATGTGCTCGGCTCCTACGTGGGGTTCTCTGCGGGTGGCCACATTACACCGTCTGCCCAGTAAACAGTTACCATAGCGGTAAAGAAGAGCGCTAATGTATAAGCTTAAATGTCACCCTGCGGTGTCTTGTGTTCTTTTCTTCATTTGAACCTAGACAAGTTCAGCTGAAATACCTGTTGACTGTGGTACCTTGGGAGTGGTACACGAGACAATTTACTTTACATCTTTACCCAACTCGCCGCCGTTTTCTGGAATGTGCTTTCATTCTTGCCTGGCTGCATATGTTTCTGCACTGTAACACATGTCAAGTGACACAGGACTGTCCCATTGATGCAAATGTCCCGCTTTCAATAAGACGCATGATATGTTATTTTTTACAATTTACAGACACTGACAATGTTGTTTCACAATGGAACTAAGGCAAAGTGGGCCAAAATGATTGCACAGGAGCACACGATGTGGTCTGGATAGTAAAGTAGTAAAATGTGTCATATGTACGTGTGGGCTGGAGTTATCATCAGCCTGGTGCTTCTATTGGTGTGCTGGGGAACAGTCGGCATTTTATTTAGTTATTGAGTTTTATATAGCGCGAACATGACCCTTTTGGGTATCAGTACATTTCAAAATATGTTTATTGTGTGAGACTGTGACCCATAATCTCACGTTTAAAATGTATCTTTAATGTATGGGAATTAGAATTTAGTGGCTCTAATCTCATTGCTCACAATGCACCTTCTGTGCCCAGCCATGGTTGTGAAACTGATTTGTCGTTTAGTCCCATACATTTTCACTCTACTTTATGACACGTCACACGAGGGTGTGGTTGCCCATAGTGATTCTCGTTGGTTGCTTCTTCTGGGATTGTGCATGATATCATTTGGAGTGGCTTGAAACACCTGTTACATTTACTGGATTGATGTGTAAAATAAGAAGCATAAGTCTATTTTTGCCATCAGAGAGTGATGGACTCATCTACTCACTGCTTTGTAATCTGTGCTGTCCCTGTGCATTAGTTTGTCCTCTTTTCAATTGCTATATGTTTGTGTAGTGTATTCCATCTCTTGGGGTGTTACAGGGTAGGTTTGTGCTGTTTATATTTTAATTCTGGATGTGAGGAAACTCGATTATTACTTTCCGGAATGGTGTAAACAATCATTGAGAATACTGCTTATGAGAAGAATTTATTATTGCATTCTCGCACAGCTTGAAATGTGGAATGTTTGGAAATATTTGCGGTTTTGTGGCCACGTCATATAATGTCATTTTGGATCAAATGAAGCAGGGATGTCCCGAGTTGCTTCACAAGAGCTTGAATTTAGCCATAATTTCAGGATAACCAAAGAATATGTAAATGATACAATTTAGATCAACTTTATGCATGATTGTCATATGTGTATATAATAAAATCTGATATGAATCCATTCCAACCTTCATGGACCAACATTGGACATCACTGCCAGAAAGGGCCTCTGTGGTGGAGCTAGTCTGGTAACATTGGCCCCTTTTAATATACATTGGCTATGAGCATGTGCGTTGTCGGACTCTCTCTCGCAGTGGTGATGCCTGGGGATGCCATTGGGCCACGTACAGGCCTTCAGACTCTATGTTAACTAGATTTTCATTTCTGTGAGGAGGTTGTTTTCGATGCTATGAATGAATTCACATATGTCCAAAAAGCAACCAGCAGCTACTTGTAAAGTGTTCATTAGCTTTCACACTCATTTGTTTTTTGGTATATATTTCTCTGATGAAACAGTGTGCATCTTTGAGTGCAGCGAAGGGTGAGTGATGTCTGTGTGAGTGCAGGTTGAGCAGTGTGCCTGTGTGAGTCCAGGGTGAGTTATGTGGATGGGTGAATGCAGGCTTAGTGATGTGTCAGGGAAGGGTGAGTAATGGGTCTATGAGTGCAGGGTGAGTAGTGTGCCTATGTGAATGCAGGGAGAGTGATGTATCTGTGCAAGTGCAAAGAGACTTGTCTGGCTACTCCCAGAGATGTGTTCGCCAAGCCACCTCTTTCTCAAATTTGCTTGAAAATGCACCATTTGCCCACTCTTTTTTCAAAATTTTCTCGGGGGGAGAACCCCCCCGAACCCCCTGTAGGTGGTTCAGGCTCGCTCGCCACAGTGCAGTATTTACACCCCACCACCTTCAAATGTCACCAGCCGCCCCTGGATCCTTTTGCTACTTGCTTTTCATAAAGGACATGTGGCTCCTACACCTTGTAACCCACTCCGTCTTATGTAACACATCTTGTACATTGATTTAAACACATAGGATTTATTGTCAATGTATAATGTGGACGTATGATGTAAAGCACTTGGATACCCTGCATTCACGATGAGTAGCGCTACAGCACTATAAAAGAAATAAAACAAAATAGTATTTAAATTATTTGTGTAAATACTGGTACAGACCAACACATCGGACATTCTTACAGTGCAAGCATGCCTAATATACGGGGACTGAATAAAGTCAAAAGCATGCCTCTCAGGTACCTGTAAAGTGATAAGCGGTATGCCTTTGTTTCCCCTCCATTGCATCTAGGTGTGAGGCTACAGATAGCTCCCAGCCAGGATACTCCAACAAAAAGAGGCCTGATGGCCCCTTAGCTTCTGGCTTTTCTTATGGGCCCAGCTGGATTCAGATTAGCCCCTTCCCCGCCTGCACGTTGCTGCTTGGAACGAAAACAGACAACATGCAGGCGCTGCTGAAAGTGTCAGAAAATTACACCAGGACACGTTTAGCATATTTCTGTGGGGCCCAATCTCTTGACAGGCTAGACAGCGTCCACCCTGTGAACAAAAGTGGGCAGACGCCGTCTACCTGAGTGTACCCTCGACTCGTGCCCTGGTAATAACATGTTTCACTGTTAACCATATCCAGCATCTCCGGCCAACGCCTCCGCTCCGTCCGTAAATCCCACAACACCTGGAGCTGCAGGGCCTCCACCGTCATGAACTCCACCACCGTGTCCAGGGGTGGCAGCTACAGACTGGGCTACGGCGAGTCTAGCATCAGCTTAAAACTGTCTGACTCCGGGCCGGTCTAAAACGATGAGGAGACCATGCAGGACCTCAACGGCTTGGCCACCTGTCCGGACAAGGTGCTCAGTCTGGTGGAGGCCAACCAAGGCCTGGAGGTAAAGATCAGGGAACACATGGAGAAGAAGGGGCCGAGCACCAAGGCCTGGAGACCCTACTGCCGGACCCTGGAATATCTGAGGCAGCAGGTAAGAGACCAGACTGCACAAAATGCAACCCTAGCTGTGCAAGAAGGGTGTGCACATCCAGGACAGGGGACCTGAGGAGGCAGGAATGAGAGACAAGCCTGACCGATGTGCAACCTGAGCTGCGCAAGAAAGATGCATACATCCAGGACAGGTGACACCCAGTGCCAACCAGAGCCTCGCCCCCCGTGCCAACCAGAGCCTCGCCCCCCACACCAACCATACTTGTGCAAGAAGGGTGCTTGCACCCAGAACAGGGGTCCTGCTGCCATACCCTGGGTTATTTGAGGAGACAGGTAACAGAGACCAGCCTAAATCCATTCCCAACCCTGGCTGCACAAGAAAGGTGCGGGCATGCAGGACCGAGGCTCCTACTGCCAAGCCCTGGAGGATCTGGGGAAGGAGGTAAGCAAGACCAGTCTTACATCTACCCCCACATGAACCCTAACCAAATTTCATTGCCAGTGAGTGTTTTCGTAATACAAAGAGGCAAACTCAAATTCCTTGGGTTCCCCATTTTTGTTTTGCTTTCAAGTTGTGATGTTTTCAGTAACTAAGTGAACGTTGGCGACTCCAACGTGGTAGCAGGGGGCGGACTGGCCGTAGAGGGCACCGGGCATTTCCCCGGTGGGCTGCCAGGGTGGGGGCCGGTTTTGGGCCCCTGGGGGGCCGTTTTTTTGTTACAGGGCCGTTTTTGCAGTATAGCTGCAATATCGGCCCCTGTAACAAAATCGGCCGAAACTGGCCCTGGCAAAGTGCTCCGCTGCACCCCCAACCCCCGGGGGGGCCGGCCGAGCACTTTGCCAGGGCCGGTTTTGGTTCCCAGTCCGGCCCTGGGTACGAGAAGCCCAAACAGGTAGTGTGGGGGCATTACCTTCATTCTATGGCTTGTGGGCGGAGGCCACAGTGAAGTGAGAACAATGCAGACAGGGGTCCTGTCAGAAATGCAATGAAGGCCTGTTAGGAAGCGGCTGCTGATGACTTGCGTTTCCTGAGCACTGCAGGTTTGGTGAATGGGACGTGTGAGGGTGAGACTGCAATTTCTGTTGCTCAGGTGGGGGAGTCTCTGGGCCGGTCCTTTCCTTTGTGTGTCTCAATGCTGCTACAGGAATGGTAATTGACAGCCATAGGCAACACTTTGTGCTTCATTGTGCTTATGTAGTGGGTGCTCCAGAGGGAACCTAAGTTGCGTGGAGGCACTTGATTCTGAGTCGCATAACGGAGAGACGTCTGACACTCGTTGCCTAGTCGCGTTCGATTGCTTCTCCGAGATACTTTCACTCGTTTGATCCTATTGGCTGTCAGCAGGACGCTATCCTCGACGGAGGCCGACGCCTCTACATCCTCCGGAGTTCAGCGGGTTGCTTGGGCTCCCCTGCCGGGATCATCTCAATCTCCTATTGTTTTTCTCTAGGAACCGCATCCACCCCCCGCGGTGAAACTGCTCGCGGCAAGTGGCAGGAGCCGTTTGCTTTTCGTTACCGCGTGAGAGCGCAAGGACCTCGTGGCATTCAGACGCCGGAGTCAGGTGTTTCTCCGCCCATAACAGTATTCTCAAACAGAAGGGCAGCTGAATTACTTGCGAGTGCTGGGCTTCGTATTGACATTTGCAACATCCCGAAAAATCCTATGGATGGGTCCACGACGAGTACAGCATAACAAGTAACATTCTGGCTCTATTGAAAAGCTTGCCTTACTTAGAGCACCTTGATATTCCGAGTACATTATTCTTTGTTAGAATTCTTGTGGATTAACGCTACATTGTTTCCTGTGATAATAAGTATGGAGTAATACTGTTTAATTCAGGATTTCGAGGCTAAGGGCATGACTAATTGCAAGAAGTATTGTATGAGCGAATGATCTCAGATTTCTAGTTGAGCATTCATTCAGCCAATCCAGTCCAGGTCTTGTGAGAGACCTAGAGAGAGAGCGTGAAAAACAGAAACAGCAACAGCGGCAAGCGGAGCAGTGTGGAGCCGCGGGGGAGTCTGGAACCGCGGACCACGAATTGAGAACTGCGAGCCGCTCTAGAGCAGAGCGGAGCGGAGCCGCAGGGAGCCAGGAACCGCGGATCAAGAACCGCGAGCTGCACCAGGAACCGCCGAACCGCTGCAGGGAGCCGCGGGGGACTGCCAGGAGCCGAGTGGTGCCACGGGGAGCTGCGGGAGAACTTAGCCCTGAAGGAATTTTAATGACTGACCACTGGATCTCGTGTTGAGACTAGTCGAGTCAGGTGACAGTAAGCAGGTGGGCGGCAAGGATTTCACCCCTGCGGTCGCAGCGGAACGGACCTGAAGTATCGCAGAGCCCTGGGAACGCTGGGCTGGGCTGAGGAGGACTCCGCAACGGCTGGCAGGCAGAGGGTAAGCGGGAGCAAGAGAATGGTTGGTTTCTAGTGCGCCAGCTTTTCTGTCTCGTTACTCTGCCCCTCTGCACTCTGCCTTTGCACTCTGCCCTGCAGCTGCAGTGAGCTGGTGGCCGTGAATCTCTCCCGAGAACTGCAGGCTTGGATTAAGCTCCATTGCAGGGGAGCAGGATATAACTGACTAATTGGACATTTTATACTTCGTCACCTTTGTCACATTAATACGTGTGCCCAGCACTGTTTGGCTATCTTGATAGCAATTGCGGCAGCTACGGCAATCACAGCAACTACAGTGCAGTACCGTACTCAGTGAACGGCTGAAGTAGGTCAGCAACAGGCCCTCCCCCTTACTTTTATTTTAAATGTTTGGGGGCCTAGGTCTGGGTCTGGGTCATATCTGTGTCATCCACAAAGAAGTACAAAGAAAGGATTGCTCTGGTCCAAGTTGCTGTGGAGAGAGTATTTGGTTTTGGACCAAAACTACGACAAATAAAGAGTCTGTAATTAAATCTGTGATAAATACACAAAACTGGTCCACAACAACCTATAAGGGTATATAAGGGTATATAACTGACAAGAAAGTTTGTATATTTGAAATTGAAATTTGAAAACTTGCTCCCTAGGCAGTGCACATTTTTCAGGTTTTAAATAATGACGACAAAAAAACTAAGGTCAGGGCGTTTACTTGTGGGTAGATCTTGTGCAAAGACTAAATCAAATCCCCTACGTAACAAGGACATCGCAGGCATGCAGTCAAAAGGAAAAAGTCAACTATTCAGTCTATGGGAGAGGGGAAAGGAAAAAAATCTTCAAGTTGACTCAAGTACCTCAAACATCTATAATGGGGGAGATAATATGACTGGAAGTAATGACGTGATGGTTAATAATATCAATACTGCCACAGTTACTGAAATAGCTGTTATGGTTGACATGGTTCAGGTCATAGAATCGCATACTACAAATACAGGTGGTGCGTGTGGAGGAGGAGAACCCATAGAAACCCAGAGGCATCCAGTACGGTGCCCTGGGGGCCCGACCGGTTCTCCAGTCCTCCGGGTACTTCCTGGATCTTCCTCACCATCACCTAAAACGGCAAATGTAATCCCATACAGAACATCACATACATTTCACGGAGCCAAAGAAGAGTCCCTTGGTCCCTATTTAGTAGAGGATGCTCAAAATAAAGATTTTACTCTCCCCGATCTAGATTTAGAGCTTTGCAGAAGGTATATTTCTCTTGATACTAGTAAGGTTATGGAACCAGCAAATACTCCAGCAATAGCAGTCCCTATAGGACTAAAACTATTTAGTAGCACCCCATCCAACAAATCAAATAAATCGAATTACTCCCTTTTGCAATCACATCCCTCTTTGAGCCCTGACTTAAATATCTGTGATACCCAACCGAGCCAATGTGTAAGGAGGGATATACTCGTTTCAGAATCATTAGTATCCTTAGAACTTTTATTATCCTCTATCCTAAAGCTGCTTGAAAAATTTGTAGGAGGTTCAGACTGTGTGTTGGAAACCGTAACTCAAATACTGAAAGTATTGTTAAAAAATAATCTGGAGAAGGAGGTTAGTTCAAGTGTATATATTGAACAAAATGAAGCGAAAAAAAAGGGAGATAAGGCTTCAGAGAATATACACGAGAATGCTAGTAGTCAATCTACAGGTACAGGTCCTGTTGGCAATACCCTTTTTGATAAGATAGAGAATAAAGATGCGTTGCAAGAGAAGAGCCCTGAACTTTCATCTGAATGTATACTGGCTATCTCTGACTCAGCTCAAAAAGTAAAAGGCTTGGTGGTTGTAGCCAGAAGGATAGATCAGGAAGTATTCCCCATCTTTAAAACCCAGCTAAGTGATGATAAAGATAATATCTTAGGTGCTTCACACATGGAAAAAAATAAGAGAAAGGGGAAAAAGGTAACGAATAGAGGGAAAAAGATGAAATCAACACGAAGATTCTCAAAAAAGAAGCAAAATACATCACAAGATATAAAGTTGGTAGATGATATCGTTTCTGTGAACCCTGTGAACACAAATTTAACTGAATCAATGATAGTTTGTGAGGCTTCCCCTGCGAATATTGCACACTCTATAAGAGATTGTGCAAATACCGAAATAGGGGGGCCTCCTTTATCTACAATACCGGAGCAGCTGAGGCAAACAATCCCTTTTTCATCTGTACTTAACCCTCGGGCTACCCCATTTTTTGACACTGAAAAAAGGAGAGGTAAACCAGAGATAGCAGGAGTTGATCCCCTTTGGGATAGTATGGACACACACCAGTTAGTTTTTATTCCTCCGTTTGATACAGATTTAATTTTAAATAGGACTTTACTTCTTAAATGTCTCTTGGAGATTGACAGTTTGAAACTTATTCAAAGTAGTGATAAATGTTTAGTTTCCATCTTAAAAACAGAAGTTGGTTATAAATCGAGGGTGAGGTTTAATTCCAAAATCATTGTAAACCTTATATCACAATGGTCAGAAGGCCTGCAAAGCAGGGGAATTGACGTCATTCCTTACTTTGAGTTACCTCGAAATAGAGCCCTCAATAATAGGTCGCCATTAACTTACTCACTCTCAGATAATAGAGATAGTATGTATGAATCAGAGGAATTAATAATTTGTATTACAAAAAATGGTCGACAAGTAAAACTTAAAGATGCCCCTCTACTGTCCTTTAAATGGAATTCTAAAGAAGAGAGCCCAAAATGGAACTGGTTACCCGGTGTACTATCGAGCATACCTAACAGTAAACATTCTCAACAGCCATCTTTCTAGCAATGAACTAAAAATAATATCTTGGAATGCTGCAGGAATAAAGAATAGTAGGGAGAAGTTACAATACCTATATGCGTTAGATGCAAATGTGATTTGCCTTCAGGAAACCTGGTGCACAGAAGATCTGTTATGTAAGGATTTTTTCATCTTAGACTGCAAAGCAACCCCGTCCAGGAGGGGGCATGCAAAGGGTGGAGTGGCCTGCCTATTGTCAAATAAGATAAAATGGAATTATGATTACTACAAAGATCCTAGTAATTTTTTTGGGGCAATAACGTTGTATAATTTCGATAATAACGTAAAAGTCCCCTGTTAATGCTGATAAATGCTTACATTCCGCCGGATGCCTCTTTCGATGTTCTCTTAAAAGCGGTTTTTTCCTACATTAAAAAAGTCAATGTTGTAGAATTTCCCCCAAAAATAATTCTGGTAGGGGATCTGAATTGTAAAATTTCTAATTCTACTTTAGATTTATTCTGAAATAAAGAAAAGGAAGAATCACTGCAGATCCCACAAGCATTATTTCCACAAAATATTAGAACAAATAAGAGAGGGAAAATTCTTATTGATGAATTAATGAAGGCTGATGGTATTATAGTAAATGGAAGACTCCCTTCGGATTCTCCGGCTACTTTAACTTGCAAATCTCAGAGCGGAGAATCTATCTTAGATTATGTGATAGTGGGAAGCTCCTCCTTCTTTTTATTAAAAGATCTAAAGGTCTCTAATTCCCCTACAGTGATCACAAAGTACTAACTCTTACCGTAAACTTAAGTTTGCTTTCGCAGGATCCATGGGTATTAAATGGTGAATCCGTTAGTTTTTCTAAGAAAACAGGGAGATGCCATTGGGTTAGCAAAGCCATCTTGGGCCTTGACAGTGTCCTAGAGGTCGCTGTAGAAAATCTGTCCAGTTGGAATGGAATAGAGATCGCCAGTTTCAACTTATTAATGAATAAAGCGATAGAAATTGCAAAGATGTCGAATCGAATGAAAAGTACTAAGGTAGTCCCTAGACCCATCCTGTCGCTTAATCTCGAAATAAATAAACTAGTTAGGGAACAATACTTGAATTACTCTTCGGAAAGATATCATAGAATATTAATATTAAAAAGGAGGAGGACACGGGTAAAGGTTAAGTTAAGAAAAGAGAGGGAAGATAACATGTGGATAAAATTGAGAGAAGCAGCCTTTAAAGGCCAAGTAAGAACATTTTGGTCTCTTATTGGGGAGGGATGTGGTGCTAGATCTCGGCCACTTCCGGTGGCCATTGAGGAGCAAAAATGGGTCAGCTTTATTCAGGATCTATATGCAGATAATGTAAAGGCAAACAAGTATATCGAATTAAAGGAGGACCCCCTTTCGTATGGATCACCATCTGAAAAAGAAATTGAAAGGGTGATCAGGGGGATGCGTTCCTCCGGGGCGATGGGCCCGGATGAATTACCCATCACAGTTTTAAAACAAAATAGTATACTGTGGAGTAAAATTCTTTATCCAGTATTCAAGTATTGTTATGCAAATAAGATGGTTCCCCCCTCCTGGAAGGGGAGTATATTAGTTCCTCTGTTTAAGAAAGGAGACCGAGGTGTCCCGCATAACTATCGTCAAATTGCACTTCTTGATGCAGTGGGTAAAGTTTTTGCTAAATGCCTTTTGATCCAAATTAATGATTGGTTGGATACGGTTGAGATTTTACCATTGGAACAAACTGGGTTTAGGATAAAGCATGGAACAATTGATAACTTAACTGCTTTACAGGTAATAATCGAAAAATATGTTAAAGTTAGAGGAGGAAAAGTGTACACAGCCTTTATAGACTTCTCCACAGCATTTGATAAAGTTGATCGTTTTTTTTTGTGGAGAAAACTGTCGGATCTGGGTATGCCTGTAATTCTTTTGGAGTTAGTTCGTGCTCTTTACTCGGACACTTGGTGTAAAATCTTAATGGGAGGAGAAAGGGGTCTCTCCCAAACTATCCCTACTGCAAACGGCCTAAAACAATGATGTTTACTGGCTCCTCTACTTTTCTCTTTATATATTTCAGACCTTCCTCATGATTTGGCTCTAAGTGAGGGCATCGCCCCGTTATTGGGGGGAAAACCGATAGTTTGTTTACTTTACGCAGACGATATAATAATATTTGACCTAACGCCAAGAGGTTTAAATAATCGTCTACAAGCATTGCATAATTTTGCAGAGGCACATTATTTAAAGATTAATATATCTAAAAGTAAAATCATGTGCTTGCACGGAAGAAAAAAATTGCAGTATGGGAATTTTGTATGGTCTGTGGGTGGCCAAAAACTGGAACTTGTAAAATCTTATGTTTTCCTGGGAAAAACAGTGTGTGGTAATCTAAGTAATAAAGCTCATATAGAAAATAACATCCGTAAAGCTACCACACAAGGGAAAAGCTTGGGCTCCCTTTATAGATCAACTGGGAAAAGACACTTTGCACTATTATTAGAGGTTTTCCGTGCAAAAATTCCTGCTTCTCTGTTGTATGGTATTAAATTGCTTGATGTAGTGAAATGTTTTTTTTTAAACACAACAGAAGGCAAAATTTTAAGGAGCCTAGCCTCAGTCAGCTCTGCTTGTCCCGTGGCTGTTCTAAGGCTAGAATTTGGCTTAAGAAGTAGTTGGGTACAGGGTCTTGCGGGGATAGTGCGATGGGTGGTAAGCCTGGTAAAGAGTGATCCCGGCTCATTAAGATTTTTAATTAAGAAAGAAGTGTTAGAAAATTTAAAGGAGCAGTCTTTAATTTTTAAAAATTTTAGAATTGCGGTCGACTTGCTACAATTAGATGAGTCTCTGCTTTTCACCCTATCGCCATATCAATTAAAGGCCACTTTGAAACAGGCCACTTGGGAATTAAGCTTCACTAGGGATAGGGAAGCATGTATCTTAAAGAAGGGTATCCACCCGGCCATAGAGTCCTGTATGATAAATAAGGCACAGGCTTATATTTCCTGGAACCTGCCTCATGGGGTGCGCCGTTTTTGGCTCATATTGAGGCAGGGTATGCTTCCTTTAAATAAAGCACTGTCTAAATGGTATGGTTCCTCTGAGATTTGTAACTTGTGTAATAATTCCATCCAGGACATTAATCATGTGCTATTTATCTGTCCCGCTTTATTATTATGCCGGCGTAAATGGGTAAGACCAATTTGTCTACAATTATCTATTCTTTCGGCCTCTGCACTAACTGATTCTATTTATGAGCCACCCAATGAAATGTTCTGTTACAGGATTTTTAATTTTTTTAAGTGCTTTTTAAATCTATATTAATACACCTAATATGATGAATGTAATTATTAAATTTGACTTTACCGGATTCTTATATAGTATTAAGGGCACAAAGGATCTTTTAATCTTCTCAATTGTATAAAATATTATAATGTCTTGTAGTTTTAGATTTTTTATTGTCGATTTTTGCTTATACTTGTAGAAACTTTGTTGTACAAATTTTTGCTTTTATATGTTGTTGGTTCTTCTGTTTATGTGGATCTCTTCGGAGTTCCAAGATCATAAATAAATAAAACTTGAAACTTGGGTGCTCCAGATTTTAGGCCAACCCGGTGTTACCTGCACTGCGAAGTGTTAACACCAACTCACTAAAGCAGACTCTCTTCTCCTTCATCTTGCTTCAGAGGGAAAGGGGAGGAGTATCTCTAGCACAGACCTTTAAAATACAACATTCCTGTTTCAGTGGTGTCCTGCATCAAATTTTATGGGAAAAGGAAACCATATTTAAATTGCATTTTCCAGTGGGTGGTGATGGTGTGTGCATGCATGGGTTCTCATGGCAAACAGTGTAACACATGCAAATAATGTTGTTTCCTTCTACAGTTTTGCAAGCAATGGCATAAAGCCTTCACAGTATTCATAAAAATAATGCATGAAACCTGACCTGGATTTAAAATCTTTTGATTGTCGACTCACCTTTCTTTCGAACAAATCTCTCCTTCCTTTCCATCCTCTGTATACCTTCTCTGTCTGAGCACAGCCTACTGTAAGCCACGTGAATGTTTTGCCTTACCCCCTATAGTTGTAGCTGTCCAGATTACCCACACCTCATTTCAAAGATCACACCCTCTACTTTAAAATACCCTCTGCTTTAAAATACCCTTGCATTCTAATACTACATCATTTTTTGTAGCTCACCCATTAAAACCGGAAACTAATGCATGAATTCACATACCCCACCCCCTCACTAATGATCACACCGATTATATTAATTTAATTCATCACGTTGAAACTGGAGTAAAAGTGTGGCATGCTTACCTTAAGAGCGCCAGCCTAATTCCAATAACCAAAAACCTACTAAACCTGGGATCCGGAGCATGTTCATCACCCAGCACTGTAACAGCCCACAGCAAATAAACCACTCATCACCCACTGAACAGGCACTGAATAACTAAAGAGAGCTGCCACATGTGGCTGGCCAACTGAGGTTTTTAATTTAGTCGACCTCTGCAGGTCCCAACAAGCTACATACTACGACTACTTCTTGACACCTCGCAGTGACAATCAGCTATGGATAATATTAACTAAGTCCATCTCAGCCAACCTATGCCTGCTCAGGACCATAAACAAAAAAAAAAAAAAAAAATTATATATATATATATATATATATACAAAGCAAATCCTGGCTCGCCGCCTCCTTCCACCGGCGCAAAAACAGGAACGGACCACTCAATGGTTTCAAGTGCAAATTCAGTGCTTTATTTAGAGATAATCCACACGGCAAGTCAGTCCTGGCCAGTGCCCAGCATGACGCGTTTCGACCGATCGGTCTTGTTCACATGACGCGCTACTAAGTGTGCTTCATTTAAATAGTGACAACAATTGATTAAATGCTCACACCTGGAAACAATTAGTTTCATGCTACGTTGCAATAGACAGACAGCAGACTCTTGCTTGTGTGCACATAAAATTGTTATAAATATCTCAATACATCGTAATAAAGATAAATATCTAAAAAACCATAAAAAAATTAAATAAAATGGAATTTTATACATTTTCAGTTGAAAGACATTGTTTCATAGTGCTATGGGTCTAGGAGGCGCCTTGAATAAATACATAGTGCAATGTTGTACATTTCAAAGGCAAACAACGACCACTCCCGGCAAGAAAGAATGTGCAAATAACAACTGTAAACTGTAGTTAATGTGCAAATCGAGTCAATGCGGTCTGTAACATATCGCCCAGAACTCATGAAGTGCTAAATTGGCAAGTATGCAAAAAGTGCTAGTGCAAAATTAATAAAATCAATTTATAGATTTGTGCAAAAATTACATTAGCTCGGCAGAGCCCCGGCAAAGCCTGCTTATGTAGAAAAGCCAGAATAAAACGAGCAGTATATATATATATCAGAATGCACAACCCAGTGCAGTAACCAATATAGTGAAATAGTGAACTATGAACATAAGAATACCATAAAGGGACTTGCAGAGCTGCTCAAAGCTTCCAGCTTACTAAAAACCGCTCCTATCTCTCACACTACTTCATCCATCAAGTACAGCATTCTATTTCAACAGCGGTGGTCCTCATGCATGATATAGAAACACTTCCCACACAGGATAAAAACAAAGACAAGTCACTTCCAACCACACACCCTACACTATGTCGCATGCTACTCATGTAGGCAAGCGCTTTAACACCCCACAAAGAGGAAGTAAGCACTATATAAATGTTGCAATACAATACCATACACTTCATTATGCAAGACGTGATTTCAATGTTTAAAATTGATTAAACTGTAACAGTAGTAAGCGTTAATAAAGAAGAGCCCCAATCTCATTCAATCTGAATGCAGTAGTTATTGCTACTAGAAAATCTACCTTAGCTGAGAAAATTTAAATAGAAGCCTTTTCTAAAGGTTCAAAGGTAAATTGTAGAGTTCTCAGGACTAAGGGGAGAACTCAGGACGGAATAGGGTTGTGAATCCTAGTGCCTGCTAGATCAAAACTTTATAAGAGTCGAGGAACTAATTTGGGTTGAGAACCCAGATTTTTCCAAGGAGAGTGAAAGGCTAAAAATGGTTACTGGATGACAACAAAGAGTAGGGAAAGACAAACGTAAAAGAAAACCTTCCTGAAGGGACTCTAGGAAAGAAAGGGGGCCTCAAGAGTGAGAATTTAACTCTATAGTGGTACAACATTGTCTAAAAGAAGCCCATTTTTGAAATAGGACCTTAAGGTAGGGGTTGATAAGCATGTTGTATTGCTAAGCTAACTTCAGGAGAAACTCCCAAATTACAACGGACTAACCTTTCAGCAGCCAAGTCGGCAACTTCAGCTGGTTCAAGGATGGAAGAGGAAGGAGAAGGGCCATCTCAAGTAGATGGATATATAGAGAGGCAGAACACACCCGGGTTGAACAATCAGTTTCCTGAGAAAAAGAAACCTTTATTTCCTGGGCCAGTATAGGGTTATTAGATTACCTGGGCCTTCACTCTGAACACTTTCAAGAAAACCCTCATTATTAGGGCAAATGGACGTAAGGAATCTAGAGCTTTCCATGGCTTGCAGAGTTCTCTTACACTAGAAAAGAAATTTGGGGCCTGAGAGTGGTTTGAATTCACAAACCGATCTACTGGGGGTTGCAGAACCTCAGACAGATCTTCAGAGAAAGCTCCGTTCTTAGTGAATAGGTTGAGGTCGGGAACATTCTGCTTAAGAGATTTGCCGACACCTTCTGAATTCCCAGACCGTAGACAGCTGTGAGAGAATGAAGATGAGCTTCCTTCTAAATGCAGATCTTGTAGGCTACATTCATTAGAGACAGACTTCAATCCTACCCTAATGTTTATACAGCTCCTTGACTAATACTAATTGACCCAACAGTTAAGGGCAAAGGGTTCCCTTGGACCTGAAGCCATAAATGGCATTTTCTTATGGGAATATGATAATAAGCGTTTTGGAGGTTTATTGAGGGCAAGACTTCTTGGACGTTAATTTTATGGTGGACTTTGACTTGTACAGCACTCCCCTGCCTTTTGGTAAGTTAGTGCACAGATATAACACAAGCATACAAAAAAAGGGAATTAAATAAAACCCCTTCCTTCTTTCTGCCAAAGGAACAGGACAAAGTGCCTATTTCTAAATTAGCTTCTGAATCCCCCAAAGAAGAGAGGATCTCTTATCAGGATCTAGAGAGAGATAATTCACATAAAAGGGAGGAGGATAAACGTCTGGAAAAAACTATTGAGTAGCCATTCTTCACAACACCTATCACCCATTTGTCTATGTCTTGCAACCAAAATTTGTAAAAAAAAAAACAAAAACAAAAAAACCAACAAAACGTTTAGTCATCTCATCCCACTGATTAGTCGGGAAGACTGAACTTCTGCATGGGCTGTAGAAAAAAACAACCTCTAGGATCTGAAACAGAATTTCTACACCTCTTCCCTACTCCTCTGCAAGAGCGACCTCTGCCAGAGATAGTCTTGAAAGGAGAAGATTTTTGAGAAGATCAGCGCCATGAAGAAACTGTAGGACAAACATGAAAAACAGAAGTTAACAAATTACTCAAGTGATGGTCTAGAGAGCTTCGGAAACTCAAAGGGCAGTCTCAGTAAAAAGGACTTTTGCTGAATACCCTTTCCAGGATCTGAGCCAAAAGTTTCATCTTGCTGCAACCAACATAATAGCAGCCGCGGTCCGTGCAGGTAACAGCGGTGGGGCCGTGTAAGGGTGGATTCCGAGGGACGATGCAGAGGGAAAATTAAATAAATAATTCATTTTCCCTCGGCATCGTCCCTCGGAATCTCCCCTTACACGGCCCCACCGCTGTTACCTGCACGGACCGCGGTTGCATAACTGTTCCTAATCCAAAGGCCCAGAGTCTAAAACTGTATAAAAAACAACTGTAACTGAGATAAGAGCAATCCGATTCTTCCTCAAAAGCTGAAATCAACGTTTGAAAGTCTGTCATTAAGGAATGGTTTGAGTAGGCTGCATTAAGTTTAAGTCCTAATAGCAAACTATGTAGCAGCATGATGTTGTTTTAACGCTAATTCAAACCTCTCAACTACGTCATACAAAGAAGTAAATCCTCAGAAACTACAAAACAGTGACCAGAAAGGCAAGGAAGTAAAGAATCTATCTTCAGAATTTTTAGATACTTTTGGTCAAAATCATCTAAGAGACCAAGATATGGGGACCATAGCCTTCTCAGTGTCTCTTCAATTCTGCAGTACAGCCATTTGACCCAAAGATTCGGAAGGTAGGTATCTCACAAAGATATTAGAGTCCAGTGAAGTTGAAGGCACAGATGGGTCCTCAAAATACATATTAGCTCATAGAAAATCAAAACTTTCATTAATCATCTCGTTTTCTGATAAAACGACTTTTTGATTCCAAATCAGGAGTGTCCGCATTATCTGGAATAAGCTCCTGAATGTCTTCAAATATTTGTCTCTGATATTCAACAGGGTTTGTGTCTCAGTGGACTAATACACCTACTCCGGGAATCTGTGTTGACTTCACAGTCCAAGGTTTGAGTGTTGGCAGGTCCACTCAGCTTTGTATCCTTCTGAGGTTGATAAAATGTGTACACTTGAGTTAGGTACAATAAACATTTGTTATTTCAGCTCCAAGAGACTTAAGTGTGAAGGTGCGCCTTACAAATGCACATTATTTTAAAGCAGGAGACTGGTGGCAGGCGCGTGTCTAAGGCAGCAGCTACAGTCTCAACAATCAAAGACATCAGCATATTTCAATCAATTGAAGGCTCAGCAAACCTGGGGAAGAGATGTGCTTATGCTTTCTGCAGTGTTTGTGATGCATAACACCCTAATTATCTCTTTGATATGCGCTTATGTGGAGATAGAAATCGGTCAAAGTTCAACATTCTGCAGCACCCAAAAAGTTTACAAGCTCACTTGTCAAAATTAATCCAGTGTACATATAGGAACACTTCGACTTCCTTTTCGACTCAGTAAACAGCTGGATGTGACACCTAAAACAAAGGACCACCACAAGTCAGGCAATCTCAGTTGGCAATAGGAATAAGTGGACGACTTTACCAGGAAGCCTTTTCTTAGCTAAAGGACTTCTACCATTCTCAAAGACATTTTATGGAGAACAAGCATTCATAGCAGTATCCACACATGAAAGATTTATAATAACTCCAGAGGCTAACAAAGCTTGTGAGAAACCCGTGCTAACCGCACCCTAAGACAACAGGATATGAAACATGATTTCCTATTTGATGTCAATATTGTTATAGCCTCAATGAAGTTTAGTTGCTTAACAATTAACAATTTTTTTCAAAGAAAGTCACTGTTTAGAAAGGAACCTGCAGTGGGGGCTTGAATACCCAAGGTTTTGGGGACTGGGACAGGGAACTGGGACAAAGCGGTAATGTCTCTCACAGCAGGTAGTAATGGGGCTAGCTCCAAGCAGGAGTATCCAAAACAAGGCCACAATGACTTGCGTGATCTCTGCACCTGGGTGTTGTTAGCTTCCTGAAGCAGTAACCAGGGACAGACAAAAGAGCAGGCCCTACCTTGGTCTCCTTGAAAAACAGAAACTGCAGTCACACACTCACCCCTACCATCTACCAAATTGCAGTGGCTCACAAAGAATGAATAGGTATCCTTTTGCTTACATTGACTTTTTCGACGTAGCCCAGTCTCCATCCTTCCTCACTTCAATGTCTGGACCTCCACCATCTAGCCTCAGAAATCCAATCAATACACTTCTACCGTCTGGGGAAACTGTCTAACCCACCACCATCATGTGCCATGCTAATGCAGACGTCATCGAAAATGGAACTTGCGATCACAGAACTGAAACTCATACCACACACAGAATCCTACTACAATACATGTGCTAGACAACCACTGCTAATTCTTGCGCTCAACACGCACATAGTATGTCAGCGCATGGTTCTAGGGTTCACATAACAGTGCACCATTTCATGAGAGGGTTTAGTAGACTCTCCTCTCACTGACACTGAGAAAAATGTCGTAACACTCTATTGACTCACAAAAACTCAGAACACTGCCACACTGCTTCATGTAATTTAACCAGGGCATGGACAGTACTAGTTAAATTATGAGGGCGCGTTTTGTGCGTCTCTTCAGGTAGAACAGGTTCTGGACTGTGTATTTCTGGGGACAGGCCTAGGCCTCTGCCCACACACTAGATTAGCATGATGCCAGAATCAAAATCAAATGTTTCACATATAGTCGGGCACTCGGGCAGGGGTAAACACCTGTTCGCCATATAGGGAACATTCTTGTCCCAACAGCCTGTTTAGCAATGATGTTGAGAGATGTTGGGGTGTTCCAGCAGCCACAGTTCTCCAACTGTCTAGCTTTGGCTGTTACCTGCTGCAAAAAGGGTCTCCTTCCTTAGAACTGCGAACCGGTGCAAATCTTGGAGTTCCTCTATGATGACTGTGAGCTGGGCCTGGCACCTTCTACCCTTATGGCTCATTTGATAAGACATTAGGTCCCATCAGGAGCCCTAGATGGGGTTGAAGCGTGAGAAAGGCTCCTTTGCTTTGGGGGTATAAAGAGTTTCTCATGGTCTCATCTCCAAGCTCAAGTCTTGTACTCCAGACTGCATCATTTCAGCCCTTTGTTTGGACCTCCTTCACGGTCTTGTTTTTGGTGGCCATCACCTCCACTAGTCTCCTGTGGGAGCTTGATTCATTGATGCCCCTACTGCCTAATTTACCTATCTTCCTGCATCACTTGCTTTTGCATCATAGTTTTGACTTTCGTCCCAAGGGTTGAATTTTCATTTCTCTGGGCACTGCATTTTTTCTTTTACAAGTCTACAATCAGGCAGTGGCCACTTATTTGGCTTGTACAACGGATATTCATCAATGAGACAGTTTGTCAACTTTAGGCTGGCTATGCAGAGCCTAAAGCTGTCCATTGCTGCTTCAGGTGGGTGGCTGTGTTCGGTCATCTTGATGGCCAATGGTTTCATAAACTTGTGCACCCTAAAGGTGTTAAGGATAGGTCCATTAGAGGTCTGGTGGTGGTTTGGCGGGGCCAAATGTGCATCTTGGCAAAATATCTACTTTCATCTCTCACGAACGATTAGAAGGACGAGAGAATGAAGAGACCATTGGACTCAAGATTGGAACCAAGCTGTCTGTTCGGCTAGCATAGAGGGAGTTAGTTGCTTGCCATTCTCAGGATTAAAGTTACATGTGTACTGGCTATCTCATGTGGTGATTACCTTTTGGAGGAATCATAAGCTGGCTGGGGTACATCCTCATACAACATGTGGCCTGGAAAGAGTAACATAATGGATGAGACAATGGCCTGTTTACATATCATCCTCGGATTCCATTTTCCTCACCCATTCCTTATGAAAGTGCAGATGTATGGATTTGTCTGTATGAGACTTGGGTAGTCTATACAGTTGGTGTTGTGGGGCCAGGTCACTGTTACAGTGGCTTCAGGATCGAGACTCAACAGACCAGTATGAAGATCCAGTCCGATTTGATTTGGGTGGACAGTGAGGAGAAATGTATTATAACCTGCTGTTTAGTTGTAATGCATTCTCTCCATAGATTCTTGGTTCCCTGCTGCTTTTTGGATGAGTCACTGTTTTTGAGCCAGGTCTGCTGTGCCTGGTAGGAACTATGCCAAAGGCGGTTTTAATTGGATCAATTAGTCACAGAATATGGGCGCTGAGTTTATTGTGCAGTGACAGAAGCACAAGCATTTACTTCAGTGGCAGTGACAGGTAGAAGCGCGAGCATTTTTTTTGTGTTAATCGCAAGACTGACGCGCCATTGTGCAGCAGCAGCATGCCAGATTCATCAGTGTTTTGCCAAGATAGGAGTTGCCAGGATCATCAGCGCTGCCAAGGGAAGCGCATGTGTGCAGCGAGGTGTGTGTGGTTGATGCGTACAAAAGGTTTAGACTTACACATGCACAAAACTAATGTGAGCAGTGCATGCCATTACTGTCGTGTGTCAGGTGTACCGACAGGTGGAAGTTGCAACGTGCGCTGCATTGTGATGTTCCGTCACCTGGGAAGCCCAGAACATGGACTGCATCAGTAGTAATAGCTGTGTGGGACTCGTGCATTGTGAAGGCAGCATGATTGGAGCAGTCGAGCACGGACAAAGCAGGAAGTGTTGCGTGACATCGCAATGGGACATGTGTGACAGCAGACCATTCTGGGACATTGGAGCTGGGTTTGAAGACTCTAAAGAAGCAGTCGAGTAACATGCAGTCCTTCATGAAACGGGCTTCAAGAGGTGCATAGGCACAGTCAGCGACCCGGCGGTATAATTTGTGCATCATTAAACCTCACAAGGTATTTGGGGCTGAGGTGCCTATAAACAAAACGTTATCTCCAGTGATCAGTAAAGATATATTCAGAATGAAGGAAGGATTCCCACATTAGTTCATGCTGGTGCTGTAAAGTATTGGATTCACACTTAGGGTACAGTGTGTGTGTGTGTATGTTCAGGTGAGATGTCGCTAACCAGAGTGGAAAACTTTGTGTTACCTGCCATGGTTATTTTATATTAATGTCTTACTGATTCGGGTGTGATATCACTCACCTTAGTGGAGGACTTTGGGTTTGCCATTTAAAAAAAAGTGTCATGTTGATTTTGCTGCCACAGTATATGTTTTCTTTTGCTTCGGTTTGAGTGAAGTTGTCAGTAGAATGTTTTAAACAGGGGTTGCATGCAATGTAATGCTGAATGGTTACACATGCTATCTAGTCATATTGTGACAATTTTGTGCAATGTTACGCTGAAGTTTTACTGATGATGTCAGTTGCCGAAAGTATTTTGCTAGTTTTGCGTTTCTGCTCCAGCAAGAGTATGCAGTAGAGGCTAAGTATATGAAATGTGACCTTGGTCCTGCGAGCGCATACAAAGAAGGCACGTTATAGTGTAGTTATCCCTGGTCCTGCAAGAGGTTGTTCAGTAGAGGATGAGTGTTTTACCTTCATGGTCTTGTAAGAGTATGCAGTAGAGGGTTAGTGTTTTTTTTGTTCAAAAACTTTTTATTAATTTAAGAGAGAGAGTACAAATAATTAAGGTACTACAACATGTAATACATTAAAAAAAAAAACATCTTGAACAATAAATAATTAATAAAAAGAATAAATATGAGCAATAATATATATAATGGATAAACCCTAATAAAAACAGATAGATAAGAACCTAATCATGTCATTTCATTTGTATTACATTTAAGTAAGAATAATTGATCACAGAAAGGATAAATAAAAAGACCCACAAGAAAAACGAAGAGAGAAAGAAGAAGAGAAAAAGGAAAGAAAAGAATAAGAAGATAGAGAGAGAGAAAGAAGAAGAGAAAAAGAAAAAGGTACTCCAGCCTTACTAAAAGAAAAGGGAAAATCAATCAGCAGTGATAAAAGGATATTGAGCCATCAGACCCTGAGAGGCTAAATGGATATATTTATCAAGCGATCTCCAGACACCAGAAGAGATAAAAGGGGTATATTGTCCCTCCTCCACCGAAGTGTGAGCACCGCAGAGAAACGATACCCATGCCCACCATGTGTGATATACGATAAGGAATTAAAGGATTTCCATTCTGACAATATAATCTTAACAGCTATTGATAACAATAGATCCAGAAGTTGTAAATCTAACTCGTCTAAAGGAAGTGGAGATGAAGCTGCCCAAGGACCCAACAAAACTAGAGGAAAGGAAAGCTCAAACTGGATATTAAAAATTAGTAATAAATGTTTGTGGATTAACTCCCAAAACGTTTGGAGAAGGGAGCACTCAAAAAACATATGCTGAGAGGTACCAGCAGCACTTTTACAGTTCCAGCAAAGATCATCATCTTTAAGTTTGAGTGTATACAGACGAGCTGGGGTCCAATGTAGAAGATTGATGGTGAAAAACTTTGATTGAATCAGAGAAGGAGCAATTTTATTACGTAGGGAAAATTTCCCAATGGTTTTCCAAGTGTCCAGTGTAATATGTTTGAATACATCAGAATCAAAGTGGTGTATCCATTTGAGCTGTGTAACCGTAGAAAGTGATGGCGGAGTGATAAACAAAAACTTATATATCTTAGAAGCAACATGTCCTGCCTTACCCCAAAGCTGTAGGAGAGAAACAGTTTTTGAGTCCGGATGAAAAGTACTTTTGGACAAAGCTACCTTAATTTTAAGGAATGAATAGAAATCAATATTATTGAGACTATATATTGAGGCCAACGAAGAGAAAGGTAAAGGATCATTGTTAACATCATAGAAATGCTTGACCAATGTAATGCCTTTGTTGGCCCAGTGTAACCTTGTCTCCGCGCCCACCTGAATCTTAATCCTGGGATTGTGCCACAAAGAGGACCATCTAGAGTTTTGAATGTGTAAGGACACTCTCCTATCAATCTTTTTCAATGCCAAAATGGTGTCCGATATGATACGTCCAGAGAAGGGGAAAGTCAATGTAGACGCAGTCATCAAAGCAGAGGTAGGTAAGGGAGAACACAAATGTTGTTCAATATACAGCCATGGCGGAATATGCCTAGTATCAGAAGAAAACCATAGAGCCCCCTGAGAGGCTAAGAACGCCGACTGATATAAGCTCCAATCTGGGAAATTACAACCACTCATATCATAAGATTTCCTCAATTGTTTGTACGCGATCCTAGCACGTTTGTCATTCCAGAGAAATTTAGAGGTGATCACATCCATTTCATGAAAAAAAGAAGAGGAGAGATTGATAGGGAGCATCGATGACACAAAGTTGACAATGGGAGTTATCATCATTTTCAATGTCTGGAGACGTCCATGAGATGAACTTAGGCGACCAGGCCTCCAACAGCTTTTTCACTTTATCTAATACCTGAGATTCATTATAAGAGACGGTATCCGACAAAGTCGCACAAAACCAAATCCCTAAGTATTTAAGCCGCTCAGACTGCCACTTGTATCCCTCATCTCCCATGTGAGAAGAAAAGCATAACCGATTAAGAGGAAACATTTCAGTTTTGTCTTTGTTTAAAGTATATTCTGAAACAAGAGAAAATTCTTTGATAATGCGAGAAATAGCAGGAATTGCTCTTTCTAGATCTTCTGAGAAGATAAGAACATCATCCGCATACGCGGCCGTTTTGATGTGCTGTGAACCAAATTGAAAGCCCCGAATGTCCTGATTAAGATGTCAAAGAAGCGGGTCAATAGACAATAAAAAGAGAAGTGGTGATAACGGGCAACCCTGCCGGGTGCCCTGGCCAAGATCAAAGAAGGACGAAGTAGCTCCATTAATCCTAATATTAGCCTTAGGTTGAGTATATAATGACATAACCATTCCAATGAACACATCTCCTAAGTTATGAGATAGAAGTACTGCTTGAAGGAAAGGCCAGGAGACCTTATCGAAAGCTTTCTCAGCGTCAAGTGCAATAGCTGCCGACGGAGAGCTAGACCCCTTTGCTTTCTCTAAAATATGACAGAAAGTGCGGATATTATCCCTAGCCAGTCTTCCCTTAACAAAACCCGTCTGGGAGGGATGAATGAGTATAGGAATATGGCGCTCCAATCGTTTTGCCAAAATTTTTGCTTCCATGTTTAACAAAGATTGGACGGAAGTTCTTGGGGTCCGAATGATCTTTCCCTTCTTTGGGGATAACCACTATAGTAGCCTCCGTTGCCGAACCCGATACCTTCCCTGAGGAGACAAAAGTGTCAAAAACCTTTTGGAGGTGTGGTATTAAAGATGAAAGGAATTTCTTAAAAAACTCTATAGAAAAACCATCCGGTCCTGGAGCTTTCCCTGATCGAGTTGCCTTAATGGCTTGAATAATTTCTTCAGGCTCAATTGGTTTACTTAGAGATTCTATATCCGTGTCAGCAATGGTGTGAGTAGGAATAGAGGCCAGGAATTGTTGGCACTGCGCCAAAGAAGATTGGTGTTTAGGGGTATATAGATTGGAATAAAAATCACGAAATACCTCCAGAATATCCTTAGTCAGGAATTTCCGAGTACCCGCAGTATCTGTAATACAGGTAATCTGAGTGGATCGAACGTTAGTGTCCTGATATTTTAAAATCGCCGCTAGAA
Source organism: Calotriton arnoldi (assembly GCA_963921515.1). NCBI lineage: Eukaryota > Metazoa > Chordata > Amphibia > Caudata > Salamandridae > Calotriton > Calotriton arnoldi. The sequence goes on from CAWUFW010002027.1 coordinate 1,867,200, forward strand.
CTTTACCCGCTCGATTTTTTAGTAACAAACGTTTTGATTTTTGTAGTTGCACCCCAATGTGTGCCCTCGTGGTCAAGATAGAGTTATACTTATATTTAAGATTTTTAATTTCCTGCAATAGCGTTTTCTCTTTAGAACCTCTATATAATGATTCTTTATGCTTAATATTATCCGTCAGCGAGAGGAGCTCTTTTTTAATAACACTGTTCCGTCGTGCCATTATGTGAATAATATTACCCCCAAGGGTACATTTGAAAGCGTCCCATAATACTACAGGGGATGTCACGGATGATTCATTCTCTCTGAAAAAGGTATGTATAGCTGCATCAAGCAACTCAACTTCTTTGTCATCATGTAAGATATCTGTATTAAGACGCCAAGTACGTGGTCCACAACTATCCATCAAATTAAGAAGAGTGAAAGAAACTGCTGCATGATCAGAGACAACTATAGGATGAATTGTCACATTTGTAGTATGTTTCAACATATTAGCTTGAATCAAGAGGTAGTCAATGCAAGAGAAACTAGAATGGGGAGAAGAAAAAAAGGTAAAATCACTACCAGTAGGCTTATGCATTCTCCACACATCAGTAAGCCGTTGGGAAGAACACATGTTAAGCATTTGTTTGTGCGCTCTGGGTGGACGGAATTTGAATGCAGAGTATCTGTCCAAGATAGGATCCATTGGCAGATTAAAATCCCCCCCAACAATCAATTTATCACTTATAGATAGTTCCGAGAGCTTCTTGGTTATTGTTCGCCAGAAGGAGGGGTCATCACTATTGGGAGCATATATATTCATAATATAAAGATCAGATGACCAATTAGATAAACGCGTAAGAAGCCACCTACCCTCAAGATCGTGTTCCGGCGAGACAATGGACAGACCCGAATTTTTAGAAATTAACGTGACCACCCCATTTCTTTTCCCAGAAGCCTCTGAACACGACACATCAGAAACCCATTGCCTACGCAACCATAAGGCTTCTTTATAAGCTATTTTAGTTTCTTGCAGTAACACTATATCGGTAGAAAGACTTTTGCAGTAATCTAGAATTTTTGATCTCTTTACTGGGTGATTGAGACCACGCACATTAAGTGACATCACATTTAAACCAGCCATAAATAAGAGAAATTAGTAAAAGTAAGAGTAGTCAGTGAATGAAAAAGAATAAGGGATGTATGCTGCATAAAAGAAACAACAAGGGAAGGAAACTCATACAAATAGATGTAAGAGAGTAAGGCTGGAATCCTTAAGAAAAAAGGAAAGGAGAAAGAAGAAGAGAAGTGTAGAAAGATGAAAGAAAGAAGAGGTGAGAAAAAAAGAGGTGAGAAAAAAAACACAAACTGCACAAATGAGAAGAAAAACCCCACCAGGGGAAGTCTATAATAGACCAGAAACATATACGGGGGAAACATGAAAAGAGCAGCCAAAGAGGCCATTGTTTATCACCGGCCATAGAAGAGATAAAATAGAAAATGGAAGTATTAAAAAAGGAGAGCAACACATACATAGAGGAACAGTATATAACAGAATCAGCTCATTAAAAGCTTCCACAGTGTTTGTATGAATAACCATTAGAAAAATATGAAAATCAGCTATCATGTACCATATTTCTCTACAATAACAAATTCATAAAAGATAGGAATGAACAAGAGAAATGTACCAATGTTACAGATAAGTAAAAGACAATCAGAAAAATTCATAAATATATAACCGACATTACCATTTGATAAAAAATTGAATATAGAGCCGCATTTTACATATCATCAAATGCTATGAAACGAATAATTAATTAAAAAAAAAAAAAAAAAATAATGAATACATTTCTAAAACCTATGAAGAAAAAGATTATCTAGGAACCCCCAACAGCAAAAATAGTCAAATCCCATAAAAAGCAAATATCCTTTAGGTACGACCCTCCTCAGAAGAAAACCCAAACATACTGTCTATCCATCAAACAAGTCATAAAATATGGAAAATAAAATAGAAGCATGAGTTTATAGAGATAAGAATGCAGCCTCTAAATAACATTCAGTAACACCTATGAAAAATTAAACTGCGAGACAAGAAATTGAAATACCTAAGAGAATTCGAAAAAGCAATCATTATGCAATGAATTGATAAACAAAAATTCATATAATCGCTCCAGCTAATACCTGTGAAAAAAAAGAGTTAATAGGAGACACAGCTAATAATAAATGACCCTTTTAAACAACCCATAAATGTTAACAGCAACTCGTATCCATACCAGGTTGTAGAAACGATATCCAGAAACACCATTTACACCGTAAGCTGTAATTGAAGAGATGAACCTGCAAAGGAAAGGTTAATGCAAAGAAAAATATGGAAGTAACATGAAAGGCCCATATTCATGAATGAAAAAAGGGAACCTCTAACTTCCCACAGGAGAAAAAAACGTCAAAACCTGTAACGGGAAAGATAGGCACAGAAAGGTTCCAAATTCCAGTTACAGAAAAAGATATCCCTTTCAAGAACCAGAGGAGACTGAAGGAGAGTCAGATTCCATGCGTGATTCAGACTGATTATCCAGAAAAGTTGTCAGCTCGGATGGTTCATAAAAAATCTGAGAGCGACCTTTAAAAGTTATTCTAAAACGGGAGGGTCCAGCGCAGGAAAAAGGAATGTTCATTTCCAAAAGTCTCCGTTGAAGATTCAAGAAACCCTTCCGCCTGATGACAGTATCTCTAGCAAAATCTTGAGATATAGCAATCCTGTGACCCTCCCAGGTAACTGATCTGATCTTCCTCATCTGAGACAGAATGAGCTCTGAATGTTGATGTCGTAGAGGTTTGAAAACTATAGGTCTGGGATGTGACGAGGATTTAGGTCGAAACGAGGGAACTCTATGAGCACGTTCTATTTCAAAATCTTTCTGAAAGGAGATATGGAGAAACGCAGGAATCCAGTCCAGTAAAAAAATCAAGCATTGAAGGAGCAGTTTTCTCCGCTTCCTCTGGTAATCCAAAAATATGTAAGTTACTCCTACGGTTCCTATCCTCCTGCTCCGTAAGATCCCTCCGCAAAGAAGCCATAGAGCGCTCCAGACTCTGCACATGCCTGGCCTGTTGAAGTGATGTGTCCTCAACTGAACTTATACGAGATTCTGCATTTGAAACACGCAATGACAGACTTTTGAAGTCACTTCTGATCGCCGCAACTTCAACCTGAAGTAGGTCCGTGTTTGTTTTAGTGCTCTGCGCAATATCATGAACCGTATTTAAACGTAAAAGGATTGTGTCTAGTGTAGTAGTGGATTCCTTAGGTGTTAACTCTGGCGTGGGAGACGTTTGCTTGGATCTCTTAAGAGTACCTTTTGCATCTTTATCCTTTGCAGAGAGACCCATATTGTCTGCCATTGGAATAGAAATATGCAGGTGATAAGAAGATACCCCCACCGTTTACTCACTCCACCAGACCACCAGAACACTGCCCGGAAAGACCTCAGAGCAAGCCCTCCAGGGGACAAGCAACAGTAATCAGACCCTTAAATGAGCCCCATGAAATGTCACCATCCGGCCAGATAGTAACCTCCACCACGTTGTTGGTCAGTGCTCACATAAGAGCGCGTCCAATCAAAGGTGTTAATAGAAAAGCAGTACCAAATAATCACAGTCTGTTGTCACTATAGCAAAAAAACAGAACTAGTCAATTAGGAAGCAGGTGCAGAGCCGTTACATGTCAGAGACTGGTAACAGGGTGGTCGTCACATTGACAAAAATGTACTATCATATATATTTGAACGCAAAGGGACCTTTGACAACTCTTCTTCTAAGCAGTGTTTCGCATGTTCAAATGGTGAAGGGTCAAACCATTTAGTCACAGCGCTCATTCAAGGTGCTTTCCTACTGGATGTACTGCTCCTCATGAAAAACAAAATGCCATATGCAAGAAGAACAGCGTTCCATAAGTTGTTAGGCAAAATGGTTGCAGGTAAACACAGCCTGTTATCACTTGAAAATCTCCTCAGGGTGGGCAGCATTTCGCACAATCAGTCGGTGAAGGATTAAACCACTCAGACCCAGCGCTCATTCAAAAAAATACCCTCAACTGGATGCATTTCATTTTCAATATAAAGCGCCATGTCCAGGAAGAACAGCGTTCCATACACTGCTAGGCAAAATGCCCTTTCCGCCATCACCGCCGTACCTCAAAGCAGGGAAGCCTCCAGCATTAGCGCACCCGTGTTCCTCGCGCCGCCGCCATCTTAAGCGTCGCGTCTGAGGAGAACACGAGGCACGGCCAAAAATGGTATTAGAGGCACTCCAAAAGCGCTGCAACTCCTCCTCCGTTTCCTTACTTCATTCCGCCTCCGATATCCGGAGCAGGAACCGGCTCACAAGAACTCCGAGCTCAGGAATCCGAATGGCCTCACGGAGGCACACAGGAGCTCACAAATATGCGGCCATCTTGACTGCGCGCAGGCCACGCCCCAAGTAGAGGGCTAGTGTTGAGTTCCATGGTCCTGCAAGAGTATGCAGTAGGCTGTGAATGTGTAGTCCTATCAGTTCCCTGGCCCTGCAAGAGTATGCAGTAAGCGGTGAACGTGTAGTGCTAGTCCCTAAGCCTACAAAAGTATGCAGTATAGGGTCTGTGTTCTGTTTCCTGATCCTGCAAGAGTGTGCAGTAGAGGGGAAGCATGTAGTACGTTTCTCAAAAGTGAGTGCAGTAGAGGGCATGTGTATTTCCCTGGTCCTGCCATTTATTTACCCGGTCCGGCCTATGTGCAAAGAGTGCAGTAGGAGGGGCGTTAACGCTATGCCCCTGGTCGGGCGAGTGTACACGGCAGGAGGGCAAGTGGTGAAGGTTTTGTTATATACCTGTCTGAATAATTTATAGGACTTATCTATGTTATTACATTTCCTGTTCTATTTATTGTTTTTCTAAGAGAAGGGATGTGTTATAACCTGCTGTTTAGTTGTAAAGCATTCTCTCCATAACCCACTGTTCCCTGCTGCTCAGCCAGTGTGTGATGTCTTTGAATGTTGATGAGTGCCTGTAGGAGCGTCAGTTAGAGAGAGTGGGCTGAGCAGTAAGGATGCTCCTCCTAGTGGGGTATGTTACCATGTAACTTGTAACCAAATCTATAACTTCTTCAAGAAACCTACAACCTGTTACACTACGTGAACTGGCTACCTGAGTCCTGCCTACCAAGAGGGCATCCTTTAATTACACCAAATGGGAGAGAGATAATGAAGATTCTGACATATTGAGAGGCATTCGTAAGAAACTCCCAATTCACTCTTCACAGCATCAATGATGTACAGAAAGACAACATTCTTTTGGTTCAGCATACAGCCTCATTAGGTCACGTGACCCATAACATTTACAAGACCAGAGCGAACACCATTCTTATCCCCAGAACAACTCTCTCTTTCACCCACTTGCATTAATTTTTTCTCAGATCCCTTTTGTTCAACATGTATTATACTGTAGCAAGAGCTACAGAGCGCTTCAGACAGACCCACAAACATCCAAATCTGCGGTAAGGTGTCCATCGCTGACCCACCCTACATGTGGCACAGAAGTGTCCAATCCCACCACATAAGAGGCATTCTGCACCACTTGGATGTGCCAGCATTGAATTAAAGCTCTGTGATCAGCAGATCCTAACAGAAACCACATGGCACTGCTGACAGGAGCCAGATCGTTCAGTTACTCACTGAAAAAACACTCTGTTAAACTGGATACTTCTGAATTGGGTCTTCCAAAATTATATATTATCCTTTGCTTATTGATTTCAAATATATGTATTGAGCTACAGTTATATTTATTGAGCCGTACGTATTTACAAACAACGTAGGGGCACTGAAGGTTTCTGACCCCACGGTTAACAACATAAGTGTAGCACAATTAAACATAAGTTTTATCTGACTTGATGCAAACGTCTAAAAGAGTGAGTGAAATGTGCAAGCATACCTGGTGAACGGAATGCTGGGAGAGGAGTCCAAGGGTGTACTGTGAACTCATTTGCCAACTATTTTGGTGTTTAGTGGGATAGGTATTATAAGGTTGTACAGAGACTGCGTTTAAAGATCTTTCTATTTATATTTGTAATATAGAAGCCCAGAATAATTACCATGTGAACTTGCGAAGACATTTACATGCTCAAGAGGGCAATTATGTGACCAAGCCAGAGATATTCATTAGACATAACCAAATCAGACCTATTTTAATACAAACAAACATATTTTCTCTCTCTCTCTTGCTCTCTTGCTCTCTCTCTCTCTCTCCCCAGCTGGTCTCCGAAAGGCTCCAACAAAGTGATATCCCTAACACCTTGGACCAGATGGATTAAAGGGAAGATAAAGAAACTTAACACAGAAATCAGTGCACTACAATATTAAAGGAAGAAATCAAACCCCCATAACAAAACACACATCCAAAAATCACACAAAAATTCAGCAAAAAAAAGGACATCAGCACCAACACAAAAATGTCTAGGTCTGGACGGAAACGCACAAAAATGCAGCTCTCCTCTCGTTCTTGCAGATGGTAAAGTCGTTGCAAGAATGCAGGCTGTCTCATAAATATATAGCTGTTGAGTTCAGGAAAGGAGATTTCTGTATTGTGCACCCCATCCACAGGGCTCCTTCCAACCGCCTGCCCCTCAACCTTCACATCCGTCTATTGAGCTTGGTTATACAATAACATTCAGAAGGGTAGATAGGCGTATAAAACTGTCATTCACTTTAATGATTTGAATACTAGATCAGAAAGGGTTTGCATGTTTAGGACAGATTTCATACCCAGCTACTTAAATTAACGACTTAAATTATACACAAAAGCACATGTTCTGCCACACAGAGAAATGAGTACACATGCAGTTTAAGGTATGAAGACAGATCACGGTTTTGGCTCAGCACGAGTTAGAGAAGCGACATCACAACAGTGATGTGGCAGTGCAAGAAACGTAGGTTTTTGGGAAGTTGTACCACTTGGAGATGACTGTGCGAAACACTTGCCAATGGTGGGTGCATGTGTTTGTATTTGCTGAAATAGATGTCTTCATCACTCGTGTTTCTAGCCTAATATATTCAAGAACTTTAGTGAAAGAGTGAGAGCTGAGACTGCAAGTACAGCAATGCTTTATCTGTCCTGCTGAGCAGATCAAATATTAGGCTGTGGGAGAACAACACTGTTTTGGAGATGCTACAAGTGGTAAACAGAGAATGACTCCCCCCAAAAACCAGTCATTATGCCCTTAACTCCTGTAGCTTCTTCAAGCCATCCCTCCACACTGGCATGGTCCAACCACGTGCCACAGTAGTGGGACAAGGGTGAAGAGGGGTCAAACATAAGCAATCTTTATGCACTCGGTTCTTTGCAATTGAAGGTTACATTTACCATCCCAAAAGAACATAAGTGTGGTCCTTGCCAAAAGCAAATTAGAGTCTGTGATAAATTGCTGCTTCAAAGTATAATCTTTCCTTTTCCAACTCTGGCAAGCGCACTTAGAATGCTGCTCTGCTATCAAATGTAATTAAAACAAGCTGCCAACTACAGTGTTCTATAAACAGAAGTGACTACTAGAGCCGAAAAGTAATCCTACTGTGTCTGACCTGCTGATGGGCCCAAGAAAAATCACAGTCAAAAATTCTCGAAGCTGGAACTCTACACGAGCAAAGTAAGGTTGAAGTGAGCTCATGTCTTGCTGCTAGATTTAAAGAACATTCACCAAAATGTCTGCACTGAGGAATTAGACTGAATCCCATCAGTGCATAGAAGAAGAAACTAACCAAGATGGAGGCCTGAGAAAAGAGGAAAAATGTATACATTGTATCAATTTCACGATGCTTCATTGGTAAACAGAACCGGATATGCTGTAGATGAGCTGTGGTGTAAACATGTCTTGTGGGCTCATTATGAGCCTGGTGAGTAGTAACGACCGCAGCACCTCGAAACCTTCGTTCCTCCCCCGTCCTCTGGAGGCCCGTCCACCCCACATAGAGATTCATGTATACTTGGCAGGAATCTCAGCGAAAAATACATGCAGTGGGGGCACTTTCGGCAAATCTGATTTCGAGCAGGCTGCTATATTGTTGCATCACGCTTGCCATTCTTTCTTTTTTTTCAGGAACAAATCTCCAAAGCAAGGGTTTGTTTTTGAAAAAGAAAATGAATGTCCCTCTGCGGCTGGCACATTTTTAGGTCGAGTCTAGAGTCAGCGTGCATGCGCTGCTCTGCGAGACTTGTTGTAGTGGAGTAGGGAATAGAAGGCCCGCCCACTCTCCGCCCATATTTGCCATTGGATTGTGACATTGTCCTTCCTAAATGCTGGCTTCTGATTCGAAAATAGGCTTGTTAGTCCCTCCTTAGTACCGCCTCGTCCTCATTTGTCACCTCCCATGGCGACTGGCCATTTTACTTCGGTTGTTACACGGTACCTGTTATTTAGTCTTTAAGCACTATTTTCTTTATGGAGTTTCTCTCACTGCAGGCACGACGTGCTTTGCTTTCATTCAATCCGTGGGGCCTTCTTCACAACATCGCCCTCCTTCCCGTTGTCCATGCCTTCTTTACCCCCCCCGCACTCTGTGCCTTCTTTACCCCCCTCCCTCCCATTGTCCGTGCCTTCTTTACCCCCCTCCCTCCCGTTGTCCATGCCTTCTTTACCCGCCACCCCCTCCCTCCCGTTGTCCGTGCCTTCTTTACCACCCCCACCTCCCGTTGTCGGGCCTTCTTGGATGTTAAAAAAAATGCATGCGACATTTAGCCAGGAGAAGTGTCGTCTCACAAGTAGCTGCAAAGAGGGAAGTTATTTAAACGGCGCTTGGTTCACAGTCAGTAAAGGACCCGCCTACATCCGAGTTTTGTCGAACAGATTTAGAAGTCTGTAATGATACAGTGAGAGTTACTTGGGAATAGAACTGTTTAGGACTGGCAGGAAGTGATGCCTGCAAGTGAAGAATACGTTTAACAGGGCTGTAAATTGAGGGCGATTAAAGTGTGAACAGCCCCGAGAAACCTAGTTGGGTTGGCAAACAGGTGTAGGACAGAATTGTTCCCACGACAGCATCCCTTTTAACAAGGTGACTGCGTCATTCTGACCGGAATGCAAATTAGAAGCTGGTGAAGTGGAAAGACCTAACACTCTTTGCCACGTCACAAAACAGTATGCGCTTATTTAATTCCATATAGAAAGAGGCTGGCTATTTGATTGAGTTTAAATGACCTCTTCTTATGTTTAAATTTCTTTATTGTTGTTTAAAATTACAAAAAGAATAAACACAGAAGCGAAAGAAGTATGCGACATGACATCCCACTATCATAGGGAAGGCTAATAAACTAACAATACTAACATCCGCTAACTCCCTCCTCCCCCCCAGGTGTCCCTCCCACCCACCCCCCCGGTTTCCCCTCAGCTATCAATTGACAGTTCCAGTTCCTAGAGCGTCGTTCCTCAAGGAGTCGTCGATATGGGCTCAGTGAGTCGCAGATATTTGGGACAAGTGAGTTCTCTAAATTCTGAAGAAAGCAGCGCCAGGAAAGATTTCCAGAGATCGGGGAATGAAGCACTTTGGTGGGAAAGGGAGATTCGCTCCATACCAAGAATGTGCCACACACGATGTTGCCACCCACTGTGGGTAGGAAGGCGGGTCGTCCCTCACTGTGCCAGGATATTTTGAAGGGCCGCTCCCAGGGCCAAGGATACTGGACACCCTCTACGTGATTCAAGCGGGAATGTGAGAGCATTAGGTAGGCCTAAGAGAATGTATGCTGGGAAACAGGGCAGCTCTGTGTCACAATGGTCATCGATGTCCTTGAGTACCTGTGTCCAATAGGTGGTTAATTGGGGGCATTCCCACAGTATATGTGCCAGGGTACCGGACAACCCACATCCGCGCCAACACAAAGGATCTCTTGTCGGGTTGCCCCTATGAAGCCTGGGGGGAGTGAGGTACCAGTAGGTTTCTATTTTGGTAGCAGTTTCTATACTCGCAACTTTACGCGCAGTATGCCTAGCTCTATAGTATATATTTTCCCATTCGCACTGTGTGAGTGTGCGTCCTAGTTCCAGTTCCCACCCTTTTTGACTCGGGGACTTGTGAGGCGTTGAGGCCTGTCTTATTAAACAGTATATCTGTGATGTGAGGTGGGTATCAGTAGTTTTGGATAGCAGCCACTTCTCGAATGAGGTAAGGTGGCGTTGTGCCTGAGGACGAACACTGGAGTGCATTACCCAGTGCCTGATTTGCTGGTAGCGATACCGTTCCGCTTCGGGGAGTCCCTGTTGAGAACGGAAATCCTCAAAGGACAACGGGCCCGCCTCGTTGAAAAAATGTCCAACAGACCTGCAACCCTCCCTGGTCCACCTAGTAAAGGTCTCCGCGTCCATCCCAGGGGCGAAGGCAGGGTTCTCCACTATGGGAGTTAATGGGGACAGGAATGTGGTTAGTTCTCTTCTCTCTGCTATCCTGTCCCACGCCGCTAAGGGGGCTCGTGTGACCGGCGAGAGATATAGACTCTTAGGCCGGTCTGGTTTGGGCAAAAAAGGGACCTTCCATAGCGACCTCCCTGCCACCGCCCTATCCATTAAAAGCCAATGCTTTTTGGACTCTAGACATGACCACTCAACAAACGCCTTAATCTGGACCACCCAGTAGTAGTCCTGCAGGTTAGGGACCCCGAGGCCGCCCTCCACTGGGGGCCTGTAACTCAAGTCTCGCCGTAGTCGGGGTCTCTTGCCCGCCCAAATGAAACACTCCACCTCTTGCTGTAGAGTGCGTATAGTGCCCGGAGGGGGATCAAGCGGGAGGGTCTGAAAGTGATAAAGTATCTTTGTCAGTATAGTCATTTTTACAGCCGCTATCCGGCCGAACCAGGACAGTGAGTGCGGTCGCCACCGGCGCAGGGCTGCTCGGATTTGGTGAAGTAATGTGGTGTAGTTTACCGCTACCGTGTTCGATATAGATGCAGTGAGTTGGATCCCTAGATATGATATAGCTACTGGGGCCCACTGAATGGGATATGTGCTTTGTAATTCTATTAGTGTAGTGGGCTTTAGAGTGAGACTTAGGGCTTGCGACTTATGGATATTAATTTTGAAGCCCGCTGCCAGGGAGAATTGCTCAAGCTCGGACAGGAAGGCCGGGAGGGAGGTCTGAGGATCCTCTTAAGTCGCTATTACATCATCCGCATATAAGCTAAGTGTGTGTTTGTCCCCCCCAAAGTGTATTCCGGCAATACGCGGGTTATCGCGAGTCCTTTGAGCCATTGGCTCCAAATATAGGGCGAAAAGCAGGGGGGAAAGAGGGCAACCTTGCAGTGTGCATCTCTATATGGGGAAAGGAGTAGATGTATAACCCGGACCGTAGCCGCTGGTGTAGTGTATCCGCTGAATACCCAAGCTATGAATCTATCAGGAAGCCCAAAATGCCGTGGGGTCGCCTCTAGGTAAGTCCAGTGTACCCTGTCGAACGCTTTTTCTGCATCAATAGAGAGGAGCATGCGCTCAGTATTAAAGCGTTGGGCCTTATCGATTATGTGGAGTAGACTTTTAGTGTTATCCGCACACTGGCGGTTGGGGACAAATCCTTCCTGGTCCGGATCGATCAGGCCAGGGAGGAGAGGGGAGAGCCGCGACGCAAGGATTCTGGTAAATAACTTAAAATCAACGTTAAGGAGGGAAATGGGCCGGTATGAGGCACATTGGCGCTTATCCTTTCCGGGTTTAGGTATTACGATCACAGAGGCCTCTAACATTGTTTGGGGGAGAGAGGAGGATATTCCGATGGCATTGTATACTCTGGTGAGGACTGGAGCTAGTATAGGGCAGAAGGTTTTTTAAAACAAGGCAGAGAAGCCATCTGGGCCCAGGGATTTGAGCGGTTTCTGCTTAGAAATGGCTGATATTACCTCCTCTATTTTAATAGGGGACTCAATGTCCTGCTGGCTTTGTGTTATTGTGGATGTGGGCACTCCCTGGAGATAACGAGTTTGGGTCTCTAAAGAGAGATCCTGTGCTTCGTAGAGTCCTGCATAGTATTGGCGGAATGTTTCAGCTATCTGCTGATCGATGACCTTCTCCTCGCCCGAAGGAGCAAGGACGGATGCAATTCCGGATGATCGTCTCTGTGTCCTCAATCTATGGGCTAACAATCTGCTAGATCTATCTCCCCCAGTGTAGAAGGTGTGGCAGAGCCTAAGCGCAGCGTACTCTGCCCTGTCAATATCTAATGCAGCTAACTGGGAATGTGTGGCTTTGAGTTGTCTCCAAACCCTAGGAGCGCCAGTCCTCTGGTGTATGCCCTCTAGTTCCTGTGTTTGTTGAGTCAGGAGCTCTCTTTTTTTAACCTACGTATTTTATTATCTGAAGCTACGATTGCTATGAATTTCCCTCTGACCACTGCTTTTAGGGCATCTCAGAGGGTAGCTATGGGGGTCTCGGGGTATTGTTTAATTCCAGGTAGTCTCTCAGGGCCTTAGAAATCTGCCGGACCACCTCGGGCGGTGTAGCAGCGTGTCTCGGAGGCGCCAGGTCTGTGGCGGAGGCCGGGCATTTGGCAGGGAGAGGGCCAGAGTGACCGCTGAATGATCCGAGAGCATACGTGGTAATATCTGGGTTTGTCGGATACAAGGCCGCAAGCATTGTGTGCCCAGGAAGTAGTCAATTCTTGTGTATGTCTTATGGGAGTGTGAATAGAATGTATATTCTCTGGCTATGGGGTGTTTGTCTCTCCATATATCGATTAAGCATGCTTTTTTAAGTGCCTGTTGTCCCTCTTTTGAGTGAGCCCCGTTCTGTCCTTGTCTCTACCTAGGCTGTTGTCGAAAGCGATGTTTAGATCCCCTCCCAGTAAGATTGACCACTCGGGGGATGCACTCACGTCTTGCACTAACCCTTGTAGATATTCCTCCTGGCCTTCATTAGGTACATAGACTGAACCAATTGTGAGTGTTTGCGATGCTATGTGAAAGGAGTATGCTAGCAATCTACCCTTTAGTTCCGCTTGCTTGGATCCTAGATTCCCAGGAAATTTATTAGAGATGAGGATGGCTACTCTTGCTTTTTTCGTAGATAAAGAGGAGAAAAGCTGCTGCGGGAAGGCCTTTGAGTGGAGTCTATGTGTATTCCCTGGGAGGAGGTGAGTTTCTTGAAGCAGGCATATGTGAGCTACAGAGTGCTCAAGATAAGATAGAATGGTGCAGCGCTTTATGGGGCTGTTAAGGCCTTTAACATACAAGGTTAGACTTTGAAGAGTCTGGGGCATTGCGACTGTAATGGGGTAAGGCTGGGATACCGCGCTGTGAGGAAGAAGAGTATATACTATGGGACTGTATCAGTGGGGCACTCCGGCTAGGCCTGTGGCGAAGTAGCGCGTGGAGCCAGTGTGACGTGCGAGTTGAGTGGAGGGAGGGACCGGGACCAAGCAACAACCCCAAACAAACATAACAAACAAACAGCATGTCACGAAATAATACTATAAATGTCCTGGGTGTGTATACCCACGGTAAGAGGGAGGAAGAGTTCCAGATCTTCATGCCGCTCCGTTACCCCCAGGCCCCGCCATTTCGTATAGATCAGCAAGGTACCGTACGGGCTCTGTGTTCATGGGGTAGCAGCAAGTCCGAAGATGGGCTCAGGACCGTTCACGCTGGCCCGGTAGAGTCTTCCCCCAGGGACGCCAGAACCGCCCGACGCTCTTTAGCTATTGTCTCCGGGTCAGGGCGCAGCCAAGACGAATTATGAACCACCATTTTCTAGTTGCCGGTTTCTCACCCTTTGCCCGATCCGGCAGTCGATGATGGGCTTGCCGGGGGATCTTTCTGGACGTTCAGTAGTTGACAGGCTTCTTTCACTGAGCGAACTTGTTCGATCTTTCCGTTGAGGCGAAAGACGAGGCGAAATGGATGTTCCCATGAGTATGGTATTTAGATATCCCGAAGATGTGACATGATCGGTCGAAAAGCCCTCCTTTTCTGGAGTGTAGAGGCCGCAAGGTCTTGAAAGAGGAGAGGCTGATGCTCCTGATACTGGAATGGGTGGCTGTCTCTTGCCTTTTGAAGGATGCGCTCTTTTAGTTGGAAATCGTGCACACAGGTGAGGATGTTGGCAGGTGGGGTCTCGGCCCCACTCGGTGTGTGCGATCAAGTTTGATCTCCAGTTCGTCAGAGGCCTCCAGGATTGATCGAAAGAGGCCTTCTACAAACAAGGTAATGTTCTGGCCCTCTGCTCCATGTGGAATACCTCGAATACGTATGTTGTTACGCCTCGAGCAGTTCTCTGAATCTTCAGCAAGTGCTTGAAGATCTAGATGCTGATCCCTGAGACGAATAACTTCTTGTTGGAGATGTTCGATCTCTTCGTCTCTGCTCGAGCTCTGGGTTTCTAACATATCCACCCTATCCCCTAAGGAGTCTACGTCTTTCCTCACCTCTCTGATCTCCTGCACAAGTTCTGTCTTCATTTGTTTCAGATCTTTTTCTTAGGGAGGCGAAGAGGGTTTCAATAAATGCTCGCGTGAGCGGAGCCTCAGTATCCCTGAGAATCAGTCAACTCCAACATTTCTGCATTATTTGAGCCGGGCGCCTTGAGCAATAGGTCCTTGACCGAGCGGTCCTTTTTCCCTTTATTGGCAGTCATATTCAGGAGGTGGGTAGGCCTTGCTCTGGCAGGACTCCTGTTTTCTAACTCTAGGTATTTCCTGCTGTGGCAGCGGCAAAGAGGGGTGTCCGCCGAGGGAGCTCGCCAGCTGCAAGATTTGTCCTTTGACGTGGGCTAGGCGTCTTGGGGATGTACGTTATATAGCCGAAGTAGCAGGTTTGTCAGGGGCTCTGTAGACATGCAGGGGCCCCGTTTGCAAGGGGTCGCCAGCAGGCGCCAAGTAGCTGGCGTGCCGATCAGGTGCTGCCCCAATGGTGCAAGCCTCTCCGGGCTCTGCGAGGGCTATAAACGCCACTCAGTCTCGACTCACTGCCCGCTGGTGGTGTCTCTGCTGTGGTGAAAGGCACGCATGGGGTTCGCCTCCGTTCCCTCAGGGGGATCTGTGCACCAGAGCTCGCATGAGGGATGTGGGCCACCTTGGGCCTGGCCAGCAGTCTTTAGCCTCTGCCCACGGTGTGGTCTAAAAGTGGGATAAAGGGGCCCCACCACCTCCTCTCAGGCCTCACCTTCTTCTGTTGCGTCGCGGCCTTGGCACTCTGTCGGGGGCAGTGTGGGCGCCAATTGCTGCTCTGTCAGCCGAGCGTTGCTCCAGCGTCCTTCGGTGGCACCTCCGATGATTCCGCGGGTGCCGTGCCGCCCCCCCCCCCCCCAGCTCCTCCTCGACTCAGGCGCACAGACAGGCCCAAAGAACTAGGCCATGCTTCCGGCCTTGTCCCTCATGGCGGTGTCTCGTCCTCGGGCCCGTCTCAGTCTTTTATCTGGGTTTTACACCCCGGTATTGCGTTTTCCCCGCTGGGCGCGAGAGAGCTCAGGGCCCCCCGGGGGCCGACACCGGGAGATCGTATAGAGGTTCAGGAGGCCGCGGCAGCTGCAGTTTCGCTTAGCCGGCCTTCTGCCCCAGCGCTCCGCTCATGAGACCTCGCCTCCCGCGGGTCCCGGTCTGTTCTTCAGCTGCTTCTGCAGGACCGGCCTCGGGCTATTAGACGGGCACTATGATATTGCCGAGCTCCCGCAGACGCTGGTATTTCGCTCCGGGGCCGGCTTGCCCCTCGCGCAGCCGCGCTGGGGGTCGCTGCAGTTACCTCGGCACCAGGGGGCTCGCCTCTCGGGCTCCGCCAACTTCGTCGGGCCGCTCAGTCACCACCTCTCGGAGCAGTGGCATTCCGGAGCAGTGCGTCCGCCTCCCCGCCGCGCCTTCTTAACCTTACATGGCCAATAACTCTATGCCAAGGCCTGCAATCGCTACTTCGAAGCCAGCAGGTTGTGCTCTCCGGCTACCGCAAGCCCCATAACACTCGGGGTGGCTGACACGGACCAGCAACTCAAGGCATGGGCTGGAGGCCTGATCGGGGAAACGAGGCGACGAGCAGGCACGTCCTACTCAGTCGCCATCTTGGCCACGCCCCCAAATGAAAAAAATGACCTCTTTTTGGAGTTCACATTCCCTTACCTGCTGTTTCATGTCGGAACACCACGGAAGGATTGTTTGTTTTCTTTGTTTAAATGTTTTTTCCTTCTATGAAAGCACTATACAAGGAGTCGGCCATTCTTTGAAGCTGGGCCAGTTTTGTATAGGTAACATTATTGGCAGCTCAACAGCAGTATTCTGGAAGGACACATTGATAACAAGCATTTGCAATGCTAGGTCTCACATTTGCCGGGAGTTTAAGCTATTAGCATTGCAAATGACAATGCCTTTTATTTGTTTTAAAAGACATTGTCATTTGCAATGCCAATAGCTCAAACTCGTGTAAATGCGAGACCTATTGCATTGCAAATGCTTGTTTGCATTTTACTGCACAGCAC
Organism: Calotriton arnoldi; assembly: GCA_963921515.1. Lineage (NCBI taxonomy): Eukaryota > Metazoa > Chordata > Amphibia > Caudata > Salamandridae > Calotriton > Calotriton arnoldi. Next base: position 1,883,636 of record CAWUFW010002027.1, read on the forward strand.
CACCAGTAGCAGGCAGGAAAATCCAGTGGTGAACATCATGACGAAATGGGAAAGGAAAGGGTTTCCAACAGCAGAGTAAGCGGAGGCTCACCAGTCGGAAACTGAGTAGTTCTTTCTCCTTTAAATCGGACAAAGAAACAAATGGTTTGGCAGAGAGGAAGCCCCGCCAATTTGTGGTTAAGCTCCCACTCCACTAAGCTGAGTGACCCCATAAAACTTATCAAAGCCTCAAAGAAAATACACTTAATTAACAATAAGTCAAGAGTGTTTTATTGCATTGCTGATGAGATTGGAATTGGCTGTTCAGAAAAAATCACTGTTGAAGACAAAAACGAATTTAATATAACCTGCACCTCTTTAATTGACACTCTTAGCAGCAACATCACAAAGCCTTAGTGATATCAGCTCAATAAAGCACAACGTCTTGCATACAACCTCTCAACTGCTGCTTCTCTGCGAGCCAACCAAAGATGGGGAGTGACCCTCTTCAATTCATTGAATCAAAGAAAGAATTGTGCCCTCACGCACCATAAATTCTAGCCTGAATAGCATATTTACTTTATTCATCATGCTGCCAACATTTCGTTGAGCGAAAGCATTCAATGCATTTTCATACATAAACCAGGTGATTCACTAACACAGAGTAAAAGTGAAAACACCTTTTAACAAACTAACAAACAAGACAAGCAAATTCACAAAAAATTGAAGATATTTTTTTTAAATAAAAATTACATGTACAATTAATCTCATATGTCATTTTCCATCTTACACCCACATAGGTCATTCTATGACAGCCCCCAGCAAGGGTACTTGCACAAGTACGTGAGGCCAGTTCAGTATTTAATGGCCTTGTACCTCTCCATCAAACCAACACGTTTAAATCTCCAAATTAGGGACCAAAAGTTAATTGAGATCTTCCTCAGGGGTCCCATAACCTTTAAATAAGCTGGTTGTATCTTGTTCATTAAAATATCTTGTACATAACAAATAATTCCCCTGCAAGTCATACTAGCATCTTCAGACATTGTAAATGTGCCCATAATTGCATAGGCAATGGAGAAAGCTATTGTTTTATGGCTGCAGCCTATCTTTGAAGGGTACTGCTGTCTCTTGTCCAGTTCGTCAAGTTATCATTCCTTTTAGGGCAATGGGATGACCTAATGTGGACGGCGGATGCGAGACTCTAAGCTACTCTAGTTCTACTTAAGCCATCACTGACATCTGAAACTATGGATCTTATGGTCATCTGGGAAAGACTCACTAGTGCAGCTAATGCTGCTCCCACAACACAGAATGGACTTAAAGTAACTCTTCTGGAGACCTTCCAAGTTAGATGCTTTACTCCTCCACTAACTCTACAATGACTGGCAGAGTCCTTATGCGCCCCCTTTTCACTTGTGGAAAGTATGCAAAATGTGCCAAAGCTATACATAGCAGGGTCAGAGAAACCTGCATAACCCATCAGTGCTCAGTGGCCTTGTATATGTCGCTCATATATTAGTTCCTAACACTTTACAGACAGGGTCTTTTTATCTGTGTATTGCTGTGTAGCAGATCTGAAGCCACTTTAAATATATTTGCCAAAGCTACATTTAATGGAGACAAATACTGATGAAGGATTCTCCAATCTATCCAGAAGCTTAGAATCCATGCGTCTCCTACATGCGTCACGCCAGCATTACTCAAAAGCCACTATCTAGGGTATAGGGATGAGAGGTGCGTGAATAGAGGGTGATCAGTGCTAAAAGTATAAATGTTACTGCCACAGACGAGTTTCATTTTTATCACAGTCAAATCTAGCTACATCTTTTACGACTGTAGAGGAAATCACAAAGCCAGAAAGGAAACATGAAAAGAAAAACAGTAAAACCCAGAGCAAGTCCTGATGGCGGCTTGGCCAAATGAGCATTCACACTGAAGATCATATCCAGCACCAGAAGCAACCCACACCCCAAAGGGGCATCAGTGCACCACATAGATATGAATCACCATCACTTCGGATATCGCTCATGCTCTGTTTAAGCACTAACTGGCTGGTATGATTATTACAATCATTGAGAAGTGAAGCAACCGAAGCTGCCTGAGCTCTCTTTTGTTGGGAGTAGATTCCCTCTGCAAAAGAATGGTAGCTGGAAGGGGAAGCAGAGATAAGAAGACAACTGAAAAATTTCAGCAGGGAAAATGATCTTGATGAAGTCCTAGTAAATTTTGTATGATTAGAATAAAAGCTTAAGTCTTTCAATTTTGTATGCACCTTTCTCTATTTTCTTTACAGGCATGTTGTTGACTTTATCTTTACTTTATTTTTCCATGTTCTTCCTTCTTATTTCCAATTTCCTATTAAATATCCTTCTAATATAGCCGTTTCCCTTATTGTTTATGCTATTCCTCTCTCTACTTGTCAATATCTCATTCTCTTATTTCTCCTGTCACCTTTTTTGATTATTATTATGTCTTTCCTGTTTTTATATTCCATTTCTGGTTGTGTTGATCTAAATTATGTAACTGCATAGAATTATTTGTCTCCCTTTCTTATATGTTTCTTTGTTTCTATTTGCAGGTATAATGTATTTGCCAGTTCTTACTTATCTCCTATATGCCCGCTCCCCATCGTGTTTATCATGTGGATGTCATGGTGTGTTGTGTAGCTCCTCGTTGGGTGTGCTGTTTTCGGTTGTCCCTTGCCGCCTCTCGTTTCGTTTTTTTTTTTTGTTCCTTAAGGTACGTATTGCAGTCGTCATTTTTGACATGTACTGTCTTCTCTTACTCTCATTCTTTCTTCCCTCATTTTTCTTCCTCTTTGTTGGTGATTTTATTTCTTTCCTTCCCCCTTTGATCTTCTATTCCTTCTTTCCTTATTGCTTATCTTCTTCATTGCTGTATTTGCCTATGGCTCGTATGTTTGAGTGTACTATTCATTCCGTTTTTCTTGTTATTATTGCTTGTTTTGTTACGTACACACTTATATTGGTCTTACGTTCAGAGTAGTATCTTGGAATGTGAAAGGTTTCATTAACCCAATTAAGAGACAAAGGATATTATCACATCTTGCCTCTTATAACCCTGATTTGGTCTTTTTACAGGAGACTCACCTTACAGAAACCGAAGTATTAAAATTAAAAAGAGGTTGGGTGGGCTCAGTTTTATTCTCTCCCACTTCTAATAAGAAAAACGGTGTTATAATCTTATGTCACAAGAAACTAAATTGCAAGATTATTTCACAGGAGACTGATACAGAAGGGAGATGGTTGTTAGCGAAATTGTTAATTAATAATATATCTTTATGACTGTTTTTAATGTTTATGGCCCTACTCAACCTGACTCTTCCTTTTGGCCTTTGATTACAAACAAGTGTATTCAATTTAGAGATGATTACTTTATTCTGGGAGGCGATTGCAATCAAGTTGTTGACCCTTTTTTAGACCACCAATCTCACATACGCTTTTCTCCTCACAAATCTCATAAACTCTTTCTTGATACTATTTCTCAAGCACACCTTATTGACTCTTGGAGACTCTCTCATCCTGACTCTCTTGATTTTTCTTTCTTCTCCCCTCCTCACAATTCTCTATCCCGTTTAGATTATATCTTTCTTTCTCAATCTTTGTCTCAAAACCTAATCTCTGCCTCTATTGAACCTATTGTTATCTCTGATCATGCCCCAATTATTACTGACCTTGACCTGCTCCCTTCTCATCCCAAGTCCTCCCGATGGCGTTTCAATAATTCTCTATTATTTGATCCACTTTTTTCTTCCTCTTTCACCATCTTTGCTAATGAATTCTTTGACCTTAACAGCGACCCCTCTCTTTCCCCGCATATTTTATGGGATTCCTTTAAGGCTACTGCACGAGGCTTTATTATAGACTTTGTGTCAAAGAAAAAGAAACGTCTCCTTCAACAACATAAAGCTGCCTTGACTCACATTAAAGCTTTAGAACACAAATTCTATACGTCTTCAGCAGAATCGGTTCTGCCAGCTTTGATACGTGCCAAACTGGCATTCAATAAGAGTTCGACTGACAATGCATCTTCTAATCTTCTCCGAAGTAGCGCTCGCTACTACGGAGGTCGCAACAAGACTGGCAAACTCTTAGCAAACTATCTCAAAACTCGTAAAGACCGTACATTGATTGATGCTATTTACTCTTCCGATGGTTCTCTTCTCCATAAAGACCAAGATATTCTTAATGAATTTAAGCGATTTTATACAGATCTTTATACCCCAGAATCTCCTCCTTCTACTTCTCTCATACAATCATATCTCAACCGTCTACCAACCCCATCTAACTCTCACATTAACCTTTCTGATCTTGAAGTCGATCTTTCCCTAACTGAACTCTCCTCTGCTCTAATCACTTTAAAGAAAGGGAAAACTCCAGGTCCGGAAGGTTTCTCTGTTGAATTTTATTTACATTTTTCTAACCTATTGCTCCCTAAACTTTTAAATCTCTTTCACTCTTTTTATCTCTCTGGTAAAACAGAGGGTACTTTCCAAGAAGCCACAATTTGCCTCATACATAAAGAGGGACGGGACCCGTTGACTTGTAAGAACTATCGGCCGATTTCTCTGGTCAATGTTGATTATAAACTCTTTGCTAAAACTCTTGCTTTGCGCCTAGATCCTCTCTTACCTCACTTAGTTGGCAAGGAGCAGTGCGGTTTTGTCAGAGGTAGGTTGACCTCGGATAATTCGCGCCTGTTCCTTAATGTATTAAACAAAGTCCCTTCTCTTTCCACTTCTTTAGCGGCCATCTCTGTTGATGCGGAGAAAGCATTTGACAGAGTCGCCTGGTCTTTTTTATTCGCGTCTTTGAAGTGGCACGGATTTGGCCCCAAATTTACCTCTCTCGTATCTTTATTATACTCTGCCCCTAGAGCCTCAGTTTTAGTTAATGGATGTATCTCCTCCTATTTCCCTCTACAACGTGGAGTCCGTCAGGGATGCCCTCTTTCCCCCCTTCTCTTTGTCTTGGCTCTCGAACCCTTTTTATCCTCAATCCGCAATAATAACTCCATTTCTGGTTTCTCTTTTGGTGATCAGCAATTAAAGATCTCTGCCTATGCAGACGACATCTTACCTTTTATATCTGATCCCGAGACCTCTGTTCCCCCTTTATTACAGGAATTTACTTCCTTCTCTATGGTCTCTGGATACAAAATTAATTCAGACAAAACAGAAATGTTCCCTCTCACTAAATTCTGCCTACCTCATTCCTTTTCTCCCACTAATTTCACGTGGAATAGTTCTAAAATCAAATATTTAGGTATGTTGTTCGCTAACTCAATTACCCATTCTATTAAATTAAATATGAATGCAGTTTTATCTCTGATTGATAAATTACTTTCCTCCTGGAATCCTCTTTTTCTTTCATGGTGGGGTCGGCTAGATTCAATTAAAATGATGTTTACTCCCATTCTAATTTATACTCTTTCTATGCTCCCGGTCCATATTCCTGCTTGCTATTTTAAACGAATTGATTCTTCCTTATCTAAATTTCTGTGGAAGGACAAGAGGGCGAGGATCTCTTTATCGTCTCTTCGCAAGAACAAAGCTAATGGAGGTGTAAACTTTCCTGACTTCCGTCTTTTCCATAAATCATTTTGCCTCCGTCAGGCTTCGAGATGGCTTCTCCTCGATTCTTCTCCTTTTACTCCACTTTGGCTCTCCATTGAACGATCTTTGTTATCACCCTTCTCTTTAAAGGAAGCTTTGACCTTTTCTGCCAAATCCCCCCTTATTTCCCCTCCCTTGTTCAAGCACACTTCTTCTTTACTGAAACCGTTGATTCATCCAAAGTCTATTTCTAGAGAATCCTTTTTAGATTCCCCTATTTGGTATAATTCCCTCATTACCATTAAAGGTAGAACCATATTTTGGAGATCTTGGAGATCGCGAGACATTTTTGGGTTAAACACTTTTTTGATTGCCTACCTCCTTGCCCATTTCCTCAATTCCAAGCCACGTTTCATTGTCCCCGCTCCTTCCTTCAGAGATTTTCCACTCTAATGGCGGTCATTTTGGATATTTTCTATTCTCTTCCAACTTCCCCTCGCCCCGTGATTCAAGATTCTCTTCTCACGATTCTTCTCTCGTTACCTAAAGCCTCTCTTATTTATAAATACTTCTCAGCTCCTAATCCGGAGCGTACTAAGAGTAGATTGGAACTGTTGTGGGAGTCTGACTTGGAGTGTGAATGGTCTATCAGCTTTTGGGACAAACTCTGGTCCCGTTCTCTTAAAATCTCTCGCTCAGCCTCTCTCACTCAATCTCTGTTTTTTCTCTATCATAGACTTTATCTTACCCCTACCTCTATAACTAAATTTTCTCACTCCACCGATACCAACTGTTGGACTTGTGGATGCTCTAGTGCTGATCTTCTACACCTTCTTTTCCTTTGCCCTTCCGCAGCTGATTTCTGGGGGAAGGTCTGGTCTTATATTTCTCGACTGTTCAATATTTCCATTCCTTATTCCTTTCCTCTCCTTTTCTCTGGGAGTCTATCTGATTCCTTAGATCTTCCTTCTTACTCACATGGTCTCTTTGACCTCATGCTTGCTCTGGCTTTTCAACATATTACCCTTAATTGGAAAACTCTTACGAAACTTTCTATCCAACACTGGTGGAATAGTTTGTGTCATTTTCATCGACTTGATACTGCTTTTGCCTCCTCCTGTAGGCCAATGATTAATAGAGATCTTTTTTGGTCACCTCTTACTACTTATTTAGATCATTTAGTGTTAATAGATAACTCTCGTTTTAATGCTGGTAATTTTAAACCTCCGTGAATACTTACTTTGTCTCTTCTCTGCCTTATGCTTATTGGTTTACTGTATATACTAGTTTGATTGGAATCATCTCTTCTACTTCTTGTCATACGTAGCCTTTATTTTTTTTATTAGTTTTACATTTATCAGTTTTTGCAGTATTTTTCACTTCCCTCCCTTCTCCCCCTCCCTCCCCTCTTCCCTTCCCCTAATTTCCTTATTTCCCTAAAACCTAAAATAGCTTTCTCTCCTGTTTATACCAGCCATTGCTTTGTTATATCTCGATCTCGTTATACTCAGTTTTATATTGCTGTTACTTTACATTATCTTGATATTTCAATAAAGCTTTTAAACTTAAAAAAAAAAAAAAAAAAAGCTTAAGAGCCTGACATTCAGTTGTAGAAGAGTTTTCAACGCACTGAATATCTATGGCCACCAGAAGAACAAAGGAAAAGTATATTTTGTTTAGGATAAAAGTCAGAGAGGGCTATATGTTTGAGGGGGGCGTTTTGCCTAATGTCTGAAGCAATGTTAAACCGTCTAAAAGTGATTACTACTTACTTATAAATTAAGCCCAAGTGACATCACCTTCATAATGAGATCAACATGTAAAGTTTGTCTCTGAAACAGTCATGGACAATATGCATATACCACAGTGCCGAAAAAGGGATGAAAAACTAAAAACTGCAGCAGTCGCCAGCACCAGCCATTACGAAAGGACAGTGTCCAATTTAGGGCAGTCTTCAGTCCAGGAATGTTACTGCCAGGATTCCCTGGACCTGTAGTAAGGAGCTGGCTGATAATCATGTGGTAGTTGCTGCTGCAGGTACACACGGTTTACAGGGCATTTGCTCAGGATGCATTACCTACAACAATTCAGCAAAGAAAGGCAGTGCAATGCAAACATTAAATGCAGTTTGCACATAATTGGATCCGTTGATATTTGCCTAGTTCCTATATGCATCATATCAATATTTACACGACATGCCAAAGATACATGTGAGAGACAGCACACTTTAGGATTTCTTCCGTGATGTGTGCTATTTCTGCTACTACTTGTCCCAAGACAACTGTATTTCTTCTCAAAGTACTAGTTCTTGTGGTCTTTTTGAAGTGTCAAAAACACCCACTAACTGCATACCTATCAAGCCCCAGACCCTGTGGAGCATCTAACATTGAAGCTACTTTTTAAGGGCAGAGCTATCTTTGGTGAAGCAGGTGATCCTCCCTCAGCCCTACCCTCTTCAACATCTACATGGCCCCACTTGCAGCCATCGTCAGAAGCCACGGACTCAACACCGTCTCCTACGCCGACGACACCCAGCTGATTCTCTTCCTCACAGACGAACCCACAGCTGCAAAGAACAACTACCACAACGGGATGAAGGCAGTTGCCACCTGAAATGAAGGACAGCTGCCTCAAGCTTAGCTCTGACATGAACGAAGTCCTCATCCTGAGCTCCACCCCCTCCGCCTGGGAGGACTCCTGTTGGACCGCAGCGCTCGAAACCCCCCTCCCCACACCAACGAACCACGCACGAAACCTTGGCATCATCCTGGACTGCTCGCTCCCAATGAACCGCCAAATCAACCCCGTTTCGTCCTCCTGCTTCCACACGCTCCGCCTGCTTCGTAAGATCTTCAAGTGGATCCCCACCGAGTCAAGGAAAATGGTCATCCATGCGCTCGTCAGCAGGAGACTAGACTACGGCAACGCACTCAACCCTGGCACCACCCAGAAACTCCTAAAGAAACTGCAGAATATTCAGAATGCCTCCACCAGACTCATCCTGAACATCGCACGCACAGCCACTTCACTAGCCACCTGAGAGACCTTCACTGGCTACCTATCAACAAAAGAATTTCCTTCAAGCTCCTCATGCACGCCTACAAAGCCCTCCACAATGCCGGACCTGCATACCTCAACCACCGCCTCTCCTTCTACACTCCCACCAGACATCTCCGTTCCGCCCAACTGGCCCTGGCCACCATATCACAGAACCGGAAGACCACGGCTGGAGGAAGAACCTTCTCCTACCTCGCTGCGAAGAGCTGGAAGTCCCTGCCTCTGCACCTCAAACAATCACCATCACTGCTGCAATTCAGGAAGCACCTCAAGACCTGGCTCTTTGACTGAACCGCAGATCCAGGTCTTTTAGTACCTGAAACTGCAGCAAGGGGACCCATTTCCCCTACATGTAACAGGGTTCAATGGCACCCTTGCCAAGCCACCCATACATGTAACTATGATCCCACAATGGGTCACTACGTGAAATGCTTTCCTACAAAGGCACCTTGGATCGATTCTTGTACAGACCCATTACACTGAGATCTTACTCCTCGCTCCCCAACACTCTAAGACAAAAGAGTGCAACAGAAGGAATAGCAGTGACCTACTTGAAATATCTATGTTTTTATGATAAAATGCTCAGCTCCATCTCAAAGGTATACTACTGAAAATTACATGTTTATCACAGGGAAAAACATACTAAGATCCTTGTAGAATACAAACCACCAGAATATGACAACATTCAACAGCATCACATCCATCACCCTCTTTGCTGCAGACCATGAGATTTTAATATCCACTTGAACCTACCCAGACTGGGTCCTGCCACCAAGTTTTAAAACTAAAGAGATCATGTGGGAGTCTTTCCACTGGTATGACGGGCCACCTGGCGCCGTAGTACTCACTACAGACCTACCACTCATGAAGGGTACCTGCATCTGTGAACCACATAACACCTATGCCATATTCCGGCAGTACTATTCGGCTTCAAGACTCCATTGCCTGTTAAGTATCTGGTTTCCAATTAGCATTTGCAGACCTACACATACAGTGCTCTTGTAGAATTTGTTACCACATGCAGCTCTCTTTTGGACCAATTATCAGATCACTGCATTTCACATCAGCAATAAATTCAGCTGGAGATGAAAACCAATACAAATCCATAAGCAACATTTGCTTCTCCAGTAATCAGTAAAAACAGTAAAGTGTGGGGGAGGAGAAACAATTTTACAAGAATAATCCCACTGCGAAATAAATTGCATAAAAAAACTTGTGTCACACTTGCATGACAATCAGACTACTGGCACAAGAATGTCCTGGCAGCCCGTGATGCACTTTATATAGTCACTTCAAAATATTCATGACTTTCTTACCAAAAAAACAGTGTCACAACCCTTTGTCATAAAACTGCGGACTATTGCACAGGAAAAAATCTTTAGGTTGTACCACTGCAGCATTTGATAAACCAAATAGTTCTTCAAATGTGTTGTTCTTATTTCAGTCTAGATACAGACTTCCACTCACCACTAGTTTTACTTAAACATTTGTTCCTGCCATCCATGTAGACCTTGTTACCATCACAAGACCCACAACTTTGCACTTTGCTGTGGCTCCAGGTTGTTAAAATGTCTTACATATTTTTGTGGCAATTGCTACTACAATTAATAGCCAATATAGAAGTGTCTGCATTGCTCAAAATAGGCATAACAGATCATTTCCTTCTCCATAAGAAAAATACAGATCTTGGCCATCTCCTTAACACATGATCTCTACTGACGGAGAATATGGTGGCTGTCAGTTACAGGCACATCATAATGCCCCGATGTACAGAACCACATCAATCTGGACTCAGGCCTTCAACATGAAACAATAGATGGATATAAATAACAGGCCATTAGATTCATGTTCACTATGTGGATGTCTTCAAAGCTTTGTGGACAGCTAAGTCACTGGAATAATGAAGCAGAGCATCAATCTGATCGATAGGACAGTAAATGTTTACAGTGATGAATGAGAGCTTGTTGCTGAAAGCAACAGTCTGTTCTGTAGATGTTTCTAGGCAGGTAAGCCTGGCAGCAAGTAGAAAGTTACGGAGAAGAGAATAACTTTACGATGCCAACAAAATACATGTATTGCTCTTATTGTCATTGCAGCCAGAACAGCTGCTCAGACTAGGTCTTACATTTATCTCCCTCGTGACAAGCAATGCAAAGATATTCAATGGATTTCTTCCTGAACCTAGTAATCATTGACAAGTGTTCATTCATTCCTCTAAAAATCGCACATACCTTTATTTTGCTCCCTACTATCGCCTGTACACCAGAAAAAGTCTAAAAAGTGCACCTCAGACATGCCACTGAACAAATTATACATCGCTCTTTCTGGAATATCATGGCTGTGAACACTAGATTATGCAGAAAATGTTACACAACGCAATGGTTTATGAAAGGCATAAGCTCTACAGCCTGATACAATGGTAAAGAGATGATAAATTCAGAACATGAATATACTGATTTCTTTACGGAGGCCAACATCATTTCCTTTGTGTTCTGGAATGATTGCCCGTCTATAGCCACTGATTTTCTTTCAACCCCCTCTAGTCGACACATCCGAATATTGTGGCTCAACATGCTTAATAGCCTTAGATTTGCAAAGCCTCTCAATTATCCTTTAAATGGTTCCTTTAAGGTCACTGGTATGCTCTGTACCTTGGACCTACAGGAAGGCCCAATATTGGTCCTTCTGTGGTGGAAAAATGAATTCAAAGACTTGCAACTCCTCGATAAAAGCTCAGCGTAGATGGATTTCTTTATTTTCAAACACCTTTGACATGGATGTTCCTTGATATCGCCTTTACCTAGGATACATGCTGGACCTTCTGTTTGCTTCCTCTAGAATACCAAACCAGTAATAAATCATCCATTGAAGCATTTGGCATATCCCCATACACTCCTGTCTGAAATCTGTTCTAGGCACCTTGAAGGCGGGTAGGTCGTACGGCAGTGTCCCAAGCACCTCACAAGTGTCCCGCAGTTTGTCCGGGACCCTCCAACTTGCCTAAGGAGCACTGTTCTGCTCACCTTGGGGTGGAATTGTTGTGCTGCAACCAACCAGGTGCAGTATCATTGACATTGAGCGGCAATCTTTTATTAAAAAGGAGGTCTCATACCCTTGAGGGGGCGCCAAGTCACGATATTGTTTGGTCCTGATGAAGTGCCGCCCGATCCTTGGGCTTTCTAGGCACGAAATATGTTGACCTCATTCTATTAACACCTATCTTGGTACATTGAGACCACACAATAACACCGCTGTTTTTATTTAGTCCTGGTACCCTTTCCTTATAAAAACTGTTTTGAGAGTACCAGAACCTATTTTAGACACACCTCACTTTTCACTCGTCACACTCTCGCAGAGCCCTCGCACATGATGATTCACCTAAAGGGAGTTTTCGGATCAAAAGATCTCAGACAAAGAGCCCCCAGGCCAGTCAGGCATTGCAGCACCGGCCAGACGAGGAGTGCCCAAAGATGAAGCACGACACCCTAACAGGTGTGTGAGGGCATCAAGATTTGACCTTTAGGTCTCCCTGCGACAGCAGTAACAGCCATGTGGTTCCACCCCTTGTGACCACCTGGCCAAAGAGGAACTACCCCGACCATGATAACTATTGATATCTGTAGCTTCATCTCATTACAAATCTCTAAATTTTTTCAGAAATAAGAGTGAGCTTATATTAAAATTTATCTAGCTGTCTTCTGTGCTATTCACTAACACTATACTGAAGTTATTTACATAAATCCTCTTCACTTTGGAATCATTTTCACAGCATTTCACGAAGTGACCCCTTTGTGCTACAAAATCTGTATACCATGAGATATTCACGGACCGGTAACAGTTTCAATCCATGATTGCGGCCATCGTCAGAAACCATGCACTCAACATCATCTCCTACGCCGACGACACTCAGCTGATCCTTTCCCTCACCAACGAACCTACAACCGCCAGAACCAACTTCCACAGCGGGATGAAGGCTGTGGCCACCTGGATGAAAGATAGCTGCCTCAAGCTCAACTCAGACAAGACCGAAGTACTCATCCTAGGACCCCACCCCCTCAGCCTGAAATGACTCCTGGTGGCCGCCCACTCTGGGAACCCCTCCCACACCCATGGACCATGCACGCAACCTCGGCATCGTACTGGACTACTCACTCTCAATGAACCACCAGATCAATGCTGCATCCTCATCCTGTTTCCACACGCTCCGCCTACCCTGAAAGACATTCAGATGGATCCCCACAGAATCCAGAAAGACGGTCACCCATGCACTCATCACCAGCAGACTAGACTACGGCAACGAACTCTATGCCGGCATCACCCAGAAACACCTCAGGAAACTTTAGAACGTCCAAAACTCCGCAGCCAGACTGCTCCTCGTCATCCCCCACTGCAGCCACATCACTCAACACTTCCGTCAACTCCACTGGCTCCCAGTCAATAAGAGAATCATCTTTAAGAATTCTCATACATGACGCTCTCCACGATGCAGCACCAGCATATCTGAACCAACGCCTCTCTTTCCAAGCACCCGCCAGACAGCTTCACTCCCCCCAACTTGCCCTGGCCACCGTCCCACAGATCCACAAGACCAGAAGCGGAGGTAGATCCTTCTCCTACCTCACCGCCAAGACCTGTGCCCCTCCACCTCAGGCAATCACCCTCGCTGACCCAATTCAGGAAGGATCTCAAGACCTGGCTCTTTGACTGAACCTCAACGCCCAGATTGATCACCAGCCCCCCCTCCCCTTCAGTGCCTTGAGACCCATATGGGTAAGTAGCAGCGCTATATAAATTCCTGATTGATTGATTGATTCTTTGTTTGTTTGTCCTTTCTATCAGCCTTCGTACTTACAAATCTATTCTTTGCACCATTTTTGTGGGTTAAAGCATGAAATTCACTGGCATGGGACTTCAATATGCTTCTCTAATGCTTTACCACACTCCATTGAGTGTAGCTCAGTCTTCGCCACCACTGCAACAATGGACAAGCCTTCAGCAAGATAAGCGGGTTTCAGTCATTTTGTGTTTCAAAACTGTAAATGCTGGCTAACCCTCAATGAAGGGATGTACCATTCCAGCCATTCACAAGACCTCTGTGTATGGCTCCCAGAATGGTGTCTCTATAACACTACACTAATGTTTGTGTTCTAGTATGCATCTAATCTCCAAATGCAAATTTACATTGATTTGCTTGATTTTAAGTAGCTGTAATATTGGCAAGGTTTCATACACAGACTGTTCTTCTGGCCCTAAACAATGAAGTAACATCTTCTCCATGGTTTGGACCACTCATCGCAGATGAATAACAGGCAAATATTTTTCCCTGGGCCTCATTTTATTGGAGGACCATCTGGCGTTGGCTGAAAATGTAGCAGGAGAAGGGCAGTACCAGAAGAAACCACTGCTTTAGTAACCCACACTTTACTAAATAAAAAAAATAAAAAAGTTGTACCAGATATAGTATTAGCTCTCGGTAGCCAAAGCAGTTTGTATGCGACTAGTACACAAACTGGATTCCCAAACCTCTTGTCAGTTCAGAGTATATGGTTTAAATCTACCAGTTCTAGTGTTCTTTTGGAAAACACATGAAACAGGGCTTTTGTTACAAATATGGGCATTCAATAAGTTACAGTAAAGTCTCCCTCACAAGAACAGTGTGTCACCAAACTCTGCTCAAACTACAGGATGTGAAACAATTTGCTGAATATCAATTGGATGACAAGGCACAGCACAATATTTCCACGAAGCCCACTGTACTGGATCCGTAGCCAAAACAACTTCACATCCATTAATAAAAATGCCTTCAGGAACATGACCGCGTCCCCTTGAGTGATAAGCCGCAGCACTAAGTTTAATACATGAATACAAAGAATACTTAAAGGATACTATTCTAGGTTCACATTTTAACATTTCAACTGTGACCACATAGCTCTACAATGTTAAGAACCAGTTTAAGAAGACAAAGGCAGCCTTCTAATCCTCCACTTTGACAAGTTTAATGGCTCCAGACCAAATACCAACTATACACACCATAAAAAGACAAAGAGCAGAGCACTAAGATGTTGTGTGTCCTGAACAGACCAACATTAATGTGAGATGTGCACTCGCAACCACAATAAGCTATAGAATGAAAACAATAATAGCCCCGAGATGCACTCTTCTCCTCGTGCATGTAATCAGGTGCATCGTGAGAGAGCAATCATACAGGAGACATCACCATCTAGCCGAAAGTCTGCATCATTCTGGCCTGGAAAAGTTCCCACTGACTGAGGTAAATGTTTCAGAATGCTGTAGTTTGAGTACAAGTAGGTATCTGGGTATTTCAGCAGAGATACAAATTTGATGGAACCGGAGAGTGACTACATTTCCTAAAATAAGAAACCTTTCCGTGGCGCTTAGCAAACACTGTAGTGGCAAACACAAGTGGAATTTTCGGAGGGACACGCATTTGTAGTAGAATTCCGCTGGACACTTACGTCTTCCGTAAATCCTGGTAAAACAACCCGTAAACAGATTACTGAGAGATGAGTCACTGGCCACATCCTTACCAGTGAAAAAAGGTGGGTTCACACAGTGAGTGGAAAATATTTATTCAGGATAAGTTACAGAAAAAACAGCTTAAAGATCGACCTAGACTGTCTGCCAGCTCCAACTCTATAAGCCAACAATCCAGAATTGTGCAGAACAAAACTAAGTTTAAAGAATATTGCAAAGTATGGGATGGCATACAAGTGAGTATGTAAGGGACGGCATACCAAATTCTGCTTTATTGTACAGTGATGCATGAGAAGAAGTAGGAAATGGAGATGTAAACGGAATAATGTCAGCTCAACACACTTTTGATTAAGTGGTCCATGATTTCCTGGTCTATACTTTAGGAGGGATAGATCTCTCCAAGTAGAACTTAGGTATCTACAGTGGGAAATAATGAGATTTAATGCAGTGGAGGTGTGAGGAAGAGGACCCAGCCTTAACCCCCCCTTTGCCCCAACTGCAGTGTTTACCTCCGAATGCCAGGACTGCAGTCTCGCAGAGACCGGGAAAGCAAGGGTTAACTCTCCCCGACGTCTCTCGTATACAGGGAAAGGACCGGCCTCCAGAGAGCGGGGACCAATGGGAGCAGTGGATGGCGAAAAGGGAGGCGGAGCAACCGCCTCGTAAGGAGGACCTAGGAGACCCGGAAGAGACCGAGATCCTCGAGGGAAGACGGAGCCCAGCTGTAGCACGGACGGTGGAAGCCACTACGGAGGAGGAAAGGAGCCCCGCCGCACCACGGAGAGAAGAACACCCACCGGAAAGCATAGCTGACGCCGTGAGAGGGGACGAGGACTCCGACAGAGATCCCGAGAGCTGGTCCGAAGACTGGTGGACACCCCCGGAGGACACTCTCACTCCGCCGCAACTCAGGAGAGTTGCGGCTCCTGCGCTATGTGATTCGGGCATGGGAGGGCAGTAAAGGAATGGGGAGGGTGTTACCAGGGAGGACATGGGGAGGGGGGGCACAAGGGGCATCAAGGGGAACTTTGGTTGTATATGCCTGCTGGTCACCTCGAGCACACTACCCTTGCATCTGGAACCCCCCTTTTAGGAACACGTCCATCGACGGACCTTTATGTTTTCATTCCTATTGAGTTGCATGCGCCTGCTCCCATAGATAAACACAGCACATCTAGGGCATGAACCCGATCCCTGAAGATAAGGGACTGGATTTCGGCTGTAGCAAAACAGAACCCTATAGTTTTCTTTTCTTCTTATTTACTTTGGCTTGCTGCACTCCTTGTCGCGTGGTACCCCAACACTCCAGGGGATGGTGAAGGACTTTACCCTATAGAACGCAGTCCTGCTCAGCAGTTATATATACCGCCTTCTTCTTCTTTTCTCTCTGTGACTCCTGGGGACGTCCCTACATGGAAGCTTTGGCCTAGAAGGAAGAAGACCCCAAGGAAAGAAAATCCACCGAGCAGAAGAGAAAGTTCTGACTGTGACCTTTTTAATTTTCTTGTTATCACGCTCAACAATAAACCACGTCAAAATTGAGCCGCATATTAAGCCTCCGAGATTCTTTTTCCACCAGTCCCCCCACAGGAGAGTTTGGAAGAAAAGGGTCGCTGTGGGGGAGACTCAACAGAAGCAGAGGCAAGGAAAATGATATAGTATGGTCATCAAAAATTGGGTTCAAACGCCCTCGTTTTGTTGACGGGGAGGACAGATTAACTTCAGGGATAAAAATGACAGATAATCTATCACACTTGCAAAGTTAATGTTGTACTTCAACAGGGTTTAAGTGGTTACAGAGGTAGGGACCTTAACACCCTGCTAGCATTATCCTTTAAAATGTGATTGGTATTCCACATAAACAGGGGGTTTGAGAATTTCAGGGCCATCATGTCTCTCTTGTTCATTCTTGAGAAAGCGTACCCATTCCGCTTACCATGATTGAGGATAGGTAACATGTTTAGCCTAGTTCTACATACTTAAGCATGACATCATGGAGTATGCTATCGTTCACAAAGAAGCAGGTTCCAGGATTTCTTCAAAACTGACTTGTCAATACTAGGCTAGGATTTGATTTTACCATACTAACATAGCGTTGTTAATTTAAGTGACCTACACAGTCCTACTAACTTACTTCTTTTTCATGCTTGGTATTGATAACTTGATTATGTATGATTATTTTCCTGTGCCAAGTGGCTATGCATATCTTGCATTCCAAATCTTTTAGGAAAGCAAACATACTCCTAAAGATAATGACAACTGAGAAACAGCATACCCAATCAGTTAGTTGCTCCCAAGATGTGAATTTTAATTCCAAGAAAAGTCCTGTCTTTTCTAAGGAACGTAAGTGCTGTGACCCTGAGGTGTACGTTGTGCTTTCGAAGAGTACGTTTTAAATTCTGTGGCAAGCAACTAAACCGTAAATGAAACCCATTTCTTTCCTTCTGATGCTGATAATGTGTCTTGTTTAATAGTAAGAATTTACTTGTAGTGCTATGAAACAGTAAAACCACGGTGATCACGGAGCTATATTAAAACATGTCATTTTTATATTATTACTGAAACAGCAGCCTCAAAGCCCAAGAAAAACAAGTTTAACTTTTTGTTTAAGATTTAACTAAACATTTTCCTCTTCACTTTTCTATGAATCACAATATGTGTGATCGAAAAAGGCAGATAAAAAACAAAGGTTACATTTATTTCAACAGGAAATCTGCTTGCTTCTATTCCAAATCCACATACCTCAAAGGTTTTTCCACCTCCCAGATCCAGTTACAGTCCATTTGCTAAGCCAGCTGAGTCAACAAATCCAGCTCAAACCCTTCCAGGCAATTTTGTGGCAGAGTAAAGTCAGACAAAATAAAACTGGACGCAGGTCAGTGAAGTTCAGAAAACTGAAAACTCCAACAGCAATCTTATAATCCCTAAAACGTGTACAGATGGCAAAAATGTTTTCTGCCAACATGAAATTAAACAACTTGACATTTTTGTGATCCACCTAAATTTATATGAATGCAGTATAGCAGCTGACTATCTAATAAACTGAATGTTTGCAATTTTGCCTCCTGCCTTCTTTCTTAGAAACGTAACTCACCAAGCGCAGATGAGAGAACTCACATTATTGGCAAAAAGGTACCAAAGGTATGTCCTTAGAATTTCATGGTCCAACCACATACTCAACTATCTGTGCAACCACAAATGTTTTAAGAACTGTCCCAAAATAGAACTGAGAATTGCTCGAAGGCAGGGTAGATGGGGAACAAGAGAACCTACATTCTCCAACATCTTACTTTCTTCAATTCACAACAGCAGGGCAGATTTGGCAGTGCCAGAGAAAGAACTATTTAGATTAACAGGGAATACATCCATTCTCAAAGTATTGCTCACAGACAAGGGATGTGTGCCATTTTGCTGCTGTTCACATTTTCCCAGAAAACAAACAGCTATTAAGATGTGAAATACATTATCAAGGCCCTACAGGAGAACATATAGATGTTCTCAGGATGGGAGATAGAGGGTGTTACATGATGGGAGGCACTCTGGAGCTGAATATTCTTCATCAGATGCAACCAGTATCAGATAATCTTCCAATTTTTTTTTAAACATTTTTATATAGACTGAATTTGGCCCAAGGGCATTACAGCGCTTTACTCGAGTACCAGATTATATCACATAAGGTCAGAATAATTTTTTGGGGTGAGGGGAAGATATTACCCAGAATCACAGGATGTTGAGCCCATACCGGTCGTCGAGCCTCGTTCCCCAGTTCCAAAGTCAGCATCTCTGGCTGTTAGGTAACATTTTTCCATGGTGATGCGAGAGAAACCCATCTAGGGCTGGACCACAAGCCTATCTGCAGCAGAACGACAAGGGGTTTGTTGCACTGGAAACGAGACTGGCTGAACAATAACAGTTGCAGGTTTCCCCGAGCCTCATGGCCCGTAAGGAAACACAACACAAGAGAACAAGATAGCAGTGCACCAGCATAGGTGCTCTTTGGGTTGCAACTGAGTCCCAGGCCGCACTCAAGCGCATGGTTGAGCAATCCTGAGCAACACTTTTACAGACAAACCAGATTCTTAAAATGAAACCACAACAACAAACCCTCTTAAAACATCAATATACATCGCCAACCTTCTTTTAAACTTTTACCCTAACCGTAATGTACCTTAACACTAATCAATTGTCTTACCTTACTAACTCTAAACTTAACGTATACACGCACCCTGTCCCTTACCTTGATTAGTAACAGAACCATATTCCTCAAACTAAATCATGACTCTATCCCTTTTTAGCACCTTTATCACCATTAATTATCTAGTCTTTTTTTAACTAATCGGAAAATGCAATGAAAAATGTGTTTGCTATTATGACTTTTCTCAGTAGTTGTTCCTTTGTAATAGTATTTTTGTTCAGATTTCTTTTTTGAGTAAATAATCCTAGGCAGGGCTCCCAGCTTGATGAAAATTTGGCAGGGCTTTGAGCTGTCTCTATGCCACGTGTTGCCAAATTTGCTAGCTAACATCTGCAGGTGCTGTGCAAGGACAGAGAAACGGTGCAGCATTGAAAGGGTTAAAAACAAATATATATAGGGGTGTGGCGAAAACATCAATCCATTATAGACTTCCAGCAGAGGGGCAGAGATCTGACACAGATGTAGGAAGGGTGCCTGATGTCAAGAGCCCAGAATCCCCCCAAAGTCAATATACAGGAAAGTTGTAGGTACAGAAAATGTGAAGGCTGCATATAGCTCTATTTAAAAAGAACTTAAGCCAGGGGCCCTCGGTGCTGCCAATGGGTAGGTCTTGTCCCCCAAGTGGCTGTGGGAAACATAAACGCCCTCATTCACATCCATTGCAGTGCAAGTGTATGTAGGCACTATACTTCCGCAAAGGAGACCATTACAGATTTCCCTCTAACACACAGACACCAAAGTAGCCATGACACCAAGATCAGCGTCAGTTCATGCCTATTTAATAAGTTTGATAAAAGAGCTAAAAGCAGCCCAGGCTTGCATTATAGCATGCTTTGGACCCGAAAAAGCTAGAACCATAGGACAGCTTACTGGGAGAACACAGAGAGCAGACAAATGTTCAATAGAGCACATACAGCTACCCACACATCTGGAGCAAGAAATCATCGGCTAGATTCTCGGTTTTTGCCCACGCTACCATGATGTCTACTAAAACGACCTGACACAGATGCATTGTAAAACGGGAAGTACATTGGAGTTGAAGTACTGTTTTTTTTTTTTTAAAACTGTTTTTATTTATTTTTCTAAGAATCAGCCAAAACATCAGCAGGTATGTCTCATGTGTTACAAAGTCAGCAGAATAATCATTAAAGAGTTGAAGTACTGTTAGTCTGAAGAGAGATTGTGCAAAACTGAACACACACGCTAGAGCTCCGAGACATAAGGACTGGTTCAGATATAATATACTTCAACAAAGAAGCCTTATGTGTCACAATCAGAAACCAAGGAAAACGAAGACGGTGGAGCAGAACCTGTACTGTTAATGGCTGCCTGCAAGAGCTCGGATATGAGTGCATGCTTATCCATAATCTCTCAAATCGACTGATATATCTGCAAAATGTAATGCTCACGCTATTCCCTTTGCCAATAAAGGTGCTTGATAGAAGCAAACAAAATATATACACATCACTGAACAATGCAAGAGACATTTCAATAAGCCACAAAAGAAGTCTGAAGAAACACAAAAAGTGACAAACAACCTGGGAGAGAAGCTTTTCAGAAATGAAACTTTTCTTCAGTGCAGCTTGAACTGAAAAACATGTCCCCGATTAATATAAAAGCAAAAGTCAGCATAACGTATGATCACAATTTTTCACTTTTGAATGGCTGTATGGACCAGATGCAGACAAGACTTGAGGTTACCCATATTGGACAGAATCCCAATGGCAAACCTCATACTAAGTTAAGAATTGGTCCTAACTGAGACTTGTCTAAAAATAGTAGGGTGTTGGGGGAGCAAATGATATTGGGAACTATCTGCTTCTAGTTGGGCACAATAACAGGGAAAGTTATTTTCAGTTGAGTTCAAACAACTGATACAGACTGTGAAAATAATTACTAAAAGCAACAAAACGCTAAGAGGGCAGTGTGACCATAGGCCTGTAAGGGCATAAAGAGAACCGGTTACATAGGACTGGCTTGCCAAATGCTGCATCTGCTAAAAAGCATATACCCAGAGTGTTCTACCAGCAGAAGGCACGTGTTCTGGTTGGCTTAGTAGACTTAAGAGCAACTTGAAGTCCCTGACTTTCAACTCCAAATCACTGTAGAGCATAATTGAGTGAAACAGTTTTTATTTTTAGCCAGAGGCAGATGTCTGGTGACAGAACAAATGCCAAAATCGTATAAACATAATTCGCAACTAATAAAAGGATGGGTTGGGCAGTCCCCTGCCTTGTCAGGGTGACCAAGACTGAGTGGTTTGGTGTACACCAGTACTATCTCCTGAAGTAGAGAAAGAATGGTCAGTGCTAGAAAATCGGTATTCAACTACTGCATGCTAGTCATCAGGGTTTTGTCCTCTTCTTCATGAATATGGTCCACAAATGTGGTATTGAATAATGATTTGAGTTCTAGACTTGGAAGAGGACTTTTATTAAAAGTTCTCTTCCTCTGCACATGAAGGCATGAATCCAGTTCAGCACAGAGTAGGACAGGTATGCCCAGACATGGGTCCCGTGCTCTCCATGCCACTGGAGTCAAGCTAGCCTGGCTGAAGAGGGGTGATACCACAAAACCGGTCCTAGGATGCTTGTTTCCAGTCCAAGGAGGAGTTGGCCTGGCAGTTCGGGCTGGATTGTTCCCATGGGGAACATGGTCAAGACTGATTGGCATATGGCTGGGTATAAACTGGAATGGCATGGGGAGCAAAAAAACCGATGGATTTAGGCCAAGATCTCTGTACTGGGGTGAATGTATGACATTGTTCTGTATTCTGTCCATCACTTGTTCTTTTTGTATTTGTCATCCTGAGTGGGACGGGTATGCCCAGACGTAGGTCCAGTGCTCTCCATGCCACTGGAGTCAAGCTAGCCTGGCTGATGAGGGGTGATGCCCCGAAACCGTTCCCAGGATGCTTGTATCCAGTCCAGGGAGGAAATAGCCTGACAGTTCGGGCTGGACTGTTCCCATAGGGAACAGGGTCAAGACTGGGGTCCCGCGCTCACTGCGCCAATGGCTTCAAGCTAGCCTGGCTGATGAGGGGAGATGCCCCAAAACCGGTCCCAGGATGCTTGTTTCTGGTCCAGGGAGGACCTGGCTTGGCAGTTCGGGCTGGACTGTTCCCGTGAGGGGTAGGGTCAAGATTGATTTGCATATGGCTGGGTCCAAACTGGGGTGGCGTGGTGAGCAAAAGAACAATGGATTAAACCCAGATCCTTGTGACTGGGGGTGAATGTTTGCATTGTTGAGCATTCCGTCCATCATTTGTTCTTTTGCCTATATATTATATAGCATCAGTCACTACTTTGTGGTTACAATTCAGCTACACTTGCCATTGAAAATGCATTTTACTTTGCCTATAAATGTTGACCCCATGAACAGTTCTGCACCAAATCTGGAAATCGTTAGGTGTGGTAATCTAAGGCCCAGCATGCCAATTTTCATACAGATCCATTTAGAAGAAAAAAAGATTAAAAAGCGTTTCCCCTTTTAGCTCCTGTAGGAAATTTTGATTGTGCCTTCAGCCGAAACAACTGAACACATTTACACCAAACTTGCCTCAAAAACAGAACTTTACTCAAAAAGCTTTCCTTCATTGGTTCAGTGTAAATGTGTTCAGTTGTTTTTTGTTTTTTTTAGATTTAGGTATTTAAAAAAACTTGTGGGTTTAAAAGGTTTTCACTCTTTAATATCTTCACCGTTTTAATCACAAAGGATTCGTAGATCCGATCCATGCACGTTGGTAAATCCCCCCAAAAATAATAAAGTAATCGAACTGGACGAAGAAGCCTTTTGTCCAATCTCAGTTTCAGATCGCACATTCAAAACTTGGAACTATGGAACAGGGTGCTCTGATTGGCTGGACGCAAGTGGAAAATGTATTTTGTGGCTGCAATTTAAAATGCCAAAAGTCACTTATGGGGAGCACACACTAACCCATACCTAAGTGGGTTTTGGGGGGCCCTAAACAGGGGTCCCCCATGATTGACATAAAAAAAAGTATGCAGTGTATGTGGTTCTTTGACACCTTAAATGGCAGCTGGGGTAAGCGATACTGGTCCTGGTACTACAGACCCTGGTTGGCATTGTAGGTTTCAAGGTACCGCGAATTTCGAAGGTGATCCGCGGACAGGGTAAGCTTCACAACTTATGCCTCACTATTCAGGGGTTTGTGATCAAGAATTCAGAACCATGAAACCCCGGAAGGAGATGCATGGGTAATAAAAGCATGCCCTAGGTTCGCAGCACCGGGGTATGACCTTTCTTTGAGTCTCTGGCCATGTTTTTCCTATGTAACTATTTTAACTGAACTACCAGGAGCTTGGGGGGATGGTTGGGCAACAGCCATCGCAGACACTTTCTAACTCCCCGCTGAATACACAATACAATTTTTGCTCTATGGACTTGACCCCCAAGTGCTGATGGTTTATCTGGAGACTGGTGTGTGAAAGGGCACCACTGCAACACTGCTACACTGCTACAATATCAAGTTTGAGCAGACAGGTACTTTTAACAGGCGACCAAAATATGACCATTAACTCTTCACTGGGCAGGTCCTGATTGGACTGATACTGGTCAAAGGTGGCTTTGAAAGAGGCTGACCAGCCACTTTAGGAATTGTCCTTCTGTGATGATTGGCAGGAGATCCATTTAGGGTGAAAGATTGTTCTTTATTCTTCAACTCTCATGATTCCTCCGAGGCAGGACCTGTCAATTTTTCAAACCACACCACTGTCGTGATGGAGGTGACCTTTAGTGCTGTAGTACAACGTCAATATCTGAAAATAAACTATTTTTGCTGAACGGTGCCCGAGACAGGTCTTTGTTTAACCAGTAAAAGGCAATCAAGGAGACCATTAGAGGCAAGTGTATAGCTCACACTGTGCATTAAAAACAAATCAGGAAACTGGAGCAGAAGAAACTGCAATGTTACAAAGTGCATAGAAGAAGTTACATGCAGTTTTGATGACTCTAAACAAGAGTAGAGCACTTCAGAGGAAATGGGAGCTATGCACTGGACCAAAGGAGCTGAGATCCCCTATTGAGAGAAAAGAGACATATATATTATGTGATGGAGCCAACAGAGAGTGGCACTGGGGAATAAGTTGTGAGAGCGTACGACCAGCTCTAAATTCCCAAATATAACCTGAAGATGGAACAGAAGCATGTTTAGAAAGTGCGGGTCAACAATTATATCCAGTCCCAGAAATGTATGCTGTGATCCAGTCCTAACAGATATAAAAGAGAATAGGACAACAGAGAAGATTGGAGCCAAAGAGTGAAACTGAGCGCTTGCACCCCTCCACCCCCTTTACTTCCCCAGGGTATACTGGGATCTACTGGAGTACATAAGAATAATGATTGGTCATTTTTGTCCTGAGAATGTCTGAAATATATCGTATAGCATGTATCCAAAAGGCACTGACACAACAACACAACACAGAGGCACAGATAACTTCTGCATTTAAATGTAAGAAATTAATTCTGTAATAGATGAGCGAAAACTGGGACTCTGTAGTTTACTCCAACACTGGTAATGCTGATAACACCACTGGAGTAATTGGCGTGGTGCCCTTAAAGAAAATAAGACCTATAAATGTTTCCAAACGTTTTTAGATTTTATTGCATAGCTAAAAATAAATGATAGGAATTTGCAATAAAGAAACAGTTGACACAGTAGGAAGCTGTTTAAGTATAGTGAGATGTCAGTTTTAAAGACAAAACTTATTTTTCAAAGAAAATATACGAGAACATGACTAAACTGGCATCTTTCAAAAGGTAAGAGTCTCGTCTCTTTATTGCACTTGGAGAAAAAGGAAGCAGCTTTGAAACACTAAGCAAATGATTTATTTCCATTTATGTGTTTATTGTTAGTGACTTCTAAGCCTGTCAAGACATTTCACATATTACATCCAATATTACATATTACATCCGAGCAACACTCAGTTACAGGTGCTATGTTCAGTTACTGTAATAGATTTAGACAGATGTTGTGTGCGAATAGATACACATCCATGAATTACATCAGAGTTAGAGACAGGTATTGGCCTAGGAATTAATGTGAGGTATGAGGATTTATTATAAAACCACTGACAACAGAAGAAATGGAAACAACACTTTTATGGTGGTTGCTTTGGGATCTTAGGTCTAGGTTGAGAGACTTGTAATACTGAAGGTTTATCAGAGTCAGACTTCTCTGGTGGCAGAGATATACACTGTTGTGATACTGTCAGCTATGGTGGATCCCAACTCTGAGCTTACCAAACAAAGTGTTGGCATCGCTTTACTCACTTTTGGGTAAAGGAGGACAATTGACTGGTTTTCATCGTTCCGCTCGGCCGCAGAGATCTTGCAGTACTGATCCAACTGCCTCTTTGAAGTCCAGATTTAAACTAGCTTCCTTGGTTCACACCACTGTGCAATGAATTTATTTTCCTTTTTGGATGCCGAAATATATGGTATTGCAGTAGGCTGCCTCGTCTACGGAGGGGAGCACAATGTTCTATGAGTGAAAACAGAAAGTGAAGCCAGTTCACAACTATTTTAATTTCGGGTTGCAACGTAGACATGAAGTTGAATACAACCAAAGTATTAGAGGTTTTTGGGGCTGGTGGAGGTTCAGAACCTCTGGTAGGTAGTCATGTGACTGGGATATGATTGAGCAATAGATTACCTACCAAAAAACATTGTTTTAAAAACTATTTAAATAGATACTTCCCTGCATTCAGTGATGTCTCCTTGAAGATATTTGCAGTTCTAAACTCAAATGACACCTGAGGATGTTTATTTACATGATGAATTGCATGCTTCAGAGTCTGATAAGATCTGCTATTCAGTACCTACATAGGTTGAATAGTAAGAGGTAAGACCCAATGGAAGAACTCCAGGATAGAGGGATGTGCTAAGACCTCTATGCGCCCGGCTGGTTTTGATGGTCCTTTGAGTAGGGAAAAATAATGAAACAGCATGATATCATAAACAGTGTTGTTTAATGCAGAAAGACCCAGTACTTTTTATCCTGATCTAGTGTGCCGATAAGCATGACATTAAGGTCTAAACCTGGATTATCTACTACGCAGGTGCTATTTTGTTTGCATAGAACGCATAGTAGGCTGGGACCGGTTCAATTGTCAATGAGTTTGAAAAACAGAGTAGATTTTTTAAGTTATTTTGGGTTACTGTATTGACGGAGTCTCAATGGTCATCAAGCCCGCAATCATCTAATCCTGAAAATGTCAGAGTTGTGATCCCTGTGCAAACAGGAGATGGCCCAACTATTGATATTTAGCCCCAACCTTGTAATTGGGACGTTTATCTTTTGCTTCCATACTATTTTCTGATCCATGCCTTATACTAAATTTTATATTTTCATACTGCATCTGTAGGTATACTATTGCTGCAACGTTAGGACAACCATTCTAAGGCACTAAGCACAAAACTGATCAAAATGATCAAAAATGATTCTAGCAATAATGTGCGATTTTTTTTATCAAAACAATTTTTTGCTCTTCTCTAGTCAAACTGTTTTATAAAGAATTTGTGCTTTCGAAATTTAGGCAAACACTCATCAGCACTAAGTGTATGCCTCGTCCTCTGACGAGCTGAAGATTTGTTACCAGCCCTATCAAGCATCAATAAAAACTGTTAAAACTGTACTAGCCAGCCACAACTGACACATACAACAGTGTGAAATGGGCAAATAAAAGCCATGTGTTCTTTTAAAGATGATGCATCAGCTTATTCACACAACCCTATTCCTTCCTCCTTCCCATTTACCTTGCTCGATTGTAGATCACTGGTTCGTGCTCGTCCTGAAGAGTGTTGCACATGCCCATCTCATGGAACATTTTTAACATATAATCCAAGAAGTTCTCTCCCGATGCTCTCTCCACCACAGCACTCAGAAGGGTCCAGGCATGTGTTGAGTAGAAAAACTGACTGCCTTGAAAAGAGGGTATGGAAGGGTGTATAGGAAAACAGAAGGCTGAATAAAAACAATTTTCAACAAAAGTATAGCATTACAGAACACTTTTATATAGAATGGTGCATGGTGATACTGTGCTATGCATTTATGATTATTTTACCTTGAGTATATCGCCATTTGCAGCACCAGGGTGTGCCTGGAACATCAAAATAGCGCCTGCAACAATACATTTAGACGGTTGATTTGCGGTTTTAGTTTGAGAAAAATAATTATAAAGGTAACATAACTAAATTCATCTGCACAGGCTGTATTTGACCAGGTAATTCCAGGCAGTAATTACCTTTTTATTTTATCTTTAACAATGAAATATATACAATGTAAATTGTTCTTCACATTAGATCTGTTGCAAACATTCAAAGCTCTTTCCACACTTTGTAACGTAGTCACTGCCTTTAGTACAGAATAAAAGAGGCAGGGTATAAATGCATCCTACATCTGGTTTTATCTTGAGCTTGAAGAACAAAAATATGTTATTTGCAACCTACCTGGGTACTTCCGGTCTTAGTTGTGTGGGTCAGAGACAATAGGAATGGATTGGTGTGGATGAGTGATTCTGCTTGTTTCTGTAATGATCTGATGTGGAATCCAATAAAGTTGGTGCCAATATCCAATAAAAAAAATCTTCTGCATATTTTTGAAGCTCTTGAAAAAGAATTACCTTGATCTATACAGCAGCAACTGCAGTTCGCAGCTCAATGCCTTACAGTTCACACGGAAGCCAAAGACTGCGGACGTGCCAAAGCTCAGAGCAATCCCCAGCAGTATATCAGACAAAGCAAACAGAAGGGCTGCCCATCTGACCCTGTACCCCTGGCATCTGCATGCTGTTTGTGTCTGGATGACAGTCCTGGCCACGGCATGCCCCTGTACCCTGGGCCACCCAGACTGATCGGAGCCAGGCACAGCCTTGTGGCGGCCCGCAGCCTTGTAGGGGCTAGTGCATGGGGTTGGAAGCCAAGACCCGCCAGGGCTATAATCAACACTGAGAGCAGCTAAAACAGGCCTGGAACTCATCCAAACAGCCAGGTGACAACTGGGCATTGCAAGGTACAAACCCCAAGTTGAGAGCTGTGGCCGCTGGAGAGAAACAGCGGCAACTGGGCCGAGTAACGAGACAGGCCCTTGATTCCTGCCAGATGATGAAGGAAGCTTCAGTGGAGTCAGTGCCCTAGGTGGTGGGAGACTCTCTCCCGTGCAAGTACGCCCCTCTCTGAAGCAGGAGTTTGGATGGACTGTCTAAAGCAGAGTACCAGCTGGCGACGGACAGACGGACAGTGACCAGAGGATGGGCAAGGTAATGCTGTTACTTCCCTTCTTGAGCAGCTCCTCAAAATGGGGTAGTATTTGAGGATAATGGTCCTGCCCTGCTAGCGAACTGAGTAAACAAAAGCCCGTCTTTTTTCCCCCCCCCACCAGTTCCACCACTCTTTG
This sequence comes from Calotriton arnoldi, assembly GCA_963921515.1. Taxonomy (NCBI): domain Eukaryota; kingdom Metazoa; phylum Chordata; class Amphibia; order Caudata; family Salamandridae; genus Calotriton; species Calotriton arnoldi. The sequence goes on from CAWUFW010002027.1 coordinate 1,912,355, forward strand.
GGGATTCTCACTGACCTGGGAGCGCTTGGACTTGAAGATCCTGATGTAACTACAGGCCTCACTGTGAATGGCCACACTGAGTCCCCAACACTCCAGACTCATTGGGGGTCTTCTAGTGCATGGACGCTCAGAGATTGTGGGTTGAGTGCTGGAGGGCATGTAGAAGGAAGCACGGAGTTTGACGATTAGGGGAATATTATCGATGAACTCAGGACCAACAAGGCACTTTTTATTGTCAGCCACATGAAGGTCATCCTATGCATACCCCTAGGAAAACTACAGCAGAATTCTGTTGTATATTTCTTTTTTTGGTTGACTGGGATCTCTTGTGCAGCGTGGCCTGTGTCAGACGGGCTGAAGCTATTTCAGCTTTGGAGCTATCATCATCAGCATTACAAATATTAGTTAGCTGACCTGTATTTGCAGATAGGGATGATTAAAAGCAACAAGAGCTTCAGAAAGACTAGATTACAGTAAGTTTGCTATGGCAAGGATGCATGCTAATGTGAAAATAGAACAAAGAATATTTGCGTCAGATGAGTCGGAGACAGGTCAAACTGGACAAAATACTGGTAGCGATGTCACACACTAGGGAAACGCTGGAGCAGAAAATCAACTCGGTTGCCATAGATTTGGGCCTGCTCAGAGACAACCAGTAGAAACTTGAAGACAGGGTAAAAAAAAACAGACAGAATGCGACTCCGCGAGCTAATTCCAGAGATGATGCAACCTCACTGCAAAATGGAGGAATTCACAAATAGAATCACATTTTAAGAGAGGAGGGCAGAGGACTTGAAAGGGAGATCCTGCAACAATAACATTACAGTGGTGGGTTTACCTGAGCAGAGGGAGGGCATGAATATGGTGACTTTCTTGGACAACTGGAAAAGAGGTGTCACCTCAGGGTCATAGACTTTTTGGTGGTGGGATTAGCACACAGAGTCCAGGCTAGACCTCTTCTCCGGGGGCATCACCAGGATTGCTGTGATGCATCTTTTCAACTATGACGTCAAAATAATAATAACAATGTAATGATACTGCAGCAAGTACAGAAAACATAGCACAATGCGAAAGTTATGTTGTTCCCAGAATATGCCCTAGTGGTACAACGTCAAAGACTGTATTTTCTGGAAGTGAAGAGGCACCTGCAGGAAGTGGAGATCAAGTACACTCTGTTACTCCCAGCTAGACTCACGGTGAAGAGAGACAATGAGACCCTGTTTCTTGGAGGATACTACGGATGCAAATGATTGTATAAAAAAAAAAAACTAACAGAGAACTTGTAAGGCACCCTCTCTTAGACAACAATGACGGAAGCGTGGTAAGACCAAAGACCATCTCCTTAACAAAAAGGTATGATCCACACTACAACAGGTCCAATGTGAGAGGGAGGCCAGTGTTACAGCAGCGATGGAGAGCCTGACGGAATGGCAAAGTGACTCCAAGGAAGCAGAAAAGGGCGACCCGACTGGCTCAGAGACGGATTCTTTTGAAAGTGAAATCAGAATGGCCACTGTTGACCCCTATGGAGGCAGACAAAGTAGCATAATTATATACAGCTCATTTACACCCTGCTACTGGTAAACCTTTCATTTCTATCAGATATTTGTATCAAGTGACCTAATTAACTATACACGGGGTGTCTACAAAGGCATACAATGTGAAGACATACTAATATGGAGGATGTTAAAATGTGGGTCACCAATGACTCACTGTTGGAACATAGCATATGGCCTTATTTGGCTAATTACATACATTTCTCCAGAAATTAGCTATTGAACTATGGTTTTAGATGGGTGTCGTTTTGTTCGGTTGGGAGTTCAGTTGAATAAAGTTCACAAGATGGTAATGACAGCACTCAAGGTGCAAAGAGGTGGACGGCTACCGATGAGTTTGCAGAAAGCGTGTGGGTGAGGGGCACAGAGGTTGCGCCTGTCGCAGTGGGTTCCAACCACAATAGGTTCATCATACTACATAATGCCCATGGAACAGGACTCCTCACACAGCAGTCTGAACAAATATAGGGTACTGACTTGGAATATCAGAGGAGTGAATAAGATCTCAAAAAGGCATAGCCTTCACACATACTTAAGAAGGGGGGGGGATATAGCCATAATACAAGACACATTAGGGGCTGAGACAATGAAGGTATCCAAAGTTTTTTCAGCATGGATGGCTCAATGGGCAGTGGCGATACATGACACAATGCCCACCCCAATGCCACAGAGTACTCCTTTTACTCCCCTATGCACAACTTGCATGTTAGACTAGATAAGATATACTGTAGTGTGGAGGTGCTCACCCAGGTTACAAGTGTCAAATATGTTAGAAGAACTTGTTCGACCACCATCCGAAGCTTTTTCATATGACTTGGGGCTGCAACATAGCGGCCATCCCAACTTGGCCATTAGAAAGGTATTCCCAAAAAATGAAGGTACGGCTTTAGTTGCCAGTGGGAGGCCATTAAGGCAGTGTTGAGGGGATCATTATTAGGAGGACATACGGGTCAGAAAGATCTTTTGCACCTTAGAGCTGTTGAAAGCTGACTAGGAATAATGGATCCGACAGTCTCATTACCCGGGCCAGTAAAAGATCTCAATTAAAATGTCATGATTATGAAACTCATATGGCCAGGAGACACAACAACAGAATAACAGAGACAAGGCGGGCAAGATTTTAGCCTGGATTATTAGGCAGGACAGAAGGAGTTGCCTTTCACATAGCACACAGACTCTACCAGACGTATGAGATTTAGTTAGCTCACCATAAATAGAGCTTTCTATGCTTATTACACTACACTATACTCAGACACTGAGACATCCAAGCAAATGGCAATAAGTGAGTATTTGAATAACATCCAACTTACCTGCCTCACCACTTTCTAACAAGAGGACATTAATGGCCCGAACAAACTACGGAAAGTGATGGCTGCAGTTTTCCAATAGGCGGCTGGCAAGGGCACTGGAACAGATGGGTAGCCAAAAGAGTTTTATAACACATGTATTAGTAAACTGGCCCAAAACTGTTGATGCTCTATGATAAGGCATATGCGACAGGGGAATTACTGGGGACAATGAGGAAAGCATTACTATTACCTCTCCCGTAGCCTGGTATGGATTTCGGTGATGCAGGAGCATACAGGCTGTTATTGATGTTAACAACGATTTCAAAATCCTTAAGACAATTATAGCCACAGGCCTCATAAGAGTGTTACCAGGGCTGGTCCACCCAGACCAAAGCAGATTATGCCAAGTTGAAGTACACCGCCCAACATCAGATCATTTCTACACATCATAGGCTTCATCACAGAGGGGAACACAAAACCGGTATTGATTTCAGTGGGTTTTTCGAAATGCTTTCTGTAAGGTCCACTTGGGAAACTCGACTGCAGTCCTGATGAAAATGGCAATTGGTGACACTATAATTAAATGGGTCAAGATATTATACACTGACCCACTCACCAGACTGAAAACGGGTAACACCATATCGGACCCCATCAAGATCCAAAGAGGTAAGACACAGGGTTGTCTTGTGTATCTCATGTTAGCTCTAATAATGGAGCCTCTGGCAACTCGGTTTTGTAGGAGATCAGTCAGTCAGGTATCGTCATAGTTGGGATGGATCATATTATAGCATTATTATCAGATAATGTTTTGATCCATTTTGGGGATGCAGCACAAGGTCTCAATCATGCAATTACAATATTGTATGAGTTTCATCCTGTATCTGGCAATAAAACCAACTGGGCGAAGAAATGTGGGTTTCCCATTAGATTGTCAGATACTGGGGATCCAAACACTCCCATGGTTAAGGTAGGAACCACATTCATTCAAATATCTAATTATCCAAATTGACAACAACACTAAGGACATCATAGAAGCCAACTTGGCACCCTTACCATTCTAATACAAAGGTAACCACTGATTGTTACTGTGTGGTCCTGACATCACAGGACCCAAGTGTGGGCGGGATCAAACCTATTCAAAAATACTGTGCTACAACGTACTGTAGCCCTCTTCCTAGTTCAAAGGGCACAGCAGCTCAACCTCCCTCTCATGCTTTTAGAGTTCTCGTCTTGTGGCAACACTTCAGCTTACGAGAACTTACAAGACGCCCTGTCCAACGTTCCTCAATGTTCTTTAGTGTTGTTAATGTCTGCCCACTCCTGAAATGATATTAGTACCTCCTCCAATCCCAGCGTGTGATCACTTTTGCCCTTACCATTATGATTTTCCATGTTCATGATTTCTAATTCCATCTCCGCCCAGTATGTTTCTAACTTGGCCCATTTCACCACATTGGGACCTACTGGGGACTTTCATGACTTAGCAATTTCCCTTTTCGCTTATAATAAAGATAGGTCAAAGAATTTGTTGACACTCTTCTTTGGACGAACAAATAAACATAAGAGGCATGTCTGCAGAGTCTATAGTCCTGCACTTCAGTTTGTTGGTAATCGTGTCTCAGTATCTAGTCTGTGACATGGTCAAGGCATGACCATGTCCTGTGATAGAAATCAGCCACCTGTCTGGCACATCTAGGACAATGAGGGCTAATTGTTAAATAAATTGGTCCTAATCCCTTAAGGGTGCAGTATGCCATGTGCATTAAATAAAGTAGTTGTAATTTGAACAAGGCCTTTCTTGAAACATTCAGTGAGTACCCTAGTACGATCTGCCAGTCTCTGTTGCTGAATTATTGAACCAGATGGCTCATTCATATATCTCTCGAACTGGCAAGATTTCCATGCAAGTTATTAGGAAGTTCATTGTATATTTGTGTGATTGCTTTCTTGATGTTTCCTATAGTTATTATCGCCTATAGAGTGCAATGTGTCTCGGTTTCTGTTGTTGTTGCAGGATCCCCCTTTTTTATGCATTGTATCTATGAGGCTGCCATATGCCAGGAATACCTTGCTGGTACGTTCTATGTGTCTGTAACATTTGCAAATGTTTTCAATTTCTTTGCTGCGTACAAGTCTCCTATCATGACAAAGCTGTAGCATTCCCATCTGGTTGTTGGCGTTCCATGCCCCGGGGACACCAAAAGGTCAATAACCTTATATTTCCCCATCTGTGGCCATGCCCACAGATGGGGAAATATAGGATTATTGACCTTCTGGTGTCCCTGGGGCAGTGTGGGGAATGTGGCCCTCCTGTGTTACCAAGGCATTAGGAAATATATTAGAACGCCAACAACCAGATGGGAACGCTACAACTTTGTCATGATAGGAGACTTGTACACCATCTCTCAGCTGTTTATTGAACTGTGGTTTACGTAAAGTGTGGTATTTGCTAAGGCAGTAAAAGAACAGGATAATGTGACTGCATACAGACGCTAGCAGTATATTTTAAACATAATTATATAGACATGCAGGATAATGTTGGCAGCATGGTATTGTTGATGCAACTGAATGAGCCGCTTTGTTTCTTTATGGTTAAAATTTAATAAAAATGTTTTATAAAAATGTAAGCAATGTGACCATCCCAGACTGGTAAGGTAAGCCTGGCAGTTCCGGTTGGAGTGTTCCCATTGGAGCAGAGTACAGACTGATTTGCATATGGCTGGGTCCAAACTGAGGTGCCTTGGTGTGCAAAAAAACGATGGACTGGAATGCAGCCCAAGCAATTACCAGTGACTGAGATTAATTCAAGCATTCGCTCCATCACTTTTTTGTACACCTTAGTTTGTCACCCAAAGTGAGACGGTATGCCCAGACGTGGGTCCAATGCACACTGTCACTAGAAACAAGCTATACCTGGCTGATGAACACTAACTAGGGTGAAACTTGTCCTGGGTTGCCTGTGAGAAGGTTCTGGGAGGGCCTGGCAGTTCCGACTGGACTGTTCCCATTGGAGCAGGATCAAAACAGATTTGCATATGGCTGGCGTCCAAACTAAGGTGGTATGGTGTTGGGACGGAAAGGTCCCTCGCATGGTGACAGATGTGTACCCCTGTCCTGACTGACCCCGCTGCAATGAAGTCTGGAACCCAGGGTGCTGATTTTTGTTGTTGTCATGGGCGAACATGGACTATGTGTGTGCACCATGGCATAGGCCTGTCTCACAGACTGCAGTCTTGCTGGACCGGGTGGGGTGCCCATAGTGCTACCCTCATAGTGGTAAAAGGCAATGCCTTTGAAAAGCATTAAGGAAAATGAGCGCTGTGGTGGCAGCATACTGTGCAGAGATTAGTAGAGGTGAAAAGGCTTTTTACCTGTGTCACTGGGGTGAGGCCTACAGGCTCAGTCAGATAAACGTCCGCTGCTGTGTGCTTAACTCGCCCTCGGCCTACACCATGTTAGTATGCAGTGCTGTGCAGTACGTGTTGTATGAATGTGCTGGGTTTATGTGTGCCAGTGAATGTTATAATAGATGGAAGATTCTGGGTTCCATTTTGGGAGATCTAGGGCTTACTGGAGGAGCATGAGTTGGTAGGGGGAACCCTCTCCCCACCCCCACTCCTCCCCCAGACAGATTTATGCATTGCTGCATTCCTGTGAGCTGGGTGGGACACACACTTGTGGAGGCTCTCCAGCACACTTCAAAGAGTGCTCTTTGATTTAGAGAGAGGTCACTGTAAGGGGCCTGGGCACCCCCTCAGCAAGGCTGATACGAGAATCATAAAGAGTTGGGCTTGTTCCCCAGGGTAACCTTTTGATACACAGATCACTGTGGCTGACATCCAGGAGTGAACCTCTAGTCACTCATCTGGCCTGTGTTGTGGGGCTATCAGATTTGGAATCGCTTCTACTGTGACACAATGTTTCTGGAGGAAGGGCTCACACCCTAATTCACATTTGGTGTCTGAAAATGGACTATAAGAAGTGGAACTCGAGGCCCCCAAAATCTGTCAACTGTCAAGCAACAAGACGGGCTGTGTGAGGAGGGGAAGCTCTGTAAGACTTCTGCCAGTGACCAGGGCTGGAGGCTAAGGCCTGCCAGTCTCCCAACTGGGTAAGGGGACATCATAGAGGCACATCCAAGACCACCTGCCCCTGGAGCCTGGAGCAACAGTGTCTGCCTGCTTGCCAAGACCAGTGAGCCCTACGGGGAAGAGAAGAGCTGGAGGGAGCGAGGTCCACTGGGGGATCCGTGAGAGTAGATCCCTGTAGCAAGGAGTGAGGAGACGGATGCTACACCGATCGAGTTGTTCCCTGTGTGCACGCTTACATCAGCGACCCCCCTGTATGTGAGAGGAGGGCCACTGTGAAGTGAGCTGTGTGCTTTGCTGCACCCATCAGGCTGTTGCAGGTGTAAGTCGATGACCCCTTATGCCAGATGGCCCTCCGTGAAGATTGCTGTGCCGATCGGGCAGTCACCGGTGTGCAGTGTCAGTCGGCGACCACGGATGCCAACAGGGGCCACCGCGAAGAGGAATCTGCTGCTGTGTCGATCGGGCCATCGCCTGAGTGTAGAGCAGGTGTGGTGACACCACATGCCAGAGGGGAACACTGGAGGAAGACAAAGAGCGCAGTCCAGTGGATGCCATCGTCGTGAGGAGAGGCCCCCACCCCACCACCCTAGAGAGAAAGACCAAAAGAGACTTACTGCTGCATTCAACGAGCACCGAGAACACACAGACGTGCCTCTGCAGAGCCGCGTGTGTGATACTCACCCAAGGAAGCAGCCGCACCTGTGAGAGAGACACTCTTTGAGACTGCGGTTGGACAATCCTTGCTGGTGCAGGTAAGACTGAACTACAGGCCAGAAGGCCCAGGGGGAACTTGTCTGCCAGATAGTGCTTCTGCACTTTTGACTTTTCTAACAGAGTCGGAGTGGGACTCCTGACACTCAGACTGCTAGCAAGCCCTAACATGAATGTCACCTACAGTGAATGGGGAATAACCACTTCCACTAGTGAGAGGGAAGTGGGACTCGGGGGAATGCCACTAAACACTAGAGCACTGACCTTAGGGGGCTGTGTGTATTGTTTGTGTATGCCGTATTTCACTTTGTGTTTGTATATAAATACTGCTCTTTTCATTAAAATAATTATTTGACTGGACAATCATTTATTACTGCTATTGAACATATTTTGAGTGTGACCCTGGTGTTCACCCCTGTATCTACCTCTTCCCTGAGAAGCCTTGGACTGCTCGACTTGCGCTACCACTAAGAGTCAAGTGCTGAAGAGGTGCTTGACACAGTTGCTCGGGATCCATGGCAGGTTGGGCCCCGGAACATTAGAAGTAAAAGCCCTCAACCCCAATGGTTGGGCCCAGCAGATCTTGCTTGCCCCCTGGCTCTCTTATCGGGGTACTGACAATTGGCAGCAAGCTGTGGGGTGCCTAACACTGGGATACAGGTGTGGCATTGACCATTTCCAATTTACGCCAGCAGTACAATAAGTCCAGTTTTTACACACAAAGTCAGCACACATAGACAAAGGCGAACACAGGGTTGGGAATAGACCTCAACACCATGTCCACAGATCAGATGAAGGATTTATGTAGGGACAAAGTGTGGAGGGTTCTCAGGAGTAGGGACAAAGAGGTCCTTGCTTATTTCATTAGGGATCAGTTTGAGACACTGGGTGAAAGGGAACAGGCTGTAGTTGACTCTGGGGAGGGAATTATGTTAGGAACCCAGGAAGAGAGTGCTGTGAATTCAGGCCTAGGACCCCCTCAGGACAGATCAATTCCAGACATGCGCAGAGTGTGCCCCCCAATGCATTTTCCAGAGTTTCGCCAAGACACTCATCACCTTTAGTTTTTAGAGTACCTCTGGTGTATACACCACCTTGAATTTCTAGGGTACCACTGTCACCAATTCCAGGCGTGAATTGGATTGAGTCTGGCAGAGACCCCAAGCTTGCAGTTGACTCTACAGAAGGCAAAGGCTGAATAAGAGGAGAAGGCCAGAGAGTTCAAGAGGGAGAAGCGAAGACTAGCAGGAACAAGATGAGAGGAGGTAAGAATGACAGGAGGAATGGACCCGGGAAGAGAAACTGCGAGAGAGGGAACAGAAACAGAGAGAAAAGGAGGAGATACGGAAAGAGTGGCAGGAGAAACAGGAGGAAAAGGAAAAAGAGCTGGGGAGGGAAAGAATAGCTCTTGAGAGAGAGAAACTTAGGATGGTAGCAATTACAACACCATCTGGGGTAAGTGACTATACATCCAGTTCATTGTAACCAGGCAGACGACCGGAGCAGTTCGAATTGACAGATTCATTCCAAAGAGTAATACTATTCCCGTGGCACGATTGGTCCCGCGGCCGGTTCAATTAAATTGAAGAATCTGCTCCATCACTACTACACTAAGTGGGGGTCATGTACTTCTGCCATCTACCACGATTGAGCAACCTATGATTAAGACCGTTTGTCAGCCCACCAGTTCGTCTCTCATACGGGGCACCCGACCGGGTCCCCGTGTGAGTATTCCCTTTCCTCTCTCACTTTACCGGTGTCTCACTTATTTCACTGTCTCACGAGGCTGAACAATCGCCATCAGATTGTCCCCATATCCCTTGGTCCTGAAGAGACCCTGCACTGTAAAAGGGTCGAAACGCCGTCGACTTTATTTGAAAGCGAACCAGTTTAACAGCTCTGACTATTGTACACAGAAGCTGGAATCATTACTAAGTTAATCTTTGGTCGCCTTTTAAAAAAATTGTGGAAACCAAGCTGTACACGTTACATGTTTTTCACTGTTTGTTTTATCGTTCCATTTCACTTGGGGACACAAAAGCACTATTGTTTTTCTTGGTCTGTGTATATATCAATTTGAATTTTACAAATCTGATAAAAAGAATTAATGTGAACATAATGTTTGCAAGGCCCTCTTTCTTTCTGACATCACCTTAACCCGTTTTTGTGATTGCGATTGTGCATTTGATTATTATTATAGATTAGCCTAACTTTCCGCTGGAACCGTTGTTTCTGTTACACAATACATCCAGTTCAGGCCCAGTTGCTAGGGATCCATAGTAAGGCAGGCACCGGGACATAGGAAGTAAAAGGCCTTAACCCCTACAGTTGGGCCCAGTAGCTCCTGTTTACTCTGTAGCCCTCTGAATAGGGTTCTGATACATGGTGTGCAAAATAATGATAGGTTGAGATGTGATTAATTAAAAAATTCCAGCTATCTCTATTTTTCGTATACTTTAGTGTTTCCAAGGTAGGGGTGGCATAGCTGAATCTAGCAGCTCTTGCAACCTTTCTCACGGTGTGGATTTGGAGAATATGAAGATTTTCAGAAGGAATTTAGCCTTGATCCCACAATAAGGGTGAGCCTGCTGAGCCCGCTTCGAAGAAAGTATTAGAGTCAAATTCAAGGAAGCTCTATGGCAATATTTAGAAGCCTGGCCTAAAATCCCAGTAATGTAAATATTTTGGATTACTGTTTTGCTTTAGATGTGTTGGTATATATCTGCGGATATACTGACAGATAGATAGCTAGATAAGATAGATAGAGTTGCCTCATTATTATAATGTAGTATCTGGCTAGGCAAAGATTGCAATCAATAGCGTTAAGAGGTGGAAATTGGACACGTTAAATAACTAGTGCACACTACTGGACGAATTCTAACAGTATAAATTAAAGAATTGTGGATTTTGTACAGTTGTAACATTTTCCCTGAATAATAACACATTTAAATATGTGTCCATTTCCTTCTTCCCTTCACCAATTAAAAACCTGCAATGAGATAACAGAGCATAAACCATTTAATCACAGAAATTCCTAAATAGTAGTTACATTTGTTTTCATACTAAAGACAGAATAATCTTTGTGAGCATATGTAATTTGGATCGTTATGTTTGATATGGGCAATATTTTGCAAACCTATTGAATAAATGACGCACCTAACTCTTCAAGGAAAAAAGGTGACTTTACTGAGCATTCAAGGTCTCCAGAGGTCATGATCCCATCCCATTAAAAGTTGTGACAAAGCTGTTATTTCACCCGCTATCTTCCCAGTTTCAAACTGTGAACAACTATGATGTTTAAAGAGCTTCAGGAGCTTACCTGGTTTAAAGACCAAAGGATCATTCTTAAACAGCTTCAGAGACTCGATCACACTTTCAAATTTTTCTTTCAAGTAATACTCTTCTGCATCAAATTCCTTTTCTTTTTTAGCAAGGGAACAGCTCTGTCCTTTACTGTTACTTCCCAGTTCTTCCTTGGCTTCGACAGTGGAGCCTATTTCACTGGTGTGGTCTGCTTTGTCCCTGGCTTGTTTTCCATCGCTGGCACGGTCCTTGCCTTTTACAGCTTCTAGGGTCTTCAAACTGGTGGCATCTTTGGGCGATTTCAATCCTTTCTTGGAAATTTTCTCTCGTGCCTTGTTACAGTTTTAAAGTTTGCATTAGATATATTTAATGTCAGGTCACAAACTACAATGAAAATTGCAGTATTTGTCAGAGCCTATATCAAGACGTCTGTTTATTTTATGTAGTGTCTGAAATACTTAACTCTTTAGGGTTTTAAAATATAAACAGAATTGCACAATCATTACAAAATACCATGGGAGTCAGCTGTTATGACAGTAAGCAGGCTTCTATTGCTTCCCATATTAAAAAGACTTTGGCGTTACAAACAATTTATTATTGCATACCTTAGTTACATCCTTTTCATAATGACGAATCCCGCTCAAATGTGAGACCAACAGTCTGGTGGTAATGGTGACCTGCCAAAACCAAACACAATTACCAAATGAAATAGTTTTCCCGCCAAAGAAATCAGCTACTTACACAACTTATGGTTTTCTACAATCCTTACTTGGGAATAGGTGCGCTCTTTCTGTGGATTGGGTGATAGCCCACGTCACATAGTTTGTTTACCTGCTTGGATGGTCTCTTCAACCCTCAAGATTTATTTATGTATTTTTGTATTTGTGTAATGTTATATAATGAAGACCTAACCACAAGGGCAGTGGAGAGCTTCACATAGAACAGAACAACATGCATTAAAACAGTATAACAAAAGGCATAAAGCGAAAGGTGCAGCAATATTACAGTAGAACAGAACTAGACCCTGGTGTTCACTATGAATTAGATAAGAAAGGCAATGGGACTAAAGTGTGATACAACAGTGGCATGGAATAGGATAGGTGGCCGGGGAGGTATATCCTTAGTCTAGTAAGCAAATCTGAGAAGGACTAGTCTAATATCTTGGATCCCTTTGGTTTGGGACTTTCCAGTAAGAGGCATTGTATCACACTTGTCATTCTTTCGGATTGCAGTGCTTTATGGTTCACACAGGTCTTTTTACGGTAGCTAGTGGAGATCTTTTAGCATATGTCTGATGAGGCCTCTCCGGAGCGATTTTTGACAGCTTCAAAGTGCCTTCCAATATCGCTTTGACACCTCAGCATAGAGTGCACTTTATAAATTCTTTTCATTTAATTTCATTTTGATGTGGCTGCATAGAGGTTGCCTTGAGAGGTGTGATTATGATTTTGGAAAGCTTCCAAAATTGCATTCTCTCCATCGAGGTGAAAGTGCCATAGTTTGTAACTGTTGATGTTCTGTCTTGATTTTTCCTATGATGAGCTGGTAGGATATTTTGTTTCCAATAGATCAGCCATCTATTGGCTCTAGTTGAAGTATTGATCGATTATGAATCCCAGATATCTGGCAAATGGTACAAGTGACTGTAAGATGCCTACCTAGAAGGGGCAGGGTTTAGCCAATTCTCTACTAGTGGATGTAGGAAAGAAAAGGGATGCCAAGCAGTTTAGGATTTTGTCTGATATGTTCTTTATAGGTATTGAGGGCATATGTCAAACCCTACAGAGTTAACCCCCTGTTGAATAAAAGGGAGAAGTGGCCAGGGTTCATAAACTAGAGCAATTCCTGGCCTGTTGATTACTAATTGGTGTTTTGGTAGGGTTGAGTTTCAAATATACAGCTCCCAATTAGGTCTGAATGAGATCCAGATGAGTGTTCAGTGGATAGGTGTAGACACTTTTAAGAAACAGTTCTGTGTCACTGGAGTATTGATGCATTCCTTAATCACTGTTTTTTCCAAAAACTTGGATGTTCGGTATTACCAAGCCAATACCTCTACTGGTTTGGTTGAATTATGAGGCAAACTCCCGTAATTGTAATAGTGCAGAGCAAATTGACTACCTAAAGCTCTACAAGTGTTAGTTTTAGCAAAAAATATCTCCAAGCTCGAGAAGTCTTGTTCAAACTATTTAGTTGAAGACTGGATCTTTGACCCAATGAAACTAGCTAGGATATGTGTCTTTTTCCTAAAACATCTGCTTATCCCGACACCCCTGGAGCCTCAATAATTCATAATATTTACCGATTCTTGACTACATGAATTTTTAGATATTTGACTTGATATAAACTGAATTCTCACCTTAATTTCAGCTGTTGCTAAATGTAGTAACTGTTCCTCATTTGTAGGATTTTTATGGTCAATAAAATATAAAAAAAAAAAAAAAAAGAAAAATCTCATCCAATGTAATAGCGTGTCTGATAACCTGCTGTGTGAATCCCCAGGGTTTGGGACCTCACACAGCATTGAAAATCGGGCAGCAATAGCACCAGGATGATGGTAAAATGAGAGATGGACAACCATACCTATTAGTTCATCAAGGAAAATGATGCTGGAGAAAAAACATACCACCGACTGTGAAGCTGAACTGTGGGAGCTATTGTACATTTTAGCGAGACTCTGTACATGAAAGTAAGCCAATCAAGGGAGAGGCATGCCAAACTTTCTAGTTCCACCTACATCAAAGAGGACAGGCGTCCAAGGACTCAAGAGAGACAGGTGTAGTACACCACAATTCTGTTGAAAATATATTGTCTACATCTTTGTCTAATGCTATTGTGTTTTTTTCAACTGAGTGAATTATGACTAAATATGCATTAAACGGGGAATACTAGGAGATATATATAGAGTGGATGGATAGAGTTAGTCTCCAGTCCACTCCTAGGATGAGGTACAGGAGAACTGTGACATGCATTTCTGCTAGTTTGTGGAGGTACAGCCTATGGCGGCTGGAGTGGGGCTTGTGGGGCACAGTGGCAGCAGTGTTACTTTTTATACTTGAACTTTCCTTGAAAAAATGCCTGGCAACTTTCTGCATTGCATTAGTGTTAGTTCTTGCCAAATCAGTTCACTTAATGTTGCTTTGTCCCTCAGCTCTTTTTTTTTTTTTTAAACCTTGACAGTTCATTTGTTACTCTGCCTTTAACTTGTACCTTGACCACGATTATGGATTTTATTTTAGCTTTACTGTTTGGCTTGTGTTTGCACCCTTTCCTACTTTATTTTGAGGGTACCTTCTAACCTGGGCTCTTATAAACGACTGCAATGGCTTCCTCTCTTGTACTGGCTTAGGTTTGCAGCATCCTGAAACCTTGAAGTCGGTAAGCAAATGCTATTGTTATTTCAGATTGACTACTTGCGTGCATATGCTTGTTAATGGTGCTACTATACATCTATACTTCACCTACATTACAGTGCACGTTCCACCTGCTGAAAATGCCAACCTGCATAAACCTCTTTTGAAAACTTGGACTTCGAGAGACCTCTTCTTGTAGCGACTGAGAAGTCTTGGCTGGCTCTTTTTCTCTTTCACTCCCATTCCCCCTTCCCACCAGTATTTTGTTCTGTTCTTAGTATTCTTCTACGTGCTAGCAGAACTACATTCAGGCATGCGGGGCAGTCGTCATTGGACTGTGCTGGGAACCGGTTAGGACTCCCGAATTACAGTAAATAAGGCATGGCCTTGTAGGACGGAGGCATCCACTAAAAAAATGAGAAGCTGTTGGCTCAGTGGAGGTTGGGTGAGAAAGCTCACAGATGGGTATTCCTTCATAGAAATGCTCATTTTTAAGTAAGTGTGGACTTTGCTGATGATGATGCTAAAAAAAAAAAAAAAGTCCTATACTGGTGGGTTGCGAGACGATTTTTGGTAGGTGGGGAAAGTCTGAGCAATAAATAACGTTGCCTTTTAATTCTGTGTTTGGCTTGTCACATTTGCCAGTGCTTTAAAGACAGGTCAAATGTCAGGCTAGGTCTTCTGATAAACTGATGCAGGATTGGTGTTAACTTTTCTTTTTTGGACTTCAAAGTGAGAGGAGTTTTTAAAGTGAATTATGTGACAATCTTGCTGGAGTACAGGTAATGTGAAAGGAAAACCTATAGGATGCTGTTTTTTGCAACACAAAACAAAATGTAAATACCTGTAAATGAACTATATGCATTCAGCAGTTAGGAAAGCAAAAATGAAGCACATTTTTTGTAATTCTGAAGTGAACTGGAAATGAAGAATTTAATAGAATCAAAACAAATCAAGACACTTTACTAAGTGATGCACACATTATACATATTCAGAGAAACCTGTATGCCTGTGCACAGTTAGTGGCCATTTCAACTGAAAATGCGTTGTATGTGAATGACAAGGTGCTACCACACGAAGCTTCAGTTACATTAAAAAAACACCCCTCCCCATGTCAAAGGTAGGTGGGTCATGAAAGTTTGTTGCTCTAAAAAGTGGGTCATGGTTCTAAAGAGTTTAGGAACCACTTTTGTAGTACACAGCAGAACAACAAACCGAGCTAAATCAGAGCAAACCCAGTGAGTAACTATAGTCACTGAGTGGGCACACTTACAAATTGTGCCTAGGATTGATTCACATTGCAAAGGAAATGAGAGTTGCAGGGGTGCCCTTCCCAATTACCCATGTGCCCAGTCTCTCATGGGAAGCGATCCAGTGCACTACAGAGAGCATCAAAGCTCAACCTCGCATTGCATTAGACAAGGGACTAAAGGGTAAGTATTAAACAAAGACTAGCTTTGTACATTTGCACCAGAGTTGCAGGATACTTAGTTAGCAGTACTTCACTGCAACTACTCCATGGCTAGAAGAGATGCACCCCACAGTACCACACTCAGTACATAACCACTGATGGTAATCAGCTCTAAATGACTGAATAGATAAAGCAAGATCATTGGGAGCAGTAACCATACCGTTTCACTTCTCTGAATGATTAGGTGTGTTAAATGGGTGATATGTGTATGTAATAAAGTTCATGTTAACATCTCCAGATTAGAACACATGAGGTCTGAAAAACATGTTCTAAACTAGAATCAGTACTGGTGGGTTTGGGTAAATTCTGTGAAAGATTCTTTCTTTTCTCGTGTTGCCTCCACACAAGGCAACAAGGCAGAACAAAGCGCTCATCACATTGTTAATTACGGTCTTAGAACATACTAGTTAATCAACCTGTATTTATAGTATGCTGGTACATAGGTCTAATAGTAAAGCATTTTCTAGGTTAGTGACACAATGGTCATCAATCTAAACCTTCCATAACTAGATAAGACTTTCAGCAGCAATCAAATGTACACTAAAATATTACATACTTTGAAGAAGAAAAAAAAAACACAAGCCCTTTCGGTCACATGATGTAATGAAATATAATTTGTGAACTTGTACAGAAATCACAAAGCAACTGGGCATCCGGCACTTTTCTAAAGATTTTAAAATTGCAGAAATCAATTCCAAGCGAGCATTTTTATGCAGTATCAAATGATGCTCTGTGTTTACTTTGTCTTGCTGTGCATGATGTCAAACAATTAAAACAATGTCTCTCAAACTCATCTAACATCTAGTGGCAATCCTACAAATTTACGTTCCAGAACACCCTTTTAAATATCCAATAAAACACTGGTCAGTGTTCCATGATGTGTAAAAAGTCACAGCTGGGTATCACTAGCTGGTCACATGTGTGGCTCAGACTTTCTAGAGCTCAGAACAAAGGACTTATCTTTGGAGACTCTAGTTCTATAGGTTTCGGTAGGTATTAACTGCCTTGGGTAACGGTGGCGCTCTCCCTGGTGTCATTGGTTTAGTCAAGTACCCATTTCATTGATTCTTCATCAAAGTAATTCATATCTTTTACCAGACTGGTTAGAGCCACACATTCACTGCAGAGTAGTTAGCCAACATCTCCTTGCCACAATAAGTGTATTTTATTTTTGTTTTCAGTTTTTGTTTTACAAACATTTTTGTAGTGTTTTATCTGCCTCAAAAATATAATAGAAAACTGCATCACGCAGTGGTTGCAGAAAATACTACTTTCATAGCGTTCCTGTGCCACATGCAGATGAATACTGCATAGTAGAAAGAATTTTTCCCTTTGGCATTTTATTGAATTTATAACACAAAGTCGTCAGACATATCAAGAAATTAAGCAGCTGCCATGGAGCAACAATGACCCGTCCCGTTCTTCCTCTACCCTCCCCTCCCCCATCCGTCATGTACAATAGATATTCTCATATAGGTGTGAAAATAAACCTCTGGAGTTCGATAGATTTCCCGGCACTCTTTCTTTCTCTCTCTTCTTTTTGTTCGGAGGGTTGCCCCACTGTGCCCTGGTCAGCCAGCGCTCGACATACCACTTCCCCATGTCAGGTGTCTAGGTCGCAGTCTCCCATCCTCCCCATACTTTTGTCATATTTTTAGGTACGTCCTTTTCTCTCACAGGCCAGTTTTTCTCCAACCCTGTACTGCTCCGTTCCATGTAACCCAAGTTGATCAGCAGTTTATTGTAGGTCATAGCCTCAGAGTCTGCCCATATAGCCAGTAGCGCTCTCAGTGCAGTCAATGCCAAGGCCCCCCCCATAGCCTCTGCCAGGGTGTTTGCTACTTCCTCCCAAAAGGGTCGAATTTTTGGGCAGCCCCATAGTGTATGAGAAAAGGAACCTCGCTGTCCGCATTGTAGGAGGCATTAGTCATCTTGGGTCCTACCTATCTTGTGTAGCAGGACACAGGTGTAGTAAGTTCTATGCAGAATTTTTAGTTGTACGAGACGGAAGCTGGCTCCAATGACTGCTTCCCCCGGATATTGTAGTGCGTCCCCCAAGTTGACATCCTCCAGACCTACCATGTCCCCATGCCATCTCGTTTTCAATTGTGTTAGCTCTCCCTGTGTGTTTCTCATCAGTGTAGCATATGTGAGGGAAAGGGCTTTTTTGGTCAAGTGTCCGTCCAGCAGTCGTCTCTCTAGTGGGAAGTCTTCTTTGGTTTCTTCTTCCTTGGGGATCCTTGCCTGCAAAGCGTGTCTTAATTGCAGGAATTTAAAGATCTGCGTGTTGGCCATGTCATATTAAGCCCATAAGTGTGCAAATGGCACTATTCCGCTAGCATCCCATACGTCCTCAAGTGCAGTGACCCGATTAGGTCCCATTGTTTAAAGTCTGGTAAGTCCAGTACTCAGCATAGTCCTGAGCCCACCCATAGAGGGGTTCTTGGTGTTAGTCCCTTTTCTCATCCCATTTCTCTAGTCAGTCATATGGATATGACCGTGGCTAGGGGAGCATTCCATGGTATTCTCCTCCCATACAGTACGTGGAGGTATCCCTTTTGTCCTAGTATCTCCCGGTCCATCCAAAACGCACTGTCTGCCAGCAGTTGTAAGCTCACTCATTTATAACGTGTACCTGTGGTGTCTCATAGTATTGCCGATGTTCCACAGTGCAATGCCCCCCTCATATACTGCTCTATGCAATATGGAAAGAAAGATTTGTGCATAGCAATCCAACCAGAGGAACAAACGAAGCAGTTTGTTCGTTGCCTGGAAAAAGGTGTCGGGATTGCGTATGTGCTGCATTGCAAAATATAAGTGAACCATTGGTAGTGCTATAATCTTAAATAAAGCTTCTCTTCCCATTAAGGAGAGCGGTAGGGTCCTCCAATATTTTAAATCTGTCTCCAGCCTCAGTAGCAGCAGAGCTATGTTATCCTCAGTATGTATGCATTACTCTCTGGAGATCCACAGACCCAGATATTTAAAATGTCAAATTACCACTTTCATAGGGGTAATGTGTTGGCCAACACCCAGCCTCCCACTCGAAATATCAGGGATTTTTCCTAATTTATCCCCAACCATGAGTGAACTTCATAAATAGTGAATATTTCCTTGAGACACTTTAGCCAGGTGTTCCGCTACGTAAAGCAGGATATTATCTGCATTCAGCGAAATCCGGTCTTCCCACGATTCAATCCAGCACCAGCTCCATACCTGGGCGTCGACCTGAATCCATTCGGCGAGGGCCTCTATGGCTATGGCAAATAGCATCAGCGACAGGAGACATCCATGTCTCATGCCCTTCTGGATGGGGAATTCCTGGTATAGGATTCTGTTCATCTTCAGTCGGGCCCTAGAGCATGTATACAGAAGTCAGATGCATTTCAGATATTTGGATCCGAATCCCATTTTCTCTAAGAAAGGCCATTGTATGGAGTTAAATGCTTTGTTTGCATCTAAGTACGCAATTGCCAGTGGGATCCTCAGTTTATCGGCTCCTGCAGTTTCATTGCACAGGCATCAGCAGTTCAGTTTAGTCAACCTATGGGGGTATGAACCTGTTTTGGTCTAGGTGGCCCAAGTCCGAGATTATGCCATGCAGTTTGTTTGCCAAGGCCTTGGCTAACATGATGGTGTCTGCGTTAAGAAAAGAGATCGGTCAATACGAGTCCCATCACTTGGGGCTTTTCAAAATTCAATTAAGGCAACCCATCATCCATACTATATCCTATTTGATGCAGTTGCACTGTCTCATGAATCAATCTGAGGATATCACCAAAATTTTCAGCCTCCAATTTCAAATGAATTCACATTTTCAGAACGTTTTAAAATGTTCAGTGTCGGGGGATGGCCAAGGAGGCGAACATGGCGGACACTCCTTAACGTCTCGCCGGGCCCTATCCCACGATCCACAAATAATCTGGCCCAGAAGAAGATCATCAGCTTACCTGGCGCAGGTAGAGAGCGGCGGCGGGCAGCGCTGCACCCGAAGCCCTGTGCTCGACATCACGGAGCGGAGAGACTGGTGATCGCTGAGTGCGGCTGAAGGCCCCCGGTCACGTGGAGGCAAGGGAGGAAACAACATCAGGTCCGCCCATTTCTCGGGTGGAGCTCGCGAAGCGACGTCTGGGCCGCCCTGGTGGGAACCACCCTGTGACTGGGCCGGTGGTCCGTTGGGGCCGTGAAGTATGCCCGGAGGGGACACCGCGGCAGGGGTCCACCCAATCTCACTGCAGCTCAGCCCCAGAACGTGAGGTCGCCCGGGCAGAGCACTGGAGGTGGCCGTAAACTGGTCTGGCCTGCCGCCCTCACTGATGCCCCTCCTCCTGCGCATCTGAAGATCCGGGAGGGGTCTGGTGGTGTCTGGGGCGGGCTCGGCGTTCGCAGTCTCACCAAATGGGCCGCAGCATAGGGGCTCTGACGCTTCACGCACACCTCCGCAGCTCATCACACCCACTCACGGATAGAACTGTTTTTCTTGCCGGCCCCCGACTGCCTGAAGCTGGCTCAGATCCAGATTCTGGCCCAAGTTATTTCGGACCGCTCTCCCTTGTTGATGCGCCTGGGACACCCAGTAGGAGGTCAGCGGCCTAAGGACAAGGATTTCACTCGCAGCCTCCGGTCTGAACTCCAAGCCTTCTTTACGACTAATTTAGGCTCCATGGTGGAGGAAGGTACACTATGGTCCGCTAGTAAAGCAATGTTGCGCGGCTTCGCCAAACAGTACATCAGGGGCAAAGAACGTGAGCGTTCACCCCTGATCACTTGATTGGAGGCTCAGGCTCTCCGGTTAGAGCAGCAACTTGGAACAGGCTCGCAGGGGAAATCTCCCGTTGACTGAGTCTTGTCAGGGAGGACATCCGGCTACATTCCCTGGAGGCAGCCAAACACCTTTGGAGGGCAACAACGGCCAGAATTTATAGCTGAAGGGACAAAAACGGGAAATTACTTTACTGGCTGGCCTCGCAAGCACAGGCCGGTGGGATCGTTCCGGAAGTTCTCGACGCCCAGGGCCACCCTCAGCGCTCTATGTCGGAGATAGCACAGACCTTTGCATCTTACTACCAAAACATTTACGCCAGACCCGTGGCTAGAGACGAGAGAGCAACTCAGGCCTTCCTCGATTCACTTCCACTCCCCAAGCTGTCCCCCTCCCCCCCCCCGACATCCGTGTCCTTGACGGCCCGCTCAGAGCGGAAGAGATCGGCGTTGCACTGTCTGGAGCCGCGCCAGACAAAACACCGGGTCCTGATGGGTTCCCGATGAAATATTACAGCACCTTCTAAGAGATTCTTATCCCTCACCTCTTGCGGTTCTACCAAGAGGGGTCCTTCCCGGCAGAGACTGACTCCGCAACTATAGTAGTGATACCTAAGACGCAGTCCCCCTCCACCTCCTGTGCGGACTATCGCCCGATCTCGCTCCTCAATGGGGACGACAAAATCTTTGCCGCGATACTGGCAAATCGACTCTGGCGCTTCATCACGACTCTGGTGCATCCGGACCAGTGTGGCTTTATGCCATTCCGGAGCATGAGACAATGCATCAGACGTCTGCATGTGGCCTTAGAACACCGACACAGCCAGCCCCCCTATCTCGCCTTGCTTCTCCTCGACTTTGAAAAGGCCTTCGACTCAGTAGACTGGGGCTACCCGAGTTTGGTGCTCACCCGAGCTGGTATCGGCCCCCGATTTCAGGGCATGATGAAGGCCCTATACGCAAACCTCACATCCAGAGTTCGGGTCAATGAGTCCTATCTGAAGTATTCCCCATTGAACGGGGGACCAGGAAGGGATGCCCCCCGTTACCCCTCCCCTTCGCCCTGGCGATGGAGCCCTTTTGCCGCACTCATCCGCGCAGACCCTCATTTCACCGGTTGGAGGTGGGGGGCAGGCCAGGAAGACCGCAGTGCAATGTATGCGGGCGACGTCCTGCTCTACCTGGCCCAACCAGAATGAGTGGACCCTGCTGCCTCCAATTGCTCGGGTGGTTTGAAGAAGTATCTGGCCTGAGTCTGAATCCCGCCAAATCTGTATTGGTTCTGCTCCCGCCGTCCCAGGATTGCTTCAATTGGCAGGAGACAATCCCCCTGCGCAGGCTCTGCTTCAAGTATCTGAGCATATGGGTCACTCTGCTCCCAGACCTCACATGGACCCTTAATATCCAACCACTGCTGCAGAGAGCCAAATCAGACTTCGCCAGTTGGCGTTCCCTCCCCCTCAACATTTTAGGCTGTACTGCCCTATAAAAGATGATGATCCTTCCACGATTCTTATACGCCTTTCAGAACCTACCCCTTCAACTATCCCGAACTTGGTTCTCGGCACTAGACAGGGTCATGACATCATTCTTGTGGAAGGGCTCCAGACCACGTATCGCTCTCGCACATTGCCAGCGGCGACCTTACGATAGGGGTCTGGGCATGTCCAACCTCTATCTTTATTACCTATCTGCTCGTCATCCATGACTGGTTTAACGGGGGTGGTCGGACCCCGCGTACAGAGTGGAACTCACACAGCTGAATTTCTCCCAGATCAAGAGTATGCTTTATGGAGCTCCGATCCCCCGCTCATTGCCTACGGTAACCCGGGTGTTATTATTGGCATGGAGATCGGCCATGCGACACGTACGTTGGGGGTCCAAGCTTAAGCAACAAACTCCACTCTGACATGGCACCTGGTTGAGGGAAACGTCGTCCCTTAGCGGCTTTCGACCCTGTAACTGTATCGGCATAACAAGTCTGGGGGATGTCTGGTCAGGGACTCATATAAGGGCCTTTCATGATTTGCAGCGGGCATATCACCTCGCACACTCCCAGTTTTACAGGTATCTCCAGCTCAGACACGCGCTTGCCGCCCACGCTCTCTCCCCGAAACCCCTGCCAGAGTTCAGTCCGCTGGAAGCCAAACTGTTGATGGGTCACTTGGGTAAAGGGGGAATCTCTCTCAGATCTATCGTACACTCATTATAAACTCGCCTGGGACACTGGATCACCTCAGCAACCGATGGAAGGAATGGGTGGGCCCATCGAGGACGAAGACTGAAGGATGCACTAATGGCCCCACGGGAACCAACTACATCAGCCAGGCTGCGCCTCATCCAAACTAACTATCTCTACTTTGTTTACCTCTCTCTGCACCACCTGCATAGGGCCGGTCTTCGCCCCACCCACACCTGCCCCCGATGCGGCAGGGAGCCAGCAGGTTTTTACCACCTGTGCGGCCCTATCTACCTACTGGACAAGGGTGATTGGGGAACCATCTGGGGTTCTGTGCCGGGGGATTCCCATGTCACCCACACTGATTTTACCTGGGGTACTCGAGGGGACAGGGGGTACAAGGGCTGAAAGGTCCTTCTTGGGAACGGCCCTCCTAGTAGCCAAGCGCAAGATTGCCTCACAATGGTTGGCTAGTAAACCCCCCCACCCTGGCCAAATGGAGGAGGGGGGTGGACTACTGCGCCCAGCAGGAGATCCACTAAGCCCGTGGGTGCCCCCGGAAACACGCCAAGGTATGGGGGAAATGGCTTGGACATTTGGCCTAACATGATGCACTGTCTTCTCTGTCGCCTCGCACCATCCATGTACTGTTTACTGTGTGTCAAATGTGTTGCCCCATGTGGATCTCGGAACTTGTATACTTCCTGTTGCTCTATGGTATGTGTGCTTAAATGTTTTACCAATGTGTTGGTGTTCAAACTGGAAACCACAATAAAACTGGCTTATCAAAAATAAAAAATCTTCAGTGTTACATTTTGCTTCTTTATTTATATGCACTTGATTAATCTGTTAACATTATTTAATTTTCTGAGTAGTAGGGACCCCCTGAATGGGCTTCACTGACCCCCCCTCCTCCCTCCCAGTGGTCCCCGGACAACAGGTCAAGAACCCCTGTTCTAGACTAAATACAGCACCTTGCATTGTAGTTTGAATATAATGAAACAACAAGATTCAACTCCTACCTTTTCCCCTTCAAATTCTTTTTCAGGGAATTCTGGGACATACTTCTGTACAGGAGCATCCAAGTCCAACTTTCCTTCTTCCCAGAGTTTGGCAATAGCAGTCATAGTGAGACTTTTGCTGATACTTGCAATTCTTATGACTGTCTCAGGCTTACATGGCACACGATTCTCAACATCAGCAAATCCCATACCTGGAGGAAGAATGATTTTAGTGAAAAAAGCTTTATAAATCAGGGTCATAAAATTGTACGAAAACACTGACATCTGCCATAACAGAAACAGGTCTCTATTAAATGACAGACAACTAGAGGTAGTGGCTGAATGTGCTCACTGCTTAGTATAGTGGTCTGGGTGTTGAAGTTGGATGGGCATGATCTTCACATCAGGAGCCTGAAGCCATTTGGATAGGAGGTACATTCTTTATTTCATGTTAGGCCCTTCAGTTACAGCAACAGCAGGTAGACCTGTCAGGGCTCCTTGCTCCCACCAACTGCCCCATGCCCTACTGTACACTCCAGACCACACACTAATATTCTATTACATCATTCACTCTCAACATTGCAGACACCAGTTCATGCAGGGAATGTAAATACAGGATCCAACACATCTCACTTTTTTACAAACAACAAAACAAAGAACACAACTTTGCGCATAAAGTACAGAAACAATAATTCACAATCACTCAATCACCAACATGTCTAGCTTACACACTCATTCAATAACAACCTGTTAGCCCCACCAATACCCAAACAGACACACAAAGTCAAGGCAAGACATGAGGCTTCCCACACCTCATTTCTAACAAAGAATCTAGACAACATACCATGTTGTCACTGACATTGCACAAGGGTCTAAGTCATGCAAGTCTCAAGACCACCTTGGACATGAGGCTATACAACGTTTGCATTCACACAATGACATCGTACAACAACTATGAATGAAGAACATCTAATCACAGAAGTGGAGTCACGTGAAAGCCAAAGCCAGGAACCCACCGGTTTCCTTCGACAAAAGTGTTCCCGTCATCCCTAAGTCTACACATTCAAGACAGAAAAATAAATGGGAAGTTTAACCAAACATCAGCTTAATTCAAAACTCATTTGACCAGTCTCCAACACAAAACCTTACCTCATAACATTCATGCACAGTTCCCAGACGTCCACATCACACCATAAAACTATGCAAGTGACACAGACACAACCAACTCTCACACTTTCAATGCATTCTGCAAGCAACACCAAACAACACACTCCAAACACACTACACACACAAATGTGCAGCTCAGCACTCCAACACGCGTAACATCCAGTCACACTACCTGGCCAAACCAACATGCCCAAGAGCAAGGTAGAATAAAGCACTTAATCTGCACCCAGTACATTCCTTCAAGATATCTTCCAAACACAATGATGACAGCCTCCAGTAGGTGCATACTCAACAAGCATTGCGATACCAAAGGGGATGATGGACGGAGCGCTAGAGCAAATCAAACACTCACCCCCAGTCAAATGATCTGGGTTTAATCCATCATCATTCTTTAGCTCACTCCACCACCCCAGTTCAGACATGGCCATATGCAAATCAGTCTGACCCTGTGCCTCATGGGAACAGTCCAGCCCGAACTGCCAAGCCATGTCTTCCCTGGACCGGAAACAAGCATCCTAGGACCGGTTTCTGGCATTCCAGCCGTCATCAGCCAGGCTATCTTGAATCCAGTGGCAAAGTGAGCAAGGGACCCACGTCTGGGCATACCCTGCCAACTTAGGGCGAACAAAGCGATACCAAAGGGGATGATGGACGGAGCGCTAAAGCAAATCAAACACTCACCCCCAGTCAAATGATCTGGGTTTAATCCATCATCATTCTTTAGCTCACTCCACCACCCCAGTTCAGACATGGCCATATGCAAATCAGTCTGACCCTGTGCCTCATGGGAACACCTGGATCACCTGGCGGGGAGGGGGGGGTGGAGTGGCGATCATGTATAGGGACAAATGGGACCTTGTTCGGGGCGACATTCACGCTTGGGGTGACTGTGAGGCCCTGGACTTCAGTATCAGGTTTTCCCCCCATTTCTTGATGGGAGGTTCTCTGATCTATCGTCCCCCGGGCCCTGCTAGGTCCTTTTTGCAATCATGGGGCGATGCAGTGACCTCCAGGGCTCTCCGATTTCCACAATACCTGGTATTGGGCGATTTGAATATTCACCTTGACCAGGCTGATTCGAAAGACTCGCTTGCTTTTGGGGACACCCTCCAGCTCGCCCAATTGTCTCAATGGGTCACCCGCCCTACTCATCAAGGCGGTCACATCCTTGACCCTATCTGTTCCAATTTCACTATTGCGGCTGATGATCCTCTGCCAGTCGCTTGGTCAGACCACTGTCTTACCTACTTTTCCTGGGAGCTAGCCTCGACCGGCCCTGCGGGCCACGGCTACCGGAAACCAGCCTTTAAAAAAATTGATCCTTCTAAACTTGCTACGGTTCTGATGGATTCTAGACCCATTCTTACTCCGGATCTAGACGAGAGTCTTGCAGGCTTTACCAATTGGTTATCCAATTCTCTGTCCTTGCTGGCCATACCAACCTCGTCTAGGTTCTCCAGGGAATCCCCTCCAAACCCTGGTTCACTCCGGGCTTGAGCGTGCTTAAACAGGAATGTAAAAAACTTGAACGGGCCTGGCGTCTCAGTGAGTACTGTCCCCTGGCTAAGGCCACTCTCAGGGGCAGGCAAAAATTCTACTATGCGGCTTTAATAATGGCTAAAAAGCAGTATTTCACAACCCGCATTGAGCAGGCTCATAACAATTCCAAGGAGATTTTCTCTATAGTTCAGAGTTTCACGTCCCCTGCAGCACAAGCATGCTCTCTCCCAGCCTCTGAGGGCTGGTGCAACACTCTTTCCGATTTTTTCATGGACAAAATACGCACGATTCAGGCGGCCTTCACTGCCTGCCCCGGTCCTTCTTTTGCTCTTGCTGTACCGCCTGTTGCTCCCAAGACACGTTCTACGAGCCTGATCTCCCGTGGATTTGTCCAGTTCTCTTAAAATCCTGAAGGCTTTGAAATCGGGGTCACCGGCGGACCCCTGTGCTGCGAGATTGCTTGCTGCAGTCGCGGAGACTATTAACCCTGAAGTCAATTTAATCATAAATGCCTCCCTTCGTGAGGCTCGGGTACCGAAGGATTGGAAACAGGCAAAAATCCTTCCCCTTTTAAAGAAGCCTACTCTTGACCCTATGACCCCAGGGAACTATCGCCCTATCTCCCTTCTCCCCAGTTTAGCTAAAGTCTGTGAGAAGGTGGTGACCAGGCAACTGACGGAGTTTGTGGAAGAGTTCGATGTTTTGCATCCAGCGCAGTCTGGGTTTTGCTCCTCCTACAGCACCGAGACTGCGTTAGTGGAGGTTTCTGAAGCCATCCGCGACTGCTTAGATGCTGGTGGGAGAGCAGCATTGGTAATGCTCGATCTGTCAGCAGCATTTGATACGGTCCCGCACTCTTTGCTGCTCGCCCGTCTCACTGAGATTGGTGTCTCTGGCACTGCCTGGGACTGGTTGAGGTCCTTCCTTGAAGGGCGGACTCAACAGGTTTGGCTGCCTCCGGCCTCCTCTACCCCGATGCCGGTCTCTACTGACGTCCCACAGGGGTCCTCCCTCAGCCCCCTTCTTTTCAACATCTACGTTACTCCTCTGGTCTACTTAGCCGAGGATTTGGGGGCTAAGGTGATAGCCTATGCTGATGACACCCAGCTTCTTTTCACGTGGGGAAAGGATGAGGATTCTATTTCTTTTGTACAGCTCTGCTTGTCTTCGGTTTTTGAGTGGCTTGCGGCGGCCCAACTCAAATGCAACGAAGACAAGTCAGAGATTCTTCTCTATGGTAATTTCCCCCCTGGCTTTAGAGACTCGATCTGGCCTCCTGGGTTTCCGCTACCAACCTCCAATGGGAAATCCGCAAAGAACCTTGGAGTGTGGTTTGAGGATAACCTCTCCTTTTCTACTCAGGTGAAAAAGCTCTCTGGTAGCTGTTTTGGCCTTCTCAAAACACTCAGGAGCTTTTTGCCTCTCCTTCCCAGGCCGGCCAAAGAGACGGTTATCCGTGCCCTGATCCTCTCTCGATTGGATTACGCTAATGCGTTGTACATCGGCATCCCTGGTTACTCTCTGAATAGACTTCAGGTCATTCAGAATGCGGCCGCTAGGCTGCTCCTGGGAATTGCGAAGAGGAGCAGTGTGCGTGAACATCTTCGCGCTCTCCACTGGCTTCCCGTGGCGGACAGAGTCAAATTTAAATCTCTGGTCATTGCCCACCGAGCCCTTTACGGTCGTGGGCCCGCCTATCTACAGAAACGGTTTACCTTTTACGTCCCTCTGAGACAATTGCGTTCCTCAGCCCTCCTTCTTGCTAGGGTCACCCGCTTCTTCCGCCACAGGCTGGGTGGCTGCTCTCTGGCTGTCAAGGCTGCCCAGGCTTGGAATGCCCTTCCGTTTCTAATACGCAATACTCAAGACCCGCTAGCCTTCAAGAAACTTTTAAAAACTCATCTATTTCCATAGTTATTAGTGGTGTAGTTAAGGGACTCCTCTTGGATCCGCGCCGGGACACTCTTCGGAGTAGCTGTTGCGCGTTATAAGAGCACTTAACATAATATAACATAACAGTCCAGCCCGAACTGCCAAGCCATGTCTTCCCTGGACCGGAAACAAGCATCCTGGGACCGGTTTCGGGTTCAAAACCCTCATCAGCCAGGCTATCTTGAATCCAGTGGCAAAGTGAGCAAGGGACCCACGTCTGGGCATACCCTGCCAACTTAGGGCGAACAAAGCGATACCAAAGGGGATGATGGACGGAGCGCTAGAGCAAATCAAACACTCACCCCCAGTCAAATGATCTGGGTTTAATCCATCATCATTCTTTAGCTCACTCCACCACCACAGTTCAGACATAGCCATATGCAAATCAGTCTGACCCTGTGCCTCATGGGAACAGTCCAGCCCGAACTGCCAAGCCATGTCTTCCCTGGACCGGAAACAAGCATCCTGGGACCGGTTTCGGGTTCAAAACCCTCATCAGCCAGGCTATCTTGAATCCAGTGGCAAAGTGAGCAAGGGACCCACGTCTGGGCATACCCTGCCAACTTAGGGCGATCAAAGCGATACCAAAGGGGATGATGGACGGAGCGCTAGAGCAAATCAAACACTCACCCCCAGTCAAATGATCTGGGTTTAATCCATCATCATTCTTTAGCTCACTCCACCACCCCAGTTCAGACATGGCCATATGCAAATCAGTCTGACCCTGTGCCTCATGGGAACAGTCCAGCCCGAACTGCCAAGCCATGTCTTCCCTGGACCGGAAACAAGCATCCTGGGACCGGTTTCGGGTTCAAAACCCTCATCAGCCAGGCTATCTTGAATCCAGTGGCAAAGTGAGCAAGGGACCCACGTCTGGGCATACCCTGCCAACTTAGGGCGAACAAAGCGATACCAAAGGGGATGATGGACGGAGGGCTAGAGCAAATCAAACACTCACCCTCAGTCAAATGATCTGGGTTTAATCCATCATCATTCTTTAGCTCACTCCACCACCCCAGTTCAGACATGGCCATATGCAAATCAGTCTGACCCTGTGCCTCATGGGAACAGTCCAGCCCGAACTGCCAAGCCATGTCTTCCCTGGACCGGAAACAAGCATCCTGGGACCGGTTTCGGGTTAAAAACCCTCATCAGCCAGGCTATCTTGAATCCAGTGGCAAAGTGAGCAAGGGACCCACGTCTGGGCATACCCTGCCAACTTAGGGCAAACAAAGCGATACCAAAGGGGATGATGGACGGAGCGCTAGAGCAAATCAAACACTCACCCCCAGTCAAATGATCTGGGTTTAATCCATCATCATTCTTTAGCTCACTCCACCACCCCACCCAGTACATTCCTTCAAGATGTCTTCCAAACACAATGATGACAGCCTCCAGTAGATGCATACTCAACAAGCATTGGCATAGCCAATAGGTCTCGCCTTTGGGACCTTATAAGTGTTTAGCCATGCAACAGTTGATGTTGTTGCACCAAGGATATTGTACTGCATAACTAAATACTTATAAGGTTCCAAAGGCGAGACCTATTGGCTATGCCAATGCTCGTTTGCTTTTTCCATGTGTGCTGCCTTGTGCAGCACACATGGAAAAAGCAAATTGCCATGGTTTGTTTATGTACAGGAAGGTGTCCCTTCCTGTACATAAACAAACCTTTTTTTAAAATGCCATTTTGTAACTTACATGTGTGCTGCATGAAGCAGCACACACGTAAGTTAAGTTACAAACTGGCATTTTAGGTTTATGTGCAGGAAGGGACACCTTCCTGTACATAAACAAACCTCCCTGCTCGCAGACACCCTTGCACTCTGGTGCAAGGGTGCCTGCGTTGGCGTTAAGTCGTGAGACTTAGCACCATCGCAGGGGGAAACGCCAGGCTGCACCATATCCTTGGTAATATGGTGCAGCCTCGCGTTTCCGAAGTGGCGGAGAGAGGCGTTAAGCCAAGAAGGCTAACGCCTCTCTCCGCCACTTCCTTGCTAATATGCCCCCAAGTGCACTACTAATCTCTCGAACTATAAAATCCTGTTTTGGGCACTGCTCATGTAGCCTCTTTTTGCTGCAGTGGACCAGGAGCACTGCTAGAACGCCGTGTCTACCAAACCCTGTTGCTGGCAACGCTCATTCAGTCTCTGACGTCTTCAGTGCACTGCTAAAGTTCTGTATCTACCAAATCCTGTGCCTGCCAGAGCTCATCAGCTTTACAGTTCTGCAGTGAACCATGGGCACTGCTGGACTTCTCTATCCATCAAACCCTGAATTTGATACAACCCGTTCACTGCTACGGTGAGTGCACCAGGGACACTCAGAGTGTGCTGCGTTTAACTCTTGCAGGGGCACTGCTAGTGTTCTGTGTCTATCAAACCCTACATCTGCCAGAGATCATTCTGCCAAGGGGCACTGGTAAAGTGCTTAACCTATCAAATCATGCACCTGACAGAGCGTTCAGCCTCTCACTGCTTCAGTGCAGCAGGGGCACTGCTAAAGCTCTGTATCTATAAACCCCTTTGTGTGGTAGCGATCATTTAACATCTCACCGCTGCAGTGCTCCGGGAGCACTGTTAAAGCACTGCATCTATCATAACCGATCTTATTCACTCTCTCACTAATGTATTACACCAGGGACACGGCATCTCCAGCGCCCCCACCCCCCTTCTGCCCCTCCTCCCCGTTGCTCCAGGGCACCAGTGCACTGGTAAAGCGCTGTATCCATCAAACCGTCGTTCACTGCATAAGTCAACCAGGAACACTTCTAAAGTTATGTCTATCAACTCTTCACGTCTGGGAGAGGTCATTCTGCCTCTCGCTGCAGCAGTGCACCAGGGCCACTGCTTAAGCCCTGCAGCTATCAACACTGAAGTATAACAGAGCTCATGCAATCTATGACTGCTTCAATGCATGAAGGGCGCTGCTAAAGCTCACCACCTAACAAACCCGGCGTCTGACAGAGCCATTCACTGCCTCAGTGCACCAGGGGCACTTAAAATCCCCTAAGCCACCAGAGCCCTTGCCACCTAACAGTGTACCACTAGCACGGCGAGAGGCAAATCTCAGAAGACCTCGCACTGCTCCAGCTCGACACCAAGGCGACACAGAGACCGACCCCCGAAGCCCGCACACTGCTCCAGTGCGCCAGGAGCACTGCCAGAGATCTGCATCCAATTATAAGCTACGTGCCTGTCAGCGTCCTTCTGACGCTGTGCACTGCACTCTGTATCCAGGCAACCTATGGCATGGAGCGCTCGCGTACTCGTACACTGGTGCCATGTGCCCACTTAACCCTGTGGCAGAATGAGTTCCTGTAGCTCACACCGCCACAGACTACAGAGCTCTGTGCCCTGAAACTTTCAGGGAGGGTTTCTACAGCTTGCCTCTCACGGCTGCAGTGCACCAGAGGCACGTACCTATAAAATCTTTTGTCTGGTAGAACACATTCACATTCAGCCTCTTCGGTGCTGCAGTGCACTTCTAGAACGCTACATCCAGCAAAGCAATGCAGTGCAGTATTCCGACGTCATCCAGCTGCTCCAGACCACCCAGTATAGACACCGCTAATTCACCGTTCTCACCTGACCCTGTGCCAGGCATAGCGCCTAGAGACTCACACTGCTCAAGTGCAGACGATAAACCGGCAGCGCTCTGTTACTGTGTAACCCCGTGCCACTGGTTCCTTGCCAGTGCGCTGCATATTTTATAAACCCTGCATCAATTACAGCTCCCATAGCTTCACACTGCTCCAGTGAAGAAGAGGCACTGCCAACCATCTGTACCCACGTAGGACTGCGTCAGGCCCAGCTCCCAGAGCCTACACTTCTCTAGTAAAAGAAAGAGCCATTGGCCGCGCGCTGTGCCAGAGTGATCCTGTGCCAATGAGAGCTCTTGCTGCCTTACACTGCTTTGTAAAGAAAAGGCATAGACAGTACACCGTGCCACCATAACCCTGAACCAACCATAGCTCCCACAACTTGTCACTGCTCC
Organism: Calotriton arnoldi; assembly: GCA_963921515.1. Lineage (NCBI taxonomy): Eukaryota > Metazoa > Chordata > Amphibia > Caudata > Salamandridae > Calotriton > Calotriton arnoldi. The sequence continues at coordinate 1,944,665 of CAWUFW010002027.1, forward strand.
AGTGGAGAAGAACATCGCTATGGCTCTATGCCAGTGTAGCTCTGTGCCAATCATAGGGCCCACAGCTTCACAGTGCTGCAGTGAATAAAGCACCGCTAAGGATCTGCACCAGTGTCACCTCGTGCCAGTTATAGCACCCGCAGCCCCAAACTGCTCCAATGAATAAAAACCCAGCTAACGATCTGTGCTAGTGTAGCCCAGTGCCAATCACAGCTCTCACAGCTTCACAGTGCTCTAGTGAAAAACTCATCCCTACGGATCTGCGCCAGTGTCACCCTGTGTCAGTCATAGCTCACACAGCCTAACACTGCTCCAGCAAAGAGGCTCTGCCCCAATGTGTGCCCGCATATCAGTGTGCCAGGCAGAGTTCCTACAGCTTCTCACTGCTCCGGTGAAGAGAACCACTAATGCTCTGTGCCAGTGTAATCCTGTGCCAGTTATAGCTCTCACAGCCTCACAGTGCTCCAACAAAGAGGCACTGCACCCTAGCTGTACCAGCATAAGAGAGTGCTGTGGGGGACGGGGGGAGTGGGGGGTTCTCCTACAGCTTCCCACCACTACAGTGAAGTAGAGCACCGCTAAGGAACTGCCAGTGTAGCCCTGTGCCAATCACAGCTCCCACAGCCTCACAGTGCTCCAGCAAATAGGCACTGCACCCTATCTGTACCAGCATAAGAGAGTGCTGGGTATCCTACAGCTTCTCACGGCTGCAGTGTAGCTCCCACAGCCTCACGCTGCTCCTGTGAAGACAAGCGCTCACCATTGTCTATATTTGCATCGCGCTTTCACTTTCAGTTTAAGTGAAAGCTCGATGCAAAAATAAACATGGCTGAGTGAAACCAGATGGCAATAAAAAAAAAGAAGCCCGCGAGCGGTGCGCGCGCGAGAGCGTGCACCATGGCCTATTGCTTGCGGTTACCCGCACGGCCGCCGGGCGCGATAATTGAAAACACATGGAGGCCGTGCGGGTAACCGCACGGAAAAGGCTTTTGTGCACGAGCGTGTGGTCAGCTTTTGAAAGCCCCTTACATAAAGTCTCGCAGAGCAGCGCATGCACGCTACTCTAGGCTCGACCTAAAAATGGACACAATACAACTCAAACATCAAATACTAGAGTAGTTCCACAAGACAACCATTGACTGCAGATCATGTAAGAAGCTTAAGAAGTGCTCACCTAAAACACACTAGAGCTACATTAAACACTACCATTCAAACACAACACTGACAAATTCCATTACATGCAAAATGAATAAAAAAGAAACGCAAGACAATCGGAAACATATTCTGCCACCGCTACCACACATTTGTAAATTTTCCCATTTGTACCAGATGACGAATGATCCTAGACCATACTCGGGCAAAACCTATGGCTATCAACTACAACATCACAGAGCAAAACACTTCCCCACATTTTCACTCCAAGGGCTACATCCTCCTGCTAATTCATGCAACATGACACTTCTGTTCTCCCACATTGCACGCATAGGGTACTCTCTCATACAACTTCTCATACAGCGTAGTTGGTGCTCTTCCCCAACTTAGCACATAACAAGTTGCTTCCCCATGATACTTTTAACAAAAGGGCACTACACTTCCCTAACTTTACATACCATGGGTACTCCCCGCATGCAAACTTTAACGACTTTACTGCTCTTTCTGTAGTTCCTACCAACACACGTGTACTACACTAGTTTCTGGCACAACGGGGTACTAGGCAAACACAAGGAGGTACTACTCTTCCAAACATCCGAGAATCCTGGGCATGCACAACCAGTGTTTACACAACAACTTGCAGATGGGTACTACATCTTCCCCAAACTAAGCTCCAAAGGGAATTGAAAGTAAATGCTCACACTGTAATCCCAAAACAACCTACAGAGTTAATTTAAATTTCCAACCTGTCTTGCAGTACTAAGCATTCAGCATTACACAACCATTGACAAACTGCCATTCCCAAACAAAAGGAGTCAACTTGCACAGAAACCTACTAACACAATGGATGTATTACTAAAAAAATGGATAGGGTGCATGTCAATATGCAAGAATAACCAACCAAATTGTTCCCAACTTAATGAACCTTGCAGTAAGTGAAAAACGAGGCACATTTCTCAACTGAAGCACACAGACTAATACTAACTCCATGAATGCCAAACAAAAAATCCTGCTGATTAATTAACTGAATGTCATTTTAAAATTGCAAATGGACAAATGTCGGGCAGGCAATAATTTAAACTTCTCAAGATTTCAGGACACGGTATATTATTGATCAACAGTCTCATTTCTATCTAAAATGTCAGTGGAGATAGTCCTACGCCTCTTTCTAAATTAACCAGGAGGTCTGGGGATATCTTTCCTCAATGTCTCTAAATCTGTACCATCACACATCAGATTACTACCCTCTTTCATGATGTTCAAGTCTACATAGCCAGTGCCCCCCGTTCTATACCAAAGTCTGGAATCCAAGACAATAGTGATGCTCTGTCATGGGTAAGTTGTGATGCTATGCTTCCAAAAACTGCACCCTTTACCTGGAGCTGTGCATTGTCACAAGACTTTTGTCCATCGACTTGACCACAGCACTAGCAGGAGCCGCATTATCTCCTCTGGTCACTCCGCGATGGGCTACAAAATATGCAACCTGCACACAGGACTCTCCAAATGCATGGACTAGCATTTGCCACGATCAACTTAATTGATAAGTCATAGTGCACACTCACCAGCTGTCACCTTTGAATGTATTACTGCCTGAAGCTCCATGGGTCCTTTCAAAGGTTTGCTTACTGTAAAGAAGATTTCCTGCCTCTTCAGACTGTCTCCACAGTGCACTCCGTATAGCACTTTTTCATTAGCACTGTCCAGAGGCTCAGGACTAAACACTGGTACACATGAACTCCTTTTATAACTCCCCTCAGCTGGCTCCTTGTCAGACTTTGCTCACCCTCCTCACTAGGTTCCTCCTGCCCAGACGCTTGAGCTGACAGCACTTGCCACAAGATTTAAGGGTGACAAACCCCAAACTGGTCCTCCATAGTCACAGAGCCATCTTACTTCTCATAACAGGCCTTCTCCTGTGTCAGAAATCCCAAGTGCCACCAGAGTCTTGAAGTATTTTCACACAAGACCTTTACAAATGTAATGTTTAGGTTGGAGGGCATGGTCTTCACACCGGAGGCTGAAGTCATTCATGTATTACGTAAGTTATTAATTTCATGAGGGCCCTTAGGTCAGGCAGGTCCTGTTAGGGCTCCATCCTCGCTCCAACTGCCCCTATTTCCCAGCTTCCAATCCAGACCACACACTAACAGTCAATTATATCTTCCACTCTCAGCATTCCAGACACCAGCTCAAATATACAAGCAATGGGGATACAGGATACTATATGTTACATACAAACACTGGAAAACAGACTGGAGCAGGATGATGGAACTGTTGGTGCCAAACCAGCCATTCATTAGATAATGCTTACAGACACACCGGATTTTACATCTGGACGACCTGGTATGTGTTCACTGTCAGTATTATCAAAAGTCACATGGCTTAATAACTCTGCAAGACTCAGTTAATCCTTTAATCCTGTCCCAGTGGAAGAAGCAGACCAGAAAGGTTGGAGGCTGGGAAAGAGAGAGAGACTGGAAGGAGTAAGGGAGAGACATAGTCAGGAATAGGAGAGAATAAGAGTTAGATGGAGAGACATGGAAAAAGAGAGGGAGAAATGTATGTACAGAGAAGGTATGACAGAGGGATAAAAATGAGAAGAGAAGATGGAAGAAAGAAAAGAGAAAGAAATAAGAGGGAAGGGTGGGGTTTAACAAAGGGAAGAGCAAGGGGAAGGAACAAAAGAAGAGAGAATGGACAATAGAGGGAGAAGATAGAGGAGACTCGTGAGTGAAGGGTAGAATACTGAAAGGATGAGACAATAGATATGCCCCATGGATAGCTCTCAAACTATGACACCTAGGGTAGGAATGCACATATTGTTATTAGTCTTCGATGAGGGGATTTTCTGGTCTTCCAGGGACAGTGAAAAAGGATGGTAGCGAGCCTAATATTAAAGCAAACCATAAGATTAGATCTGGGTGACAAATCAAGGATAGAACATCCAGTGGATTGGCCAAGAACACAGGTTACATACACTCATAAAAGACTAATTCCATGCCTGGCGAGAGTGCGGAAATGGGCCTGATCATGCTCGAAATTTAGACCATGAGTACAGTGAATACTATCACGCACTATGTAAAAGTTACATATGGAGTAGCGCCTTACTCTACAGCCCAACAAATTCTTTGGGCCTCACAAAGAGTAGTAAAACACTATAACAAGCATTTGCAATGCAATAGGTCTCGCATTTACACGAGTTTGAGCTATTGACATTGTAAATAACAATGCCTTTTATTTATGTTTTGGTTTTTAAAATATAAATAAAAGGCATTGTCATTTACAATGCCAATCGCTTAAACTCTCACAAATGCGAGACCTATTGCATTGCAAATGCTTGTTTATTCTGTAATTGTTTGCAATAAAAATTAAAAGTACGTGAATCGGAAAAGCACTGAACTGGGCACTTTTATTCTTCTAAAACGCTCAGATATGTAAACTACAAAATCTTTAAACCTGTTAAAGGTGGCAACTTTTTTACACTGTTACTACACTTATTTCTGAAAACCAACGTCCCCTTAAATTTTAAACCAGCATGAAAAGAAACAACAGATGTCAATAGCAAAAGGGGTGAATTATGCGACAGTAATTTACATTGGGAATAAACAAACACCCAAATGTAACACGCTTGCGTGATTATACCGCGTGCGTGGTAAATTGCAACTACTTTTCTCACATATAGTTAATGGGGCACAAAGAAAGCATAGGTTCTGATTTTCTGGTGACCTTTCCAAACTCGTCTTATTGTCTAGATGTAAAGTTTGACACATTGTTTACGTTCTTATAGTAAAGACAAGAGAACGGCTATATTTTCTTTGTGTTGGCCATAATGAGGTCATAGATGGGCGGTGGGGGCCGCATTTCAGGAAAGATTAAAGCCCGAGGCAATAAAAGAAAGGAAAAGCTCGCGAACTCGGTGCCTCCGCCAGCAATGGCTCTCGGGGACAGGATTAATCACCGAAGCAACCATTAAAACTTCAAGAAGATTGCTTGTAAACCTTCAAGCGGGGGCCATAAAGCATATTTCTTGCCATGTAGCATCCCATATGGTGAGGCTCAGCGGTTTCCCAAAACTAAGGGGCACTTTGGCATTCACTCCCATCCCCCCCCCCCCCCTCACCACCCTCAAATCTTCCTTCTCGAATTTAATTCTGGGGCAGGGCACCAGAGAAAGCAATAAATTAAATTAATTCATATTGTTATACCACCTTTAATTCATATTGTTATACCACCTCGAGTTAAAAATGCTGTCCGTGGAAGGGTGTGAGACAGAGAGATCAGACAGTGGACTCTGTTGCATGGACGGTTTTCCTAGGCCGAATAAACATTTCGATTTATCCCAGCGTGGGCCATCAACATATTTGCATCACGTTACTTGGCTTTACCCATAATGCAATGCGAAGCATTAACACCCATGATGAGCGGATTTTCAATGACACTGGAAGTTCCAAAGTGCCATTTTGCATCCCTCCCCCCTCCCCGCGGAGAGAGCCGACTGTGCTTGGAATCTGATTCTTGTGCCTCTTGGAGGGAGGATATCATTTTGGGAGGGAGGGGTGGGGGGGGGGGGGGGAGCAGACCACAAACTCAGGATTGTGTGTAAAAGGCCGCTTTATTGAAACAGGTGCACATCACATCTATATAATTCCTCGGCAAATGCCTTACAAAACTAAACCTCACTAATCAACCATATACCTGACCCTTGACCCCCCGCCCCTAAAATTATCTTGTCCCCGCCCCCACCCTTACATTACAACAGTACAAACAATACAAAGCAATGCATCCAAATATAACCCCCTAAATTCCACCCATCCGTTATACAATCTCCCCTGCCTGCTTCTTTACAACTGTCAATCACCGAACATGTGTAACCGAACTAGAAATTAAACTGCCTACCCTTTCCCTGTCGATAACCCAAATCCAACAATAACCAAAAAACCTCTGTCAACCCTGTCAAACTTCCAACAACCCCCGCACAGCACCTGTTCCAAGCGACAATACATATAGACAGACCCCTGCTCACCTGTTCCAACAAAAACCTCCCAAAGCCATAAAAAGGAAACAATTGTTAAACCCAAAGGGAAAGAAAACATTTTGAGGGAGGGAGGGAAAAAATTCGCTACCTAAAAGCTCCCAGCCACCAGGTCACCAAACCTAAAATGGTGGCCGGGAGCAGGAGCCCAAATTATTTATAATTGGGCTCCAATTGGGCTATAAACCAAAATAGCCCAAAACAAAATGCCCGTCAAAAAGGCCTGATAACCCCCCTTTCCCCCCCGAAACCCCTCCCAAACAGCCCGGGGGGGGGGGGGACCTCCCTGCGGTCGCCCACCCCCCCAAGCCCCTCTTGGGAGGGAGGGGTGGGGGGGGGGAGCAGACCACAAACTCAGGATTGTGTGTAAAAGGCCGCTTTATTGAAACAGGTGCACATCACATCTATATAATTCCTCGGCAAATGCCTTACAAAACTAAACCTCACTAATCAACCATATACCTGACCCTTGACCCCCCCGCCCCTAAAATTATCTTGTCCCCGCCCCCACCCTTACATTACAACAGTACAAACAATACAAAGCAATGCATCCAAATATAACCCCCTAAATTCCACCCATCCGTTATACAATCTCCCCTGCCTGCTTCTTTACAACTGTCAATCACCGAACATGTGTAACCGAACTAGAAATAAAACTGCCTACCCTTTCCCTGTCGATAACCCAAATCCAACAATAACCAAAAAACCTCTGTCAACCCTGTCAAACTTCCAACAACCCCCGCCACCCAGAAAGACGGGGGGTGGGGGAGGGGAGAGAAACTACCCCCCCCTTTCTGCCCCCCAATTAGGCCCTCTGCTGTCCATCTAGGAGGAATGCGCCTGAACTCTCAAACATCTCGACAACACCTCCCTAATCTCCAGTAGATAAAGGTCCATTCCCAGCCTGGAGAGATGTACTCCGTCATCTCTAAAGAATTCCACTGCCTCAAAACGAATGTCCTTGTGTAGAACTCTCCCAAAACCCAGATGTCGACAAAACCTGGACATTTCCAGATTTACCTTCCTCCTTGCCCTATCAATGGCCCTCGGATTCACAGCACCCCTCCAAACCCTACGCGGAACCAACTCAGTCCACAAAACGTGGCATCCGGACCATTGCTCCCTTAAGCGTGCTAAGTCCTTTTTCATGGCCCTCATCAACACCACACCCTTCACTCCGCAAAGATCATTCTCACCCAGGTGAATCAGCAAGACATCCGGGCACTGGCCCTTTACCATACATTTATTCAAATAGGGTATCAATTCCTTCCACCTCATCCCTCCCTTACCCCTCCAGACAATTTTAAACAGACGCTCATTGAAACCCAACATTGCCCCAAAATAACTTCGGCACGCCTGGACCTGTGCCCATTTGATGAACGAGTGCCCCACTATCCATATGGTCAATTCCTTCGACTGGGGACCCGCCACCGAACCTGTAATGAGAAAAACAGAATGAGACTCACAACAAGGAGGATGACGCCTGCGCCTCCTCCGTGGTCCTTCTCACAGAGCGCTGAAAACAGTCTGATGACCAGCGCCCCAGCCGCGTAATGTCCCCCTGCGACCAGCCCCTATTGTGCGCCTCCGTTGCTGCCCCAATCCTGAAAGAATGCGTCCCATAGCGTGCCCCATCCATCCCAATACTCTGCAAAGCCTTACGCAACACCATGCGCAACTGGTAATCCGTCACCCTGGTCCCATTGTAATGCCGGAAAACCAAACAGTCCATGGAAACTCCTGACAACGCCCCCCAACGGCGGGCCCAATGTAGCGGGCATGTTGAAGCAGGAACGGCAGCTTCCAACCACACTCCTTTCCCCAGACTTCGCTGGTCTGTTTTAGAACTGGCCAGCCAGATATGCACCCCTCTTTCTTCTAGAAACACATCCTGCCACCTAACGCCCCTTCTTAACTTGGTACCCAGAAGCTCCGAGACTCTAAACGCCCCAAAGAACATCCACACCATAAGTGTAGAAAACAAACAGGCTTCAAAACCATCGTTACACACCAGAGGTAATGCTTCCAGCACCCGGGCCATCATTTGCCAAGACAGTGGGTTACGTGACAAACGTTCCCCTCCCCGCTCCCTAGCCCAACCTTCCAGCATCCTTCTCCCAACTTCCCCTGCGGAAGGGGTGTAACCCCACAGGAATTTCCCCATAAAAGCTATGCCCGCCAACTTCCCGGCGATGGTCACCCGAGACAGACCCTTCTCGATGAGGTCTAAAATAAACTGAATCACATCCTCAGACCGCCGCCAGACCTCCACCCGCCTACAGGCTCCAGATGCTAAAAAATCCCTCCAAGCCAGCTGATATGCAGTCCATGTAGCCGCTGACAAGGAACCTACCACCAGCTGTAGCACCCTACGTTGCCTACATACCAAAGATGTTCCGGCATTGGGGTCGGTGTCCTGTCCGCCTCCTTGGCCAGCCCACGGAATCTCCCCCACTGTGAACGAGACAAAGCATCAGCGATGTCATTGTCCACACCAGGTATGTGCAATGCCCTAAAAGCGATGTCATGTCTGAGGCAGCCCAGCACAAAGACCCTCAGCAACTTCAGAATCTGCTCATCTCTTGCTGACTGCCTATTGACAATCTCCACCACTGCCATGTTATCCACTCGAAACAAAACTCTCTTATGTGCCAACTCCTCACCCCACAGTGTCAGTGCTACCAATAATGGGAAGAGCTCCAAAAAGGCTATGCTCCTCCCCCCATCTTTCCATTGTGGAGGCCACTTCTCCGTACACCACCTGCCCTGCCAGTATAGTCCAAAGCCGTCGCTGCCTGCCGCATCAGAAAAAATTTGCACGTCCCACTGGACGTCCTCCTCCCTGGCCAACGGTACTCCATTGAAGTCATGCAGAAAAGCTGCCCACATACGCAAGTCCTCCTTCACCCCTGCCGAGAGGCGGACATGGTGGTGGGGCAGATGATGTCCTTCCAGTGCCCGCCCCAACCGCCTACAGAATGTCCTCCCTGCCCTGACCACCCTGCAGGCAAAGTTAAGATGGCCTAGTAACACCTGCACGTCCTTTACTGTCACCTTCTGTCTTGCTAACATTCTGTCCAACAATTCCAACATCTTCACTTTTTTGTCAACCGGCAAGCGAGCCCGCATTGCCACAGAATCAATTTCAATCCCCAGAAAAGCCAGAGTCATACAGGGTCAAATCGTCTTCTCAGGTGCCAATGGCACCCCTAGTTCCTCCATGAGCTCATGGAAAGTGTCCAGAGCTAACTGGCACTCCGTGGAGCCCGGGGAACCGACAAAGAAAAAGTCGTCCAAGTAGTGCGTCACCAATGTGTAACCTGTGTGTTGCGTGAAATACCACTGCAGGAAAGTGCTAAAACGTTCAAATAAAGCACACGACATAGAGCAACCCATCGGTAATGCTTTGTCCACGTACCATTTACCTTCGAAATGGATACCCAGAAGATCCCAATCATCCGGATGGACTGGAAGCAACCGAAATGCCGACTTTGTCGCATTTTGCCATCTCTGCAGTTGCGCCCGCAGTCACCACGAGGGACATGGCTACGTCAACTGAGGAATATGAAACTGATGCCGCCTCCTCATCGATGAAATCATTAACTGAAGCCCCCTCTGGACATGAGAGATGCTGAATCAATCTGTACTGACCTTCCTCCTTTTTAGGAACCACACCAATCGGCGAGACAATTAAATTCTCTGTTGGCCAATCATCAAAGGGGCCCGCCATCCTCCCTTCACGCACCTCTTTGTCCAGTTTATCCTGCACTACCAACCTGTGTTGTGCAGCTGATTTCAGGTTATCTGCCCACCTTCTCAATCGTGGACCCTGGTAACCCAAATGAAACCCCCCCTTGAACCCCTCCATAAGCACCTGTTTTGCCCCCGGATCCCCATACCCCTGTAGGCCCTCCACCAACTTTGCTAACTTAACTGGCGTAGGAGCCTTTGGGCCCAGTACCGTGCGGTCCCTGCCCCCCCCTGCTGCTCTGGAATTGCTGGGAGGCGCCGGCCCCTGACTGCTGCCATTGCTGGCCTCCCTGTGGCTTGGCACCCCAACAGTTAACAAGGGGATGTCGCTTCCCACACTTGGAGCACTCATGCCGGAACTTGCAGTACTCCCTTGTGCAGAGGCCTTTATTAAAATCCCAGCACGCTCCAATTCCAGTTTGTGTCGTGGCTGCGCCTCCCCCCCCCCCCACCGGGTGGGTCTCCCCTGAAAGGGCCGGTATACCAAAGGCAAACCGCTGGCTGTAAAAATAGTCTTACCCGCCGCTGCCGCCCCCATCGTATGCTGCCATAGATCAGTGTCCAACTCACCCCACTTCGCTTCGGGGTCCCAGGCCATACGTGCCCGAAACTCCTCATCATATTGAGCCCATGCGTAACCACCTCCCGTGATCTGGGCCTTCCTGATTACATCCATGTACTTAAATATGGCCACGCAGCGCTCGGGAAACTTTTCGCAGTACACACTGGCGTAAATCAAAAACGCCGCAGTCCAATTTTCTATGGTTAACGGCACCTTAGGCCGCTTAGCCAACTCGTATTCTTCCTCCTTAGAGCCCTCCTTAGACCTCACCTCCCTGTGTAGGAGCTTCAACATCTCAACATATTCCCCTTTCCAAATACGTTCCTTGGTTGCCAGCATCAGATGCGCGCCCAAAGGCTTTGTTACCCCCATATATGGCATTTTCTTAATTTTCAACTCCTTACTCTCCAAAGGGGCCTTACCCCCCGCTTCTGTATTTGTCCCACTCTCCGCTTTGGTGTCCTGCGCTATTCCCCCGTCCCCACCCCGGTGTCCTTAACATATTTTCCTCTGAATAGTCTCTCCTCAATCACTAACCCACCTCCTTCCCCCCCCGTCCCCACAGACACCATTTTAGGTTTGGCCTGTGTTCTACTAATCTCACCTGGCTCTAAGGAGGGTGCCCGGGCGGACGCCGACCGCCGTGCCACTGACTCTGCACGATCCACTGTCCGAGGAGCCCTCACCAAGGGGCCGGCTCTCTCCTGGATTCCGACGCTGATGCCCTCCTGAATGGCTCCGCCGCCTGTGCCTGTAAAATACTAGGAGAAAAATGAGAGGGCCCCCCCTCCTCCTCATCCAGCAATTCCCCTTCTTCGGGGCTATCCTCATCGTAATCTAAAACCATATGCTCCTCCCTCTGGAGCGCATCACCAGTGAAATCCACACCACGGGCCTTACCAGACCCAGTATGCCCCACACCGGCCCTAACGGCCCCGGCATGCACTCCTTGCGGGGGAGCCGACTGTACCCGCCGATACTCCCCCATGCGCTGACCTCTCGCAAAATCCGTCTTCGCTGTCATGGCCGACCATCTTGCTCTGCTTGTCGTTGGGGCCAGCGAGGTCGCTCCGGACCTTCGTATGCTGGCCGCGCCGGGATCCCCCGCCGGTACGGAATGCGCCGCGCAAGGCTCCACCCTCCCTTCATCTCGGTGCAATTGGGCCGCTCCCCGCCCTACCGAGTCAGCTGCGCTGCGACCTTCTGAGCCCTGCAAAGAAAAGGTTTGGACTGATGTGCTGAGGCCCCCATGTCTGCCCCTTGCCCCTGCTCCCCGCAAGCCCGGGGAGATATCCCTGGCTCGCCTCCCTGTCTTCTGACCTCCCTGTTCTAACCTAGCTGCCCCTTCCGGAGTGGGGGGGGTCCCCCCCCTTCGTCCTCCCCACTCCACTCTAACATTGCCTGAACTAACGCCGAAGCCGGGCCCCAACCTTTGACCCCACCCCCCACGCCACCTGCACCCCGAGTCCCCCCCGGGCACCACCCCTGTCCCTCTCCCCCGCCCGTTGCCCACCCGGCTTGTGCGCGTCCGCCTCCTGCCCTAGCGCCCACTGGGAGATCCGCTGTACACCGTCGCCGAGATCCCGCACCCCTTCCGACCAAGACGGAAAAATGTCCAAACCCTCCCAAGCCGGGCCCCCCAGCCGGATCCAAAACCACTGGCCTCTCACCCTCTGACCCCCACCCGTCACCCCCGGCCCCCAAAACCCTAACCCCCACCACCAAATTGGGAACCCCTGACCTCTCCCAGCTTGGGGATAAAGCCTGTTGAACAGCTCCTGTATCTCCCTGCCTGTTGAACAGCTCCTGTAAACCCCCTGTTGGCGCCCCCACCCTCCTACCTGTGCCCACTCACCCTCCCCAAAAGAGCTGCCCTCCACCGAACCTGGCTCCCCCCTGACCGACCTAGGAGGGGAAAAAAGCAAAGGGCTAGAAATGGCCCCCTCAAATCCCCCTTCTTCCCCCAAGCCAAACCCAGAAACGCCACTCTGCCGGAGGGGGAACCTGCATCAAACGCACCGGGGGCCGACACCGAAAGAACAGGGCGGCCCCCACCGTCTGCCGAGCCCTCTCGCCCCACACCTGCCTGAGGGCGAAATAGCTTAGCGGAACCTTCCCCGCCCGCCTCCCAGCTGATCCGACCTCCCAAATCCGCAGATACCTCAAGAGGAGGACCCCCGGCCCGCCCGCTCCCCTCCGCTGGCGCTGTCACTGAATTTGCAGACAGCGAAGCCGAGCGCCTCTTGACGCCCCGCCCTCCCCCCCACTTAACGACACCAGAAGGCGCCGAGGCTGCTCTTTCTGCATTCCCCGAGCCGATAACGGCTCCCGGGAGACCGCCGTAAACCCTCCAGGTCCCCCCCCCCGGATTTCCCGCCCCAGCGCCCCGCGGGGCCAGATTCCCCTGACCCCCCCTCCCCCCACTCCCCAGAGATGCAAAACCCCAGCCGGGGCCGCCTTTCTAACACGCGGGCGGCCCCGCTCACTTACCGGGGAAATCTTCCTACTTTTGGGCGACTGGCAAGCGGCCACCGCCACAGCCACGCCCGCAGAGGCCTGCCGCGCAGGGCGCGCCGGCCCCACCCCCTCGCCAATGACCAGGTCCATCCGGCCCGCTTCGCTCAGGAGCCGGAGGGCCTCCAAAACGCGATAATCCTCTCGCGACATCGCGTAGAAAAGACAACTAAAAACTACCTCAAAATTCCCTAACAAAAACTTCACTACCTAAAAGCTCCCAGCCACCAGGTCACCCAACCTAAAATGGTGGCCGGGAGCAGGAGCCCAAATTATTTATAATTGGGCTCCAATTGGGCTATAAACCAAAATAGCCCAAAACAAAATGCCCGTCAAAAAGGCCTGATAACCCCCCTTTCCCCCCCCCCGCAACCCCTCCCAAACAGCCCGGGGGGGGGGACCTCCCTGCGGTCGCCCACCCCCCCAAACCCCCATTTTACAAACAACGGAAGAGGGTGGGGTGTCCCTCCGCTTTCATGTTGAAATATTTAACTTGCAGCAGGGTTGATTAGTCTTCTCGTAGCCTTGGTTGTATTGTCAGAAATCATTGGTGGATAAGTAAACAGGCACAGTGGAGCGAACAAACATTGGCAAAACCAATAGATCTGGCTTCACACATGCAAAAATAAGCAGACAGCATTTGTGCATGCCTGAGTTGCCTTATTAAAGTCAGACCTTTTCGCTTTGCTTGTGTTTTGTTCTTACTCATTACAAGTCAAGAATTCATAGGAGGCGGAATGACACACCAAACAGCCAATTTTTTTTGGTACTTACAAGGTCCCAAAGGCGAGACCTATTGGCTATGCCAATGCTTGTTAGGAATTGTGCCCTGGTTCCATTTTAGGCAGCGCTAGCAGGAGTAATGGGCTGGTGCAAGCTACCCCCTGACGAGAGCCCCGGCACTTATTTTGTTACAAATTAACCACTGGGCGAAGACCTGAGATGTGTTACAAGTGCTCCATAATTATTGGTCTTTAGGAAAGCCCTTAAGACATGCAGACAATAGGGAATCAGGATGTCAAGACAGACACATTCAATTGGATGTTATTCCAGTTAGCGCCACGGCGCCATTTTTGGTAACAGTGCGCTATACAAATTGCCATTACATTATATTTTAGGAAGGGAAGTCGTCTCAAAAAAAAGAAGGGACAAGAGAACAGGAGCATGCATGTGAAACCCTTCCGCGCTTCTCCCCTGCCATCGACTCTGCAGTCAGCAACTGTGCTTAAGATACTGTTTGTTTTCGAAACACAAAACATCTGATCCAAATATAGCTTGGCTGATAGGAAGAGGCAGACTGCTAAAGCATCTGGCTCGCCCCTTGGTTTGCCAAATACCCAGAATGAGCTCGGGTAGCTTGCTACAACAGTACGTCTTTATTACGAACCAACAGTTCCTGCTCCTCTCCGCCTCAGGTTTTATCACTCACACATGCAGCCTGTCGTCAATCTCTGGGCACACACTTCAAATATGAAAAACAAATGAGCTCGGCTTTTATGCGCCAGTCCAATTTATGGGGCCTCATTATTTTTATGGTTTTTACCTTGCAGCACAATGTATGCTTGGAAGCAGAAACAGGAGTGCTGTGCTGGTGCCGTGGTGTTGAATGTTCGAAAACGGAAAATACAGAAGGCAAACGGAGAAGAGACGTCTATTACTTTCCAGAGACTTTGGTTGTGCGCAGCACGTTACTTGAGTGATGCCTGTGGAAAACGTGCTGCTAACAGCGAACTGCCACAACAGAGAGAACCAGATAGCAGTAGAACATACACTGCCTAAAAGTAAACAACGTGAAGAGGCGCAGCGCGCATGAGCTGTAACGCTAGGGAGTGGGCGGGGCCTAAGGGAGACGGGGCGGTTACCAACCCCACTTTCAAAGGATCCCGACAGAAAACCAACGACTATAGATCTCGCCAAGCGAGCAGCTTGCGCTGCAACGCAGGCGAGACCTAAAAATGACAATACAATATAGGAAGCCCATCCATGTCTGTAACAAGTCATCTAAGAGGGAGTTTGTGTCCAAGTCAAATTGCTCTTCTGGTGACAGAGCAGAATGTCAAAAGGGAAACCAAACAGTGACATTCCTCTTTTATAATCGGAAAAACATCAACTATGTAATTCAAAACAATGGGTCCCGCTTCACAGGTCTGACATTGATCACTAGGAGTACAAAGAAACTGGAACACATGCAGCCTTTTTTAAATTTAATAAAAATAGAGCTAAACTGTAGGTGGCGCAATTGTTTTCCTTGGAGATTGCAATTCCAATTATGCAAGAACGGACTGCTTGACTTAACAGCCGTTAGACCAAAATATTCAAAACCATGGCAGAGGATGTTGTAACAGGTAAGTCAGCTGTGTATGTGACAGAACTTTAGATAGGCCCTATATTTATAAAATGAAAGCAGATAATCTTCATTTATTTATATTGGTAGCTCATAAGACACATTAATCACTCGAGTGTCTAGGTGCCTGGAAAATTACCATGTCCTGAGAAGGGTTGAATAGGAGAGCATTGAAGCACTGAAATACTGAATTATGCGCCTGCTCCATGTCGACGAGAAATCCTTTCAGCTCATGTCTAAACTGCACCAGAGCAACGGTGTTACTCAAGCTAAAACCTTCACTTGAGAGAGCAGAACATTTGAAGGGGCAGTCCAACAAAGCTCCATAGAAACAGATACAAACAGTATCCAGCAGCTATGAGGAAGTGCCTATTGAGCTGTATTTTACTGCAATTGCATTTATATAGCGCTTACTACCCCTGACGAGGCGTCGAAGCGCTTTTTCGGCAAGTAGCATGCTACTCCGGAACCCATAAAGGATTAGTGGTGAATTAGTATAGTGAAATATGAAAGTAATTTGAGTGGTGGATAGGTTAGTCAGTTATTTGGATTAAGAAGGATAGCGGAGGGATAGAAGAGGGAAAAACGTTTGCATTTATATAGCGCTCGTTACCCCCGATGGGGTGTTGAAGCACTTTTTTGGCGAGTAGTACGCTACTCCGGAACCCATTAAGGATTAGTGTTGAATTAGTATAGTGAAATATGAAAGTAATTTGAGTTGTGGATTTGTTAGTCAGTTATTTGAATTGAGAAGGGTAGGGGAGGGATTAGGGTTGAATTAGTATACTGAAATATGAAATTTGAAAAGTGGACATGTTAGTCTGTTATTTTGATTGAAAGGGATAGAAGAGTGAAGGATTTAGACTTTTTTGTTTTTTTGGAGGGCATAGCAGTAGGAGGAAGCTTGTGATGAGTAAAAGGGGATGTGGAGTGGAGAGGGAAGAGTTTAGAAAGGCTTGTTTTGGGGGATTGGTATAGTAAAAGAGGTGTCAGATGATGCAAGAAGGGGTAGAGTAGGGGAGAGTCTAGAAAGGGCTATTTTGGGGATCATAGTAGTGGTATGGGGTATGGGATGAATGAGAGAGTGGATGTAGAGGATATATTGATATAGGTATAGGGTGAGAATAGGGTAGTGCATTGGTAAGAGTAGTAGAAAGAGGTTTGAGATGAGTCAGAGAGTTGAGGTAGAAGATATATTGAGAGAGGCATAGGGTGAGAAATAGGGTAGTGGATTGGATATGCTGAATTAGAAGAAAGTAATAAATATATAGATCCATAAGTACATGGAAAGTATATAGATGCATAAAGGAAGTAAGTATATGTAGATTAAAGATATTGATAGAGGTTTAGGGTGAGAATCAGGGTAGTGCATTGAATATGCTTTTTAGGAGAAAAGTAATAAATATATAGATCCAAGTACATGGAAGTTATATAGATGCATGAAGGATAAAGTATATGTAGATTAAAGATGCATTAGATGAACTCTGGTTTTCAAGTGTTGTTGTACTTAAAAATTTATTTATTTATTATTATTCTTTTTTCCAAAAACATAATTATTCTACATGTTTATACAAAGCAATACACATATATAGGTACATATCTATAGTACAAATAAATGCTTATATACAGAGGGATATGCTGTAAATTTCTGTTTGTGTATGGTGGTCATGTGGGGAAGAGCCAATTCTTGAGTAGTTTTCTGAAGATAAGGTGGTTGTCCATGGATCTTATGTTGGGGGGGTAAAGAGTTCCATAGTTTGGCTGCTTGAACAGAGAAGGATGTGCCCCCCATGGTTTTTTTCTTGTATCTTGGGATTTTGAGGCGAGGTGCCATTCTAGAGCTGAGGTTCCTTTGTTGAATGTGTTTGGTGATTTTATTCCTGAAGAAGAGTGGTGCCATTCCATGTATCGCTTTGTGGGTGATACAAAGCAGCTTGAACGTGGATCTTCTGGCAACCGGTAACCAATGCAGGGCTTTCAAGGCAGGGGAGATGTGGTCTCGCGGTGTGATATGCAAGAGTAGTCTGGCAGCCGAGTTCTGAATCTGTTGTAGTCTTTTCATGGTCTTTAAAGCTGATCCGTGGTAGAGGCTATTGGCGTAATCGAATTTGGACAGAACAAGGGAGATGGTAGCTTGGACCTTGTGTGGAAATCCCAAATGGGGGAAGATTCATCGCAGAGTTTTTATAGTAACAAAACTTGATCTTGCTAGTTTGTCCATTTGGGCATGCATCGATAGCTTGGAGACCATGGTCATTCCGAGGTTTCTTACTTCCTTCGATACTTTAGGCGGTGATCCCAGTTCATTAGGCCAGCCGGTAAGTGGTTCATAATGTTTCCAATCGCCACATGTGAGTATTTTCGTTTTGGAAGCATTCAATTTGAGATGGCTCCAAGTCATCCATTGATCTACGACTCAGACAACTGAACATTGGCGAGATTTCAATGTCTTTGGGGCATTCCAGTATTTGTGTGTCATCTGCATAGTTATAGCACGTGAGGTGAAATTGATTGATCAGTACTGGTAGTGACTTCATGTAGATAGGTGGGGTATGGATGATATTAGTTCTGTTTCGAAGGTAGGACGCGATCCACTCTAGAGCAGTCCCCTCTATGCTGGTTTCGTAGAGTCGTTGTATCAGAGTGTCATGGTCAACTGTGTCAAAGGCAGCCGAGAGGTCCAAGAGAGTAGCGCAGCAACCCCGTTGCAGTCAACTGTGTTCTTCAGGTCATCCCAGATGGCAAGGAGGGGAGATTCTGTGCCTCTTCCCGGATGAAATCCTGTTTGGAAGTCTGAAAGTATGGCATTCTCTTCAATAAATTGTGACATCTGGACGAACGCTGCTCTTTCTATCAGTTTGCCCAGGAAAGGTCCATTTGTAATGGGTCTGTTGTTGTCAGGGTTCAGCGGGTCCAAGTTTGTTTTCTTCAGTAAAGGGTGTATGTATGACTTTTTGAGTTCCTCTGGAAATATTCCGGTAGTTAAGGGATCGTTGATGATTCTTCTTACTGGAGTGGCAGCAGAGGTTGTTAGAAGAATTGTCTTGAAAGTTTGCGGTGGACACGGGTCAGAAGGGCTGCCGGCAGGCCAGCTTGCTTTGACCAGGTCCATAAATTCATCGTGTGAAATGTGTTGGAAGGAATGGAGAGACGGGGTTAGAGTATTCTTGGATTGTTGTTTTGTAAAAGGGTTAGTGCTGGTGCTTTGTCTCCGTTTTAAATACGAGTCCAACGTGTCTGCTTTGTCCATTTAATGATTTGCCAGTTTGTCTGTGAAATCTTGAGTGACGGGATGAGTTCCTTCTAGGCAATTTGGTTTACGAAATTCATTGAGTATTTTATAGAATTCTTTATTTGCACATTTAGCATTTTGAATTCTGTCTGAAAAGTACGTTTTCTTTGCTTTTTTGACTAATCTGTTAATTGTTTGTAGGCAAAGTTTGTCTTGTTTGGCGTTTGTTTTGAGCCAGGCACGTTGCAGCTTTCCAATTTGTTGTTTTATGTCTTTTATCTCTGTATTTCTCCAAGGTGCTTGTTTTCTTTTGTTCTGTTGTGTGGTTTTGAGTGGTATCAGAATATCAAAAGCTTCCTGTAGCCACTCATATAGTTTTTGAACAGAATTTATTGTTTCCAGATCTGTACTGGATTTTAGTTGTGTTTCTAAGTGTTCCAAATTGAGTTTTTTCCACAGTCGATAGGTGGATGCATGTAAGGTGGTTTTAGATGAGTCGCTTAGTGTTTTTTTATGTTGGAAAGCAAGCAAGTGTGATCTGACCATGTGACTGGAGTTATAGTTTGACAGGTAACTAGTTCATATTAGCAAAAATGACATCTAGGATGTGCCCAGCGATGTGTGTGGATTTGTGGACGATCTGATGCAGGTTCAATGCGTCTAGGCCAGTGATAATTGTTTTTTGGATGGGGCATATTGGGTTTGTCAAACCAAATATTGAGGTCACCCAGAACTCATAGGTTGGAGTGTATTGTTATTAGGTTTGAAACTGTCTAGAAGTGTCTGTGGGAATGTCGCCTTGCTAGGTGGAGGTCTGTAAAGGAGCAGGAGGTTATAGGAGGAAGACGGTGTAGGATTGCATCTGGTGAGAAGAGCTTCACAATTCTTTATGGAGATGTCGTCAACTTTAGTGATATGTATTTTGTTAAAGCAAACTCAGTACTTTCCATCATTTACCTTTGGATACTGCAACCCAGCAGCCATTTTTGTACATTTATCTTTGTTTTTGATATTCAGGTGTATAAGTTGAACACTGTAGAAGATTTCGGGGACGTGGCTAGCGGCCATCAGGTCAGATGCAATCGCCCAAGGATCTCATCAAAAGTACACAGATAATCCTCCTAAATCCTGCCACATCCGATGCCTAAAACACTTGAGTCATCCGTGACGGATCAGGAGCAACACCAGGAGAGCCAGGATGGCAAGTATCAACATTGCTGCAGGGCCGGCGTCGACGCCTGCAACAGAGGGCAGTAACAAGTGTAGCAGAGGATTGCACGTGCATAGAAGAGCTGGGATGCACAACAGGGGAAGAAGAGTAGAGCTCAGCCTGGCTGGGCCACAGCCCTGGAAGCGGTGGGCAGGCTGGGAAAGGTGTAACCCATTGGCCCAGAGTGATGGAGACTACGGCTTGACCGGCAGCTAAATCTTGGTCGCTGACAGTCCAAGTGCAGTAACATGCTCACTTGCACCCCTCCTCCCCAGGTCAAGAAGAAAAAAGAAGTATGATGGACATAACCGGTGCAAGAAAAGAGCAAGACACTATAGAATTTGAGGCACATGGTGGCAAGGTGCATCGCAGCCAAGAATGAGGAGCCACCACAGATACTTGCCATATAGTTGAGGGTACAACAACCGTACAAATATAAAAACTGGAGTGTTGCTATACAAGACTAAATTGTGAGAAGTGAAAGATCCCTTTGGATGGTGATTACCCCCAATGGGACACCTGCAGTTGAGAACCCACCGAACACTAGTGCTATGGTTTACTGTGGAAAGATTATAAGAGCGACCTCAGAGGGTGTCAATGAGTGGTGCCCGAACTTGCTGTGTAGATTCACAGATGAGAGGGAGTTTGGTTGGGAAGGGTCCACCGAGACCTTCCCCAACATCACAACCCCACCGATTGAGCGTGTGTGGGAGGGGCAAGATCACATGTTTCCTAGGAATTCTACCCAGCCGCTGCAGGTAAGAGCGGTGGGAAGGGGAAATTAAATAAATAATTAATTTTCCCTTGTGGTCGTCTCTCGAAATTCCCCCCAGCCGGTCCCACCGCTCTTACCTGCAGCGGCCGCGGCTGACTTTACCTCTGCTTTGCCTTAGCA
This sequence comes from Calotriton arnoldi, assembly GCA_963921515.1. Taxonomy (NCBI): domain Eukaryota; kingdom Metazoa; phylum Chordata; class Amphibia; order Caudata; family Salamandridae; genus Calotriton; species Calotriton arnoldi. Next base: position 1,965,359 of record CAWUFW010002027.1, read on the forward strand.
GGCTGGTCACCAGAAGTGGGGCCGGTGGCGCAACATGTGTGTTACGGAGTGACTGAGTTGATGCACCTGTTGGCCTTTCACATGTAAGTAAGCAGGAACTGAGCCGCCAGGAATGAGGTCACCATGGGGTCATTAAGGAATCAACTACTGGGATAAGAGAACTCGAAGCCTCAACGCTATACTCAGCACTATGGTGAAAGAAAATTCTAATCAAGGATGCATCAACCTAAATTGATCGGTTCATGAAACAGGTGCCTGTGGAGGAGTAACTTGTTGCTGCAAAGAGTGTCACAGGCCAAGAACCAGGGGAAGTAACAGCACAGTACAGAGATACCATTGCCATTTGACGAGCTATTAAAAGTACTTGTAAAGTACTTGAAACATACATTGGTGAAGCTGGCTCAGCTGTTAGTTCCCGTAGGAGGTTGAGGGGACCAGGCAAGAGCAGATTTTGCTGGAGAGATTCACGTCCTGAAACAACAGGCCTATTTCATCATTAAGCAGGCCCACCAGGCATTCGTGGAGAAACTGTCCCCCGGTACCGCTGAATTTTCCTGTTCTCCTCTTGCAGTCAGAGGTCAAAAGTTTTGCCAGTGCAACCCCAACCCTACTTACAAATATAGAGAACCACAGTACCAAGTTGATGTAAATGCTAATTGAGGAGGTGACTTGAACCTGGATGGCCTCTAAAAGCAGGGTTTACTAGTGGGAGATTTAGGCCAGTAAGCTTCTTCACTGGCCGTGTTAAAGTAGGCACACTGCAAATATTATAGACTGTATAAGCCTCCTAGTGGCGATTCACTCCATACCATCAACAATTGAATTTTTTAAACATATGGTCCAGGAAACCATACACTAACTTAAAAAAATGTTGGAGGAGGCATAGTAGATAGAGGAACTACCAGTAGAGATGCAGACAGCAGATATTATAGTAATACCCAAGGTGGATCAGGTACCAGAGATGCACTGCTCCTACCGTCCAATATGGTTTATTAACAATCAAGTCAAAGAAATCATGAAGGCACTAGCCACCTGCTTGAAAAGCCCAATAAAATCCCTGGTCCACCAGACCAATGCACCTTCATGCTGAAGAGATCAACGAGACAATATCAGAAGTCTTGCTTTGGCAGGAACCTTAAGGGTCTTTCAACATTTCTCATAGTTTACTTTGAAAAGGTGTCTGTCTTAATGGGTTGCAATTTTGGAAAAGGTAAAAATAAGCCCTAGGTTCTTGAGATACACATGCCTATTATATACTAAATTGATGGTGAGAGTCCAGATTATTGGGGTGACATAGCACACCTTCTCAATAGGTAGGAGCACTTGTCAGATGTCTCCACCCTCTCTGTTACTCTTTGCCATCAAAATAGAGCCTTTAGAGGAGTGGGTGCGAGTTAATACGCTATTGGAGCGGTGTCAGTGGGCAGCCAGGGTAGCAGATAGTGTCACTCTATGCAACAATTTACTCCTGTTTCTCCATCTTCCCTGGTCAGGCCTCAAAGCCATACAGATTCTCTGGTTGTTGTGCAGCTACTCAGACTTGAAAGTGAATTTGACCAAATCTGTAATCATTCCAATTTATGCTCTGGATATGGATCTTTGCTGGGCATCAGACCAATGGATCGGCAAAGAAGGCGCCTGCTATCTTGGGGTCTGAGTAACAAAATACATGGTCTTGGCCCAGGAGCATATCACATACCAGCTAAAAAACTAAAATGGCCTGACGCACTGAGCCCCCCCATCCTATATCTCTAAAGCTAACAGCTTACCCAACTAGGATTCCTTTTGGCTTCTTTGCTTAATTCAATGGTTCACATATTTTTGGGGAGTGGGGGGGTGGGGGAGGGAGCGACAAGGATTGCCATGGCTAAATATTGCAAGTCTCAGTTTGATAGGGTTAAAGGAGCAGCAGATGTGGTCTTATAGTACCATGCTTTGCACATTATTCTTATAAATGATAGGCTCCATTACCATCTTGCGGATCCAGTCCATGCAGCAGAGACGTGCAAGATGAGGAAGTAACTTCTACTTCATGTCCCGTATGGGGAAGTAGTCATTTCAGACTTCCCTCTCACTATGACAACTGTAATGTAGCTGTGGCAAGAGACCTTGTGGAATACTGGGTGGCATAACATGACAAACTCACAAAGAAACCCCACTGTGGTTAGGTATCAGTCTGAATAAGGTAGAAACCCTTCCTAGTTTTCATAGGTGTTATGATATTAGCATCACCAAACTCAGGAATGTGATGACAGGCAAAACTACGTTCTCATTCGAAGATCTCCAAACTAATTATAACATGCACAAAATCCAGTTTTACAGGTACATGTAGATGAAGCTTGCACTAGTACAACAAAGGCCTTGAGGAGCCCTCCGACATTAACCCAAAAAAGGCGAAACTACTTATGGGCAAATTAGGGTGACAGAAGATCTCAACTGCATAGCATTCATTAGTAATCCACACACCAGATACATTTGATGCTCTCAAGCGGGCATGTGAGTGGGACATGAGAACCATTTATAGTAGGGAGGTGCGCGGATGCCGGTCCCAGTAATCCGGTATTGCTAACGCAGCTGGCAAGACTCTGGTTTCAAGGTTTCCTGCTATCGGTTCTTAAAATACCGCAATTTTATATTCTGTTTTTACTTGCTATAAAGCAGGTCGGTGAACAGACACGCCGCTGGCGCGTCAAAGGCAAGACCGGCCGCGCCAGGACAGCACCAGAAAGCTGCTCCTTTGAAGCAAGACCTGCTCTGTTATTCCTCATCTACTCTACTCCTGTTGAAGCAAGTCGTCCACAAGGATTGTTTGCATGCACGGCACTTGGGGGGAAACCTTTTTAAGTGTGAACAGTTTTGCTCTGTGCCTACTATGAGCCACACCTCTAACCCTTCCCTAACGGCCTTACGTCCTTTTCAGGACAGTTATTGGTCAACGATGAAACACTGCACCATTAATTGCAGCTCACAAGTTTGCCACCATGCTGAGGAATTGAATTTCATTCAAGATAACTTCTCTGATGTTTTATTTTTCACTGAAACCCGGCTCAGTCCCACTACTGCTGCTGAACTTTTTTAGCTCTTCCTCCCGGCTTCAGTATTACAAGATGTGATAGCTATGCTGCCCCCTCTGCCACTAAGCCTATCATTTATAAATCTGGGATAGCCTGTAAATTGACTTTTACTCCATTCCAGACTCCGAAAGTGCCCTTTTTTCAGATCTCAGTGAATAAAAACTACTCTTTATCAGGCTTTTTGATTTATAGACCTGCTGGCCCAGTTAAATCCTTCAGCACAGCCCTTAATAACCAGGTTAACCCCTTAGTTTTCAAATCTGCAAATTTTAGCATTTTAGGGCCCACAAATTGTTGGACGATTAAGCTGAGCTTCAGCTGGATTAACTAGTCAGAGGTCCAAAACACACAGCTGGGCATCTTCTGGATTCAGTTTTTACTAATCTTCCTAATTTAGAGGTCGAACTCCCCTGGTCTATGACCCAGTCAGATCACTGTCTGATCCCTGTGTCCTTAGCAATCCCGAATAACAGGAATACTTTCCCTAGTAACACCATTACAAAAAGGCCTTGACACAAATTAGATATGGCGAAACTTAGTAGTTACTTATCTGCCACCACCCCCGAGTTAGACACCAATGTGGATAGAGCGGACGCCAAGGTAAAGGCCTGGCTCACCTCAGCCCTTGACAAGTTTTTACCACCTTGTCAAGCTCAGGTCAGGAGCAAGCCCTCTGCCCCCTGGTTCTACAAGGAGCTGGTGGCAGAGAGAAATAGTGCTAAATGCTTGAGCGTGCCTGGAGTAAGTCCTATGTTGCAGTGGCCAAAACAACACATAAGAGTTCTATTAAAGCATATTACAAAGAAATAAGGAGAGTATGTGTGGAATTCCTTTCTAATAAGATCTTAAATAGCAAAAACCCCTCAAAAGAAGTCTTTTCTATTGTATATAGTCTCATTAAACCTGCCATGACAGGATCAGTTGAGGCTTTTATTGATCACTGTAATTACTTAGCTGATTTTGGATGACGCAGAGACAGCTTAGCAAAACTCCAACTCCCATCGGACAAAGGAGGGTTGGGGGGGCGCCTGATTTTAAGGCCTACTGCTTAGCCGTACAATTGCAATGGCTGTCATTCTGGCTTGCTGGCCATAACTTGTCGGTAACAGACTTCACTGAGACACAACTAGAGTGTGGCCAACTACAACGCTTGCTGTGTCCCGGCATCCCGACACCGCCCACACACAAACTAGTAAGTAAGTAAATCTTTATTTGCAAATTAACAAAAATCATTGCAATATCAAACAGTACAAAAGTTTCAAATTGCATGGGGCATACTGGATAAAATATTATCTTGTCCATTACATCGTACCATATTAAAAATGACAACAAATTTAAAGCCTTTGGACCATAAAATCGCACAATGACCACAGATACCAAGTGTGTGCAAATGTTTCTGGACGAACTGCAGGTTGACAGGCCCTTGAAATTGCATGCCAGGCAGTGTTTTGTTAATCAAGGGGCCCCTGGTGTGCTGATGAGTGCTTGTTGGATTGTGATAAAAATTGACTGCCTTGCAGAATAGTTGGTTCAAGTTTCTAGTTCAGTGATGTCATCGCCACAAGCGGCGGGGTCTTGTCTGAAGTTATGTATGGTAATATGCCGAGAGGTGGTGTGTGACTCATAGAGCCCCTGTTGTACTGATAATAGTTTTTTAACTTGAAATAAGAACTTGGTGGCCCTGCAGGATAGTTGGATCAAGTTGCTGTTCAGTAATGTCGTCACTGCAGAATGGCAAGATATTATCTGGAGGGCCCGAAAGCGGGACATAATAGTTTCTCTCTAAGTTGATTGACTGCAGGGCAAATGCACAAAAAGTGTACTAAGCTTTCCTCAAATCGACCACATAATCGGAAAAGGGGGTCCGGACAGCTTTGTTTCCAGGCTGGGACCTGATCTTTTGAAGGGAAGGCTCCCATACAAATTAAAAGAAGGAAATGTTGGGTGGTCGAAGAGATGTGGCTAGTGAGGTATGGTTGGGGGCCCCAGTTGTTGTACGTTTGGAGGACGGTCCAACCGTGCTTTTTTCTAGCCATCTCTGCTTTGTAAAGTGTCCAGGATTTTACCTTGGCCGCTTTGTTGGCGATTTGTTTGAACGATGTGGAGCTGATGTTTTACTCCCAGACTTTAGACAGGTTGAGAGTGGTTAACGCTTGGTGGAGCACTGTTGGTCAATCGTTTTATGAGTGTGCTGGGTCTCCATTTCGGACCAGCACAAGGCAGCCAGTGACTCCGGTGGTGTGGCTCTCATCTTCCAACACAATTTGATTAAGGTGGCCATCCTTACCGGGAGTTGATGGAATAACCCGAATTCCAAATGCACTTGTGCTTGGGACATGTGGCGTGGTAGTCGAAAGATGCGTTTGAAGTTGGTTTAGGGTGGTTGCGTCCTTTCCCTTTAGGAGTTCCGAGCCATAGGTGAGTGAAGGTAGAAACTTCGCTCCGATGACTTGTAACGGGTATGACTGAGACAAGCTCCCCCTCTTTTTTTGGAGTAAGTTGCAAGCGAAGTGTAACCTGTTGGCTAAAGCCCTTCTTTGTACTAGGTGCTTTTTGAAATGTAGTCTTTAGTCCATTTACACCCCTAGGTATTTGTAGGAGCTGACCAGATCTAGGTTGTTCCCTGATGCTTTCCATTTGCACCTGATGTTCTGCAGACGGGTTTTTGGTGAGAAACAAATGACTTTTGTTTTACTATAATTTAACTTTAGGCCTAGAGATTCTGTGAATTTGAGTAGGTTGGTTATTAGGTACTGGATGCCGATTGGGGTCTGGCTGCATAAAACGAGGTCATCTGCGTATTGTAGACTACGCACTGGTCTCTTTGCAAGTTTCGGTGGATCACTTAATGCTTCTGATAACCATGCATCCACGTCCGCTGTGTATATATTAAATAGGAAAGGGGCCAGGACACATCCTTGCTTTAGGCTAAGGTGTGTGAGGATCTTACTGGTTGTTCTATCACCCTTGCCTATTTTGACTCGTACCCAGGTGTCGGAGTACAAGTTAATTTTAGCTCTAGCAATTTCTGTGGTACTCACCATCTTGCCATCATTACCCAAAAGAAGGTCCCTCTGGACTGAAACGAATGCTGCTTTTAAGTCGACAAAGCAGGTATACAGATTGTAGGCTTTGTAGTTTGCTTTTTCAACGAGGAGACTGAAGGCAAGCAGATTGGTCCTTGTGCTCGTGCCGGCCCTGAATACCGTCTGTGTGGGCGATTTTTTCACATGATGCCCGTTCTTCAAGGTCTTTTAGCAGGTTGGCGGCATAAAGTTTATCTGCGACGTCTATCCAAGCGATCAGTCTGTAATTAGCTGGGTTGGTCCGTGAGCCAGACTTGAAGATGGGATGAGGACGCTGCCTCCCCAAGATGCAAGAATTGAATTGGTGGTAAAAGCCTGGTTAAATAATGGAGTGAGGTACACACTATTATTGCGTGTAGCAATGTCATACTAGAAAATGGCGCTCAAATACACATCAGTCCTTGTGCGCCTGAATATGCCCTTGCGGGGCCTCCCCACCTCCTCAGGTACATTAACAAGCAGGAGACTGGCTCCCTGGGAGCGAGAGGGGGTCCCAATAGTGGGCGACTTGTTTGCAGAAGGCACCCTTATGACAAGAAGACTTCATACATATGCATAATCTCCCAGATACTCTCTTCTTGACACACACCAGTCTCCTATGGTATTTGAGGTGGCACTGGGCAGAGGATGACCAGAAACCAGTGACACACAAATTACTGAGGTCATGGCACACAATGGGTCATGTCCATCACTTAGTGCGAAGGTTATATAATGGTCTCCGAGACCAGCTTTTGACACCACTTACAGCACTGAGAGAAAAGTGGGAGACAGACCTGGGCAGAGCCCTCACTGACAGGGAATGATTTACTAACCTGGCACTATTGTGGGCAAAGCTTCTCCTTACAAGACGATACAAGCCGCCTAGAGCCATTTTTTTTTGTTTGTTACAGAGTTTTATATAGCGCGAACTTGACCCGGTATCAGGTATCAGAGTGCTTACATAGCACCAGTTGCGTTACATGAGGACACATTCACTTTTTGTTAGGCACGAGGAGATTAAGTGATTTGCCCAGAATCACAGGATGTTCAGCGTCATTGCCGAGACTTGAACCCGGTTCCCCAGATTCGAGGTCGACCGCCCTAGCCATTAGGCCAACTCCTCTCCCCTTGTTTTAATAGATTGGAGGGAGGATCTAAATTCGTGAGCCCTCACCGAAAGTGTAGCTCTTAGGCAGGAGAAAAGTAGGGGGCTCCGCAAAAATCCAATTTCAATGGAATGGGACTTGTTACTGGAGAGATTCAAGGCGCAGAACCCAGACTCTGAGGAAGCGGCAGGATACCAGGTAGCGGATATGTACTAATAGAGAATGCTTATACCCCGGTGACTATACAAGAGTACGCTCCATAATAACGGACGTCCACAGGCTTTATACACAGAGCACCACGCCCGCATAAGCACCTCCCCTCCCCCATAACGTTACGGGTTTTCTAGTGACACTCAAGGGTTTTAGTTTGGTTGGGGATCACTGTGGGAGGAATATTACATTTGACCACTCAATCTCATGCCCATGGTCATAATATGTATATGCTTAACACATCTCATAATGTATTAGACTGTACTTCAAATGTAGATTTAAAATTGAATGTATTCCACCATATATGTCACAATGTGTGAATGGCATGTTTCTGTAATGCAAGTAGATTTATTTAATAAAAAATAATAAAGTTTGTGGAAAAACAAAATAACATAGCTGATTTTTTCATTGAAAAGAACAAAATTATTTATTCCCATTTTTCATTTAAGGCTCCTACTGATGGGGGGGCGGAGCTTGCCTGGCCCAAAGATGGCCGCATACTAGTGTAGCTCCACAAGTCTATTAACCCCTTCCATGCTCATGACGAGCTCAGCTCGTCATGCTGCGCAGTGCTCGTGTGCGCATGACGAGCTGAGCTCGTCATGAACCCGCCCGCTTAATGAAACGCCCCGCACAGGGCGAAAATCGGCCGCGCATGCAAGGGGTTAACTAATCCTCCACGATCCTGCTTCCCTAGCTATTGAATCCGACCTCCTACCTCTTATCAGGGTGCAAGAACGTCCCGGGCAGTGACATTTACCCGAAACCGGATCGGAAACGGCGAATTGGAGGCGAGTGGCGCGAGACTTGCTGGCGTGCCAGGTTGCGGCCTGCGGCTGGGCATGCCCGTGACGCGGGCTCACTTTCCCAGAGGTCGCGGTGGTGGAGCCATGGAGCGGTACGACAACCCCTGGTCGCTCCGCGATTGGGGTAAGGAGTGCTTTTTCTGCCCAGCTGGTACGGTTGGAGAGGCTGCGGAGACACCTCCCGGCAGTTTGGGAGATGCCCCGGTGCCGCAGGATAAACCGGATGGCGATCTGGGAGGGCTTGCTTGATTCGAACTCCCAAGGTGAGGAACCGCTGAGAGGAAGTCATTTGTGCGGCAGCGGCTGAGTGCCTTGGGTGCTCCTCACCTGGAAGGGACGTTGTGGTCGGCCCGGCGGTTCTGGGCAGGCGTGAGGCCCGGCCGGCTGTGGGCCTTCATGAAGATTACTGCACACACCCCTGATAGCACTGTGGACAGAGGGCCCGGCCGTGCAAGAGCACATGTACAACGAGGGACAATAGGCAGCACAGTATGCTCCCCAGTGATTCCTTGAAGCAGGGGGGCACCCATTTGTGGAGGTGTGAGGAGAGGCCTATTTTGATATTTTGGTGGTCCCATCGTGGCCCTCAGCGGTGCACAGATAGAGTTTTGGGTGCGAGTAGGCATGTGGTAAGACTGTTTGGAGGCGTCCCTTGGAGCCCCTCCATGTGGCCCCAGCTCCTGCGCCAATTCATTAGTCGATTAGGATTACATCCACCTGACCGGCTGTGTGGTGCAGGACACATTGGTGGTGGTTGGCCTCATAGTACTGAACAGACTATTGGAAGTGGTCCGCTGGAAGAAACTGCGTGGCAATTAATCTCAAAATTACAACGCAGCTAGTCCATATCCTGCCCAGCTCTGCCTAGTGAGTTCCACGCAGTTAAGCCGGTAGGGGACTGGTAACAGCGGCGAGAAATCGTAGCCGCTCGAGGGACACACGAAGATCGGAACGGACCACTTCTTAGCCCCGCAGGAGGCCCCCCCCACCCCCCTACTCTGCGCACCCGATAGAGCTGGTGGCAGCTGAGGCCCAGTATTAACTCTACAATGGGGAGAACCGACAAGTCTCAGTCCAAGCTCCACTTTGAACCGCGCAGGACCCCCAGGCAATTGGACGCAGATAAAAACGCCTCAGAATCGGGATCAGAGATGGGGGACACAACCACAGATCCAGACTTGAAACAAATCCTGTCGCAAATGCAACGCAGTCTAACCAAGATTGATGGGAAAATTGATGCCCTTACATTTCGGATGGACAGAATGTCCGAATGAATGGACAAACACACGGAGTGCCTGGACACAGTCGAGAAAAGGGTTTCGGACACGGAGGATGCGCTTAATACTAATCCGCACTCGATCACGGAAATGGACAAAATTCTGCACAATGTACAGGCTAAAGCGGAAGACTTGGAAGCGCGTTCAAGGAGAAAGAACATCCGCATAGTTGGTATTGCAGAGTCCACAAACATTCCGAATATGGAACTCTACGTCGAACAATTGCTGGTGACTTTGCTGGGTAGGGAGACTTTCTCTAATATTTTCATTGTGGAGAGGGCACATCGCTCCTTGGCCCTAGACCGGTGCCCGGGGCCCCTCCGCGCCCCATCATCGCGAGGGTGCTCAACTAAAGGGATAGAGACGCCGCACTCCGGAAGGCCAGAAAACTGCAATCCCTCGGTTAGGAGAGCATGGACATTTCTCTCTATCCTGATTTCACACAGCAGGTACAGGAATCTGGACGCCAATTCCTCCCAGTGAAACGCAAGCTTTGTGACCTTAATCTAGAGTACAACATGATGTATCCTGTAAAACTGAAGATGCACGCCGACGGAAAAGCGCATATTTTCGTTGAGCCCAATCAAGTGCTACAATTCTTGAAAAAAAAGAGAAAGCGACAAAAGTCGGAAAGGTTCCCCAAGGTCCCAGCTTATGCAGGGCGATGATGCCCCACAATCGAAGAACAGTGAACAATGGCTCCCATTATGCTTTCAGGGACACAGGGGATATAGCCCCATAACTGCCTTACGGTTTGAGCCGCAGTGAAACTGTATGGTGGGATTGTATAGTCTATATATGCGGAGGTAACTGGAGAGTGTGAAAAAAATGCAAGATGTCTCTTTGCCTTATTATATCTCATTTCTCTTAATTAGCTAGGCTACTGGGATGTGTATTATTATGGCCCCTTGATCTAGTTTCTCTGGAGATACTGACAAATAAATCTCAGTGAAGTGTAGATATTTGGGGAACGAATTAGGAAGGTCATATCCCTACCCTCCTGGCAATGGACAGTGTCACAGTAGTATACTGTGTGCTCGGGGTTTGTCCAGAAGGGGGCAGACCCAATATGATGTAGATACGTAAAGTACTGTAATTTTTTTCTGACAAGGGAAGCACCCTTTCCATGTTCAGATATGGGCTTCGCTAGTGCTGAGAAAGGTGAAATGCCGACAACATCTGCCCCCACATGTTACTCACACTGTGTTTTGATGCTTGTTGTTTGTGTTGCCCTCTGGGCGTGTTTGTTGTACAAGGGGGGGTGGGTGCAAGGTCGACTATGCTTAGTTGGGGGGCATAGCGTGGGCGAGGGGTTGTTTGAGGGGAATGTTATGATTGGATTCTGCACAGTACATGTTCATGAGATCACACTGGGAATACATGATATGCACAGAGTCACGATACTGCACATAGTAGAATCATAGCCGGAGCTGCACCAAAAATAACTAGCAAGGTTAGGTTATTGACGTGGAATGTTCGAGGCCTGAACGATCATAGTAAACTTTGTAAAGTGGTGGCATACTTGAAAAGGCATCTGATTGATGTGGCAATGATTCAGGAATCCCACTTGGCCCCTAACAATTCCATGTTATATCCGAGATATCTACAAGGGCAATTTAGTTTTGTGGGATTCACCTCCCATGCTAGAGGTGTCCTCACATGGGTGAACCCTAAATCCGGTATTAAATTATGGGAGATGGAGATTGACCCAAACGGAAGGTTTACTGTCACTAAATGTTATAAAGAAGGGTTGAATGCGTGTCTAGAGAACATTTATGGTCCCAACTATGACGACCCACAGTTTTACAATACACTGGCATCTCATTTACTTAAAGTAACTGATCTCCCACAAATCTGGGGTGGGTACTTTAATTGCATATTAGATCCTTCTTGTGACCGATCTAAAGGCATAATGGACCAGATGGGATTGTTGGATGCATGGCGACAGCGTGCTGTTACTACCTCTGACACACATACCAGGATCGACTACTGGTTGATATCTAGATGTCTCCTTCCTCAAGTCACAGCTTGTGAGCCGCTCCCAAGGATGTACTCCGACCATTCCCCAGTTCTTTTAGAATTATGTGCAAATCGAGTCACCCCTATCACATGGCGGTTTCCCCCATACTCGATGCTGGACCCATTGTTTCGTGCAGAGGTTGCCACATCCATTGAACATTACTTTGAAAATAACATAGAGTCAGTCACCACGTTCTCGATAATTTGGGAGGCGTTTAAAGTGTATATACGGGGGTGGTCATTTCGAAGCATGCAGGGGTTCTACGCTCCATTGGAGACAGGCTTTCTAGGCTAGAAAAAGAAATAGCACCGCTGGAACAAGTTCACCTTAGATTGTAGTGTAGTTCCTATTTCCCTAATAGGCTCTGCGCATTGGAATAATATACCCTATAGGCTTGACATAGGACTGAGGTCGGTATGTCCCTATCGAGTATATTAAACTTAATTACTTGTGCCAGCTAGCTCAGAGTCCACTAGAAACTCCTTGAGAACAAGAAGGGAGTAGTTTCTGGCAACCGCATAAACATGACCACTTTGTTTCCCTTTAGAATCGGAACACGTCTCAGAATCGTGGAAACAATAGATAACAGTTTCACTCAGTCAATTGTGCATGCTTAGTTTCTACAGAGTTACACAGAAAGGAAAGACGGGTGTTTCAATAAAAGGGGTTTTATTGAACAGTCTTGTTTCTCGTGTAAGAGATATGTGCTGTTACGATCACAAGACAGTATGCAAGATAAATAATGTACAGCGTAAGCAGTAGAAATAAATAATACTGCGCTAGCATTATCTTTTAGCATATATTCACGTACATAAATAACATGAGCTAAAAATGCGAGTACTCATATGATGGGTCTCTAAGCTAGTTCTACCCCAATGTACCTAACCTGGTGTAGGGAAAGGTAAGAAGTAGGTGGAGTATTCTCTAGTATGGTAGACTAAGAGTATGTTAAGTCTAGTATGCCAAGAGTCCCTCTAGGTTCTAGTCAGCTCCATACCTTGAGAATGAGAGAGGTGGGAATCTCTTGCCGGATCTGGAACTCTAACACCCCGCGAAGGGAGTCAGAACACTGGAAGCTGGATTCGTCTGCGTGCAGGAATGACAGCGTCTTCTCAGTGGGTCAGGCTGGGATACGGGCTCCTCTGAAGTCGAGGTCTCCTCTTACTTGCTTGGGCAAGGGAAGGTATATTTATACCTGGTAGGTGCCTTGGATTGTTAGCATTGACGTAAAGTCGGACAGAGGAAGACATCAGGAATGAACCCTTAAGGCATTACGGTTCATACATAATAGATGAGTTCTTGGAGAAATCAGTAGTCCTGTGCTAGGGGAACTCCCGAAGCTTAAGGGTCTGGTTTCTAAGAACTCGTTGTGACGTTAGGGTGGACGGATGTCGTTGACCATGCCTGTATTTGGAGTGCACGGTTAATGCCTAAATAAGGACTGGGATTCTATGCCTATATAAGGGCAATGCGAATTGTGCCTATATAAGGACATGATTCAGGAAAACCTACATACGGACACCTAAAGCGGAATACAACAAGATCGGGTGATACTAAATGGTTAGAGGACATTAAGCAAGCTCTGGAGGAGTAACATGACGCAGCAGACAGCGAGGTTAAACATTCGGGTAAATATGTGACTGCTCGAAGATATGGAGAGGGCGAACGTCCGGGTGCCATGCGTGCACGCTTACAACGCACAAAGCGGGAGGCTAGTACCGTCATAGAAATTAAAGACGGGGATGGCAATCTAGTGCACGATGCGGTTGGGATCGCTAGAAGATTTGTAGAGTATAATCCGGATCTATATAGATCTCGGATAAAACAAGATGACAAAGCAACGGAGGATGACCTAGCTCACATTCAGATGACATGGCTGACAGACTCGCACAGAGAGCACCTCATGGCCTAAAAGTATTAATAACGATGAGGGCAGAGTCTGCACCTGGTGTTGATGCCTTAACAGTTGTTTTCTACAAAGCCTATTAAGAACTTATTGTTCCTCACTTACTCTATTTGAGGAGATGGCGGCAAATAAAATAATGCCCCCGTCAATGCGAGAGGCCATGATTGTCACTCTGCTGAAGCCGCGGAAACCCCCAAACGAGTGCTCTTCCTACTGGACCCTAGCCTTCTTGAATGTAGATACAAAAATATTTGCTAAAATTCTTGCCAACCGATTAGCACCATTGGGCCAGTTAGTGGTTGGGGCGGAACAGGCAGGTTTCGTCCTCGGAGGCAATCTAACTTACAACCTCAGAACTGTCTTTGGCGCTATCCAAACTATAAACCCAGAAATCAAAGCCGCAGCAATTTTTTTTAGACGCTGAGAAAGCGTTTGATTCGGTAGAATGGTCATTTATGGAGGCAGTATTGCGAAGCATAGGTGTGGGGGTGATTTTTATCCAATTAGTACAGGTGCTATAGAAGGATCCGGTTGCTAGAATTAGATTAGGGAATAAAGACACGTCGACAATCTCCATTTCTCGAGGCACCTGTCAGGGTTGCCCATTGTCCCCACTGCTGTTCGCCTTAATAGCAGAACCCCTCTTGTGCGCCTTGAGGGAGTATCATGGACATAGGGGAGTGCGATTCCCAGGCTATCAATTGATAGTATCAGCATACGCAGATGACATGCTCCTATATGTCCGGGACCCTGAGAGACACCTCTCCCCTGTTCTAGAGGAAGTGGTCTGCTTTGGACAGTTGTCTGGCCTTAAGATTGATTGGACCAAATCCTTAATTTTTCCACTAACGCCGGTTATAGGCCCGGTGACCATGGAATTCCCCCTACAATGGACCATGGAGTCGGTCCGATATTTAGGAATTCAAGTGCATACAGACCGATATTTAGGAATTCAAGTTCATACGGACCCTGCCATTGTACTCACGAATAATTATGGTAAGGCTTTGAGTAAACTGGAGGACGACATAGCTAGATGGATTAGGCTCCTGCTCTCATTGATGGGTAGAATTTCATTAATGAAAATGATAGTCCTTCCAAGGTTTCTATTTCTGTTTCAAAATATACACATACTTCTCCGAACCCAAGTTTGGCACTATAAGGTCGCTTTTAATTAAGTTAGCTTGGGCTGGGAAACAACCCAGGGTTAAGTGGGAGACACTCACGCTACTGTACTCCATAGGGGGTCTTAATGCCCCAGATCTAGAATTGTACTACAGGACAGTCCAATGCGCACATGCCTATGCATGGATACATGGCCCGCAGTCTCTTCCACATTTATATATAGAGAAAGTAGCAGCAGTCCCGTACACTCTCCCTCAGGTAATATTTAAAACTCCGTTAAGAAAGCACAGCACTTTGGACTCCCTCAATGCTACTGTTCATGCCTGGCAGAATCTACCTGATAGGCAAACGGGCGCCCTACTGTACTCTATGTTGACCCCGTTGGAGTGGTCAACCTGGCTACCGACGGGTAGAGAAAGGGAAGTCTCCTCAGCCTTACAGAAGATTGGCTTTATGACTGTAGGGGACTTGTTCCAAGACGGGGTGTTACGCAGCTGAGAGGATAATCATGCGGAGGAGCATGCACATTCCACACTAGACCAATATCAGTATTATAGAGTTAGGCACGCTTTACTAGACTTACTGAGCGAAGATCTTCAAGAACCGACAGAGGTTTCAGCGCTTTCTCATATTCTTCGATCTCCCACCCCTTCTAAATTGGTTTATAGTGTCTACAGCCTCATACAAGGCTACAGACGATCGTCGCCAATGAAGGCGCGGCTAGACTGGTAAAAAGATCTAGGACGCATAATAATTGATGACGACGGTTGGAGCTACTGCTGTAGGATGACTAGGCAAGTTTCTTCGAATGGCAGGCACCGTCTCATCCACTTTAAATATATAAATAGGGTGTACTACACGTCAGACAGACTATATAGATATGGGGCCAGATGTATGAAAACATTTTCCCATAGACACAGAATGGGTGAAACTGTTTGATACATCTGGCCCATGGATTAAAAGCCTCTGCATCCTGTTATCGCTGTGCAGAGCCGGAGGCCGGGATTCTACACATAGCCTGGTACTGTCCCATAATTTTAGAGTTCTGGAATAAAGTATTCCATACCCTTAAAGACATCACCGGTCTCTCACTCTGTCCAGACCCATTCCTAGCATTGTTGGGGTATGACAAAATAATTGTTAAGAGTGTACGGCAACTGGTGGCAATTGGTCTGCTGCTAGCCAAAAGAAGGGTAGTTATGCGGTGGGCTAAAGGCCCTTCCCTAACAATAGAGGATTGGACAAAAGATATGATATACTGTAACACTCAGACAGAGGTATACAGCGAATTATTACCCCAAAAAAACTGACCCAAAAGCTTTTGGAGCCTATTCAAACAATATCCGATTGAAAAAGAGACAGGGGAACCTGGGGGGGGGGGCGCCGAGTTAGGCATCAGGCATGCCAATCCATGTATTGGGAGAGACATACAGACATAATTGATTGAGAGATATGTGTTGAATCATCGTTTTATTAAAATTGTACAAAAGAGCCTGTCAGCAGGAGGTACTCCGGCATTACAACTGTATATGGTGCGGTCTTCGATTTCCCAGTGTATTATGTAACTGAGTCAACGTGTCTCGTACTGTACTCATGTTAGCATCGTATTTGTGTTATGTTAATCAAAAATACAATAAATAAAATGTAAAAAAAAAAAAAAAAAAGGCTCCTACTGAAACCGAGGATTGTTTTGCCCCGTCAACCAATTTGCAACCTGGGCCAGAACTCACTTAATTTGCTCTCCTTGATCTGCACTCCTTCTCGACTCTGTGCCTCACAGTGAAATTGGGGTTACCCGGATGGCCCCCCTCGAACCCGATTTTGTCTGAAACTCTCTAAGACCATCCTAAGACCATCTCTAAGACTCTCTAAGACCATCCTCAAAACAGCAGTTCAGGCATTGGTCATATCAAGGATAGAGTATGGATGCACAACTCTGGCCGGGCTCCCCAAGATCTCAACAGCCCCACTGAAAGCTTGTCTTAATGCAGCCACAAGACTAATATCTGGATCCAAAAAATTCGACCATATCTCCCCTCATTTGAAAGCACTCAACTGGTTGCCCTTCGAAGCAAGAGTTCAATTCAAGTTGGCATGCATCACTCACAAAGCGATACATTACAAAACACCAGGTTACCTAGCCCAGAAACTCACTCTATCAGGAGGGTGCCGGTTCTCCAGGAGCCACGCAGATCTACTACTGAAACCGGCTCGCTTTTGTAAGAAAAGAACTTATGACCGAGCGTTCTCCGGTGCAGCTCCTAGAATCTGGAACGCTCTCCCGCCTAACATTAGAAGAATCCCATCCATCGCGGCATTCAAAGAGGAAGCAAAATCATTCTATATGAGGAAATATCTCCCTTAATTTTCAACAGTCTAGCTATTGTCTACGGACCTGTCATGATCGTATTCTTGCTACCTCTCGTCGATCACTAACCCTTTGTGGTATTGTATATATGTATATTAAGCTTAATGTTTAGTTCTAATCATGGTACAACAACTTATGACTTGGAAACATAAATGGTTTTGAAAATGCAATTGTAAAGCGCTCTGATACCCTACACAGGGTCAAGTTCGCGCTATAGAAAACACCAAATAAATAAATAAAAAACTAAAAAAAATCCTTCCCATATCTCTTGAGCTGGCCAGTCTCTCTCCATCTTCGGCTGCTGTCCCACAGGCATGGAAGGAGGCGTAGGTGTTACCCCTGCTGAAGAAAGCGTCCCTCAACCCTACCAAACCTAAAAATTATCGCCCTATTTCCTGGCTTCCTTACCTGGGGTAAGTGGTGGAAAAACATGTCAACAAACTCCTGAGTTTCTTGAAACTAATAACATCCTGGATACATCACAAAATGGCTTCAGGTCGAATCATAGTTCTGAATCAGCCCTGTTGATAGTAACAGAATCAATTCGAAGAGTAGCTGACGAGGGTGACTCTGCAGCCCTTATTCTCTTGGACCGGAGTGCCGCTTTCAACATAGTATCGCATAATGTGCGCCCTGAGATAAAGGGGTCAGCGGCAAGGCTCTTTCTTGGATTACTTCTTTTCTGAGCATTGGCTCTTTTCAGGTTATTTCTCCTCCTTTTTCTTACTCACTGCGACCATTGGAACATGAGGTCCCTCAAGCCTCTTCGTTGAGCCCTACTCTCTTCAACGTCTACATCAGGATGTTGGCAAAGATTATGAAGACCTTTGGGATCTCTATAGTGTCATACACCCAATGTGTTGTCTTCTTCTCGGCAGATGCCTCGCAAGACGCTGCTAGGTTTAAGGAGTGTATGCTGGCGGTGGCTACTTGGATGGATGACAACAGCCTCAAACTTAATTCTAACAAAACTGAGATTCTGTTGGTTGATAAGCACACCCAGAGGTGGGGTGATCATTGGTGGCCAGAGACTCTGGGACCTCCTCCTCCACCCAAATCAACTATCAAAAACCTAGGCATGTGGCTTGAGAACTCCCTCTCCTTTGAATCTCAAATGAGAACTCTTGCAGGTTTCTGTTTCCTTAGAGTTTTAGACCGATCATAGGTTATTTTCCATCTCATGTTCATCAGGTGATTGTTCAATCCCTTGTTTTGTAGCATATTGACTATTGCAACATCTTGTATTTGGTGGGTTGTAAGAAATCCATTTTGAGAAGGCTGGAATTAGTCCAGAATACTGCGGCCCGCCTTCTGTTTGGTCTTCCCAAGTTTTGCTCCTTATCAGGACTTCTTCCGAAGCTTCACTGGTTGCCAATTGAGAAACGCATCCAGTTTAAGGTTCTCAGTACTGCACGTAAGATTATACACTTTTTAGGAGCTCCTATTCTTTCAGAACTCATGCTGCCCTATTCCCCTATGCTCTTCGCTCTGCAGAACTCAATTTGGCAGTGATCTCCCGATTTGAAGAGAAATAAATTAGGTGGACGCTCCTTTACGGTGTTGGCACCTGTCTTTTGAAACAGGATGCCTCATGACCTGAGGACTATTCAGAATCATCTCTGCTTCAGTAAAAATGTAAAACTCAGCTTTTTGCCTCCCAGGTTTCCCGTTAGTCTCTCTGTTACTCCTGCTAATTTTACAGTTACTGAGTGTAGTGCTGGGAAGCCCCATTGCTGGGGCACCCATGCGCTCTACAAATCATATTAACATAACCTTCACAGATGAGGAATGGCAAGAAGGAAGGATGGTGCACTGGGAGACGGCTATTGTCACTCAATTCTGCATTATTTAGTTGAAATTCCTACACAGAAACTCTGCTGTTACGGCAAGCTAGCCCCGCTCAACGTATGAGATGTGGTAAGGAACCAGGTGTTTTTCTTCATGATGTCGGGATGCAACAAGTTCAAAACATTTTGAGGAGGTATTAGACGTGCAGTTGGGGAGGTACTCAGATGAAAGGTGGATGAAGATACTGAAATATGTCTAATGCAGATCTTCTTATATCATGGTGCAAACAGATCTAAACTTGCCCTTCTACACCTGGATCTGGTGGTGGTCAAAATCCACCTTGTTTGAAACAAGAGAAAAATGGAAATGACCACTCCATGACACTTAAAATTCAGTTTTTCAGATCACACTGTGTCTTTACAAAATGGGGAGAGTGGATGGAGTACTGTGGCCTCCTGCTGGATCTGCCCGGCGATAGATGGCCCACTAAACATTGTGGAGGCTTCTGACTTATAGCTATACTTTAAGAAAAAATATAGTGCTACTGTCACCGGCCTCGATTTGTATTACACAGTGTTGCAAGCCTGGGATGAATAATTTTGGAACGTGTAATGTTCTTGCTGTGCAACTATGTGCATCTCTTACTAAAACAATGCAAATTAATTTGTTTTATTAGATACATGCTTGTGCCTATGCATCTGAAATCTTCCTGGTTATGGTCATTATATCAGTATGAATGAAACTAAGCCTTCAAAATACTTTATACTACTGCACGAGGGCCTTCATGTTAACATGACCATTTGGTGAGGCAAGGCTTGGGTACCATAACAAAAGGAGAAGCCAGACCATGCGGGAAATAATTATCCTTTAGTTATGGTGAAAGTAACAAACAACACACCCTAAACCTTTTGAGCAGTGCTGTGAAACTTTGGTCCATGGGCTGGGGAGGAGGGTATTGATGAAGCCACCTCAGATTGTAAGCATATTCTTAAGATAGACACCGACCAAATCTGAATACAACTCATTCACGTAGTCAATAGCTAGCTTGAAAATCTGACACTGACTAGATCTCTATGCACTCTGCTCTAGACTAAGCCACTCTCTCAAACGGTTTAAATATTCAAGTGGCAATACACCATACAGACACTTTTACAAACAAGAACAAAACTCGACTGTGTAGATGCTGGGATTAGGTGTTGCCAAGAGGAAGCTTGATCAGATGAGATGCACTGTGTTTCAAGGACCAGGAACAGTACACAATGTTTGTTCCATAAAAGTTTTGGTAGAACTGGCCCAAAACACACACTGAACGAGATACTTAAGTTCAGCACACTTCAAGCCACAAGCACCACATCCCCAGATAGAGAAGCAAAGGGGAAGGTGAATAACTAAGGGCTCATTTACAACACAATACCAGTTAATAAATCAGTTAAATAAAAGGGTACGCCCTCTTGTGGGACTCATCTTGCACGTACATTTGTGACTACAATATGAGACGGGCAAAGAAAGCTGCTAAACTCAAAGCATTCGCAAAATACAATAGATTAAATAGAGCCTCTGAAAAAAAGCGGCATAAAAAAAAAGACTGCACAAATATTCCGTACACCTACCCTCTGACCACACCTCCTTTCCATCCACAGAAACACCCACAACTATGCCGGGAGCTCCAACTTCAACCTGGAAAGAAAGAGAAAACGAGCATTGGTAAAGCCAATAGTCTGGCCTTTTAAAAGTAATGACAATGTTTTTTCATTGATTGCACATCCTGCATGCGTTGTTGCATGGTCACTGCAGGGGATATGCTGCTTCATAAATACAGAAATACAACCATTATATTCAAGTGCCCAAAACATTTGATGTTGCTTCATGCAAAGACATGGGGTCAATTATCCTTTCAAAAGCATGGAGAACAAAATGCTATAACTATGAAATGTTCACAGCCACTACGCAGGCCTCTACCATACCTGCCAGGTAGTCTCATGGCATGTTCAAAGATCTTAGTCAACAGCAGCTTGCCTTGCGGGAACCACTGCAACTCCTTTTGCATTAAAAGTATAGGCCCCGAAGGCCCAATGTTAACATTGACTCATGATGATGCCAGGCATGACATCGAACCACAGGACCGATACACATAATTGAGATCTTTTATTTGAGAACTAAGTCACATGCGGAACCAGGGCCGGCTTTAGAGCTGTTGGCGCCCGGTGCAACAATAATTTTTGGCACCCACCACATGACCACCTCCTCGGATTCCCTCATGACCACCGGGCAAAAATGCCCTTCATCTCTCCATAGGCCCTCTCTCACATACATTGCATTTCTTCTAAAGCACTGGTAAAGGCTGGCTTTATCAATAGGATGGTATATTTAACCAAATAAACCTTTTTCAGCAACATTAAGAATAGATAATGAAAGACTGGGAAAAAAACACAGATCCTCCTAACCTATTTTATGCAGTTTGCATGCAGCTTTTTGATGACAGTCACCAACCTTCAGAATTTCATGTGGGAAACAGAAAGACCAGACTGGTCACATAATCCTCAGTCTGTGATAGAGTAATTACCCATTATCACAAGGATCAGACAGGACAAACAAGACATCAACAGCCAAAGCTTCTGCTCCTTTCCTGAAAAGAGGGTACCTCTGATGTCTCTGTGGGACCTAAAACTAATCCTTATAGCTAGAGGGTCCACCACCAGCCCAAAACGTAGGAGAGAGCGATGTCAGCCCTGCCCGTGCCTCTTTGGAAGGAAAAGCCTTAGCCATAAGAACATTCTCTTTGAGAGCTGTTGCTAGGGACTTTTAAAGTCTGACAAAATCCAATCCCTCAACGTCTCTCCTATCCCCCATCTTGATCAGGATGGCTTAGAAAAAGACTCTAGCACACTTGGTCAATTTTTTTTTTCAGCATCCAATGATGCTGGCGTGTGGCTGTTGGACCCGAGAATGCTGCGGGAACATTTTTTGTAGAAAGATACAGGAAACCTGCCAGGTCCCAGTGTCTCAGCATTCAGAAACACTTATAGGCTCTTCCAGAAAGTCCATGATTTACCCTGAGAGTGTAGACCAATTGCACTCTTCCCCCACTCATCTCCTCCCTCCCAGATATGCATGCATATTCTATCCATGCTCGAATGCCATAGCATATACGGCTTGAAAGAAGTCTCTGAAGGCATTCTGCTCATCGTAGTTCAGGACTGCCAATGAGACTATTGTGCTCACCGTAGCAGTGTCTCTCTTTGCCCTCTGAAACCCAATTACCTGGCTAGTAAGATGTCAATCGTATCACCCTTTCCACAGAAAATTTGACCCGCCTTCAGGGGAGTGGTTCCCACCCTATGGCTCCATTGAGTTTAAGCTGTCCTCAGATCATTGCCAAATGACGGTTTGGTCTTCTGCATGCGGTTTTGAGTATCCAGATCTTATGTAGTAATTGGTAATTATATCTTGTGCACATGCTGAGTTTATTTGTAACTATGTAGAATGTCATGGTGGGGTCTTCCATAGGAATCTATACATGTGTATGTTCTAATGGAAAGTATTGTTATGAAAAGGGAACCGCAGCTTGACCAGGGTGGATGGCTGGGATGTCTTTCCTATGACTTATGCTTATTAAACCTCTCATCTAAACCTTCTACGTCTACCGTGCACCTTCATTTGGAGAAGAGACTGCCTTGTAACAGCTTACAAAGCCTAAAGCTCGTTGAGATGTTATTTTTTTTACTATCCACTTCAGCCTTGCTACGTCAGTTTCTATGCTAGTGGCCTTTCCTCACATGGTTGCTTAAAGGCATCCCAAATTATGACTGGAACTGTGCCCTGGGGTGTGCTGGTCTTAAAGAATTTGTTAACACTTTCGCCAGCTATGTCTCCAAAAGTTCCTACCTTCAATCTGAAATTCTCTCTCTCTCTCTGAGGTTCCACCACCTACCCATCCCAGATCGTATCAAAACGAGCATGGTCTCAAATTAATAAGTCCTAATTGACTACTCTGGCTATGGATAGAAACAATGAGAATATGTAATCAAAACAACACTATGTGCATGTACATGAGAATAGAAAGAGCAGGGTGGAGATATCTCCAAGCGTCTATGTGTACTATCTCTGTGAGCTCCCTTTTCAGCTTCCCAAATAAAACTCTGGTTCCCCAGTGTGACTTTCTGGCAGCAGGAAGAGCTCCTGGTATCATACAGTCCCTTCTGGTCTTCATATAGCCTGAGCAGCTCCTTTGCCTCCTGTATTAAGAGTAGAATTCTTTGTTGATCTTTCGATGCACAATGAATTCAACTTGGATGGCTCCACTGATATGGGATTTGCTGTTGTTTGAGAATGTATGTTGTAGAGCAAAAATCTCGTTTTTTTTTTTTTCATAAAGCAGAACCTCGAGGCCTTGGAAGAGATGACTTTTATAGCCCACGGAGTTCTCATGTACAACATGATCAGTTCGATATTTCCAAAAGAAGGAACTCTCAATAGGATGTCTGCGGTGGTGCATCTCTGCAGGCTCGCTGCATGTTCACCTGATAGCTGAGGTCCCGCTTGAGTCGGAGTGTTTCTGGGTGATCCAGGACTGCCCTGTAGATCATCTCCTTTGAACTCTTCAGCACCCTCATAACTCTTATATTGTTCCAGTACAAGAGATTACCCACACCCTCTTGCTTGCTTTGCAGTTTTTGAATTCTGCTCCTCCAGTGCAAGAATTTATCCACAAATTGGTCCACATTGTCAACTCTCCCTCCTAGCTCGAATCCTTCTCTCTTAAAATTGTACAGGAATATATTCATGTCAGTTCTAATCGAGCAGACATTAGAGCAAATCTCGTTCAGGAGGTTGTGTGGGTAACCTTGTGTGATGCTAGGGCAGTCTGGCTGCAGCTGTTTCATGGAGTGCCACCGTGGCCAGCTGCCTGGCTTCCTTTGATGTCGAGTGGGCCCCTTGACAATGCCTCTCCCTCATGGCTTTAGTAACCTGGGGCCCCATGATGAGCTTGTATATGTGCCCTGGTTCTCCTTCATTGCCAGAGTCAGTGGCAGACCTGCACACCGAAGAGTCTCTTTGTGTTGCCTCCTTTTCAGTTCAGACCTCCATGTATCCTAGTTAAATTTCAGGGATCATCTCAGAACCCCAAATGCCTCCAGGCCTGCCATGAGGAGCTAAGTGCCAAATCATTTGGTGCTCCACTGCTCACTTTCCAGTCAGGGTGCCTTCAGCTTATTTGCAAGTCTTTCATATGGGTAAAGATGTGGGAGTCAGGGCCCACACCTGCTTCTATCCAGTTCCTACCCTCTTGGGAGGTTAACCTCCCTTAAAGGACACTCTCCTGTAGTATGTGCTCAAGACTCATGCAAATGTCTCCTACTTCGGGACAACCACCTCTCTGGCCCCTCTTCAATGCAGCACTCCAGGCCGACAGTCCCAAGCTTCTAATTTAGTAGGCTGGTCTTCACACAGAGAGCTAGTAACAGGTAGCTGGAGAGCTGCTACCAGTAGCTCACAAGCTACTTGTTGGAGAAGCGTGGTCTGGATATTGGGGGCCAGTGAAGGGGAAATGACACCCAGATTGATATGGGTCAGTATTAGTAAGTTGAGAAACTTCCTGCTGTACAGGGGAGCTCCCAAGAAATGACCCATTGTCCTAGCTAAGTTGAGAAATAATTAAATAGGCGGTTGCTTGGACTATTCATGGGAACCCAAGATATGGAAACAATCATCAGAAGCATCTCATCATGTGCAAGGTTTGTTAAGTCTCTTGATTTACTCATAGGGCAAGGATTCGAATGAAGCCCTCTTGGAACCTCACTTGAACTGAGTATAGAGGTGTTGGTCTTCAATGCAGCACTCCAGGTTGACAGTCCCAGTGCCTCCACTAAACTGTGCTCAGCAACTTCTCTCCGGGGGGGGGGGGGCTGTCCAGCTTCAGTCAGCAGACTACCATCATTTGTTTCTTCTGGGATCTGTCGAAGGTAGCTCACTCTGTTCCCAAGGGTTTGCAGAGTGTATTGTACTGCAATTTAGTGTGTTCCCAGGCCATGCAGGTTTTCACCGCTTCGATTCAGACACGGCCCTCCCTGGCACGTTCCTTGGAGCGATATGCTCTCACCTTACAGCCCTTAGAGCGGCCGTATTCTCCGCTCACCTCTTATGACAGGGCAGACTCGCTCTTTGGTGGGAGGCTGCCGTTGTCTGCAAAATAAGGCGTCACAAGGGCCTGCCACGGTTTCCCTTCACTGGACGATCCACGGTTGAAATTCTCAGCGGCTATCAGGTCCTCGCTTGCCTCCCAGTCAAGCTGGGCATCAACTGCATGCCTGTCCACACCTACATCCCAGACCCCACATTGGCAGCCACCTGCATCCCCAAAATGAAGCTTGTTGAAAATTGAGGCAGCTTGCCACTGTGTTTCATTCATCGGACAAGTTCCCACTTTATTTCTCGTCTGCTGCAGAGTTCTTTACTGCTCCCGGAGGGGGTCTTGTTTGAATAATGAGGCTGAGTAAAGGCTGTGGATGCTTCGGAAGAGGCGTAGAAAGCTGGAAATGAGTGGAGACTCTTAGTATGGTGTCTTTCCCCATGCTCCGCAAAGCAACACACCCCTATAGTTAATGATAAACTAGTCTTTCACTGAAAAGAAATGTGTCACATTTTTACCCAGTAGACATATCTTCACAGAGTCCAAAGACTGCTGGCTTGTAATAACCATCCCCGCTGCGTAGCCTTTGTCAGTGTGCAGCTGGCTCTGCATGCAGGGTCTGGCCTAACCCATTGCCGGGTGGCTAACCCTGATGTTTACGACCTTTGACCATGCACAGCCTTTGTCAGTGTGCAGCTGGCTCTGCATGCAGGGTCTGGCCTAACCCATTGCCGGGTGGCTAACCCTGATGTTTACGACCTTTGACCATGCATGGGAACAGGGCAGAGAGAGACAGAACTCATGGTAAACATTTTTACTTTAGAGTTCTTTTTTAATTTTTCTAATTACCTTGCTACATTTTTTGTACTCCTCTTCCCTTTTTTAAACTTGTGGAGAATGCTTTGCGGTATTTAAGTGCAGGTTCATAGCGCAAAAGTTGATGGGTTTGTTAATTTCATCGAAATAAAGAATTATTATTTTTTTACACATATAGCAGTTTGCGGAGAAGATCTGCAATGTTGGCTCTTCTACCTCCTCTGCAACCTAAACTATTTGTGATGCAAAGTTTTCTCCTCCTCTTCGTTTCTTTGATGCGTTTCTATTTCCACTCTTTAAGTTCCATGGCTCACAGGTGCTTGATCATTCCACTTGTGCTAAAAGAGTACATCCAAAGTTGACATACTGTAGCACTTGGCCACACAAATTACAAGTCACCATTAGTCCGTATCTCTACTCTGGAGTGTGTGAAAATTCCGACACTAGCAATTAGCGTCCAGAATGATCTGATCTTGCACCCTCTAAATTTGTTGCACTTACAATAAATCACCTTCTTGCTGTAACACAGCAGATGACTGTCCCTGACTTGAACCTTCTGCTTGCTAATTGTCCAATTTATTCTGCAGACATTTTAGTTACAGAAGAAGCTTGCCCCTCTCAGTCTCGGTGAAGACAGTGTCCTCCATAGGGTGGGCTCCTTTTTAGGTCTCGCCTACGCAGCGCGCATGCGCTGATTAGGAAAGAGACCTCTTGAAATCGATTCAGCTTTGCAGGCAAAAACGTGCACGCGTTGCATTGCTTTCAATGTAACGCGTGCACGTTTGGCGATTCCCTTGCGGGAGCGAGCGGCTCCATATGTTAGCAATTATTGCGCTCGCTCCCGCAAGGGAAACGCTGCCTGCTCTCGGCCGCACTCACCCCTCCCCTCCCCAACCCCTACTTGCGCGAGGCGCGCGTGCTTGTTCTTATCACCAATGTGTGAGTTGACAGCCAACAGAAAAGGGTTTCATTTCAAATGGCTCCTGCGAGGCTTGGACTTCTTCAGTTGCACCTAATGGAAGTTTTGATCTCTGTTAAATGTCCATTACTCGGAGACAAGCAATATCTGGTCTTTTTAGCCCACTTTTCATCTTTTTTGACCCTTGTCCTTCCCACCAAAAGCTTTTAGTAATCAGCCTTGAAAGATCTGCAACGAATGGTTCCTTGCCACAGCTGTTAAATCAACTTTACTTGTCGGATTCCTATTAAATCTACACTCCTTTATGTCACTACACCTCTATACAAAACTGTATTGAACGGAGTGAAGTCGCTTTTAGTAAAAGGAGCCATTGCCCTATTAACTTCATAGGAAAGAGGAAAATGAAGGGTTGGTAATTCTCTATTTTCCTTCTAATGTACAAGTAAAAAGCCAGTTTTGCTCTGCACCTACGAATGGTCTACGGTACGAAAGCACCGCTCTTTCAGGGTGAAATCGTTACTTGCATTACAGATCTTCTACAAGGATTCCTGTTGTCTGATGACTATCTAGGATACCTGTCTGCGTGTACCCATCCACCAGAGGTTGTGTTGCTGCGGTTAGACATGTTACACAGCAAACTGTAGTTGCACTCCTAAATAAATATTATTTTTTGGCGCTAAACAATAGATTCCATATAAAGCACCCAGTTCACAGGTACACTTAGTTCTTTGCGCTAAAGCTTTTCTTCTAATCTTGGGAAAGGTACATTATTTTTTCAAGAAGATGAGGTGAATTCGATTTCACTTCTAAGTTTTTTTCAGTCGATAACTGTGCCACATGTCAAGCCCCATTATCTTACTTACGGATCTCTATATCTCAAAAGTATTTCCAGGTACAAAGGATGGTGGCAACATGCTCATGGCTGCTGCTGCTGCCTCCGTCTCAGAGCTCAACAAGCATTTGCAATGCAATAGTTCTCATATTTGTAAGAATTTGAGCTATTGCCATTAAAAATGACAAGGTCCTTTATTTATGTGTTTTGAAAACCTGCAAGTGGTGGGTAAACACGCACTTTGTACTTCTAGTTCTTGCTTACGAGAAGCAAGGCTGGCAGTAAAAGAGGCGCAGTTACTGCCAGCCTTGCTTCTAGTAAGCAACGACAACTACAAAGTGCATGTTTACACACAACTTGCAGGTTTTCAAAACACATAAATAAAAGGCATTGTCATTTACAATGCCAATAGCTCAAACTCTCACAAATGCGAGACCTATTGCATTGCAAATGCTTGTTTCTAAAGTCTATGAACTTATTTGTTTTCATTGTGTGGAGTATTAAGCTAATCAAATGCCCCCTTTTATGCTATTTTACGACTTGGGGTACTTGTAATGAGAGCAATTCTACAGTACTACAAGTACAATAGGAGTATTGTAGGGCATCGCGAGTCACCATCATCTGACTGAAATATTGTTTCCCAAATATTGTTTACAACATTGTCCCATAGGAGCTAAAATTTGAAAATCTACACCTAATGGGACAATATTTAAATTAGATATTACTTCTGCGTACAATATTCTGGAGTGCTGCATTGAAGACCAACACCTCGAGACTCAGTTCAAGTGAGGTTCCAAGATGGCTTCATTTGAACCCTTGCCCTATGAGTAAATCAAGAGACTTAACAAACCTTGCACATGATGAGAGGCTTCTGATGATTGCTTCCATATCTTGGGTTCCCATGAATAGTCCAAGCAACCGCCTATTTAATTATTTATCAACTTAGCTAGGACAATGGGTCATTTCTTGGGAGCTACCCTGAACAGCAGGAAGTTTCTCAACTTAATGATGCTGACCCATATCAATCTGGGTGTCATTTCCCCTTCACTGGCCCCCAATATCCAGACCACGCTTCTCCAACAAGTAGCTTGTGAGCTACTGGTAGCAGCTCTCCAGCTACCTGTTACTAGCTCTCTGTGTGAAGACCAGCCTACTAAATTAGACGCTTTTGCTTGGCTGAATTAATATATTTATACCAAAATTGAAAAAAGTGTATGTTCGGAGAAAAATGTTTGAATTTCCAAAATATTTTTGAAGCTGATATGTGAAAATTATGTTACATTGCAGAGCATTATTACTAATATTATTTTCTTGGGGGCACAGGCATTGCAGCTATGACTTATGTATTAGCTATATAAAAACATTCCAAATTGACAAAGCCTTTTAAGGTTTCGCCTGCACAGAACTTGCACTGTGCTTGTGAAATCTATTGTTTTTAATACAAATCTTAAAAGGGACATCCTCGCTTTCCTGGCTTTTCATTGGTTCCTGTGCTTGCTACTTTCTTTTCCTCCGTTTCGATCGGCTGTTGCACATTTCCCTGCTTTTACCAATGCTTGTTCCTCGTCTGCTTCTCTTATCAGTAGCCGAAATACTGTTATCATCCGCTTTGGTGCAACTATTTTTTCATAGAGTTTTTGGCCTCTTTCTGATTTTTTGGCTTGTGTGATACTTTAAATTAGCAGATGTATTCAGCCCAATTTATGACCCGGAGAGATTTGCCCAGAATCACAGGATATTGTGCCGCGGAGACACGAACCGGGATCCCCAGCCCTCGAGTCAGCAGCTGTGGCCGCTGCGCCACATCCTCTCCGCTCCCTTGATACTTGTTGTTCCTGCTTTCTCCAATGTCTTTCCTTTAAGCTTTTTTAGCATGCATTTCAAAGGGCAACTTACGTGTTTGTTATTTAACTTTCATCTCTCTTCCACAAGGCTTGGAACGCTTTGTTCCCAAGCCTCACTTTCCGCCCTGAGCCCCCCCCCCCCTTCAGGTTTGCATGCAGCAGCCAGAGACACTTGAGGGACGGGCTGTGCAGTCCATGCGGTAACAGTTGTATATTAAACAACCTCAGGCCGTCGATGTTGTCCGCAGTGGCACCCGACTACACCCACCTGCCTCGCATAGCTTGCATGTTCGCATGTCAAGGTAAACAACCTTCAGCACGAAACCGTAAAAACGCATGTTGATACAACGCGGTCGTTACCACGACCGTGTTGTAATAACGCATACCATTACCCCGCAAGTCGTAACAACGACTTACGGAGGGGGGAGAAGGTGTTGGATTTAAAATCCAACACCTTCCCCACTGTCCGCACAGACTGGAGTTGGAATAATAAATTATACTATTCCAACATCCAGCGCCCCCCTCCGCAAGTCGTTGTAACAACTTGTGGGGTAATGGTATGCGTTGTTACAAGGCAGTCGTGGTAACGACCGCGTTGTAACAACATGCGGGGTGAAAGGCTGCAGGAAAAACAGGCATATACCATGTCAAACGTCACTGGGCTTGCAGGATCTGCCTCGTGTTTTATGCAGAGCTTGTCTCTGCTTTTGAGTTCAGAGGCTGTGCTCTGATGTGTATGGGAAACGTGTTAAATTTCGATCCGAATCACATAGGCAAAACCTAGTGCATTTACCAATGCTTGTTTACATTACTATTGGCAGTCCTGCCTGATGAAGTGAGGTGATCGCTCCTGATAATTTTGCATCTTGTCTGACGTGATCGCTAATAATATTAGTAGCGCGTGATAATTTTCATTGAACATAAGTAGCCCTTGTTACAGAAACGGTAGGAGACCCATGATCTTGATGGATCCCCTTTAAACCTATGTGCAAAGCTAACTGGCCTATCTGTGGGAAAGAAACACTCTTCCGTCAGCAAAAGCAGTCTGTGTATCAATCAAGACCCCTGCACTCAAGACTGACTCAGCGAATGCCTGTGCCTCTTCGGGTTCACTAAAACCGGAAGGACTACCTTCACATCCAAATAGTCAAACTTTGGAACTCCATGCCGCTCGAATAAACAGAACTGAAAATCAACTCCAATTCTCTAAAGCATTAAAAACTTGGCTCGTATCATAAGCACAAAATAAAGTATGAACTATCCAAAACAGTAATTAGGGGCAGCTGCGTCTATTCTAACAATCTCTGTAACTCAACATACTTATGCACTAACACCCTTCCATGCACTCCTAAAAGTAGGGAGAGTTGCTGGTACCATTCGGTCCCTCCTCATCTTCCTTTAGGTAGAGCACCTCCTTTGAGTAATATTCTTTGTTGCCCTTTCCATGCACACTGGATTCAACATGGATGGCTCCATAGATATGGGAATTGCTGTTCTTTTACAAAGTATGTTGTAGAGCGAAAATCTTTGTCTTCATCACGAAGTAGAACATGGAGGCCTTGGAAGAGCTGAATTCTATTGCCACCGAACTGTCTATTTAGTTCTCATGTACAGCATGATCAGTTTATTAATTCCATAAGAAATAAACAATGGATTCAACATGGATGGCTCCATCCATATAGGATTTGCTGTTCTTTGAGAAAGCCTGTTATAGAGCGAAAACTGTCTGATGGCATGTTCCAGGGAGTGATATGCTCTCACCCAGGGCTTTTAGTGGATGAAAAAAACGGGGGGGGCTTTCAAAGGGGCGTGGTCGGTATAATTAAGGGAGTGGCTTAAAAACTCTTAAGCTAAACATGTGTGCTTAGCATAGTTTGCCACCGACTGTTAGTTCGCTGCTTCTGTCATTGCATCCAGATATATACTACAGCAAGTAATATTACACCTTCATCAAGCCAGTACTATTGGCTTTGTCAATGGCTGCTAGTTGCATAAGATAAAAAAAAGCAACAACTTTGCCTTCGTTGCATATAACATTGAAAATGTTTCAGTTCTTAACCCCTTCGGTGCGCGGCCGATTTTCGCCCTGTGCGGGGCGTTTCATTGAGTGGGCGGGTTCATGACGAGCTCAGCTCGTCATGCGCACACGAGCACTGCGCAGCATGACGAGCTGAGCTCGTCATGAGCACCGAAGGGGTTAAAGGTTGAGGGGCAGATTTACAAGAACTGACGCATCTCTGCATATTAGCACAGATGTGTCAGTTAATTTGCGTAACACAAAAAAACCTTGCGCCACCATGGATACGTCGCATTTACAATGCGGCGCACTGTGGCGCAAGGATTGACAGATGCGTGACGCATCTATTGGCATAAAGACAACGCATTGCTGGAGTCGTGTCGCAAGCATGATGCAACTCCAGCAATGCTTTGGAATGCCTATTTCTACTATGCTGCGCCACTCCTTACGCCCAAGCAGGCGTAAAGTTTTGACGCAGTGGCGTCATAAAAGTGACTCAGTGAAATCTTGTAGATTTCACTGCGTCACTTTTACAAGGCTTTCTTGCGTCGGAACGCCCACCCTGCATATATCATACCTGACGCAGGTATAATGTGACGCGGGGCTTTACAACGTGACGCATCTCCATAGATGCGTCACGTTGTAAATGTGTTGCAACGTGGCGCATTGTTTACGACGTTGCTGCGTCACAAAAGTGGCGTAAAAGTGTCACAAGGGGCTTGTAATTCTGCCCCTATGACTCTGAAAGAACTATAACCAGTCTCTGTGAAGTTAAATCAAAGGCAGTTAAGGGTGGTACTGATGCAGAGTTAAGATTTTTTTTTCCCCACCTAGAGATTTTTTTTCCCCCCACCTAGGGCGAGGGAAAAAATGGAGAGCCCGATAGGGACCAGTTTCAGCACCTGCTTTTTAGAACTGCCGGTGCTGAGCACCGGCTGGACCCGGCCCACTTAAAGCCCTGATCTCACCTCGTTACAGCCCTTATGCATCACAAAATGCAAACTCTATTGGGACCAAGTTAAGGAAAGGACAGAGAACAATCAAACCAAGCACAAGGGCATATCGTTTTCAACTCCAGCAGCTTTTCCACTGTAGGTCCCTATCCTGCCCCGATTCTCAGAGCATATCGACCACACTCACGCCTTCCAGAAATGTACTGCCCCGTGCAAATCAACATTTAATACAAGAAGGAGATTTAGACAAAAAATAGTGGAAATTAAATCTGCCAATTAGTTGCACTGGAATGAATGAAGCAGAAGAAGAAAGGTAAAACGACACCATTCTCCGCCTAAGATCGAGAGCGTTGACCTATATATATGTTTAACACCCCAAGTAATTCCCTGCCCGGTCCCTGCCAATCTTACCTTGACCCTCCGCACCAGCTCCCTGCTCGCCTCGATGGCTCGGCTGAAGGCCCTCGGCTCCTCGCGATCTGAAGTCTCTCCATTGCTGCCGGCAGCAAGCCCGAGAGTGAGGCCCAGTCCGGCCCCCAGTGCCCAGAGCCTGCGGGCCTGGGGCCTCACCGCGATCAGCATGGGGTCAGAGGTTCGTAGCGCCTTGAAACAGCCTGAGCACAGCACAGCAGGTCAGTGGACCGGAGCCATTCCCTCATTGGGCTACTCGCAGACGTAAACACGCCCACAACGCCCGGGGCCACTCCCACAAAAGCACATAACCACGCCCCTAGCGAAGCAAACCGAAGCACTCCTACTGCAACTTCCCGTGTCCCGTTTGTTTGCCCCCAATGATACGGAGTTTCTGAGGGCGCATTGCGCCTGCGCGCTCTTAAGTCTGCACATGCGTGGGAATGAATCTGTATCTCCCCCCCTCTCCCCCCCCCCGGAACTTTTTGGGGCACAGCAGAAGAATACATTGTAAGGAGGAGCTACAGTTACTTGTACGTTATTCATTCATGAAATATTTCCTGGGTTACGTTGCTTAACTATGGTTTGTTTTGCAGGTGTTAGCGCAATTTCTGGGTATAAAAAGCAAAATTTGATGGACGGGAGGGGTGTTAAATAACCCAAGGATTTTATTGCGACTCAATTAGACCTGTCCAACAAAATTCGGTGCAAATTACAATCAGGGTTTATATAGTGAACGGCTGGTCACGTTCTAGTGGTTATAAGTGATATGCTTCCACCAGCCACTCCCAGTAGCGGCCCCTGGTGGGAGTGCTGCTGGGCGCTGACGTGGGGCGGGGGTAGTAAACTACGGATTACGGCCGATTAGAGGTAAGTAAACATATAAATAAATAAAACGAATTTCATTGCGCAATGAGGGAACATTAATTATTTATTTAATTTTCCCTCTAGTTTGTAGTGACGGCGCCACCCGGCCCGTTCACGCATGGCTAGCACGCACCCCGAGGGCGGGCTCGCCCGAGGGGTTAAATAAAGGGGCGCAAGACCGCTCGGGGTCTTGGCCCAGTAATGTTAAGTAAAGTGTGGTGGTCCCTCATTGCTGCGTCCACATGTCTGAGGCCTATCCTCACGCAGCACGTGTCCAGCTAGGCCTGGACACCACACTGGCGACGAGGCGGGTCCCACCCACGCCTCATGTGTGCCTCACCTGTCTTTTCGACCTCCAGTACTCATGGTCACGGCTGGCTGCCATTGCGGAAGATCCCTGTGCGGTCCGCTCCACCGGATCTGCCTGTGCCGCCCTAGCGGGAGCCCACCCCACTCAGCTTTGCCGTCCTTCAGGGGGAGGTGCACCGGCGTGCTTCCTCGGCGGGTGCCCACCCCGCACTGCACCGCCGCCTGCCTGCGGTCATCGGCGCCTGGAGCAGCGCCCCCAAAGTGAGGCCGACCCTACTCTGCGCGCGTCCGCGCTCTTTGTGCTCGTCGCCCCGGCCAGCTCCGGCGGCGTCTGTGCCCGGCCGCGCTCCCACGATTACGTGGCCGAGCCGGCGGGCGAAGCGAGCGCCTATCTCGGCGTGCGGCGGTGTTGGGTCCTGCAGCGCGTCATCCCCACACGCGCCAGCTTATCGCGCCTGGCCCCTACGCTGATGGAAGAGTCTGGGCCACAAGAAGGGTGACAGATGAAGCAAGGCAATCACAGCCCACGTCCCCGACGTTGAAGGCACGTGCTCATGTGCTCCTTCTGATCCTGGCAAGATCACGCCCTCCTGCACCACGAGGCTGCCAGGACCTGGGCCTATCGCACTCCACAGTCTGCCCCGTCAAGCCTCACAGAAGCTCCAGCCCAGCGCTGGCACCAGGGGTACAGCCCTGCTACAGTAAGAGCCATCCCTGTAGGAAGCACACACCACAGTCTGCCCTGCCGCCACCACCCAGGGCCATTGGCACGTGCGCTGACGGCTGAAGATGAGTCAGCAGGATGCAAATGGAGGGGGCGGTGCCCCTGCAGCGCAGCCACCGCTTCCTCAGCAGGCGGACCCACCTGCCCATGCTCGGCCTGGTCAGGCCATGGCTGCCCCCCTGCCACCGTTTAGCGAGCTCTCCGACCCCTCCACAGCCGCGGCGCGCTGGATGTCCTGGATCGGCCGCCTAGACCATTACTTCGTGGGCGTGCGAGAGACTGATGGGAGGGTGAAAAGGTCGCTCCTCATGTGCTACGGAGGAGGCGAGCTGTATGATCTATTCGAGACATTGCCCAACACAGGGGCGGACGACGACTACAACGGGGCGGTCGCAGCCCTTAACAGGCATTTCGACCCCCAAATTAACCCCGACTTCGAGCGTTTCAAGCTCCGACAGGCAGGGCAAGGGAGTCCGAGACCATTGATGTCTTATAACCCCGCCTGAGAAAGTTGGCGAGCTCCTGCACGCTGCCGGATCAGAGGGAGGAGATCCGGGCGCAGATCATTCAGGGGTGTCGTTCCGTAACGCTGCGCCGCCTGATACTCCGCCAACCGGGCATCAGTCTGGACGAAATTCTCGTACTCGCCAGGTCCCATGAGCTGTCCAACGCTCGCGCGGACGAGATGGAGGCAGCACTCAACCGGCCTACGCCGCAGCCTGCGCCAACGCGACCACCCGTGGTCAAAGAGGAGAGAGTAGACGCCATCCAGAGACGACCAGGATCGTCGAGAGGGGCCGCGAGACCGCCACAGAGAAGCGCATGTGGAAATTGCGGTTTGGACCACCCTCCGGCGGGGAGGTGCTGTGCAAGAGGGAAGACGTGCCCCCAGTGTGGTAAACTCAACCACTTCGCGAAGGTTTGCAAGAGTGGCAGGCCGAGGACAAATGCCCCAAATCCACGCAGAACGACGACAGCGGTGAGACAGCTGACTCTCGAAGACCCTGTGGATCAAGTGGACACCACCCCACCAGGGTTTGGACTGGGGGCAGAAGACGATGATGTGTTCTTCGTGTCGCTTGTCGGTCGAGAAGGCACAAGACGCCGGCCGCCACCCATGTGCACCATCACAGTGGCTGGATCTCCCGTGAGTGCCCTCATAGACACGGGGGCGTCAGTGAATGTAGTGGACAGTCACCAGTATGAGCAGTTATCACCACGCCCGCCGCTCCTCTCGTCCAAGGCAAGAATATACACCTATGACGGAAATGAGCCGCTCCCCTTACGAGGAGTCATGGAGGTTGAGGTTGCCAACGAGGGTCATCGTATCAGCACAAGATTTCACGTCACGGAGGGGAACGAGGAACCCTCCTCAGTTGTCACACGGCGGAGGACCTGGAGTTGGTCTTTTTTACGAACCAGGTGCACGATCTGCACGCCCGTGCAATGCTCAGAGACTTCCCCATGTTGTTCGAGGGCCTGGGCCGCCTGAAAGGTAAACTGTTCAAGCTCCACGTCGATCCAACAGTCAAGCCCATGGCTTTGAGACACCGACGGTGTAGGAGAGTAGGATCTGCTTCACATGGGTACCCCCACTTTTTGCTGATGCTTCACTGTTTTTCGACATTAGTCTGGCTGGGGCCCTGCTAATTAGAACCCCAGCCTAGCTGCTTCCTCTCTAAAATGGTTTCCATGTGCCTTAGGCACATCTCTGATTGGAATCTGGAGTGCCCTTATAAGTCCCTAGTATATGGTATACTATGTACCAAGGGCATAGGTACCTCAGAGGCCTGCCAGGGGCTGCAGCATGTATTATGCCACCTTTGGAAGGCCATCCAAACTGACACCACAGGTCTGCTACTGCAGCCTGGGTAAGGTGGTGCATGCACCCCTTACTGTGATATAGGTTACCTATATCACGAAATACATACACACATATAAACCTATAAGTCACCCCTAAGGCAGGCCTTATCAATCCTAAAGGCAGAGTGCATGGTTCCTATGTGAGAGGGTGCCCCTGCATGAGCAGGGCCCCTCTGCAGCGTTCGGAGACCATCTCTGATGCTGTTTGTAGTGCAGCCTGACCATATACTCTTAAGCGCATTATATCCTCGCGGTAAAATGCTAACTTTGGAATGGCTGCACCTAAACATGTCGTGTTTGGTGTCAAACATCTTGGAATACTACCCCCCGCCAATCCTGGCGGCGGGGGTAGCATTCCACCCTTCTAGAGGGAAAGACATGTTAACTCTGACGAGTCCGGTAACTTCTTTCCAGAGCCCTGGCATCACAAAATGGATGCTGCTGCCACAGACACGAGTCTGGCCTCCTGCTGCTGGACGAAACTCCGGCAGGGGAGGCCTGGACAATAGGTTTCCTGTCCCAGGGAGGTGTGACCACCTCCCCAGACAGGATAATGTGTATTGGGGCTGGGCGGGAGCACTTTCGGGTGCTTTGAAGTCCTGCACTGGGGGCACATTTGGTGTCCCTGTGCATACCCAAGTTCAAACCGGATCAGGGGCTTGCAGCCCCTGCTTTGGCGCGAACTGGACAAAGGGAAAGGGGTGTAGCCACCCCTCTGCCCTGACCCACCCATAGGTGGGGCCACAGAGTAGTCCAACCCCTATTTTTAGAATAAAGGTAGGAACCCAGTCCTTAGGACTTTAGATTATACCTGGACGAAACTCTGACACTGAATCCTGGACCTTCGACGCTCTACGACAAGATTAGAGGACTGAAGAATCTCCCTTGGGGTCAAGGAGTGACTCCCCTGCTTGGCAGGCACCAAAGAAGCATCTGTCTGGTTCGCATTACTGAAGCTCCCGTCGGACGCCGAAGTCATCGCATCACCAGAGGTGGATTCTCAGACTTCCCCGAGGCTACCCTGAGTCCCCAGCAAAGCTGAGGCCCGTGGCTATCGTGGGTGACTTGAGACCGTGACCCCTGGACACCGAGCACATTTGCAAGTGCACCATCTTCTGGGTCTCCCAAGAAGTCGTGCTTTGGGCTCCGAGTAGCCCTAGCCTCCAGCACCACCTGCACCGAAGATCACTGGCCCCCACTCCACGAGTGTCCTGCAAGCCAGCTCCACGTGCGGCGTCACGAGGCTCCTTCGCGGTCGCTAGCCCGTTGGCTAGTAGCCCTTAACGAAGGCCAATCTTTTCCTTACTTGGCATCCTGGTTGCTCCAGGCCTGCCCTCACTTACCCTCGCTGGGTGAGTTCCACAGACCTTGCTGGTCTGCACCATCGACGATCTTCATCTTACTCGAGACTTGCCGTTGCCAAGGCTTGTTAGGTCCAATCCGGTCGCCGACACCTCAGCACTCGACAGACATCGAGCACCAGCCCGAATCCTGCTCCTGGTCGCCGACAACGCCTCCCGGACCTCGTGGCTGAAGAGTCAAGACGACCGTCAACGCACCTGAAGCACTCGACATCGGTGGGCATCTGTCCATCGCCTTCCTGGTCACTGGCTAGTGACCCAGACTCTGTCCCCTCTGCTTTCAGGTTCACCAGAACTCCGATCCACTCTTGGATCCACCCGGACACTTTTCTCTTGGCCGCCAGCAGCACTTTGCAGCAGATCGCCATTCGAATCGACGACGAAACCCGACCCCGAAAGGCACCTATGCACCCGGCTTCCCTGGGTGAGGTAACACGAGTACTCCGGTGCTCCCGTGGGTAGAGACTCTTCAAAGTCCTAGATCTCAAAGGGTTTTGTCCTAGTCCTCTTTTAAGTGTCCCTTTCCTCTATTTTCCCGATCCCGACTTTCTCCATAGAAGTTAACGGCGTATCGCGGTTGTGTATTTACACTGCACGCATCTCCCGTGGGTCCCCTGTGTCACTACCTTGGGTGGTTCCTTGTGGTCCAAGCACTTCTAGAGGCTCTAGGCCTAGTGTCTAGTTCAGTCGTGGTTCGCATACCACTTTATTGGTATATGGTTTGGTACGCCCCTAGGGCCCAAACGTGTATTTGTGCTATTATTGTGATTTAAGATCTTATAACCTATGTACTTCGAACTCTAGCCTCATAAAGAGACTAGAGGGGTGTGTTTAGTAATAAATACATATATTTTGAATATATACCTGGTGTGGTGCTCTTTCATTTGGTCACTCAAGAGATTATAGACTGGTAAAACAAGCTGCTTTACATTCCTTCAAGACTTAGCCTGAAGGCTGCTCTCCATAGCTACCACTAGGATAGCTTTCAATAAGGTTGTCTTTAACCTACCTACCATAAGAGTCGATTTGGACTGGTGCAAGGTGCCCACTATAATTAGTGGACAGCATATGCCAGGCCAACTTCTCACATTGGTGTGCAGCGTGTGGGATTCCAGCTTGCTATTGTTTTACCAGATAATCTCAATTGAATTGATCAACTGAAAACCACTAAAGGTACCTAAGGTACATATAATTTAAGCTTAGAATAACAGTAAGTTCTACTGAACTTAGAGTTGTGTGTTAAGGGATAGCACAACCCTTTCTACAACTCAAGAGAGTTTAGTAGGCCACACTAGAGTAGGTAGTGCATACACCACACCACACTAGTAATGTCTTTAAGGGTAGGATCTAAAGAATCCTTGCAGGAAGCCATTGAGCTTCCACCCTCCAAGTATGATACACTCCCATTCTTGGAATTGAGAGCTTTATGTAACTTGAGAAAAATAAGGACAGGCCAAAGCCCCACCACCCAACACCTCAAGGAGTTGTTGGTGGCTTATGACCTTAGTAAGCCTGTAGGGACTGAAGGGGTAGGAGCTGAGGGTGGGGCAGAAGAAGAGGAGGAGGCCAGGGGTACCAATACCCCCAGCCCCCCTCTGAAACTGGCCAGGAGGGTGACAATGACCCTGACCTGGATAACCCCAATCCCTCCTGTGGAAGATGATGAGGATGATCAGAATGATGCCCTCTTTGTTCCCCCAGGAAGGATTAAGAGTGTGCCCAGAAGGTCTAGGTCTCCTTCTCAGGAGTCTAACCACTCTGGCACCTCTATAGGGAGCTCTGTCTCATCTCATAGGAGAGAATCCTCTCATGAGAGAAGAAAGAGGCTAGTCCAGTATGAGGAAACTCAGCTGGAACTCAGAAAAAAGCAATTAGCTTTAGATAGAGAATCCCTAGATCTCCTTAGAGAGAGAAGAAAGTTGGGACTAGAGTCCCATGGTGGCAGCCATGTCCCTAGAGATAGGGAAAGGTCCTATGACCATAGGAACCTGAGCAAGATTGTCCCTCCCTACCAGAGTGGGGCTGATATCCACAAATGGATAACTGCTTTAGAGAGGGCCTGTAAAGTACAGAATGTCCCTCAGGAGCAGTGGGCAGCAATCTTGTGGCTCTCCTTTGCTGACAAAGGTAGAGATAAGCTCCTCACTGTTAGAGAGGAGGATGCTGACAATTACAAGGTCTTGAAGAGTGCTCTTATTGATGGGTTTGGCCTAACCACTGAACAGTACAGGTTGAAGTTCAGAGACACCCAAAAGCACAGACTCAAGACTGGGTAGACTATGTGGATTGTTCTGCCAAGGCTCTGGAAGGCTGGTTGTTGGGCAGTAAGGTGTGTGACTTCTCAGGATTGTATAATCTGATAATGAGGGAGCAGATTCTTAATAACTGTCAAAATCAGCTGTTGCATCAATACCTGGTTGACTCTGATCTGACCTCTCCCCAAGAATTGGGAAAGAAGGCAGACAAATGGGTCAGAACCAGGGTGAAGCAGAAGGTACAGAACCAAGGTGGGGAAACCAAGAAGCAAGATGCTAAGAACTCTGACAAGGGTGGGGAGAAGGGTAAAGATCAAAAGTCTTCATCAGGCCCCCAAAAATCTTCTTCTGGTGGGGATTCCCAGTCTACCAAGGGTAAAGGCCAAAGAAAACCATGGTGCAAGGTCTGTAAGCAAAAGACCCACTGGACCAGTGATTGCACCAAGTCCAAAGACTCCAGTCCAGCACCCACCAATGCCCCTAAGGCACCTGTTCCCCCTAGTACAGTTGGTGGAAGTGCTCCAGCAAAGGGTTTAGTAGGGTTCACCCTGGGAACTGAGTTGGGCTCTGACTTAGTCAGGGAACTGACTCAGGCTGTGTTAGTCTGTGATGGAGGCATGGATGTGACCTCCACTGTGAGTCCCAGTAATCTGGGCAAGTACAGACAACAGGCTTTAATTAATGGACGTGAGGCTTTGGCATTTAGGGACACAGGGGCAAGTGTCACAATGGTGACACAAGACCTTGTGCTACCTGGGCAAGTTATGCTTGGTGAGATGTACCAAGTGACCAATGCTAGCAATGTCAGAACAGACCATACTCTGGCAGTTGTTAACTTCTCCTGGGGAGGGGTAACTGGCCTTAAGAAGGTTGTGGTAAGTGCAAACCTACCAGTCGAATGCTTGCTTGGCAATGACTTAGAGACTTCTGCTTGGGCAGAAGTGGAGCTCAGGACCCATGCAGAAATGCTGGGGATCCCTGCAGATGTGTTTGCTGTGACCAGGTCACAAGCCAAAATGTCTAGCACTGAACAGGCCTTGGATTCTGGAAGAATGGACCAAGTGCCTTCCAAGAGGAGGAGTAGTAGGGTTAAGGCAGTGCCTTCCCCTTGGCTCAGGAGGAAGATCAGTCCCTTGAGGGGATGATCTCAGCCCTGCAGAAGGAACTGTCCCAGAGGAACTGGAACCTGACCAGGTTGAGTTCTTGGGGACAGGGGGACCTTCTAGGGCAGATCTGAGCCAGGAGCAGCAGAGCTGCCCCTCCCTTGAACCCCTCAGACAGCAAGCTGCTGCTGAGGCTGCTGGGAAAGCTAGTGGTCCCCATACAGTGTATTGGGATGATGGACTCCTGTACTCAGAGAGTAGAGACCCCAAGCCTGGTGCTACCAGGAGGTTGGTAATACCTTTGAAGTTCAGGGGCTTCCTATTGACCCTAGCCCATGATATTCCCTTAGCAGGTCACCTGGGCCAGAACAAGACTTGGGACAGGATTGTCCCTCACTTTCACTGGCCCCACATGTCTGAAGACAGTAAGGAGTTTTGTCGCTCCTGTGTAACCTGCCAAGCCAGTGGCAAAGCAGGTGGCACTACAAAGGCCCCCTGATACCACTACCTGTGGTGGGGGTGCCCTTTGAAAGGGTAGGGATTGACATTGTTGGTCCCATGGATCCCCAAACAGCCTCTGGGCACAGGTTTATCCTGGTGGTAGTGGATCATGCCACCAGGTACCCAGAAGCTATTCCCCTCAGGACCACTACAGCACCTGTGGTGGCAAGGGCCCTCCTGGGAATCTTCTCAAGAGTGGGCTTTCCTAAGGAGGTAGTCTCAGACAGGGGTGCTAACTTCATGTCTGGGTACTTAAAAGCAATGTGGAAGGAGTGTGGAGTGACTTATAAGTTCACCACACCCTATCACCCACAATGCAATGGTTTAGTTGAGAGATTCAACAAAACCTTGAAGGGCATGATTAAAGGGCTCCCAGAAAAGCTTAGGCGTAGATGGGACATACTCTTGCCCTGCCTTTTATTCGCATATAGGGAGGTGCCTCAGAAGGGGGTTGGTTACAGCCCTTTTGAACTTCTGTTTGGCCACCCTGTGAGGGGTCCACTGTGCTTGGTGAAGGAAGGATGGGAGTTACCTCTCAAGCCCCCAAAGCAAGATATAGTGGACTATGTACTTGGTCTCCGCTCCAGGATGGCTGAGTACATGAAAAAGGCAACCAAAAACCTTGAGGCTAGCCAGGAACTTCAGAAGGCCTGGCATGACCAAAAGGCTGTTCTGACTGTTTACCAGCCAGGACAGAAGGTGTGGGTGTTGGAGCCAGTGGCCCCAGCAGCTCTCCAAGATAGATGGAGTGGACCCCACACTATTGTTGAGCAGAAGGGTGAGGTCACTTATTTAGTGGACCTAGGAACACCCAGGAGTCCCCACAGGGTTCTCCATGTCAACAGGTTAAAACCATATGTGGACAGGGCAGACATGGGCTTGCTCATGGCTACTGATGAAGGGCAGGAGGAAGAGAGTGACCCACTCCCTGACCTGCTCTCACAGAACCCTGACGATGGGTCAGTTGATGGTGTAGCCTTGGCAGGCAGCCTCACTACCCAGCAACAAACTGATTGCAGGCAAGGTCCTCAATCAGTTTAGACATATGTTTTCACTGACACCCAGTCA
The DNA here is from genome assembly GCA_963921515.1 of Calotriton arnoldi. Taxonomy (NCBI): domain Eukaryota; kingdom Metazoa; phylum Chordata; class Amphibia; order Caudata; family Salamandridae; genus Calotriton; species Calotriton arnoldi. The sequence goes on from CAWUFW010002027.1 coordinate 2,008,074, forward strand.
GACCACCTGGTGCACTCATGAAGTGGACACTGGGGACAGTCTGCCTATTAAAAACAAGATTTATAGGCAACCTGACCATGTCAGGGACTGTATCAGGACTGAAGTCCAGAAAATGTTGGAATTGGGAGTAATTGAGCCCTCAGATAGCCCTTGGGCTAGTCCAGTAGTCCTAGTACCGAAACCTCACACCAGTGGTGGAAAAAGAGAGATGAGGTTTTGTGTAGACTACAGGGGTCTCAATGCAGTCACTAGGACTGATGCCCATCCAATACCCAGGGCAGATGAGCTCATAGATACTTTGGCCTCTGCCAAATATCTCAGCACATTTGACCTAACAGCTGGCTACTGGCAGATCAGACTAGCTGATACTGCAAAGCCCAAGACAGCATTCTCAACCCCTAGTGGGCATTATCAATTTGTGGTAATGCCCTTTGGTCTGAAGAATGCACCTGCCACTTTCCAGAGGTTGGTGAACACAGTTCTCACAGGACTGGAAGCCTATAGTGCAGCTTATCTAGATGATATTGCTGTCTTTAGCTCCACCTGGGAGGATCATCTGGTCCACCTCAGGAATGTTTTACAGGCCCTGCAAAAGGCAGGCCTGACTATCAAGGCCACTAAGTGCCAGATAGGGCAGAGTCAGGTTGTGTACCTGGGCCACCTTGTGGGTGGAGGCCAGGTTCAACCTTTGCAGAGCAAGATCCAGACCATCATGGACTGGACTGCTCCCACTACCCAGACTCAGGTGAGAGCCTTCTTAGGCCTGACTGGGTACTATAGGAGATTTGTCAAGGGGTATGGATCAATAGTGACACCCTTGAATGACTTAACTTCTAAGAAAATGCCCAAAAGGTTCAGTGGACAGTTAGCTGTCAAAAGGCATTTGATGACCTCAAGCAGGCCATGTGCACTGCTCCAATTCTGCAGAGTCCTGATTACTCCAAGAAGTTCATTGTTCAAACAGATGCATCTGAATTGGGGGTAGGGGCTGTACTGTCACAATTGAATGAAGAAGGTCAGGATCAGCCAGTAGCTTTTATTAGCAGAAGGCTGACCCCTAGAGAGAAACGTTGGTCAGCCATAGAGAGGGAGGCCTTTGCTGTGGTCTGGGCTCTGAAGAAGTTGAGGCCATACTTGTTTGGTACACACTTCCTGGTTCAGACAGACCATAAGCCCCTCTTATGGCTAAAACAAATGAAGGGTGAAAACCCCAAACTGCTTAGGTGGTCCATTTCCCTACAGGGGATGGACTTTACAGTGGAACATAGGCCTGGGAGTAACCATGCGAATGCAGATGGACTCTCTAGGTATTTCCACTTAGAACATGAAGACTTAACTGGGCAAGGTTAGTTTAATGTCCCTACGTTTGGGGGGGTTGTGTAGGAGAGTAGGATCTGCTTCACATGGGTACCCCCACTTTTTGCTGATGCTTCACTGTTTTTCGACATTAGTCTGGCTGGGGCCCTGCTAATCAGAACCCCAGCCTAGCTGCTTCCTCTCTAAAATGGTTTCCATGTGCCTTAGGCACATCTCTGATTGGAATCTGGAGTGCCCTTATAAGTCCCTAGTATATGGTATACTATGTACCAAGGGCATAGGTACCTCAAAGGCCTGCCAGGGGCTGCAGCATGTATTATGCCACCCCTGGAAGGCCATCCAAACTGACACCACAGGTCTGCTACTGCAGCCTGGGTAAGGTGGTGCATGCACCCCTTACTGTGATATAGGTTACCTATATCACGAAATACATACACACATATAAACCTATAAGTCACCCCTAAGGCAGGCCTTATCAATCCTAAAGGCAGAGTGCATGGTTCCTATGTGAGAGGGTGCCCCTGCATGAGCAGGGCCCCTCTGCAGCGTTCGGAGACCATCTCTGATGCTGTTTGTAGTGCAGCCTGACCATATACTCTTAAGCGCATTATATCCTCGCGGTAAAATGCTAACTTTGGAATGGCTGCACCTAAACATGTCGTGTTTGGTGTCAAACATCTTGGAATACTACCCCCCGCCAATCCTGGCGGCGGGGTAGCATTCCACCCTTCTAGAGGGAAAGACATGTTAACTCTGACGAGTCCGGTAACTTCTTTCCAGAGCCCTGGCATCACAAAATGGATGCTGCTGCCACAGACACGAGTCTGGCCTCCTGCTGCTGGACGAAACTCCGGCAGGGGAGGCCTGGACAATAGGTTTCCTGTCCCAGGGAGGTGTGACCACCTCCCCAGACAGGATAATGTGTATTGGGGCTGGGCGGGAGCACTTTCGGGTGCTTTGAAGTCCTGCACTGGGGGCACATTTGGTGTCCCTGTGCATACCCCAGTTCAAACCGGATCAGGGCTTGCAGCCCCTGCTTTGGCGCGAACTGGACAAAGGGAAAGGGGTGTAGCCACCCTCTGCCCTGACCCACCCATAGGTGGGGCCACAGAGTAGTCCAACCCCTATTTTTAGAATAAAGGTAGGAACCCAGTCCTTAGGACTTTAGATTATACCTGGACGAAACTCTGACACTGAATCCTGGACCTTCGACGCTCTACGACAAGATTAGAGGACTGAAGAATCTCCCTTGGGGTCAAGGAGTGACTCCCCTGCTTGGCAGGCACCAAAGAAGCATCTGTCCAGTTCGCATTACTGAAGCTCCCGTCGGACGCCGAAGTCATCGCATCACCAGAGGTGGATTCTCAGACTTCCCGAGGCTACCCTGAGTCCCCAGCAAAGCTGAGGCCCGTGGCTATCGTGGGTGACTTGAGACCGTGACCCTGGGACACCGAGCACATTTGCAAGTGCACCATCTTCTGGGTCTCCCAAGAAGTCGTGCTTTGGGCTCCGAGTAGCCCTAGCCTCCAGCACCACCTGCACCGAAGATCACTGGCCCCCACTCCACGAGTGTCCTGCAAGCCAGCTCCACGTGCGGCGTCACAAGGCTCCTTCGCGGTCGCTAGCCCGTTGGCTAGTAGCCCTTAACGAAGGCCAATCTTTTCCTTACTTGGCATCCTGGTTGCTCCAGGCCTGCCCTCACTTACCCTCGCTGGGTGAGTTCCACAGACCTTGCTGGTCTGCACCATCGACGATCTTCATCTTACTCGAGACTTGCCGTTGCCAAGGCTTGTTGGGTCCAATCCGGTCGCCGACACCTCATCACTCGACAGACATCGAGCACCAGCCCGAGTCCTGCTCCTGGTCGCCGACAACGCCTCCCGGACCTCGTGGCTGAAGAGTCAAGACGACCGTCAACGCACCTGAAGCACTCGACCACGGTGGGCATCTGTCCATCGCCTTCCTGGTCACTGGCTAGTGACCCAGACTCTGTCCCCTCTGCTTTCAGGTTCACCAGAACTCCGATCCACTCTTGGATCCACCCGGACACTTTTCTCTTGGCCGCTAGCAGCACTTTGCAGCAGATCGCCATTCGAATCAACGACGAAACCCGACCCCGAAAGGCACCTATGCACCCGGCTTCCCTGGGTGAGGTAACACGAGTCCTCCGGTGCTCCCGTGGGTAGAGACTCTTCAAAGTCCTAGATCTCAAAGGGTTTTGTCCTAGTCCTCTTTTAAGTGTCCCTTTCCTCTATTTTCCCGATCCCGACTTTCTCCATAGAAGTTAACGGCGTATCGCGGTTGTGTATTTACACTGCACGCGTCTCCCGTGGGTCCCCTGTGTCACTACCTTGGGTGGTTCCTTGTGGTCCAAGCACTTCTAGAGGCTCTAGGCCTAGTGTCTAGTTCAGTCGTGGTTCGCATACCACTTTATTGGTATATGGTTTGGTACGCCCCTAGGGCCCAAACGTGTATTTGTGCTATTATTGTGATTTAAGATCTTATAACCTATGTACTTGAACTCTAGCCTCATAAAGAGACTAGAGGGGTGTGTTTAGTAATAAATACATATATTTTGAATATATACCTGGTGTGGTGCTCTTTCATTTGGTCACTCAAGAGATTATAGACTGGTAAAACAAGCTGCTTTACATTCCTTCAAGACTTAGCCTGAAGGCTGCTCTCCATAGCTACCACTAGGATAGCTTTCAATAAGGTTGTCTTTAACCTACCTACCATAAGAGTCGATTTGGACTGGTGCAAGGTGCCCACTATAATTAGTGGACAGCATATGCCAGGCCAACTTCTCACAGACGGGTGCCATTCCACCTACGCCCGCAAGAGGAGGAGGAGCTGAAGAAGCTAGAGGAGTTAGACGTGATAGAGAAGGTGTCGGGCCCCACCCCGTGGGTGTCGCCTTTGGTCGTGGCCCCCAAACCAAAGCAGCCGGGGGCCATTCGGCTCTGCGTGGACATGCGCCTTCCGAATAAGGCCGTGAAGAGGGAGCGTCATCTCACGCCCACCATGGATGACATCGTGGCCGACCTCAACGGCGCCAAGTGGTTCACCAAGCTCGACCTTAACGCCGGCTACCACCAGTTGGAGCTCCACCCCGACAGCAGGAACATCACGACCTTCTCCACTCACGTGGGGCTACGTCGGTACAAGAGGCTGAGCTTCGGGGTGTCCTCGGCCGCAGAGGTGTTTCAGAACGCGATAAGGGAGAAGCTCACTGGACTGCAAGGTGTGATAAATTTGAGCGATGATATCCTCGTGTTCTCCAAGACACTGGAGGAGCACCACGTACATCTCAGGGCCACCCTCCAACGACTAGCAGAGAACGGACTCACTCTGCACAAAGCCAAGTGCTCCTTCTACCAGGAGTCGGTGGACTTCTTCGGATATATCTTCTCCAGAGAGGGCCTACGTGTTGATCCGAAGAAAGCTGCTGCCATACGATCTGCCCCGAGGCCCACGTCGCCCACAGAGGTCCGCAGTTTCCTCGGAATGGCCACGTATTGCGGCCGGTTTATTCCCAATCTGGCGTCTCTCTCCGAACCGCTCCGAAATCTGACAAAGTCCGGTCAGCCGTGGATCTGGTCCGCGAAAGAAGATCTGGCATTTCATGCCGTCAAGGAAGCCCTCATCGATGACAAGGTGATGGCGAACTTCCGCCCTCATAGGCGCACCGAAGTGGTGGTGGATGCAAGTCCTGTAGGGCTGGGCGCGGTCATAATGCAGGAGACAGAGTCCAAGGAGTGGGTCCCAACTGCCTACGCCAGCAGGGCACTGAACGGAACGGAGATGCGCTACGCACAGATTGAGCGCGAGGCCCTAGCCATCAAATGGGCGTGCCAGCATTTCCACCTCTATTTATATGGACACGAATTTCGAGTGGTCACGGATCACAAGCCTCTCGTTCCCCTCTTCGCCGGCACGTCCCGGCTCGCTCCTCCCCGGATCGAGAGATGGGCACTCCAACTGCAGGCCTATCACTTTGACGTCGTCTTTCGCCCGGGGGTCAACAACCCTGCCGACTTCCTGTCGCGACACCCCGGCCCGCCTGTGCCGTCCACACCGCTGTCCGATGAGGACTGCACCGAGGAATATGTCAGGATGGTCTCTCTCGAAGCGTGCCCAGTCGCTCTCACGCTTGAAGATGTTGGGAAGGGGACCGAGTCTGATAAGTGCCTGGTCAAGGTCAAAGCCACGTTGGCTAACCGAAATTGGCGTCACTTACTCGACGGAATCAGTGCACTGACAGCAGAAGAAAAACTGTTTCGGCAGCAAATGTGGAACGCTCAGAGCGAGCTCAGTGAGGGCCTCCATGGAGTCGTGCTACGAGGGACCACCCTTGTAATTCCAAGAAGTCTTCAAGAGAAAGTGGTTCATTTGGCGCACCTAGGGCACCAAGGGATATCCAAGACAGGTTAAGAAGCAAGGTCTGGTTCCCAGGCATGGATGCCATGGTCGAGGAGGTTATCTGCACCTGTCACTCATGTAACATCATGGGATGTGACCCGGCGCCTCATCCGGTGATCACGGAAGACCCATGCCGGGAGCCCTGGACAAAAGTAAGCCTCGACTTTGGGTCGTATCCTGACGGCCGAAGCACCCTGGTTCTCGTCGACTCCCATTCAAAATTCCCGGTGGTGGAAGTAGTGTCATCGACTGCGTTTCAACACGTCAAGATGGCACTGGAGCGTGTCTTCGCTATGATGGGACTGCCCGAAGAGATCAAGTCAGACAATGGCCCTCCGTTTCAGGGAAGAGAGTTCCAGGAGTAACTGGCCTCCCGTGCCATTCGGCACTGCAAAATCACGCCACAGTGGCCCCAGGCAAATGGCGAGGTGGAACGGTTCATGCGAACGATGAACCGAGCCCTCAGAGTCGGAGTGGAGAAAGGGGGAGGAAGTCGAGCAGTGCCTTCAGCAGTTCCTAAGTGCCTATCGTCAGACACCACACTGCACCACCCGGTGTGCACCGGCCCATGTTATGTTCCGAAAGGCGCCGAGGGACAGGGTCCCCGCGGATCCCTCGTGGTGTCCCCCAGTGCTGGATCAAGAAGCAGCCCAGGCTCGGCGAAAAGCGACCAACGTCAAGGCGAGCCAAGACCGCAGAGCACAGCCGATGAGCATCAGAGTTGGTGACAGAGTCATCGTGAAGGATCGATACCCCGGCTGGAAGTATCGCACTCCGTACGAGCCGGAGGTGTGGGAAGTCATCAACGTGCGCGGCACCATGGTGCCGGCCATGCGGGGGACTCGCGTAGTCACAAGGAACACTTCATGGTTCAAGAGGGTGGTGCGTGAGCCGCTGCCAATGGAGGATGCTGCGGAGGAGTCAGAAGAAGGTGAAGGGGCGGCTCCAACGAACACCTCCGTCTGCAGCCCAGAGCCCGCACAACGTCGAAATGGAGAAGAACCGAGGGCAGAAGAAGAACAGCAGAATCCTGGTACTGCGTCCCCCGAGTCAGAGAGAGGGACAGAGGAGTCTGGAGTGGAGAAGAACTCCCGGAGCCAGAGGTATGGTCTTTGGCCGAACCCAGCTCCCAGCCAGAAACTCAAAGACTTTGCGTGGTGCGTGAAGAAAGACTGAGAATGCAAATGTAAATGATCCTAGTATCTAAAAGATTGGAGGGATGTAGTGACGGCGCCACCCGGCCCGTTCACGCATGGCTAGCACGCACGCACCCCGAGGGCGGGCTCGCGTGAGGGGTTAAATAAAGGGGCGCAAGACCGCTCGGGGTCTTGGCCCAGTAATGATAAGTAAAGTGTGGTTGTCCCTCATTGCTGCGTCCACACGTCTGAGGCCTATCCTCGCGCAGCGTGTGTCCAGCTAGGCCTAGACACCACATAGTTGTCTGTCGGATTCCCCCCAACCCCGCTCTTACCTGCACGGGCCGCTGCTGCACTCACCTCACCCTACACCAGAGTTCTTCAAACTGTGGGGCACGCAACACCATCTCAGGGGGGGCGCGCACTCCACCCTTAAATCTCACCTTAGATTGATTCCCACTGTCCCAATCGATGGGGAACGACGTGCCCATACTTTTGTAATTTTGAAAGAAAACCGCAAGCAGTTTGCTTTCGGTTTCACAGCACAGGAGACTCCCTGCCTCCCACTGCAGCTGAAACATTTCACCTCAAGGAATTAACCATCCCGGTATGGTTAGTTCTTCACAGAAAGGAGGCAAAGTTTCTCTTTAAATTGCATAAGTATAAGCATGCCATACACTCACCGTTTTATTTCAAAATTACAAAAGTATATATTTTTGTAGCCATTTTTCATGCTTGTTTAATTCATCATGTACTCTGCAGGTTGGTTTGGCAACTAACTTCATAGGAATTCATATTTTGTGCAGTTAATAATAACTTTTTCCTCTGAGCAGTTTGCTCTAAGCCATGGGTAAACAGCATTCAGTGGGCAGATGCTCAAATGGCTAAGAAATTATAATGGGTTGGGGGTGCACAACTTTTCACTTCCTCAAATTAACATGGGGTTTTTCGTGGGAAATATTCGCCATGCATAACTCTGAAACCACTAAATTAAAAGTCCATCAAATTTTAATGGTGAAGCAGCTTTTCGACCATTCAGTGTTTATTTAGTTCCTGGTTTGGTGAATTTTCACTCAGCTCTTTTGGAGATGTAAGCAAAAATGTAATTCTCCTCGGTACGTGCCCGAGCTATGTTTATATCTGATATGGTTCACCATCACTAGAAAAACAAGTATAATAGATCTCTCCTCTGAGGTCTACAGCATATTGCGAGTGACGAGGAGCAGGCACCTCACTGTTTGCAATTTTCACCTGGTTGTAGTGACAGCTGGTAGTTTCGCTTCTCTTTGGTTCATAAAATCCTGTGGGCCCACTGGACCCGGGCACCTGGTAGCTCTCCAAGTGCCCTATTTGTAATTGTGATCTGGGCACTGGGTCCACTCACTCGTCCAGAGCTCACAGCACGTGGTGGAGAATACTTTTAAGACCGATATTTGTGTATAATAAGCTGAAAACAAATGGCTTAGGGGACAAATTAAGGGCAGTTGGCTCATGCTACTGTGCTGTTTCACAGCCGAGGTTCCCTCACATGACAGAGTGTAATCTACTAAGCGACTACCATTTTATTTTTACTAAGTGAATGGAATTCAAGTGGAAATGGTGCTGGGAGTCTCAGAAGGCAAATAAAGAAAGCGAGAGCCATGAAGAAGGCCGTTCTAGTCAGTGACAAGGTTGACATCCTTTGAGCATGGGGCCCTGAGCCTAAATATTAGATATCTTTTTTTTTTTAGCATTTACATGTACAGATTGTCCCATGCCCATTTTGTGCCAGCAGCAAATGGGCAGTTATGTGAATTGCAAGTGTGGCTAGTTCGCACAATTTGCTGCTGTCGCAGTTTGCTCCCAAATAAACACTTCATCGTGATCCCGCAGCAAAGTGCTTGGAAGGTTGGGTGTCTCCAGTCTTGCGAAAAGGCAGAAGAGAGCGTTTGATGATGGGAAATTTTGGCAGCCTTTCCATGCCTGTGTTGATCTGAAGGCTTTCTAGTAATGTACGCAACTTATGCCTTATATTTATTTCTTACTTTAGGACCTCTGTAAAGCGCCAATAGTCGTCTGACTGAATAATGTCTGCACTTTATGCGGCATACAATTATATAGTAATACAATCGGAAGTATAAAGGCAATGGACACAAATGGCAACATGATTAACATTGCAGCGCATAAGCGGCTGTGGCGACTGGGCCGAGGGTTCTGGCGCAAAGGGCGATCTTACGAACAGTGCTTCCAACCAGTCCATTCCTGACCTGACTCCACATGTGGGCAGGGCTTCCTTTATATCGGAGGTGGCAGGTGGTGGCCCCCGGTACTCATTTCTAGGGACCAAGAAATATTTTTCAGCATCCAACTTTGGCCAAGGGCAAGAGAGAGCAAAGCAGAATAGGGGAAAAGAAAATGGACATGAAAACTGTGAAAACAGAGACAAAGGGATAAAGCAGAGATGAAAAACCACCTGCAAGGATGAGACGGAGGCAGGAAAAATAGGGTGGAGGAAGAAGGAGGCATGTGTTGGTTCGTTCAAGACCCGGCAGTCCTGGTATACAGCTGCCCTGGCAAGAGCCAGTGCTGGCAGAAGTGACGTAACAATAGTTCTGGCCCCTGCGCTTTAAAAAAAATTAATTAAGCACTGCCTTTGGCATCCACCGTAAACCCATTCAGCCTCTAACAATAATTTCTACTCTCTTCCTAGACCCACTCCCTGGAGGCTCACACATCAATTGTGGCTGGTGCAGGTAAGCACGGTGGAGTGGGGCGGGGGGACAGAATAGGTTTAATTTATTTATTTAATTTGACCTATTTCGTCATCTGTCGACTTCCCCACCACGCTTACCTGCGTCGGCATCTGCTGCATTTACATGCACTGCAATGCTGCCAGTTCACTGTGCAGCTGGACCCAGATCCATTTGATCATCACAAAGTCTGTCAGACAACTTTGCTCTGAAGTAAAATAGGTAACATCATTAAGTTTTTATTAGTTCCATTTTTTTAAACATAAGCCGGTCATGTGTCCTAAACCCCCACTCAGGGCACAAGTCCTAAAAAAACAGGTGGGGGGACTAATAAGAATAAGCAATGCGCATTGGTGTCACATGACATCTCAGGAAGGGATGTCACCACCCTGTGAGACCCTTCTTTTTAAAGGGAATGTGCTAAGCTTTCCTTCCTTGCTTGCTATGGCCACCTCCTTTGATAGTTACCCATGTTTTATCAAGACAAAGCCTTCAATTGCATTGGTAACGCTCAACAATTTGAGAAGGTGGAACAACAAGTCTGAGACTGAGTGGCTCACTTTCATTCAAAATGTTTATGAAGAGGTCGGTAGGTATTTGCCTGATTTGTGGGTAATTACTTAGGAGGTGATTGGGCTGCTCCAAATACCACTGTCCCATTATGACTCAACTGCATAAGTAAAACCCTAGTAAAAACAATGCACACATTTTATCTTGGAAAATTTTGATTTGAACTGTGTAATAAGCCTCTGTCATTTAACCACACTGTTAGAAATGGGATTTTTGGTAGGCGAGGGCATGTGCCAAAGCCAGGCAGAAACCACCAATCTAGTCAGGATAAGGGAGTTACACTCCTAAAATAACCCCTGCTCACCCCCTTGGTAGTTTGGCACGAGCAGTCAGGCTTATCTTAGAGGCAGTGTGTAAAGCATTTGCACATAACCAACAGTAATACAGTGAAAGCACTACAAAAGGACACCACACCAGTTTAGAAAAATATCCAATATTTTTATATACTTAAGACAAGACCAAAAATGATAAGAATCCACAATACAGTACTTAAAAATCTTCAGTTATCAAAATATGCTTTAAAAACAGTTCCTTGATGTCGATAGCTCCGTCCGGGGCTATCACGGCGTCGTGAGCAAACAAATCCAAACAGTTCTGGCTGACCGCGGCGTCGCGGGCCAGCTACGGTGTCTGGGAGACCCGCAAACAGTACCTTTTAGAAATGCAGAGCGTCGGCGACCTCTAGTTGAGCTTCCGAAAGCACGGCGTCCGCAGTCGTCGGTTCCGGAGGTCGGTGCAGGAGTCGTCGGGGTCCTCGAAGTCACACGCGTTGCAGATCGATCTCCTCTCTGTTGAAGTCAGGAGCGATGGCGTCGGCATGCGCCGGGTGCTGCGGTGAGAAGTGCAGCGGTGCAGCGTGCGGTGCCCTCAGGTCGCGGTGCGAGCAGCGGCTCGGTGGCGGCGTCGGATGGCGTCGTCGGTGAGACCAGGGTCGCGGTGCGAGATGAAGACTGTGCTCGTCACGGTGCTGGCAGGTCACGGTGCAAGCAGCGGCGTCGTCGTTGCTGAAGCGCTGTCGTCTGCAGTGAGGGAGTCCCAAAAGCTTGGCGTTCATCTGTGATAGTGCCTGTTTTTAAAAAGGGTGATGTGCATGATCCGAAATGCTATCGTCCAATATCTCTTCTGGCCTCTTCGGTAAAAATAATCGGGAGAGTTGTACTAGATCGCCTCCTGGACTGGACAAATGCAAACAATATTTTGGCTCCTACCCAGTATGGGTTTAGGAAGGGCCTAGGCACGATCGAACAGTGCCTAAATCTGCACCTCATTCTGGCCAAATATAAATATGTGAAGGGCACCCCTACTCATTTAGCTTTCATGGATTTAACCAGCGCGTTCGACTATGTTTCACGCTCTAAGCTGTGGGACATTTTAGTAAACATGGGTGTCGACGCAGGTTTGGTCTCCTTTCTGAGGCTCCTCCACCGCGATCTCTCGGCCTCAGTGAGGTATGGTAATGCTGGTGAATGCTCAGAACAGTTTAGTATTAGGCGTGGGGTGCGTCAAGGATGTGTCCTTGCCCCAATTTTATTTCTCCTCTATACAAACGATCTGGAGAAAACATTAGTCGCAGTCGGGGCTGATGTGCCGCAGGTTGAGAATAAGGCTGTGCCAGCGCTCCTTTATGCGGATGACGCAGTCCTTATGGCAAGGACTGCGATTGGCCTAAAAAAACTTATCTCCAGCTATGTTAACTTTATGAAGGACTTGGGGCTGGAGCCAAACTATAAGAAAACTTTTGTATTGATTTGTGGCCCCAAAAACACTAAGTCCTGTAGTCTGAATATAGAGGGTAAAAAGCTGGAAAGGGTTAGCTCCTTCCCGTATCTAGGCCTGGATTTTGATGAAGGTTGCACGTGGCATACCTGCATAAATAATAGAATAACAAGATTTACACGCGCAGTTGGTACTACTTATTCGCTTGCAATGTCTATAGGTAAAAAGCCCATAGCCCCAATTTTAGAGATTTATAAGCGTAAATATATTCCGATTTTAACATATGGCATGGGGATCTGGGGATGCAGGGACGTACTTGCCATGCAGCTGGAGGAGAATAGATTTTGCCGTAGAGTTTTAGGAGTGCCCCCTTCCTCGCCACATTTTCCTCTCCATTTGGAGCTGGGTCTCGAGTATGTCCAAGATACCATAAAGGCTGCACCACTAGCTACCTGGTGTTCCATTTGAACAAATGAAGAAGCTGATTTTAATCGGGCAATTATTAGAGATTGTTTAAACTGTACTCGAGGCCCTTGCATCCTGGCTCCAATACATTAAAACTTGTCTTACGGAACTTGGGTGTTCTTCTTTGTTTGAACACCCAGAACTAATTGGTAAAGGGGATCGACAGAGGGTTTTGGCGAGCTTCCGAAAACTTAAAGAATCGTCTAGGAATTGTTTGAAGTAGCCAAACCCACTGTCAGGGATTATTGTCTCATACAAGTTCCTCCCTACATTGCCCAGTATCTTTTATATGTAAATAATGTGCATGAAAGGAATTTGTTGTCTAGATTCAGGTTGGGGTCTTTTCGTTGGTTGATATGTTTCCCCCTGGGTCAGTATTCTTCGGAATCTATTACTATTTGCCCTTGTGATGAACACTCGAGTCAAAGCATTTTACATTTTGTATTTTTTTGTCAATTTTATCTTCCATTTACCAGGAAATTTTTAATACCTCTCCTACGGAGACACAAATTTTCAAAGTGCAAAGCGGCGTTGTACTTTTTGCAGCAACTCAATGATCGTGATGTCTGTTTTGCTGTTGGGAGTTTTTTGAAGTGTATTTTAGCAAAGAGAAGGAGCATGTTGTTTTAATTTTAGTGTATTTTACCATTTTTTGTATGGATTGTATCAGTATTCCTGTTAAATTGCTTACACCTGCTGCTAACTCCTCTATAGGACTGATTTTATTATTCAAGTATTTTTGGATAACATTTGCTGCTATTGATGGTTACAGTCGATCTTTTTGCACTATTGGATAATACCTGCTGCTACCTAGGAACCCAAATGCTTTGCACTGCCACTTTAGTCCTGAGAAAATAGTACTGTATTTTGTTTGCTGATGTATTCTTTTTAAACAGAAAATGAGTTTGTATTTGCTGAGATATGTTTGATTTTATATGATGTTTTTATCCATGTGTATCTTTTATGTCCTGTCTTTGGAAGGACGAATAAAGAAAGAATTGAATTGACTCAACTGCATAAGTAAAACCCTAGTAAAAACAATGCACACATTTTATCTTGGAAAATTTTGATTTGAACTGTGTAATAAGCCTCTGTCATTTAACCATACTGTTAGAAATGGGATTTTTGGTAGGCTATGGCATGTGCCAAAGCCAGGCAGAAACCACCAATCTAGTCAGGATAAGGGAGTTACACTCCTAAAATAACCCCTGCTCACCCCCTTGGTAGCTTGGCACGAGCAGTCAGGCTTATCTTAGAGGCAGTGTGTAAAGCATTTGCACATAACCAACAGTAATACAGTGAAAGCACTACAAAAGGACACCACACCAGTTTAGAAAAATATCCAATATTTTTATATACTTAAGACAAGACCAAAAATGATAAAAATCCACAATACAGTACATAAAAATATTCAGTTATCAAAATATGCTTTAAAAACAGTTCCTTGATGTCGATAGCTCCGTCCGGGGCTATCACGGCGTCGTGAGCAAACAAATCCAAACAGTGCTGGCTGACCGCGGCGTCACGGGCCAGCTACGGTGTCTGGAAGACCCGCAAACAGTACCTTTTAGAAATGCAGAGCGTCGGCGACCTCTAGTTGAGCTTCCGAAAGCACGGCGTCCGCAGGCGTCGGTTCCGGAGGTCGGTGCAGGAGTCGTCGGGGTCCTCGAAGTCACACGCGTTGCAGATCGATCTCCTCTCTGTTGAAGTCAGGAGCGCTGGCGTCGGCATGCGCCGGGTGCTGCGGTGCGAAGTGCAGCGGTGCAGCGTGCGGTGCCCTCAGGTCGCAGTGCGAGCAGCGGCTCGGTGGCGGCGTCGAATGGTGTCGTCGGTGAGACCAGGGTCGCGGTGCGAGATGAAGACTGTGCTCGTCACGGTGCTGGCAGGTCACTGTGCAAGCAGCGGCGTCGTCGTTGCTGAAGCGCTGTCGTCGGCTGACGAACTGGAGTCGATGGCGCCGGCGTCGGTAGGCCAAGGCTGCGGTGCGGGATGAGGGCAGTGCATCGTGTAACTTTATGAGCGGTGCCCTCGAACCACGGTGCAAGCAGCGGCGTAGATTTCGGCGTGGAGCGGCGTCATCGGGGATACCAAGGCGTCGTCGTGAAGCGAGGCGGTGCGGAGTGCGGTGCCCAGAGGTCGCGGTGCGAGCAGTGGCTCGGTGGCGGTGTCAGCAGGCAGCGTCGGTGAGACCAGGGTCACGGTGCGGTGTTGCGGCGGTGCCCTCTGCGTTACCAAGGCGTCGTCGTGCAGCGAGGCGGTGCGGAGTGCGGTGCCCACAGGTCGCGGTGCGAGCAGCGTCTCGGTGGCAGCGTCAGCAGGCATCGTCGGTGAGACCAGGGTCGCGGTGCGGCGGTGCCCTCTGCGGTGCCTTCAGGACCGAGAGTCGTCAGCGTCGTCGTAGACGTTGTTGGGTTGCTTTTCTTCTGTTGCAGCACAAAAAACACAGTCCCCAGTGCTGAGGGCAGAAGAACTTGAAGTCTTTGCTGTTCCTGAGACTTCTTGAACAGGGGGCAAGCTCTACCTCAAGCCCTTGGAGAAACTCACAAAAGTAGATTGCGGAAAGTCCAGTCCAGGCCTTTCACTGCCCAAGACAGAAGCAGCCACTGCAGGCCAACACAGCAAAGCACACAGCAAAGTGGTAGTTCCTCCTCACAGCTTCTCCAGCTCTTCTTCTTGGCAGTCTTCTTGATCCAAAAGAGTTCTAGAGTTCAGGGGTCTGGGCCCCAATATTTATATCCCAAAATCCTTTGATCCTTTAGGCAGAGAGTGTCTGTGCCCAGCCAGAACCAGTTCTGCCTTCTCTGGTGTGACTTCCTGGCAGGTGGTGGAGACGGCATTGTCAGAGGCAGACCAGGCCCTTTGAGGTGCAAGGAAATCTCCTCCCCCTTCCCCAGTTGCAGCCCAGGTCTATTCAGCCCTTTCCTGACCCACCTAGACTATCTGGAGCCACTCCTGCTCCCCAGCCTTCTGTCATCCAAAACCCAGACAGGCAATCCACATTCCAACAGAGGCACACAGGATGACTGAGCAAAAAAATACCTACTTTCTAAAAGTGGTATTTTCAAACACAGAATGTAAAAATCACCTTCACTAAAAGATGCATCTTTAGACTCTGAGTTCAGGCATACTAAACTTTATGTTCCTACCTAGTTCCCAGGGCCAGTTATGTTTATAAGATGTTATAAACAAACTTCCCATTCTGTCCTATGGGGAACAGGTAGCCTTGCAATAGTGAAAAACGAAATTGGCAGTAATTCACTATCAGGACATGCCACACACACCAGGGCATGTCCTACCTTTCACATACACTGCACCCTGCCCACAGGCGTACCTTGGGCCTACCTTAGGGGTGGCTGACATGTCAGAAAAGGGAAGGTTAGAGACTGGCAAGTGTGTGCACTGGCCAAGTCGACATGGCAGTTACAAACTGCGCGAAGACTCTGCTGCAGGCCCACTAGTAGCATTTGATTTACAGGCCCTGGCATACTCAGTGCACTTTACTAGGGACTAACAAGTAAATCAAATATCCAATCATGGAAACACCAATCCATAACACAATTTACACAGAGAGCATATGCACTTTAGCACTGATTAGCAGTGGTAAAGTGCCCAGAGTCCTAAAACCAACACAAACAGGTCAAGAAAAAGTAGGAGGAAGAAGCAAAAGGTTTGGGGATAACCCTGCAAAAAGGGCCATTTCCAACACAACCCCCTTCCAGCCTAAAGCCAGGGTAGACCAATCCATACCTCAATGGGCTTCCCTGCTTGGGGCGATAGAACAAGGAACCTGTCCCGCACCAGCAGGGTTTTCTTCCCGTTCTTCGCCTTCCTGAACCTAGTTGGATCCCTCTATCCATACTTTCAGGGCCCACCAAGCTGACCCATGGGGAACCCTTCTCCTCACCTGGGGACCCCATCTGTGCAGCACCTAAACTTACTTTGCTCACAGATGTGTCCCAACAGGCAGACAGTACCCACTTGGCCAACACAATGGTGTGGCCCAGTCCACCCCCGGGATGGGACTCCTGCCCCCCTTCCAGGGGCAACTCTGTCCACCAGGACAGCCAGCCACAGTGGCCACTGACAAATGCCAGTGATGAGAGCCAGGCCTTATGCCTTTCAGGCCCCTCCAACTGCTGTGGCGTCGGAGAGTGGGGGGCGGTAGCCCCAGGTGCCTGGCACCTTTTCTCCACTCTCCCCTCGGCCCGGGTGCCTGGCACCTTTTCTCCACTCTCCCCTCGGCCTGTACCCTGCGGCTGGACAGGATACTGGGGTGGGCTCTCCCACACCCTCTCCTTCTCCCTGGGGCTCTGTACCCTCCCACCTGGAGCGGTACCTCCTTCCAGAATTGTCAGGGCACCTGTGGTAGGTGTCCTGCACAATTCGCCCACCAGTTCAGGGGTGCTATCCTGCAACTGGTACACCCGCCCAGGGTCTGTACCCTGGGGCTGAACCAGGGGCTGGGGTGGGCTCTCCCACACCCGGTCCTCCCCCCTGGGGTTCTGTACCCTCCCACCTGGAGCGGCACCCCCAGAAGACAAACTGGTAGGGGCACTGTTAGCAGTCGCCCCTTCCCCCAGGTCAGGGGGGACACCTTGAACCTGTTCCTCCAACCCAGGGTCTCTACCCTCAGGCTGACCAGAGGTCTCAGGCAAGGCTCTCCTCCCCTCACCTCTCCTTCTGGGGTCCTGCACTCTCCTCCCAGGAGAAGCACCCCCAGAACCAAAAACTGTCAGGACGCTGGAACCGGACCTCCTACACAGTTCTTCCACCAGTTCAGGGCCTTGACCCTGCAACTGATCCACCACCCTCGGATCTAAACCCTTAGGTTGAACCGGGGTCAGAGGCGAGGACTCCCTCCCTCTGCACCCCCTTCCAGGGTTTTGCACCCTCCCACACGGAGTGGTACCCCTAGAAGATAAACCGGTCAGGACACTGCTTACAGTCGTCCTTCCCTCCAGGTCAGGCAGGACCTGAACCTGGTCTCCCAACCCAGGGACTAAACCCTGCGGCTGAGCACCTGCCCAGCGCACCAGGACTTCCTTGGGAGCACGCACGCCCCCCCTGAGGGTAACACATGACTCATGTGTTGTGTGACAGTCTGCCTGGCACAGATCTCCCGACCCCTGTCCATCTGACAGTGCGCGAAGATCCCCCAGGACAGAAGTGGTGTCACCATGGTCACTCCTAGGAGGCTCAGCCCTTCTGGCTGGCCCCTGACCCACTGGTTCTCCCACTGGGGAACGCATCCCCCTCTCACCCCTCCATCCGGACTTCTGCACCCTCCACTTGGGAGCGGCACCGCCAGACACCAGAACCGCTGGAGCTCTGTTTACAGACACTCCACGTTCTCCTACCACTAGGAGGTCCCCCTTAACAGACGGCCTACCAGTATAGCCTAGGCTGCCCACCTGGTGTTCCCTCCCGGAACCACCCAGGCTCTGAGACCGGGTTTTGGGCACCTTGGGCCGCAGCCAATTCCCACTCCTTCTCCGCGGAGACAGGACGTGAGTCCCTACACCCTTCCCACGACACCGGGACCTATCTGGGCTACCACAAACCTTTCCCACCACCCTCGGTTGGGAAATACCTAAGCCGCTTCCTTCCGGGTCACCCCCAGATGCTTCTCCAGACCCTTTGGAATCCACCAAAAGGTCTGCCTCCAGTGCAAGCTCCCTGGGGTCAGAGAACTCACAATCTACTGGGTGTTGGCATAGCTCTGGAAAACAGGGACTTAAAATATGCTCTCCAACAATTGAATCACACAGCCCCACATATGTATTAACCAAACTACCCTTCAACCATCCATCCAGTGCCTCAGACAAGTACCCCACATCATTCTCACAAGACTGGTGAGACAGTGTCTGACTGTTGCTGTCTCTTAACCCATACTCTTCTGGCTGGTCTCCATACTCACTTACTAGGGCTTCTATTATGGGGGAACCCCTCTCCCTGCACCTCTCATCTAGAGTCAGTAGAGTGTCCCTCCCACTAACAGGAAAATGATCCCCTGTGCCAGTTCCCCAATCCACCTCAGGGACACTGTGCACCACTGGAGTAACCTCACAATCCTGAACCCCCTGGTGTATGTCAACTCCCTCCTTGAAGCAGGGCCCCAAATCTGTGTGTGTGTGTACCTCAATCTCAGTACTGGACCTAACACTTTTGCTGCCACCATCTGGGCTGGGCCTAAACCCTACTGGCTTCCCAGTCCAGCTCTCTCATTTTAAACTCATGGTCTAACATCATCCTTTTCTCCTCCATTGTTAACTTAAGCTTCTCCAGTTCCACAGCAACACTCCTTGCTTCCCGTCTGTCCTCCAGCTCCTCTGGGGACAAGGCACTGCTGCTGCCTGGTTTAGAGGATGCCCCCCCTCCCAAAAGCACATCCCCCCTTGAAATAGGCTCCGCCACCTCCAGGCTAAGATCCCCAGACTGCTCACTAGCATGTCTGGCCGCTACCCAGGCCCTCAGCGACTTTTGTAGCTCCTCTTTTCTGGTGAGGCCTCTGATTTGGATTTTGAGGTTTTTGCAGATCGCCTTCAACTCCTTAACATTGTAGGTTTCTAACCTCTCCTCCTCAAAGGACACTTCCAAGGATGCAACAGATGATGCAATTGATTCAGGCATGTTGTACTAGAAAGTTCAAGTTCAAAACCAATGGAAAGGCAAAAATAGACCAAAAGAAAATAGTATGTGGTACGTAATGGTCTGCGATATGGTAGTAGTGCACACCAATCACTGTAAGTCAAGTGCAAACGCAAGTCCTATCCTCACCGCTGACAACCCACGTTAGAAATGGGATTTTTGGTAGGCTAGGGCATGTGCCAAAGCCAGGCAGAAACCACCAATCTAGTCAGGATAAGTGAGTTACACTCCTAAAATAACCCCTGCTCACCCCCTTGGTAGCTTGGCACAAGGAGTCAGGCTTATCTTAGAGGCAGTGTGTAAAGCATTTGCACATAACCAACAGTAATACAGTGTAAGCACTACAAAAGGACACCACACCAGTTTAGAAAAATATCCAATATTTTTATATACTTAAGACAAGACCAAAAATGATAAAAAATCCACAATACAGTACTTAAAAATCTTCAGTTATCAAAATATGCTTTAAAAACAGTTCTGGCTGACCGCGGTGTCACGGGCCAGCTACGGTGTCGGGAAGACCCGCAAACAGTACCTTTTAGAAATGCAGGGCGTCGGCGACCTCTAGTTGAGCTTCCGAAAGCACGGCGTCCGTAGGCGTCGGTTCCGGAGGTCGGTGCAGGAGTCGGCGGGGCCCTCGAAGTCCCACGCGTTGCAGATCGATCTCCTCTCTGTTGAAGTCAGGAGCGCTGGCGTCGGCAGGCGCCGGGTGCTGCGGTGCGAAGTGCAGCGGTGCGGCGTGCGGTGCCCTCAGGTTGCGGTGCGAGCAGCGGCTCGGTGGCGGCGTCGGATGGCGTCATCGGTGAGACCAGGGTCGCGGTGCGAGATGAAGGCGGTGCTGGTCACGGTGCTGGCAGGTCACGGTGCAAGCAGCCTCGTCGTCGTTGCTGAAGCGCTGTCGTCGGCTGACGAACTGGAGTCGATGGCGCCGGCGTCGGTAGGCCAAGGCTGCGGTGCGGGATGAGGGCGGTGCGTCGTGTAACTTTACGAGTGGTGCCCTTGAACCACGGTGCAAGCAGCAGCGTAGATTTCGGCGTGGAGCGGCGTCGTCGGGGATACCAAGGCGTCGTCGTGAAGCGAGGCGGTGCGGACTGCGGTGCGGTCGCGGTGTAAGCAGCGGCTCAGTGGCGGCGTCAGCAGGCATCGTCGGTGAGACCAGGGTCGCGGTGCGGTGTTGCGGAGGTGCCCTCTGCGGTGCCAAGGCGTCGTCGTGCAGCGAGGCGGTGCGGAGTGCGGTGCCCACAGGTCGCGGTGCGAGCAGCGGCTCGGTGGCGGCATCAGCAGGCGTCGTCGGTGAGACCAGGGTCGCATTGCGGCGGTGCCTTCTGCAATGCCTTCAGGACACGGAGTCGGCAGCGGCGTCGTAGACGTCGTCGGGTTGCTTTTCTTCTGTTGCAGCACAAAACACACAGTCCCCAGTGCTGAGGGCAGAAGAACTTGAAGTCTTTGCTGTTCCTGAGACTTCTTGAACAGGGGGCAAGCTCTACCTCAAGCCCTTGGAGAAACTCACAAAAGTAGATTGCAGAAAGTCCAGTCCAGGCCTTTCACTGCCCAAGACAGAAGCAGCCACTGCAGGCCAACACAGAAAAGCACACAGCAAAGTGGTAGTTCCTCCTCACACCTTCTCCAGCTCTTCTTCTTGGCAGTCTTCTTGATCCAAAAGAGTTCTAAAGTTCAGGGGTCTGGGCCCCAATATTTATATCCCAAAATCCTTTGATTATTTAGGCAGAGAGTGTCTGTGCCCAGCCAGAACCAGTTCTGCCTTCTCTGGTGTGACTTCCTGGCAGGAGGTGGAGAAGGCATTGTCAGAGGCAGACCAGGCCCTTTGAGGTGCAAGGAAATCTCCTCCCCCTTCCCCAGTTGCAGCCTAGGTCTATTCAGCCCTTTCCTGACCCACCTAGACTATCTGGAGCCACTCCTGCTCCCCAGCCTTCTGTCATCCAAAACCCAGACAGGCAATCCACATTCCAACAGAGGCACACAGGATGACTGAGCAAGAAAATACCTACTTTCTAAAAGTGGTATTTTCAAACACAATGTAAAAATCACCTTCACTAAAAGATGCATCTTTAGACTCTGAGTTCAGGCATACTAAACTTTATTTTCCTACCTAGTTCCCAGGGCCAGTTATGTTTATAAGATGTTATAAACAAACTTCCCATTCTGTCCTATGGGGAACAGGTAGCCTTGCAATAGTGAAAAACGAAATTGGCAGTAATTCACTATCAGGACATGCCACACACACCAGGGTATGTCCTACCTTTCACATACACTGCACCCTGCCCACAGGGGTACCTTGGGCCTACCTTAGGGGTGGCTGACATGTCAGAAAAATGGGAAGGTTAGAGACTGGCAAGTGTGTGCACTGGCCAAGTCGACATGGCAGTTACAAACTGCGCGCAGACTCTGCAATGGCAGGTCTGAGTTACCTTTTCAGGGCTACTCACGTGGGTGGCACAATCAGTGCTGCAGGCCCACTAGTAGCATTTGATTTACAGGCCCTGGCACACTCAGTGCACTTTACTAGGGACTAACAAGTAAATCAAATATCCAATCATGGAAACACCAATCCATAACACAATTTACACAGAGAGCATATGCACTTTAGCACTGATTAGCAGTGGTAAAGTGCCCAGAGTCCTAAAACCAACACAAACAGGTCAGGAAAAAGTAGGAGGAAGAAGCAAAAAGTTTGGGGATAACCCTGCAAAAAGGGCCATTTCCAGCACAACCCCCTTCCATCCTAAAGCCAGGGTAGACCAATCCATACCTCGATGGGCTTCCCTGCTTGGGGCGATAGAACAAGGAACCTGGCCACAAACGCAGGGTTTTCTTCCCGTTCTACGCCTTCCTGAACCTAGTTGGATCCCTCTATCCATACTCTCAGGGTCTACCAAGCTGACCCATGGGGAACCCTTCTCCTCACCTGGGGACCCCATCTGTGCAGCACCTAAACTTACTTTGCTCACAGATGTGTCCCAACAGGCAGACAGTACCCACATGGCCAACACAATGGTGTGGCCCAGTCCACCCCCGGGGTGTGACTCCTGCCCCCCTCCCAGGGGCAACTCTGTCCACCAGGACAGCCAGCCACAGTGGCCACTGACAAATGCCAGTGATGAGAGCCAGGCCTTATGCCTTTCAGGCCACTCAAACCGCTGTGGCATCGGAGAGTGGGGGGCGGTAGCCCCAGGTGCCTGGCACCTTTTCTCCACTCTCCCCTCTGCCAAGTCAGGTATGGCATCCTGACACTGGCCCACTAGCCCAGGGCCTGTACCCTGCGGCTGGACAGGAGACTGGGGTGGGCTCTCCCACACCCTCTCCTTCTCCCTGGGGCTCTGTACCCTCCCACCTGGAGCGGTACCCCCTTCCAGAATTGTCAGGGCACCTGTGGTAGGTGTCCTGCACAATTCGCCCACCAGTTCAGAGGTGCTATCCTGCAACTGGTACACCCGCCCAGGGTCTGTACCCTGGGGCTGAACCAGGGGCTGGGGTGGGCTCTTCCACACCCGGTCCTCCCCCCTGGGGTTCTGTACCCTCCCACCTGGAGCGGCACCCCCAGAAGACAAACTGGTAGGGGCACTGTTAGCAGTCGCCCCTTCCCCCAGGTCAGGGGGGACACCCTGAACCTGTTCCTCCAACCCAGGGTCTGTACCCTCAGGCTGACCAGAGGTCTCGGGCGAGGCTCTCCTCCCCTCCCCTCACCTCTCCTTCTGGGGTCCTGCACTCTCCTCCCAGGAGAAGCTCCCCCAGAACCAAAAACTGTCAGGACGCTGGAACCGAACCTCCTACACAGTTCTTCCACCAGTTCAGGGCCTTGACCCTGCAACTGATCCACCACCCTCGGTTCTAAACCCTTAGGTTGAACCGGGGTCAGAGGCGAGGACTCCCTCCCTCTGCACCCCCTTCCAGGGTTTTGCACCCTCCCACCCGGAGTGGTACCCCTAGAAGATAAACCGGTCAAGACACTGCTTACAGTCGTCCTTCCCTCCAGGTCAGGACTTCCAGGGTTTTGCACCCTCCCACCCGGAGTGGTACCCCTAGAAGATAAACCGGTCAGGACACTGCTTACAGTCGTCCTTCCCTCCAGGTCAGGCAGGACCTGAACCTGGTCTCCCAACCCAGGGACTAAACCCTGCGGCTGAGCTCCTGCCCGGCACACCAGGACTTCCTTGGGAGCGCGCACGCCCCCCCTGAGGATAACACATGACTCATGTGTTGTGTGGCAGTCTGCCTGGCACAGATCTCCCAACCCCTGTCCATCTGACAGTGCGCGAAGATCCCCCAGGACAGAAGTGGTGTCACCATGGTCACTCCTAGGAGGCTCAGCCCTTCTGGCTGGCACCTGACCCACTGGTTCTCCCACTGGGGAATGCATCCCCCTCTCACCCCTCCATCCGGACTTCTCACCCTCCACTTGGGAGCGGCACCGCCAGACACCAGAACCGCTGGAGCTCTGTTTACAGACACTCCACGTTCTCCTGCCACTAGGAGGTCCCCCTCAACAGATGGCCTACCAGTACAGCCTAGGCTCCCCACCTGGTGTTCCCTCCCGGAACCACCCAGGCTCTGAGACCGGGTTTTGGGCACCTTGGGCCGCAGCCCATTCCCACTCCTTCTCCACTGAGAGAGGACGTGAGTCCCTACACCCTTCCCACGACACCGGGACCTATCTGGGCTACCACAAACCTTTCCCACCACCCTCGGTTGGGAAATACCTAAGCCGCTTCCTTCCGGGTCACCCCCAGATACTTCTCCAGAGCCTCTGGAATCCAGCAAAAGGTCTGCCTCCAGTGCAAGCTCCCTGGGGTTAGAGAACTCACAATCCACTGGGTGTTGGCATAGCTCTGGAAAACAGGGACTTAAAATATGCTCTCCAACAATTGAATCACACAGCCCCACACATGTATTAACCAAACTACCCTTCACCCATCCATCCAGTGCCTCAGACAAGTACCCCACATCATTCTCACAAGACTGGTGAGACAGTGTCTGACTGTTGCTGTCTCTTAACCCATACTCTTCTGGCTGGTCTCCATACTCACTTACTAGGGCTTCTATTATGGGGGAACCCCTCTCCCTGCACCTCTCATCTAGAGTCAGTAGAGTGTCCCTCCCACTAACAGGAAAATGATCCCTGTGCCAGTTCCCCAATCCACCTCAGGGACACTGTGCACCACTGGAGTAACCTCACAATCCTGAACCCCCTGGTGTATGTCAACTCCCTCCTTGAAGCAGGGCCCCAAATCTGTGTGTGTGTGTACCTCAACCTCAGTACTGGACCTAACACTTTTGCTGCCACCATCTGGGCTGGGCCTAGCCCTACTGGCTTCCCAGTCCAGCTCTCTCATTTTAAACTCATGGTCTAACATCATCCTTTTCTCCTCCATGGCTAACTTAAGCTTCTCCAGTTCCACAGCAACACTCCTTGCTTCCCGCCTGTCCTCCAGCTCCTCTGGGGACAAGGCACTGCTGCTGCCTGGTTTAGAGGGTGCCCGCCCCTCCCAAAAGCACCCCCCTTGGAATAGGCTCCTCCACCTCCAGGCTAAGATCCCCAGACTGCTCACTAGCATGTCTGGCCGCTACCTGAGCCCTCAGCGACTTTTGTAGCTCCTCTTTTCTGGTGAGGCCTCTGATTTGGATTTTGAGGTTTTTGCAGATCGCCTTCAACTTCTTAACATTGTAGGTTTCTAACCTCTCCTCCTCAAAGGCCACTTCCAAGGATGCAACAGATGATGCAATTGATTCAGGCATGTTGTACTAGAAAGTTCAAGTTCAAAACCAATGGAAAGGCAAAAATAGACCAAAAGAAAATAGTATGTGGTACGTAATGGTCTGCGATATGGTAGTAGTGCACACCAATCACTGTAAGTCAAGTGCAAACGCAAGTCCTATCCTCACCGCTGACAACCAACGTTAGAAATGGGATTTTTGGTAGGCTAGGGCATGTGCCAAAGCCAGGCAGAAACCACCAATCTAGTCAGGATAAGTGAGTTACACTCCTAAAATAACCCCTGCTCACCCCCTTGGTAGCTTGGCACAAGCAGTCAGGCTTATCTTAGAGGCAGTGTGTAAAGCATTTGCACATAACCAACAGTAATACAGTGTAAGCACTACAAAAGGACACCACACCAGTTTAGAAAAATATCCAATATTTTTATATACTGAAGACAAGACCAAAAATGATAAAAATCCACAATACAGTACTTAAAAATCTTCAGTTATCAAAATATGCTTTAAAAACATTTCTGGCTGACCGCGGTGTCGCGGGCCAGCTACGGTGTCGGGAAGACCCGCAAACAGTACCTTTTAGAAATGCAGGGCGTCGGCGACCTCTAGTTGAGCTTCCGAAAGCACGGCGTCCGTAGGCGTCGGTTCCGGAGGTCGGTGCAGGAGTCGGCGGGGCCCTCGAAGTCCCACGCGTTGCAGATCGATCTCCTCTCTGTTGAAGTCAGGAGCGCTGGCGTCGGCAGGCGCCGGGTCCTGCGGTGCGAAGTGCAGCGGTGCGGCGTGCGGTGCCCTCAGGTCGCGGTGCGAGCAGCGGCTCGGTGGCGGCGTCGGATGGCATCGTTGGTGAGACCAGGGTCGCGGTGCGAGATGAAGGCGGTGCTGGTCACCGTGCTGGCAGGTCACGGTGCAAGCAGCCTCGTCGTCGTTGCTGAAGCGCTGTCGTCAGCTGACGAACTGGAGTCGATGGCGCCGGCGTCGGTAGGCCAAGGCTGCGGTGCGGGATGAGGGCGGTGCGTCGTGTAACTTTACGAGTGGTGCCCTCGAACCACGGTGCAAGCAGCAGCGTAGATTTCGGCGTGGAGCGGCGTCGTCGGGGATACCAAGGCGTCGTCGTGAAGCGAGGCGGTGCGGACTGCGGTGCGGTCGCGGTGTAAGCAGCGGCTCAGTGGCGGCGTCAGCAGGCGTCGTCGGTGAGACCAGGGTCGCGGTGCGGCGTTGCGGCGGTACCCTCTGCGGTGCCAAGGCGTCGTCGTGCAGCGAGGCGGTGCGGAGTGCGGTGCCCACAGGTCGCGGTGCGAGCAGCGGCTCGGTGGCGGCATCAGCAGGCGTCGTCGGTGAGACCAGGGTCGCGGTGCGGCATTGCGGCGGTGCCTTCTGCAATGCCTTCAGGACACGGAGTCGGCAGCGGCGTCGTAGACGTCGTCGGGTTGCTTTTCTTCTGTTGCAGCACAAAACACACAGTCCCCAGTGCTGAGGGCAGAAGAACTTGAAGTCTTTGCTGTTCCTGAGACTTCTTGAACAGGGGGCAAGCTCTACCTCAAGCCCTTGGAGAAACTCACAAAAGTAGATTGCAGAAAGTCCAGTCCAGGCCTTTCACTGCCCAAGACAGAAGCAGCCACTGCAGGCCAACACAGCAAAGCACACAGCAAAGTGGTAGTTCCTCCTCACACCTTCTCCAGCTCTTCTTCTTGGCAGTCTTCTTGATCCAAAAGAGTTCTAAAGTTCAGGGGTCTGGGCCCCAATATTTATATCCCAAAATCCTTTGATTATTTAGGCAGAGAGTGTCTGTGCCCAGCCAGAACCAGTTCTGCCTTCTCTGGTGTGACTTCCTGGCAGGAGGTGGAGAAGGCATTGTCAGAGGCAGACCAGGCCCTTTGAGGTGCAAGGAAATCTCCTCCCCCTTCCCCAGTTGCAGCCTAGGTCTATTCAGCCCTTTCCTGACCCACCTAGACTATCTGGAGCCACTCCTGCTCCCCAGCCTTCTGTCATCCAAAACCCAGACAGGCAATCCACATTCCAACAGAGGCACACAGGATGACTGAGCAAGAAAATACCTACTTTCTAAAAGTGGTATTTTCAAACACAATGTAAAAATCACCTTCACTAAAAGATGCATCTTTAGACTCTGAGTTCAGGCATACTAAACTTTATTTTCCTACCTAGTTCCCAGGGCCAGTTATGTTTATAAGATGTTATAAACAAACTTCCCATTCTGTCCTATGGGGAACAGGTAGCCTTGCAATAGTGAAAAACGAAATTGGCAGTAATTCACTATCAGGACATGCCACACACCAGGGTATGTCCTATCTTTCACATACACTGCACCCTGCCCACAGGGGTACCTTGGGCCTACCTTAGGGGTGGCTGACATGTCAGAAAAGGGAAGGTTAGAGACTGGCAAGTGTGTGCACTGGCCAAGTCGACATGGCAGTTACAAACTGCGCGCAGACTCTGCAATGGCAGGTCTGAGTTACCTTTTCAGGGCTACTCACGTGGGTGGCACAATCAGTGCTGCAGGCCCACTAGTAGCATTTGATTTACAGGCCCTGGCACACTCAGTGCACTTTACTAGGGACTAACAAGTAAATCAAATATCCAATCATGGAAACACCAATCCATAACACAATTTACACAGAGAGCATATGCACTTTAGCACTGATTAGCAGTGGTAAAGTGCCCAGAGTCCTAAAACCAACACAAACAGGTCAGGAAAAAGTAGGAGGAAGAAGCAAAAAGTTTGGGGATAACCCTGCAAAAAGGGCCATTTCCAACACAACCCCCTTCCAGCCTAAAGCCAGGGTAGACCAATCCATACCTCGATGGGCTTCCCTGCTTGGGGCGATAGAACAAGGAACCTGGCCCACAAACGCAGGGTTTTCTTCCCGTTCTACGCCTTCCTGAACCTAGTTGGATCCCTCTATCCATACTCTCAGGGTCTACCAAGCTGACCCATGGGGAACCCTTCTCCTCACCTGGGGACCCCATCTGTGCAGCACCTAAACTTACTTTGCTCACAGATGTGTCCCAACAGGCAGACAGTACCCACATGGCCAACACAATGGTGTGGCCCAGTCCACCCCCGGGATGTGACTCCTGCCCCCTCCCAGGGGCAACTCTGTCCACCAGGACAGCCAGCCACAGTGGCCACTGACAAATGCCAGTGATGAGAGCCAGGCCTTATGCCTTTCAGGCCCCTCCAACCGCTGTGGCATCGGAGAGTGGGGGGCGGTAGCCCCAGGTGCCTGGCACCTTTTCTCCACTCTCCCCTCTGCCAAGTCAGGTATGGCATCCTGACACTGGCCCACTAGCCCAGGGCCTGTACCCTGCGGCTGGACAGGAGACTGGGGTGGGCTCTCCCACACCCTCTCCTTCTCCCTGGGGCTCTGTACCCTCCCACCTGGAGCGGTACCCCCTTCCAGAATTGTCAGGGCACCTGTGGTAGGTGTCCTTCACAATTCGCCCACCAGTTCAGAGGTGCTATCCTGCAACTGGTACACCCACCCAGGGTCTGTACCCTGGGGCTGAACCAGGGGCTGGGGTGGGCTCTTCCACACCCGGTCCTCCCCCCTGGGGGTCTGTACCCTCCCACCTGGAGCAGCACCCCCAGAAGACAAACTGGTAGGGGCACTGTTAGCAGTCGCCCCTTCCCCCAGGTCAGGGGGGACACCCTGAACCTGTTCCTCCAACCCAGGGTCTGTACCCTCAGGCTGACCAGAGGTCTCGGGCGAGGCTCTCCTCCCCTCACCTCTCCTTCTGGGGTCCTGCACTCTCCTCCCAGGAGAAGCTCCCCCAGAACCAAAAACTGTCAGGACGCTGGAACCGAACCTCCTACACAGTTCTTCCACCAGTTCAGGGCCTTGACCCTGCAACTGATCCACCACCCTCGGTTCTAAACCCTTAGGTTGAACCGGGGTCAGAGGCGAGGACTCCCTCCTCTGCACCCCCTTCCAGGGTTTTGCACCCTCCCACCCGGAGTGGTACCCCTAGAAGATAAACCGGTCAGGACACTGCTTACAGTCGTCCTTCCCTCCAGGTCAGGACTTCCAGGGTTTTGCACCCTCCCACCCGGAGTGGTACCCCTAGAAGATAAACCGGTCAGGACACTGCTTACAGTCGTCCTTCCCTCCAGGTCAGGCAGGACCTGAACCTGGTCTCCCAACCCAGGGACTAAACCCTGCGGCTGAGCTCCTGCCCGGCACACCAGGACTTCCTTGGGAGCGCGCACACCCCCCCTGAGGGTAACACATGACTCATGTGTTGTGTGGCAGTCTGCCTGGCACAGATCTCCCAACCCCTGTCCATCTGACAGTGCGCGAAGATCCCCCAGGACAGAAGTGGTGTCACCATGGTCACTCCTAGGAGGCTCAGCCCTTCTGGCTGGCCCCTGACCCACTGGTTCTCCCACTGGGGAATGCATCCCCCTCTCACCCCTCCATCCGGACTTCTGCACCCTCCACTTGGGAGCGGCACCGCCAGACACCAGAACCGCTGGAGCTCTGTTTACAGACACTCCACGTTCTCCTGCCACTAGGAGGTCCCCCTCAACAGACGGCCTACCAGTACAGCCTAGGCTCCCCACCTGGTGTTCCCTCCCGGAACCACCCAGGCTCTGAGACCGGGTTTTGGGCACCTTGGGCCGCAGCCCATTCCCACTCCTTCTCCACTGAGAGAGGACGTGAGTCCCTACACCCTTCCCACGACACCGGGACCTATCTGGGCTACCACAAACCTTTCCCACCACCCTCGGTTGGGAAATACCTAAGCCGCTTCCTTCCGGGTCACCCCCAGATACTTCTCCAGAGCCTCTGGAATCCAGCAAAAGGTCTGCCTCCAGTGCAAGCTCCCTGGGGTTAGAGAACTCACAATCCACTGGGTGTTGAGATAGCTCTGGAAAACAGGGACTTAAAATATGCTCTCCAACAATTGAATCACACAGCCCCACACATGTATTAACCAAACTACCCTTCACCCATCCATCCAGTGCCTCAGACAAGTACCCCACATCATTCTCACAAGACTGGTGAGACAGTGTCTGACTGTTGCTGTCTCTTAACCCATACTCTTCTGGCTGGTCTCCATACTCACTTACTAGGGCTTCTATTATGGGGGAACCCCTCTCCCTGCACCTCTCATCTAGAGTCAGTAGAGTGTCCCTCCCACTAACAGGAAAATGATCCCTGTGCCAGTTCCCCAATCCACCTCAGGGACACTGTGCACCACTGGAGTAACCTCACAATCCTGAACCCCCTGGTGTATGTCAACTCCCTCCTTGAAGCAGGGCCCCAAATCTGTGTGTGTGTGTACCTCAACCTCAGTACTGGACCTAACACTTTTGCTGCCACCATCTGGGCTGGGCCTAGCCCTACTGGCTTCCCAGTCCAGCTCTCTCATTTTAAACTCATGGTCTAACATCATCCTTTTCTCCTCCATGGCTAACTTAAGCTTCTCCAGTTCCACAGCAACACTCCTTGCTTCCCGCCTGTCCTCCAGCTCCTCTGGGGACAAGGCACTGCTGCTGCCTGGTTTAGAGGGTGCCCGCCCCCTCCCAAAAGCACCCCCCCCTTGGAATAGGCTCCTCCACCTCCAGGCTAAGATCCCCAGACTGCTCACTAGCATGTCTGGCCACTACCCAGGCCCTCAGCGACTTTTGTAGCTCCTCTTTTCTGGTGAGGCCTCTGATTTGGATTTTGAGGTTTTTGCAGATCGCCTTCAACTCCTTAACATTGTAGGTTTCTAACCTCTCCTCCTCAAAGGCCACTTCCAAGGATGCAACAGATGATGCAATTGATTCAGGCATGTTGTACTAGAAAGTTCAAGTTCAAAACCAATGGAAAGGCAAAAATAGACCAAAAGAAAATAGTGTGTGGTACGTAATGGTGTGCGATATGGTAGTAGTGCACACCAATCACTGTAAGTCAAGTGCAAACGCAAGTCCTATCCTCACCGCTGACAACCAACGTTAGAAATGGGATTTTTGGTAGGCTAGGGCATGTGCCAAAGCCAGGCAGAAGCCACCAATCTAGTCAGGATAAGGGAGTTACACTCCTAAAATAACCCCTGCTCACCCCCTTGGTAGCTTGGCACGAGCAGTCAGGCTTATCTTAGAGGCAGTGTGTAAAGCATTTGCACATAACCAACAGTAATACAGTGTAAGCACTACAAAAGGACACCACACCAGTTTAGAAAAATATCCAATATTTTTATATACTTAAGACAGACCAAAAACGATAAAAATCTACAATACAGTACTTAAAAATCCTCAGTTATCAAAATATGCTTTAAAAACAGTTCCTTGATGTCGATAGCTCCGTCCGGGGCTATCACGGCGTCGTGAGCAAACAAATCCAAACAGTTCTGGCTGACCGCAGCGTCGCGGGCCAGCTACGGAGTCGGGAAGACCCGCAAACAGTACCTTTTAGAAATGCAGGGCGTCGGCAACCTCTAGTTGAGCTTCCGAAAGCACAGCGTCCGCAGGCGTCGGTTCCGGAGGTCGGTGCAGGAGTCGTCGGGGCCCTCGAAGTCACACGCGTTGCAGATCGATCTCCTCTCTGTTGAAGTCAGGAGCGCTGGCGTCGGCAGGTGCCGGGTGCTGCGGTGCGAAGTGCAGCGGTGCGGCGTGCGGTGCCCTCAGGTCGCAGTGCGAGCAGCGGCTCGGTGGCGGCGTCGGATGGCGTCGTCGGTGAGACCATGGTCGCAGTGCGAGAAGAAGGTGGTGCTCGTCGCGGTGCTGGCAGGTCACGGTGCAAGCAGCGGCGTCGTCGTTGCTGAAGCGCTATCGTCGGCTGACAAACTGGAGTCGATGGCGCCGGCGTCGGTAGGCCAAGGCTGTGGTGCGGGATGAGGGCGGTGCGTCGTGTAACTTTACGAGCGGTGCCCTCGAACCACGGTGCAAGCAGCGGCGTAGATTTCGGCGTGGAGCGGCGGCGGGGATACCAAGGCGTCTTCGTGAAGCGAGGCGGTGCGGAGTGCGGTGCCCACAGGTCGCGGTGCGTGCAGCGGCTCGGTGGCGGCGTCAGCAGGCGTCGTCGGTGAGACCAGGGTCGCGTTGCCCTCTGCGGTGCGAAGGCGTCGTCGTGCAGCGAGGCGGTGCGGAGTGTGGTGCCCACAGGTCGCGGTGCGAGCAGCGGCTCGGTGGCAGCGTCAGCAGGCGTCGTCGGTGAGACCAGGGTTGCGGTGCGGCGTTGCGGCGGTGCCCTCTGCAGTGCCTTCAGGACACGGAGTCGGCAGCGGCGTCGTAGACGTCGTCGGTTTGCTTTTCTTCTGTTGCAGCACAAAACACACAGTCCCCAGTGCTGAGGGCAGAAGAACTTGAAGTCTTTGCTGTTCCTGAGACTTCTTGAACAGGGGGCAAGCTCTACCTCAAACCCTTGGAGAAACTCACAAAAGTAGATTGCAGAAAGTCGAGTCCAGGCCTTTCACTGCCCAAGACAGAAGCAGCCACTGCAGGCCAACACAGCAAAGCACACAGCAAAGTGGCAGTTCCTCCTCACAGCTTCTCCAGCTCTTCTTCTTGGCAGTCTTCTTGATACAAAAGAGTTCTAAAGTTCAGGGGTCTGGGCCCCAATATTTATATCCCAAAATCCTTTGATTATTTAGGCAGAGAGTGTCTGTGCCCAGCCAGAACCAGTTCTGCCTTCTCTGGTGTGACTTCCTGGCAGGAGGTGGAGAAGGCATTGTCAGAGGCAGACCAGGCCCTTTGAGGTGCAAGGAAATGTCCTCCCTCTTCCCCAGTTGCAGCCTAGGTCTATTCAGCTGTTTCCTGACCCACCTAGACTATCTGGAGCCACTCCTGCTCCCCAGCCTTCTGTCATCCAAAACCCAGACAGGCAATCCACATTCCAACAGAGGCACACAGGATGACTGAGCAAGAAAATACCTACTTTCTAAAAGTGGTATTTTCAAACACAGAATGTAAAAATCACCTTCACTAAAAGAAGCATCTTTAGACTCTGAGTTCAGGCATACTAAACATTATTTTCCTACCTAGTTCCCAGGGCCAGTTATGTTTATAAGATGTTATAAACAAACTTCCCATTCTGTCCTATGGGGAACAGGTAGCCTTGCAATAGTGAAAAACGAAATTGGCAGTAATTCACTATCAGGACATGCCACACACACCAGGGCATGTCCTACCTTTCACATACACTGCACCCTGCCCACAGGGGTACCTTGGGCCTACCTTAGGGGTGGCTGACATGTCAGAAAAGGGAAGGTTAGAGACTGGCAAGTGTGTGCACTGGCCAAGTCGACATGGCAGTTACAAACTGCGCGCAGACTCTGCAATGACAGGTCTGAGTTAACTTTTCATGGATACTCACGTGGGTGGCACAATCAGTGCTGCAGGCCCACTAGTAGCATTTGATTTTCAGGCCCTGGCACACTCAGTGCACTTTACTAGGGACTAACAAGTAAATCAAATATCCAATCATGGAAACACCAATCCATAACACAATTTACACAGAGAGCATATGCACTTTAGCACTGATTAGCAGTGGTAAAGTGCCCAGAGTCCTAAAACCAACCCAAACAGGTCAGGAAAAAGTAGGAGGAAGAAGCAAAAAGTTTGGGGATAACCCTGCAAAAAGGGCCATTTCCAACACACACCCACTCACAAACCTGCAGTTTACTAAACACTCTTACTGTGTTTAACATTATTTGCCGGATATGGCTTGGGATATGCGAATGGCGGTCAATTATGTAGTGTACCAGGTTCCAGAAATTTCTGTCAGGTGGTGGGGGAGCCCGACATCTAAAACAATTCAGCTGGGGGGGCTCAACCTAAAAAAGTTTGAAGACCTCTGTCCTACACTCATCCATCACATGTGTCACAGGTCATGTGACCCTGTCAATAAAAGGGGCCGGGCGCACGTACCCTGGGCCAGTTCTATATAGTAACTCCCATAGTCTGTGTGGTTATTATAACCGTATGGGGGCCTAAGGACCTGACCCTTTACATTGGCGACGAGCAGGAACTGCCTCACGTGTAGGCTGGCAGCAACAGCAATTGGTGGTAGGGGAAGTATGGCCAGAATCGAAGGCCCACCCCAGCACAGACTGTCAGCTGGACGTCAATGATTGCAGGGCGAGGAGGCGGCCTTCCGGGGCACATACCGGCGAGGCCCTTGCATTCATACTGCTGACCGGCATTGCCGCATGAGTTCTGCAGAAGTAAATGAGGGAGTGCTGCTAGCACCATGACTGGGGCGCCTCTACGCCACCAATATGCCTGCATGAGGCTCCTCCCATTTTGGCAGGGACTGGAGGCAGAATGCGGACTACCCAGTGAAGTACTAGCACTGGGCACCGGGCCATGGCAAAGGACTCAGCATGATAAAGAAGATGCTGCCAAACGGCGGGAGACGTCCCGTCGTAGTGAGCCTAGTGCTGGTACCATAAGCCAGAGTCTTGACAGAGTGGAAAGGATGAAGGCGTGCCCCCCCCTCCCAACAGGTGGGTGATGGCCCCTGCAGTGCCGAATGGGTTACGAAGCTGCACCCACTGAAAAGCGGCTGAAGTGACTGTAGAATCGGCCTGACAAGAGTAATTTTACCATAAACACCGCCACCAGTATAAGGTGCCAACACCGTCAAAAGCGCACTGATATAGCTCCTGGCAGATCGAAGCTTCCGTAGGGCCTGCCCACTGCCCCTGGTTTGAGTGACTGTGGGTGCCATGCAAGACCGACCTCTGCCCTCTCGAAGAGGGAGTGAAGCCTGGATGGGTGAAGAGAGAGGTGCGGCCTGCCAAGAACTGTTGAGGTGAGCGAGAGGTGCCGGTAGGGCCACCACTAAAATAACTGAAAAGGGCAGCGGAGATATGAGGCTGCTGGTCGAATGAATGTAGAGAATGTAGAGAAGCGCCACGCTGCGGCCTTACCCGGCAGGTGATCTGTTTAGAGTAAGCGGGTGGGGTTACTGCAGGGCACGGTGCAGCGCGAGGGACCCGCCCGTGGAGAAAGGAATCGCTGTGGGAGTCGGGCAGCATCTGGTGCTGGGGGTTGAAGGAGGAAGTCCCGCGAACCGAGCCTCCTACCAGCCGCTGTTCTCCCTGCAGGATAAAGGTGCAGGGCTGAACTAAGCCACCAGCACTGTGGGAGGCTTCAGTGTGGTCCGCGAGGAATGTGAAACTGTCACTTGGGATGAGGAGGATTCCGGCAGTGGCCCAGCTGGACGAGGTCGTGGCCTGCCTGTAGTGAGTGAGGAGTGGTGGCAGTGACACCTGGAGGTCGCAGGAGGCACCGCGGCCTGCTGTGAAAAAACATTTGCACAACAGGGACAGCCTGCAGAAGAAGGCCGAGTGTTGAAGAGGGTGCCGCTGCGCCACCTGGCTGTGCCTTGCGGTACCTCATCCTGCAATGGGGATTGCAGTCAATATCTGATGTGACCCCACACACCTCTGGGGGAATGCCATATATGTTGAATGGGGTAGACAATGTAACACTATGGAGAGAGAAAAGCACCTGCAGTGCTAGAAGGCTGCCCTGGCAGTGATGGCGGGACCAACTGGCAGCGAGTGCCAAGACAAGAGGCTGCTATGAGGGCAGCATGACCCTGGCGGGCTGCAGAGTCAGAGGAGAGTCGAAACCCCTGTAAATGCAGCAGTGAGACAGCTGCTGTGCCTTCAGGAAATTACTGCAGCGCGAAGAGAGGGGCTGTGGCCCTGAACTGCAGTAGCCGCCCCATGTGAGAAGAGACTGTGCATTGACCCATGGCACCACAGCAATGTCTAGCCAAGATGACTGCTAGACATTTCGTTGGAAAAGCAAAGTAATGTAAATCCCAGCATGCATCGCCACAGACTGGTTGCCCTGGGAGAAGACTGGAAGACTGTTGGCCGGATCAGAAGCCCCAGACCAGCGAAAGCCTACAGGAGAAGAAGGTGGGCTATGAACACCCCCCAGCGGTTGTATACCGCCACCGCTTTCATAAGAAGAACACTGACTGCGCACCCAGTGACGAAAGGACGCCACCCCAAGAGGAGGGACCCAGTGTGCAAGGCACCTGCAGAAGGGGTACCTCAAGTGAAAGACAGAGGGCGCAATGTCAGAAGTGTGCCGAAGACCATTCCAGAGAAGCTGACAGTACGGGCAGGAGCCCGGGAGTGAAAGCCCTGCGAGGAAGAGGGCCTATGTTGTTATAGGGTGTGACAGACCCTGCCAAGCCTGCCTGAGTGGAGGCAGAAGAGAGAGTGCCACGACGGCGTAGCCTTGAGGTGCAAGGATCGCGTCCTCAAAGTGAAGAAGAGACCTGTGAGAGGTCGACAGAGAGACCTGTGAGAGGTTGATGGAGAGACTGTGAGAGGTCGACGGAGAGACCAGTGAGAGGTCGACGGAGAGACCGGTGAGAGGTCAATGAAGAGACCGGTGAGAGGTCAACGAAGAGACCTGCGAGAGGTCAATGAAGAGACCTGTGAGAGGTCAACGGAGAGACCTGGGAGAGGTCAACGAAGAGACCTGGGAGAGGTCGAGAGAGAGACTGGTGAGAGGTCAAAGGAGAGAACTGGGAGAGGTCGATGAAAATAAGGCTTTTCAGAGGCCCAAGAAGAAGACCTGTGAGAGGTTGTGAAGAAGAAGGTCACGACGAGAGGTCTGGTCAGTAGATGAGGAGAATGATCTGTCCTAGGGGTAGGACATTGCCAGGGAGACCCATGTGAAGTGCACGTCACATGGAGAGGCCTGGTCAAAAGAAAGACGAGTAAGGCACTATGGCGCCAGACTGCGTCGTGAAGAGGAAGATTAAAGGGAAGCAGTATGGCACGAGGCCACAGCACTGGGTCCTAAGAAAGAAAAAGAGAATTGTGTGTAGTAGACATCTGGCACACCGCAAAGTACAGAAAATGACTGTGAGTGTCATTGCAATCAAGTGAATCCCTAAGAACATCTAAGGAGCCTTGGACATCTAGAGTGGAGTACTGTACCTATGAAACACCCAGAGGTCAGTGAGGTATCTGTGGTGCTGTAAGAGGCTGGTCGCCCAGAAATCTTCGGTTAGACCAAGTGAACCCGAAGCCTGCGGAAGAGAGCATGCTGGGACATTTGTACCATGCACTTTAGGGGGATGCACGTGAGAATTGGTGGTGGTCCTGTTCGGACGTCCTGAGTGACCTCGGTCGTGGGGCCTAAAAGAGGATACGAGCAATCCACACCAGCCCGTGGCAATCCAGGGGCAAAGGCCTCAGGGATTTCTGGTGAGAGAGGAATCCCAACACGAGAGATGAGTCTGCAGCAGCTCCCCATCAGATACAAGGAAGCACGAAGATCTCAGTAGGAGTCTGGCTACCCTAAAGACTGCCCTGTAGGTGCCAGTGCACCAGAGTCAGGATGGCAGGAGTGACTCAAGCTGGAAACAACTACCTGTGCGGCGGAGCGAGTGACTGGAAGGTGGGACTCGTAGTGATTCCTCCATGGGCCTATAGTATGGCGTTGGAGAGACACAGCGCAGTCCACACAGTGCGGTGGAAGCCCGGTAAAGAGGACCTCAGGGGACTTCCGTGAGAGGGGAATACTGATAAGAGAGGGGAATCCTGGTGAGAGAAGGAAGTCTGAGGTTGCTCCACCATCGGGCAGCTGGAAGCACTGCGGCATCTGAGGAAGACTCGTCAACAGCAACCAGGATGTCATCAGTCTTTGGAGGCTTGCTGTCCATTGAGCGAGGGCGTCTTTGAAACTGTATCAGCCACAGACTTCACTATTTATTTATATTATTTTATTTATAGAGTTTTATATAGCGCGGACTAGACCCGATGAGTGTATCAGAGCGCTTTACAAAAGTTACATCATAATAAAAGTTGCACGCTAGTCACATATAAATGAGTATCTAAGAAGAGATCGTATGTGTTGTTAGTTCTGGTTAAAGTCATGATTGTGTTAGTCATTCTCGATTAGAGATCAACACGGCTCTTGGTTGATGAGTAGCTTCTGGTTGGTATCAACTTGCATCAGGGCTGGGATCAGGGGGAAACAACCTTTAGAACGCATGCATTACATCGCATGCCATTAGATCCTGGTTTTAACAACGAAAGTCGTTACAACGACTTGCACTGGAGGGCGCTATAGGACAAGGTGTAGTTTAAATTACTATCCAACACCTTCCCTACTGTACGTAGGCTGGAGTTGGAATAGTAAATTAAACTACTCCTAAGTCCAGCGCCCTCCAACGCAAGTCGTTGTAACGACTTGCGTTGTTAAAACCACGATCTAATGGCATGCGATGTAATGCATGCGTGGTATCGTCATACATCCGGATCAGGAGAGAGTTTTATTCATCAGAAGTAGTTTGACTTCATTTTTGAATGAGGTGGTGGAGGGGTGCATTTTGATTGCCTGGGGCAGGGCGTTCCATATCCTGGGTGCTAGGCCAGAGAAGGTGCGTGTGTAGGTTTTCTTTTTCCGAAATTTTTGTGGTTTCAATAGCAGGGTGTTGGTGCTTCTCAGAGTTCTGCTATTGCCTGCTAATTCGAGTTTATTGGCTAGATACTTTGGTGTATTGAGGTGCAGGGCTTTGTGCGTCATGCATGCAATCTTTAGCTGCACTCTTGCCTCATAAGGAAGCGAATTCAGTTCCTTTAGATCCGGGGTGATGTGGTTGTTCTTTCTGGAGCCAGTGATGAGTCTTGCAGCCTCGTTTAGTGAGGCTCTTAAAGGAGCCAGACTGGATCTTGGCAAGCCACATAATGTTGTATTCCCATAGTCTATTCTGGGTAGAACTAGAGATTGAACGGCTGTTTTTAGGTCGTTGTCGTTGAGGAAGGGTTTTAGTTTTCTGAGAATGCTCATATGAAAGTTGGCTCCTCTGGTGGCTGTGCTGATATGTTCCCTCATGTTGAGATTCTTGTCTAGTATTATTCCCAGTGATCTTGTGGAATCGATAATGTGAGGTTTGCAATTGAGGGCTGTTAGGTGTTTCATCCAGTTTACTATGTCACCTTGTCCTTGTGGTGGGGAGATTAGGAGAAAGTCAGTTTTGAGCGCATTGAGTTTGAGGTGGTTTTTTGTTAGCCAGATGTGGGTTTATTGCTCCACATGGACCCTTACAGCAGGCATTGTATATAGACTTCCACTCCACGCAGTGAGTCCAGATGGGACAGGACCCACAGTGTCCAGGTGAACTGTGACAATTCAAACTGGTGAGCGAGAAATCCAGAGTTCATCTACACTGCCATTCGTGCCCAGAGCAGTCTGGTTAAAACAGCGGTTGCATGCCGTGATGCCTGGTGCTTCCAGCTGCGCCTGTCTACGTATCCTGTCCTGCCAGCAACTTGAATGGACTCAGTGGAGTTGTTGTTTTGTTATTTTGTTCTCTCACACAGGTTGGACTTGTCCCATTTTTTAATAAAGGTTGGGAGGGATGTAGTGACCGACTGGTCACGTTATAGTGGTTATATGTGATGTGCTACGACCAGCCA
Organism: Calotriton arnoldi; assembly: GCA_963921515.1. Lineage (NCBI taxonomy): Eukaryota > Metazoa > Chordata > Amphibia > Caudata > Salamandridae > Calotriton > Calotriton arnoldi. The sequence continues at coordinate 2,047,210 of CAWUFW010002027.1, forward strand.
CTCCCAGAGGGCTGGCTTCCACACTCACCCTACACCCATCTATCACAGGTGTCACAGGTCATGTGACCCTGTTAATAAAAGGGGTTCTGCGCACGTGCCCTGGGCCAGTTCTATATAGTAACTCCCTGTGTCTGTGTGGTTATTATAACTGTATGAGGGCTAAGGTCCGACCCCTTACCGTTTACAATGAAAACGAGACAAGAATTCGAAATAAAACCATGAAGGTTTTTAAACAGATTCAGATCATTGAAAAAAGTAAAACTAAATTTTAGAATTAGTCATTTAAATGAAATAATAGCATAATGCTCAGAATAAAAATCAGGAAACAAGCAGAACCAGATATAGTTCTGTTGCTTAAATGTGAATTTACCTTGAAAATTTAAAAGACCACCCTTGGACCATTGTGGTGTCGCTGCCGATCCGTGGGATCAATGTGGGTTTTCCTGTTCCTTTGTCTACGGGTATGTGTCACTCCACCTGTGGCTTGTCAATCAGTTGCTTCTGGCCTAGGTCGCAGGACCTGCCTTCCACGTATTTCTGACTCGAGGTTGATGGGGAGGTCATATTGGGTGGATTCGACAACAGTGATGTGAGTTCGTTGTTATGCGTACATATATCATGGTGTACATTGAAATTGTGTTTTCCACTGCTAACGTTTCCCCCCACTAGTTGAATTTTCAACAACATAATTTACCCCATACCTCATGACAGCCACATTATTCAAGGTTCTGTGTGTTTCTGTTGTGTCTATTACTGCTACTCTAGTTACTTGCATTCCACCTAATTTGAGGACTGCATTTTTACATCAGGAAACCCCCATTTGTAGGAAATCACACAAAAACAGAACAAAAATAACAGTTGTAAACAATGACGTGCACAGGCTGGTCACCCACCGGGGGTGTCAGGAAAACCAATAGATTGACCAGTTCTACTCAGGGGCACCACTCTCCTTCATGTCAGCTTGTAGACAATGCAGTGCTTGGATGGCAAGAGCTAGCATCCCGTTGTCTAGACCATTACCAGGGATAAAAGTACAGCAGGACGCACCAATCTTGGCACACTCCCCACCCTCCATCGCAGTCATCAAGTCCAACACATTACGATGTTGCATCACCATAAGGAGGATAGCTCTTAGTTCTTCCTTGATAGCGTTTAGGCCGAGCTCAGTATCGTTGATCATCTTCAGCATTTCCTTCCTAGTTATCTGAAACCACTGGGCGTTTGCCTTTGTTTGCAGGCTGAAGAAGGGTCTGGACCCTCCCGCATTTACTTGAGTGTCAGAAAACAGTCTGAATTCTTCCAGAGTATCCTTGCACTGAGCCCAGCCAAAATAATCAGCAGTTCTTTTTTCTCAAGCCTTATGCAATAGAGTTATTTTCTTCTGTAGCGGATGTTGGAACATCTCGGACAGGTCTTCTCCAGGGATGACCAGGTTCGGGTGTGTATGGTTATGAGGGTGCCGAGGCCACACCATCCGTGGATGAGCTGAGTGTAGGCAAATTCCCCACATTGGCAGAATACATCCATCAGCGCGGAAGAGCCCCATTGCATGTCTGGTACGTGCAGTATTGCTCCACAATTCTCATTCGTGACAAGCAGGATCGTTCCTTTGCCTCTGAAACACAAGGAATACAGTGTAAGTTTCCGCACAATCAGGGGTTGCCCCTTCCCCTCTAGCCATGTGTACCTATATATTTCAGCATCCCAGATTTCCTGACATGGGGTATCTATGCTGGTATTCAACCCTTCCTTACGAGACTCATTTCCCCTTGTATCATAGAGGTAAATGGCCCTGCACTGGAACTCCATGTCTGGGGTCCATTTGTTATTAAAGAAGACTGCCCCAGATACGCTAAGGACCACCCTGGAACCACATTCGGAGGCGGAAGCAGACGTGTTTGTGCACTGGTGCAGTCGTTTTGTTGCCTCCAAGAGCCTTTTTTTCTGGAAAATCTCAGGGCCAAACAGTGCCTTCCCCTATAGTGTCCTGCCTATGCATCCTGCCTAACTCGGTTTGAATATTCCTAGGCTCTGTGAAAAGGTACAGTGCTGTGGAGTTGGTCTCCGACCGGCTAACGTTTACTACTACTCTATGAGGTTCTACTTTACTAGGTGGTATCTTGGCCCTAATCCTACAAAGGTACAGGTGTATGAGACATTTTGTTTTTTCAGGGTCTATCTCTTGGGATAAATAAAGCCTGTCTGCCAATATGGTGTGCGGTATCAGCGAGCAAATATAGCACGAACCTGCTGATGTTTAGGTGCCCACGGCGGTCATGTGCTCATACCATGTGTTGTGTAAGAGTGCACTGTGTAGTGCGTGTGGGATACTAGCATTCGGTTCAGTGTAATTGTAAGTAAGGTGGGAAAGGTCCATGCGCAAGCGCTGTAGAAATGTTGAGGTAGGCTTGTAAGAAAGTGCCCTCTTTTTGCATGGTTGCCCCCATTTTTTGCCAAACTGCTGATGTACTTTGACTGAGTGTGCCCTGGGCTCCTGCCAAACAGGTGCCCAGGGCCTATGTTCTTTCCCTAAAACTGCATTAAGACAAAACCCAATTGGCACTCTTTGCCCTTGTAAATGGTACCACAGGTACCAAGGGCACTGTGGCCAGGGAAGGCCTCTAAGGGCTGCAGCACTTATTGTGCCACCCTTAGAGGCCCTGTACCTTTACACACACTCACACTGCCTTTGCAGGCTGCGTGTTTTGGTGCAGAAAAAAGTGTAGAGTCATCATGGCACACATCCTTGTGTAACACACGAAACAGGCCACGGGTCCAGGTTAGGAGGAGGTTAGTGTGTCATGCACGGGGGGAAAATCCCTTTTTAGGACGGTTCCCCTCACACACCAGAGGTGTCATGCTTCATCATGGGGGTGCCTCCTCACACGAAAGACCTAGTCTTCGTGTGGGCTACAATCCCCTCTCTACGAGGGAGGAGCTCAGGGATGTTTTTATTTGATGATGCAGGGTATACTAAACCCCTATGTGAGCCGGTGTGTGTGTGTGGAGCAAGAAAGTGCAGTGCTGTGAAAAATTAAAACTGGCTACAGGGTTAGCTATATTGTGACTTTCTTCAGCTACCCGGTGTCAGGATTAAAAACAGTGATGAGGAGCTGATAATACACGTGCCGACATTAGAAACACATGTGTAGCTAGACCAACATGTTTCGGCCAGGAGGACCTAGGTAGTGTCACGGCCTTCTTCAGGGTCAATTTGTTCAGCTACTGCAGTTATACAGTGTGTGTACGCGAAAAAAATAATTTGTAAAAACACGTGAATAAATCAAAAGTTTAATACTGAACCAGTAATCTGACTGTTCAGTGTGGACTGCATACAACCGCAGTGGATTGTACAGTTCACTACATCTGTCCAGGCATATTAGCCATGTGGTACGTACACCAGAGCCGGTTATGTAGAGAAAGTGCGTGTAATCAGTAGTTAGCAGTTAGGACCGCGTTGCGGTTGCGGAATCGCCAAGATTTTCTCGTGTATATTGCCAAACACGCCTTTCGGCGGTTAAAAGTACCTCAATAAAAGGATGCAGTGAGTTCTCGATTTTACAGACTTGTGGCTGATTGATGGTGAAACAAACGTCAAAGCGTTTATAAAGGGTGTTGCCTCAATCGGCTCCTAGGTGAATTCATCGTTTTGAAATGTAGAGACGGCGTGGGAGAGACGATTTGTTTTATTATGGGGTTAGGGCTCAGCTCCTGAGTCAGAGCATCAGTTTCAAAACAGCGTTCTACTCCCGTCTCGTCTCTCCGGCATCATAGTAATTACTATTGAGGCAACACCCTTTATAAACGCTTTGACGTTTGTTTCACCATCAATCAGCCACAAGTCTGTAAAATCGAGAACTCACTGCATCCTTTTATTGAGATACTTTTAACCGCCGAAAGGCGTGTTTGGCAATATACACGAGAAAATCTTGGCGATTCCGCAACCGCAACGCGGTCCTAACTGCTAACTACTGATTACACGCACTTTCTCTACATAACCGGCTCTGGTGTACGTACCACATGGCTAATATGCCTGGACAGATGTAGTGAACTGTACAATCCACTGCGGTTGTATGCAGTCCACACTGAACAGTCAGATTACTGGTTCAGTATCAAACTTTTGATTTATTCACGTGTTTTTACAAATTATTTTTTTCGCGTACACACACTGTATAACTGCAGTAGCTGAACAAATTGACCCTGAAGAAGGCCGTGACACTACCTAGGTCCTCCTGGCCGAAACATGTTGGTCTAGCTACACATGTGTTTCTAATGTTGGCACGTGTGTTATCAGCTCCTCATCACTGTTTTTAATCCTGACACCGGGTAGCTGAAGAAAGTCACAATATAGCTAACCCTGTAGCCAGTTTTAATTTTTCACAGCACTGCACTTTCTTGCTCCACACACACACCGGCTCACATAGGGTTTAGTATACCCTGCCTGATCAAATAAAAGCATCCCTGAGCTCCTCCTCGTAGAGAGAGGGTTGTAGCCCACACGAAGACTAGGTCTTTCGTGTGAGGAGGCACCCATGATGAAGCATGACACCTCTGGTGTGTGAGGGGAACCGTCCTAAAAGGGATTTCCCCCCGTGCATGACACACTAACCTCCTCCTAACCTGGACCCGTCGCCTGTTTCGTGTGTTACATTATATGGTGGGGAGTCAGGTCACGTAGGTCCTTAAATCTCCTCAAGCCCTCAAGTGTATTGACACATCCTTGTGTGCCATGCCTACATGCCACTGCCCTGGCATAGGTAAGCCACCCCTCTAGCTGGGTGCACTATACCAGTGGTGAGGGTACAGGTGCATGAGCCCTGTGCCCCTACAGTGTCTAAGTCCATTCTTAGACATTGTTAGTGCAGTAATATCATTAAGAGTATATGGTGCTGGGAGTTTGTCATTACGAACTCCACAGCACCATAATGGCTTTACTGAAAACTGGGAAATTTGGTATCAAACTTCTCAGCACATTAAACCCACACTGACGCCAGTGTGGGATTTAATGAAAAATGCACTCAGAGGGCATCTTATAGATTCCCCTTGAAACATGACCTCACACTAGTGTCCAGGCTCGCCAGCTGCCACACCCAGACATGTTTCTGGACCCCTGGGTTGAGAGCCTGCTGCTCTGGGGGGGTCTGAAACAATGCACATCCTGGGACGAGGTGCCAAGCCTCCTCCCCCACGATGGGCAGGCTCCACGAAGGGGAAGCTTCAAAGACTTGCCACCTTTGTGAGCTACCCCAGGTCTTTGCTTCTTCCAGCAACTGGCCCCCACCAGTTCTGACCCCCACTTTGGGCAGGAGAATCGGCGGGAAAACCAAGTGAGGAAGGGAGGTGTGCCCACCTTAGCCAACCCCACCCCATAGGTGCGGGAGGCGAGGTGAAGCACAACTCTCAGTCCCCGCCATCTTGCAGATGGGGGGACCCAGCCAACCAGAGTGAGGCATATGCGCATCTCCCACTGGAGGGTGGCATAATAGGTGGTGTACCCACCCAAGGAAGGGACCCATTGGTCCCAACCTTTACCTACCTGTAACGCCCCTAAATCTAGTATTTAGGGGCAACCCTGAACCTTGCCTCCTCAGACAAGAACGGAGAAGAAGAGGGACCGACGAAGCCGTGCTGAACTATGAAGAGGAGGACACCCACTGAATTGGCCCCAGCCCTACCGGCCTGTCCGTACCTCCAACCTGCTCCAGCGAAATCCCAGTGTATCCTGCAGCCAGCAACCTCGAGAACCCCGAGGACCTGCCCTGCCTTCCACAAGAAAGACTTTGATTGAAGACCGGATTTGCTCACCCACAGACTATGGCTCCGGCCAAATCCGCGAGTCTGGACCACTCTGCACCTGATGCCCACGGCCCGAGTTCGAGTGGACCAACACCACGAGGAGGTCTCCCCGGCGATCCTGACCTGAGATCTGGTGATCTCTGACCTGCCTCGACTCTCCAAACGACGCCTGCAGTCTCTTTCTGGAAGATCCTCCCGGCCGCGACCGGAGCTGGTAAGGAAAACCTGACGCCTAAAGACACCCCTGCACCCGACGACCCACGGCCTTGGGTGGCCCAACCAATGGTGTCCCAGCATCCCCAGGCATCCTAACTTACCTCTCCAACCGGTGGTCACCACCAGAAGATCTTCATCCCGAGCCTGCAGTCTTTGTTGCAACCAGAGAATTCCCATTGAAAACAACTGGGCACCCGACGCCAAAACAGCACCCTGCACCCAGCTGACCCTGCGCTGCTGCAGGTGTACTTTGGGTGCTAACTCGGATCCCCCTTTGCCCTGAGCTAAACCACAGGAGCTTTGCTCCCACAACCTTGTGGCCTGCTCGTGAGCAGCCACCAGCCGGAGGTCCCTTATCCCCCATTGGACAACTTTGGGCCTCAGCACTCTGCACCCGGACGCCCTAGTGCCGCTGAGGGTGTTTCAAGAGGGCATCCTTGACCCTGGGGGAACCCTGGTTCTTACCCCAGAATACCAACTCCCACAACCAAGTACTTACCTGTTCACCGATAACCACATTTTCTCCTTAGGAATACATTGACTGTTTTTCCTTGAAAATTGTTCTGTGTGGAGTTGGTTTTGTATGAGAACTTGAAAAACTGCATGTATCTGAAAACTGCTTTACTTACCTTTTCTCTAGGAAATGTCCCAGTGTGACATCTAGGCATATCACACTGAGTAGAAAACGTAATCCATAAAGTAATCTGAAAAGTAATCAAAAGTAATCTAACAGTAATTTCCACTGTATTGAAAAGATTTCCAAACCTGTAACAAAGTCATTTTCATTCAGCTTCTGCTTGTATTGTTCACCTGCCTTGAAAAGTACTACTTACACTTACCTGTACCAGGCTTGCTTGGTTCTAGAAAATAAACATAACTAAATAATATTTTTATACAAACAAATTGGTCTGAGTTCAGTCTTTGAGTGTGTGACATCATTTGCTGCCTGAGTGTGTACAACAAATGCTTAACACTACCCTCTGATAAAGCCTTACTGCTCACCCACACTTCCACAAATAGAGAGTAAGGTGCTATCTACTTTTACCTCTGCCTACCTTTGGGGTTCCACTGGACTCTGTGCACACTATACCTCATTTTGGTATAGTATATACAGAGTCAGCTTCCTACAAGGCTCCATATGACTAGGTAGATTTCTGGCTACAGATGGATGCAGCCACACCTATACTAAACAGATGGTATACAATGGTGCAAATATACATAACTTTTGGAACATTGCAGGTCTTGGGATGGTTTCCAGAGTAGACATCTTCAGTCTTCTGGTGTCCGGGGGTGTCTTTGCTTTAGCACAGTGCGAAAAGAGTTTTGTTGAAAAAATGTCAGTTAAAAACCATGGTATTTGACTTGAACACTTGGGCTTCGTCGAGGGGCCGCTGTAAAGGTGGTGCACTCGTGGATTGCAGACCTGTTGGATAAGAGATGTGGGTTTGTGGTTAGCTTAGAAAAACATATATCATTCAGTCTTGGAAAATTCCTGTGCCTTTCCTTTTAGGGCCATATTCTGTACATCCATTTTGCGCAACTGTTTATTGGGGTACCAGAAGGTGGCCCCAGTTGGGGCAGCTATTTGGGGAAGGATGCATGTTTAGTCATTGTAGGAAAGTAGGTTTCTGTTGAAGGAACCCCCCCCACTTTTTGCCTGACATTTGATGCACTTTGACTTGATGTGCCCTGGTCCTTACCAATCAGGTTCCCAGGGCCTGTGTTCTTTCCCAAAACTGTACCCTTGTACCCACAATTCGCACATCTCTGGCAACAGGTAAGCCCCCTGTAAAAGGTACCATGGATACCAAGGGCACTGTGACTAGGGAAGTCCCCTAAGTGCTGCAGCACCTATTGTGCCACCCTTAGGGACCCTGCACCTTGACACCCACACACTGCCATTGCAGGCTGCATGTTTTGGTGAAGAGAAAGGTGAAGAGTAGACAATAAACACATCCCTGTGTGACATGCCTACTACCCACTGCCTGTGGCCTAGGTAAGTCACCCCTGTAGCAGGGTGCACTAGACCACAGGTGAGGGTACAGTTGCCTGAGCACTGTACCCCTAAAATGTCTTAGCCCATTCTTAGACATTGTAAGTGCAGTAAAGCCATAAAGAGTATATGGTCTGGGAGTTGGTCATTACGAACTCCACAGCTCCAAAATGGCTTTACTGAAACCTGGGAAGTTTGGTAGCAAACGTGTCAGCACAATAAACCCACACTGATGCCAGTGTGGGATTTAATATAAAATGCTCTCAGAGGGCATCTTAGAGATAAAAGACGACCAGCCCTGGTGTGGTTGCTGAAAGGCTACCCGCCATTTTCCACCACCAAACAGGTTTCTGGACCCCTGGGTAGAGGGCCTACGTTCTCTGGGTCCGGAAACAATGCCCATCCTGGGAAGAGGTGTCATGCCTCCTTCCCCAGGATGGGATGGGTCCATGGAGGGGAAGCCTCAAAGGCCTGCCGCCTATGTGTAGCTGATCCTGCCTTTTGCTGCCCCCAGCAACTGGCTCCCACCGGTTCTGACCCCCACTTTGCTTTGGGCGGGAGAATCAGCGGGAAAACCAAGTCAGGAAGAGAGGTGTACCCACCTTTGCCAACCCCACCCCTCAGGTGGGAGAGGCGAGGTGAAGCACACATCTCAGTCCCCTCCAACTTGAAGATGAGGGGACACAGCCAATCAGAGAGAGACTCATGCCCCCCTCCCACTGGAGGGTGGCATAATAGGAGTTGTACTCACCCCAAGAAGGGGACCCATTGGTCCCAACCTGCACACCACTGTAACGCCCCTAAATTTAGTATTTAGAGGTGACCCTGAACCCTACCTCCTCAGACTCCTGCATCCTACAAAGAAGAGGGCCGGAAAAAGTCACACAGCCGAGGAGAAGGTAGAGAAGAACTGACTTGGTCCCAGCCCTACCGGCCTTTCTGCAGTTTCCAGAGATCCCGCGCCAAAACTCGACTTGTCCTGCAGCCTGTGACCTCCACAACCCCTGGGAGGACTGACTGCCTTCAACAGAGACCGGATCCCTGCGAACAGCAGCTCTGTTCAAACGAAACTCCAAAGAAAGACTCTAAGCCTGTTGAGGATGAAGAAACTTGACGCCTGGAACCACCACTGCACACGTCGCCTATGACCCGAGTCCAAGTGGCCCACCAGTCCCAGCAAGGTACCCCAGCACTCCAGAGTCTGAGTCCAAAAGGGGTTGACCCCTCCAGAACTCCCCGACGTCGCCTGCAGCCTCTGCACGGAGACCCCCCCAACCGTGAGTGGCCCGGTAATGTGAAATCCGACCTCAAAAGGCACCCCTGCATCTAGCCGCCCTGCACCCTGAAGAGGAGGACCTGTGGTGCACTTATGTCCCCGGAGCCTCCAACTTACCTGCACAACTGTTAGTTCCTCCAGGAAGATTCCTGGACAGAGCCTATAGCCAAAATCCAAAACCGGCAACCTCCATAGGATTGCATTGGGCTCCTGATACCTCCTAAGCACCCTGCACCCGGCCTCCCCTGCGCCGCTGGTGGTGTGGACTTGGTGCTGACCATGGTTCCCCTTTGCCCTGACCTTAACTCTTTGAGCTGGGCTCCCAAGACCGAGTGGCCTGCCCGTGAGCAGTCCCCAACCGAGGTGCCCCTTGACCCCATTGGCTAACATAGGTACCCTGCACTCTGCCGCCTAAGTGCCGCTGGTGGTGCAACTCGAGTGCCTCCTTGGACCTTGGTTGTAACCCCAGACACCCAGCATTGTAAGTTGTTTACTTACCTGCAAACCGATACCACTCTTTTTCTCCATAAAAACCCATGTTTTTCCTCTGTATTGTTCTAAGTGTCGACCTGCTTTTTGTATGGTACAAAAGTAACTGTGCTTTGAAAAGTAAATTGTCTTACTTGCCTTTGGATTGTAGGACCCAGGGTGTGATATCAAGGCATATCACCCCGAGTAGTTGGTGTAACTATAAATTAACACAAAAGTAATCCAAAGTAATTTTCATGTATTCTGAATTGTTTTGAAATCAAATACAAACCTGTAACGATTCCAAGTTCAACTTCATTGTATTTCTGTGTACAGCCTTGCATGTTAAAGTATATTTTACATACCTGTGCCAAGTTCTGTTTGGTTCTAGAAATAAAACATAAGCATACCTTTTTTATACTTACTAATTGGTCTGGATTCAGTCTCTGAGTGTGTGCCATCAGTTCTTGCCTGAGTGAATACAATAAATGCTTGCCACACACTCTGATAAGCCTAACTGCTTGACCACACGATAACAAATAGAGCTGTTAGTGATTATCGAATTTAGCCTCTTCTATACCTCTGGGGATCCACTGGACTCTGTGCACACTATACCTCACTTTGGTATAGTATACACAGAGCCAGCTTCCTACAGTCATGGATCGCCTGAGTTTTATTTTGTAGGTCATGTGGTCATACCCCCTCGTTAAGACAGAGGCGAGTATTTTTATCGGGTGATCTTCGTGGGCGTATGGATGATTCCTTTTATCTAACTATCGTTTTCATGGGCGTTGTCGGTGCTCTAACACCCTACTTTTCCTAACTGTGTGTGTGTGCTTTATCAATGCTGATGGTACCTTTTGACCTAAACGGGCGCGGAGTGATGTGAAAGGAAGGGGGCGTGTTGCAGTTTGGGGGTCGCAGGCAATTGCAACGTGTTCCGAGGACACATGTATGCCCATCTGGTCCCTGGAGGTGGCTTGTAATGAGGTTCTCCCTAATGCAGTTAGGTGTCTTGACTATGCCTTTTTTCTGGAAGTTTCGTTTTGGGCTACTTTTGGGCTTCTATTTGCGTGTCGTTGGGCTCCTCCCTAGATTTTCATGCAATGTTGTCTCTATTGAGGCATACAGGAGGAGGTCTGAGCGCTGCTCTGTTACCCCCGTGTGATTCTGATGCAGCAATGACTGGGATCGGGCCAATTGCTTCTTTGGATGATGTCTGTGAGGCCCTGTGTGTTCTTTTTTGATGGGCTGGGCGCGTTGGTGAGCTTATCCGGGTGAATTTTACCTGCTGACTTGGTGCCAAGTTGTTGCTTATTTGTGTGTGGACTACGGGTTTTTATGGGAACATAATCATCCCAAGTGTGTGGAAAACCTGGCTTCCGCCACTGGAACGTCGCCTTGTTTTGGAACTAAAAGGGGGCCTCCACTACCTGGAGGCCTAAAATGTTGAAGAATGGGGTCTTTTCGATTTAGGGGTTCGTCCTAGTGACTCGCTTTTATGCGCCGGTCAGGGGCCGCCCCACCCCCTCATCAGACTGTCCTCCTCCCGGGGCGTGGCCAGCCAACCCTGCCCTGGGGGACCAGCAGCAAAGTGGGGCCTAGGCCCTGGCAGGGCCCTGAATGTCCGACTATAGCGCGGATTCCCGGTCAACAGAACGTACGGCAGCCCTGAGTTCTTCCCGAACGCAAGTAAAGATTTGAGTTTTTTCCTATTGCTGTGTGGCTAATCTTTATTGTTATGATAAGTTTTCTGAAGTGGATATGAAGTTGATATGTCGTATTGAGGGTTTGGATTTACTGCGGATTTGGATTTGGGATTGTGTAGAGGCATTGCCTCCCTAGACAGTCACCCCTCCCTGCCATGGTTGTGGCCCTGGTTCTTGCTGGGCTGGGTTCCTGATCTGCTGCTGCCATATGTATGGCCAATCACCTGATCCCTGCTGCGGTGGTGAGGTTGCTGACTGATTTTCCTGCGACTGAATGTGCGGTGAATTCTGGTTGATCTGGGCTTGGTTTTGCGCATGGGGATGTTGTGGGCACTGGCCCAGGCTTATCGATCTTTGCACACAATATGCCTTTAGGCGGCATCGGCCGGCCATGTGGCCCACTCTGTGACAATAGTAGCCCTCTCTGAGGTCTGGCTGCTGCCAGCCTCCGTGACCTCTGCCGTTAGGACTGGTTCGACACCCTCTGGGGCTCGGAGGCGGAGCTCCCTTCAAGACTGGTGCTATTTGTACGGTTGCGGCCAACGCGGCCCCCTCGAGGGTGGTCTTTTTCAATTTATGTTGGACCAGCTTAGCAGTGTCTCTTTAAGCTTGCTCCCGTTTTTCCCTGTCCTTTTCCTGCTTCTTTCTGTGGTAATGTAATATGTGTGCCTGTATTTCCCGCCAAGGTTTGGTGTCTAATCCTACTACGCTGTCCAGTCCACTCTGTATTTCGGTGGGCAGAAACCTTTTTGAGGATGTTGTAGAAGAATGCAACCTGGGGGCCCATATCTTACTATGGCTGTCCTGTCTCTTGTCCCCATCGTTCTCTCATTCTATCTAGAGAGTCAGTCACGGTTTCCACAGGCTTCATGCTCTCTGCCATCAATCCCCGTACATCTGGGCAGTCAGGGAACATTTCCATCAGGTCCTTCTATATCTGGTGTCTGAACGAATTGAATACGGCCCCGTCATGCTCGATGTTGGTCAGCGTGACTGCTAGGATGCTGGCTCGGGAAAACACCGTGGTAGTCTGCTCTCCGATGAGGCTGCTGAACAGGCTCTTGACATCACCAATTGCTAGGTTTATTTCTGCTGTGTTTTTCTCAAAACATAAGATCCATTTTCCCACCCTGTCCATCAATGGGGGCAGTTTGGTCCTGGGCCATTCTTTGTCCATCTGAGCCCATGGCACATAGAGGTTCACTGACGTACCTTTCTGTAACAATGGGAATATTTTGGCTTGGATCCGCTCCGCTGGCTTTTCCCCAACGTAGCACTCCCATCTTCTCAGGCATTCCTGCATGTAGGGGAAGTTCCACTTGGGATATCCCCTGCGTGCCAGAAACAGTCTTCCACGATGGCCATGTCCTCTGGTGTCACTATCCAGAACTAATATGAACCTCCCAGTTACATGAGAGCGCTCTGCTGGATGGGTTGGAGTGTGTGATCTCCGTGCCGCTGGGGCATGATGGGTTGCGTATGATGGATGGGGGGGGGGGTCGAACTTTGGGGAATTCTATCTCCGAACTGGGATGAGGCTGGAATCACCAAGGTTTTCTATTCTGGTAACCTCCCAGCCCTAGATCTAGTGGCTCGCTACCAGGTGGGGAGCCCTTCCGCCCCCTTGACCGGCGGATTGGTGTACCCAGGGCAGGAATGTCTGGGATGGCAAGGTGGGGGGGTGGGGTACGGACACCTTGCTTGCAGGTTCTGGGACAGGATTGTAGATATGGGCCACCTCAATGTTGGCCCACAGTTCTAACAATGCCTCTCTCCTAGCTTTCTTCTGTCCTACATATTTGGTCTGAATGTGTGTCCTTGTGTGCTCTATTATGTAGATGTCGAAGGTTCCCCCTCTGGTCAGGGGAAAGCGTGTCTTAGTGTGTGCGTGCCGCTCATGGCAAAATGTATCTAGCTTTTTTAGCCTACGTCGGGAATCTAGCTTGCATGTGGTTTAACTGCGACTCCAAGATGGGTTGGAAACTTTCTTTAAGAGACCAGAACACTTTTATCTTCTCACTTTTTAAAAATAATCCTAAATTCTACTCTGATCGTGGGGAAAATATGTACACAGGATTATGCCGGCAATAACTACTTTACTATGAGCTCAGCTTTAGACAAAGATGCGTAAAAAACAGACTTTTCACAATACACAAAACAACACATAGTAAGGGTAACAACCTGTAAGAAAGTGCAATGGTTATTCAAAACATTATGAATTGTTTTCTAGCAGCGGAACAGCAAATACGAAAAAATGGCAACTTCTTCATGCGCACATAGAATTGTTAACAAGACATAACATTCAACATAAAACACAGTTGAAATAATTTATCAGCACCAGAACATCCAAAAAAGGCATCATTTGAAAAACCACCATGGAAATAGAAGAGAAAAAGTGACAGGAATTAAAATTGATGACTTTGTAAAAAGAAAACCCTTAGCCCGCTCCTAGCGACTTCTGCCCGATGACAAGGGGAGGCTCTGTGTGGTACACAGGACTAAGTGAGCCTGATAATCTGTCAATATCGGCTCTGGGACAAAGATAGCAATAATTTCTGCACATAAGAAGGTATAACTCGACAACTACAGGCCCTCCTTGGCTAAGCACAAGCTACACCTTAATCTCCAAGGTCCAAATTTTCCCTAACGCCCGAATTGCACCTTGTTTCACACCCAGGGGCTTTGCGTACCATCTGTGTCATGCCCAGCAGTCCAAGCAAATAAAACCTCGCACCTCTTTCATACACCACCAGTGTTTTCAGAGACCCGTAATACTGAGAAAACTCCTTTAGACAAATAAATAAGTTTGAGGTGTTGGCCCTATATCACACCCAGAGCCTATGCATACCATCTGTGTCACGCCCAGTGGTTCAAGCGACCAAACAACCTTCACCTTTCCTAGCGTGCTGACTATCGAAGAAAGGTGGCCTCCGTGGGCTCGCCTCCAAGGCCACCTTGCAGCCACTCAGCGCAGACACATAAAATATGCAATATGTCAGATTTCGGTTAGTGGCAGGGCGCTCAGGTTAAATTTTTCACTTTTTCCTAGTTTGCCATATGGCATATGCTGGGACTAAGGATCAGATGTAGTCTCTTACCCACTGACTGCAGCTTCAGGACAAACCTCCACCCCACGGATTCAGCAGAACTTTCAATCAATTGCGGCGTCTGCTCACCGTCCTTGCTGCGCAGATGTGAATCCGTACCGGCGGGGTCCCTTTCCTTCGGCTGCAGTCGGGCTCAAAGAACCAATTTCTCCTACCTGGCTCGCCAAAACGTTGCTCAAATGTGAATATACCTTGAAAAAATAAAAGACAAGAGGCATTTGGCAAAACAGGGACAGTTGGTTTAATTAAACGCTGAGGCTGGGAGAGGAGTGACAGAGTTGGGGGTTTGAAGACTGTCTCAAAGTACATTGGTTTTGGCTGTCATTAAATAGATTTCACAAAGTGTCATAAAACAATTTGTACATTCTTTTAGAGAAAGAATCCGGGCCTAGTCAGGGAGTCATAAATCTGACCACCTGGTATAGAGCACAATGCGGGCCAGTGGGTACGTGTCCAGATATCCGGCACGGGGAGCGCATGATCACTGTGTGTAGTGTGCATGCTGGGTTCTGATTGGCTGAGTGTTCCTAGCTTCATGTGGCATCTAACTTTATAGTGCTTAGGGAATGCGCACCCCTCCAGCCAAATGTGTTTTATTGGGGCCAATCTCCTTGGACCATTGTGGTGTCGCTGCCTATCTGTGGGATCGAGCCATTTGGCGTTTCAGCGCGCGCAATTAAATTTGTTTTATTTATTTATTTATTTACATTACTCCGGTCGGCCGTGAGCCGGAGTTTACTACCCCCCACCCTGCCCCTCCCCCGCCTCACCACCCCGCAGCACTCCCTCCACGAGCCGCTACTGATTGTTAGTACAAATGTAGCAACTGGTTATACAATAACATGTACTCATGAGAAAACCATCGTGGTCATAATAGGTTAGGACTCGAAACAATTTACTCTCAGTGGTACATTGTGCTACATAACTCTAACGAAAGAAACATCATTCTGTACCTTTGAAAGTGACCTTACATCTCAAAGCAGCATTTGCAATGTTGCATAAGCATATGGATAGTCTATGTGCAGATTGAAACAAAAATAAACAGATGACCACGTTCTAAAAAAATGACAACAAACAGCGCCAACCATTTTGCAACTGAGGCCTGTATTAGTTAATGCCAGCATAAGGACAGTTTCCCCAACAAAATGTTTCGTTTCATCTACATGTTATTTGTCGCTTTAACACTATAATGTGTTTTATTATAGAAACCTGCATCACAGGTGAAAGTTGAAGTGCTGCTGCTCTGCTGTGCCTGTGTCTGCAGATGCTTGTTCAATGTCCTAGATGAAGCTGGTTTAGCAGGAAGAGCACATTGAATTATCTTTTAAACACAGCCACGCTGAAAGCGTTCATGAATGGAAACTGGATCACACTTCCGCAAAGCTTTTACCCACCACTGTACAAAGCCTTTCACCTGTTTTAGTAGCAGCTGTGAAACATGTTTACATCTGAACATAAAACCTTGTTTGAATGCAAAAACCAAAAGCATTTTGTGGGTGTTTACATTTATTTGTGATATTGCATTTTAGGATACTTTTGCACAGCTCAAATTGTTTTACAGATACAAACTTTGTGTATTTTGTGATCAAACACCATGGCTTTGTTTTCTTAATATGTTAATAAAGCACAAGCAAAAAGTACTTTAGAAGTGAAGTTATTCAACACCATAGGAAAGCCAATATTTCTGTAGCCCAGATCATGAAGGGGCCTTCCAGTGAATGATGTCACGATATGCCTCAAAGCCCTAGCGGGCCTCACCCAACGTAACAACATTTTAGAATGTTTATTGTTGGTGATAGTTAGTGATCCAGGACTGGGTGAAGAGAACTGTTTTGTTTTCTATTCAGTGGATGACCCCTTTAATGCTATGGTATATTGCATATTGTTGGCTGTCCGCTGTAAATGTCACTGATTGTAGCTTGTTTTGTGGGTAATTTACTGATTGCTGCCTGTCTCCTGAGTGTACAGCTGACAGTAGTCCTTTAATCCAATTAAGGCCTTGCTCTTACTATTACACATGGCTCGCAGATTTATGTCCCCATTCACTGTCGTCAGGCAATGTGCCCAAAATCTGGAAAAAACGGATTTTTCCACTTTTGAGTAATCCAACTGCTTATCATTACGTTCTTGTCAATTATATTCAAATTTTGCTTTTGCCAGCCCCGGCTAAGATTTGGGACAGTTTTGTGACTGCCCAACTATCTCCCATTTTCAAGAGTCTTATCTCCCATTTTCATTCTCATCCCTCTAGCTATCGCCCTTCCTTTGGAACAATAGCAGTTTTGGTGGTAATAGGCAATTAAATTCAAGGAAGGGGGAACAGCTGCTTTGAAACTTTTTGACATGTCTGCATCATTTGGTTACTGTCATCCACCATATCCTGCTAGCCATATTCAGGAGGTGGGTGGGAGGCAGTGCCATAGAATGACTTACTTTATTAGTTGCAGATCGATTTCAAGCTGTTGCATTACCACCTTATCAACCTGAGTTTAAAGCCATTACATGCAGGCAACCTCAAGGCTCATCTCTTAGTCCCACTTTGTCCAACTTGTTTTTAGCCATTCCAGCAGCTTTGATACAATATTTTGGTATCAGTTTCGTTTCACGTACTGATAACACACAGCAAATATTGTGTATGGATGGTGCCACGCCTTCCCTACAATATAAATAGGAGCATGAGCTGCCTCAAATAGGAGGTGCGCAACAGGGCAAGTTGTTCAGTGCAGTGGGGAGAGAATAATTAGGTACAGAAAGCGGCTCTGTACCCATGAAGGAGTAAGTGGAGGGGGGCCATCCTATACTAGGATTTTCACTCCTGTACTAGATAATGTTAATGGAAAATGAACTTGTTAAGCGCTCGAATACCCAAAGGTGCCTTGACGCTGGCTACCGTGAGGGTCAAAAAGAAACCCTGAGAATAAAATGGCTATAAAGAATTGAATAACCAGGTTTTGAGAGCTTTTCTGAAAGCTAGAAGATTGGTGGAAGATTGAAAGGGCCAGGTAAGAAATGAGGGCCACACCAGGTGCCAAAAAGTAAAAGGGGGCGGGGGAGCATTCACAACCACGAGCCTAGGGTCAGCAGTGCAACTAATGGGGAGTAAGGTTCTACTTTGAGATGGCTTGAAACTTTCACCTAGCCAGACTGCTGTCTCTCATCTCATCGCATCTCATGCACAACAGAATCAAAGAGATGCTCCGAGATCAGCCCAAGTCTACACTGGTGGTTATGTTAGTCCAAGTCCTGGGCATATAAGTGCATGAGAAGCAAACGGAGCAAGAGTGCTCCTTTTGAACTAGCGTCTGACATATGTTGTGTTCTTACCATCCTTGCATGTTATTAAGTGTCGTTTGTCCAGTGATCAATCAAATCAAGGACGTTGTGACATATCAGCCCTACTGTATGCATGTAAGAGTGTACACCAGATCTGGATAAAAACTGCTGTGACATAAGTGAACCTTAATGGCTGGTAATCAAACACATATACATACCTAAGTCTTATTTTTCTCAAGAGTTTGACTACACTCTTTGCCGTTGTAATCGAAACATAAATCCAAACAAGGTAAGTTAGGTCGCAATGGAGTAGGCACGTGATGGAACTCTCCTGCTATATATGTATGTTCACATGGGAAATTGCTCGCTAACATGAATGTATGTGTTGTGTTTTTTACAAACCGTGTGCTGTGTATACTACATGAGAAATTCAATTTGGGAACCCACCAGTGTGTGCAACAATTTTGCAGAAATCTACTTTGCTAGTTGTTACTTTGGATCTACTTCACAGGTTTTACAAACAGCAAACAGGTATGATAGCCTTACACCTCAGCTTGGAAGCGCATGCCTTCTAGATTCAGGAGCTCATATGGAACTTATAGGCAGGGGCGTACCTTGGTCAGTAAGATTGGGGGGGTGAGCTTTAGATTTTCCAACAATCAGGCTGGCGTGTAATATTAAAATACATTATCCGACAAGCAGGGCACATAAGAGGGGTTAACGTGGCAGTGGAAAGGGAGACAAATGCGGATTTGTAGGGGTACTAAGTGAGAGAAAATACAATATTTTGCAAAATAACCAACATGTTTTAAGACTTTCAAAGCATGGAGGGAGAATGTGTGTGAACATTTTTGTCTGTGTTTATGTAAAAATCCCTTGTGAAATCCGACAAGACACCTCGCAATAGATGACTGAAAGCACCTTTACCCAAATATTTATCAGAAAATACATTTATTAGGGGGGTGTAACCCCCCCAAACATCCCCTCAAAGCTACGCCCCTGCTTATAGGCCTTGAAGAAAGCCGGAGACCCAATTTGGCTGGTTAGTGGTTAGAATCATGTAGGTAATTACAAGTATTGTGTCGTGTAGTTCCTATAGTACCCATGCAGGACCTGCTCGTTTGGATAACATAAACCGTGGCCTTGGTGTTAGACTGACTCTGTGCACCCCCACTGCATATGTTAGCCTGATTTGCATTAGCTAGCTCACAGTGCCACTAGAATCTCCTCTTAGCGGGGAGAGATTAGTTTCTGGCAACCTTAGATCATGACAACCCAAATTCCTCAGAATCGTGGAAACAATGTACTACCTTTCGCTCAGTCACTCCTGCTTAATTATTCGGTTTGTCTCAGAGAGTTACACAGAATAAACAGTATGGGCGTTTCAATAAGTATTTATTGAACAGTTGTTATTCTAGTGTAAAATATATGTGCTGCGGCAATCAGCAGACAATAGCAGAGATATATTATCAGCAGTACGATAAAGCAAAGGGATAGAACAGTTCTACCATATTGCAATAATCATGAATACATACATGAATATAAAAAGCATTATGAAAAGTGCGCGTACTCCTACGATGCCTAACTAGATGTACCTGAGTGTACCTAGCATATGTGTAGGTCTAAAAGCCTAAGAGCCAAGAATCCTTCTAGGATTTAGTCGAACCCCCATACCTGAATAGAGAGAGTGTGGGACCCCGTCCTGGTCTCGAGTTGGACACCCCGCAAGGGCTGTGTCAGACCGCTGTCAGCTGGAGTGACTGCATGCAGGAGCCTCAGCGTCTCTGGTCAGTGTGTCAACATGGAAGTCTCGGTTCCCTCTGTCTTACTGGGGTAAGATGTGGTATATTTATACCCTGAAGACTCTGGTTGCTTCGTATGGTTTGTATTGGCCATGTTAGACTTGAGGAAGACGTCAGGGGTGAACTTTGTACATACATATTATGCAGGTGGTGTATTCCTAGAGAGCCATGCATAATTGATGAGTACAGTGTGGGCCTGTGTTTGGGAAAAACCCTGCTGTATTCAAAACCACAGAATAGATAACGTTCAGCCCTCAGAGCACGTTGTGTAATAGTGAGGACCAATGTAGGTGAACGATCATGCCTATATAAGGAATCATGACTATAATAGGACATGTACAGTTATGACCGTAATAGGGCATATGCGGCTTTGACCATAATAGGGCAAGTACGAATATGACCGTATTAGGGCAAATATGAATACGTCCATTTTAGGGCATGTATGAACGGGTCTACATTAGGGCCTCTATACGGGACATAACACCCACTCCTCTTCCGAACAGGATGACAATGACCATGCTTAAAATCTGGACAATTTAATAACATTTTAAAAGCAGGTAACCTTCAAGCTCCTCACCCACGCACACAAAGCACTCCACAACTCCGGACCAGCCTACCTCAACAGACGACTCAGCTTCTACACCCCCACCCGCCAGCTCCGCTCGACCAGCCTCGCCCTCGCCACAGTCCCCCGCATCCGGAAAACGACCGCCGGCGGCAGATCCTTCTCCCACCTCGCCGCCAAGACCTGGAACACCCTCCCCACCAACCTCCGACAGACCCAAGACCTACTGGCCTTCAGAAGACTCCTCAAGACCTGGCTCTTCGATCAGTAGCAGCACCACCCCCCTCTTCCCCCAGCGCCTTGAGACCCTCGCGGGTATGTAGTGCGCTTTATAAGTGACATGATTGATTGATTGATTGAAGTCAAAACATGGTTTTAAAATTGTTAAAAAAAAAACTCAACATTTTTTACAATTCAGCTATTTCCAATTGCCACTAAAAAAAGAAATGTCTATTTTGTTTCTTAATATAAGGTGCTTCACTCAAAGCGGAAGAAGGCCATGCTTTTCTAAAGCGAAAGTGTCAATTTAGGAAATGTTCCAAATTTGCTCGCTTATTATGAAAACGAGTGGAGAAGCCGAATTCTTTCCCAGGACGCGATGAGCCAATTCGAGATTAAGTGTCCTGGCTGGGAAGCACAACATTATCTGTGTGAGCTACTGCAGACGACAAATCCAACGCCTCACAGAGAACGTCAATCGCACATAGATGGAATGTAGCACTGCTAACAGTCGTTGCTGCGGCAGCCTGTGCGGCAGTTGTTACCTGGGTGCCTGTGGAGCAGTCACCTAACCCAGCAGGAGCAAACGGCACGTGTGGATTCTCCAGGAATACGTTCATCAGAATTGGAAGCCGCTGGGGACAACGCAGAGCATGGGCCTTTATGGGGTCCAGCATTGCATCCGTGTCTGGAGGCGCATCTGATGGAAATGTTAGACAAGGATCCAACGTGCATTCTTCTCCGCAAAACAGGCATCGAAGAACAGGTAAGATGCAGTCCACCCAGACTGGTCGAAAGGATAGAAACCAGAAGGCATTGAGTTCTCGCAGGCAAGAAATACCCAGAAGTTGTACCATGCGTTCACGGTATTTCCGCTCCAGGAGCATGTTCGCCATTCCCTCGGGAATTGGGCCGTCCATTGCATAGCAGTAGCATTATGAATAGGACCCCTGCAATCAGCAATAGGATAAGCGGGAGTCCTCCAAATACGCTTCCCAATACGGAGTGTATAAAATTTGGGATTACTCCGAGGACTGTCCGAAAGGTGCTTAACAGTCCTGACCCTATGGTCTTAAATAGGTGTACAATACCGCTCGTATCTGACATATTAAAGATACGTCCCACCATTTCTACGAAATGAAAGGGGCAGTTTGTACGTATAAGCGCCTATATCTCAGTCGAGGTCCTTGCAACTTGAAGTTCAAAGGTTTCTCGAGCAGAGGTTAAGGGCACGGGTTGCTGTAAAAGCATGGCTTGCAGTCTGCTCAAAGTATCAAATTATATGAAAGAAACGTTCAGTGAAGGCCATAGCGGCGCCTCCCTGACTATGTTCAGCGGCGGAAACAATACTTTCATACAGCAATTAACCCTGGAGTTAACAGTGACCAGATAAGCGATGCCCGGAAGCATCCCACAGCAACCTTGATCATTTAGCATCAAGTAACTCCCATTTGAGAGCAGCTGGAAAACCGGTGTGATCATGGCCGCTGGGGTCCCTGTCATGTGACACGATAGGTTTGCTACTGAACCGCTACAGGCTCCGTGTAGTGAAATATCCTGACACATGAGAGAACCGCTTAAAGCGTTCTTGCAGTTTGCACCGCTCAGAAATACTTCTCGATCCCCATTCCGGCATCGGTATCTATGTGGTAACTCCCAAGTTTCCTTAATGTAACCCTTACCCATCTTTTCATATTTGCCTGCCTTTGCTCAAGGCAATATTGAAACTGAAACGTAGTGATTTGGCCATGAATTAGCCATTCAGTTGATGGCGATTCGGCTACAGTGAATGGTAACCGTTCCAGTTTCTCAATACGCAGCATTGTATATTTGGCTCCCCTTTGTGCCATTTCTGTCTATCAGTCAGATTGTATTCTGAAAACAGAGACGTGGTGTTTATAAAACGCCAGGGCACATAGCCTGCACGCAAAGATTGTAGCGTCCAGCTTAGCATCATAATAGAACGCAGCTGAGATTGCCCGTGTTGTAACAAGGCCAGATCTTGTTCTGATATGTCGATTGCCGAAGACACAATGTTGCCTAAGGAGTAAATCCTGGAGGTCAAAGTTGTTAACCCATTATCCACTACAGCCAATGCCGTCTCTAAGTTAATACGGTCTATTTCCCGTATTCTTTCTGCGGCCTCTTGTTGGGATATTTTCTAGTTTTTATTATAATAGGCATAAATGCCAGCATATATGAAACGTTTCTGATGTGTTTTCCTTGGGCCTAGTAAAAAATCCCTAAGGTCTACATCAGGTGTGAGTAAGGTCAAGTGATGTTTTACTTCTGTGAGTGTTGAGGTCTCTAGCCAATCAAGGCACAACTTCCCAACACTGTAGGATGCCACTACCCCTGGGTGTTGTCTTTGTACATAGCGTGTATCTGGCCTATGGATACTAAACCCTTCGGTTGTATTCATAAATCTGTGTTGACAGGTGATTGTGTCAATGGGCCAAATCAGCCATTTCGTCCAATCAGGATCTGATCTGTTGTACTGGAGAATGTCATCTAATCCTACCCCGTGTGTAGTTGAATTCTGCCCCCCACCCATCTGTGATGGTGTAGGAAACCCGGGTGAGTTCAGTTCCTTGTTCTTGGCTAGTCCAAGACAGGATGTCTGTTGCACAGTGTCATTTAGAAATATCAGCTGCTGTGGAATGAGGCATGCTCTAAAAAGCGCTTCTGTTCCCTGGACCTGCCAGTCCCTAGAACCCCAGATTAATTTGAAATCTATAGTGTCCTTCCGTAGGTCGAAACCCTGTGTAGACAACTGGGCCAAAAAGGAAGCAGAGTAAATATGTTTGGTGTTAGTCAACATAATTTTCTGTGCTGATGTTTTTGCCACTTTGTAATAAAATGACTTCGGGTCAGATGTATTAAACCCTGAAAAGTATGTGAATTTCTGTGCAAAGGTTTGTGAACTACCTTTTGGAGGTGTTGGGCAGTGTTCCCACTGGTGGTATTCAAATACATTTCTAGGTGTTATAGATTTGTGTAAGAAATGATGACCATACTGTTGGTAACAGTACAATGTATCATAGTCTGAAGTACCTTCTAACATTTCATTGTTCGGAAATGCTGCAGTTTTTTCTAAATCAGACATCATAGCATTTACAGTTTCAGTGTCCCAATCATCAGAAAATGTACTGGTGGTAATGATATCACTTAAAGAAATTTTAAATACATGTTTAAGCTTTAAAAGTTCAGTCGGACCGAAAATATCATAATCAATCTTGTCCCATACTATACCGTCCGGGAACTGCTGTGATGTTCACTGAAGACAAGTCTCTTGGTTCACGATGTGAAGACTGGTGTGGCTTTAAAATCAAATTGACTCTTTGGGCTGTAGAGCTCTGCTGGAGGTATCGTCCATTAATAAGCATACTAAAAGTTATAATTAAACCTAGCCAGAAAAGAAAAAAGAAAATCCCAGTGATATACCATAGTTCAATCCAAGGTGTCACCAGGTAAGTCTTTCTAAAAAAGTTCAAAAAGTCAGTGAGTTTCTGTTTGCGTGATTTTTTGGCTGGCGTCGTTTCCGGCTCACTTGGGTCCAGTGAAAACGTATCAAAGTTCATGAAATAGCCAGAAGCAGTTCGATCAATTGTTGGAATTGCATCGGGATTTGTTGAAATCGGATTTTGCTCTTGACGAGGCATGTTGACGTAGATGTCTGTAGTCGGTCTGATTGCAACTTGGTTGTTAAGTTGATTTTCTTCTTGTTGAAGTGGAACGAGTTCCATAGCATTGTTGCTTAGTCCTTCATTCCGTACAGGTGGCTCTTCGAACGTGATGAGTCTTTCTGTTTGGACTTCTTGGATTGTAACGAGAGGAAGGCGTCTGCTACTGTGGAGTCCACGAGGCCTACTGTTTAGTATCAGCCACATAGTGTGGTTTGATTAAGTCAATTGAGACAAATCTTTTCTCCTTTTTCCCGGCAAGAGGTGGCAGAAGTACAGTTCTTGTGCCTTGGATTGCAAGGACCGGTACAGGCTTTCTGTAGGATGGCCCCAATTCTTTCTTATCAGCAATCTTCTCTCTGACCAGATCCCCGACTTTTGGGATCCAGACAGGTCTTGCCGTTACTGCCTTGACTTCCTCAGTGGCGGCCTGTTTCTGGAGCACGTTATTTAGTTGTGTTCTGGATTCATTTAGATCCTGTAAAACAGCCAAATGATCATGGATATCAAATGGTTTTTTATCCGCCACTGTGCTTTCACAATCAAGATCAGGTACCCACATTCTTGTCCCAAATAGGACCTCGTAAGGAGTGACACCTCCTAGAGAGCTTCTTGGCTGATTGTTTATCGCTCGTTGTACCCCATAAAGGTGATCGACCCATCTACCGCCCTTGCCTAATACCCTAGCTGTTAAAGATTGCTTTAAGTCCCGGTTTTTCCTCTCCACAACAGAATTTCCCTCAGGATGATACGGAGAGGAGTACCGCAATGCTACGCCCATTCCTTCCATGGCCTCTTTGTAAGCCCGAGAGCTAAACGCCGGGCCACGGTCAGAATGTAACGTGCCAACTGCGTATGTGCCGATAAAGACTCGCAAATCTCTTATAACAGTTCGAGCGTCAGCTGAGCGCTGAGGCCAAACCCATAGGAATCTAGAGCAGGAATCCACTGCAACCATGATATATTTCTTGGCCCCATCAGATTGTAGGGGTCCGCAGTGGTCCAAATATACACATGCGAGAGGTTTGTCTGATTTCAGCAATGGTGTCTGCGCTGGGCGTGTTACGGTGGAACCTTTCATCTGCTGGCAGATGTCGCACTTTAAGATATAGTCTTTGGTCTGCTTTGTTAACCCTGGCAACCAGTAGCGCTGTTTCAGTAAAGAAATAGTCGCTGTAACGCCTGTATGCGCAGAACCCAAACCCTCGTGTGCTGCTAAAATTAAGCCTTGCCTACGATCCATATTTGGTATTGCTCTATCCCCCACTCCAGGAATCTGAGCATATGGAATGTTTTGTGCATCTAACTTGTAGGAGTACTTGAGTGGAAATTTCTTTGGTACTGCTGTGCTGCCTTTGCGTGGAGCATTGACAGCTACCATAATCTCGCCGTCTACTCTCGTTTTTGAACGAGTGATTGCAGCTACGGACGCTGTGCGTACACCCCTTTGCGGCTTCGTCAGCCAATGAATTCCCTTCAACGTGAACGCCATCACGCTGATGACTCAGTGTATGTATCACGTGAGCCCTTGGTAGTTCATTTCTCAACTCCACTACCTGTTCCCATAGCATTTTATGCTTAATTGTGCCACCTTTTGCATCTTTAAACCCGTTTTGTTCCCAATGATGTAAATATTCATTGTACGACTGTACACAGTAAAAGGAATCACACACAATTAGTGTTTGGAAATTCGTGTTCCGTGTTTACAAGTGCCAGTATCAGTGCTTTTAACTCTGCCAACTGAGCCGTGCAGTCTCCTAGAGATTGCTTTTTAGTGCAACTCGGATGATACTTTCCATTGTGCATGCGACCTTTAACAATCGCACACGCTGCGCTGTAAGCTTGCTTACTCCCTATGGCTGGTTGAGCAGATCCGTCAGTGTAAATAATGTATTCATACTGATCTAGAGGCAAAATCTCATTTGGTAGAGGATATTCTTGTTCGTATTGCAGAAATGCTTGTGTTTTTAAACTTGGATCAAATCTGTATTCAACATCCGTTGCAGTAAGAGAATTAGCCCATTGTATCCATCTGGGATGTAAGGCTTTCGCATTTGAAATGCTAGCATTTGTAACAGCTTCTAAAGCTGGTACTGGGGTCACGACAATTATGCGTTTACCCTGAGCCAGAGCTCTTTCTCTTGCTACAGCGGTCTGCACTGCTGTCAGGATTTTTTCTGTTGAAGTGAAACGCATCTCTGCGTTTGTGTACAGGTGTGATTTGTATGCGATTGGTACTGTTTCGCCTTCATTGAAAGTCAAATAAGTGTACCCGCATTGACCCGCTATTACTCGGATCACTAAGTTGCGTAAGTTTACGCGTGTCTGTAAATGTTTAGAAGCTATCATGTCTTCCTGTAGGGAACGCAGGATATTTGTATGTTCCTGTGTCCATTGTCTGACTGAAAAATCAGGTTTTATTAAGTCGTAGAAAGGTTTTACTCTTTCTGCGTAATCCAGAATGTATGTTCGACCAAAAGTTAGGAATCCCAGAATTGATTGTAAATTCTTCAATGATTTTGGAGGTTGGAGCAGCGCACACTTTTCTAAAAAGTTAGCTGCTAGGCTTTTCCTTCACTTGACAGCTCATACCCTAAAAATAGGACACTGAGGTGGGCAATTTTTGATTTTTTAAAAATTAAATTTATAGCCCTCAGAGGCGAATCCCATAATAATGGTGCTCACCCTGGTCAAGTGCCTCGGTAAGTCATCGTCCGTCAGATAAATATCATCCACATAGGACAATGCTTCTTCATCCAAATTTTGGAGTAACTCCGTTACCCTTGCTGAAAATACAAGGGGCTATTTTTATACCCTTGGGCTAGTCGACAAAATTGTCGCTGTGACCCTAACGCACTGAATGCGGTCAGATACCTGCTTTCAGGCGCTATATTCTGGCAGAAAAATCCATTTGAGATATCTAGTGTTGTTTTGTATTTTTTGCGCACAATGTTATTCATTAATGCGGCACTATGTGCATTTTGAACTGCAAATATCTTAGTGCAAGTGTTTAAATGTCTGTAATCCAAAACTAAACGATATGTGTTGTCAGGTTTCATTACGGGAAACAAAGGATTGTTCATAGGTGAAGTGCAATTTTCAATCACCCCCTGGTATTCTAGTTGATCTAGGATCTCCCTGACTTGTTTTTTAGCTTCCTGCTTTATAGGGTATTGCCTTTGAACATTTGGGGAAACTTTTAACGGGATCACGTGGTGGGTTGAATCCTCATCCCAACCAACATGATTTTTATACAATGCTGGAGCTAGGGCAACCGCCCACTCCTGCGCATATGCATGTTTTAAATGTATGGGAACAAGGTCGGAAAAGGCTGGAAAAATGACAGTTTCTCCCCTAGGGCACTCCATGACGAATGCTGGCGGCCAGTCTTGTTCTGCTAATAGAATGTCATAACCAGATGACAGATTTTTCCAAAAAAGACCTTTAACTTTTCTGGGCTTGTCCCCCTCCATCCGGAGTGTTATCTCATGTAACTTATGTGGGACACTTACCCGAGTATCAGGTGTTTCCACCGTGATCTACTCACTCAACTCCGCTGTCACCAGAAATTCCTTCAGGTTCTGGCGAGCTATCGTTACTTCTGCCACGCTGTCTAGCATCGTCAGAGCCCATTCCCCGTTCAGAAGCTGTGTCCTCAGAATTCTGGGCATGTCTGATCTTGAGACCTGCTACCTTCTTCTTTTTAAACTGAGGTTTCTGTTTTTGTTTATCTTCTTTTTTAGGTGCGTAGTCCGCAGCGCGTTGCGTGTCTCTGGACTTTGTACGCTCCTCTGACCGTCCTTCCCTCTCTGAGTTTTTTGATGAACCCCGAAAGGAACGAGAGGAACGAGTATCAGTATCCTGATACCTGTCAGGTTTTTTAATATTATCCCTATTCCTGAGGTTATACCTCCTTTCAGAGGGCTCCTGTTGAGGAGACCTACCTCTGGATTGAGATCTGTTGTCTTTAGACTTTAGTTGTTTTTTATTTTCCCACTTCTTTTTAGAAGAAGTAGGCGTCTGTTTTGTAGTGTCCTTTTGAGGACTGCCCACTAGTTGTGGTTTTAATGCTTTCCCACCTAAACTGTCTCTGCCTAGTTCTGCATATGCAGTTTCAATTATTTTGGGTAGTTCATGTTGATGATCCATTGGACCGAACTCCCTTAGGCGTTGGTGGATCGCCACTGAAGCTGCCTCCCCTTTAATATTAGCTAGTATTATGGCTGATACCTGGTCAAAGTTATTTAATAACTTCATCCCTAAGTTAAGGGCAGGCTCTGCTCCGTACTCATTTTGTATCTGTCTCAATACGTCAGGTATTACTGGACATCGAAACTTTCAAAACCATGTTTGCATCGGTTAAGAGTGGATCACCTAGCGATCCGGCTCCTCTTGACATCCTGAAATCTGTATCTGTTTTAGTAGGCCCCACTATTATGGAACTGATCAACGCCTCGCTTTCCTCAGGGGTGGTCCCTCTCCTTTGGAAAAAAGCCTTGGTAAAGGCTTTATTGAAAAAACCAAACATGGATCCCGACTGTCTTGGTAACTATCGTCCCATCTCGCTCCTTCCTGGGGTGAGCAAAATCACAGAAAAGTATGTAAATCGATCACTTTCCAGATACCTTGAAAGGGAGAACCTTCTCCATGCGTCCCAAACTGGTTTCGCCCAGGACATGGGACAGAAACTGCTTTACTAGCAGTCGTCGAGGATTCCAGAAGGATCCTCGATGCAGGAGGCTCCCTGGCCGTGCTTCTTTTAGATCTTAGCGCGGCCTTTGATACGGTTAATCACCGTATTTTAATTCAACGGCTTCAGGATTTGGGTATTACTGGAACTGCTCTGGATTGGCTGCGTTCCTTTCTGGAGAACAGATACTTCCAAGTAGTCGATGGTGAGGCTACATCCACTCCTCGACCTCTTCATTGTGGGGTTCCTCAGGGGTCGTCCTTGAGCCCCACTCTTTTTAATGTTTACATGGCTCCTCTTGCTGACATTGTTCTTCCATTTGGGGTGCAAATTGTCACTTATGCCGACGACACTCAATTGGTCGTCGCTTTGAACCACACCAATAAAGCATCTACTTGTCTTGGCCCATGTCTCGAGGAAGTGATGAGATGGATGAAACATTCCCATCTTAAACTTAATGGAGACAAGACTGAGCTTATGCTCCTTGGCAAACCCTCCCTCTCCGAAATAGCTTCTACTTGGCCTATTTGTATGGGCCCCATGCCGGCCCCTAAATCAGAGATAAAGAGCCTTGGTGTCTGGCTTGACTCTGAGCTCGGTTTTAAAATCCAAGCCAGAAAGGTTGTTGCCTCTTGTTTTGGCATTCTAAGAATGCTACGCAAAGTGCTTCCTTTGCTACCCCTTCAGGTCAGAAAGCTTGTAGTCCAATCGCTTATTCTATCTCGTTTGGACTACGGAAATGCACTGTACCTTGCTGCCCCTAGCCTGGTGCTGGCCAAACTTCAAACTGTGCAGAATTGTGCCGCTAGGATTCTTATGGGAATTCATAGTCGCCAAACTGCAAGGCCTGCCCTAAAGGCTCTCCATTGGCTTCCAGTTTTGGAAAGAGTTCATTTTAAAGCTCTGTGTATTACTCACAGGCTGATAGGAGGGAATGGACCTCCTATTATCTCCTCCTTGATCCAGCCCTATTTAGCCACTAGGGACCTTCGCTCAAATAATCTTCATTTGGCGTCTGTGCCCAGAATTAAGAAGGCCCGTAGCGGCGGACGTCTTTTCTCTTACAACGCCGCTAAACTGTGGAACTCACTTCCTCTGCAGCTCCGAAAGGAACCCAACTACATGTCATTCCGTAAGATGCTTAAAACTTGGCTTTTCCCCAATTGATCGTGTCACAGCTGTTTCGACTTGCCCTCAGCGCTGGGATGCCCGCGGGTAACTATGCGCTTTATAAATATCACTTTCATTTCATTCATTTCATTACTGCTTAGGACGGGATACCATGTGTTCTGGTATATATGGCAGCAAAGACTGAACCCCAAGAGGTGCAGTCCTCTACTTGTGGTGTGATCCCCATGGGCAAGCAGATTGTTAGAATTCTGTGTTCATCACAGGTGGTAGTATTCGGGAATACCGCCTCAAGCTGAGTTATTTTCTGAGCTATCCAGAATGGTATTTGTTCGCGTTTTGCGGGCATTTTGCCCATTACCGCGTGTAATGTTTGAGGAGTAATTTTATTTCCTGTACCCTGAGCTGGAGTACTAGTTGCTGCACCTGGTGCAGGTTGGATTGTTAAAGTCCTCATGACAAATTGTGTCAGGTTTCTGTAGATTTTAGTTAAATCTTTGTGTTGTACTAGTAAGTCTGGCTGTGGCATTGTGTTAATGCCAGGATGCGGTGTGTAAGCCGCTAGTATTGGCCATGTGGCCCCGTCTCCTCCGAGCGGGCCTAATCTTACTCTTTCTCGTACGTGGGGTAGGGCACCATAAAACCAGTAATGATGTTCCTGGTAAGTGAGTGGAATCTCTATGTCCTCAAACGGACAATATTCCCGTAGTGCATCTCCTTCTATATAGTAGTGAAATGTATTTGTTGTCCCATTTGCTGCTGGGAGTGTAACCCATGAATAGAATACCTCTGTTTTGTTTGATTCGTGTGCCTCAATCACGAAAACAACAAGGCCACCCTTGGCTTGTACACCATTTTCTAATAGTCTTAGGG
The DNA here is from genome assembly GCA_963921515.1 of Calotriton arnoldi. NCBI lineage: Eukaryota > Metazoa > Chordata > Amphibia > Caudata > Salamandridae > Calotriton > Calotriton arnoldi. Next base: position 2,078,008 of record CAWUFW010002027.1, read on the forward strand.
TGACTGTCCGTCTGAATTTTGGTGCAATCTGTATTGCATCCTCAGGATCTTCTCCTCCCAGGTCAACTCTCTCTCATCCCCTGAACCAGGCATGTTTAGATGAAGAAGTGTTCAAAGGGAACTAAGGTGAGGTGTTATGCACAATTCAGGAACTAAATGTCCTTTCAAGCTTGATTAACCAACAGCCAATAAATAGTATTTTCGTACTACTCCGCTGCGGCGGATTTTGTGCCCACCCACTCCAGACGTCTCTGTGGTTTTGTGAGTAGGTTCTCTGAGAATAGCACGACTGAACTACTCAGATTCTACTGTTAAATAAGTACCAAACCAACGTTGGTGGCGCCATGTCGTGTAGTTCCTATAGTACCCATGCTGGACCTGCGCATTTGGATAACATAAACCGTGGCCTTGGTGTTAGACTGACTCTGTGCACCCCCACCGCATATGTTAGCCTGATTTGCATTAGCTTGCTCACAGTGCCACTAGAATCTCCTCTTAGCGGGGAGAGATTAGTTTCTGGCAACCTTAGATCATGACAACCCAAATTCCTCAGAATCGTGGAAACAATGTACTACCTTTCGCTCAGTCACTCGTGCTTAATTATTCGGTTTGTCTCAGAGAGTTACACAGAATAAACAGTCTGGGCGTTTCAATAAGTATTTATTGAACAGTTGTTATTCTAGTGTAAAATATATGTGCTGCGGCAATCAGCAGACAATAGCAGAGATATATTATCAGCAGTACGATAAAAGCAAAGGGATAGAACAGTTCTACCATATTGCAATAATCATGAATACATACATGAATATAAAAAGCATTATGAAAAGTGCGCGTACTCCTACAATGCCTAACTAGATGTACCTGAGTGTACCTAGCATATGTGTAGGTCTAAAAGCCTAAGAGCCAAGAATCCTTCTAGGATTTAGTCAAACCCCCATACCTGAATAGAGAGAGTGTGGGACCCCGTCCTGGTCTCGAGTTGGACATCCCGCAAGGGCTGTGTCAGACCGCTGTCAGCTGGAGCGACTGCATGCAGGAGCCTCAGCGTCTCTGGTCAGTGTGTCAACATGGAAGTCTCGGTTCCCTCTGTCTTACTGGGGTAAGATGTGGTATATTTATACCCTGAAGACTCTGGTTGCTTCGTATGGTTTGTATTGGCCATGTTAGACTTGAGGAAGACGTCAGGGGTGAACTTTCTACATACATATTATGCAGGTGGTGTATTCCTAGAGAGCCATGCATAATTGATGAGTACAGTGTGGGCCTGTGTTTGGGAAAAACCCTGCTGTATTCAAAACCACAGAATAGATAACCTTCAGCCCTCAGAGCACGTTGTGTAATAGTGAGGACCAATGTAGGTGAACGATCATGCCTATATAAGGAATCATGACTATAATAGGTCATGTACAGTTATGACCGTAATAGGGCACATGCGGCTTTGACCATAATAGGGCAAGTACGAATATGACCGTATTAGGGCAAATATGAATACGTCCATTTTAGGGCATGTATGAACGGGTCTACATTAGGGCCTCTATACGGGACATAACAATTGATTGGATGTAAGAACCATTTTGTTTATTGATGCATCCTCCATTTTTGTTTTTAATCCATGACAAAGGTAACCTCTGAATAAATGGAGATATCCTTAGGACATACCCATAGTAATTTAAAAAAAATGGAATCCCTGCACCTATTCAGAAGAAAAGCTTTATAGTCAGAAGTAAAACTTTATAGTGGTTGGGCCAATTCATGTGGTATTCTACTACCCATATGAGGGGAGGGCACCTATGATGGAGCATGCCACTATTACCTTTGGGTGAGTTGTCTTCTAATATTTAATCAGTTCTGCGAGCCACATGCAAGTTCATAATAAGAGATTCCCTGGTTAAGTGTCCATGCGCCCTTTTGTGTTGAAGTGTATTTGGTAAGGGAACCGTGTGTAGGCTTAATACTATCTCACTCGCCAATCAAGTCTACATATGCAGAAACAGAGCTCATTCAATTATTGTGTTTGTCATCAAGCCACCCAGCATACATGCATTCATATTCTTTTACACACTGTTACCCCCCAAGATCTCCTCACTCGGAACCAGCACATCTCTTTCGTGTTCCAAGATTCGCAGAGCAAGAGGAGGGGGCAGAGCTTTTTATTATATACTACATTTAGGGCTTAGAATGCTCCTCAACTGCCTCTTTGTACTACCATCTCTTTGACCTATTGTCTTAAACTTCCGAAAACTCCTTTGTTCTCTTTATAGCACCTACTTCTTATTGTAAGTTCATTCAAGCACAAGGACACCTGGTTTCTGAGCAATTGTGCCCCTTACAAGTGTAAAGTCAATCAATCAATCATTCATTGGCATGTTCCCTGTATATATTACACAGTCACAAGGTCCTATGATGTAGGTACCTCAAGCTCCCATGGCCCCACAGGATATGGGTAATTCCAGATTACATGGGAATCAAGTACCAAGAACAAATTCAAATCCATTCCAAAGTCAGAGCCTATTTCAACGGTTCCCCATGTTGGAGAATGAGAGCTTTCATTCTGACAATTCCCAATGACGATGGCTGAGGGGGAGGAAGGTTGCGTATTTGGCACAGTCTTAGAGGTAAACCAAAGTGGATCATTTGTAGAAGGAGAGGTTAATGGCCATCAGTGTCATTTCTTATTGACATAGAAGCTACTCATTCCACTGTAAGAACAGCGAAAGTCCCAGACCTACCCCTCTAGGGAAAAAAGATCCATGTTGTGGGCATCACAGACAAACAAATAACTAATCCTGTTTCAAAGAAAGTGCCTGAGTGAAGTGAGACAAACCTGAAAAGGGCTCGAAAAATCTACTTGCCTGCTTGCATTTGCGAGCCCGATTTAATTAGGACGAGCTGTTTTTAGGTCATACTCGCCCTTTCTGGCCAGTAGTAAGACAAACTGACTTTTGACCTCTGCCTCTGAAAGAAGAGCAAATGTGACAAGATAGCAAGATTTATAGGCATCTTTATTGCTCACAAAGTGAATGAGCAATAAAAATGCCTTTAAATTTTGTTAACTTGTCACATTTGCTGGCTTTCAGAGATAGAGGTCAAGTGCATTACAGTTAGGCTGAGTAGATGTTTAAAGTTACTAGACATGCAGGTTTAGTGACATTTTTATGATTTTTCGAACCCTGCTGAAGATGAACCCACACAGAACTCGGAGAGAAGTCAGGATGTTGCTGGGAATAGTTGGCTACTGTAGAACGTGGATACAAAACTTTTCCCTACTGGCCAAGTCAGTACTGAGACTTACGCACAAAGATATGCCTGATTTGCTACCATGGGATAATGATTGCTTGAAAGCGTTCCTGGAACTGAGAGAAAATCTCTGTCATGCCCCGGCACTGGGAATGCCTGATTACAGTGAAATGTTCACATTGTTTTGCAGTGAGAGGGGGAATGCACTGTCTCAGTGCTTACTCAGTCACATGGAGACTCTCGAAGACCTGTGGCATATTTTTCAACTACTCTTGACCCTGTTGCCTCAGGACTGCCCAGCTGCCTTAAAGAAGTTGCGACAGTTAGTGTTAGTATTGAGATTGCAAGAGCATAGTGATGGAACATCTTCTTTCAGTGATGGTCCCTCACTCTGTCGAAATGTTGCTCACACGTACCAAAACACAATATTTGACAACCAGCAGATTTACAAAATGTGAACAACAAATCCTTGCTGCAGACAATGTGGTACTCAAACGATGCCAAACACTCAATCCAGCTACAGTGTTACCATTGCCTGAAAGTGGAATAAATGGAGCTGAGGTTGAACACGACTGCCTTGATGTTACAAATGTATGCACCAATACAAGACTAGACATTAAAGTTTAACCTCTTGATGAGCCCTACTATGTAATTTTTGTGGATGGCTCATGTTTAGGGCACAATGAGGGGACTTTGAGGGCAGCTTATGCTGTTTGTACAATTCAGGAAGTGGTAGAAGCCTCCTGGCTTCGAGGTGTTACCTCTGCGCAAGTGCAGAATTGATCACCCTTACAAGAGCATGCAATCTTTCAGTTCAATTAAGAGTGACTATATTTATGGATAGTCAGTATGGCTTTGGTGTGGTCCATGACTTTGGGCAGTTGTGGTCACAGAGAGGACGTATGACATCATCTGGTTCTCCAGTATGCAATGGAGAATAGGTGATGCAATTGTTGGAAGCTTTGCAATTACCATAAGTAATTGCTGTATTAAATGTGCAGCCCACATAAAGCAAGGATTATGTCATAGTTGGAAATAGATATGCCGATGAAGTTGCATGATATTGTGCATTTGTGGCATACACTATTAATAGAGAATATACAAATGAATCTGATGAGGACACTATCTTTTCAATGTTGTTGTCAGTAGCTGATACGTGGGACAAAATCAAAAGATTGAATGAAGAAGTTTCAGAGGTAGAACAGCAAGGGTGGATCAGAGCAGGATGTGGTAAAAATGCTAATTTCATTTGGGTTTCAGCGAATGGAAGACCAGTATTGCCAGATAGCCTGTTGTTTTCCATGACACAACATTTCCATGGCCCTACACACATTGGAAGGGACGCAATGGTTAGGTTGTTTAGACAGATCTGGTATAACCCCCGATTCAGAGATCTAGCTGAAGAGCTATGCCATAGTTGTGTGACATGTCGGCAGATGAATGTAGGGAAGAGAACCCATGTAACATTGAGTCACATAGGACGATCAGGAGGGCCCTTTAATAGGATGCAGGTGAACTTTATCGAAATGCCTGTTTGTAATGGGCTGAAATATGTCCTGGTTATATTGTGCATTTTCTCCCTATTGGTGGAAGCCTACCCAACATGGAAAAATGACAGTCTCACTGTAGCTAAACTGCTGTTGCGTGAACTCATCCACGGTTCGGATTTCCGGTTTCTCTGAAGGCAGACCAAGGGACCCATTTTAATAACGAAGTCCTTAGAATGCTGTATGTGGCGCTTCAAGTGGAATACAGATTGCACTAAAGCTATCTTCCCGAACCTTCTGGGATAGTTCAACAGTTGAATAGCACGCTGTAATCTCAATTGGCCAAGGTGTGTGCATCTACTTCTCTGAAATGGCCAGATGCTTTACCGTTGGTGTTGTTGAGTCTCTGAAGCACCCCTGACAGGAGAACTGGATTATCTCCACAGGAGATTCTCAGGGGACGCAGTATGTGACTGCCTGCTGTGCCTGCAAATGCCCTTGTATACATCACACATGACATGATGCTCCATTACTGCAAATGATTAGCTGATGTGGTTGGTTCTGTTTTTCACTAGGATGGTGCTGCTACTGCCAGTCCACACCAAGACCTTAACCCTGCTGACTGGGTTTTGGTCAAAAAGCATGTGCGAAAATCCTGCCTGGAGCCACAGTGGAAATGCCCCTACCAAGCTATCCTGATTACCAACACTGCTGTCAAGTGTGCCGGAATACTTAATTGGGTGCATGCTTCCCGCACCCAAAGAGTGAAGTGCCCTTATGAAGAAGTAGTGTTCTTTAAGCCAAATCTGAGATCGTCTGTACCCGCACGTCCTGAAAGACCAGAGGGGGCAAAGTACAGCAAAATCTCTCACTGGTACATGTTCCTGAAATCTCACAGAGCGGTGTGGAAATACCCACCAACAATGAAGAATTGAGAGTTTAAAATAAAGGAACTGTTGAAGCATCACAAGAGCAATCAAATGATTCAGATGAAGGGGCAAGTTTTGGGGGAGAAAGACCCTATTATTTAGATCGGAATGGCCAAATTTTAGGAGGCAAATGAGATCTAGTGCGTCAGTTGAACACATACCACAAACCATCATCAAAGAAACAGAATCTAGTGGTATAAGCGAGACATAAAAAGAAGCTCAACAGACACCAAGGAGATCCAAGAGAGCCAGGGTACCTTGTCACAGGTATTCTGCACCTGAATGGACCTATTACTCAGACATTGTGCCTAATGCATAAGATCAAAATCCTGACAAACTGAGATCGGATTCATTTGAACTTCCATGATGATGCCACACTAAAGCAGCATTGATTTAAACCAGATTCCTAAAACAATATTAAAAACAGATATTTAACAAGCACTATTTAGTGAATTCAAAACTGAAAGAACTGAAGTGACAATTGATTCATCATTTGAAAAATGTTTAAAACAAAAAGATAAGAGACTGTGATAAATGATCATGATTATTATTTTCTAACAAAAAAAAATTAAAAAGAATTACGTAGGGCCAAGGCTGCAGTATAAGAGTAGGGTTAACCTTTCTAGAAAAAGATAGATTAGGCATAGGGATGTCTCACAAAGGGGGATATTCACAAGAACGTGCGCTAAACATCTCCAAAAAATGTTCACGCAACTTCACACATCGCAGTCCATCGCGGGAAAATAACCCCGTGTTAACCTGGAATTCACAACACGGTGGTACCATGCAATAGTCCTCCGAAAACGCGGCCAATGTCCACGATACAACCACCACGACGGAGTCAAAAACACAAACCCCAACACCCAAAAACGTGCGATGAGCCCATTCGTGAAGAGGAAATCAGCGATAAGCAGCGCCAGGCCTGCCATACACACTCGGCAGGCGGGAAAATCACTACAAAAGTAGAAAAAACACACAAACACAAAATGACCAACACCCAAGCACCATGGAGGCAGCCGGAGCAGGCGCAGAGGACGAGCGGAACCCCACAAGCACCCCGGACGACCAGCCTGGGACCTCGGTGACAGGGAAGGACAAGGACAAGAAGAAGAGGAAGACAAAGTTCAGTCCGCAGGAGAATAGGATCCTGGTCACGGAGGTGATAGAACACCATCAACAACTGTTCGTCGCCTCCAATGTGTCATTGGGCACCAAAAATGGATTATGGCGGTCCATCGTGGAGAAGGTGAATGCCGTCGGAGAGCACAAGAGGTCAATGGACGAGGTCAAGAGGCGATGGATTGACATCAAGCGCAAGACCAAGGAGAAACTCGCAGGCAACCAGAAGGCAGCAATGCAGACTGGAGGTGGGAGCCCAGTGCCACAGCTGGAGCTGGATGACATGGAGGAGCTGGTGTCGACAGTCATCAGTGTGGAGACCGTGGCAGGAGTCGGGGCACCGGACACAGCTCGACATGACACAACACAACGGCAACAGGGTGAGTAACCACCAGGTACTGGGGGGACGGGGGGAGATGGCCACAATGGCACACATGCACAATCAAGCAGAGCACAGTGCACACCCACAATGACTCTGGATCATGGCCCTGATCAACAGCCTGTCACAATGTACATTGCTATGCTGTCTGAATGTGAACATGTACCATGCGTTTACATACATGTGGACACATTGTAACACAGCATCTCCCCTTCACATTGCAGGGGCACCGTCAACGCCACCTGCAGAGCAGTCCCAGCCACTCTTCACTGATGACGAGGAGGACACCACCAGCATCGACACCCAAGCCCTCCGAGACATCATTGAACTCATCCGCCAATCACCTCCAGGACCAGGGCAGCCCAGCTGCATCGAGGAGACCCCACCCACTCCACAAACCACCCAGCAGGAGGCACCCACAACCCCGGCTGTCTCCCAAGACCCTCGAACAACACATGGCCTTCCAACGCCATGTGTTGGAGAGTCCAGAGGGAGATGGCTGAGCAGGTGCGGGTGGTGTTCGACCTCATGGCTACCAAACTTGACGCCATCCATGGGTGTCTGAGTCCCATCAGGGACCACCTGCAGACCCTAACGGACACCCACACGCCGCTCCATGGTCTCCAACGAGCTCTGGCTGACATCGCTGGAGTCATGACTCGGAGACAAGAACACCTGTCCGCTCAGAGTGGCTCCAGCGATCTCAGCCGTGAGATGGCACACATGCGGAGGCTCATGGAGGACATGGTGCGGATGGAGGCGGAAAGGATGGCAGCCACTGCTGCACATCAGCGAAATGTAGCTGGGATCTACCCTGCCCTGCATGTCCTCATCATGGCATTGCTGCCACAAGGTGTGGCGCAGATGAATGCTGCTGCCCCTACACCATCCACATCTTCGCCCCCTGGTGTGTCAGTGCCTCACAGTGCGGCAGGCATTTCCACTCCGGCACCTGATGTGTCACTGCCACACAGTGCGGCCGACAATCCACCTCCGGCCCCTGATGTGTCAGTGGCACACAGTGCCGCAGCCGGAACTGCACCACCCACAGGTGGGGCAGAGCACACATCCGAGGACGAGGACGTGGATGGGCTTGAGTTCAGAAGGAGGCACTAGCATTCATGTCCGCCACCTGGCCTGTTGCTGCTTGGTGCCGCACATCGCCCCATGGCCTTCCACTGACCCCCGATACACTCTGCTGCACTCACCTTGGACCGGGACATGGACTGCCATATCCTGTTTGGTGACCAATGACACGGCGATCACACTGCGGACTGTACCCTTCCTCTTCCGCTGTACTTGTCAATCCCCGATGGACTCTGGCTGGCCCTCCACGGGCCCATATTGTGCAGTGGGGTTGGCATGGCCCTGTACTGCTCCAGCTGCAAAACTCCACTGGATGTGCATTAAACATTCAGAAACGCACTGCTGTGTTATGTCTTTCATCATTCATGTATGAATGTGTGGATGAATGTAGGCTCAGTGATTCCCCCCAACGTCAATGATGCTCATCTAGTGGGAATCCAGTCACAGTGTGCTACATTGCCGATTGCGTTCCAGGTGCCGCAGACACCACAACAGGGACACACGCATTAGTCACTTCCTTGTCCGGACATGGACTGAACCACGCCCAGAGCCCCCGAGTCATTGTTGCAAGCCCTGCGCTGGTCCGGCGTACGCCAGGCCAGACCACTCTGCTTACGCTTCGAGGGGGGGCCCACATAGCTACATGTCGCAGGCGTACACGCTAGTGGTCTGCAGGTCGCTGGTCTAGTTGTCAGCATGTCACGGCCACTCCCTGAGGGCAGGTTTGCACGCACACCACACCCATCCGGCACAGGCGTCACAGGCCATGTGAGACCGCCAATATAAGGGCCGACAACGTCACATTCCCCACTGCCGGTGGTGACTGGATGACGGACGTTCGACGATACTCAATCATAAAGGGCCCATGACTTGTTGCGCACAGGGTTAGTGGCACCCGGAAACATGCGGACATCACGGGCCTACCACCACGTGGCGCTGACTGGGGTTGCACAGGGTTAGTGGCACCCGAAGCCTTGCGGCCGTCACGGGCCTAGCACCACGTGGCGCTGACTGGGGTTGCACAGGGTTAGTGGCACTCGAAGCCTTGCGGACGTCACGGGCCTACCACCACGTGGCGCTGACTGGGGTTGCACAGGGTTAGTGGCACCGAAATTGCTGAGCGGGTGTGCAGCCTGCGATGATGACGTGTGCACTGATGTGGTCTCTGCCATTGATGCCTCAGGACTCAGCGTCATGTGTGGGACCTGCTGGGCCGCGGCGCGGGTCCGCATGATGTGGAGCATGCCATGGTGGCGGGGCCTGGAGCTTGCACGGGCACATGGTGTGCCCACTGGTGGACACACCGTTGGCGGCAGGTGAGCAGTGGGGCCTGGGTGCGCAAGTGCCGACAGCCAGCGCTGGCCGGCGGGAGGGGGTAGGGTGCAGCTGCATGTGTGCGCAGGACAGGCAGGCGTTGTTGCCGTGTGCAGTGTGATGGACTCTGCCATGATTGACTCTGGCCTCGATTACAGATTGCAGACCTGGTGGCTTGCAGTGTATACCGGCACGTGGTTGGAGACACACCGGTGGCAGCAGGTGAGCAGTGGTGCCTGGGTGCGCGGGGGCGGCAGTGTCCCTCCTTCTCCCTCTCTCTCTCCCTTCCTTTCCTTCTCCCTCTCCCTTCCTTTCCTTCTCTCTCTCCCTTCCTTTCCTTCTCTCTCTCTCTCCCTCTCCCTCTCCCTTCCTTTCCTTTCCTTCTCTCTCTTTCTCTCTCTGCCTTTCTTTCCTTCTCTGTTTCTCTGTGTCTCGCTCCTTTGATGTGCGCATGACACACGTTCTGATTTTGTGCTTTATTTTCCAGGCTGTGACATCAGGATTGTCCCGGATGAACCCGACAGGAGTCTTCCGCATTGGTGTTTTGTGTTGTATTCAATAAAGTTTTTGGTTGTTACTTCAATGATGAGTGACTGTTTCTCGTTCTTCTGCCCACACGTGTGTCTTGTTGTCATTGTGGGACATCATGCGCTTTATGTGGCTCTTGTGTCGTGCAAGGTATGTGTTTGTCCCGGGGGGGGCGGGGTGTGGTGGGGGTGGGTGTTGTGGCCCTCATGGGTCTTGGAGCTGCATGATCATTGTCTCCATGGCATCTGTGGGTCTTCAGATGTGGCTCTGGGCTGGGCTCCCTTTCATACTGTGGGTAGTCGTCCTGCTTTACACCAGTAAAAGGCAGGTGTTAATTCCCTGCTGCTACCGCGGCTTATCGCCTGTTTTTGGTTCGCATCGCAGATCTGGCAGTTTGTTGTGAAAGTGGTGTAGTGGTGTTATCGTGTGTTTTTGCACGGGAACTCCTACTCTGCATCTCATTAGGGTTAGTTGGTGGTGTCACCCGTGGAGGTAAATTTTGAGGCAGTTATCGCGGGAATACTTGCGTTGTCTGCAGTTTGCAACCGCTTGTGAATGGGGCGTTAAATCTATCTCCACTTTTGTTGCGTTAAAGTGGCGATAACTCGGAGATAAGTCCTTGTGAATATCCCCCCAAGACTTTTGGGCATATACTGAATTAAATAACTGCAAGTTAATCATCAAACGTTTGCTTGTTGTGCACAAGTAGAAATCAATGCAGAATACTGGATCTGCTGCTGCTATATTCCACTCACGGTCTGACTGTAGACAAACGTTTGTGTCCTTGCCAAGGCTAAATTTATAGAGATTATTGTCACATTAATTGTTGCTATGCTAACATTTATAGCTCATTTAGTTGGAATGAGTTTTACCCCAGAGATAGAATTACTTAAATCTACACCTGCGCCTAAATCACCCGCACACACAATAGATGAGAAGAAATTAAAAGCTTCATTTATAGATATTTCAAAATAAGATTTCTCAATGAATGTTTATTCTAGAATAGTTCAGGAATACACTCAAGCCTTAGGCACAAAGGTTTGCTGTGTCTGTGCACTCTTACCTTCTTAAGCTGTGGAAGATGTGACATATCACCACATCCCATTTTTATATGCAATTACATGCAGTATTTTATTTAGTTTATATTATAGACAGGAACAATTTTAATATTATTTTTTCAGTTATGATATGATCCTTTCTAAGGTTCACCTTCAGAAAAGAATGCATCATCACCCACAAGCAAAAGGCATGTAAATTGCATGGTATTTCTTTAGATCTCCTACAGTTATAGGCACTGTTAAGGCATATGGAAATAATTTAACCTGTTTAATGAGACCCTTGGAAAAGAAGTTTGTTTTAACATTAGAGGAAAGAAGAGTTCACATTTTTCATAAGGCAAACAATTTGAAGAGGTGTGGTGCAGCGGCCAGGGCGGCTGACTCCAGAACACGGGGGCTCACGGTTCGATCCCCGGCGCCGGCGGCAGGTTAGCCCAGCACCTTGTGACTTTGGGCAATAGCTCGGTTAATCTTCCCGACGGCCCCCATTGCCGGGACACCTCGCCTGAGGTAGCTGCGCACTTTACAAATGCTGGTATTATTATTATTTAAGAAGGAAGATGTTTTGAAGAATGTTTAAAAGAAAGAGGAAGAGGAATACAAGAAGAAAATAATATATCCTAAATTAAAATTAGATAGACAACAAAAAGGGAAATTATGTGCTAACAAAAGGAGAAATGCAAAAAAAACAATTGATGGACAGAATGCAGAACAATGTCATACATTGACCCAAGTACAAAGATCTGGGCCTAAATCCATCGTTGTTTTGCTCACCATGCCATTCCAGTTTGAACCCAGCCATATGCAAATCAGTCCAGCCCGAACTGCCAGGCCAGGTCCTCCCTGGACTGGAAACAAGCATCCTAGGACCGGTTTCGGGGTTTCACCCCTCATCAGCCAGGATAGCTTGACTCTAGTGGCATGGAGAGCACTGGACCCACGTCTGGGCATACCCGTCCCATTCGGGGTGACAAATGCAAAAAGAACAATTGATGGTCAGACTGCAGAACAATGTGACATACCCCGAAACCGGCCCCAGGTTGCTTGTTTCCAGTTCAGGGAGGACCTGGCTTGGCAGTTAGGTCTGGACTGTTCCCATGAGGCACAGGGTCAAGACTGATTTGCATATGGCTGGGTCCAAACTGGTGTGGCGTAGTGGGCAAAAGAACGATGGATTTAACCCAGATCTCTTGACTGGGGAAGAATGTTTGAATCATTCAGTATTCCATCCATCATTTGTTGCAGTTACACTTTTTGCCATAAGTGGGACGGGTATGCCCAGACGTGGGTCCCTTCCTCACTGTGCCACTGGATTCAAGCTAGCCTGGCTGATGAAGGGTGACATACCCCGAAACCGGTCCCAGGAGGCTTGTTTCCGGTCCACGGAGAACCTGGCTTGGCGGTTCGGTCTGGACTGTTCCCATGAGGCACAGGGTCAAGCCTGATTTGCATATGGCTGGGTCCAAACTGGGGTGGCATTGTGGGCAAAAGAATGATGGATTTAACAACTGGACTGTTCCCATGAGGCACAGGGTCAAGACTGATTTGCATATGGCTGGGTCCAAACCAAGGTGGCGTAGTGGGCAAAAGAACGATGGATTTAACCCAGATCTCTTGACTGGGGAAGAATGTTTGAATCATTCAGTATTCCATCCATCATTTGTTGCAGTTACACTTTTTGCCATAAGTGGGAGGGGTATGCCCAGACGTGGGTCCCTTCCTCACTGTGCCACTGGATTCAAGCTAGCCTGGCTAATGAAGGGTGACATACCCCGAAACCGGTCCCAGGAGGCTTGTTTCCGGTCCAGGGAGAACCTGGCTTGGCGGTTCGGTCTGGACTGTTCCCATGAGGCACAGGGTCAAGCCTGATTTACATATGGCTGGGTCCAAACTGGGGTGGCATTGTGGGCAAAAGAACGATGGATTTAACAACTGGACTGTTCCCATGAGGCACAGGGTCAAGACTGATTTGCATATGGCTGGGTCCAAACCAAGGTGGCGTAGTGGGCAATAGAACGATGGATTTAACCCAAATCTCTTGACTGGGGGAAAATGTTTGAATCATTCAGCATTCCGTCCATCATTTGTTACAGTTACACTTTTCGCCCTAAGTGGGACGGGTATGCCCAGACGTGGGTCCCTTGCTCACTGTGCCACTGGATTCAAGCTAGCCTGGCTGATGAAGGGTGACATACCCTGAAACCGGTCCCAGGATGCTTGTTTCCGGTCCAGGGAGGACCTGGCTTGGCAGTTCGATATGGACTGTTCCCATGAGGCACAGGGTCAAGACGGATTTGCATATGGCTGGGTCCGAACTGGGGTGGTGTAGTGGGCAAAAGAACAATGGATTTAACCCAGATCTCTTGACTGGGGGAGAATGTTTGAATCATTCAGCATTCCGTCCATCATTTGTTGCAGTTACACCTTTTGCCCTAAGTGGGACGGGTATGCCCAGACGTGGGTCCCTTGCTCACTGTGCCACTGGATTCAAGCTAGCCTGGCTGATGAAGGGTGACATACCCCAAAACCGGTCCCAGGATGCTTGTTTCCATTCCAGGGAGGACCTGGCTTGGCAGTTCGGTCTGGACTGTTCCCATGAGGCACAAGGTCAAGACTGATTTCCATATGGCTGGGTGCAAACTGGGGTGGCGTAGTGGGCAAAAGAACAATGGATTTAACCCAGATCTCTTGACTGGGGGAGAATGTTTGAATCATTCAGCATTCCGTCCCTTATTTGTTGCATTTACACTTTTCGTCCAAAGTGGGGTGGGTATGCCCAGACGTGGGTCCCTTGCTCACTGGGCCACTGGATTTAAGCTAGCCTGGCTGATGAAGGGTGACATACCCCGAAACCGGTCCCAGGATGCTTGTTTATGGTCCAGGGAGGACCTGGCTTGGCAGTTCGGTCTGGACTGTTCCCATGAGGCACAGGGTCAAGACTGATTTGCATATGGCTGGGTCCAACCTGGGGTGGCTTAGTGGGCAAAAGAACGATGGATTTAACAACTGGACTGTTCCCATGAGGCACAGGGTCAAGACTGATTTGCATATGGCTGGGTCCAAACTGGGGTGGCGTAGTGGGTAAAAGAACGATGGATTTAACCCAGATCTCTTGACTGGGGGAGATTGTTTGAATCATTCAGCATTCCGTCCATCATTTGTTGCAGTTACACTTTTCGCCCTAAGTGGGACGGGTATGCCCAGACGTGGGTCCCTTGCTCACTGGGCCACTGGATTCAAGCTAGCCTGGCTGATGAAGGGTGACATACCTGGAAACCAGTCCCGGGATGCTTGTTTCCGGTCCAGGGAGGACCTGGCTTGGCAGTTCAGTCTGGATTGTTTCCATGAGGTACAGGGTCAAGACTGATTTGCATATGGCTGGGTCCAAACTGGGGTGGCGTAGTGGGCAAAAGATGGATGGATTTAACCCAGATCTCTTGACTGGGGGAGAATGTTTGAATCATTCAGCATTCTGTCCATCATTTGTTGCAGTTACACTTTTCACCCTAAGTGGGACGGATATGCCCAGACGTTGGTCCCTTGCTCACTGTGCCACTGTATTCAAGCTAGCCTGGCTGATGAAGGGTGACATACCCCGAAACAGGTCCTAGGATGCTTGTTTCCAGTCCAGGGAGGACCTGGCTCGGCAGTTCGGTCTGGATTGTTCCCATGAGGTACAGGGTCAAGACTGATTTGCATATGGCTGGGTCCAAACTGGGGTGGCGTAGTGGGCAAAAGATGGATGGATTTAACCCAGATCTCTTGACTGGGGGAGAATGTTTGAATCATTCAGCATTCCGTCCATCATTTGTTGCAGTTACACTTACAAAAGGAGAAACCGTGTTTGAAAGAGACACATTGGGATAAGTCGTTATGAACAAACATTAAGTTTTAGGAGGGCCTGTTGAAATCTTAACAGGGGTAGAGGCAGTTATTCCCAGAGTTTAGTATTTTTTTGCGGACAGGATGTCTATTTCCACTCACCTGCTGATTGGGAGGGTGTTTGCTATTTAGCTTTATTGTTTTCTAAAATGTATCATCTGAGTAGCATTGTTGATTTAACCATGACAGCACCCCAAAGATACACCCATAGTACTAATGATGGGTCACAATTGTGGGAGATATTTTTAGAGCAATCATACCACCAGTAGGAATAGTTTACAACTACTAGTAAACTAGAAAGTTTTCACCTGTAGTAGATAAACTGGCTACTAGTACATCTAGTGCTTTGCTGGCAGTTAACACAGAATTACTGGCTGCTAGATCAATGGTTTTGCAAGACCGATTAGCTTTAGTTATATCATTAGCAGAGAAAGGCGGAGTCTGTAAAAGTTGAATGTATATTTTAACAAGAGTGCCCCCACACTTTTGAGAACCTGGGGTAATGTATTAGGAAAACAATGGTTCACTAAGGCATCAGTCTCAGTCGAGAAACAGTATGTCTTCATAGATTGAAGACAAAACATTTATCAATTTACCAAGGCAAGTAAAAAAGAGACAGATAAACAATGCTGTATTGCAATTAATTTATTGATTGCATATTTTCATTAATCTCATGCTTTTTTTGGGGTGTTATGACTAAAATCCAATGCTTACATTTAAGTGAAGATGGGTGCAGTGATAGGTGATAGAAGAGGAAAAGGAAACGTGCATCACACATAAAAAGACATATGACTCCTTAAGTTCGTTTTATACAATGGAATAGGATTGTCGATGGCGTTTCGACATCTAGTAATGTGAGGTTATCTGGATGGGGCATGAGCACCCAGTATCTACAAATATAAAAACATCTGTGAAAGGTAAGTCTAAATATCCATATTGTACTCTTGCTTGGTAGGTAGAGTTAGGGAGTCAATCCAGAGAAGGAGCTCCCTATAGTGAATAAGTAGGGAGACACGGGTGTCCAAAATGGTCCTGGATAACAGAGAAATTAATGCCTGCCGGGGGCACATGAGTCGCGGTCTAAGGCGTACAGGGTTGATAATATAAATTCACCTGATCATAGAGCAGTGATGGTGAGCTCAGACAATGTGAGGTCGAGCCAGCCTGTGGAGCGTTACGGTGAAGTGCTCTTGTTACTGGAAGGGGGGGGGGGTGTATAATTAGCCCTTCACTGTATGTTCCTTGTGGTCACCTGACCTAATGAGAGGCGCTCCAATAAAGGGAAAGTAGGGAGGTGTAGCAGCTGGGACAGTGCCCTGAATACCAGGGCTTAATAATTGTAACTCCCGGCAGGGAAAGAAACCAGGGAGAATACGATCACTTGATTAATTTTGGAAGTTCTAGTGTCACTGAAGAGGAGATGTGGCGGTATTAACCTGCAACTAATTTAATTTAGGAGCCTGTTGGAAAAGAAAATCGCATCAGGGAAACACTGTTATGCCCACTGAATCACTCAATGCCGTGCACAACTATTAATAAAATGAAACCAGGTATTAAAATACTAGGGTACACATGTGAGATTAATCAAGTGCTGGCCCAGGGGGAGGGAAGAACTCACCTCAGAAGGAGGAGAACCCGTGGCACATCAGTCTAATGAGGTGGGGGGGCCACCAAATGGCAATCAATACAGCGCTGGTCCTGGATCCACCCACTGGCGTGGTTCCTGGCAGTGTTAGATACAGCTGGGTAAGTGGGCTAGATGTGAGGTAAAGTTACCTCAGTGCATTTGCACAAGGCACCACAACGGATGTCGGCACATGCAAGCTGAATGCTGCATGTGTATGTACACTGAAATGATAACCGGAATAGAGGAGACGAACCCCCCTGTCAATGCAAAAGAGGAACTAAAGAATATTTGGGACGTGGAAAATAAATTGGAAAAAACTCAAAAATGGGGGTGCTAATCGGAAGAGGTGTGGAGGCACCCTGTGAGTGTGTGCAATCCGGTAGGGGTAAATCAGCGAAGGATGCTTCTGTTTAATGGCTTGATAGCTCCTTTAATCATTGTGCACTCGGGGTCCAATGGGCCATCCTGGCAGGTGAAGGCGGACTCCCAAGGGACTTGAGGAGGTGCAGATAGAATTGAAGCAAATCATGTACAACATAAATCTGTAGTATTTACATCAAAAGCCCACTGTATTTGCCACTAGATATGGTATTAAACACATAAAGAAAAAATTAAATAAACCTGGAGAGTCATGAAAAATCGCACATACAAATGCATAAGTTATAACTGACAGAAACAAATTTAAAAAATGAAAAGAAATCAATCCCAGAGGATATTGGGATCGAAGACATGGAACGGCATTCAAAAATTATACATAGAAAGGTATTTATTTTTGTTGCTGGTGTGCCAGACTGCTTTGAGTAGACCATATGTAGGGCATTAGAAAGTGTATAAAATAGCGTTCCATTCTTCTTGTGTATTCAGACCATTGGACACGGACTGGCATTTCAAGATCCATTTGCATTCCAATCTGTTGAGCAGGTGTTGGTTGTTGCCTCTTCTGGGTTGAGGTTTCATGATGTCAATCACTTGCCAAGAGCAGTCATTCTCCATGTGTCCATGTAATAGGAAATGTATCACCAATTGTGCCTTGGTCACTTTGCAGCTCCTGCTCTTGTGATGGGATATCCTCGACTTTACTTTTTGCGTTGTTTGTCTAATATAAGCCAAGTCACAAGGACATTGAATACAATAAATAACATTGCTTGTATTACAATTCGAAAATAAATTGAGATTTTGATTAATATTCCCATGCTGAAATACTTTTGCGTTTGTGGTCAGGTTGCAGGCCATGCAGTTACCACATTTAGCAGCTATTAGATCAATGGTTTTGCAAGAATAATTAGCTTTAGATATATTATTAGCAGAGAAAGGCGGAGTCTGTAAAATGTTGAGGTCTCAACATTGCTGCTCCTACATACCTGGTGAGAGTAGAAAGATAGAAGAGTTTCAAGGAACATTTCTGATCTGAAACCTGAATTTGAATCTTTTGAAACTGCTAGTGTACTAGAAACTTTAGGTAAGGGAGCTTCTATTATTGGCAATTGGTTTGCAACAGTACGAGAAGGACTTATTAGAGCCACATTAAAACCTGTATTAATTTTAGGCATTTGTTTAATATGCTTATATGTTTTCTATAAAGATTTTAGATGCTACTTAACAAGCAAAAATAATAAAGAAAGAGAAAGGCAAATGAGGGAAGAAATAGAAATGAGGAGAGAAAGAATATAGAGTATAAAAAGTTGAGAAAATTTGAAACCTTGAAAAAATAAAAATGATGACACAACAAAGACAAGCATCTGCAATGAATTCTGCAATGCAATAGGTCTTGCATTTACGCGAGTTTGAGCTAATGGCATTGTAAATGACAATGCCTTTTATTTATGTTTTGTTTTTTAAAACATAAATAAAAGGCATTGTCATTTACAATGCCAATAGCTTAAACTCATGCAAATGCGAGACCTAAGGCATTCCAAATGCTTGTTTTACTGTGTGGTGAACATTAAGGCACGGTATACATTATAAACTAAAAGTAACCTTTGTGTACAGTCTCAGGGCAGGATGAAAATAATAAACTCTTCTATTAAAAGCACTTACAATGAGATGCTTTCACCTTACAGTGCTAGCCAAAGTTGGAATCCCTGTGTTAAACAGGTTTGCACTTGTAAACAAGCATATATGGTCATGTATATCAGATGTACACATGCAAATGAGGCCGCTGATTTGACCCTGCTATCACATGCTTAGAGGGAGAGAATTCTGCAGACTCCTTTCACTGTTGAGTAAAGTGAGAAATATTACATGCTTGCTGTGATTTATGCAAGGGGAAGAGTGGGGTTGGAACCCTTCAACCCACATTCCTGTCTACGGGGGGAGGGGAGAGGTGAACGGATTTACTGTTTGGTGGGGTAGGGGTGTAGTGCAGCTTGCAGAGGGCAAAACTGTTGCCATTTTGATTGTATTGCGCCCAGCAGCCACTTGTATGACCTTGTGACGCCGTCACAGTAGTGTTTTTCTTTACCTTTAAATTAAATTATGTCTTGAACGATTGTTTGAGCTATTTTGTGGTCTCTTGTGTGTTTTCCACATGCCGTGGTTTAACGTCTGCTCGGCCAGTGTGCTAGAGAATAGCACTTCACCAATTATAGCCTGCTTCAATGCGCATGTAATATGTGCTTTAAATGTCTCTGGGTTGCGGTTCTTTGTATGTAGGTAGCAGCAGAGCGCACGAGACCAGTGCTCAGAAGGAGGTGCTGTTGTAACTCCCTCGGTGTCCTCACCTTAGGGATTAAAGCTACACTCCCAGAGGAGGGGCACACTCGAAGACAGAAACAACCAAAACGTGTGGGTAGTATTTGGTGATTTTTGTTAAAAGGGTGGAGGGATGTAGTGCAGTTTGCAGAGGTCAAAACTGTTGGCATTGTGATTGTATAGCGCCCAGCAGCCACTTTTATGGCCTCGTGACGCTGTCACTGTATAGTGTTTTTCTGACCTTTAAACGAAAATCTGTCTTGATATATTGTCTGAACTGTTTTATGGTCTCTGATGTGTTTTCCACATGCTACTGTTAAACGATCGCTCTGCCAGTGGGCTAGAGAATAGAGCTTCACCAATTAAAGTTTGCTTCAATGTGCATGTAATATGTGCTTTAAATGTCTGTGTTGCGGTTCCTTGGGGCTTATTTACAAGGCCATTGCGCCACTTTTGCGTCATTAGGTAGAGCCTAGCGCAGCGCGCATGCACTGCTCTATGGGGAGGCCTCTTGGAATCACTCCAGACTTCCCCGAAACTTTTCCATGTGGTTTTTCAACTTTCACACATTCTATTGGCCTTTGCGTGTGGCTTTCAAAAATGAAAGCACGCAATTGGCCAAAGGCGGGTGCATGTCCCACCTTTTCTCTAAATGTTTACTCCCACGGACTCCAGCTGTTGGGAGCGAGCAGCGGCGCGCAGGCTGCCAGCTGCATTCCTCCCTTGTCGTGGATCATGTTACAAATTAAACATAGCGCGGTCGCTTTCACTTTCGCGGCAGCGCATGCTTGTCTTCCACACTTGTCTGTGGTTCTTTTTCATGTTCACTCCTTTATTTGTTTCTCGCACTTTTTAATTTGTCACGCTATCTCCCATTGGTTTATTTGATTGTAAGCACGTTATTTAATTAAAAGTCATCGTCTAAAAAGGCAGCGCACGCCTGCAAGGCAGGCATAGTCATGTCAGCTTAGCAGACCGCCGCACTTCCGGAGCATTACCGGTGTGTATACCATGGACACTATGCTTCCAATTCCGGAGCATTACCGGTGTGTATACCATGGCACACTACGCTTCCACTTCCGGAGCATTACCGGTGCATATACCATGGCACACTAGGCTTTTAATGCCGGAGCATTACCCATGTATATACCATGGACACGACGCTTCCACTTCCGGAGCATTACCGGTGTGTATACCATGGCACACTACGCTTCCACTTCCGGAGCATTACCAGTGTGTATACCACCATGGCACACTACGCTTCTACTTTTGGAGCATTACCGTGTGTTTACCATGGCACACTACGCTTCCACTTCCGGAGCATTACCCGTGTGTATACCATGGCACACTAGGCTTCCACTTCCGGAGCATTACCGGTGCGAAAACCATGGCACACTAGGCTTTTACTGCCGGAGAATTACCCATGTGTATACCATGGACACGACGCTTCCACTTCCGGAGCATTACCGGTGTGTATACCATGGCACACTACGCTTCCACTTCCGGAGCATTACCAGTGTGTATACCATGGACACTACGCTTCCACTTCCAGAGCATTACTAGTGTGTATACCATGGCACACTAGGCTTTTACTTCTGGAGCATTACTCGTGTGTATACCATGGCACACTACGCTTCCACTTCCGGAGCATTACCCTTGTGTATACCATGGCACACTAGGCTTCCACTTCCGGAGCATTACCGGTGTGTATATCATGGCACCCTACGCTTCTACTTTTGGAGCATTACCGGTGTGTATACCATGGCCATTGTGCTTCCACTTCAAGAACATTACCGGTGTGTTTACCATGGCACGCTACATTTCCATTTTTGGAGCATTACCGTTGTGTTTATCTTGGCACATTACGTTTCCACTTCCGGAGCATTACCGGTGTGTTTACCATGGCACACTATGCTTCTGAAGCATTACCGGTGTGCATACCATAGCACACTCCGCTTCCAATTCCGATTACTGGAAATGTTCCACTTCCAGAGCATTACCGGTGTGTTTACCATGGCACACTACGCCTCCATTTCCGGAGCATTACCGGTGTGTATACCATGGCATACTACGCTTCCACTTCCGGAGCATTACCGGTGTGTATACCATGGACACTATGCTTCCAATTCCGGAGCATTACCAGTGTATACCATGGTACACTAGACTTTTAATTCCGGAGTACTACCGGTGTGTATACCATGGCACACTACACTTCCACTTCTGGAGCATTACCGGTGTGTATACCATGGCACACTACGCTTCAACTTTTGGAGCATTACCGGTGTGTTTACCATGGCACACTACGCTTCCACTTCCGGAGCATTACCGGTGTGTATACCATGGCACACTACGCTTCTACTTTTGGAGCATTACCGGTGTGTTTACCATGGCACACTATGCTTCCTATTCCGGAGCATTACCGGTGTATACCATGGTACACTAGGCTTTTACTTCCAGAGTATTACCGGTGTGTTTACCATGGCACACTACGCTTCCACTTCTGGAGCATTACCGGTGTGTATGCCATGGCACACTACGCTTCTACTTTTGGAGCATTACCGGTGTGTTTACCATAGCACACTATGTTTCCACTTCCGATTACTAAAAATGCCTCACTTCCGGAGCATTACCGGTGTGTTTACCATGGCACAGTACGCTTCCAGTTCCGGAGCATTACCGGTGTGTATACCATGGACACTATGCTTCCAATTCCGGAGCATTACCGGTGTATACCATGGTACAATAGGCTTTTACTTCCGGAGCATTACCGGTGTGTATACCATGGACACTACGCTTCCACTTCCGGAGCATTACCAGTGTGTATACCATGGCACACTTGGCATTTACTTCCGGAGCACTACCCGTGTGTACACCATGGCACATTATGCTTCCACTTCCGGAGCATTACCGGTGTGTATACCATGGCACACTACGCTTCCACTTCCGGAGCATTACCGGTGTGTATACCATATACACTATGCTTCCAATTCCAGGAGCATTACCGGTGTATAACATGGTACACTAGGCTTTTACTTCCGGAGTATTACTGGTGTGTATACCATGGCACACTATGCTTCCAATTCCGGAGCATTACCAGTGTATACCATGGTACACTAGACTTTTAATTCCGGAGTAAAACCGGTGTGTATACCATGGCACACTACACTTCCACTTCTGGAGCATTATCGGTGTGTATACCATGGCACACTACGCTTCAACTTTTGGAGCATTATCGGTGTGTTTACCATGCCACACTACGCTTCCACTTCCGGAGCATTACCGGTTTATACAATGGCACACTAGGCTTTTACTTCCGGAGTATTACCGGTGTGTTTACCATGGCACACTATGCTTCCTATTCTGGAGCATTACCGGTGTATACCATGGTACACTAGGCTTTTACTTCCAGAGTATTACCGGTGTGTTTACCATGGCACACTGCGCTTCCACTTCTGGAGCATTACAGGTGTGTATACCATGGCACACTACGCTTCTACTTTTGGAGCATTACCGGTGTGTTTACCATAGCACACTACGCTTCCACTTCCAATTACTAAAAATGCCTCACTTCCGGAGCATTACCGGTGTGTTTACCATGGCACACTACGCTTCCAGTACCGGAGCAATACCGGTGTGTATACCATGGACACTATGCTTCCAATTCCGGAGCATTACCGGTGTATACCATGGTACAATAGGCTTTTATTTCCTGAGTATTACCGGTGTGTATACCATGGCACACTACGTTTCCACTTCCGGAGCATTACCGGTGTGTATACCATGGCACACTACGGTTCCACTTCCGGAGCATTACTGGTGTGTATACCATGGACACTATGCTTCCAATTCCGGAGCATTACCGGTGTATACCATGGTACAATAGACTTTTACTTCCTGAGTATTACCGGTGTGTATACCATGGCACACTACGTTTCCACTTCCGGAGCATTACTGGTGTGTATACCATGGACACTACGCTTCCACTTCCGGAGCATTACCGGTGTGTATACCATGGCACACTAGGCATTTACTTCCAGAGCATTACACGTGTGTATACCATGGCACACTATGCTTCCACTTCCGGAGCATTACCAGTGTGTATACCATGGCACACTACGCTTCCACTTCCGGAGCATTACCGGTGTGTATACCATGGACACTATCCTTCCAATTCCGGAGCATTACCGGTGTATACCATGGTACACTAGGCTTTTACTTCCAGAGTATTACCGGTGTGCAGTGCTTTAAATGGGAAAAAAATAGTGCAGGTACTCATTTAAATGGGGCGGGGTTAGGGGCGGGACTAAGAGCAAGACATGCTGATACTTATGGACTTCAGTACTAGTTGCAGCACATACCAAAACACATGAGAAATACGTTTCTATAAACAAAACAGGTTAACTCCTAACACAAAACGAAAGCCAAACGCTGTGATGTTTTAACATTTCCTTGTTTTATAATATTTAAAGTTTCCATACTGTTATTTGCTGTTGCTTGGCACAATACTATATATTCTCGGGTGCGCACACACACACACACAGAAAGAAAGAAACAAGCAGACGTGCACACACAAAGCATTCCTCACATTTCCTTTCATATACCTCCCAAGAGTGTCTCGAATCTCCCCCTCTCACTTTTTTACTCTCACAAAAACCGCCCACAGGCAAACAAACAAACATAAGCAGACACTCACGCAAAAGAATCAGGAAAGATTAAAGCCATTTTAACCTCGTTACCTTCTTTGGCTTTCTTAATTGCGCTGTCACCTGCCTGCCTCGAACCTGTGTTTGCAACACAGCATGATGGTGAACAACAGACGTTATGCAATGAGCCCACGCTGAATAGTTCAGCGGGGGCTCAGCTGCCGAGTCACGGCTACAGAAGTACCTTGGCTGTCAGACAGGTCACCAGCACTAGCAGCCAATGCGCCTACCGTTTATGAGTACCGGTACTCTCCTTGGCAGCAGAGAAGTGCCGGTACTCAGAGTGATAAAAATAAGAAGTGCCGGTACTCAGTACCTGTGAGTACCGGCCCATTTAAAGCACTGCCGGTGTGTATACCATGGCACACTATGCTTCCACTTCTGGAGCATTACCGGTGTGTATACCATGGCACACTACGCTTCCACTTCCGGAGCATTACCGGTGCGTATACCATGGCACACTAGGCTTTTACTGCTGGAGCATTACCCATGTGTATACCATGGACACGACGCTTCCACTTCCGGAGCATTACCAGTGTGTATACCATGGCACACTACGCTTCCAATTCCGGAGCATTACCGGTGTATACCATGGTACAATAGACTTTTACTTCCTGAGTATTACAGGTGTGTATACCATGGCACACAACGCTTCCACTTCGGGAGCATTACGGGTGTGTATACCATGGACACTACGCTTTCACTTCCGGAGCATTACCGGTGTGTATACCATGCCACACTAGGCATTTACTTCCGGAACATTACCCATGTGTATACCATGGCACACTATGCTTCCACTTCCGGAGCATTACCGGTGTTTATACCATGGCACACTACGCTTCCACTTCCGGAGCATTACCGGTGTGTATACCATGGACACTATGCTTCCAGTTCTGGAGCATTACCGGTGTATACCATGGTACACTAGGCTTTTACTTCCAGAGTATTACCGGTGTGTACAGCATGGCACACTAAGCATCCACTTCTGGAGCATTACCGGTGTGTATACCATGGACACTGTGCTTCCAATTCCGGAGCATTACCGATGTGTATACCATGGCACACTATGCTACCACTTCCGGAGCATTACCGGTGTGTATACCATGGCACACTACGCTTCCACTTCCGGAGCATTACTGGTGTGCATACCATGGACACTATGCTTCCAATTCCGGAGCATTACCGGTGTATACCATGGCACACTAGGCTTTTACTTCCGGAGTATTACCGGTGTGTATACCATGGCACACTACGGTTCCACTTCCGGAGCATTACTGGTGTGTATACCATGGACAATATCCTTCCAATTCCGGAGCATTACCGGTGTATACCATGGTACACTAGGCTTTTACTTCCAGAGTATTACCGGTGTGTATACCATGGCACACTAGGCTTCCACTTCTGGAGCATTACCAGTGTGTATACCATGGCACACTACGCTTCCACTTTCGGACCATTACCGGTGTGTATACCATGGACACAATGCTTCCAATTCCAGAGCATTACCGGTGTATACCATGGTACAATAGACTTTTACTTCCTGAGTATTACCGGTGTGTATACCATGGCACACAACACTTCCACTTCGGGAGCATTACGGGTGTGTATACCATGGACACTACGCTTTCACTTCCGGAGCATTACCGGTGTGTATACCATGGCACACTAGGCATTTACTTCCGGAACATTACCCGTGTGTATAGCATGGCACACTATGCTTCCACTTCCGGAGCATTACCTGTGTTTATACCATGGCACACTACGCTTCCACTTCCGGAGCATTACCGGTGTGTATACCATGGACACTATGCTTCCAGTTCTGGAGCATAACCGGTGTATACCATGGTACACTAGGCTTTTACTTCCGGAGTATTACCGGTATGTATAGCATGGCACACTAAGCTTTCACTTCTGGAGCATTACCGGTGTGTATACCATGGACACTGTGCTTCCAATTGCGGAGCATTACCGGTGTGTATACCATGGCACACTACGCTACCACTTCCGGAGCATTACCGGTGTGTATACCATGGCACACTACGCTTCCACTTCCGGAGCATTACTGGTGTGCATACCATGGACACTATGCTTCCAATTCCGGAGCATTACCGGTGTATACCATGGCACACTAGGCTTTTACTTCCGGAGTATTACCGGTGTGTATACCATGGCTCACCATGCTTCTACTTCTGGAGCATTACCGGTGTGTATACCATGGCACACTACGCTTCTACTTTTCGAGCATTACCGGTGTGTATACCATGGACACTATGCTTCCAACTCCGGAGCATTACCGGTGTGTATACCATGGCACACTACGCTTCCACTTCCGGAGCATTACCGGTGTGTATACCATGGACACTATGCGTCCAATTCCGGAGCATTACCGGTGTATACCATGGTACAATAGACTTTTACTTCCTGAGTATTACCGGTGTGTCTACCATGGCACACTACGCTTCCACTTCTGGAGAATTACCGGTGTGTATACCATGGACACTACGCTTCCACTTCCAGAGCATTACCGGTGTGTATACCATGGCACACTAGGCATTTACTTCGAGAGCATTACCCGTGTGTATACCATGGCACACTATGCTTCCACTTCCGGAGCATTACCGGTGTGTATGCCATGGCACACTACGCTTCCACTTCTGGAGCATTACCGGTGTGTATACCATGGACACTATGCTTCCAATTCCGGAGCATTACCAGTGTATACCATGGTACACTAGGCTTTTACTTCCAGAGTATTACCGGTGTGTATACCATGGAACACTACGCTTCCACTTCCGGAGCATTACCGGTGCGTATACCATGGCACACTAGGCTTTTACTGCCGGAGCATTACCCATGTGTATACCATGGACACTATGCTTCCATTTCTGGAGCATTACCGGTGTATACCATGGTACAATAGGCTTTTACTTCCGGAGTATTACCGGTGTCTATACCATGGCACACTATGCTTCCACTTCTGGAGCATTACCGGTGTGTATACCATGGACACTGTGCTTCCAATTCCAGAGCATTACCGGTGTGTATACCATGGCACACTATGCTTCCACTTCCGGAGCATTACTGGTGCGTATACCATGGCACACTAGGCTTTTACTGCCGGCGCATTACCCATGTGTATACCATGGACACGACGCTTCCACTTCCGGAGCATTACCGGTGTGTATACCATGGCACACTACGCTTCCACTTCCGGAGCATTACCGGTGTGTATACCATGGACACTACGCTTCCACTTCCAGAGCATTACCACTGTGTATACCATGGCACACTAGGCTTTTACTTCTGGAGCATTACCGGTGTGTATACCATGGACACTATGCTTCCAATTCCGGAGCATTACCACTGTGTATACCATGGCACACTAGGCTTTTACTTCTGGAGCATTACCGGTGTGTATACCATGGACACTATGCTTCCAGTTCCGGAGCATTACCGGTGTGTATACCATGGACACTATGCTTCCAATTCCGGAGCATTACCGGTGTATACCATGGTACAATAGACTTTTACTTCCTGAGCATTACCGGTGTGTATACCATGGACACTACGCTTCCACTTCCGGAGCATTACTGGTGTGTATACCATGGCCCACTACGCTTCCACTTCCGGAGCATTACCGGTGTGTATACCATGAACACTACGCTTCCACTTCCGGAGCATTACTGGTGTATACAATGGCACACTACGGTTCCACTTCCGGAGCATTACTGGTGTGTATATCATGGACACTATGCTTCCAATTCCGGAGCATTACCGGTGTATACCATGGTACAATAGACTTTTCCTTCCTGAGTATTACCGGTGTGTATACCATGGCACACTACGCTTCCACTTCCGGAGCATTACCGGTGTGTATACCATGGCACACTACGGTTCCACTTCCGGAGTATTACTGGTGTGTATACCATGGACACTATGCTTCCAATTCCGGAGCATTACCGGTGTATACCATGGTACAATAGACTTTTACTTCCTGAGTATTACCGGTGTGTATACCATGGCACACTACGTTTCCACTTCCGGAGCATTACCGGTGTGTATACCATGGACACTACGCTTCCACTTCCGGAGCATTACCGGTGTGTATACCATGGCACACTAGGCATTTACTTCCAGAGCATTACACGTGTGTATACCATGGCACACTATGCTTCCACTTCGGGAGCATTACCGGTGTGTATACCATGGCACACTACGCTTCCACTTCCGGAGCATTACCGGTGTGTATACCATGGACACTATCCTTCCAATTCCGGAGCATTACCAGTGTATACCATGGTACACTAGGCTTCCACTTCTGGAGCATTACCGGTGCGTATACCATGGCACACTAGGCTTATACTGCTGGAGCATTACCCATGTGTATACCATGGACACAACGCTTCCACTTCCGGAGCATTACCAGTGTGTATACCATGGCACACTACGCTTCCACTTTCGGAGCATTACCGGTGTGTATACCATGTACACTATGCTTCCAGTTCTGGAGCATTACCGGTGTATACCATGCTACACTAGGCTTTTACTTCCGGAGTATTACCGGTGTGTATACCATGGCACACAACGCTTCCACTTCGGGAGCATTACGGGTGTGTATACCAAGGACACTACGCTTTCACTTCCGGAGCATTACCGGTGTGTATACCATGGCACACTAGGCATTTACTTCCGGAACATTACCCGTGTGTATACCATGGCACACTATGCTTCCACTTCCGGAGCATTACTGGTGTTTATACCATGGCACACTACGCTTCCACTTCCGGAGCATTACCAGTGTGTATACCATGGACACTATGCTTCCAGTTCTGGAGCATTACCTGTGTATACCATGGTACACTAGGCTTTTACTTCCGGAGTATTACCGGTGTGTATAGCATGGCACACTAAGCTTCCACTTCTGGAGCATTACCGGTGTGTATACCATGGACACTGTGCTTCCAATTCCGGAGCATTACCGGTGTGTATACCATGGCACACTACGCTATCACTTCCGGAGCATTACCGGTGTCTATACCATGGCACACTACGCTTCCACTTCCGGAGCATTACTGGTGTGCATACCATGGACACTATGCTTCCAATTCCGGAGCATTACCGGTGTATACTATGATACACTAGGCTTTTACTTCCGATGTATTACCGGTGTGTATACCATGGCACACTACGGTTCCACTTCCGGAGCATTACTGGTGTGTATACCATGGACACTATCCTTCCAATTCCGGAGCATTACCGGTGTATACCATGGTACACTAGGCTTTTACTTCCAGAGTATTACCGGTGTGTATACCATGGCACACTATGCTTCCACTTCTGGAGCATTACCGGTGTGAATACCATGGCACACTACGCTTCCACTTCCGGAGCATTACCGGTGCGTATACCATGGCACACTAGGCTTTTACTGCTGGAGCATTACCCATGTGTATACCATGGACACGACGATTCCACTTCCGGAGCATTACCGGTGTGTATACCATGGCACACTACGCTACCACTTTCGGAGCATTACCGGTGTGTATACCATGGACACAATGCTTCCAATTCCGGAGCATTACCGGTGTATACCATGGTACACTAGGCTTTTACTTCCGGAGTATTACCGGTGTGTATACCATGGCTCACCATGCTTCCACTTCGGGAGCATTACCGGTGTGTATATCATGGCACACTACACTTCTACTTTTCGAGCATTACCGGTGTGTATACCATGGACACTATGCTTCCAACTCCGGAGCATTACCGGTGTGTATACCATGGCAAACTACGCTTCCACTTCCGGAGCATTACCGGTGTGTATACCATGGACACTATGCTTCCAATTCCGGAGCATTACCGGTGTATACCATGATACAATAGACTTTTACTTCCTGAGTATTACCGGTGTGTCTACCATGGCACACTACGCTTCCACTTCTGGAGCATTACCGGTGTGTATACCATGGACACTACGCTTCCACTTCCAGAGCATTACCGGTGTGTATACCATGGCACACTAGGCATTTACTTCCAGAGCATTACCCGTGTGTATACCATGGCACACTATGCTTCCACTTCCAGAGCATTACCGGTGTGTATACCATGGCACACTACGCTTCCACTTCTGGAGCATTACCGGTGTGTATACCATGGACACTACGCTTCCAATTCCGGAGCATTACCAGTGTATACCATGGTACACTAGGCTTTTACTTCCAGAGTATTACCGGTGTGTATACCATGGCACACTACGCTTCAACTTCTGGAGCATTACCGGTGCGTATACCATGGCACACTAGACTTTTACTGGCGGAGCATTATCCATGTGTATACCATGGACACTATGCTTCCAACTCCGGAGCATTACCGGTGTGTATACCATGGCAAACTACGCTTCCACTTCCGGAGCATTACCGGTGTGTATACCATGGACACTATGCTTCCATTTCTGGAGCATTACCGGTGTATACCATGGTACAATAGACTTTTACTTCATGAGTATTACCGGTGTGTATACCATGGCACACTACGCTTCCACTTCCGG
Source organism: Calotriton arnoldi (assembly GCA_963921515.1). Lineage (NCBI taxonomy): Eukaryota > Metazoa > Chordata > Amphibia > Caudata > Salamandridae > Calotriton > Calotriton arnoldi. Next base: position 2,108,595 of record CAWUFW010002027.1, read on the forward strand.
GGCATTACCGGTGTGTATACCATGGACACTACGCTTCCACTTCCGGAGCATTATCGGTGTGTACACCATGGCACACTAGGCATTTACTTCCGGAGCATTACCCGTGTGTATACCATGACACACTATGCTTCCACTTCCGAAGCATTACCGGTGTGTATACCATGGCACACTACGCTTCCACTTCCGGAGCATTACCGGTGTGTATACCATGGACACTATGCTTCCAATTCCGGAGCATTACCGGTGTATACCATGGTACACTAGGCTTTTACTTCCGGAGTATTACCGGTGTGTATACCATGGCACACTATGCTTCCACTTCTGGAGCATTACCGGTGTGTATACTGTAGCAACAGGTGGCTAGGGCATGGGTGCATGTAGCACATTTGTTAATGGTGCAGGAGATTTATTGTTTTACTCTAGGAAACTGGGATCTCACGACCAGGTTCTGTCTTGTTGGCCGTCGGTTACCAGCCCAATGGTGGGAAAGTTCAATTTTACATTAACCCTGTGCTATGTTATGCTAAGTACAGTTCCTACCAACAACTACGGGGTTGTGCTACCTGAGCGGTAGGACGGTGGCTCGAATGACCTAGTGAGTTATGTAATCCCTGTGATGTCATGATGAGGTTTGGTAGCACAGGGTAATGGGGGCAGATGGTACTAAGCCTCTCTTGGGTGGACGATACGAAGAGTAATTAAATTAACCTGGTATGGAGTCTCTGCTGTAGTGTGCCACTGTTGGAATGGCACTCTTAATTGACCAGGGGTTCAATGTGACACTAGGACATTGCCGCGTTGCGGCCAGAGCACGGGCATTGTGTGGTTCCCAGGGGGCAGCAAGTGTAGGCAAGGTGCTTTCCAAACCTGGCGCCAGAAAACAAGGTAGTCAGGGCCATCTTGCTGGTTGGGTGACTTGTGCAGACACCTGGGTAGTTGTCACTCCAAGAAGAGGTGAGTTGTCTCCAATAGTGGGCACAACATATGTGTGTATCTCTGGCCTCAAAGCGGTGTGGAGCCTGTCTCATTTAGAGGGACGCACAGGCGAAAATTGTGTACTTTAGGTTCACATGACCAATGTGGTCGTGGTATCCCTAGCCTACCCACTGTAGGTGTACTTCAGCTAATCAGGGAACTGGGAACCTTGGTTTCTGCTATTTTGGCAGGTTAGGTAGGACTTAGACAATCCTCAATGTTAGGCACCATATTGCTCAGTGCGCACTGTATTGAATCAGACAGATCCTCCTAGCGGGTTTGCCTAGGGGGTTTCACCTCAGAGGGAGCTGAGCTGGCGGAATTCCCATAAGGAACAAAGGATGCATGGCATGGGCAGGTGGGCCCCCCCCTTGCTCATTTTCACATACCACTAGTGATGACATTCCTGTGCGTCATGATTTAGAAAGCAATGGGACTGCAAGGTCAAGCATAATCCTCCCCGCCCGAATAGCCAAGGCAGGTAGGCGGGAGTGGGAGCGGTTACATAACAAGGGTGCTGCGGTCCCATAGATGGGGGACACAGAGGTTCAGGCACACACAGTGCTAGAAGGACGGCAGCTAGGTGGGATCAGCAAATAGATGGGGCAATGTGATCCTTGGTGTTGGAAATTGCTCCGCCCAAAGTTGGCACGGGGCTAGGTCAGGTGAGGCAGAGGAACTTTCCCGCAGGAGGGTTAATAGTTCCTGGCACAGGTTCACAGGACAGAAGAGTCTCTGGTTTCTGCAGACACTAGCTGACCCGGGCGAAAGTCAAAGGCTATCGTGATAGAGATGGAGTTCATCTATCAACAGTAGGGAGTGATCTCTTCCCTTAGATTTGCAGGAGGCCTAGAAATGAGCGGTCGCATGTTGTAATGCGCTGTTTGGTGATTTCAGCAACTACATGGGTCAATGTGAAGCTCTGATGGGCGGAGATGATCCCCCGCCAAGGTGGCATGGAGCTAAGTCAGGGGAGGCCGTTGAACATCCCTGTAAGAGGGAACTGTTCATGGCGTAAGCTCGCAGACCAGTGGGATCTGGGTTTCATCAGACACAAGCTCATCCAGGCAAATGTTAAAGGTACTTTGAGGAGGACGGGGTCCACTGTTCCCGGTGGGGATGGACTTGTTTCTCCTTGATGTAAAGGAATGTTTGGAAAGGGCAGGTTGCAGGTAATAGGAGGTGCAGTGGTGGGGGCCCTGGCTGCGACGGTGGCCGCCCCCAGGGCTGTAAGCGGAGTTACAGGGCGATCTGGAAGCAGTCCGGTACAGTAAGGGTACCACTGCGGCAGACGGGTACAGTAAGGGTACCTCTGCGCGGCACAATAGGGGTGCCAGAGCCAAAGACCAGGATCCTCAGGGCAGGGTCCTGGAGAACCGCGACGGCGCCCCGTTAGTCCTTCGGGCGGTTGGGGGCCTGACCAACCGGGGGTTTGCCCTGATACGCTCCGCCCTGAAAGGGGCGCGATTAGGATGGTAACAAGGGACACGTGATCCAGTGGTGGATCAACAAAGGTGTAGCACTGACCTGGCATACATCCCACAGTGCTGGCTCATCAGGCGGGCAGGGGCAGCATAGGTTGGACGGCTGCCTGCCCATGGATCGCCCGTAAGATAACCCACCTTATTGCATACTCTTGTATGGAATAAACCTGCGACAGTTTTTCCCATAAACAAAGTGTCTTGTGGTTTATTTATGCACGTTCGCCTATGGGAAAGTGGGGGGATGTTGCTGGTATTGGGACTATGTGGCTGCCCGCCGCCCCCAACGGGGGCCCCCCTAAAAGGGTGGCCCTTTAGTGCCATTGCGGCACAAGCCTACCCCTCGTCCTAGCTGCAGAGGGCTTCCGCCTGGAGCCCGCGGTTCAGGGGTGTGGGCGTCACTTCCGGTATGCCCAGGGGGGGGGAGGGAGGGTATGTATACCCCTCTGACCCTCCCAGCGGCCTCTTTGCCGCCAGCCTCGCCGTCTCCCTCCCTTCCTCTTACCCTTTGGCTGAGCTGGTGGGCAAAGTATACTGAATGTTTTAATGTTTACTTTTGTGTTGCAGGCGGAGTTATAGGGCGATCTGGAAGCAGTCCGGTACAGTAAGGGTACCACTGCGGCAGACGGGTACAGTAAGGGTACCTCTGCGCGGCACAATAGGGGTGCCAGAGCCAAAGACCAGGATCCTCAGGGCAGGGTCCTGGAGAACCGCGACGGCGCCCCGTTAGTCCTTCGGGCGGTTGGGGGCCTGACCAACCGGGGGTTTGCCCTGATACGCTCCGCCCTGAAAGGGGCGTGAGTAGGATGGTAACAAGGGACATGTGATCCAGTGATGGATCAACAAAGGTGTAGCACTGACCGGGCATACATCCCACAGTGCTGGCTCATCAGGTGGGCAGGGGCAGCATAGGTTGGACGGCTGCCTGCCCATGGATCGCCCGTAAGATAACCCACCTTATTGCATACTCTTGTATGGAATAAACCTGCGACAGTTTTTCCCATAAACAAAGTGTCTTGTGGTTTATTTATGCACGTTCGCCTATGGGAAAGTGGGGGGATGTTGCCGGTATTGGGACTAGGTCAGCTCGTTCCTGCGAGCTTTAGTGAACGTCCAGCCGCGTGTCATGGCGCCGGAAACAATCACAGTTCTTGAGATAGTTACGTGAGAAAAAACTGTCAATTGTGGCGTTAATGCAGATTCGTAACATCACAATGTTATGACTTTCAACCAGAATTACTACTGTATCTTTTTCTTTATCCACTGATATTATGTTGTGGCTGAAGCAGGGCGCCGAGCTGTATTTCATTTTAGTTGCTGTTCCAGAGACTTAATCCGCTATAAAACAAGTGACGGGCTGCTTTGAAAATGAAAGCGCCATTGCATGCTTAATGTTGCAGGAAAGCACGTGGTGCCTGCAGTAGTAAAAAGTCAGTAAAGAAAGTAGTGCTTATAGACAGGGCAATAGTCCTAAAAAAAGAAGTGGGGGAACTGACCTAATTTGGCAGTATGCAAGTGACATCACGGCGCGTGACATCACGGCGCATGACAACATGGCGCACGACATTGCATGTGGCATCACAGGAATTGATATCACAGGAAGTGGCATCACAAGCCACAACTTTAATATGTACGTGTGATGTAAAGCGCTCTGACACTTTGCTTTGGGATGAGTAGCGCTATACAATTAAAAATAGTGGTACTTAAATTATTTCAATGCCTCCTCAGGGGTAGTAAGCGCTATATAAATTACATTTATTTTGTGTAAATACTGGGAGAGACCAACACATCTGATATTCTTACAGTGCATGCATATCTCGTAAACAGAGCCTGAACAAAGTGAAAAGCTGCCTCTTAAATATGTGTGAAGTGCTAACCTTTGTTTCCCCTCCACTGCATTTGCTTCTAGGTGTGAGGCTCCTGACTGCTCCCAGCCAGGAGACTCCAACAAAAGGAGGCCTGATGACCCCTCAAATTCGGCCTTTGTTATGGGCCCAGCAGGAGTCTTAACTAAGGAAGCCCCATCCCGACCCCGCCTGCACGTTGTTGCTTATCGAAAGCAGACAACGTGCAGGCGCTGTTGAAAGTGTCCCGGTGTTTGGAAATAACACCGGGACGAGTTCAGCACATTATTTAGTGGGGCCCAACATCTTGGCAGGGTGGATGGCGTTCACCCTGTGAAAATAGTGGGTGGACGCCGTCCAGCCACGTGTACCCCCGACTCGTACCCTGCTTATAGACCTAAAAGACGTACGTGTAACAAGCCAAGTAAAGGGGCAGTAGACATGGGAGGTTACAAATGCTGACTTCTGATTCAGTAATTGGCTTCTGATTCAGCCAATTACTGAATCAGAAGCCAGCATTTACGAAGGTCAAAGACACAAGCCAATAAAAAATATGGGCGGAGAGTGGGAGGGGCTTATCTTCCATACTCTCCTTCAGCAGATCGCCAGAGCAGCGCTTGCGCCCTGGCTCAGGCTCAACCTAAAAAGGGTGCACTCTAAAGATTCATTTGTGAAGTACAAATTGTGATGGTTATTCAACCGTGAAAAGGGGGAAAATGCTGGAGCAAATTTAATTTCCAAAACAAAAACGCTTTTTATTAAAAATATGTAAAACCCTACATTTAAATAGCACATATACTAAATGCTCATTTTGTTTCAGGTAACCCTACTTAAAGGTAGCCAGCAAATAAAGCAGATAAGTGCTGATTTCAGTTAGCCTAACTGCTGATGCCATGTTAGCTGAAAATAAAGCATTAACATTGAAAGGCCTATTTTTTACATTGAACCGTTATTTTCCACAAGATGTTTTCTCTTTTGCTGCAGATGTTGTAACTTTCCAGATGCCTTCTGTTAGTTAGTGAATAGGCATTTGTTTTGTATCAGACAATTGATAGTGAGGTTCTCACTGGGAGAAGAGGAGGCAACAGGAAGGATGAGTCATGAGAAGAACTGTCTGGACTGCAAAATGTGGATAATGTATCTTTTCGATGACTAACATCTATAGACCACTATATGGATATTAAAAAAGTGGGAGTTTGCTTATTCCCAAGCGTTTACTACAATACTATTGGAGGATGCAGGAGACAAAAGAAAATATGTTGCCACCTAGTATACTGAGTGTTTATATTAGGGCATGTTCCTAGAGCAGTGCAGGTCTTTTCTTTAAGCTTTCCTCTCAAGAGGCTTTTTCTTTGAGCTTCTCTCACTCTCACTGTCTGGGGACTTATCTCAGAGTTTCTTATATCTCTCTACATGAGAGGTAGCTTAGCCTATTTCCTTTAAGTCTGCTTATTTATAGCTGAGAATACTTTTCAGCTTGACATGTAAAAGCTTTATGCTTATGCAATGATTCTCTCATCAGAACTATTTATTAAGTGTCTGAACTGACACGTTATATTACCTCATTCCAATTTAATTTAGACCAGGGTACTCCCTTTATGGAACATACTTGCTGTATTATTACTATATTAATTGTAATTTTAACCAACATTGTATTTCTCATTATCTTGAAATATCGATTACTGGATTATGTTAACTTCTAATGCTGATACTTAAAGAATAATACTCATTGAATACCCCCTCAGCCTGGGGCGACTCCTGGTGGCCCGCCGCACTAGGAACCCCTCCCACCACGACGGAGCACGCATGCAACATTGGCATCATACTGGACTCCTCGCTCTCAATGAAGTGCTAAATCAACGCATTATCCTCATCCTGTTTCCACACGCTCCGTCTGCTTCAAAAGACATTCAGTTGGCTCCCCACTGAATCCAGAAAGATGGTCACCCATGCACTCATCACCAGTAGACTTGACTACGGCAACTCAATCTACGCTGGCGTCCCCCAGAAACAGCTCAGGAAACTACAGAACGTCCAAAACGCAGCAGCCAGACTGGTCCTCGACATCCTCCGCCTCATCCACATGACACAACACCTCCGACAACTCCACTGGCTCCCTATCAACAAGAGAATCACCTTCAAGCTCCTCACACATGGCTACAAGGCTCTCCACAATGCAGAACCAGAATATCTGAACCACCGCGTCGCTTTCCACACACCCGCCAGACAACTCCGCTCCGCACAACTCGCCCTGGCCTCCGTCACATGGATCTACAAGACCAGAACCGAAGGAAGATCTTTCTCCTACCTCGCCGCCAAGACCTGGACCACCCTGCCCCTCCACCTCAGGCAATCCACGTTGCTGACCCAGTTCAGGAAGGACCTCAAGACCAGGCTCTTCGACTGAACCTCCACACCCAGACGGATCAGAAGCCCCCTCCCCCCCTCAGTGCCTTGAGACCCTCACAGGTGAGTGGACACGCTTTACAAACCCCTGATTGATTGATTGAATAAACAATGAAATATTAAAAGAATTGAAAATAAAACCCTTTAACTCACACAGATTCTCTTTATTCACTGTACTGAAAGTCATTAATGATTTATAAAGTCATTAGATTAATGTTTATGTTTGTTCCTTTTTATTTCTCCTTGTGGATGAACAAAGGTCCATATGACTGGTGGCGGGGTTATTTAATGATTACACCCCAAAGATTGAGATATAGAAAACCCCGCTCAGTTAGGGGCGTGAGTGGAGCCATCCTCTCAGAGTCACTCCTGGCCCTGTGGACCCCATCTCCCGAGGTCGAATGTAGGGGGGGGCATGCCTCTATTGGGCCCCGTGGACTACATTTCCTGGGGCTGAATCCTAAATACAGGGGAGGAAGAAATGCGGCCTCCCTCCCTGGGCCCCAGGTACCCCATCCAGCGGGGCCAAATATGTACAAAAAGGAACCATGCGCCCTTCTCCTTGATGGTATTTGTCGCTGGGACCCCAATCCCCAGGGCATGATCCTACACAGTGCCCAGGCAGACCATCCCAGGAACACTGTGTTTCCTGCCCTGTAAAGTGCAGGTATACCCTGCCCGTCCTTTCCTGGGCAGGGAACTCCACTTTGGTCCTGTCCGGCGGGAGCAGTTAAAAAATGCGGCTCCTGCCTGGGAGGGTGCAAAGGAAAGGTGCCAGATCACACAAGCACCTAGTAAGGTGCTGTCTGGGGGACCGTGGGGGGCACTGGGGCTCCCCCAACGTAATGTTTTGTGGGTGCCCCAGTTAGGCACTGGGGCACCCACCCGAAGACCCGGAGGAAGGTGTGCCTGGGGCCTGCAGTGGCTCGTGTAAGGGGTGGCCGTGCAACCCATCTCCTTAATTAAAAAATACCGCCTGGCGTATAGGGGTCCCCGAGGGCCTGCAAAAGCTTGGGGAGGGGGACTGTGCATCCTCCTTCCCTTATTAAAAATAACATATGGGTGTCCCGGATGAACACCAGGACACCCAAAATTTTTTTTTTTAAATGAATAATAAATGAGTGGCAGGAACTGATCATTTATTATTCGCAGCTCTTAGGTAGGTGCAACTCATAATGCCCTAGGGCATTTTAGTATACAATAGTTTTATGCTTGTAGAGGCAGGAGCACCACCAAGCATTACTTTAATGTTGTAGGGTGCTGCAGTAAGTGAAGCAGCCCCCCAGCAATATCTTTAAAAAACTAAGGGGCATATTTACGTTCCCTGGCGCATCCCTGCATATCAGCAGGGATGCGCCAGGGAAAATGCGTCACGCAAGTTTACCCTTGCGCCACGTCCGATGCGCCGCATTTACAATGCGGCGCATCGTGGCGCATGAGATAAGCAGATGCGTGACGCATCTGCCGGCGGAAGGTTGGCGCAGTGCTGAAGTTGTGTCGCAAGCGCGACGCAACTCCAGCACTGTTCCAACCTTCCCTATCCCTAACATGGTGCGTCAATCCTTACGCCTGCTTGAAGCAGGCGTAAGGATTTGACGCACCAGCGTCAGAAAAGTGACTGCGTGAAATCTTGTAGATTTCACTACGTCACTCTCGAGGCGTTCCTGCGCCGGAACGCCCCCTGCGCCGTGTACGCCCACATGAAACCTGATTCAGGTTTCATGTGGCGCAGGAGTTTACTACGTGACGCATCTCCCTAGATGCGTCACGTTGTAAATATAGCGCAACGCGGCGCATGGTTTGCGTCGCCGCTGCGTCACATGCGTGACGCAACGGCGGCGCAAAAGTGGCGCAAGGGGCTTGTAAATATGCCCCTCTGCCTCCTGGGTCATTTAAACCATGACCCTAAGGGAGCTTAGTATTTGTTTTTAAAGCACTCCTAGCTGGAGCTCTATGCTCTTCAGCTGGAGTACCAGCCTCTTGTGGTTGTTTTTGTGTTTGCATTTTTGGGCTGAAAAATGTTAAAGAAAGACTCAGAGACATGTTGGCTTTATTTTTTTAGGAACAAAATATGTATCTGAATATTTATTTTAACATTTTTCACCAACAAAATGTAATAATAAAAACTATGTTAAAAGAAAGACTCACACACGTCTATTTTATTAAAACTTCATTAAACATTTTCATAATAATCAATATTATTAAAAATTGTATTGTGCAAATTACTATGCCTCTTTTTGTATGATCACCCCCAGGTTTTTTGATTGATGCTGCTGGTTTTTCGACTCTGAGGCCTGCTAACCAGATCTCCGTGCCAGTGCCCTGACCTCAAAATGTGTATGTTACATTGGTCACACCCAATTGCCATATGCTGACCTACCTGTAAGTCCATAGTATATGGTACCCCGGGCCTGTAAGTTAGAGAGTCAATCCTGGGATTGCAGCACTGGTTGTGCCACCCTGGGTGTGACAAAGGTAAAACAATTCTCCCAATCCACCCTTCCAGACTGGAAGAGTAGTTTTGAACTGTTAGCCCGACTTTGCCATTTAAAGCCATGGCAAAGTCAAATGTTCCTCTGAAATATGTGTTATTCGCCCCTATGGCAGGCATACCGAGCCCTAAGGCAGGATGCAGCAATTTTTATGGGCAAAACCTGTATTTTATGTGTCCTGGCCATAAAAAGGTGAAACTGACTTTTTTATTGTGCGAAGACTTGGTCTCCCCGTTGGTGAGTACAGGGTTACACACTGGCCCCTCAGCTGTGCTAACTCCTGAACAGAGCAACCAAAGTTGGTACTCCAAGATATCAAACAACTCATTACATTGAGCCCGGCCTGATTCTCAAGTCAAAATTAATAGAACAAGTTACAGTGCGTAACCTTTACTAAGTTGCCACTTTGTTGCCTTGAATCTCCTGTGCCCTTAACGGCTACCAACAAGCTTGAACCAGAGACAGCTTTCTGCCCTCCTAGGGAGACGTGCTACAGGCTCCCAGGAAGGGGGACAATAAAGGTCTGCATTGGAGAGAGGTGTTATCTCCCTCCTAGAGGAAGCCACATGGGTGTTGGCCCTAAAGGTGAACTTCAAAGCTTAAGCCACCTTTGAAGAGCAAATGGGGAACACTTGAGAGGGGGTCAGCCCCATTGTTTAGGCAGACTAGCTGGCACCCGGGAAGGAGAGGAGAAACCTGTTGTTGAACCAGTTTTTACAAGGTCGTGTAGCCCCCTTGATAGAAAAACCTCTGGGTTGGGCTAGGGAGCTCTGGACGCAGAGAGAGAGAGGTTCTGCCATGTTGGGAGTGGGCAATATGGTGCATCTTGGGATAACCAGATGCCATTCTTACCCGGAAGCGGTCATCAGGAAGGAAGGAACCTGGTAGGCGGTGCAGGAAGTGGGGGAAGTTGAGAGAGGGAGAGTTAATGAATTGTTGTAAGCTTACATCTAGAAAACATGAACAACCTTAAAATGTTGGCAGGTATCTTATCTCCAAGAGAAGTTTATTAACAAACATATCTGTCTTTAATAATAAAAGCACACTCAGTGAGAGCAGCGGGGATCTTGTTTCAGGGCAAGCAAATATAGTTTAAGGATGTTACCCATGCATCAAAAAGGGAACCGTGTTATGAGCGATTAATCCTTGTTGGGCACCCAGGTTTTGTTTTGTAGGAGCCTGGGGAGTAAAAGATTCAAGTAAAGAATCTTGTAATGAAATCTTAGTGTAGCTGTGTGACACCAATATTCTTTATATTGTAATTTCACTAAACTTGATTCTGACAGTTTTGAAATAGAGTGAACGAGAAATAATTTAGTGTGTGATATCACTGTATTCCTGTTGCAGCTATATTTGTTTTTAGATTCCACTACACAATTAATGCAAAGTGATTATATTGGAGTCACTGACCTGATCTCCATGCCAAAGTGAACTGAGGAGAGGCGGGTTTGCGCTTACAAATCACGTCATGACCCAGAACTCGGATGAGCCAGAAGGCTCTGGTGTCCTCTGTGTGGACCACCATCTTTGAATGCTGTCTGCTTGCGCCTTGGTTCAAGGGTGAAATCACTCAGTTGAGTACTGCCATCGATGCATCTTTACTACTGGTGTTCAGTTAGAGAAATACACCTTGACCACAAGAGGGCAGACCTGCGCCATGTCAGATGTAAACACATAAGGCTATGACGTATTTTTACTGGCGAAGGGGCACGTTAAAACATAGGGTGATCATCTGACTCCTTTTCATTACGGACAAGGTTACCTCCCGGTCCTGGGCTTTCGTGAGATGACCTGTTGTATTATGGGAGTTGTAGTCTGGTCTTATTAACCTACTTAGACTAACACACCTGGTAGCACTTATTTGTTGGCTAAACGTCCAGGGATGGAAGGGCTCCATGCTATTGGAACAATTAAGGGGTATATTCACAAGAAGGTGCGATAAACATCGCCATAATAGCTTACCGCAACTCCTCACATAGCAGTCCATCGCGGGAAAATAACTCCGTGTTAACGTGGCATTCACAACACGGCGATACCGTGCGATATTCGCACGATAACGCGGCAAATGTCCGCGAAACAACTACCGCGACGGCGATAAAAATCCAAACCCTAACGCCAAAAAAGCTGCGATGCGCCCAATGGTGATGAAACAACCTTGATAACCAGCAGGAGGCCAGAAATACACACACGCCATGCGTGAAGAGGCGCCATAAAAGCACCCAAAAAAAGACACCAACAAGTAAACGAACTGCGGAGCACCATGGAAGCACCTGGCCCGAGTGCTGAGGCCAACTCGAACCCCACAAGCACAACAGAGGACCAGCCCGGAACCCCGGGGTCGGGGAAGGGCAAGGAGAAGAGGAGGAGGAAGACGGGGTACCACACTGCAGGAAAACCGGATCCACCGCACGGTGTGGACAGAACACCACCAACAACTGTCCGTCACCACCACCGTGTCATTGGCAAGACAAATGGAAAAATGGCAGTCCAATGAGATGACTGCGTAGGACTGAACTAGCTGTGGGCACATCACCCATGAACAACATACCCGCAACCCCCCAACGTAGCCCCACGTCCATGTAGGAAAGAGGTCTGTGTGAAAAGATGTCAAAGTCGGTAGCAGGCCTGAAGGTGTGTCCACCATCACATGTGACAACAGCACCTACTGTCGCATACCTACCCATCTGGGTGGACACAGACTGTCTAGAACTATCACAGTGACCCACATGCCAAGAAATCGGACCCCATACAAACAATGGTGACGTCACGGAGCTGCACAGGTCTACCAGCAACTATCCCAAACCACCAAGTCTGGCGCACAGAGGTGGACCTGCCAATAGGGACTCACCCCTAAATGAAATGCGTCATCCAGTCCCACCCTGTGTACGGACAATGCCCAATGAGGCACACGAATTGCCATCCTACCCAACACCCATCACAGTTGAACACAAGTGTGGCAGCGCAGACTTTATTGGCATGTGTGTGGAACTACGGCAATACAAGGGCCACAACATGCAGACCAAGGCATCAGACAATGACAGGCAGCATAGGAATGCAGCCATGTCCACTGTTGTTGTGGGAAATGTGGACTCATCACCAGAATGCAACAAGGTGTTGGGACCTGTGCCATGGGTTGCCATCAGTCGTGGCTGCTGGAACGTCGTTAGTCGTCCATGAAAGCGAGCGCAGCTTCCTGTGCAATGAGTTCCAGGAGTACGTCGTTGTCGAGCTCAAGGAACACGAGGGCGAGCCAATCCATCAACTGGTCCGGACAGATGTGCTCCGTCCACGCCGTCTCACCAATCCGCAGAACAGCCCAATAGGGGGGCGCCTCAATGTGGTCACTGCACACGAGGAATCGTGCAAACTCCCATGTCCAACTGCCAGCACATATGCCAAACATCCAGGCATCCCATGAACGGAAATCCCGGTTACACTCCTGGTCGTGGGCCAACAGGGGGCGCACACACAAGTCATAATCCAGTTCAGCTACCGTTGCATTGGATAGGCAGACATCCATGGGCCACTCGAAGATGCATGTTCGACAGTGGAACCAGGGCTGGACGCAGGTGACGTATTTTTTATTTTAATTTTAAAAGTTTTATATAGCGCTAGCTAGACCCGTGGGTATCAGAGCGCTTTACATACACACTGTACAAAACCAAAGGAAATTGCATTACTTATTAGGAAGGCAGTAGGGAAGCAACGACAGAGATAAAAAATACAACATAAAAAATAGATAAACAGTGCAGCGGAGGGAGAGAAAACAAACGAAGGTGGTTAACACAGACCGGTCACCACTATCCTTGAATGTCAAGATAGAGAGGAGTTAACTCGGATATTGAAGTCTAGGTTAGTTGATGTTGGTCAGGAAAGTATTTGTTAAGGAGATGGAGTTTCAGGTCCCTTTTGAAACAGGAGAAGGAGGGGTTGCATCTGAGGACTCTAGGGAGAGCGTTCCATATCCTGGGAGCGTTGCCAGAAAACGATCGGTATTGGGTGGTTTTCTTTTTCAGTTTCGAAGGGATAAGAAGGAGTGAGTTAGAACTTCTCAGTGTTCTGGATTGACCTGCTCTTACCAGTTTGTTGTTCAGGTAGGTGGGGGCCGGAGAGTGAAGGGTTTTGTGTGTGATGCAGGCCAGCTTGTAAATACACCTCCCTTCCATAGGAAGCCAGTTGAGGGAGTTGATAGCTGGAGTGATGTGTTCAAATCTTTTCACTCCAGATATGAGTCGAGCGGCCATGTTCAGCACTGCCCTTAGTGGGGCTAGGTGAGCTTTGGAGTCCCTGTTAGGATGGCATTCCCGTAGTCGATTTTAGAGAGAACTAGGGATTGAACTACTGTCTTGAGGTCATCCTGGGGAAGAAAAGGTTTCAATTTCTTGAGGTGTTTTAGTGAGAAAAGAGCACCTTTTGCAGAGTTTTTGATGTGGGCCTCCATTGATAAGTTCTTGTCAAGGGTGATGCATAGTGACTTCACTGAGTCGGATAGGACGAGGGGGCAGTTTAGGGCAACCAGATTCTTGAGCCACTCTTGGATTGGTCGACGGTTGCTTTTTGGAGAGAATAGGATTAGTTCCGTTTTATCTGGGTTGAGCTTTAAGTGGTTAGTGTTGAACCAAGTTTGGATCTCGGTTAGAGTGATATTGAGGTGTCGGATGTCGTGGGAGACTTGATTTTGAAATAGATTTGGGTGTCGTCAGCGTAGAGGTGGTAGTTCACTCCCGCTTTTTCAAGATGATTGTGAGGGCTCCATGAAGAGATTGAAGAGGGACGGGGAGAGGATCGAGCCTTGCGGGACCCCAAGTGTGACTTTTGTTGGCTTCGAGAGACAGAGGTTGATTTTAATTTGTTGCGAGCGGTGTTGAAGGAAGGAGGTGAACCATTTTAGTACTGTGCCATTAATGCCGGAGCGTTTCGACAAGGTCTCCAGAAGAGCTGGATGATTTACAGTGTCGAATGCCGCAGATAGGTCAATAAGGATGAGAAGGCAGGCATCACCTTCATCTAAAGCCTTGTGAATATCGTCAGAGATGTTGAGCATAGCTGTTTCAGTGCTACAGCCTTTCCTGAATCCTGATTGAAAGGCGTCGAGGAGGTTGAACTCGTCAATGTGTTTGTTGAGTTGGTGGAGAACACATTTCTCCAATGTTTTTCGCAAGGAACGGGAGGTTGGAGATAGGTCTGAGGTTGTTAAGATCATTAGGGTCGGCCCCTGGTTTCTTGAGAATGGGTGTGATTTGTCCTAGTTGAAGGGAGTCTGGGACATAGCCGGAGATGAGAGAGGCATTGATGATTTTTGTCCAGAAAGGGGAAATGGTGTGGTTGAGTTCTTTTATAATTGTGGATGGGAGGGGGTCCATCGTGTGGGAGGAAGGTTTTAGGGTAGAGATTATACTTAAGACCTCGTTTTCCGACATTAGCTCAAAGTCGGACCAATGCGCATTGTTTTTTAGCTGGAGGCAGACCTGATTGTCCTTGGTAAGAACTCTTTCTGATTGGTCAAGGGTGGTTAAAGGGGGCAGGTTAAGAGGGAAGGGGGGTTTGCGATTTGGAGGAAGGATTGATCAATTTTTGAGACTTTATTAGAGAAGAAGGTGGCAATTTCTTCACATCGCTCTTTGGTGGCTATGATTTCGTTAGAGGGAGTGCAGTTTATTTGGCTTTTGACAATGTTGAAGAGTTCTCTCGGTCTGTTTTTCACCAGATCTAGTTGGTTGCGGAAGAAAGACGGCTTTTCACTGAAAATGTGTTTTTTGTATGCCTGCCGAGCAGATCTAAGTTGCGCTAGGTGCAAGGTCGAGGGGTTTAGTCTCCAACACCTTTCCGTTTGTCTGAGTTGACGCCTTTCGTTATTCAGATCCATATTAAACCAGGGTTTAGATTTGGTTCGCCTCATTTGTTTGAGTTTGAGTGGAGCTACTTGGTCTAAGACCTCTGTCATTTTAGAGTTAAAGTGTGTAGTGAGGTCATCGGCCGTCCATGATGAGGGTTGGGGTTGTAGATGGGCATGAATCCTGGATTCAAGTTCGGGTAAAGGGACTTTTTTGATGTTTCTGGTCCAGTGCTTAGGTTTGTCAACACGAATAGGTTGGTGTCTGACAAGTGCATCTATCTTGAACAGAATGAGGTGGTGGTCTGACCAGTCAATGGGAGAAATCGCTCTCAGAGAGACCAGTTCATTGTTGGTAATGATCGCATCCAGTGTTGCACCTTTGATGTGAGTTGGTTCATTGCAGAGTTGTTTGAGATTGTATATTTCAAGTAGGTTGGATAGGTTCTGGACAGTGGAGTCTTCTGGGTCATTCCAGTGGATGTTGAGGTCACCCAGGAACACGTCTTTTGTGTCTGTCATGGAGAAACGTGTTATTAGGTCTGTTAGTTCTTCGGGGAAAAGGGTACGCTCTCCAGGAGGATGGTAGATGGTGTGGAATTTGATGGGAGAGGTGCCCTTGGCAGTGAGTTCGACACCCAGGTATTCAAACGATAGGTATTCTGCAGGTTTAAGTTTGGTGATCTGTATTCCAGCTTTGTGAATGATGGCTAGTCCCCCCCAGTTTTGATTGGCCTGTCTTGTCTGATGATGTTGTACCCTGGAGGGGTGAGAATGTCAAGAATGGGGGTGGAGTGGACATTAAGCCAGGATTCTGTGAGGAAAGCGATGTCAATTTCTTCAGCGAGTAGAGCTTCAGCAATGTCTGTGGCGTGTTGTACTGCTGATCTGCAGTTTAGGAGCATGCAAGAGAGAGGGCGGGGAGCCTTGGTGGTGGGGGGAGCTAGGTGGATAGAGGAGTATTGAGCAGGAGGTCTAGGCGAGTGGACAGTTTTAGGGAGTCTGTTAGTACCAACAATAACAGGGATGGGGAAAGGGGCTGATTTCTGGCTCAGAGCGAGGTAAGGGTCGTTGGTCACATCAGGTTTCAATACCGAAAGGGGGAGGCGATCCCGGTTGGGTCGAAGTGCCTGACTCGTTGACGGACTGGAGGGTCGGGAGGTGCTCTGTGGGGCCATGGGAGAGGTATTGAGGGGGTTTGAGCAAATCTACCAGACGAGAGGGAGTACGGTGGCTTGGTCCTGTTGAGAAGGTCTTGTTGTAAGTGTAGGAGATCGGCAGCAAGGGAGTTAATTTTCTGCTCCATTCTGTTCAGTTGCTGTGTTATTGAGCTGAAAAAGTTTAAGGTTTCTGGCAGGGGTCGAGAATGACTTGGGCCTATGGAGGGAGAGTGAGCAGGGGTCAGGGATTGGACGGAATCAGTGGGATTAGGAGAGGGGAGAGGTTGGACGCGGGGAGCCGGATTAGTAATGCTCCCATTCAAGGAGTTCAGAGGAGGAGTAGAGGGTCTATTGTCCAAGTGAGGAGGGAGAGAAATTCTGGGTAGGAAGTCAGAGTTCCGGGGAATGTCAATGAGATTAGCGGTGGAGGCAGGTTGTGTATGTGGGTGTGCGACGGCGGACGGGGAGTGGGCGGTGATAATAGGGGGAAAGTGTCTGCTGTATTGGTGAAGACGTTGGACATGGGGAAGTCATGGGGGTTGTCAGTGAGGTAAGTGGTGAAGACGGGTTGTGCCTGTGGGTGTGGGACATCGGAAGGGGAGTGTGCAGTGGTGGTAGGGGGAGAGTGACTGCTGGATTGGAGATGACGTTGGACAAGGGGGAAGTAAGGGTCGGGGGAAGAGGGTCTGTGTTGGAGGAAGGGGTAGTTTGAGAGGGAGGGTTCAGATTATTAGAGGTCGAGGGGGAGTGCCTGTGGGGATTTCAGTCGTGTGAGGGCTGAGGGTGGAGTCCGAGCTGACGAGATCGAGATCGGCCTTGTGGTGTTTGTTAATTGTGATTTTGTTGTTCCTGGTGTGATCAGTTGATGTAATAATGGTGGGCGTTTGGCGGCGGAGAGTAATGATGGGGGTAGTGTGATTGTAGTGAGTGATGGTGGATGTCCACGAGTTGAAGAGAGGTTCTTCAGGGCAGGGAGATTGGATCAGTTCCACGTTATTAGTGAGGGTGGTGGGGGATAGGGGAGGTAGCAAGACGGAAGCTCAGACGGTAACTGATGCGCAACACTGCAAGTGTCAGGGCCCCCAACATTTGCAGCATTCGGGCACGGTACAGTCCCACATGACTAGCGTTGTGCATGTGCCCGTGATGTTCGGCCATTGCGGTGGTGGCACTCGTAGAACCGCCACTCCACTGACCTGCGGCAGTGATGTGGATGAAAAGCCACAGCTCGGAGCAATGAGTCGTATGGGTGTGCGACGTCAGGACGTATGTGCTGTTGTGTACGTGAGTGTGAAGGCCATTCCATGCAGGAGTACCCCGGGCCTCTGTGTGTGGGGTGTGGATACGTTGGTCCTTCATCATCGCTGTGTGAAGTGTGGGAGTCGTCTACATCTGCTATGATATCTCTCCCAGGGGGTGTCTGCCGCATGCTGTATCCAAGGTCGGAGGTGCAGATGCCCATCCGCCTCCTGTGTGGTGACAAAGGAGCATTCATCCCTAATGTCAGTCTGACTACTGCTTGCAATGTGGAAATGTGATGTGATTTACATGCTGCAATTGAGGCTAGGCCTTAGGCCCATGGCGCACCAAAAACGATACACACGGCAGTTGGCATGCATGAGCCAAGAGCCCGAGCGGACTGGCGCACCTTGTACATTCCCACGTGCGCGTGCGCGTGCACCCTCCGGTTGCATGCAACATTCCAACATTGCACATCGCGCCCGTGTTGCGCAGACACTGCGACAGGGGCACACGCATATGTACATTTCCTGCCCAGCCCAGCACAGGACCACACCCAGAGCCCGGAGATGATACTTCACACCCCTACGCTGGACGTGCGTACGCAAGCCCAGCCCACTCCGTATAAAGGGTGGGACGACAGAGCTACATGGACCAGATCTTCAACAATGCCCGAGGGGACAATGCTGCGCCCGCCTGCCATGTCACGTGACGCAATCATGAAGGGACCATGACTTGCGGGGCACAGAGCTGAACTGCGTGCGGCACGGCCCGCGCAACACGTGACGGTGACTTTCGTCGCACTGGGTTAGTGGCACAAGGAGCACGTCGGCCGGCACGGGCATGCCGCCACGGGTCGGTGACTCACGGGGCACTGAGGTAGGGCCACCTGATGAGCGGGTGCGCAGCCTGCGATGATGCCCCGTCCTGGCTGTCCGGGCTGGTGAGGGTTGGTGTGAGCCCTGCTGGACCGCAGTGTAGGTCGGAGCCTGCATGCGATGCGGGCCTACCTCCACGTGGCGTTGCCTCAAGGTTCACGGAGTTAGTGTCACCTATGATGCTGAGCGGGTGTGCAGCCAGCGTGGATGACGTGTGCACTGTCATGGACTCTCCCATTCCGAAATCAAGGCCCAGATCCAGGTGTGTGACCTAGCGGCCCGCGGGGCGGGACCGCGTGATGTGGAGTCTGCCAAGGTCGCGTGTTAAGGGCTCGGGGCATGCACCGGCACGTGGTTAAAGACACACCGGTGGCAGCAGGTGGGCTGTGGGGCATGGGTGAGCAGGGGCGGCTGTCTCCCGCCCTCTCATCCTTTCGCTGTCTCTCTCTCCCTCTCTGTCTGTCTCTCTCCCTCTCTCTCTCTCTCTCCCTCTCCCTCCCTCCCTCTCGCCCCTTCTTTCTCGCTCTCTATCTCCCTCTCTCTCTCTCTCCCTCTCCCTCTCTCTCTCTCTCCCTCTCTCTCCCTCCCTCTCTCTCTCTCCCTTTCTTTCTCGCTCTCTCTCTCTCCCTCTCTCTCTCTCTCTCTCCCTCTCCCTCCCACCCTCCCTCCCTCTCTCTCTCCCTTTCTTTCTCGCTCTCTCTCTCCCTCTCACTCTCTCTCTCCCTCTCCCTTTCTTTCTCGCTCTCTCTCCCTCTCACTCTCTCTCTCCCTCCCTCTCTCTCTCCCTTTCTTTCTCGCTCTCTCTCTCTGTCCTTTGATGAGCGCATGACACACGTTCTCATCTCGGATTTTGTCTTGCAGGCTGTGGCTTCCAGATTGTCCGGAGTGGATCCGCAAGGACTAATCCAATTTGTTGTTTTGTGTTGGGTATTAATAAAGTTTTGTTATGGGAATTTCACAGTTGAATGTTTGATTCTCCTTATTCTGACCACGCATGTGTGTTTGTTGTTGTATGTGTGCGACATCAGGGTCTTTCTTATCTCCTGATTTTGTGAAGTTGCTGTGGCATATCTTTGTCCAGGGTGGGTGGGCCGGGGAGGGCCCAGGGGTGTGGGGGGGTCCTGGGGGTGGTGGCGGTGGGTGTTGTGGGCCTCTGGGGTCTCCGAGCTGCATGAGCAGTGGCTCCATGGCATCTGTTGTTCTTCAGGTGTGGCTGTGGGCTGGGCTCCCTTTTGTGGTGCAGGCAGTCGTCCTGCTTAACACCAGCAGAGAGCAGGTGTAAAATCGCTGCTGCTAGCGCGGCTTATCGCCTGTTTTTGGTTCGCATCGCGGATCTGGCTGTTCGTTGTGAATGTCGCGATGTGGTGTTTTCGTGTGTTTTCGCACGGGAACGCCTACTCTGCATCTCATTAGCGTTAGTTGGCCGTGTCAACCCTGGCGATGTTTTTTGCGGCAGCTATCGCTGGTTATGTGGCGATGTAGGTAGTTAGCACCAGCTTGCGAATGGGGCGATAATTATATTGCCACTTTTGCTGCGCTAATGTGCCGATAACTCGGCGATAAGTCCTTGTGAATATGCCCCACAGAGTTTGACAAATGTAACTAACGCATACTTAGAACTTTGCTCGTCATGCTTTTGGTCGCATTTCATCTTTTAGTTGTGGTGTCACACCTGTACAAGATAACAGGGATCCCTCGCAGTCCACACTGTTATCAAGTATCAACAAATACCTCGAGCTATAATAGAGAGGTTGTCAAGACACCTCATTTCATCAGAAGTAGCACTGCGGCGCCTCCGCTTGAAAGCGTGTTTTCATCAAATATAGGAATAGAGTCATACAGGTGACAGAGTTTAAATAAATTGGATAATGATACGATCTGTCAGTCACAGCGCTAAGCAGTAGCGTAGATGTTGCTGCTACAGCAAAACAAATTCCTATTATTATCGTTGCAATCTCTGCTTTTAGCTCCGCTGGTGTACTCCGTGTAAGCACATCTTAAATGGACCATCCTATGAAGAAAAAAATCCGATATTTGTACCCAGACCTGCATCTTTAGCAATCACCAACAGGGATTCTAGAATGTTGCTTTCTTTGGTGACGTCCGCTGGGGTTCGGATGAACTGTGACATCATTCCCCGGATGGCCCCTTTAAATATAAGGTCAATCAATCAATCAATCACGGCATTTATAGAGCGCGCTACTCACCCGGGAGGGTCTCAAGGCGCTGGGGGAGGGGGTAAGTTACTGCTCGAACAGCCAGGTCTTGAGCTGCTTCCTGAAGGAAAGATGGTCCTGGGTTCGCCGAAGGTGAGTGGGGAGGGAGTTCCAGGTCTTGGCTGCCAGGTAGGAGAAGGATCTTCCTCCGGCGGTGGTTCTGCGGATGCGTGGTACGGTGGCGAGGGCGTGGCTGGTTGATCGTAGCTGGCGGGTGGGCGTGTAGAAGGTCATGCGGTCGGTAAGGTGGAGCGCCGCCTCTTTAAATAGGCAATGGGATAGTCCAAGTAGTTAGAATGAAAGTGGATTGCTCTGGTGTAGTCTGAACTGTGGCAGTTTGCCATTTGTCCTGTAACATTTGTCAAAAGCAGGCGTTTTCGGGAAGAGGCAGGGGCAAAGGCTGTGTTACTGCAGCCACACGCTTGTTTGTTCTCCAACTGGACCGCACTTCATCGAACCTTTTAAGAGATGTGCTGTCTATGTTGTATGTACTTCTTTCAAAATCAACGCTTGTACCGCTTGCAGTTGCCTGGGTTTTATTAATTTATGCAGCATTGATGGCTTCCCTTCCTCATCTTATGCTTGTCCCTTCCCTGGAGCATTTCCTCTTTTGATTGGCTGACTTGTATCCTTCCACTCCTCACCTTTAGGAAACTTCTTTTTTTCTTAAGCACTCCATGAGAGTCCAGTGTTCTTCTCCCCCTGCCAACCCCCACTGCTCTCTCCTGTCTGTGCTGTTTTCCCCTCCTTCTCCCACCTAGCTTTATTTTTATTTGATCACCTCCACCCAATCCTACATTACACCCCCTCCCCTTGTAGGAATATACATTTTCTTAAAATGTAATGTTTTTGAGTGTCCAGCAGTTGCCATCTGCTGACAGGTGCTCTGTTACACAAAAAAGGTTTTCTTGTATTTAAAATTTCAATTTTAAATCTCTACACAGCACATGCACTCTTCTGAGAGAAGTATTGGTCACAATTCAGCAGGCTTACAACCCTCCCACAGCATACCATTAGTTTTCGTGGTCACTCTCATTTGCAATCTTTCGATTGCTTTGCTCCCATAGGCTTTCATTACTTTCTTGTGATAGATCCTTCCTGATCTGTGGACCAAGTACATATGTTCTTCCTCTTCTCTTTGCAGTACACTATTTATTTTATTTTATAAACTTTTCGGAATTACTCCTGGACGTGCAATGTGCTTTCCTACCTTTAACACAGGTGTATGGCTTCTTATTTATGTTGCTTTCACTCTATCTGCTGTCTCTATTGATGCTTTAGTTACTTGCATCCACAACTGTACTACTCTATGCCACTCCAATCTACTCTACGCCACTCCACTCTACGACACTTTTCGCCACTCTACTCTTTACCACTCCACTCTACATCGCTCCACGTCATTCCAGTCCATGCCACTCTACTCTACCCTACTCTACACCACTCCACTTTACAGCACTCCACACCACACAATACCATTCTACAGCACTCTACGTAACTCTATTCTATGCCTGGATACCCTTTCAGGTCATTAGTGAGCAATACTGCGGACGCGCAGACCTTAGGTATTTCGTGTTTGGTGTGGGGACACAGTGCTCTGGGATATTGCTGACTCATTTTTAAAACTGTTTTTAAGTGCTCTTACCTCGTGTTAGTTATTTTGTATTCAGGCATATTGCACTTTGGGCTAGTTCCGCATTACGGAAGGTGCTGAGCGCTGATTGGCTGTTTTTGGCCAATCAGACGCTATACGGGAGGAGCCAGTTGTTGCCCACCGTCTATTTCAAGCACTCCGGATGCGGACGTGCAGCGGACGCGCGCAGCGGGCGCGCCTAAAGCAAGCCCGTCTGCGCCCATCCACACCTGGACACTGCCGGCAGCCGGTCACTCTGCCCTCTCTCAAAAAAACATAACCTCTTATTCACGCTCAGAGCTCCAGTTACTGAACATTAAAGGCTTGACCTGTTGTAGTCATTCCTGGTCTCCATCGGCCTGTCCCTTTCAGTGTCAATCCTGCTCCTTTCAAAGTAAGTTAGAGGAGAGAGGCAATTCCCCCCCTGAGTTTACTGATTTTAGGTTTTGCAGCTTGAATTGTAGGTCCTTAGTCAAACATCATGCTGAGATCCTTGATCTTTTAACTGAAGAGTCCCCAGATGCATTATTTTTGACTGAGACCTGGCTGACGCCGGATTCAGTTGCTGAATCATGTTTGGCACTCCCCCAAGGGTATACGATGATTCAGCTTCATAGAACTGGAAATAGAGGTGGTGGGATCGCTTTGATCCATAAGGAACGTTATTCGTGCAGTTTGAAGAAGGAGGACATTCCTGAATGTGAAAGTGCATTCTTTCAAATTATATTAAATTATAATTTTACGATCTCCGGCCTACTTATTTATCGGCCTCCTGGCCCCTCTAAAGTCTTCAGGGAAGAACTAGTAAACAAGGTGACTCTACTGGCTAGTAGGGCAGCTAATTTTACTATTTTAGGGGACCTTAATCTACATTTAGAAGATCATTGTAAGACTGACATTTCTAACTTTCTGGCCGACTTGGAGGCCTGTCAGCTGTCCCAGCGTGTTTCGAACAGTACACACATTGCTGGTCATTTGTTAGACCCTATATTTTCCATTTTAGGTTCTTTGACAGCAGCAGCCCCGATTTCTATGGCATGGACAGATCATTCTCTCGCCCCTTTTTCAATCCGCTGGCAAGGGAAGCCGGCCCAAAAGAGTTCCATACCAATATTAAAACGACCTTGGCACAAGTTGGACATCGATAAATTCTCGGAGTCATTAATAAGGTACAAACCTCAGATTCCATCGAATATAGATTCTGCTACCTTGCTTTTTCACGATTGGCAATCTTTTACTCTGGACAGCTGTATTCCTGCCAAACTTTGCTCGATTAAAAGCAAAGAGCAATCCAATCCCTGGTTTAGTGAACTTCTGAGTAAGGCCAAAACAAAATGTAAACAATTGGAACGGGTCTGGAGACGTGCTTACGACACGGAAGCTAAAATTAACTATCGTAAGTCAATTAAGACTTACCATAAATTAGTCCGGAAAGCTAGAGCAGAGTATATTGCCAATAAAATCTTGGAGAGTACCAACCCCTCAAAAACGATCTTCTCTCTCCTTAAGGCTATGAAAGGCTCTGACTTGAAAGCTGACTCCCCATCACCTCTAACACTCAATGTGATGAGCTGGCCAGATATTTTGTGCATAAGGTAGATAAAATATATAAAAGCTTTACTCCAACTGCCAACCTCGATAGGGAGGAACGCTTTGAAGACAAAGGATCCAACAGGGGAAGTAATACACTTTGTTCCTTCCCTCTACTATCCCTTTCAGAGACTGAATCTTTATGTGGGAAGATTAAATCCGGTTCCCCAGTTGACCCTCTGAGACCAGCTCTGTTTCGCCAATTGCTTAATGTCATCTCACCAGTGGCCCAAGAAGTGATCAATTTGTCTCTGTCCTCAGCGTATCTACCATCAGCTTGGAAACATGCTAAAGTTATCCCTCTTCTTAAGAAACCATATTTGGAACCGTCTGATCCGGGAAATTATCGCCCCATTTCTCAGCTCCCTTTTCTAGCTAAAGCCACAGAATCTCATGTAAATACCGTTCTTACAAAGTTTGTAGAACAAAACGAAATTCTGGATGCCTCACAAAACGGTTTCAGGTCCCGCCACAGTACTGAATCTGCTCTGTTGGCGGTGACCGAAGAAATCCGTGGCAGTCTGGATGAGGGAAGTTCAGCAGCCTTGATTCTTCTTGACTTAAGTGCCGCGTTCGACACGGTATCACATGAGATATTATTGTGTAGGCTTGAGGAGATTGGGATCGGGGGCTTGGCTCTGACTTGGTTTCACTCATTTTTGGAGGGTAGAACCTTCCAGGTCACTGTGCCACCTTTCCATTCTCAGGATTATGCTATTAAATACGGGGTGCCTCAGGGCTCGATCCTGAGTTCCTTGCTTTTTAATATCTATGTACAACCGCTGGCGGTGGTAGCTAGGAGCAGGGGGCTGTCATTGGTGTCATACGCTGATGACACCCAATTGGTTATTGCTTTTTCCAAGAAATGTAAATCTAATCTTGTTAAATTCAAGGATGATATGCTGGCAATTGCCAATTGGATGACAGCTAACTGCTTGCAGTTAAATGCAAGCAAGTCAGAAATTCTTTTACTGGGGAGAGACAGCGACTTGTGGTCTGAACAGTGGTGGCCGGTTGAACTTAAAGCAGCTCCTATACCAAAGGAGGCGGTCAGGAATCTGGGCTTCTGGATTGATAGAAGTCTGTCCTTTGATACCCAATCCAAGTTAGTCGCAGGGACCTGCTTCGGGCTGCTGAGAGGTCTGAAACCTCTGTTGGTTTTTTTTGATCCCACTGTTCGTCAGACCATCTTACAGGCCACGATTCTGTCCAGACTGGACTATGGAAACTCTTTATATTTGGGTGCCAGCAAGTCTTGTACTCTGCGGCTACAGAGAATACAAAACACGGCAGCCTGGACTTTGCTGGCACTTCCTAAATCATGTTCTGTGTCTAGGTCTCTTTCCAGGCTACACTGGTTGCCGGTGGAAAGAAGAATTCAGTTTAAAACTCCTTGTGTTGCTCACAAAATGTTGAATCATCGAGCTCCTAATGTGCTAGCCAACATGTTAGTGCCATATACCCCAAATCGACTTCTTTGTTCCGCGCATAAAAAGCTGGTCTGTATTCCTCGTGTTTACAGAGCCAGAGCGGGTGGACGCTCTTTTAAGGTGTTGGCGACTAAACTTTGGAATTCCCTTCCTTCTGTGATTAGAGGACTTCAGAACCATCTTGAGTTCCGCAAAGCCATAAAGACCTGGCTCTTTCCGGGGTAATTCCTTTTGCACTTGTTTGTATCTGCTTGAACGTTTACCTGGGTAGCGCTGGGACACCCCGTTGCTGGGGCAGCTATGCGCTGTATAAAATCAGTAAATAAATAAATAATAAATACTAATCAATATAACACAACACAACACTCTATGCCAAACTAGTCCACTCCACTGCCACTCTAATCCTCGCTACTCTGTGCCACTCCACTCTACTCCACTACACTCTACGGCACTCCATTCTATGCCACTCTATGCTACTCAATTCTGACACTCTACTCTATTCCCCTTCATTCCACTCAACACTACTCAACTCCATCCCATTCTATGCCACTCTACTCTTTGCTTCTCTACTCTCTGCCACTCCACTCTATCCCACTCCACTCTATGCCACTCCACCTTATGCCATTGCACTCTACAGCACTTCACTCTATGCCACTCCACTGTACTCCACATCTCTCTATTCCGCGCCACTCTACTCCACTCCACTCCACTCTATGCCACTGTATTCTACGTCACTCCACTCTATACTAATCAACTCTATGCCACTCTACTCCACACCACACCACTCAACTCTATCCCACTCTACGCCACTTTACGCCACTCTAAGCCACTATATTCTACCCCTCTATGCCACTCTACTCTACGCCACTCCACTCCACCCCTCTACACCACTCCACTCTATGCTACTCTACGCCACTCCACTCTACACCACTCTACCCTTATCTACTCTGCTCCACTCTACTCTATACCATTCCACTCCACACCATTCCAGTCCCTGACACTCTACACCACTCCACTCCACAAAATGCCATTCTAGAGCACTCTATGCCACTCTATTATACACCACAATACTCTACGTCACTCTACGTCACTCCACTCCACTCTACACCATCTCACTCTACGCTAGGCCACCCCATTCTACGCCACTCTACTGCTCACCACTCTACTTCACGGCACCCCTCTCATTCCTCTGAAGCTTCATTAGAAATCAGATGTGCAGATTCAGAGCACAGATTTCTATTTGTAGTGCTGGTTTCTGCAGGAATCCCAGGTATTTGCCAGAACTGACCTCCCAGTATGTATTGTAGCGAGTGCTTTGACCTTGTTTCTGGCTTCCTGATTTGGGAGCCTTTGAGTTTCTGTAGGAGTTCTGTGTATATAATATTTCGGTTATCAAAGCATCACCAGAGCTCTGATTAACAATCAGGATGGATGAACAGTAACCCTGGGCGGAGACCTCCACTCCGCCTGCCGAATGTGCGGAGATTTTCAGTTCATTCAGTTTTGAACTCTTCGCTTGAAAAGGGTATGGTACCCAGCTGCTGGAAAAAGGCAAAAATTATCCCTCTTTTAAAGAAATCTATGGCTGATCCTACAGTTGCCTCCAATTATAGGCTCATATCTTTGTTGCCTTTCTTCTTAAAAGTTCTTGAAAAGTACGTTAACTCAGTACTCACGGAATATGTGGAGTTGAACCATGTTCTCCACGATAGTCAGTCAGGTTTTAGAGCCTCCCTCAGTACGGAAACAGCGCTACTGGAAGTCTCGGAAATTATCAAAACACAGCTGGATAAAGGGGGCTGCGCTGTGGTGATACTGTTGGACCTATCCGCGGCGTTCGATACCGTGCCCCATGACCGACTCATGTGTAGGTTGATGGAGTGCGGTATTGGGGGCACGGTATATAAATGGTTGGCCTCCTTTCTGAGCGAGCGACAGCAGGAAATTTTGTCCCCTCCCCTATCAGCCGATATTCCACCGATGAAGGTGGGTGTCCCACAGGGTGAAATTCTGAGCCCTACGCTCTTTAACATTTATATGGCCCCCCTTGCTCTCCTAGCAGAGTCGCACGGTGCGAAGATTATTTCTTACACCGATGATACACAACTGTTGTTCACGTGCGACAAGGGAGCAAATTTTGAAGGGAAGGAGATTAACAGATGTCTGACGGAGGTCTTTTCCTGGATGCGGCTTAACCAACTAAAATGCAACCCGGAAAAATCTAAAATTATCTTTTTTGGTTGCCCTCCATGTGTGGATTGGAGCCTACGGTGGCCCCGTGATATGTGTCCTCCCTCTGCACCAGTCAGTATTGTAAAGAACTTGGGAGTTAAACTAGATGCAAGTTTAGCGAAGAAGACTCAGATTCAAACCGTTGCTGGCACATGTTTCGGTCTGCTAAAAATGGTAAAAAACTTTCTTCCTCTGCTACCAGTGGAATATCGGAAAACCGTAGTGCAAGCCCTAATTTCATCCAGGTTGGACTACGTGAATGTCCTATATCTGGGCTTACCATTTATCTTCTTAATCGGCTGCAGGTTGTTCAGAACGCTGCAGCCAGAGCCATTCTTATGGTAAATCCCAGGATGCATATGTCACCTTACCTGAAAGCTTTGCACTGGCTCCCGGTTAGAAAGAGGATTCAGTTTAAGGCCCTTGTGTTGGCCTATCGAGCTTTTCATGGTTCGGGCGCCGCCTATCTGAGAAGGAGGGTCCAACACTATCGGCCACAACGGGTCTTGAGATCCTCTGGGTGGGCCCTTATGCTCATTCCCAAGTTTGCCAGCTCTCGGACGGGGGGACGCTCCTTTCAGGTCCTTGCGGCACGTCTGTGGAATGTTCTTCCGTTGTATCTCAGACAGGCCCAGGACCTGTTACTTTTCAGGAGACAGCTAAAAACTTGGCTGTTTCAGCAATAATTCTCTGGCAGGCAGGGTGGAGCTCTTACAGTTCTCGGTTTTGGTGGTTTAGCGCCGGGACACTCTCTGTGAGTAGCCGCGAGCTTTATAAATACCTATTTTCATTTCATTTGCCTCCTCCGCGGAGAACGCAAATCTCCACAGCGGAGTGGAGTTGGCCAGCCCCCGCCTCCACCCCCCCCTATTAACAATTAATTATAAATGACATAAAAGTAAAGAAAAACAACTTACCTGGACTGCGGCATCCCCGGGTTGCCCTCCTCCTCTTCCTCGCCGTCTCTGCAAAAACTGTGCATGCGCGCGCACCCCCACATGCGCATTTCTTGCAAGTGCTTTTTATGAGCACCAGTTACATTACACATTCATTTTTTTGTACGCACGGGGAGATTACGTGATTTGCCCAGAAACACAGGATGATGAGCTGACGCAGAGACTCGAACCTTGTTCCCCAGTTCCGTAGTCGGCAGCTCTGGCAGTTATGTCACATCCAGTTCTTGACACTCCATCCGCTCTTCAGATAGCGTGGCTAGGTCCATGGTTTTATAAGCTGTAGACAGATCAAGGAATATGAGGCACAATCAGATTAAGCAACAGCTAAGCACCTGTGCGGAGCCACTGTCGATAGAATGCGAAAGCTGTTTTCATAGCATCTACTTCACCGCTCTTCCCCCCTATTAAAAGCAACTACAGAGTAGTCTCATTCAGCAGGATCCAGGCAGGACAGAAAATACAAACATCCAAGAGGGGAAAATACGCTTAGAATAATACTTAGCAAATGCAGACACGCCCTGCTGGCCTTCTCCGTGGTGTTTACTGGTCGGCGTTCAGTGGTGGTTATAGCTTGGGCAGTGGTCAGCGGGGTCGGATGTGAAGTGGTGCTGATTTTGGGAGCAACGTAAGATGTAGGCTCAGGGGTGTTAGTGGAAAGTTTGCAGCTTTTGTTGCTGGGGGCTGAAATTGCAGGAAAACCGGCCCTCGGTAACAAAAACGCCCCCAGGGGTCTAAAACCAGCCCCCACCCTGGCAGCCCACCGGGGAAACGGCCGGTGCCCGCTACGGCTAGTCCTGCCCTGCCTAGCCATATGCAAATCAGTCTTGACCCTGCTCCCCATTGGAACAGTCCAGCCCGAACTGCCAAGCCAGATCCTTCCTGGACCAGAAACAAGCATCCTGGGACCGGTTTCGGGGTATCACCCCTCATCAGTGAGGGGATGTCTAAAGCAACATGTCCCTCATACGTCATGATGCATGTTTCTTTGCACGCCCAAAATGGTATGGGCTGGAAGATGCACCATGGTCTTCTGGAGACATGGATCACTTGAAGGGTCCCACTATTCATGTCTGCCACGATGAGGATCATTGCATCACTCTTTCCTCTGACATGGTTTGGTTGTTCTGGAGCTGAGTTTACAGTACATCAGTTTGTGGGGATCTGTTGTAGTTCTGGTTTTATATTTAAGAGGTTTAACAGGGCAAGCTGAGGGGCTAAGTTATAAGCTCATGTTTCAGAAAAGGTAAATTACACCTATTTAGACCGCCTTAACTTGCTTAATCCATGTCTCAGGGCAGCATCCCCACCTCCCCCATTCATACCCGCTTGTCCACCTGAAGGAACGTCGTTATCTCAAGGACCTGCTCAGATTTACTTGAAAGGGCTCCAACAAAGGCCTGGCCTCAGGGGAGACATATATCCACACCTTATGAGGGATAGTGGTTGCAACAACTGCATTTCAAAGGGGCTGTCCTTGGGGGATAGGCTATTGTGAAATAGCGGTGGACAATGTGGCCAGTTCGAGGGGTTTGTATGATCCTGAATCTCGAAGGAGGTTGCCATCACATCCTCTGGGGGAAGCGGATAATGCTCTTTTGCCGAAAGGGTATTGTGACTCCAAGGACAATCGCTGACTCTCCAAAGCTTTGTATGTAGTAATTACATAAGTGTTCCAATGTAACCTTTCCTAAATGGAATGTTCAAACCTGAATCTTAAAGAAGAGTACCTTTTCCATCCTTTGGTGGGGATCAGATGATAAACCACTCACAGAGAGGGGGCCCCTGAGAAGGATAAGAGGCAGAGAGAGCAGGGGAACAGTCAAGGAACAATCAAAGCGAACACTCTGCCTACAGGTTATTTAGTCTAGTGCAATACGTCACTGATACATACAAAACAGTCCATGGGAGAGGTACCTTTCACATTAATATCATAAAGGCTTAGTCCATTGGGGATATCATGTTTCTTTAATTTATTTCATCAACATCATAAAAAAGACATAACAGACAAAAATAATTCACATAATAATATAAACATCCTAAGCTGCACACACACACCCAATTAAGCAAACAAACAGACACGGACTCATACGTGATCAGACATTCCAACACAATAACAACACATTAAAATGTACTAAACACAGTCTTATAGTACAGAACAAAATTAACATCACATAAGAGTATCAAACAATGTAAGATGCTTGTGATTGTGCTTTGGAGTACCAACCTGAACATGAATTGTTCCAGTGCTGTATAACTATTATCATCTTATTTTGAATGTGCTCTAGCATCTTACATTGTTTGATGCTCTTATGTGATGTTAACCCCTTCGATGCTCATGACGAGCACAGCTCGTCATGCTGCGCGGTCGCGCTGTGCGCATAACGAGCTGAGCTTGTCACGACCACACCCGCGATCGGAATGTCCAGCACCTGGGCGGAATTCCGATCGCGGCGAAGCGGTTAATTTTGTTCTGTACTATAAGACTGTGTTTAGTACATTTTAATGTGTTGTTATTGTGTTGGAATGTCTGATCAGGTATGAGTCCGTGTCTGTTTGTTTGCTTAATTGAGTGTGTGTGTGCAGCTTAGGATGTTTATATTATTATGTGAATAATTTTTGTCTGTTATGTCTTTTTTATGATGTTGATGAAATAAATTAAAGAAACATGATATCCCCAATGGACTAAGCCTTTATGATATTAATGTGAAAGGTACCTCTCCCATGGACTGTTTTGTATGTATCAGTGACGTATTGCACTAGACTAAATAACCTGTAGGCAGAGTGTTCGTTTTGATTGTTCCTTGGGGGATCAGATGATACCCAGGTGGCTGGATTATATTTACAGGCCTCGAGAAATCAATTCACTGGCTCGCTATGGTGTGTCAGATTGTATCAGGGCGAGCTATTGATAGGGTCTGCTGGCCCTTTCTGGCCAGCTGACAACGAACAGTTGTTATGTTCACTCATAAAGGGAATGAGCAATAAAGAGGCCTTTAAACCCTGTTTTTTATCTTGTTACATTTGCTCTGCATTCAAAGACTGAGGTCAAAATGCCAGTTCATATCTTCTTACAATTTGCTGCTTATTTTATCCTTGAGATTGGTGTTTACATTTCTATTTCTGACTGCAAAGTTTGAGGATTTTGTAAAGTGAGATGTCTGACAATTCTGCTGTACAAAGAGTGTGAAATGAAAGGGTGAAGGATGTCGGGCATTGTTTCTAACAAAACTTCTAAATATCTTGAAAATGAGCTGTACAAATATTTGAAACAATATTTCAGTTGTTAGGAAAGCACATTTTTGTAATTCTGCGTGAGGGACACAAAGAGTCTAATAGGATAAACACAACCAGGACACAATATTTGGTGATGTGCAAATGATAAATATTTTGCTGCAACTCAATTTCCACAGATTATTATTTATACGTTACGTAGTTTTATCAGTAAACCTGCATGCTAGTGGGAACGTTTGTGGCCATTTCAATGGAAAATGTGCTGTCTGTAAACAGTGCGCTACCACGTAACACTTTAGTAATATATTAGTATTTATATTAGCTAGATTATTATACATGGAGCAAATGTTTAGTGTAATAAATCAAAAACAAAGTTTTTTGCGCAGCAGAAATGGTAAACTCACGTATTTGAAGGTTCTTTCAAATGTGATAATGAAGAAAAGGTGACTGTAAAATAAAATATTTGCCTAGGATTACACAATTTGAGACCAGTTTACTGGTCAAGTACATTGCTGTTAGGTCAAGTAGTTTATTCAAGTCAGTTGACCTGCAGGTCTGGAAACAATTTTATGATTTCTGAGGCCTGATTTAGTTCCCGATTTCTATTAAGGGTTCATCAAGGTACACAGCGTTGTGCAATTGCAGCAAAATTAAACACAATGTGCACATTGTGACAGTGGAAATCAATGAATTATAAGAATAGTTTTGAGTTGTTAATGCTTTATTGTATGATTAATTAAAATCTTCACAATAATAAAAAGAGAACGTTTCAATATACAACATAATATATACCATTAAAACCGAGATGTGGTTAAAATTGTACATTCACGTTTGCGTAGTACAAGAGAAGTGGAAAGGACATAATGTGCAAAGTTAGCTCTGAGGTAAGAGTTTTAAGGCAGCATGTTGAGTTCGACTGTCTGATAGTTGCCACTTAATGCAGAGCAGAGAAGTGATTTGCCAGGTTAAACCTGAGACGTGGATATCATGACCACATTCAAGTTCAAGCCAAAGTGCAACGTGCCTAGGGTGTAAAGGCTCAACCAACCAAAGTGCGATGCGCCTAAAGTGCAAGTGCTTAACCAGTGTAAGTGCTTAACCAATGCTCCAGCCGCCTATTCAGTGTCACTTTAATACTTGTCTTGGATGTTAAAGTGCAAAGTCAGTTCTAAAGTGCAGATGTTGTAGCTACATTTTAAATTCTGCCTTCAATTTCATATCAGCTAATGTGACATTGAAAAAGGACGAGTTGCAAGATTAGATCTAAAGTGCAAGCGATGTAACAGCATTTCATTTTTAGACCAACATGGTAAATGCCTAGTTGGTAATCGTCCCAAAGTTCTGGCAATAAATGGGAAAACAGTATTTCGAGTTCAAGCCAAAATAAAGAGTACCTTGATGTAGCTAATCGCAACCAGAGAGTTCTGGTGGCAGGTGTTATAGTCGCAGGCAGACTTCAAGTGTTGCATACCATTAACCGTTCCCCTACTATGGAGCAATATTTTGCCATTCTTGCCAGTTCCATTGGAACGTCACATGTATAGGCTTAGGTGACTGTATCCCTACAGGTTCTTAGTTCATGCTTTAAAAATAGTGGCTGCAGCAGGATGCGTCTATCGGTTATCAACGCGGGGCAGCGGCATAATAGATGGCACAGGGACTCAAGTTCATACACACACAGACGTCACTGTTGCTGCCCCCAGCTTTCGACTACCAATGAGCTAGAAATTCTCATATTGGTAGGGCCAACAGTCTCATAAAGAGTATATTTTTTTAAGGCAGTCCTGCTCAGGGGGGCCTTTGGGTAGGGATGAAGAGCTGCGGCCTCATTTGATTGAAGCAAGCCCGGAGCCCCTATGGTATGTGCAGCTTCCTGCAGGTCAAGTGTTTTGGACAGCTGCCTCCCATGGGATTATAAGGTGCATTTCAACTGGCAAGTTACCGCTGTGTGAATGGAGAGTCCATAGTTCAGGTTCAGGGAGCTAAAAGTATTCTCCAGGTAACTTGACCCTGTTTTGAAAATGTCCTGTAGGATGCTTTTCATAGAGCCTTCTAGAGTAGAGGCGACCAGATAGTAATACTTTACAATAGCCATTTCGCACTCGATTCTTTGGGATACCAGGCCGAACTCCAATCACAGCAAGGTGCATCATGTATGCTTTGGTAGACCAAAATATTTTCTGTAGGTTGCAGATTAGCAATGCTCCAGGGCAGTAGATAACATCCAAGGAAAGACAAGATGCCCCTAATGTACGTCCGGTATCAGTTTGGCCCGAATAGCTGTACAAATTCCGTCTGTGGTGGGACTGTGTAGGTTTCGATGGAGTTTTGCCAATGCAAATGTTGTTTTGGCTGCCTTTTCTTTTTTTGCCCTGGACTGTAAGAATGGTTTACTTGTGTCAGACAGCCAAACGCCCAGATAGTTATATTTACTTGTTGTCATGTTGAGTGGCCCAAGGTTCCATCTCTGTTGATATTTCTTTTTACACTGCCCAAAGATCAGAACCATGGTTTTCGCAGCATTCGCTGTTAGACAGTTCTTGATGTTGTAAGAGGAAAGTATACTTAAGGCCCTCTGCATCCAAATAAGGGTGTGATCCAGAATGACAAGGTCATCTGCGTATTGTATGATTGGACATTTTAGTGAGCAAACACAATGAGATGATGGAAGGAGTGCTGAAACTTTTCAGGCACTCACCCCCAGTCACTAGTAGATCTGGGTTGAATCAATCATCGTTCTTTAGCTCGCTTCGCCACCCCAGTTCAGACCCAGTCATATGCAAATCAGTCTTGACCCTGTTGCTCATGGGAACAGTCCAGCCCAAACTGCTAAACCAGGTCTGCCTGGACCAGGAACAAGCATCCTGGGACCGGTTTCGGGGTATGTCACCCCTCATCAGCCAGGCTAGCTTGAATCCAGTGGCAAAGTGAGCAAGAGACCCAGGTCTGGGCACACCCTGCCAACTTAGGGCGAATAAAGCAAACACAATGAGATGATGGATGGAGCGCTGAAACTTTTCAGACAGGTGTCCAGGTATAAGGCGATTATTGTGTTAAGCAGGTTGTTTGGTATCCCACACTCAGCTAGCTTTGCACATAAGATGTTGCGGTTTATGCCGTCAAATGCCGTGCTGTAATCTACAAAGCATGCGTTTAATGGACATGGCCCTTTTTTTGCAACTTTATTTGCCAAGAAGGACATAGCAATGACGTTGTCCATGGTGGATGCTTTGGGCTGAAATCCTGTCTGATAATATAGAATGATCTTAGTTTCCGCTACCCAATCCTCCAGCTCACGTAGTAGCACCTTTGCGAAGGCTTTTCCCTCGAAATCCAGTAGGACTATTAGGCTATAACTTTCTGGCTTTGAGCTATCACCCTTTTTGTGGATAGGATGCAGAAGGGAGCCCCTCCATGATGCTGGAATATTGAAGGACAAAATACAGGCTTGAAAGAGATCGTGCATTCATGGAGCCTAAATGTCTGAGTCATTCCTGAAGATAATCCCAGGTAGATCATTAGGTCCAGGGGCGCCATCTTTGTGTATTGTTTGAAGTATGATTTTTGTTGCCTTCACAGTTATGTGGATTGGTTCCTCAACTTGAACACCCATTTTATGTACAGCTTGGACATCCTAGGAGGTGGGAGATGGGTCAATACCTGTGTACAATGATATAACATGATTTGTTCATTGTTCCGCTGAGACAGCATTTACTGTGCGGATTGTTTTGTTGCCAAGGAGGTTGATGTCTTCCCAGAATTTCCTTGACATAGCCAGTGCTAACAAAGAGAATAGCAGCTTCTATTTCTTCTCTAGATGTTTTTGCTTGAGAGTCCAGAGTAGTTTTTGTGTTTTTTCCTTTCCTCATTTAACTCTTTTTTTGTGAGGACTCCTTTATGCCTCCAGTGTCTAAGTTCTGCCTTCCGACACACCTTTTTCTTTGGAGGACCACTGTATCATCTATATAGACTTTGTGTTGATGTTTTAAGGAGGTTTGTGGATGATGAACTTTGTGTGGCTGCATTATGGTAGTGATTGATTTATAGTTGGTTAGAGCCAGGTATAAGTCGCCCGTTGTACTGTACCATGCTTCTACTCCAGTGGATTGGTAATCAAGCGACCTGGATTTTGTTGTTCCTCCTATTTCTTATATTGTGATTCGTTATTTAAACTGCATTTTATCCTTTTTAGGTCGAGCCTAGAGCAGCGCATGCGCTGCTCGCGTGACTTTTAGTAAGGGGGTTTGGAAAGCTGACCAGACGCTCATGCGTCATGGCCTTTTTCCTGCGGTTACGCGCGCAGGGCCAACATCTGTTTCCCATTATCGTGCCCAGACGGGTGCGCGATAATTGGAAACATGCCGGCCGTGCGGGGAAAAGGCCATGACGCACGAGCGTCTGGTCAGCTTTCGAAAGCCCAGGCTGCCGCGCTCGCTCGCCCCCGCTCCTCTCTTGTTACCAATGGATGTGCTCCTGCACTCAGGGTACAGCCAGCTGCTTGAATGCCAGGTGTGTGGTGCATTTTAAGTTAATTTCAATGGTCAAAGGGTGATGGTCACTTTCTGAAGGACTTTGTACTTGAAGGCTCGTTGAACTTCCATTCAATTGTGTACTCATAAATTGGTAGTCAAAGGTGAGATATTTTTTAACATAAGCGGCCTTTCCCTTTCTAGGTCACTCTGTTGGTCCTATGTGTGGAGATTGAAGCAGACTTCTATGGTCATCTGACAGGCGTCTTTCTGGGGCCCAATGGACTGGGCCAAATGTCTTGCGTGAAGGTCCCCAACCAGGATGACTTCATTGATAGAGGAGCATTCGAACATGCTTGCAGAAATCGCTGACAGCCTCCTTCCTGCCTGCGGTACATGGATTGATATAGGTATTTAAAAGGATTATGGAGGCGCAGGCCGCTTAGGGTTAGGTCAAAGAGTTCAATTGCCTGCATGTTATTACAACCAGTTTTGATCTCCTTTATTTTGAGTTGTAAGTTGAGCTTTACAAAGATCGAGAGGCCGCCAGACGCTCTTCCAAAGATGTTTTTCTATGCGCGGCATTATGGCCTGCATAATACCCAGGGATTGTAGATGGCTTCATTTCCCATGTTTCTTGTAAATAGATAAGATCACCTCTGGTTAAAAACCTGTGGGTATCTTGATTTTGTAGGAGAGAGGCTAGCCCAGCAACGTTCCAACTTATCAGTTTGATGAATTGTTTAGACTCAGATGAAATCTTTTGAAATCTTTTGTTAGGTGTCCAATGTACCTTCATGTGCTGGGTTCAAAGCGGTTGGTAGCCAGTTCCATCGGTCGCCATTAGCCCTTGCTCTGTCATTTAGCCTGGGAGTCCTGTGTGTGTTACCGTTCTTTATGTTTGACACATGCACTTTTATGTTATGCTCCCATTTGGGTGGAGGGAATTGTGTTGTACCTTTTAATATGCTCCTTGATTCCTTGGATGCCAATGTTCTACCCCCTTGGTTGTGGGTTAATGCATGCAGGTATTCTTCGCGAATAGGTTGGCTGATGAGAATTCCTCGGTCTACAAATGACTTGCGTTCCTTTAATATATTGAATTGTATTGCATTGTATTGTAATTGCATTTATATAGCGCTTACTACCCCTGACGAGGCGTCGAAGCAATTTTTTGGCAAGTAGCACGCTACTCCAGAACCCATAAAGGATTAGTGAATTAGTATAGTGAAATATGAGTGGTGGAATGTTTGAGTGGTGGATATATTGTTCACATCCTTGATGTCTCACCACCTGGTTATGGTTGATTCTTTTGCCCTGATATCAGATAGTATCTTGAAGTAAAGGGCCATAAGGTGATCGGAGCAAAAGTACGTTAATGATGGAGGGAGGACCTGGCTTGGCATTTCGGGCTGGACTGTTCCCATGAGGCACAGGGTCAAGACTGATTTGCATATGGCTGGGTTCAAACTGGAATGGCATGGTGAGCAAAAAAACGATGGATTTAGGCCCAGATCTCTGTACTGGGGTGAATGTATGACATTGTTCTGCATTCTGTCCATCAACTGTTGTTTTTGCGTTAATGATGGAAGACATAATATGTTTGATCTGTTCAGGGAATCACAGGCTCCTCTTGAGGTGTAAATATCAACCGACTTGGGTTTGCAGGGTGTGTAGTTTCTGGAATATTTTTTGTCCTTGACCTCGGGGAGAGGTGGAGCGGGTGTAAAAAAAAAAGAAGAAAAAACGTACCTTCTCGCCGCTTACTCACCGCGTCTCTCCTCCGTAGTCCCTCGCTATGGCCAGAACAGGAAACACACCCAGGCTCCCCATAGCCAATCACAACGCTGCAAAGCAGCGCTGTGATTGGTCTGAGCGCTGTGGTTTAGCGTTCAGCCGGGTAATGGGAGCCTGGGCATATTCTCCACGCAGGCTGTAATGGAGCCTGCGTGGAGTACATGCAAAGTGCGCATGAATGTTTGGACGGCCCGAGAATGCCGGCCAAACATTCATGCACACTTACACAGTGTGCTCACCACTCCCCCTGCTCCTGTAGTCAGAGCAGCCCCGCCCCGCTCTCCAAAGCTGCCGCAGCAAGGACAAAATAAAATAATAATAACACAAGTTATTATCATGTTATTTTTCCTTTATTTCATTGCTAAAAAACAGTGAGGCGATGGTTGTCCGCCTTAGCAGAGGAGCGGCCACTGTCCTCAACCATAGGTGAGGTGAGCTTCATTAGTTGTCCATGATGTCTGTCACCCGGCCAGTTGTTTTAATATAGAGCCGGATTAGATATGACCCTGGGTTCTGAAGCCTCCCTTCTTCTGCTGTAATTCTGCCTGTGAGTACCGGTCTTTGCGGGCTGAGGCCCTTGTTAATTGTGAGACTACCCTATCATCATTATTGCCAACCCCAGTGTTTGCTGATGGAGGGGTGCTTCTGACATTATTGGGCCTCCCAATGTGTTACTTTCTTTTGAGGACCCCTTTTTATGAAAATTTGGGTAAGTTGCTTTTTATGTCATGGCCCTTTCTTGTCTGTCCTCCTCTGAATGTGCACTGTCCTGGTACGGCCTTAATGAAGCTATTTTTTTCTTAATATGTATCTTTTGACATATCAGGTTCCTAACTTATTTTATTTTTGTTTTCAGTTTTCCTAAGCCTTTTCTTTTCTTGTCGCGTTAGGGGTCTTTGACTCTTAGAGGTACCGCGTGTGGCCACCACATGGGATGTATCTGCAGGAGACCTGTTCATGGAGGAAGATTCCTGAACGGAGAGAAAAAGGACGCATTTTTGTGGTTGAGTCGTTTATCTCTTCCATTTCTGTGGCCTTGTTGTCCTTGCTGTGTGATTGCACACCGTTGTTTCTACTGTGTTGCTGTTTCCTATTTGTATTATTTGTGGATGGGGGGATTTGCATGATTGAGTTGGGGCCCCTGGTGGAGTTATTCTCTATATCCAGAGAGTCATGTTCCAGGTCTATTCTAATGCTTTGGGGTGGCCCTGTATGTTCAAATGGTTCACTAGTGTGGAGAGAAGATCGGGGAAGGTGCAGAGTTTGTTCACAATTACTTTGCAAGTGCTTGACGCTTTCTTTCCCATGATCTCTGTAAATTCTCTTGGTGAGATCGCTCCCTCCATGTGATTGGTGGTGTTTGTCACTGTATGTCCAAATGTGTAGACATTCAATTTGCTGTCAGTTTTTATGTCTAGTGGGATCATTGAGCTAGAGTTTGTAGAAGGTGTACCTGCACCTCCAGTTTACGTGACTGTTATCTTAGGACATTGACTGTTGCCAGAAGAGTAGATTTTAAGGTTGTGAAGATTAAATCTCTGGAGGTGGAGGGTTCACTCTGGACATTTACCTGCATACTGACCGGGAAGTAGTTGAAGATACTCGCCCTCTTTGTAGCTCCAAGATGTTAAAACACACTTTCGTCCCTTGCTGTTTCGAAGTCTCCCTCAAACAGAGCCATCTCGATGTGTCTGGGGGGTTCCTCTGTTGGTGTCAGTAGCTCTTATACTAATAGATTGCGGTGCTACTGCGTTGTCTGGTGGTGTTGAGTCCCACTGTGCCAGAATATCACAGTCCCTGTCCATGAAGCTCAACTATTTAAGGGGAGTGAAATGGATTTGTGCCACTTTTTGGCTTAGGAGTACCCACTTTCTTGGTGCATAGTGCATTTGTATGATGGTCATAGTGCGCCCCTTGCGTCGTACTGACGTGAATGTTCGCTAGTATAGTTGTGTCCCCAGCAAGGGAGTGGTGCCCTATCATGTCCTTTGGGTGAGGGCTCATTTTTGGACATGATCTTGTGCATCGCATGAGTTTGTTGTGTGTTATATGTGTTCGGTGCGTGACTTCTGGATAGGTAGATAGAGGAGTTGTGGTTGAAAGGCCAGATTTGTCTGGGTTGAGTGCACAGGCATGAGATATGATGCTTGGGCTTATGTAGTATTTGCCCAGAGTATTTTCACCCCATGATTGATTTCTTGTTTTTCTGGCGGTTGCTTGTCTAGTACTTGCAGCTGTGTCGCCACCTTGTTAGACTGTTTGACCTTTCTTCATGCCATGGCGGTGTGCTTGCCATGCTCAAAAACCCTTAAGGAAATTATCCAATTTGAGAGAAAGACTGAGTATTGATCTATCCATTGGCCTCTCAATCGCAAGGTCCTCCGTGGCAGTTTGACTTCTGCTATGGCTGTGGAATCTCTTGGCATTTGAATGCCAAGCCCGCTATAGGGCCTTGCTGTGCTATGCCATGCCACGCTAATCCTTTAGACGCAGGAGGTGCCATAGATAGTCGCCAACAGGTGCAAAATCTGGTCAAGGAAGAAGATTAGCTGGAGAATTAACAGGCGAGAGGGGCATAGGGCGAGGATGCAAGCAGAACCAGCAGGGAAAGTTAGGAGTGAGGTAGGCAAAGGCAAGGCAGGCGAGATCAATCCAATAAAAGCGGCACTGGAGGCTGGAAGCTGGAAGCTGGTTGTTCGGTGAAAGTGGTGTCGACCACCACACCGAGCGCAAGCCGCACCAGCCTAATGCTGGCTCCTTCTGCACAACGGGGGCAGGACTGCAACCTAATGCGCCTACCACCTCTCAACCACAGCCTACGCCTCTCACCTCAGGGGCCATTGCAGTCCTCAACGTCGTGGCTCCTCGTGCGACTTCACTATTGTGGCCCCCTCGTATGTGGCTCCTTGTTCGTGGCTAATAGGCTCCCTTCATTAATAGTTGCTGACTGCTGGTGGTAATGCCAGCCGTGAGGCATGGAGTGGTGGGGGGGGGGAACATTGCAACTTGAATCTCACCCCCTCTGACTTTTCTCTATAATGACAACAGGAGATACCGAGTTAGCTGCCGTGCTGGCCACTCCTTCTCCCTTGGCGACAGTTTCGATGACTGAAGGTGTTTTTTTTGTTTTTAAGGCAGCGCTTGGGCCACTTGGTGCGATTAGAGCCTGAATGGGTTTGCTCGCACTGGCCGGCTAGCGGAGGGGCCTGTTGAAGCATAGGCATGGGCGTCCACGTGGCATCCAGGGGTCCAGGTTCTGAAATGCACCATGGGTGGGTAGGGAGCTAGAAAACCAAGTGGAGGGGGGCGGAGCTTGCTCGCGACCAAGATGGCCGCTTGAGCCGAGCGCTCCGCTACACCGTCAGCTATCCGGTCAATTATCCTGCAACTGTGCTGATTCGAGGACTGCCCCACGCACCCCTCCGAACTCCATAGCCGAGGCAGTGTATTGCTGGGTTCCCGTCTGCCGCGCCGGAGCGCTGGGCTGTTGACTGCGGGCGTCCTGGGCCAGGCCGAGTGAGGCTTGGAGCGCCGGTCTCGCATGCCTGCTGCGGGCGGGACACATCCATGACTGCGGCGGAGTGAAGGCGAGCGGCCCACACGCAGGAACATCGACACGCCGAGGGAGGTGCTGCAATTAGGACAGAGTGCGCGAGGCGAAGGAGTGAGTGCCTTCCCCCCATTGTGCGGCGATATCGGACCCGAGTGAGTCGGGGGAGGAGCCCCGCGGTCCCTTGCGGCCTCCGCGCGGGCAGAGAGAGCCCTGCGGGTGATCACGGGAGGTGTTGGACTGAGTGCGCATCATCTGCCCAGTGCCGGCCTACGGGGCGATCGGCATATATTTGTGGCGTGCCTGCTCCCCAACAGCTCTGAGTGGACGGGAGTTTGGGGGTTGAGCTCGGTGGCCATCGCGAGTCCGCCATTTTATACGCCTGGGGCATAGACTTCACGTGGAGAACCGCCTGCATCGGGACACAGATAGTGCTCTGGCGAGTGGTAGGAGCGAGTGGAGCTGCGTGTGCGGAGTGCGGCTGGACACTGAGACGCATCGCATGGGCCGCGGTGCATCATCTCCTCCTAAGGGTTGTGGTGTTAGCCCCGTACAGAGGTCTTAACCCTGACAGGCAGAACGGGGTGCAAATTGTACAAGGCCAGTGTGACTCCGGTGGCTGCTGGGTCCGTAGCGCCATTCCTGCAACTGCTGGTGCGACAGAGAGGCCGCGTGTGGGCCTAGCTGGTGATTGGAGTCTCCTCCCCCAACTCTGGTGGAACTGCTCTGAAGACGGATGCCAACGCATACGGGTAGCAGTATAGCCCTGTGGCCCGGTGTGGATCTCTGACCCTTCCCTCTGGGAGTGAGTGCATCTGGCTGGACACTGTACTGGGTAGTCCTCAGTCCGAGGAGCTAACTGCGCCGCAGATTTGTGGAGCGTGGGGTGAGGGAGGTGTGGCCTCACCTCCCGAAATACTGACCCCCCTGGTTCTGGCGGAGGTGCCGGTGGCGTGACCGGCATGGGGCTACGATGGGCAGAGTGGATAGGACACAACGAAGCTTACATTTGAGCAGAAAAGGTCCAAGTCCAGCGACACGTCTGCGGAGGGTGCCTCTGGAATGCAGGAGCAGACTGCCGAAGACTCGTGCCCGGACATACGCAGCATGCTTGTGGCCATGGAGAAGAGCCTACAGGGCGGCATATCATCCCTTGGCGCGAAAATGGATGCTTTAACGTACAGAATGGATCGCATGGCTGAGAGGCTAGATAAACATTCCGAGTGACTGGATATGTCCGAGCGGAGACTGACGGAGGTGGAGGAGGCTCACACCACTCTAGACTCGGAACACAAACAACTTGGCAGAGTGCTTCGAGTCCTGCAGGACAATACCAAAGATCTTGAAGCACGCTCTCGGCGTTGCAACCTCCGAATTACGGGTCTCCCGGAGACCACGCCAACTGGTAATATGGAGCAATTCACGGAGCGTCTGCTGAGGACCTTGCTGGGAGAAGACTCGTTCTCGGCCATGTTTGTGGTGGAAAGGGCGCACCGCACATTGGGGCCTCGCCCGCCTCCGGGGGCGCCCCCTCGCCCCGTCATAGCAAAGCTACTTAACTATCGTGACCGCGACGTAGCGTTGAAGCTAGCCAGGGAGAAGCAACCGTTGGAATAGGAGGGATCCACGCTTTCACTATTCCCGGACTTCACCGCCCGCGTCCAGGAGGCGCGTCGCCAGTTCGCACCAATGAAGAAACAGCTGCGCGAGCTAGGAGTGGACTACGCCATGCTTTACCCAGCAAAGCTGCGGGTCAACCGACAGGGCTGATCACACATCTTCACGGACCCGAAGGCACTGCAGAAGGCGCTAAAAGACTGGTCAAGAGAGCGGCGCTCCAGCCCGGGACGGCAGCTCCAGGATGAGGCGGCAGGAGGACAGCTGGCGGAGCAGGACTGAATCGTGGCTGGTGGTCCGGAACGAGAAGTATGGTCTCCGGTGCTGGG
This sequence comes from Calotriton arnoldi, assembly GCA_963921515.1. NCBI lineage: Eukaryota > Metazoa > Chordata > Amphibia > Caudata > Salamandridae > Calotriton > Calotriton arnoldi. The sequence goes on from CAWUFW010002027.1 coordinate 2,151,950, forward strand.
ACATGGTAGACACTATTGCTTGATGGGCGGGGGGGGGGGTGGCTGGTGGTTGGGTGGGGGGGGCAACAGTATTCTGTATCGGCCACTGACCACGGTGAGGCCAGCAGCCAGGGAACCTTTCTTGCACCATGGACTGGCCCGGGACCCATGTTGGGAGAGCAGCAGCCAACAATGAGACTATGGGTTTGTGAACAGATAATAAGCATTAGCCATGTGCTGTTTGTTCTGCGCCTGCTTGGTGGACGATGGTCTGGCTCCTCTGGTGCGCTGGCGGGGCCCTGCTTGAGGCAGAGGTCTATGGACTCATGATTGCTATTGGGTTGCGGGAGGGGGGATCATCATGTACCCTACAGTTGCATTAGATGTGCTCGACGGTTCTTGGCGAGGGCTGAATGACTAGTTTGGGAATATTCCTTGCCTGAGGAGCAACCTCTGCCCACATGTGCAACACACCTGGGTCTGTTCTTTGTTTTTGAGGGGGGGATGGGGAGGGTATGGGTAACGTTCACGACCATGTTGGGGGAGGTCTGCTGTGGGTGGGGGGTGGTTGGGTGTTGAGAAGCAAGTTGAGGTCCTTACAAAGCGATGGTTCTTTCCAGCACATGCACAGCGTGGGCAAATGCTGTCCACTGCGCAGATCCAGTTATGGGATGAGTGTACACGACAGTAATGCGGACGCCTGACACTACCCACATGAACGCACCGGTTGCCATGCTCAGAGCACTTACATGGAACGTTAGGGGTCTAAACGACCATAGGAAACTTCGTAAGGTGTTAAACTATTTGCAAAATCATACTATAGACGTGGCTCTGCTGCAGGAAACGCACCTTCCAATTGACAGTCCCCTCTTGCGCAGCAGAGGTCTGAAGGACAATATACATGCCTCGGGTTTCACCACACACGCTAGAGGGGTGATTACTTGGGTTAATCCTAAATCATCATATACTATTACACCATTGGACACTGACAGAGACGGCAGGTACACTGTATCCAGATGCCAGGGGAAAGGCCATGATTTGGTCCTCGTGAATTTATATGGCCCAAACTTTCACTGTCCTGAATTCTTTGACAAGCTGGTGATGGTAGTTGCCAAATATTCTGGCTGTTGGTTCCTCTGGGGAGGTGATTTCAATGTGGTCAGGAACCCGGGGGTGGACAGATCGGGGGGCCCAGAGAGACGTCCCACGGCGGCCGCAGGGGCGCTGGAAAGCGCGATGTTGCGCCTGGATTTACAGGACGTATGGCGCACTAGATTCCCAACACAAGGGGGGTACACGCACTACTCTGCCTATTATAATCTCCACACTAGGATAGATTACTAGTTGGCATCTTCTCCTCTTTACGCAGAAGTCCGAGAGTGCAGGGTTTTCCCTCGCACACTGTCAGACCACTCGCCCTTGATGATAGAGATCACTACCCCCAAGGGAGGCATCCCACCATTCACATGGCGCTTTCCTCCATACTCGCTGCTAGATACGGTAATTCAGGCTGAGCTTGCGGAGGCGATTGAGACGTTCTTTGAGACAAATGTGGGGTCTGTGGAAAGCTTTCAGGTTATCTGGGAAACGTTTAAGGTGTATATCCGGGGCATTGCCATGTCCAAACACTCGGGTGTCCTTCGGGATATACGCCGGCGCCTGGCAGATCTTGAGAAGAATTTGGGTGCGTTGGAACGGCGTCTGTTGCTACAAGCGGATGACGCTGTGGCTTCTGAACTCAAGGCTCTATTGGTGGAATACCAAGATGCAGCGGATGCTGAGCTTAAACACATGGGCAAATACGCCACGGCGCGAGTATACGGGGAGGGGGAACGACCGGGAGCGGTTCTGGCGCAGCTGCTGCGGAGACGCCGCAGTAAGGTTCAAGTAGCGGAACTTACCTCAGAGGACGGTGAGGTCCTAAACGAAGAGGCAGACATTGCGGAGCGTTTCCGGAGCTATTATGCAGATTTATACTCTGCGCGCTCTTCGGGGACTGAGGAGGAAATTATGGACTACCTCTCATATATTAAAATGCCCTCACTCACGAACGCACACCGCGAATTTCTGATGCGGCCTGTAGAAAAAGATGAGATTATTCTAGCCTTGACGGGGATGCGATCCGGTAGTGCACCCGGGATGGATGGCCTCACTGTGCCCTTTTATAGAACATTTCTCGGCATACTCTTGCCCCATTTGTCTGCGCTTTTTGATGATATATGCCAAACAGGCACGCTGCCGCCCTCCATTAGAGAGGCAGTGATTGTGGCTATACCCAAACCAGGGAAACCGCCTGAGGAGTGCGGGTCATACCGCCCGCTCTCATTGCTGAATGTCGACGTCAAACTCTTTGCCAAAATTCTTGCCAACCGGTTGGCCCCTCTCGCGCAGATCCTAGTTGCCCCCGAGCAAGCCGGGTTCATCCCAGAGCGGAATCTTACTTACAATTTGCGCACGGTGTTCGGGGCCTTACAGCATACCGGACAGGACACCACGGCAGTTGCGGTCTTTTTAGACATGGAAAAGACCTTCGATTCTGTCGAGTGGCCTTTCCTACGGCATGTTTTGACTAGGATGGGTCTGGGTCCGGTTTTTTTACAACTAATTGCGGTGCTGTACTACCACCCCTTGGCCAGAGTCCGAATTGGCAACCTGGTGACGGAACCTTTTAATATTACCTGCGGGACGAGGCAGCGATGCCCGCTGTCCCCACTGCTATACGCCCTAGCGGCGGAGACACTGGCGTGTGCACTGCGTGAATACCATAGTCACAGGGGCCTAAGACTGTCAAAGCTCGAGCTCATAGTCTCCGCCTATGCTGACGATACATTGCTATATGTCCGCGATCCCGAAAATAATTTATCCTCGGTCTTACGTGAAGTGGTGCACTTTGGCGCACTCTCTGGACTAAGAGTTAACTGGCCTAAATCGGTAGTTGCCCCGCTCACGCCTGCTACTAAACAATTTGACCTGGAGTACCCTCTGCAGTGGTCCATGGACCCGATCCGATACCTGGGTATTCAAGTACACCCTGATTCGGAGGTAGTATTTAGGGAGAATTACGGGGTGGCGGTCGGCAGATTGGAGGACGACGTGGAAAACTGGATCAGGCTGCCACTGTCCCTCCTAGGCAGAATCTCCATTATGAAGATGGTGGTGCTACCGCGATTTTTGTTTTTATTTCTGAATATCCCCATGGTGCTGCCCATTTCGTTTTTTAGCCGGGTCACAACTTTGCTGATAAAATTAGCCTGGGCGGTCAAACAAGCTTGAATAAAGTGGCAGACGCTTACCTTGCCGTATCATATGGGGGGACTGGGAGCCCCGGATCTTAATCTATACTATAGAGCTGCGCAGTGTGCTCACGCTTATTACTGGATTCATGGCCCTCCGGACGCCCCCCACCTACGCCTGGAAACGCTTGTGGCAGAGCCGTTGCCTCTCCCGGCCTTGCTCTGTGAGGAAGCCGACCGTAGGACAGGTATCCTGGATTCTATAAACGCAACGCGGCACGCCTGGCGCTTTCTGCTGCAGCTACGGGCGGGCGCCCTGTTATATTCCCCGGTTATGCCTCTGGACTGGGTTCGCTGGTTGCGCCCCTGTAGAGACCATGGGGTAGTGCAGGCGTTAAACTCCTTGAACTTGCGGACGGCAGGGGACCTGTTTCACAATGGCGTGGTTAAGCGGTGGGAGGACCTGGGGAGGTAAGAACCCCCTCCTACCGTGCTACAGCAATTTCAGTTTCACAGAACCAGGCATGCATTGCGAGGCCTGCTGGGTAACGATCTGCTAGAACCCCCTAAGGTTGCGGAATTGACCTATGTTATTAAAGCTCAGACGCTGCGCAAGATAGTTTCTACAGTGTATAGGATGTGTCAGGCCCTAACTACCGGTTACACACTGACTGCTCCATGAAGGGCAACCTGAATTCAGACCGCCCCTTTTCGAACTACACTTCCCATCATGCTCCTCGTGAGCCACGCCCCACGTGATCCAGACGCTACGTGGATACCGGATATAACGACAGCAAGAAGACCAGGCGCTGCCGATTATTCTTCTCTGAAGGCTGTCAGTGATTACGCTCTGGATTTCGGGAGGTCCGGCCTTGTGTGAGCCTTGCTTCTCTTGGGTGCCGTGAGTACTTCTCTGGTGGTCCGTACTCCTGCTTCCTTATTGGCACGCCGCGCTCGTTCCTCTGTTGGCGAGACCGCTTCCCGCGTCTCTTGCAGAGGAGCGTCTCAGCGCCCGTGTTCTTTTGCTCTCGCTTCCTTGTTGGCACGCCGCGCTCGTTCCTCTGTTGGCGAGACCGCTTCCCCGCGTCTCTTGCAGAGGAGCGTTTCAGCGCCCGTGCTCTTTTCTTCTCCTTTCCCACGCTCCTCTGTTGGAAGATACAGAGCGTTTCTCTGTTTCGTTGCAGAGGAGGGTAGGTGGGTTTCCTTGGGTGCTTATAAAACACGCAATCTCCAGTTTGGAGAGACTCTTTAATTTTGATGAACTGTATCCTCTGTGCTAAGACAGTTCCACGTACTTACTAAGGGGGAGCTGCTGACAAGTCTCCTCATTTCTCCTTTTGCTTACGGTTATTGTAATTCACATTACTGACTCCTATAAGTTACCTTCCTCTGCAAAGAAACTCTTCTTATCGGGTATCTGCTGAGTTTTTGCTATGTTTTCTGCTGAATAGTAAAGACTGTGGATATCGCCTAATTGTTGGTTGGTGCCTCGTATCCAGCTATGTACAAGTGATGATTGTACCTCTGCTGCTCCTTGAACTATTATTTTGATAACTCAAAAAATATATATATATATATTTCATTTTCCTTTCCTAGGAGAGAGGAGATCTTATGAGGGTGTGCAGGAAAACTACAGTATTGCATATTCTACAGCTCCACATGTACCCTTGAGTAGGTGAAGGGAAAATTCCTTTCTTATGTGCTATAAGGGGAGGAATTGTTAACGTATGTATGACATGCTTATATGGTGTGTTTTCTATTCCTAATAGTTTCATGGTGGAGATGTGCAAACACCCTTTCCTCTCTTCTGGTATCGCTCCTTCACGTTCTTTTTCTTTTCAGGTTTTGTGCTTAGCCATTACGACTACTCATATACATGCCTCATCTGTTTAGGTTGTTTTGAGTTGATAGCAGGGACTAATAGTGTGTTCATTATCTCCTCTCTAGATCTCCCTCCATGCTGTCCCTATCCTTTCCTTCCCCCGTTTGACTATCCCACTAGTCCGAGTTATATTCATTTCCGGACTTGGGGCAGTTGAGAGGTGGACCCCTTTGAGCATCAGTACAACCCCGAGGATATCGGAAGGTGGAACCTGACAGAATAATCGGCCCACGAATTGTTTTTTTCCCCTGGTTGTACTGGTGTCAGAGATGGCCACCCTAGACGACGTTATGGCAGCCTTGGCTCTGGTACAGGTCGAACTAGCCGCCTCACGTAGTGAGACTGCCGCTCTCCAGGCCAGAGTAGAGAGGATGCAAAGGAATCCATTTGATATAGGGGGATCATCACACCCTGCACCTCTTCCGGTAGTGGTAGAAATGCCCACACAAATACCGTTAGCTTCTCCCGAACGGTTTCATGGGGACAACAAAAAAGTACAGGTGTTTATGACCCAAGCTCTACTTCATTTTCACTGTAAGCCTAAAATGTTTGCTACCAACCAGGCCAGAGTAGCCTTTGTGATCTCATATTTGGCAGGGGAGGCAGCGCAGTGGGCTGTCCCTATAGTAAAACGAGACGACCATTTGCTTTATGATTGGGATGCATTTAAAGTGGAATTTGAGAAAACATTTGATCTCAGAGCAGAGACATTCTCAGCTGACAGAGACCTGTTAGAACTTCGACAAGGGAGTACGGATTTGATCACCTACCTAAATGACTTTCGACGACTAGTAGCGGAAACAGACTGGCCTGAGTCTAAACAAGCCGCCGTCTTTTATCAGGGGCTCAGGGATGAACTGAAAGATGTACTAGCCCAGATAGACCCTCAACCACAAACATGTGCCGCCCTTATTGAGCTGACTTTACGGCTGGACCATCGGCTAAAAGAGCGAAAAAAGGACCACAAGCGGAAAGACAGATACACCCCGCAATACGAGAGGGCTCACTCCATCGAACATGGTGTAACGAAGACAGAACCCATGGAGATTGGGGCGGTTAGAGCGTCATTGACTCTCAGCGAAAGGGACCATAGACGAAAACAAGGCCTGTGCCTTTATTGTGGCAAAAAGGGCCATTACCTCCGTGACTGCCCTGTCAAACCTAAGTACGGGCGTAGTAGACCAGGACAAGTAGCTGCAGTGGCTGCAGGAAAAGAAGCGGAAAACTTCAGAGCTTGAAGGCACAAGAAGGGGAGCCATCAAGCGGATACATGATCCCTTCAGTGAATGGTTCGGCTTTTCTGGAATCGGAACATTTCTTCATTATACTAAACATCAGAATCAACCAGGAGTGCAAACAAATAAGGGCCATGGTGGACTCCGGAGCCACAGGGTGCTTCATGGACCGAAAGGAAGCCCAGAGACTAGAGATACCGCTCATCCACAAACTAACCCCTGAACGGGTATATGCCGTGGACGGCAAGGAGTTGGAGTCAGGTCCCATCAGCTACGTTACAGAAGAACACAAACTCATCTATGAGGGGTACCACCATGAATGGCTATCGTTCAGTGTCATTCAAGCCCCTCAGTACGGAGTGATATTGGGCCTTCCCTGGTTGCGAAAACATGAGCCCACCATAGACTGGACTAACAAAACGCTGACCCTACGGTCTACTTACTGTCAGAACCACTGCAACCAGTTACACACAAGACCATCCCAAGCATTGGCCACACGACATCACATTGCCACAGCGGCAGAAAAGAACGTAACTTTGCCAAAGTGCTACGGGAGATATGCCGAGGTGTTCAGCGATACCAAGGCGGAAGAGCTTCCCCCACATAGGGACTATGATTGCCGGATTGACCTGGTTTTGGGAGCTGTGATACCGTGCGGTAGAATTTATGCTCTCACCGCACCCGAAAATCTACACCTCCGGAAATATTTGGACAAGCATCTCGCTTTGGGATTCATTCGCCCCTCCAGATCACCTGCTGCTTCTCCTCTCTTTTTTATACCTAAGGCCAACGGAGAATTGAGGTGTTGTATTGACTACAGAGCGTTGAACGCTATTACAGTCAAGAATCAGTATCCGCTGCCTTTGATTCCTGTCCTCTTAGAACAAGTCAAAACAGCACGAATCTACACCAAATTGGACCTCAGAGGAGCATATCACCTAGTTCGGATGCGAGATGGCGATGAATGGAAGACGGCCTTTAAGACGCGGTATGGGTTATTCGAGTACTTGGTCATGCCGTTTGGGCTGTGTAACGCCCCCGCCGCTTTTCAATTCTTCCTCAATGATGTTCTGAGAGAATTCCTGGACCGCTTCGTTGTGGTGTATATAGACGACATCTTGATCTATTCCTCCAATGAAGAAGAACATGTGGTCCATGTAGGACGCGTTTTGCATGCACTACGAAATCACCAACTGTTCTGCAAAATAACCAAATGTGAGTTTCACGTGACTTCCGTGGAGTTTCTAGGGGTCATACTTACGCCTTCGGGCCAGGTCATGGCAGAGAGAAAAGTAAAGGCTATCATCGAATGGCCACGACCGCAGAACGTGAAGGATATCCAGAGTTTTCTGGGATTTGCCAACTTTTACAGGCGGTTTATCCGTCAGTTCTCCGACATGGTAGCCCCTCTCTCCAGATTGACTCGGAAAAAGACCCCTTTTCTCTGGTCAGAAGAAGCTCAGACGGCATTTGATCTCCTCAAACATGCCTTTACTTCAGCCCCGGTTCTTACCCATGCCAATCCTGAGGTGCCCTTCATAGTGGAAGCCGACGCATCTGAAGTGGCTGTAGGGGCAGTACTGTCCCAAAGAAACGAAACGACAGGACACCTTCACCCAATAGCGTTCATGTCCAGGAAGCTCAATCCCGCGGAGCAGAATTATACCATCGCCGAAAAAGAACTGCTGGCCATAAGGGATGCGTTTTTGGAGTGGAGACATTGGTTGTTGGGAGCAGCACATCAAGTGACGGTCTACTCAGATCATCGCAACCTCCAGTTTATGCGAGCAGCGCGCCATCTTACCCCACGCCAGCTCCGGTGGATGCTGTTTTTTGCCGAGTTTCATTTCATCGTTACGTTTCGCCCCGGCAAGGACAATAAGAAGGCAGATGCACTTACAAGGCAAGAAAACACACAACAACCAGTTGCGATTGAAAGGGCGATCATCAGTCCCAACAAGGTGCTGTGTATTATACAAACTGATAAGTTTCTACAGAAAACTAGGCAAAGGATGCAAACCTTTGCTTGGAGAAACTGGTTACGGTTCCACCCCGAATGGCAGATGCGTCAAGGCCTCCCCATGAAAAACCAACAGTTGTTAGTCCCTACAAAGGACTTGAGAAGAACAGTGTTCACCTGGTGTCACGACATCCCGTGTGCAGGTCACGCTGGAGGGAAGAAAACCTTGGAGAAGGTGTTACGACAGTTCTGGTGGCCTACAGTACGTCTGGATGTCCTTTCATGGGTAAAAAGCTGCTCCACTTGCGCTCAGATGAAGACCGATCACAGTCCCACACAAGGGCTTCTTCAGCCTTTACCCACACCAGACACCCCGTGGGAAAGGTTTTCCGTAGACTTCATCGTAGGGTTACCCAAAGATCAAGGGTGCACCGCAATTGTGGTCGTGATTGATTACTTATCGAAGATGGGGCATTTCATCGCATGCAAACAAGCTCCTTCTGCGGGTCTTTTGGCAAGATTGTTGCTGACTAACGTGGTCCGTCTCCATGGCCTTCCGAAAGTGATCGTATCTGATAGAGGGGCCCAATTCACGGCCCGCTTCTGGAAAACATGGTGTTCCGAACTACAAATAGAATCCGCGCTTTCCACAAGCTTTCATCCCCAAACTGATGGCCAAACGGAGAGACTTAACCAAACCCTGAAACAATTTCTCCGGTGTTATGTCAACCTCAACACGGAAGCTTGGGTGGAGTGGCTATGGGTTGCAGAGATAGCGTACAATAGTGCCAAACACGCCTCCACACAACATACACCTTTTTTCAGCACCTATGGTTTCCACCCCCGTTTCACCCCATTGATCCTTCCTAGTCAGAACACCAAACTCCCAGATCTACGCCAGAGGCTGTCCCGCATTCGCACAACCTTGCTGGAAACACGGAGCAATCTGCTCTGTGCCAAAGAAAGGTATAAAGCCCAAGCAGACAAACATCGAAGACCAGGTCCCACATACAAAAGAGGGGAGTGGGTTTGGCTGTCAACGAAACACATACGATTTAAAAAACATAGCGTGTTCAACCCCAGGTATATCGGTCCTTACCGAGTTATCAAGCATATCAACCCAGTGGCGGTAAAACTGAAGCTGCCGATGCATTTTCGCATCCACCCAGTCTTCCATGTGTCCCTGCTGAAACCTTCACTCTGTCCGGTGAAGAAACAGCCCATGCCCATATGGGTACAGCATGATCGCGAATACGAAGTCCGGGGGATTATGGATTCCAAGCTGAAGAAGCGCAAACTGTGGTATCTGGTGGCCTGGAAGGGTTATGGCCCGGAGGAAAACTCTTGGGAGCCTGCAGATGCGGTACATGCTGCGCGTCTGGTTGCCGCCTTCCATAAAAGACATCCAGACAAACCAGGTGTCAGTCAGTGTCTTCCAGGAGGGGGATGTACTGTCAGGCCCTAACTACCGGTTACACACTGACTGCTCCATGAAGGGCAACCTGAATTCAGACCGCCCCTTTTTCGAACTACACTTCCCATCATGCTCCTCGTGAGCCACGCCCCACGTGATCCAGACGCTACGTGGATACCGGATATAACGACAGCAAGAAGACCAGGCGCTGCCGATTATTCTTCTCTGAAGGCTGTCAGTGATTACGCTCTGGATTTCGGGAGGTCCGGCCTTGTGTGAGCCTTGCTTCTCTTGGGTGCCGTGAGTACTTCTCTGGTGGTCCGTACTCCTGCTTCCTTATTGGCACGCCGCGCTCGTTCCTCTGTTGGCGAGACCGCTTCCCCGCGTCTCTTGCAGAGGAGCGTCTCAGCGCCCGTGTTCTTTTGCTCTCGCTTCCTTGTTGGCACGCCGCGCTCGTTCCTCTGTTGGCGAGACCGCTTCCCGCGTCTCTTGCAGAGGAGCGTTTCAGCGCCCGTGCTCTTTTCTTCTCCTTTCCCACGCTCCTCTGTTGGAAGATACAGAGCGTTTCTCTGTTTCGTTGCAGAGGAGGGTAGGTGGGTTTCCTTGGGTGCTTATAAAACACGCAATCTCCAGTTTGGAGAGACTCTTTAATTTTGATGAACTGTATCCTCTGTGCTAAGACAGTTCCACGTACTTACTAAGGGGGAGCTGCTGACAAGTCTCCTCATTTCTCCTTTTGCTTACGGTTATTGTAATTCACATTACTGACTCCTATAAGTTACCTTCCTCTGCAAAGAAACTCTTCTTATCGGGTATCTGCTGAGTTTTTGCTATGTTTTCTGCTGAATAGTAAAGACTGTGGATATCGCCTAATTGTTGGTTGGTGCCTCGTATCCAGCTATGTACAAGTGATGATTGTACCTCTGCTGCTCCTTGAACTATTATTTTAATAACTCAAAAAATATATATATATATATTTCATTTTCCTTTCCTAGGAGAGAGGAGATCTTATGAGGGTGTGCAGGAAAACTACAGTATTGCATATTCTACAGCTCCACATGTACCCTTGAGTAGGTGAAGGGAAAATTCCTTTCTTATGTGCTATAAGGGGAGGAATTGTTAACGTATGTATGACATGCTTATATGGTGTGTTTTCTATTCCTAATAGTTTCATGGTGGAGATGTGCAAACACCCTTTCCTCTCTTCTGGTATCGCTCCTTCACGTTCTTTTTCTTTTCAGGTTTTGTGCTTAGCCATTACGACTACTCATATACATGCCTCATCTGTTTAGGTTGTTTTGAGTTGATAGCAGGGACTAATAGTGTGTTCATTATCTCCTCTCTAGATCTCCCTCCATGCTGTCCCTATCCTTTCCTTCCCCCGTTTGACTATCCCACTAGTCCGAGTTATATTCATTTCCGGACTTGGGGCAGTTGAGAGGTGGACCCCTTTGAGCATCAGTACAACCCCGAGGATATCGGAAGGTGGAACCTGACAGGATGGCTATGTCCCACAGGGCTAATCAGTACACTAGGGCTCGGCTAGAATGGCAGCGCGATCTACAGCAACCGATTGACGATGCCATGTGGACATATTGTTGTACTAGCATGCGGCGAATATCGCTAAACGGTAGGCACAGATTTGTCCATTTTAAGTACCTCCAAAGGGTGTATTACACCCCGGAGAGATTGCACAGGTATGGGCTGAGGGACACCTCTGCCTGTGATAGATGCACGGAAACAAGGGCCGACTTTCTGCACTTGGCCTGGGGCTGCCCCAGGATATACAAATTTTGGGAGCGGGTTTTTAATGAATTGGCAAAAATCACGGGCTCGGAGCTTCCCCCGGACCCTGCTATAGCACTGTTGGGTTACTCTAAGGCGATTCCGCGAGAGCAGCGCAAATTGGTAGATATGGCTTTACTACTGGTGAAGCGTAGGGTAGCGATCCACTGGCTTCGGGGCCCTACCCCCACTATGGCACAGTGGTCACACGACATGCTTTACTGTTGCACACAGACGGAGAATTTTAGTGAGTTGTTACCTCCCAGGAGCCGTCCAAAAAACTTCTGGGGACTGTACGTGACATACATTGCTGCCAAAGAATCAGAACAGGATGAGAATCCATGTGACCAATCCCCGCATGCCCATAACGTGCCAGAGGCTTGAGCCCCCCGCCCTTCCCTCCCCCCCCCGACTGTATCCCTTTCCGTGTGTGAACACAGATCGTGGAGCTGGGACCGTTCTTGTGTTGCGGCCCCTAGGGGCTTGCATAGAAGTGGCTAATATTGGTAGTACTGGGTCGTTTGCATATTTAATGGTTTTTACCCACAATACGGTGCTGGAATATGATGGAACCGGTGGTGCAATGGCTGATTGTTTCAACTATAATGTTCATGTGCGTTTTACAGTGATTATGATGTCGCTCCTTGCTTCTTGTTTTGTTTTGTAAAATTTCTGAGAAATAAAGAAAAAAAAAGAAAACCAAGTGGAGACCAGGCTAGAAAATAAGCGATGGAAGGGGGGGGGGGGCTGCAGGGTTTGTTGCAGTGAGGTAAAGAAGAAGGTGTAGGAACCTATTATGCGTTTGCACCCAACTTCGTAAATGAGTCGGGCCATTGCACCTTGCAGGAGGAATTGTGCAGTAATTGTACTTGGTTTCCGTCAACAATCACTGAATCATCAAAGGATTGACTGCAAGTTCGAATCTCCAATTAATTTCCTGCAAGGTTAGTTGTAGTGGATTGCAAATAATTTACAAATTCATGCCGTAGTGTTCAGACCTGGATCCCTAAGGAGAGCTTCCATTACATCATGTGGTGGAAATCAGGCAATGTCAGTAATGATGGAATTGTATGTTGAAAAAGTGTTGTCTGTACTGCATTGAATGCCTAAGGTTATGGTCTGCCGTGTTTGGTGACAGCACATTGTGAGAAACTGACAAAATACTTTTAAAGTTTTCTGCCAAAACCTGACTCTCAAAGGAGCATTGCCATCGCAAACTTTGGAGGGAATTGGGTATAGCCATGTGGTGCCGCTATTGTATTTTGTTTACCATATCAGTTAATGAATCTGATGCTACTATAGGCAAAATTAGGTTGAGTTGAATTACAAAGAACATACTGTTTGTTTGATCTAGGTATAAATTCGGGTGAAACTTGAATTTCAATGTAGGACGTTTGCCATCACATCCTCTGACAGGAACAAAGTAACACCCCTTTTGCTGAATCAAAGTTTGCCAGCGGTTGTTGAGGGTTTTGGATAAACCAGACATACTTATAGGTCAAACTACTTCATCCTACAGAGAGACTCTTACCAGCTCTAGTGCATCACTGTGACACACTTTGGTCATCATGTGTAAGGAGAATGTGGGGCTAGGTAAAGAGACAGCTGTTATCAAACTGTTCAGGAGGAGAACTAACCTCAATATGCAGAGACTTCTGTTTCAGCCTCAATATACATAGTTTCCGGTGTAGAAATCAGAGTGAGAGCACTTGCACCAGACCAGGTGCATTTGGCCGATGTTGGGGTGACTAGTTTCTGGCTCAAAAATCAGGAAGCATAGGAGGCATGTAAGTACCTAGTAAGAAATGAAGGAGCTAGCAGAGGTGTGGGGGGGAGGGGAGGGGGACTCGGTTATCACGAGGTGCCATCCCCAAGGCTTGACGGGGTTACAGGGCGATCCTAAAGCTTTATACAACTACAAAGGCCTCCAGATAGTGGATCTTGGAGTCATAATGGAATTCCTCAGGTCACTGGGAGTCATTACGGTGGGGCCTGTGATGACGCAACAGCACTCCTTTATCTCTCAAGGGACAGTTGGAATCCTGAGCAACTGCGGAGACTGGCCTTGGTCTCGCTCTGACTTGTCAGGAGCATGACGCAAAAAAAAAGAATAGGGTGAAAACCCCTGAGAAGTAAATGAGCTGTAAAGAATTGAAAGGCATTGGTTCTGATACCACCAACAAGACAGCTCCAGCTTTCTCAGGATGGGTGTCAGCTGTTCGGTGAACTCACTGCTGACACCTGGATCGCCAGTAAGCTAACCCAACCTGTCTAATCAATAAACTTGCAACACAATTTCATCCACAAAGAGTTGTCATTTATTGTGTTGTGTGCATGGTATTGTAAGATTTCCTCTCTTCGCACATCCATCCACAAGCTATGGGTAGCAATGCTATGCAAATATCCAAGAGGGAAAATACCTGTAGGATAATTCTTAGTAAACGCAGACAGACACGCCCTGTTGGCCTTCCCCGTGGTGTTTGCTTTTCTCCATTTTCTTTAGCAGCATAGCCATCAAGACCAGGACCACAGATAACCTGATTTACATGTGGCGTGCTGTGGAATTTGCAAACCTAATCTGCTGTTTGCAGTGGTGTGTTGATGGTGGAGTCAGAGTGCTGGACCTCAGCCTGTACCATGTCACTGGTTGACATGTTGCAAATAGTACAATAAAAGTGCTGGTTTTAAAAACTCCTCAGTGTCCTCACACCACACGAAGTCCATTGATACACATTATAATCTTTTTTTTTATTTTACTTGCTAACTCCATCTTCCCTTCCTCTTTCCAGTCATTACTCTATGAAGGGTGTATATCTAGTCTGACAGAGGTCTGGTTGTCCTCTTTCTCCTTTTATCAAACCACTATCAAACTAAAACAAGCATTGGCAAAGCCAATAGGTCATTGTTTTTTTTAGCCATGTTTTACAGCAGCGCGGCTGAAAATAACAAAAAGGCACTATGATGCTGGCTCGCTGGCCATGTCATAGCACTTTTTACAATTTCAACCATCCTGCACAGCAGTGCTCCTCTGCTGTAAAACATGGCTAAAAAAGAGCTATCACTCCACAGGCAAAGTAATAGGATTTATAATCCTTAACTCCTCATGTTACAAGTGCCTTGGGGGGAAGGGTGTAACCAGTCCTAAAGAGCACGGTCACACAGGGCGTATAGAAGCTGGCATTCAACAAGCATTAGACAGTGAGAGGTGTGTAAGGACCGGAGTAGGGAAGGTGTCATCGCTGGATCACGGACTGGTAGTAACCCACTGAGCATGATGATCACCGCACAAATGCTTGTGGGGAGATGGCAGAAGCCAGGCAGACGAGAGTCATGTAACAGGTGAGCTTGAGGCTCAGCTGCATGGCCACGGAGATGTTTTCTCGTGATATTGTGTATATTTAGATGCATCAGCGCACAAAACACAAATGTGTAAGTGCAAGTCTAGAGACTGTGGGCCCAATTCACAAAGGTAAACTTAGACTTTAGCCTAAATGTATTACTTTTGGGTATTCACAAAGGTAAAGTTATGAGTAGTAACTTGATGAGGGTGGAGCCTCTGCCCCCAGTGCAGAGACCCCGTCCCGCGGTTTAGACTCTACCCTCATAAAGAGAAAGAGCATTCTCTCTCCTGGTGGGGTTCAAGGAAAATCAACATGAGGCATGGAAGGTTGTTGGGCAGGGGTCCAAGGAGCTTGAAATCTGAAACTATGCACGCCAGTTACTTAGGCAGCCTCCCTCAACTTTTGCTAAGCATTATCACATCCTTTGAGATGACCCTGGCTGTGGAGAATTTGGTGCCAGAGAAAAATTTGAATTGTGTTATATTACACTTATTAAAGCTTTCACCAGGATTTCATCACTTAAGCTTTTTTGGTGTCTTTGCTGTTTTAAGATTTTTAAATGGACTGAATTGCATGGTTAGCTTGGGTATTTGTTAACTCGGAGGAGTAAGAGACGACAAGGTAATGATTCACTTACTTACGGCAATTCCATTATTCTGAGTCCTCCAAACCTTGTTCGAGTCATTAGGGAGATCAGGGTGCAACTGCAGGCCCTAGGAGGTAACACAGCTTGGTAATTTACAGGGTTTGCGGAAGGGAGGTGTCACCTTTCATTCTCCAGTTCGGTGCTATTTTTTCTCTTCAGGTTGGAAGTTGTAAGATAAAAAGAGAAGAGGACTATGATATGTATCTAGGAGGATCTAGTCATTCCTCATAGAGAAATGACTAGAACAAGGGCTCAGAGTATTGTAAGTAATTGAAATATTAGGATGAAATCAGGCAACAGATGTAAGGTGTCCTTTAGAGAAGCATTGTAATAGGACATTACCAAAAAACAGCAGATGTACTGTCGTCCCACTTACCCATTCTCCCTCCTCATTTTTACTTATCTTGAAGATGTGGTCCCCATCCGAAATACCATGTTGATGGTCTTGGAACTGATGGAAATGACTTTGAGGGGCTGCTCAAGTAATGAGAACCCTTTTGATGGTCTTCGCATCCGAAGCCCTTCTTTCTGGCACAGCCGTTCAGACCACAGCAGCCCAGACCGCAAAAACCTCTAAATGCGCCCCATGCACTGGGATAAATCTCTCAGCGTGTGGGGACATTTGTTATGAGAATATGTGTGTCCTGCAGATGCGCCTGCACTTTTGTTGTATACGTGCTCTTATGCCAATATCACATAGTGGACCCTGTGGCACAGCTTTACTTTCCGCCCACGCAGGCCTTGCGGTTCCGGGGATAATCTTGTCCCCAGCAGAGAACAACGTGCAACCTGGCGGCCTGGCGGCACCCTTTGCCAGAACAGCAGTTTGGAAGACATTCCGCCGAACCTGAAATGATTTTCATAATGTCATGATTTAATGGTTGTGCTGCTTTAAACTTGGTACTTTTGACAGCCAATGAACATCCAATGAATGGTCTCAAACATTCTGAACAGTCATAGATATTTTAGGGCCTATTCACGTAGGGAAATTACTGTGCAGACATCTCCATAAATAGAGATTTCTGCCAACGTCCACGCGGACAGTGGCAGCTGCTGCTGAATGGGGGTGGCAGGGTGGGGGGGATGGAAAAAAATTCACTTACCTGCAGGCCGACCGCCGCTTCTTGGTCCTCTTCTCTCATCGAAGCAGGAAGCACACAGGTTCCCAGATCCCCTAGCCAATCACGACACTGCGTGACAGCAGCATCATGATTGGTCTGAGCAGCCTGGTTGGGTGCACAGACAGGGAGTCGGAGCCTGTGCATATTCTCCACCCAGGCTGTGCAATACAGCCAGGTGGAGAACATGCTAAGTGCGCATGAAGGTTTGGCCTGCCCAAGACGGCCGGACAAACCGGCATGCGCATTTAGAGAGTGCCCACCATTCCTCCCCCCGGCCCCTGCTCTGGCCAGCCCAGCCCCGGCCCGCATCGGCCCCTAAGCAGGAACACAAAAATAAAATGATAATAACATTGCATTATTATCATTCTATTTTTCCTTTTTGAACTGCTCATAGGGCAGTGGGACGACGCTCCTCCGCCTTAGCGGAGGAGCTGCCGCTGCACGTGGAGATCTCCTCAAGGATGCTATTCACCAATTCCATGCAGAGATCTCTGCCTAAGTTTACACTTGCAAGTCTCCACCCCTCAAATGTGAGTATTGGGCCTTCGATGACCAAATTTACAACCATGAGCTTTATGTCTGTTTTGGAAGTCCTGTGATCCCTGGGTGGAGAACTCCCTATGCAAGGGATGAGGGAAACAACACACAGCTGACCTAAAAATCACACAGTTCACATACATTAAGCATAAGAAAAATTAAAAAATAAAACTAACTCCCTTATGTACTTTCCCTTCACCTAACACTACCTCACTCACAGGACACAACACACCACATCTAGAATCTAAGATGCATCTTATCATACTACGAAGAGGAATAGGAACTTCACTGAGGATAGAGACCTTGTAATTAACTTTATTTTTGATCAGTACAGGCATCTACATGGCCTGTTGCCATACAACCTCAGTAGAGGACATATGTTGCAATGACTTTTAGATGTTGAACGTTGTGAGAAAATCTTGCCTGTTAAATCTCTTCTCTCTTTCAGATTCAGGTGGGTTGAATGTGTTTAAAGCTTGGTGATAAAACTTGAATTATATTACTTATACATTTTAAATAGGCCAGGCAGAAATTTAAACTATGCTGGTGTAATTTGCAAAATTTCAGGAATTTCACATTATGCTTGTTACTTGAAATGTTCAAAATTCGCCTTTATGCCACTTCATGTAATTACGTGCCATTTGTAATAAACATTTGCTGTGAATACGCCATTTGCAGTAAACATTTACAGCTAATGCACAGGAACAGGAGAAAGCGAATTGCTGTGGTTCTTTGTGCTTTATATTTAAAATAATGTAATTATAATGACATTGTACTTTAAGAAAAACAAACATTTAAATTTAGAAAAATAATTACCAAAAATAGATTTTTTTAAATAAACATTTATTTAAAAACGTAATTTTAACAATTGCATTTTAAAGTAAATTATTTTTTATTATTCCCTGTATGTTATTAGTGTGAGTGGTATTCCCTGCCTCTGTTGATTTCTCTGATATCCATGAAATTGTGTTGCAGTACCATTGGTTGGCCACGTGAGGTGGTCGACTTGGCAGCAATAGATTTGAGGCTACTTTATCTGTGGTACTAGTGTAACTGATGTTGGTTTAACGGTTGGAATTACATTTGTCTTACTCATTTATGGGTGTGGTTTGTGTTTCCAGGTACACAGCTAAACCACTCCTTAAATTCCCATTAACCCATCTCTTTTTGTAAATTTGTGCTATCTATTGTCCATTTTTCAACCACTCCTCCCATGTTTACTCTTAAAATGAAGACCTCATGGCGGGGGCTCCGTATTGATTCTGCAGAGAAATAATTCACACGAGCACCATGCCAAGACAGTGAAATATTGAAAACCGCCTGCAAAACGTGTTGTCTTTTGTTTAGTTTGTTTGGAAAGCAGTGCCATAAAAGGCAGCGTTTGACCTCATTTTGATCACTGTATTTTTTTAGGCTGAATTTCCATAAACGCTCATAGATTCGTTTCCATTCGGTCAGTATGCTGCCAGCACAGAGCTGCAAGGTGGTGGATGATATTAAAAAAACTCCCATGGTTTCTTTTGAGACCCAGTCGTGCCCTCATAAAAGGCTGCCCTCCCTATTCTTATCAACAATAATAATTTCGATTCTTGAAGCCTGTGCACTCAGGAGATATGCACTTGTACAAACGAAAAAATGGGCACATGGACTGTTTGTACAGTGTAGACTATTAAAACTGCTTCGGTTGCAAGAAATGGTCACAGGCTTTTGTAATGTCATTTACTGCTACTTGGCATAGATATCCCACCCCTGGCCAGTGGTGGAGCAAGGGTGCCATGGTGATGGGCCCTCATGCAAGCAAGGGACATGGACCTCCTCCCTCCATTTGGAAATAAAGGTGCTTCTAAAATTGAAGCACAGAGGGCCCCTCATAACCCAGGGCCCTGGGGCCCCTTTGTCTGCTGCACCATTGATAGCCACACCCATGTTCCTGTGTGCAGTTAGCGTCATGACGTTTTTCTTGGGATTATCAGTAATTCTGGGCTGCATGCGTGGCAAGATCCACGGACGCTGTGTCCCAGGCAAGACACCTTATTTGGCCGTCCCACTTCTGGCAGGCACCTAAATGTTTTCAGAGTGTGGGTGCTGCCATCAATGTTACATCACTGAACTCATAGAGATTGTGAAAAAATCCAAGTGTCACACAAAGGACAAGTGTAGCAAATGAGCCTCGTCCATTCAGCAGTAGAGTGGTAAGGGTATGGGGCCTCATTTATGAGGCCCCTTGCGCCGTCGGAACATCCCTTTTTGTGACGTTCCGTGGCACAGTAGCCTGCTGCATATTTATGAGGCAGCCCTAAGCCACTTTTTTTGGCATAATGCTGCCTCGTAAATATTGTACCCTTTAACGCAGTTTTCTGCGTTAAAGGGGCGTGCAATGGGTGTTGCTTGGGGCGTTCTGAGCAACATCCATGGCCTTTTGACACTGCCCCAGATGTACGAGAAATCGTAAATCTGAGGCTGCGTCAAAAACTTACGCCTCCCTGGCACAACAAGGAGAAATATCTTTATTTCTCCTCATTTTTCCTTTTTCTATGTGTGCTGCATTCTGCAGCACACATAGAAAAAGGAAAAAGCCTCTTGTGATTGTTTTTGTGCAGGAAGATTTCCCTTCCTGCACAAAAACAATCATCCCCTCAACGCAGGCACCCTTGCACCATGGTGCAAAGGTGCCTGCACTGGCCCACGGCAGCCCATTGTGCGCCGGAAAAGGGGAAAAGGACAGAAATGCGCTGTATCTCATAGATACGGTGCATTTCTGCCCTTTTCTTTTACCGTAGGGCAGCGCAGCAGGGAGGAGGCCTGCAGCGCTGCCCTATGGTAAAACCTCATAAATGAGGCCCATAGTATGCAGCTGGTAGTGCATTTTGGAGCACACTGCCACAGATATATTACTAAATCATGGTGTGGTAGGACACTCATTTACAAGCAGCACATTTCCATTGAAATTGCCACTAAATTTGCATAGACATGCAGTTTTACTGAAAAAACTATATAGTGCACAAACAATGTGTGGAAATTGTGTTTCAGCAAATATTTCCAATTTGCATATCATCAAGAAAACGGTCTTGATTTTGTTTGATTCTTTTAAAATCTTTCTTTCCATCACACTTCAGAATTACAAAACAATATGCCTTGTGCTTTCCTAGCCTGATGTATGTTGAAATATTGTACAGTTAATTTATAGGTATTTAAATATTGTTGTGTGTGTTACAATAAAATTGACATCCTACAGCCTTTCTTTTCACATTCCGTGTACCCCAGCAAAATTGTCACAGAATTGGCTTTACAGAATCCTCTCTCTTTGCGGTCCGAGAAAGAAAAGAAAGGTAACCACCAATCTCCATGTTAAAAGAATAAGCAGCAGTTTGTCATAAGACATAGCCAGCCATTTGACATCTGTCTTTGAACACACAGCAAATGTGACAAGATAAAAACAACAATTAAAGGCCTCTTTATTGCTCATTCGCCTTCTGAACTCTACTATGGTTATTCTGGTGGTGCTGCAGCACCCTCAACACCCCTAATTCCAGTGTTAATGGGTGAGCTGACCACACAGATCATAACATTTATATCAGCCTTCTCCATATGACCACCTCCAACTTGGGTTTGGTGTGGGGGGGGATTATGGGAGATGAGACTGGGTACTTGCTTTCAAATCCCGAAGTTGGCACTTGACCGAAAAATGTGTTATTGTGGGCAAATCATTTAATCTTCTTGTGCCAATTAAATTAAAAATAGGAAACTGTAATGTGCAATTCAGTTATATAAATCCCCACTCGGTGTACTGGTAAATCCAATCCCAATGAGCAGCACACCAATGTTCTGCAGATAGGTCTGAGTTATATAAATACTGATACCTATATAGACCTCATTCGCAGATATTTTTTGTCCACGTGTAACCATCTGGATGATAGACCAAAGTGGTAATCCCCCTTTCCTGCTGGCATACTCTCCTATTCGTTATTGTTCAGCAATGCACTATATAAACGTGTCAGTGCAAACCTAGATGTACACATACAGTGGCTAAACTGTGCATTGCACATCTATGTTTAGTAAGTCGTTTTTAATTAGCTAGTCAGGTAGGCGTGCCACCCCCAGGCTAGTACCGCCCCTAAGGTGGGCTTAACTGAGATGGACACGATTTTTCAGAAGTAGCCATCTTTGTGATGGCATACTTAGGAATTCTGGGACAAGTTTATGCCCACTTCCAACAGGAAGTGGTCATAAGGGGGGCGTATGGACCCCAAGGGTAAGTAATCCGTTGGCTACTAACTTACACTCCCCAAACATCCCTAAATTGAGTATTTAGGGGAGCCCCTGGCACCAGAAGAGGAGATCCTAATGACCTGAAGAAAGAAGATGGATGAGAAGAGCCGCACAGCAAGCCTTGGACCATGCCCACCACTCCCCTAAACTCCTGTAGAAGGCTCCCGAAAGTCGCTGACAAGAAACCGCATATGAATTTCCTCTCATAGGTTAACATTGCATACCTTGAAAATTGCAGTGTGTCAACTTTTTTAACTGAAAAATATTCCTATTTAAAAATGCACTTACTTGAATGATTTTCTTCTGATGCCTAAACATATATAAAGATACTTGCTAGTTTTATAAATTGGTAAGGATCTCATTTTTGAGTCATTTATCTCATTTATTCACCATTGTATGTATTTTCAGATGTCTTGCACTTCTCTGTGTTAAGCCTAAGGCTGCTCGACCACACTACCTCCTAACATAGCAAGCCTCTGTCCACTCATAAGGGAACCCCTGGACTCTCTACACAATATATCTCATTTTGATATATCACAGACAGAGTCAGCTTCCTACAGGTGGCACATTGTCGGTGCCCCCTGAAGAGGAGCCCTCTGGAGGGGACAAATGGGGTCATAGACACATCCCCTGCACGGAAGTGCAGTCACTCACTGCACCTGCCTGCAGTGGGATCTCTTTCCCCTCACTAAAGTGCCGGCTGGTGCCACCTGCACAGTGAGACATGGAGCAGCTGAGAAAAACAGCCACTCCAAATGTCACTTGAACGCGCTGACAGAAGGAGCAAGTATAACCCTTACTTTTATGAGAATTGAATTGGGTACGATGACCATGGAAGCAAGGTTGCCAGACAGTAAGTAGCAGAGTTGGTTGCTTTCTTGGAGGAAGTGGTGGTTGCCAAAAAGTTGGATTAGAGGAAGGTGCAAAAACTGAAACTGGCCAGGGTCGGCAGGCCTTTTTGTAAGCACCCAGGTTTTGCGATGTTGGTTGATCTGCGTCAGACATTTCAGTAGAGTGACAATGTGGTCACTGGATGATAAATTTCAATGGCCGATTGAGATTTTTTTCCACATGCCGTAGGAGCAGATAACATTGGCCTTTTTTTGGACAACAGGTGGTATTCCCTGCTCTGGCCCAGGAAAGGGCTTGAAGAAAGGTGAAGCATAACCTTCTTGAAGTTTTTTTCCTTTGCTAGTTGCGTTGGCATTGTGGGGAAAGGAGTTGGCAAACAGAAAGGTCGTCATTCAATGTGGATAACCTGACAGTTGTTGCGTTAGTGAATGGGTAAAAGGCAAAAGACGTGCAGCTGCTCAGGCTGCTTCAGAGGTTTGTGTTAGGCTGTTTGATGTTTAACATTGCTTTCAGGGCCAAGCACAAGCCAGGTGTGAAAAATAACATTGATGATGCTTTGCCTCATTTACAGTGACAGAGAATTCATGGATTGGCAATGAGAGTGGATGCTCAGAAGACCGCGATCCTAATGGAGGTCTGGCCTTTGGAGATTAAGAATGTTGAAGTTAGAAGAGAATTTGCTGGCACCTTCTAAAAGGGGTGCATTCAGGCAGGCATATCAGGAATTTTTGGCAGAAGGACCACTTCACAGGGGACAGTCTATGGAGGATATGATGGTGAGTAGAGAAGATATAGTGTCATTCATAATGACAATGATCAATAGAGGTTTGTCTGAAGTATCTACGGAAGGCAAATTGTCTGGGGATATGAGCCTTCCCGGGGTTGGGCAGGTGTGTACTGCAAGGATAGGCAAACAAAAAGAGCGATGGCCCCCATATCAGCTGACTTATTGTGGGCAATTTTGCAGTGGCTTGAAGGAGTTTACACATTGGTCTGAGAGCTTCTATTATTTAGACTGTATTTTGTGGTTATTTTTTGGGGCTTTCAGATTGTCTGAGTTTTTGAGAAGTTCAAATTTCCAAGGAGTTGATGGGATTGAAGTTGAGTTGCTGGGGGAGTGGAGAGTAGTTGTGTTTGTGGTTACAGCATTCAAAGAGGAAAAATGGTCATTCTGAAGTGGATCGGTGATAAACTGTGCCCAATGGAAGTTTCGGGAAGTTGCTGTGGAAATGTGTGGTTTTCTGTGATGCAGATGGTAAGCATTTGACAACTTTTCAGTTGTTAGCGGTGCTGCACTAAGTTTTGGTAATGTTAGACAAAGAACCAAGGCCCAGATGTACTAATGCATTTTCCCATAGATACAGATGGGAAAACCCTTTAATACATCATGTCCTTTTCACATTGGTGCGGCATCTTAAGCACATATATTAGGATTTGGTCACAAGACATTAGAGGATTTGACTCTTTTGTAGTTGAATGCTGGGGTAAGAGTGGTGTTAAAAGGAGACATTCTTGCCTTAGTTGGCAGAATTGGTTTTGTCTTGTGCATGTCCGAATGTGCTGTTGATTCATCTAGGTGAAAACTACCTTGTTCAGCTCTCAGGTTTAGTTTGGTGAGAGGGATGAAGAAGGAATCGTACATGATTGTGAGAGCATGGTCAGGTTCTCACGTGGTTGGGACAGAGCTAGTGCCTAGGAGAGCGTGACAAGGAGCTGTGCAACATAATGCCATTGAAAAAGCAGACGGAAGGTCAACAAGGAGATGAGGCATTTTTGTATAGCAAAGGGCATAAGCCTATTGCAGCACAGTGACATAGTTCAAGTTGATTGTTCACATTTCAGGAAAGATGGTTTACTTGAAATCAGGAACATGTTGGCAAAAATGTTAGCATTCACTTGTGGTGTTGAAAGGAGGTTAAGAGTTGGCTGTTGGAGCAACAGCCGGGGGTAGGGTTGCAAATTTGCTTGTTCAAATATTGGGGAATAATAATATCCCTTTATGTGGGATGTGTGTGCAGTGTGCTCATTTTCTGCATGTGTAGAAATAGAAAATGAGGGTTACTAGATTTGGCTGATGTGTTGATAGCGGAGTGAGAGTAACTGGTTTCGTTAATATGTTAGGAGGGGAAGCAGAGCAAGAGTGCCAGATTTGATTGAGTAAGTTGTTGGGGGAATGAGAATACCCTTAATATTGTGCATATAGGTAGGAAATGAGAATACCAGGATTGGCGGGTTAGTTCGTAAGGAAAGGAGAGTACACAGTTTTGTGGATTTCGTTGTGTACATGAGAGGGGAATGGGAGTACCTGATTTGGCAGATGGGTTTGTAGGGGAGTGAGAGTACCCGATTGTGCTAATCTGTTAGTAGGGGAATGGGAGCACACAATACTGTTGTGCATATCAGAGGCGAATAGGAGTACCCATGATCATTCCTAGCATGAGAGGAATGAAAGTACCTACTAAGCTGTGCAGATGTATGCATTGATTATAATTATATGGTTAGTTGCCCTTTGTTTAGGAATAAGGCGTGAGTGTTGATTGTTAGATAGGTTGGTGGCTGTGTGCTTCGTGAATGTGTTAGTGAATGTGGAAGGATAGTTTGGTCGTAATTTGTTGTACAATAGTACCATGGATGAGCGGAGGGATACACTGTACAATAGTACAATGGATGAGCGGAGGGATACGCTGGCAACCAGGAATGTCATTCATGTTGTCATGTGTAGTACAAGTCGTGGCTGTGTAATATTTATTTTGTGTTTGTATTTTTGTATAAAGAAGAGAAATGTGTTACATCTATGACCTATGTCACTGCTCAGCCTGTATGAGTGATGCTGTGTAATTTTGAGTGCTAAGTGTGGAATGTTGGTTGTGTGAGTAGCTTGGGGTCTGGAGGCTGAGCAGAGAAGTCCATGCTTCTGGTAGGCTGTCCCATTGACCTACTTACATCATATATATTTCTTCCCCTTGGACTGTACATGCGACTAACACAATAAGGAGCTTCTTATATAAACTGGTGAGTCACAACAAATGAACTTGCTTTACAGGAGACTAAAATTTAACCCTATAATCAGTATTCAATTTATAAAAGAAAGAGTGCCGGTGTCCAAAGCTCTGCTCAGAAGCCATCGAAACACTGAATACCAAGGCTGGTGGCCGTAAACCACTGCGTACCTCTGTAAATAACTACATTGCTCTCCCTGTCCCTTTATCTCACTCTGGCAGCGTTTTGTTTTTGCCCCTTGTGACGGTTTTGGCGTCTTTATCTTCCTCCATCTTTCTGATCTGTGTGTTTTCTCGCTGCTCAGTAAATATCTGATGCGGACGAATAAGTGCCAGTCCCCAAAAATAAGTGCCGGTACCCCCCACCGGCAACCACCGGCTCAAATTAAGCACTGCCTATATTTCTACTTGGCAACATGATAGAATTATGCCACAGCTCTATGCTGCCTCTACTGGATCAATGCCATGCTTTACAAATATTAAATCAATTAATTAAACATTATTGCCAAGCCTATTTCCACAGTGCCTAGAAGTACACACACCTCTGCCAAGTTTTCACTCTGCCTTGTACTCATCTGTTCCCACTCACTGAAACACTTGACCTGAGATCCAAGAAGTTGGGGCGCGGGGGCAAGTAGCCTGAGGAACTGGACCATCAATTCCACTGTTGACAGGTGGCAGGCTGCCACATACAGGGCTGGACTGGGACAAAAAAAATAGACTCGAGCATCAAAATAAAATTGACCCCCAGTAGCGCATTAGATACATATAAAAGTGGTCCACATTTGCAAATCATGGCAGTATTGAACGTTTAAGTATTTTGCAAGGTATGGGAGACTGTATGCAAAGGTGCTTGCTGCAGGCAATGTTTGTGGTAATATCAGGAAAATCAACAGTAAAAACCTAGACACCAGTCCAGATCCTAAAACGGTGCCACAAACAGCCAAAAATACGTCTCTCACACTTAGAAGACAAACCAACCCTTCTGGCACTGCTAGATTGCTGGAAAGGCCATTTCGACACAGACCACACAAACATGCGCAGTAGAAACAGCTGCACCCTTTTCATGTCACTGGTCAACTGGAAAAACAATGAACTCATTAAATGGTTTATTGTTCAGTTCGAACCACACAAAGTGCACACAGCCTGCGGGATGTTTTAAAAGTACTGTTCTATATGCAGCACCTTATGTTACTGGTACAGCACTTCCTGCTACAATAAGAAATACTCACTGCTCTTTGCTTTTAGATATGTGCAGTATCATAACAACTAAACTCAAAATAAATATATATGTGGGCAGAGGTAACCACTCCTGAGGTCTCTATAAGTGTTACTACTTACAATATTACATAGGAAATACTTAATTGAAAGAGCATTGAATAATATATTAAAAACATTCCCCACTCATGCTGCTAGTCACACCTTGGACTTCATGGCTTCAGCTGAATTGAAAAACTGACTAACATCAATCTCTTTTGAAATGTCATTGTCTATCAGACATCATCATTATATGTACCAAATACCCAGCAACATAAGCACCTACTTTTTAGAAACCTTAGAAATGTTACAACTATTTTTAATTATTTTTTGGGGAGTTTTATATAGCGCGAACTCGACCCGAAGGTATCATAGCGCTTTACATGAGCACCAGTTTTAAGAGGTTTCCCTTTAGATAACAGTGGCCTTCAGCGGCAAGCCACTATTTAAATAATTCGAATAGGCAATCCTTAAAACTACGCACAGGATGATACCTCACTTATTCACTTAAAAGGAGCAGAGGTCCAGAATAAATGTCACAAACAAGACCACTGAAATTGGGAAAAATTTGCTCTGGCGACCCATGAATAGGAGGTCATGGTATGGCAGATGATAGGGGGTGGAGTCATGTGGGGCGGAGCTTGTAAAACAGAGTATGACAGTCAAATTATATATATATTTTTTTTTAAATGTGCTGGGAAAAAAATTGGCAACAAAGACAAATGTGACAGTAAATCTGTTCTAGCTTACTTAATTGGTCACAAAGAGGCTGCATTTTAAAATATCTTATAAGGTTAAGGCACCTACTGCAGAGGTCTTTATGTGCCCAGCGATTTTGAAGGGATTAAAATAGCATTACGATAACTCTTGTGGTTAATGCCATTCTGGGAGAGTTCTGTGTTTTGTCCATTTACAGTTTTTCTTTTTCAAAACATATTTTATTTGTATTTTCTGCCACGGTATGGCCTGAAAGGCCCAATCTGTACATATATACGCCTTTACATATTGTCATGGCACAATTATCTGCGTTGATACATAACAAAGAAAAACAGCTATTTAACAACACAATCCAGTGTGTGTTGTCCCAACTGTGCTCCCCTGAATTAGCCTTCCCGCATCCAATGGCCCCAAAATAAATGCGTTTAAAGTACAAAGTTGTCTCGAATACCAGGTCCACAGATCATGGTTTATTGTCAGGTTACATTTCCACAGAGGTCGAAGGTTCCAAAGGTAGGCCGCGGTAGTTGGCCCAGCATTGCCAGATCTTGGAATATTTCTGGGGGCCTTGAATATTGGTATCTCTAAGCCCATACAAAAGTCCAAGCCCTGTTTTCATACGCCCAGCAGGGGAGGGGCGTTAGCTTTCCATAACCTAGTAATGTCTCTTTTGGCTAGGGTAAGACTGAGCAACAATAGGTGGCGTTTGTACCTTTTACCCCCAATCTCATCTGTGATGTGCAGGAGGATTAGTCTCGGGGACATGGGGAGATCCGAGGCTAGAACCTCAGTCAGGCATGTCATGACCCCTCGAAAGAACCTAGACAGCGTGCTACAAGACCATACTGTGAGGAGAAAGGTGTCCTTGCTGTTCCCTCATCGTAGGCAAGTGGGAGAGGCTACTAGACCAATTTTCCAGAACCTGTGTCGGGTGTAGTAAGCACAGTGGAGATATTTAAATTGAATAAGGCGTAAGCGTGATGAGAAAGCTGCGCCACGCAGAGACTCTAGGGCCTCGATCCAATCATCTTAGTCTATCTGATCCATGTCGCTCTGCCAAGCCTCCTGGAGGGCAACCAGTGTGGATGCACTATTAGTTATTAGGGATTGGTAAATCTTAGTTATTTTATGATCCCCAAGATCACCCATCAATAGTTTGCCCTCTAGCGGATTGAATTCGGGAGTGGCTCGAGGTTTTGGCTGTAAGGGGTCAGGGCATGATGAAATTGAAGGTATTTATAGAATTGGCTACGGGGCATGGAGAATTCGTTCTGGAGATCTTGGAAGGATTTAAGGGTCATGCCACGTATAACTACTCACAGGAAGGACATGCCTATATGATCCCATCCCCAGAACCTGGATAGGCCAGCTAATTGGGGAAGTAGTTCATTGTGCCACAGAGGGGTCCCGTGTGTTAGGCGCCCACACCACACCATTCGCCGCATCGATTGTCTCCACACCAGAAGCACCACTCCTGCTGCAGGTAGTAAGGCCCGGAACTCCGATCTGCTATAAAGGTATGTATAGAGGGAAGTGTCTCCTATTGTCCAGCGCTCCACTGCATAGGCAGGATCATCTCTAGCACAGTACCACCATTCATTTAGTACTTGTAGATGTGAGGCTGCATGGTAAGACTGGATGTCCGCGGCGGCGATGCCTTCACAGTAGGTAGATTAGAAGCACGTACGGAGGGCCACACCAGTAGCTCCCCTGCCCATAAAAATTGACTCAGGAGTGCGTTTACCTGTCGGAACCAAGCTGCGGGGATCGGGTAGTGGTGGTTCTATAACTGGTACAAAAGGCAGGGGAGGGAAACATTCTTAAAGATGGCGAAGCGTCCGTAGAGCGACAGGGGCAAATTCAACCAGGATTTCACCTCCACCTTTACTTGTTCTGTTAATGGGGCTAAATTACGCTCCCACGAGATGGATTGAGAGGCAGACAGAAAGACACCCAGGTATCACAGACCCTCAGCAGTGATAGTTAAGTCAACTGCCCATAGACCGGTGTCGTGGGCTCCCCGCAGCGGCCAGAGAATAGACTTGCTAGCATTCATGTATAGACCAGTCATTTCTCCGAAGACTTGCATCATATGAAGGAGCCTGGGGCCAGATCTGTGGGTGTCCTTGAGGAAAAATAGGACATCATCAGCATATAGAGCGATGCGGTCGGAGACCTCCAGTGACCACTCAAAGCACCGAAGTAAAGCGTCAACTTTAACCCAGGCAGCCAAGGGTTCCATGACCAGGGCGAATAAGAGTGGGGACAGGGGACAGCGCTGTCGGGTACCGCGCTGAATAGGGAACCAGAGAGAGACTGAGCCAGCCATGCGTAGCGAAGCGGTCAGGTCGGTATATAAGAAGTGAATATAAGAGAGAAATTGGGGGGCCATGTTGAGATGTTGCAGGAGCGCAAACAAGTATATCCAGCTGGCTGAATTGAAGGCCTTGTCGATGTCAGCTAGTAATAAGGTGGCCGGGCAACCTAGGTGACCCACTGCGGCTATGGCATTATGGGCATGCCGAATATTATGGCGTGTTGCACAGCGAGGCATAAAGCCTGCTTGATCCGGGTGGACAAGTTCAGGCATATGGGGTATGAGCCTGTTAGCCAGAGCGTTAGCGAGGAGTTTGGCCTCTATATTTAATAAAGAGATTGGCCGGTAGGAGGAGTGGAGGTCTGGAGCGGACCCAGTTTAAGGAAAACAACAACCTCGGCATGCCTCCAGTCTGGGGGCAGGTGCTTTGCCTCCAAAGTGGCCTGTATCACTGCAAGATAGTGGGTGCCTAGTTGCGCCATATATGCCTTGAAGAATTCACGGGGGAAGCCATTGGGACCGAGTGTTTTGCCCGAGAGCAAGTCGACCAGTGCAGTTGCTAGTTCTACGACCATCAGGGGAGTGTCTAGCAGTGCTCTAGCCGTAGCTGACAGGGCCCTTGGGGTAGATCGTCGAGGAACTTCTGTATCTGGACATCAGGCAGAGAGTCTCTATTGGCGTGCAATGCTTTGTAGTAGCCGGCAGAACTATTAGCGATCTCCGCGGGTCAGTGAGTATAGTTCCGCTGGAATCACCAATGGTGGGAATGTGAATCGGCTTCAGTGCATGTTGGCACAGCCAATGCAGCAGTCTCCCGGATTTGTCACCTCACTGGTAAATCTGACTACGAGAGGCCAGCCAGGCACACCTTGCTTCTTCCAGGAGCTCCTCTTGATATTGCTGTTGCGCTAGAGCCAATTGACAACATGCTAGGCCTCCCTCTTCCCTCCGTCCCGCTGCTCGAGGGACAGAATACGACCCTCCATCGTACAAGCTTTTCGCAATATTGTTTACATTTCGGTGCACAGAAAGCAATGTTAACCCCACGAAGGGTGGACTTCATGGCCTCCCAGAGGATCGCACTCGAGATGGCTGTTGCCGTATTGAGGGCAAAATATTCGGTCATGGTCTGATACATATGGATCTTATATTGATGATCTTGCAGTTGCCATGTAGAAAGGCACCAGCGGAAAGGAGGACGGTCTTGCCACACTCGGAGTCTCAGTGTCACTGGAGAATGGTCCGAGAGACCCCTGGGCAATATTGCGACATCAAAGATTCTGTGTATATGGATAGAGGGTACGAAAAGATAATCGAGTCGAGAGAATGACTCATGGACCTGAGAGTAATATGTCATCCCCCCTGTCCCTCTGGTGGTGTGCCATCTATTGTGGTCTAGATGCATAATGTCGTTCCAATCACCACAGAGTATAGCCAGTCCTGCCAGCAAATTGGCCCAAATATCTATCACCCGCTCCACCAGGGCCAGGTAGAGGGGTGGAGGAGGGTATACACTACCCAGGACCACCGGCTCACGATGTATTGTTCCTGTCATGAAAACGTATCTGCCTTGTGGGTCCACCCATGACCGCTGAATTTGAAAGGGAACCCTGCTATGGACCAGAATGGCAACCCCCCAGAGCAGAGCCTCTAGTGAACCCTCAGTGAAAGGTGTGGACGTAGCCGAATCGAGACAAACATGGGGTTTTGGAGCCCAGGAGATGTGTTTCTTGCAGTAACAGTATGTCAGCCCCAGACTGTTTAGCCTGTCGGAGTACTGCGCCTCGCTTCACCTTGTCCAGGAGTCCCCGTACTTTCCAGCTGGTAATTTGGAGCCCACCCTGTGAAGTACTGATATCTACATCAGTCATCTTGGGGGCATTTACTGTGCGCTGTAGCTGCATTGGGAGCACCTATATCACTCACTGGATAAATAATACAAATAGCAACAAACCCTTCCCACCCACCAACCACTCTCCCACCCCAATACCTCAAAACAGTTGAAGTATGTATCGCGGAGGGGACGCCACCCCGGCTCCAACAGGGGCCGACGACGGAGTCCATCCAATGGATCCCCTTGAACAACCCTGTTAACATAGAGTCTCTCTGGAAAGGATGAGGTGCATCTCTCCAGCTGCGTAGCCCATCGTTGATGCCTTCATACTAACTGATCAGGTGGAGAAGTGTAGTCTGCCACTAAGTGTGCAGCCAAGGACCTGACCTTTCAATGTAGGTTTGTAGTTCAAACTTGTGGTGCTTCTGTTCGATCTGGGCTAAGGGCCCTGGACTGCCACGACGACCCCGATCTATGGCGGTGCTGCCCTTCAGGCTTAGACTGCCGCCGAAGGGGATCACTAGCCGAGGAGTCCGACTCCATGCGAGGTGGCACGTGGGGTTTCAAACGTATCTCTTCATCTGTCCACACGAAAACCTCCTCGGGGTTTCAAAGAAGTGTGTGCGGGAATTATAGACAACTCGCAGGCGGGCTGGGAATAGGAGCGCATAGGTTATCTTGAGGTCTCGGAGGCGAGCCTTTGCCACCACGAAGGACTGCCGGCGCTGCTGGACCAGCCTGGTATAGTCCGTAAATATCATAATGTGCTGGGACTCCAAGGAGAGAGATTCCTGCAGTCAAGCTGGTTTGAGGATATTGTCTCCGTCGTGAAAATTAAGAATCCTGGCGATAACCAGTCGGTGCTTAGCGCCGGGGGGGCTTCCTCACCAGGGCCCGGTGTGCCCACTCGATTATGAAGCAAGGGGAGAGAGTCTCAGGTGGGATCCAGTCTCCGATCTACTTGGCGATAAACTTTTCTACGTCATCCCCCTCACAGCCCTCCGGAAAGCACACGAAGCGGAGGTTATTCCTGTGGGCGCGTCCTTCTGCTTCTTCAATGCGTGTTGTGAGTCCTCTAGTAAGGTTCTCAAGGTGTCTCCTTTCTTTTGTAGAGTAGTCACCACATCTTCTACACCTGAGACACGTGTCTCTGCAAGGCGCTCAACTGCGTTGCAGAGATCTTGGCGCAACAGCATCACGTCCAAACCAACTGCCCCTATCTTGGCAGCTAACATGTCTCTGGATTGGGTGATGGCTTCTAGCAGTGTCGCGTTGTCGGGTGCCACGGCCGCCTGCCCCCCAGGATCCGCTGCCGGGGTCCCAGCCCCCGTGTAGCAGTCCAGCGTGCTCTGTTTGGAGGTGGAGGTGGCTGGTTTGTCACATGTCATTGTGTAGGGATCGCGGCCTAGAGTCTTCCAGCTCAGGCAGCCGCCAATTTATGCTGCAAAAGATCCTTCCATTGTGATCAGGGAGGCTGATAAGGGGGGGAATGTTGTGGTGATGGGTAGGGAGAGTTACATGCAGGAAATCGACCACCAGCTAGCAGACACGTCTTGCTACACAAAAGTTCCAGGGAATCCAACCAAAGCACTCAGTACTCACATCAAAATGAGACTAGTGGAATGGCGGGAGAGTGGTTTGATAAGCGATGAAGAGTGTAATTACCTTACGGTTAGAGAACACTCCTTTCCCTGCATATACGTACTCCCCAAAAAACATAATGGGGGCCCGTTTCCACCTGGACGACCAATCATCTCGGGGGTTAATTCCCCCACAGAAAAACTGTCTGAATACGTGGACCAATTCCTACAACCCTTGGTCCAAAATTTGCCAGAGTACATCAAAGACAGTAAGGATATCCTCAATAAATTTGAGAGCCTGGCATGGTCCAAAAACCTTCTTTTTGTCACCATGGATGTGGCCAGTTTATACACCTGTATTAAGAAGGAGTTTGGGGTTAAAGCCTTGGAATTTTTCCTGGGACAGAGAACCGCTGACCATTATATGCATAATGAGGTACTAATGGAAATTACAGATATTATACTGTTTAGGAACTTCTTTTTGCACGATGCTCAATGGTACCATCAAATACAGGGCACCGCGATGGGTTCCAGGTTTGCTCCCGGGCTCTTTATGGTCTGGTACGAGCGGGAGCATGCCTGGGGCCAACGGGCCGCAAACTGGACAGAACACATCATCTTCTGGGGCAGGTACATCGATGATGTCATTATGCTCTGGGATGGACCTGCCTCAAAGTTATTGGAATACCATGCGTTTTTGAATGAGAATCCCTTTAACGTACGGTTTACCATCAACTACAGTGGGGAACAGATCGATTTTTTGGACATCAATTTTTTTGGGCAAAACAATTGCATACAGAGTTCCACTCATCGTAAGAGTACTGCCTGTAATTGCACCTTACACTTCCACAGTGCACATCCTCGTCACGTAATTAACAACATCCCGTATGGAGAAATGGTGCGCATGAGGAGGAATTGCAGTACTGATGAGAATTTTACCAGAAATATCAATGAGACCAAACAATGTTTTTTAGCGAGGGGATACCTCCCAAGTAATCTGGAAAAGGCAGAGAGGAGGATTTCCAAACTGCCCAGAGAAACTACCTTAAAAGTTAAGGCCCCCACGAAAACAAAGATGGCTCCGGTTTCTTTTAACACACAATATAACAGTCGGAGCAACAGGGTGTACAATGTGCTGAGAAAACATTGGCACCTTCTTTCTGACATATCGAGCTTAAAAGAGACTCTAGCCCCTAGACCCAGAGTGACTTACAGAAGGGGGAAGAATTTGAGATATTTGTTGTGCCCCAGTTATACTACCACACCGAGGATGGAAACCTGGTTGTCCCACACAACCAAGGGTTTTTACACTTGTAAAGACTGTAATGTATGTAGATTGGGAAAGGATAAAACTAAGACATTCAGTTTTAATACCGGTCAAATGTATGATATCAATCATCTGATCAATTGCAAAACGAAATATGTCACTTACATTGTGGGCTGCCCATGTAACAAGATCTACGTGGGCAGCACCATAAGACCATTGAAAATGAGAATCCAGGAGCATATACGTGCAATACGCAATGGTGATCTTAAATATCCCCTAACCTTTCATATGCGGGAAAATCACAATGAGGTTTGGTTTTTGGGTATTGACCATATACCGGCTAACCCCAGAGGGGGGGATAGGGAATTATCCCTAAGAAAAAACGAAGCGGGTTGGATTTGTAAACTTCGCAGTGTAGAACTTGGCCATAACAGTGATGAAGAACTACATTATTTTTTGTAAAAATATGGTCATCTTCTTAAACTCCATCTGCTCACCCCTGTACCCCTTCTCATGGATAATACAAACTGGGATCACTGCATTGCCATGTTTTCGTATTGATTACACTGTATACTACCAATATTTTGTGTAAGTAGTTTTTTTGCTATCATTGTCACCGCATTGATGCAATTATCCACATTGCAGTTACTATTAGCCCCTCAATGTCACCTGGGTTTTTACTTTAGCTCTTATAAGCACGCTAAAATTTGCATATTGGCAAAACAGGTTGTGATTTGAACTTCGACCTGTTTATCGCAGCCCCCCCTTCTTATCCTATTGTGGTTTCTGTTGTAGATAGGAAGGTTCTTTTAATGTTAAATGTTGAGTAATGTACATTTTGTTCTTCGGGACACCATGTATGTCCCCATTCATGATTTATGTATCTCCATACCCGCATAGGCATCAGGGTAGATATATAGAAATTTGCATGTATAGAAATAAAGCCAATTTTCTGTTTAGTTATACAACAATATTTAGCTACAAGCCTTTGGCATTACTCATCACTGTACAGCACTGCATGTGCTTTGCAATGGGGAATGCGCTACACTCTTTCATCTTTTATCCTCACATCTATGTTTTCCCGTTCATCCTCTATCCTTCAGCGTTCTTGTTATTTCCATTCCTTTTTGTTCATCCCCTATTGCTTATGTCTGCCTTCCCCTGGCTACCCGGATTATGTTATCACATGGTAAGGGGTATCTGATGTATTTATTACAAGAAGGTGTCCCTTGGTTATTTCTAACTCCTTGGGTTACTTCCATCGTCTGATTATAGTTCTTACCTACCCTGAGCTCCACCATCTACTCAGATTCACACGGCCTGCTTCATCCCTTACTAAGGGAATACCACGTCCTAATAGGCTTTATACATTGCGTGAAGGTGGCGGCCATAAATACATCGCCACTTCATGGCATTCTGCCGGTGGGTACGGGCCTGCCAATATAGCTGCTCTGTTTTCTTTTAATCACCCCCCTCAGAATTATTGTTCTCACTCGTTGTGTTTTTCCTTTTGTTGTGTTTTTTCACATATTTTTACGTTATTTTATTTCCCCCTGGATTTTCATTTTTACCCTTTGTGCAATTTAACGTCATCCCATATAGACTGGGTCTTCTACTCTTCAAGTAAGGGAATATTGGCCTTAGATATACCTTGTACACCATTCAAAGATGGCGGCCAAATAACATACCGCTACGGCACTGCGGCATGCCCGTAGCTTCGGGACACCTCCCCCACCCCCACCCCCACAGCTGTTCCGAAGCTCTAGCTAATTTCGCGGGCTTTAAATTCGTACGAGGAACTGGATGTCAGTCTTTCCCGATGACATCTTGCAAGGAGGCAGGACTGGGCTGCGGTTCCGGGCTCATCACGGTAAGGCTTTTATGGGGTGTCCCCGATGGTGATCTGTTACCCGTACGTGGTGGGAATGGGTCTCCGCGCACTATGGTTGTCCAGTTAGCAAGGTCGGGACTTTATCTCCCTTCGCACTGTTTAGAAGCTTACTAGGAAGGAGATGGGGGTCACAATTGTTGCTTCCCCTTATTGATGATAGTCCCTGCTCGCATTTCCTGTAATTGTGCGTATATTTGTTTGTGTAACGGGGTTGTTAATTCTTTCTCCCGTCGCACGGCAAGATGGTGACTCGATGGGGGTGGGGGATATGCTTTTAACTTTCTCCTGTAAGTGACAGCCCTGACTTGTGTTATTAGTGTTGTTTTGCAATCAGTTGGTCAGCGGG
Source organism: Calotriton arnoldi (assembly GCA_963921515.1). NCBI lineage: Eukaryota > Metazoa > Chordata > Amphibia > Caudata > Salamandridae > Calotriton > Calotriton arnoldi. The sequence continues at coordinate 2,188,412 of CAWUFW010002027.1, forward strand.
GGCTTAATCTCCTCACCCGTCACTCTAACTGGTCATACTATATAGACGGCTATTCGTGTGATGTTAGATAGACGCGTTCCACTTCGTCGGTTCACAATAGTTCTTACCTGCGACTTCAGTAACTCCATATACAACACGGCTTCTGTTGTTTAACTGACCGTCTACAGGGATTCTAGTATCCGGTACACAAATATGCTTATATATGGTCACCTGACTGCCCATATTTCTGTGATTTCTCCACTTCATGTTTATGACTATCTAATACTGTTAACTTACATCGCTAGGATATCAGGGACACCGCTACTCGCCTTAAGCAAGTTGCTTATTATAATTCCTCTCTTTATAGGTTTGGAACCTGCGATTGCCCCTATTATATGGTCCACCTTAAAGGGTGTGATTGTATGAATTTTGCTATCCGGACTTACCTTGGTTCTGGCTTTTTTCACTAAAGTAAAGCACATTTTGCTCTCATTATAAGTGAGTATTTATATTGTTCCTTTAAAAATTCCATCCCAATTGGATCTATATGTTTCAGGGGGTTATTGAGTCATGTTATTCCTTTCTTGCCCAGTCAGAGTGGACGAGATTTGCCTACTTCCTCCGCTGGTCATATCCACCACGGATACCCTGACGCTACATGTTAGGAGTGCCTCATAGATGGTGGGTATTATTGATTGTACATTCATGCTATCTGTTATCATTGTAGTTCCTTATTATTTATACTGAGGATCTCACGCCAGCTTTGACTGCTCACGGCCGCCCTTCTCCTTAAATCTAATGTTCATCTCCTTATTATTATCCCTGTAGTGATGTCATTGCACAGGGGTATTTTTTCTCTTTTTTTTATTTCTTTCTTTTCTTTTTTCATATCTTTCTTGACTTTTCTGTTTATTTATTTTTTATTTCCTTAAAATCCAATACTTATCTCCTTATCTCTATCCCTGGAGTAATGGTTTCTTGTACAGGGGTATTTTTCACACCTCTCTTGACTGCCTTGTTCCTCTTTATACCCTTCGCTCTTTCCTGTGGATAAAATCCTGCTTATCACCATATGGTAATGTAATATATGTACATTTATGTATATTTGTTATAATATTTGGATTCAGTGTGTTATGTCTTGGTGAGTTATTGTACATGTGCTATTGATTTTGTTATAACTTATGCATACAGTGGTCCTGTCACAATGTTTTTGCTTTTTCAGTTTTATTGTAAAGTGTTATGTTTGTATTTAAATATCGTATTGTCGTGTATAATATTGATGTGTGTATATATATCTGTTATCCTACAGCCCTGAAGCAGTCCATTTGTTTGGACGAAACGCGTCGGCTGTTCATTCCAACTTGAATTGTTTTAACTTTTTGAATAAACGAAGAATTTGAAGAAACACCATTGGACACGGATTGGATAATTTGCTGTGTGATTGTTTACCTTTTAGTGGTGCACTCTTTGCTTATGTTAAACACTGTTAATTCCAGTATTGGACTGCACCGTGACGGGTGCGCTTACAGTGTGCACACGCAAGTTTTGGGTACTTCCCAACACATGTATAATAAATAGGGATAGCAGGTCAGGTGCTAGTTCCTTGTAGGGTTCCACTGTCTCAGCTTGTATATGTCAATAACCTGAGACACGTGTCTCTGCAAGTCGCTCAACTGCGTTGCAGAGATCTTGGCGAACAGCATCACGTTCAAACCAACTGCCCCTATCTTGGCATCTAACATGTCTCTGGATTGGGTGATGGCTTCTAGCAGTGTCGCGTTGTCGGGTGCCACGCCCGCCTGTCCCCCAGGATCTGCTGCCGGGGCCCCAGCCCCCGTGTAGCAGTCCAGCGTGCTCTGTTTGGAGGTGGAGGTGGCTGGTTTGTCACGTGTCATTGTGTAGGGATCGCGGACTAGAGTCTCCCAGCTCAGGCAGCCGCCAATTTATGCTGCAGAAGATCCCGCAGGTGGATGTGCAGGGTTTATATAGACATCCCAGGCAATGTACAGGTCCTCGGGCCCGGCGGGAATCCGGTTTCCTCGTGAGAATATGAGGGGAGGGACAAGGACCGACTGCCACTACAACTGCACGAAGTGTAGGCTGGGAGGGGTCCCACCGCCCACAAGCTGCACTGGGGCCTGGCCTGACCAGCTCTGCGGGCGAGAGTGCACCCCCACCCCCCTAGTGGGTGCCTCACCTGTGTCTCCAGCTCTCAATGTCGGCAGTGGATCAATTTAGGCAACGCAGTGCCCGCAGGTCTCAGTCGCAGCCCAGTGTCAGTTACTGGGCATCCCAGGATATTCAGGTGACATGGTCTGGCCAGCTGTACCTCTGCCAGCAACCAGCATCGACCCCTCTTCACTCTATGTGGGCCTTCATAGGGGCACAGTCCATCTGTACTCTGGATTGCAGCCACGTCGTTTCTTCCTCATGTCTCAGCTGCGCTGCAGCCCTCATCTGGGCGTCTTCGCAGCCCAGGTATGAAGGGCAAGCAGAAGGCTGCGGGCAGGGCACCAATGTCGACGCCAGGCCCGCCTCTGCTCGAATGCAATTCTAAAGTAAAAGTGCCTTCAAGGGATTTATTTCATACAACTGAATCAAAAGCAATTTCAATACTTATTTGTTTGACAAACCCTCACATATGGCTGACATAGAAGTAATCCAAAATTCAATTTTTTCTTATTTAAACCAGAATCAATCGATGATTAACAATTGGACACGGGTGAACTTTTTTTATAGATGTATAAACTTATTTAATAAACAAAATGAGGGTACTGAACAATAGCACAAAATATAATGGTCGAGGTTAAATCAAATATACACAATTCTAGACCTCAGACTCATATATGTTGAAATCTATTCCTAAAATATTTATATGGAAAACATGAGTCTAACTGTAGACTTCTACATCTATTTCCTTTACGATGTATCATCTATGAAACTGTTGTCTACTCTTAAGAAAAAATTGAATTTTGGATTACTTCTATGTCAGCCATATGTGAGGGCTTGTCAAACAAATAAGTATTGAAATTGCTTTTGATTCAGTTGTATGAAATAAATCCCTTGAAGGCACTTTTACTTTAGAATTGTGATATTCCCAAGCCTCCAAGGGTATATTGGGTTCCCACTACTTTTGCTCTGCTCGAATGCAGTCACCGCCATGGCCCGACCCAGCCGCCGATCCACCGTAGAATATTGGCCACACCTTTGAGGGCTGACACTCCACACCACCACTGTGCCTCAGCCCCGGGCAGCCGCAGCAGATCGACCACCCCGTCACCCAGCAGGAAACAGGGCCTCAGCTCTGGGACCATGGGCCCACCAGAACAGGCGCCACCAGAACAGGCGCCACCAAGCCCAGGCCTCCTCTGTCGCAGCCCGCAGCCCACACGACCGTCCCCCTGGGCTGTCACAAGGCAAAGTTGTGCTCGGTCTCCTCGTGTCCGGCTCCAGGGGACTAGCCTGCACCTCACGGCCCCAATCAAGCCGCACCACTACACCCACTGCACGAAGGTGGCAGGCAGAACCCCGGCCCAGCGTCTATGGCAGTCCCTTCTCGGCCGGCGACACACTGCCTCCGAGGCTTGATGTAGCCGCCGAACCCCTCTCTTCAGCAGGTCGCACACCCCACAGACCTCGGGCCTGCACGCAGACTTCTCCGCTCTCTGCCACTGCTCCACCGCCACACACTCGGCCCCAACAGGTATTGGGAGCAGCGGGGGGCACACTCAGGTTGGAATGGGTATATTCCGGCAGGATTGTGGCAGATTAATAGTAAGGGCAAATGGAGCTTGCCTAAAGCACGTCCGCCATGTTGGACCACCAGGCCACACCCCGTCCAGTTACAGTTTTCACTCAAAGTAGCATAGTAGTTTATGTGCCTGCTGCAAAGCACATTATGTTACATGCAGATCACAGATTTGTATTTTATGTTAATAGGTAAGTGGGCTACTGCGTTTGACACTGAGATAATTTTGTTAATTCCAGTTCATAAGTTGTAATCCTTCTAATATAGCACAGTGATCTATTTACCAGCATCAAAGAGCTGCTTGTAAACTGCAACTCATGGGTTTAGATCATCATTGCTTTTTTTCTCAGTCTGTTGTTGTTCTAAGATTACAAAGAAGGGTTCCTTTGGAAAGTAATAAAGTCTTGTTAGTACAGACAATCCCAATTCACTGCATTACATTTCATACCTTGACTTTGTGTTTCTCCTGACCATTCACTCTTATCATATGTCTTTAAGTATGGATGATATGTGATTCCTACATGTTATAACCTTCATTGTCTTATGTAATATTTCCTGCACCTTGATTTACACACTTGTATGATTTATTGTGTCACTGTGTGTGATGTAAAGTGCTCTGACACCCCACACTGGGATGAGTAGAGTTTGAAAAGAATTAAATAAAAATAAATGAGTAGGTGCCATTTTGATCCTTATTTGTGTAATTGCTCACATACAAAGACACATCTTGCATTTTTACAGTCCATGCAGTGAATACACACCTCTTACATAGGTGTGATGAACAAAGTCAACAACCTGCCTCCAAGTCAAAGTTTCTCTAAAGTACTTGTGAAGTGATAAGTATGTATTTGTTTCCTTCCATTGCATTGGCATCTAAGTGTTAGGTTCCAGATGGCCCCTAGCCAAAATGATACTTGAACAAAAGAAGGGCTGATGGCGCTTAAAATCAGGTCTTTGCATGTGCTGGTTGGAAGTGAAAATAAGAAAGCCTCCTCCCTGACTGTAGTTTGCTGCTCTGAACGGAATGCAAACAAATGGCGAATGCTGCTGAATTATGGCCCGGTGTCGGAAATGACAAGGACAAATTCAGTATATTTCCCTGGGTTGCCCGGATCCCAGATCCAGCCCAGAAAGAACTGCTGGAACTGGGATCTGGTGGGATCCCCCTATTTTCCAGCACCGCCTAAGCCACATTTCGGAAATCTCCAAAGACAAATGAAAAAATGTGCACTCAGGAGTCATCCGAGAATTTTGCCAGTCAACTTCAAAGTAAACTCGAAAAGATATTTTTTTTAAATGAAAAATCAAGTCAAGAAAGTCTATAACCCACAGTGGGAAACTCTTTAAAATGTTCAAACACCTCACCAATTAAAACCACTTGGCAAATCCTGTTGTGCTCTTGCCAAATCTGCCTCATAAACTTCAGTCATATTTTGCTCACAATATTTTGACTATTACACAGACACTAGTGACCACAGAGGCTGGTCCCTCTTGCCCTACAGAACCTTGGTCTCATCATATTATGGATACCAGCAGTTTCATCTCATTGTGCATCATTGAAACCATCACCCCTCCTTCTGGACCCTCTAGAACTACTGGCGGCAATCAATGTGATCAACCGCCTGGTTCTAATCGATACTTTCTCATTCCGCACGTGCATCACTTAAACTTTTGTAAGATGGTTCACCAATTTTCTCTCAGTTTGCAATATGTCCAAACTATTTTATTAAAATCACTACCCCTACCAGTCACATGAGCTTTACCCTATGAAGTATACCTGTTGCAATGCTATTTCATCTCACGTCGTGCCAGCGTGGGTACCGCTAACCCATAGGGACATCTCCATTGCCTCTGTGGACTGGGCCTACTGTTGTGAGAAGGAGTCAGTAGAGACTGGGAATGGAGCCAGAAAGGTCTGATATTCCTTCCCCTAAGATGGTCTGAGTCTAAGCATACACAATGCTCTAGGTACTACAAGTTGCAAGGCAGTAAATCTGTGCTTTAACTACCCCTTCCCCCCCCCCCCACAAATGCCCCACAAAGCACAAGGGAAGAGATGTTAGAAATGATGGAATAAAGAGGTATGGCAGAAGCAGGGACCCCCCTCCAAACGCTACCACAGAGGAAAGAAAAACTTCAAAATTCATTGCCAAGTAGACCCTTTAAATTAGAAGCCCTCTACTTTGATAACCCCTCTAAATGGGGGCCCTGCAATCTCAGTCTTGCAGAGTAAGAGTAACTCTTTTAAGACATATGGTGTGAATGTACCCCATTGTGACGTGTCATGTCCTAGAAATGCAATTCCAGATCCTGACCTGTCCTGAACATGCCTTCAGACTCATGTCTCTTGGTATCTCCTTCTTTGCCTTTCTTCTTCAGTTATTAGGACACACGCTGAAATGACTTTTAATGGTTACAACAGAACTTATGAACCCCACAATATGTTTTCTATAATCCTATTCGCACACCCCATCAAACGTGACCTACGTAGCATACCAGTACCATGTAGTCACTGTCCCTCTGTGCTGCAAAAACATTTGGCTTGTGAGCTCCCTATTTATTTATTTATTTATTTATAAAGTTTTGTATAGCGCACACGTGACCCTAGTATTTAATCTGGGGTATTTCTATAAAGCTGTTCTTGCCGCGTCCTTAGTTAAGGCGGCTTCAGTGACATGGAGTAGGGGCAGGAGGAGCTGATAAAGTCCACTCCCTTGGTTCTGAGGCTCCTGCTCTGATAAAGTGAAGAGCTGATAGCAGATCTGGTTGCACCACAGCATGTGTCAGGAGTCCAGTGTTGATGGCATTGCAATAGTGCAGAGTAAATGTATCCACCACCAGGACCAGAAGAAGAGCCTGGAGAGAATTCTCCTTAGTATGTTAGGGAGAGTAAAAGGGTCTTGGTGTCTCTATTGAGCTGGGGAATGAAGCTACACGTTCAATCAACAGGGGTGTAGCTACCAGAAGTGAAGCTGGTGCAATGCACCGGGGCCCAGAGGTGGGAGGGGGCACAACAACAACAGCCCTTTGAGCCCTGAGAGGGCACCTAGGCGCTCAAAGTAGGTGTGCTGTGGGTGGTGCAGTACCCTCAAAATAACCATGCTGGATTTTGCAACATGAATAATCTTTAAATATTACTTTAAATGTCGATCTATCTTGGCACCTTTGCTGTGCATTCAAAGACAGAGGTCAAATGTCAGTCTAGACTTCTGACAAATTGCTACTTATTCTTTTTACATGGAGACTGGTGTTTACTTTTCTTTCTGTTACTGCAAAGTGTGAGGATTTTGTAAAAGGAACTATGTGACAGTCTCGCTGGTGTGAAACAAAAGGCTGAAGGGAGTTGTTTTCTTCTAATACAAAAGTATTTAAATACCCATAAATTAATTGTACAAATATTTCAAAATAAATAAAGAGTTAGAAAGCACAAAAGTAGTGCTTTTTCCCTAATTCTGAAGTGTGATGGAAATAAAGGTTTTAAGATGATCAAAATAAATCAAAACACTTTACTTGGTTTTGGGCAAATGACAAACATTCAATGAACCCCGATTTCCAAACATTACGGTTTGTGCATTACATAGTTTTATCAGTAAACTATTTGTGCAAATTTAGTGCCGATTTCAATTGAAGATGTGCTGTCTGTAAATGACAGAGTGCTGCCGCTCCATGCTTTACTAATGTATTTAGGACAGAGTTCTCCTAAATGCAACCCCAGCTACATGCTTAATACTCCCCTTCTGAAAGGGCGTGGCTCATTGGCGACACTTTTTCTTTCTCTGATGCTTGGATTTTTCAGAATCCTTATGACTTCAGTGATGTGAGATAGATGGCAGCTCCCATAGTCGGTAAATTTCTCCAGCACCACTGCCTAGTAGGGCCATAGAAACTCTGAAGGGCCAAGCAGTGCGCATGTTCACTTTTGCAAGTGGAGAGTGGGCCATTTGTCTGCGGCTGCCTTTCACCAGCAAAGGTCAAAGAAGAAGTTCTGCCCAGGCTGCGTCGTGGCTCCTGAAGACAAGACAGTCACAGTAATCATTGCTTTTAGCCTGACGGGTGAAGGGAGATGATGGCAATCAGTAAAAGAGCATAGACTTACTTAGGACAGAGTGATGGAACTGGGAAGGAAAAATTACATCATTTTATGCCAAAAAAGAATTCATAGGTAACATCAAAACAACTTCTTGGGGTCGCCAATGCACAATTCTTACTTATTAAAACCAAAAGCAGGACCTGAGACCTGTGGAAACCGGCCAGAATCTCGGAAAACAAAATGTTGCTCCCCAGAGTGAGATACTGACAGAGGGGAAACTCGAGTACTTGTCATACACAGTACTATAGTAGAGGTCTGTGAGCCAACAAAATAACAGGGAAGGTCTGTCCTGGCTCCAAGAGCCCAGGCACAAGCGGGAACCTTTGAATGGAAATGGCACAACAAATATTATGTAAAAATATGATAAAGTGTCTTCAAAATTTAAAAAAAAGTATATTTCTTTAACAAGTGTTTCACCTTAGTACATCCACTTTTATACGATTATATCACTGCATCGCGTGGCATTTACTAAAAGTGATCGCTTTTAATCACAAACTTAGAAACATTCATGTGCCTACCCCAACGACAATACGGTTATTGAACTAAGAGGCAGGTAGATGTCATGTGCACCCTCTATCTGAACTTTATTCTGATTGTACATGGAGCGCCATTATAGTTTATTACGTCAAACACGAGAGATTTTTGTACAGCACACATACTCACATTTCAACATTTTCTCATGTCCCATAATGAAAAAATAGGTGGCATGATAAAACAAATAATTGCCTTGGATCACACAATTTGGTCAAGTGGCCAAGTTGGGATTATCCCAGGTTTTCTGGTTTCACATTATGTAATTCAGGTATAGATTGGTATCCCTTTCTCGCTCCTGTTTGGCATCAAAGTTTATTGCTTTGTCTTTTATCTGGGTGCATGAGATTGAAGCATGGGTAGCAGACAGAAGCCACATGGAAGCTCAGGCCATTTTGGACTTGAGGTCTCAGGAGGACCTCAGGCTGAACCAGAGCCTGGCATCTGGCTCAAGCCATCAGTGGCTCACCCACTGCTATACTTTACTCTGGGTATTCTTTGCCTTAAATAAGCTTAGATGCTGCTGACAGTGCAATACCGGTTTTGTATGTGAGGATATCTTAGCTTGCACTGCTGTTGACCGTCTTGTACCTGTGCTGTGTGTGAACAGAACTTACACTCCTGCCAAATGTTGCACATTGTGTGTGTGTGTGCTTACACAAAGACATGGACTGCTGCTGCAGATGCTGTCCGTGTTCTGTGCATGCAAGGTGAGCATGCATTGTTTCTGGCCAGATTGTTATGTGTTCTATGGGTGTGCAGGAAGAATATACTCCTGCCCGGTGCTGTACCAGTTTTGCATGTGGAAATCTTTTTGTGTGTGTGAGTCAAGCTTGCACTCATATTACTCAGTGCTGTTCCCTAAGGGAGGCGTTAAATGGTGCTGCCCAGGGCCACACTTGTTCCATTCCTTTGAAGGAAGCTTGCACTGGCCCTGCAGCACCACACTTATTTTATGTCTTTAAAGGAAGCTTGCTCTGTCCCGCAGTACCACACTTGTTCCATGTCTTTGACAGTAGCTTGAACTGGCCCTGCAGCACCACACTTGTTCCATGTGTTTGACACTAGCTTGCGCTGGCCCTGCAGCACCACACTTGTTCCATGTGTTTGACAGAAGCTTGCACTGGCCCTGCAGCACCACACTTGGTCCAAGTCTTTGACGGAAGCTTGCACTGGTCCTGCAGCACCACACTTGTTCCATGTCATTGACAGAAGCTTGCACTGGCCCTGCAGCACCACACTTGTTTCATGTCTTTAAAGGAAGATTGCAGTGGCCCTGCAGCACAACACTTGTTCCATGTCTTTGAAGGAAGCTTGCACTGGCCCTGCAGCACCACACTTGTTCCATGTCATTGACAGAAGCTTGCACTGGCCCTGCAGCACCACACTTGTTTCATGTCTTTAAAGGAAGATTGCAGTGGCCCTGCAGCACAACACTTGTTCCATGACTTTAAAGGAAGATTGAACTGGCCGTACAGTACCCCACTTTTATTTTATTTATTATATTTTTATTGACTTGAAAACAAAAGCATCATATACAGGATAAACATTTCCGGAGGCATATGGTAATGAGCCTCTGATTCTATGAACGTCGAGAGAAGCGGTCGAATACTAGTTATACATATACATCTTGTTGTCATTTAAGATTCATAGAACCTCTGAATTACTTTTCCCTTCTGGCTTCCGCCCTCATGAGGCACCTAATCAATTCAATTTAGTCTTTATATCGATTCTTTCAATCATTAAAGACACAAAAATGACAACACAGCACAGTAAAAAACTTCATACAGAATTCCTACAATTTCATAAACGCTATAAACCATTAAATAATCCCTTTAAAAATATTAAATAAGCATAAAAACGATTATGTACAACAATAGATTTCTCAGAGTCAAATGTTCTAACCGTCTCAAGGGAGCCTGGTCTAAAAATCATTTTCTAGTCCATACAGTGTTATAGCAATCTGCAGATAATTTTGGGCAATGGTACCAGTATACGAACGTTGTTATATACTTGTCTGCTCTTTAGCACCTGGTGTGCCACTCAATGTTCCTTGCCTCTTCAGGCAATTTGCTCGGACACCCCACATCCAACTCAGAAATGTAGCTGTTGCTACTACTATAGGTTCGTGTGTGTTAGTTTTCAGTATACGAAGTGCAATATTGCTTGATCTTGTGCCCATATTGGCACAAATTGGCTTAAGTCATTTGTCCCTGGGGCGCTTGTATGCTGGACACACGAACAAAATGTGGGGGATTGTCTCATCCTGCATTTGGCAAGATTCGCATCTGGTGGCCATTGAACTTTGCCATTTTAACATAAATGATTTTATCGGGAGGGAACCAACCCTAAATTGATGATACAACTTTCTATCTAAGGGTTTTAATATAAGGTCCCAATAGGCCTCAAACCGGATGTCTTGTTTATGTTCCATAAAGATGCCCGAGAGAGAAGTATTCTTGATGTGTGACATGCGCTTTATTTTAACCATATTCCAATAGGCTTCTTTAAGAACTTTTTTAGATGGAAATGATTTACTTACTGGATTCTCCCACAAGTGGCTATACCCCATATCCACCAGTGTGCACTTGATTTTTTGTAGCCATACAATACTACTTGATGAGTCAGCTTCTCTTACATCTTTCAGTGCATTAGCATAGTGAACCAGCTCTGGAGTAGTCCAGAGCCTTCTCCAGTATGCTATTGGTCTGAACCGGGCTAACTCCTCTAGTGTGCAACAACCTAAATCTAAGTAAAGGGGTTTGAGTGGGGTGGATTGTGGAAGACCTGTAAGAGTTCTCAAAAACTTGTTCTGGGCTACAGTTAATGATAATACATTTTCGAAGCCCCAGAGCTCGGCTCCATAAAGGATAGAGGCCCTAACCTTGGCATTATAAATTGTTAGAGCCGGGCCTACCGGCTTCGTTTGGGACAACCTATGTTCTTTTAATAAAGCACCTGCAAGTTGAACGTGCTTGAGGGTCATTAAATCTATCTGGGGTTTCCAGTTTAACTTCTTGCCCAGAGTCACTCCCAGGTATGTAAAAACATCAGTTTGTTCCAATTGAACATTGTTCATGAATACTCTCCCCAGCACCGTTTTATGTTTGTGTAGAACCATAAATTTGGTTTTTATCAACATTTACTACCAACTCATGGTCACTACAAAAGGTCTCAAATCTATTCAGAGCGCACTGCAGCCCTTTCTGCGTCTTAGATAGGATAAGGGGTATCATCAGCAAACATTAATAACGGTACCTTTGCACCGGCGAGTGAGGGAGCATCCGTTGGATATGAGGAAAAATAATGTACAGCCCTGTTTATAAACAATGAAAAAAGTGTAGGGGCCAGAACACACCCTTGCCAGACACCTTTTGATACATCAAACCTGTCTGTAACCTTGCCCTGCGACCCCCAGCGTACCTGCGCAAAGTTGGACTCATGAAGTTTAACAATTAATGCAAGGAGTTCTACTGGCATCCCAAGATCTTTTAGTACTCCCCATAGTTTGCAGCGCGGCACCAGATCAAACACAGATTTGAGATCTATAAAGGCCGCATAAATGGTGCCCCCCGCAATAACTACAGAACGCCAATAGATCATCATAAACCTAAAAACCTGATCTATGGTACTGACTTTTTGGCGGAAGCCAGCCTGTAGTGGGGATAGAACATCATTTTCACTAATCCAAGATTGGATCCTACTCAGCACGAGCCTGGCCATGATCTTTTGCATTGAATCTATCAGACTTATTGGCCTATAGTTACTTGAGCACGTGCAATCCCCTTTTTATAAATTGGTAAAATTTCCGCACCTCGCCAGGATTCTGGGATAGAAGCCCCACTGGCAATTGCATTAGCAAGTATATGAATGTATTTTAGTCAGTTGTCTCTATCATGCCGAAATAAATCGGCCGGAATACAGTCCAGGCCAGGTGCTCTACCTTTGGGTATCGCATCCAGGGCTGTTTCGGGTCATATTCTCCAAATGTCCAATAACAAATCTATAAAAAGTGAACAAGAAACATTCCTCCCTCCCCCCTCCTTAACAAAACTTCCCCTCCCTTCCATGTCCGGTTGTGTGCCTCACATATATCACTCTCATTTCCCCTCGTCTGCAGTGGTGTACTGACAAGAGTTTCAGAGGTAAGTGTCTTTCTATTCCTATTAATCTCCGTCTGATCTACTCCCAGTCTGATCATTCTCAATATCCTCACTTCGGGGTGTACCATGGGATTCTTCACTTTGCAAATCTCTCAGCATTGCCCTCCATGCTTGTAAATCGTCCTCTAGCTTCTCATCTCGCCTAGTTTGCTGCATTCGCACCGTCTCAGCTATCCCCCATTCATTCATATCTCGCATCCATTGTGTCACTCGGGTGGTCTGCGGTTCAGCCACCAGAAGGCTATCCGGCGTTTTGCCAGTACCAACCCTAAAAGAACGAATCTTCTGCTGAGCTTTTTATTTTTAGGTCGGGGCAGCAAACACAGCAGCACCACTCGAATCTCCTTTGTTATTGTCCACCCCGTCGCCTCCCGCAATGTGGTCAGGACCTCCGTCCAGTAAGACTGCAATTCTGAACAGGACCATACCATATGTATAAAAGTAGCATCTTCTTCCCCACATCTGGGGCAACGCCCCGCCGATCCGGATAAATATTATGTAGTATCTTGGGGGTGAGATAAGTCTGATGAACAAAAGTAAATTGTATTAATTTAAAGCAGGTGTTGGAGCTCACTCATGAATCTTAATCCAGTCTTTGTCCGTTATGGGATCCTCTGTCAGTGCGTCACATCTCGTCTGAACCGGGAGTGCCTGTACCGTCCAGTCTTCCCGGATTGCCCGGTATAAGTGCGACACCAGTCTTCGTCCCTTAGCCATAACTATCATTGTCTGCAACACGTGAGAGGCTGGGGGCTCCTCAGGGAACATGGGCCACAGCTCCCTGGACACCTGGGCTATTTTCCCGTACTGTAGGAATTGTCCCAGGCCTAATCCGAAGGCTTCCGTCACCTGCTCAAGGGTGATATACTGTTTGTTGACATATAAGTCTCCCATGGTCAAACAGCCCCACCTGCACACTGACATAGATGCAGAGATTTGATAAAAGGGACGAATCACCCACAAGGGCATGTCCGGGGCATAAGGAGCCCTTCGCAACACCCTCCTAATCACGAGTTCCCATACCTCCGCCACATGTCGAATGATGTACGGGCATGTCGGAGGTACTCGCGTTCCCATCATTAGTAGTTCTGGGAGTGTGCTTTCTCCAAAGGTAACTGCCAGCAGTGCTTTTTCCCAGTTACTGTCGTCCTCCATCCAATGCACAGCGTTTTGTAGCTGTGAGGCCATGTAGTAATATTCCAGACAGGGAACCTCCAAACCCCCATTTTGCCAGTTTGTCTGAAGAGTGGGCAGGATGACCCTTTTACGCTTGGTGCCCCATAATAGGTCTATTAGGAGATTGTCTAACATTTTAAAACATCGCCGAGAGATCCTGAAGAAAGAGTGCTGCATTGCGTAAAGGCATCTGGGTAGGACAATCATTTTAATTATAGCGATTCTACCCATAAGGGATAAGGGCAACTCCTGCCAAAATCGCGCCGACCCACGGAGTCCCTCAATTACTCTCCAAATGTTAATCTCCAGATACTGTTCAGCTTTCTCTACAGTATCCCACTTGTTCCATGTCTTTGAATGAAGCTTGCAGTGGCCCTGCAGTACCACACTTGTTTCATGTCTTTGAATGAAGCTTGCAGTGGCCCTGCAGTACCACACTTGTTCCATGTCTTTGAATGAAGCTTGCAGTGGCCCTGCAGTACCACACTTGTTCCATGTCTTTGAAGGTAGCTTGCACAGACTGGCCCAGCAGTAGCATACTTGTTTGTGGTCTTTGAAGGAAGCTTGCACTGGCTGGCACTGCAGTACCACAATTGTTCCAGTTCTTTGAAGGAAACTTGCACTGGTCCTGCAGTACCACACTTGTTACATGCCTTTCAGGGAAGAATGTGATGCTCTTGACCAGAGCTGTATGTCTAATGCGAGTGAGCCTAGGACCCGCAACGCTCCTGCACCCTGCACTCTATCCATTTCTGTGTGTTTTAGGTCTGATGAAAAGACTGTTTTAGGGGTCTTACCAGCCTCATGTTTTCTCAAAAACAATCCATAATCTTGCTTAGAGAAAATGGGCTTTGGGTAAGTCCACGTCAGTTAATTCAACAGAGTGTCCTTCACATATTACCTCAGTCCTTCAGAACAGCATTCATACAATTGAGCAGTGTATTATCCTAGTGAGGGGGCTCAGCCACTTCGCTTGCACTAGGGCCCATGGCAACCTAACTACACCACTGTAAATCACATTCCACCCTTCGTTTCCCTATGTGATTGGGGATAGAGCATGGATGTGGACCAACTCAAGGGAAGGCCAGAAGGCTGGCTGGAATCAGTCAAGTGCTTTAGCCTGCTTCCATCAGCACCCTCTCCAGACCACTGTGGTTTACGACAGTGCTCTCTAGTGATGTCAGCCGTTTTAAAGATTCTCATTTAACCTTCTGTGCCTGAAACTTAGGGCCTGATCTAGTTGTTGGTGGGCACACCGCCAGCCCGCGGCGGTCGGGAAAACGCTGACAAGCATGGCGGCATCCCGACTGCCATATTATGATATCACATTGGGGCTGGTAGTGTGCCTGAGGCGCAGTCCCGGCGGTGGAATGCTGAGGCTCTACTTAAGAGCTGTAAAGCATCTGGGGGTCAGTTGCACTGTTTCCCTGCAGGATCAACAGTGCGCACAACCGTTTAGATGGCATGGTGGCACACATAGGTGTCACCATGTACATGTCTTCAGGGCACACACGCTCTGGAGACATGTTTTCACCCCGAAAACCTGCTTTTCCGTCAAATTTTTTATGGCAACATCCCCACCATGAAAACGTCCACAGAGAGGCAGGTTGTAATCCTGATGGCAGTACCCACGCCGCCGCCGCCACCGCCACCATTGACTGCTGCTCTCCCCACCGCTGCCTCCACGGGAGCTCAGATCTTGTCGGTGGCAGCGGTCTGGGGTCAGTCAGATGGTGGCCTCACCGCCCACATCTTAATCAGACCAGACCCCCAGGTATGCGGGCAGTTGGATCGCCAAAAAGCGACGGCGGTCTCAGGACCACCAACAACCAAATCCGGCCCTCAGTCTATTTTGACAACACCCCCAGACGACTGAGAAGTTCAGCAAGTCAATGTGCAAAAATGAGGCCCGTTACAGTGTTTTTATTTTTTCGAGGATTTAGTATATTTCCAAAGAGGGTAAATGTGAACATCTTCCAGCAAAAGTATGAAATTAGTATATTTTATGACATCAAGAGCACATTTTGTTGTGTTTCTTTTAAGGTATTGATTCTGGAACTTTTACATATACTGTTATGCTAAGCATATCACGCTATGTGAAATTGTGTTTTGTTAAGTTTATCTTGCTATGTTGTTCTGTTATGTGTGTTGTAATACTGTATCATGTTATGCTGTTTTATAATGCTATATCATTATATTATGCTAAAATATTGCTTGTTATGCTAAATCATGTGTTACATTTTGTTACACTGTGTCATTCCATACTATGCTTTGTTATATAGCAACGTTATGCTTAGCTATACTTTGCTATGTTGCTGTTATGTAATACTGTATATTATTGTGCAGTGCTATACTTTGTTATATTGTGTCATATTATGCTAAGCTTTGTTATGCAGTGTCATGTTAAATTTATGAACAGGTAAACTAAAACAAAAACGTTTTCGAGACACGTTGAATGGTGGTAACATTGGACTAAGGAATATTAGCAGGGAGGTGGAGAAGGACTGAAGAGTTGTGGTTTGAAGATGGAACTGAATCTTCTGTAGCAGGAACTGAAGGCCTTGTCAATGAAGAGTGAGATGAGAGATACACAGGGATTTCAAGATGGACCATTTGGTCACAACAAACCAATGAGTCGCAAGATGGCTAGAGATTGAAGGGCAAGAGAGTAGGTCACTGGCTGCAGAATATTCAATCAACTGGAGCCATTATGCAGATATTTGGGAAGACCCAAATGCAAAAAATTGCCTTATTGAATTCTGGAGAGAGTAACAGCTTGAACAACATATTTACAAGTGTAGTGGGAGTAAAGGGAGGATCTACCGAGATAGCCTGGGGTAATGCCAGCAGGACAATGAGTCCATATTAACCTGTTGTTTGAAGGAAAGAGTCTGACTGAAGAGTGCCCTCAGGTTTCTAAAGGCCTCAGTAGGAGTAGAGACAGTGCCAAGCTCCTAACAACATCATTCAGAAGTCCAGAGAATAGGAGAATTTCCTAGAATTAATTGCTCAGTGTTGTCAAGATGGAGTTTGAGAGAGGTATCCCTCATCAAACGTATGACAGCTGAGAGACAAGTACTGAGGTACTCTTGAAGACCTCTCATATCCTTGTTAAAAGAAGCAAAGATTTGGGTGCCATCAGAGTAGGATGTGAGTGAGAAGCCATAACGACATAGAAGAGTGGCTAATGCATTCTGTAAAGATTAAAAAGGGTAAGACTCAGGGAAAACCTCTGAGGCACCCCACAAGTTAGCTTTTTTGGTGGAGACGAGCAAAATAGAGGAAGAATGACTGCCTGAGTTTTACTGCACAGGAAGGTTGACCTCCATTTTTCAAAGCTCTATCTTTGATGCCTGAAGAAGAGAGCCAATATATTGAGATAGGATGACACATCATTCCCAAGGCAGCGCAGAGGTCCTATAAAATCAAAGCAGAATGCCTACTTGATCCAGTGTGTGTCTGAGATCCTCAGAGACAGATTAAAGTGCTGCATCAGTCCCATGAAGGGAGCGGAAGCCTGCTTGCTTGGAATCCAATGGGGAACTGGTTTCAGTGAGCAGAAATATATCTATTTGTTTCCTATTCAAGGACTTTGGAGGGAGATGGAAGCAAGAAAACTTAAAGAGCACTTTGGGATCTGCAGATTCGTTTTGGGGCATGAGTACTACCAAGGCTTTTTTCCAGTCTGTAGATGGAAGGATTGCATAAAGAGGGGGTAACAGGGCAACAGTTTATCAACTGGTCTTTGATATCAATCTGTGCAGTACAGGGGTCTAGTGGGGACTCAAGTTTGGTGGACAGAGATAAGGAAATGGTGCTTTCTAAAGATAGATGCAAAAAGGCAGCGAGACAAAGCTGATTATCAGGACCAGGAGCGAACGTATTCAAATTAAATGGAGGGTCCACCCTAAAAGACTGATAAATGTTAATAATTTGGTCTTTAAAAAAAAGAGGACAAGGAGGTTCATTACATTTTATGCAGGTGCTCATATGGCACCAAGGGACACAAAGAATTGTGTGAATTTACTTGGTTTGCTTTCCTGTTTCTTCCTTTCGATCATGTGTAATGCTCTGATACCCTCACGGGTCATGTTCGCGCTACATAAAACTTTATAAATAAATACCAATAAAAGGCCCCTGGAGGCAGTACACATATGCAGAGTGCTATGCGCGGACCTGCACAGCTTTAACAAATCTTGGCCAAAGAGTCAGAGACCTCTTATGAGAGCGAGATGGAGGTAATTAGGGTACTTAAGGTGCGAGAGTTTAAGAAAGTTCTTAAGTGCCTTAAATGTTTTCATGGAAGAAAAGTGAACGACACATGCCAGTTCCGCCATTTTATAGCACTAGTACTTAGCTCTAGCAGCTGAACAATAGCAGTCCTGTCTCCAAGCTACTTTGCATTTTCTTTTCAACCGTGGTATTCCTACTTCTCTCTACTAATGATACTGTATGACGTTATCTGGTGCAGAGTCCCTAATAAATCTGGGTATTTGTGCAGATCTCTGGGTACCAGGAGCAGAAATATGAGAGACTGGGGGTATTTTCAGAAGTAAGCCACGGTAGTATAGTGTAGACAAAAGAACAGCAGCACTTAATCGGCCCACAGGGCAGAACCTTGCACAGTGGCCATTTTATCTGAACTGAAAGGCCAAATGCAAAAAATACTTTCTTTAACATCTTAACACAATGTGCCAAACTTGCAGTACGGAAGTTAATGTTTGCTGAAATGACTGTGGTGAGTGCGGTCATAAAATTCTCAACAGATGACTGTGATAAATGCCTTACTCCACCACACAGTTAGAGGTGGGTGAGCAGGAGCGTAGCTTCTGGGGGTGTTAGGGATGAGACCCCCCCCTCCCTGTATAGATGCATTCTTTGCTTAGTAGTTGGGTCTGGCGGCCCTGAGTCGGGTCAGCTATCTCTTTGTTAGTCTTTCTTGCTGTGAACTAAGAATGGAAAACAAAACAGTGACCTTTGATGTAAACGAAATAGAGAGAGAGCGATAGATACCTGTCTAGTGGCCGAATTTCAAACCCAGATAACCTGGAATCAATACTGGCTACCCCGCTTTTCCAGATTGTGTGATCCTAGGCAAATATCTTATTTCCCAGAGACTTCTTTAAAATACTTGAGTTCAGGATGTGCACTGTGCAAGCACCAATAGACTGTATTGTCGCTTCATTTATAATAAGAATCTCGACAACATTAATGGTTTGAATTTTGAAGAGGTTGCATCATATTTCTACATTATGTTGTTACACGATATACATGCCAAATATTTACATGGCCTGGCTCGCGCACAGGCTCAAAGAGCCGAACCAGACCCATGGCTCACCTCTGGCTCTATTAATTTGCCTGCGCACCCTCCTCTATTTGCGACTCAGACTTAATCATGAGGCTGAAAGTCACTTGATAAAAGGATTTGTAAAGGTGCGGACTAGAAACATGGTGCCCTGCACACCTGTACCGATTTGAGAATTCTACTACCATCAAGGCCATTTTTAGCAGAGGCGAAGAAGAGTACATGCAGTGAAAATACATTTACAATAAGTGATCCCAGTGCAAGGATTCCAGGCTGTTGTGTTGTATACTACTGTCATGAGCTCCCAGGGAGAATTACCAGGGTGAGGAAGGATGGGCAGGGTGTAGCTTCAGCAAGGGTGTTTGGGGTGTGACACCCCTCTAATGCATTCTTGGTTTGGAAGTTGAGTCTAGGGGCCCTGAGTCAGATCTGTTATGTCGGCTTTTCTGGTCATTCTCATTTCACTTAGAGGTTTTAACTTGTTATTGTTTTGGATCGGGATTATATATATATGGGGATGACCTGTTGACCAAAAAAGTAGTTAATCGGCACCTACCTACCTTCCAGGCATACTTCTGGTAATCAAACACCCAATAGATGATGGGATGAATGCTTGAACATTGTCTATAATCAGCTGCAATTGCTCGTGGTAGCATTACAAGCCATTGTTTTCTCCCAGTGTGCCACTCCAGATAGAGGCCAACCTAATGCAAATAAGTACTGACCCTGTTCCTCATGGAAACATCTCACCCCTCCACCCTGCAGCAAACTGCTTTTTCAGTTGAGAAATTTGAGATTCACACCCCCGAATCTCACTGACTAAGCTACGCCCCTGTGGGTGAGCCACTGAAAGCTCGAGCCAGGCCTGAGGCTGATGCCTGGTACTGGCTCACCTCGAGGTCCTCTTGGACCCTCGAGTCCCAAACGAGCCGAGCTTTCACATGGATTCTGACTGCTACCCACACTCCAACTGCATGTGCCGAGAATTTAAAAAAAAATGTAACCTTTGATGTAAAACATGAAACGGAAGAGACACTCATCTAGAGGCTGAATGACACAATGTGAAATCAGAAAACGTGGGATTAATGTTGGCTTTCCCCCTTTACCAAATTGTGTGATCCTTTGCAAATATTTTATTTTACCGCGATTCCTTTTCCCTCATTATTGCATATGAGAGCTCTTTGCAATACACGAGTTCAGTCTGTGTGCAATACAAACACCTTTCTTTCATCTGATTTAAATAGACTACAGTGTTGTTCCATGACAGAATCTAGGCCACATGTAGGACTCACAAAACTACTGACTTACCACCTCATTCAGTAAAGGTACTGTCGTCGTGGCGTGGTAGAGGGGCATGAATATTTTTAGTTGATGTTAAAAAATTGTCACTTTTAATAAATGTCTCTCATTGCGGCAATGTAATCTGATTCACTAAGTTGAAACGCTTCCGCATGTAAAACTAATCCACTTTTGGGGATTTTGAACAATATTTATCATATTTTGATGTGGTGTTTGTTACACTATTCACATGCCAAACATTTTCAGGGCTCGGCTCGTGCATGGGCTCTTAGACCCGAAACAGACCAATGGCTCGGCTCTGCTCTCTCTGTTATTTTGTTGGCTCGCCCACCTCTACACGTAGTATCATGTACATAGGTATTTGTGAGTGTAATTTGGGTCTTTAATTCCGAGTAGCATTGTTCTGTGGTGTCACAACACTACTATGGAGCATTTCTGATAGCAGCTTTTCCTAGCGATATATAGAATGTGATATTTTGTAACCGTGACACATTGTTGTTCAAAAGCTGATAAATGTGCATCTTTTTGAGTTGGAGGAATAGTGCAATCCAGGATATGTTTCACATTGTGACAAACTGGTGCCAGTGTTAAATTAGATTTATTTTTGCTTTTTCAGTTTAGTTGCAAGCTCATCTTCTCGTAGTCAAAATCAAAGGTACAATTATGGAATTGTGCTAAAAGTGTAGTTTTCCTCAGTGAAGGTCTACCAGGGAATCATAGGCGGTAATTACTGCACAGCGACCGCTGATCTCCACACCACAGACCTCAATAGCCACGGAGCCCTGGAGTGTGAGGCTTGGGAGCCTGGGGCCTACGTCCCTGTATCCCGAAGCTATAGAGGCTGACAGCCTCACTGCCACTGGATCCCATGGCCTAAGAGCCCCTGGACCCCAGATTCCGAGAGACCTAGACCCTCAGGGTCCTCCTGCTCCAGAGCTTCACAGCCTCAGAGGTTCACAGCCCCACTGACACTGAGCCCCAGAGACCAAGAGCACCTGATCCCGGAGGCTTACACCCTGGGAGCCCTCTGGCTCCAGAGCTTTAGAGCCTCAGAGGTTCACAGCCCCACTGATAGCCTCACAGACCAAGAGCACCTGATCCCAGAGGCCTACACCCTGGGAGCCCTCTGGCTCCAGAGCTTTAGATCCTCAGAGGTCCACAGCCCCACTGAGCCACAGGGCTCAGGATCTCCAGAGACCCACACCATCAGAGACCTCCTGCTCCAGAGCTTTAGAGCGTCAGAGGTTCACAGCCCCACTGACAGCATCACAGACCAAAAGCACCTGATCCCAGAGGCCTACACTCTGGCAGCCCTCTGGCTCCAGAGCTTTAGAGCCTCAGAGGTTCACAGCCCCACTGATAGCCTCACAGACCAAGAGCACCTGATCCCA
Source organism: Calotriton arnoldi (assembly GCA_963921515.1). Taxonomy (NCBI): domain Eukaryota; kingdom Metazoa; phylum Chordata; class Amphibia; order Caudata; family Salamandridae; genus Calotriton; species Calotriton arnoldi. The sequence continues at coordinate 2,210,094 of CAWUFW010002027.1, forward strand.
GAGGCCTACACCCTGGGAGCCCTCTAGCTCCAGAGCTTTAGAGCCTCAGAGGTCCACAGCCCCACTGAGCCACAGGGCTCAGGATCCCCAGAGACCCACACCCTCAGAGACCTCCTGCTCCAGAGCTTTAGAGCGTCAGAGGTTCACAGCCCCACTGACAGCATCACAGACCAAGAGCACCTGATCCCAGAGGCCTACACTCTGGGAGCCCTCTGGCTCCAGAGCTTTAGAGCCTCAGAGGTTCACAGCCCCACTGATAGCCTCACAGACCAAGAGCACCTGATCCCAGAGGCCTACGCCCTGGGAGCCCTCTGGCTCCAGAGCTTTAGAGCCTCAGAGGTCCACAGCCCCACTGCGCCACAGGGCTCAGGATCCCCAGAGACCCACACCCTCAGAGACCTCCTGCTCCAGAGCTTTAGAGCGTCAGAGGTTCACAGCCCCACTGACAGCATCACAGACCAAGAGCACCTGATCCCCGAGGCCTACACCCTGGGAGCCCTCTGGCTCCAGAGCTTTAGAGCCTCAGAGGTTCACAGCCCCACTGATAGCCTCACAGACCAAGAGCACCTGATCCCAGAGGCCTACACCATGGGAGCCCTCATGCTCCAGAGCGACACAGCCTATGAGGTTTAAAAGTGCCCTCACGCTGAGCCGGAGGACCCAAGAGCCGCTGAGCTGCAGCTCTCCTGAGCCCAAGACCCTCATAACACGCATGTCCCGGATCTTTACAGCCTCAGATGTATAGGGCCCCACTGCCTTTGAGGTGCAGACCAATAATAACCCCCAGGCCGTACAGTCCTTGTGCCTCGAAGCCCCTGTGCTTCACAGCTTTGGAGCCTCACATGTTAAGAGCCACACAGACTTTGAGCCCTGCGGATTGAGAATCCTGGGCCCCCATTCCTAGAGCTTCAGCACCCCCACAGTGAAGAGAGCAGCACAGTCGCAGTGCTCCAGATCACAAACCACCAGAATCGCAGATATCACAAGCCAACGGACCACAGGGTCCCCATCAGCCGAGCCTACAAGCTCTAGAACCCCACTGTCTCGGTGCAACAGAGCCTAGAGCAGCATTTCCCAAACTGCGGGTCGCGACCCACTGGCAGGTTGCGAGCTGTTTGTGGTGGGACAGGAACGTCCAAGCAATAAATAAAGATGCCGTTAAATTCTGTATTTATCTTGTCACATTTTCTGCGCCTCAAATACAGAAGTCAAATGTCTGACACACTGATGCTTATTTTTTAACATGGGGATTGGTGTTTACAAACTCCTCTAACTTTGCAGTCAGAGAAAGAAAAGTAAAGTGAATTATGTGACAATCTTGCTAGGATACAGGGAGTGTGAAAGGAAAGGCTGAGGGATGTCATTTTTTTGTAACACAATAAAATGTCTGTAAATGAGCTGTACACATTCAGAAGTAGGGAAAGCGAAAACAAATTATGCACTTTTTGTAATTTTGAAATGTGATGGAAACAAAGCTGTTAATAGGATCAAAACAGATCAAGACACTTTTCTTGGTGATGCACACATGATAAATATTCACTGGAATCCGATTTCCACACATTATCTTTTAGTTGCAATATAGTGCTATCAGTACTGTATGTCTGTGCAAATTTAGTGGCTGTGGTAGATGACAGTGCGCTTCCCCAAGATGCTTTAGTTACATTTAGTAAAATTAGGCTGTGGTTCTAAAACATTTGGGAAGCACTCCCCTAGTGCACCGGAGACGTATGCCCCAATGATCTACGGCTTCATAGCCAGAGATTAATAAAGGAATCGACCATTAGTCTCAAATATCCCTAGTCCCTGGCCCAACAACTACTGAACCATAGAGCCCATATGCCGCCCCTTTGTGCCCCTGGGACCCAGAGCTTCACATCTCCAAATACCAACATTTTATAGTCACAATGTTAAGGAGCCCAGAAGCTACGAAATCTTAAGGCCTCGTAAATGTAAGTCACATAGCCCCTACCCCCTTGTGAAGGAACCCTCAAGCACTATAGGTCAGGATCCACAGACTTCCAGGGGCTCCAAGCCCAGGAGCATCTACTAAATGAAACCCTAGCACCTTTCCTAGATCCCACAAACCCAAGACCCGTAAAGAGGAGTACCTTATCCGAATGCCCTTTATGTTCGGAGTGTTAAAGCCCACAACAACCAGGACACCAAGCTGTAGAATGCCTGAGTACCCGCATCTTTTTAGGATATTCCATCATCTGGTCGAAAACTATTGATCTGTTTTTTTCCCCCTAGTGCTTGTCAGGGGTAGTAAGCCTATATAAATGCAATTACAATACAATACAATACATTAAATTGATGCCTAAGAGGCACGGAGGACTCCAGAAAAGAGGTGTGGTAGAAGTTTCAACATATAACAAGCTTTATGATATGTAAGCTGAGAGGAACGGCTGGGACTTGTGTTCTTTTATAAACTTTTATAAGTTATGTTTTCTCAATGCATCTGTTCTACATTTTCTGGTACAAATTACATTTTAAATTTGTCAAATATCTGAGTCATTTCTCATAACAGAAAACAAAGTAAAACATCAAAAATACAGTGAGTAATTAATTTATTTAACAATTTAAAGAAAAACCGAGCAACCAAGCAAAAGGTTTACTACATTTATAGACTTTAAAAATAATGTATTCTGTGGAAAAAATAGGATTTTTGATGGTAACATGCTGTTTAGAGAACTATTTTGAAAGATAGCATGATAAAATAGAAGGAGAGGGAGGTATTTTGTTGTTAAGTGATGGAGTAGGGGCTGTTTCTCTGTTTGAACCATTCCTTTTTAGTTCATGAGTACAGCAACCTCATATAAACAAAAATATCAAACAAAAATATACATATATACATACATACATACATAGCGAGTGTTTGGGCCGTCTGTCTTCATCCATTATCCTGTTCACATTTTGATTCTGCCCACCGCACCTTACAAAATATGGCAATGGGTGTCAGGTCCCCAGTTCGTGGATGTGCCAAAAACCCCTGCCGCTTGCGTCTCTATGGCCACAGCAAACAGAACTTGCTGTCTGAAATAGGAATATATGGAAAAGACGGCAGAAGAAAGAGAGAGAGATGTAAACACAGGACTGGACTCTCTTTCAGAACCTCAGCCATTCTCTAAGGGGGCAGTACTTCACAGACAAGCTGTCTACAGGGTCTCTGCAGATGACACCGCTGTACGTCAGTAAAGGGATTGGTGAATATAATGCAGTGGATAGGAATGCCACACAAACAGAAGAGTAGGATTACCAGGCTCAGCAGCGGGTTTACCTCTAACAAGCATAAGCTTTACATGACATGTAAGGTATTTGTGCTTGTTGGGCTTCCAATTCCTGCTTTGTTTCGCCTCTTGTTGTAAATGCCAATAAAGACAATAAAAAATAAAAATAAAAAAAATAAGCATAAGCCTATCTCGAAACCAGCTGATCAGTCCATGACACTGCTTACAACACACCGGTCCAAACGTGAGAATTAAACTAGGAGAAACAAGGCACAGCAGCACTGAACAACATACTAATGCGCCACAAGGGACTGGGAACACCAAAGGAAACAACAAAGTGAAGGAAGGAACCAGAGGTGCGAACTAAGCAGAACTGAGGAGCAAATGCTACTAACGACTCATTGCCAGGCAAGGTGCAGAAGTCCTCACAAGTATAGAGCTTTGCCATGAGTGATCCAGAACTGACCTTAGACCCTAGAAGGGAGTAGTGCAGTTATCAGTCTAGTGCTCAGGAAATTCTATGTTTTCACTGACCATCTTCGATCTCCTCCAGCCCCCCAGCACAGGCCAAGTGGTGTTTCTATCCCAAGCCTTAATCTTGACAATGGGTCAGCCCACTTAAACCATTGGCTCTTGCGCTGTGAGGAGCAGCATTTTCTTTTGGTCACACGTGCCCATCTGCCTAAGAAGGAAGAAGATGTCAGTGCTACGGCTGGTAGGCCAATATTTTACTTTGCCAGTCCTTTATACCTTTATAGTTTTTTAGGACTTGCCTACTGCCAGCTCTAGCTGGTATTCAATGTTGAGTTAGAGTGGGGTGTAAGTCCACCCCTTATTCGTGGCTTTATAATCCAGCTCAGTTCCCTGCTGGCGATTCAATGGTTTCGCTCCTTTTTCTTGCGTTTGTCCTGCTCAAGAATCATTTTGGTTCCACATTGTTCTGATTTTTGATGTTTATCATTTTGTACCCTTCCACAGCTGATGTCATACAATGTCATTCCAGAGAGATTGTTTTCCTCTCTCACCTATGTCTTCCTGCTCCTCCCTCAATTCACATCTCTCTAATGTAATCAAGCACCCTTCTTCCATCCCCCAGCGCCCACCTACACCCACCCCAGCTCACCAGCCCAACACACCCACCTCAGCCCCCTCGCTACTTCTAGAGAGTGCTGTTTTCTTTTCTTTTTTTTTTACATATTTTATTGAATTTCCATGGTACATAATGGGCTGTGGCCCTCTGTATATATTTGAATGACATACATTATCAGGAGTACCGGCATATATTTGGAACCGTAACGCCTGCAAAACCCGCAGGCAAAATAACCAAAACATGGCACAGATAAACCCAGACCCCATGAAGCTCAGAAAATTGCTCAAAACCTGGCTCTTTACTTTAGCTCATAACTAGACTGCTCCGGCTTCGAACCCTCTCTGTTCAACTCATAGCGCCAAGAGACAGTTGGTGAACGTGCGCTCAAGAAATTCCCATATAACATAACATAACAAATCTGAATATGGGTAAGTTTGGACGGTAGCGTTACATTGTCTAGGCTGCCCAAAAATCAATCGTATGTAGGAGGGCAGTCTTATGAGGGGTCTGTGGAGGGTAATGGGACCATATTTTTCTATGCCTCTGGGGGCAGCCCCGGGCCTGGAAGACTGCAATCTCCGCTCCCATGCATCTATCTAGGGCCTTTTTCCACCCACCTATTGTTGGAAGTGACGTTCCTTTCCACAACTGGGCAGTGTCTCGTTTGGCGAGGGTGAGGGCTAGGAAGAGCAGATGTTGCTTATACCGGTTCCCACCGATCCCATCCGTACTAAGGAGTAGAAACAACCGCGGGTCAAATAGGAGATTCCCACGTTAGGACTCGGTCTAGGCAGGACGCAATCTTACGCCAGAATGGTTGTAGTATGCACAGCTCCAGACTGTGTGCAGGAAGGTCCCTCTCGCATCTAAGGCACATGGGGGACTGGATGACACTCATTTTCCATAGGCGGGATCGTGTGAAATATATGCGGTGCAAATACTTGAATTGGATGAGGCAGTATCGAGTAGACACCATCATGCCCTGAGGGCTGGCCAGGGCTTCTGTCCAATCGTCGTCAGTCAAGTCAGGTAAGTCCTCAAGCCATGCTCCCCTAGTCTTGTGTAGCGTTGTACGGGTGTGGGTGGTCAGTGTCTGGTAGATCTGGCGTATCTTGTGTGCTCCCAAATCCCCCATCAATAAGCGGCCTTCAAGAGGATGAAATTCGGGCAAGGTTTCAAGTGAGCGAACTAGGGGAGCGAGTTCATGCCTCAGCTGGAGGTATTTATAAAATTGTGTCCTGTGTAATTGGAACTCAGTCTGCAATTGTTGGAAGGGTTTTAGGGTAGTGCCCAGCATAACACCTCCCAGAGTAGAGATACCCAACAGATCCCATTTATGGAATCCTGATAAAGCCGCAACAGGACGTAGAGAAGTTCTGTGCCACAGCGTAGTCGCGTGTGTCAGGCGGCCCTGCCACCCCATATGTCTGACCGTATACCTCCAGAGCCGTATCACGGTTCTGCTAGCTGGGGGTAGTAAATCCAAGTTCCCTTTACTATATAGGAGCTTAGAAGGGGGGTACCCGCCATTGCTATATGCTCGAGAACAAAAGTGTGGTCTGCAGGCGAATTATGCCACCATTCGTTAATGATTAATAAATGGGACGCTGCATAGTAGGCGTATACATCCGCTGTTGCTATGCCTCCGCAGTACGTTGACTGCGTACATGTACTTAGTGCCACCCGGACCACCCCTCCGTTCTATAGAAATGTATTATGTATAGTGTTTACCTGTGCGAACCATGTACGTGGTATGTGATATGGGAAGTTCTGTTGCCTATATGATATTCTGGGTAAAGAAACCATTTTGAAGATCGCGGAGCGCCCATATAGCGAAAGTGGAAGATGGGACCATATGGCCGTCTCATCTCGCAGACTGGTAATGAGTGGATTAATGTTGTGTGCCCACGAGGTCTTCGGGCAGGGCGAAATGTAAATGCCCAGATATTTAAAACCCGCGGTTGCACGTGACAGCTGTGCCGCCCAGGCTCCGTGTCCCTGACTTCCGCATACTGGAAAGAGTACCGATTTTGAGGGATTAGTATTGAGCCCGGAGGTCTCTCCGAACACCCTGAGGATCTGTAGGATTCGGGGTTCTGAGAACCATGGGTCAGTCATAAAAAACAACACGTCATCTGCGTATAACGCGATGCAGTCGGAATGAGTCTGAGACCACTCGAAACCTCGGATTAGGGGGTCCCCCCGCACCCAGGCCGCCAAGGGCTCCACGGCCAAAGCGAACAGTAGTGGAGACAGGGGGCAAACCTGCATTATGCTGCAGCCGATAGGGAAGGGGGCTGACCGGTGTCCCGCGATCCGGACCGAGGCCATTAGGTCTGCGTAGAGTAGGCGAACGTAAGCTAAGAAGCATGGGCCAAAATTAACAGCTTCAAGGAGTTGGAACAGGTACATCCAACTGAGAGAGTCGAACGCATTATCTATATCGGCCAATAAGATAGCCGCGGGGCGTCCCAGCTCCGGGGCCCTCGCCAGGGTATTATGGACCCTCCGGATGTTGTGGCGGGTGGAGCGGTGTGGCATAAAGCCCGACTGATCCAGGTGGATCAAGTCTTGAATACAGGCACGAAGACGGTCTGCAAGGACTTTGCCCAGAAGTTTGGGCTCAAAGCTGATAAGGGAGATAGGTCGATACGATGATGGGTCTTCTGGTGGACGGCCAGGCTTCGGAAACAAGACAATCTCAGCATGTCGCCAATCCTGGGGCAAAATGCGTTGGTCTAGGGCTTCATGTATCGCCTCCAGTAAGTGTGGACCTAGCGTGCACATGTGGGGCCTGAGGAATTCAGCGGGGAACCCGTTAGGCTCGGGCACCCGGCCCGGGCGTATATTGACCAGTGCCACACTGAGCTCATCTACGGTAATGGGGGCATCTAGCTGATCTCGCTTATGATCCGTGATCGTACGGGGAGGAATGTCCCTTAGAAATTCGGCGATCAGGGCTTCCGAGATCTGTTCCTGTTGAGTGTAGAGTAACGAAAAATATTGTGCGAATTCCCTGGCTACCGCCTCGGGAGACGAGCACAGGGTCCCGTCCACCCCTCGGAGTGTTGGGACGTTCGCAGGAGACTTCGCAGCCTGGCACAGTCTGTGGAGCATTTTGCTGGATTTGTCCCCCCATTGGTAAATCTAATGTTGCAATGCTAACCATATTTCTTTCGCTTCATTGGTAAGGTGTTGCTGTATATGTTGTTGCGCTAGGAGTAAGTTGCGCTGGAGGGATGAGCTAAAGTAAGTGATGAGCTGAGCTTCTAAGCTCCTCTGGTGACTTTCCAATTCGACCAATTGTGCTATGTGTTTACGCCTTTCACCTGTTCAAAAACGTATGTCTACCCCACGGATTGTAGGTTTTAAGGCTTCCCACAGAATAGTCTTGTATGGGGCCAAGGCCACGTTAGACGTGAGGTAGTCCGCCACCACCTGGGCCAGGGTCTCCTGATAGACTGGATCGCGAAGGTGCCATGGGGACATACGCCACCTAAAAGGGGGTCTATGGGAGCGGATTCAGATTTTGAATAGGACCAGAGAATCGTCAGATAATCCCCTAGGTAAGAGAGGAGTGGGAGATCCAATTAATGTAGCTATATGGTATGAATACATAATCTAGACAGGACAGTGATCCGTGGACGGCGGACATATATGTGTATCCCAGCTCAGAGGGATGATACTCGCGCCATACGTCGGACCATCCCAGTGTGGCGGCCAGGAGGTGCAATTTGGATCCACCTGTCTGGGGCTCCCGTCCGGGTTCACGCCTCCTGTCCATAGGCATCATAACATCTTTCCAGTCCCCACCCAGTAGCGTCAGGCCCTCGGGGAGTTCCCCCCATAGTCGTGTAATTTTGTCGATAAAAGTAGTTCCCAGCGGGGGGGCGTATATACTCCCTATGTTGACTTGCTCCCCATGAAGTGTGCCCGATATTATAGTGTATCGTTCTCCTGGATCTAGCCAGTGCTTGGTATTGACGAACGGGATGCAACGGTGTATGAGGATGGTGGTGCCCCGGGATTCCCTAGTGAACCCGGAGTGGTGTATTGTGTGATATCCAAATCTGGCGAGGCAGGGAGCTTTGTTACCCATAAGGTGAGTCTCCTGTGGGAGAAGGATGTCGCCCTCATATCACTTAGCTTGGCGAAGGACAGCGCCCCTCTTAATTTTATTCAGCAGCCCTCTGACATTCCAGGATACTACGGTCAATTACCCGAGTGGGGGGGAGCATGTCTGTGTGGTCATCTACCGTCCGATGAGCGGTCTTTCTGGCTGGTATGATGGAGTCATGGCATAACATCTGTGCACGTGTGATAACTATAACATAAAAACAGGAAACTTACAAAATACCCTGAGCCCCCTCCCACCACCCCGATACTGCCATAAACAAGGAGCATCTGTCGCAGCGAAGGAAACCCGAGCCCCCAACAGGGGAGCCTAGGGAACCCTCTCCAATTGTATCCCAACCTCCCATGAAACATTAACTTGATTGTCTAGGGGCGTGTTGGTCTTATGGCTGGGCATCCACACCAGCATAGAGTTCAAACGGAGCCGGATGTATGGTAGGATGTCAAACTATTTCCGGCCAGAGCCGGGGAGATGGTGACCATAACCTGTGCTAGGATGCCTCCTCTGGGGCCAAGGAACTCCAGTTGGATCCTATCTGTGCCTTCTCTTGGAATTATTCCTCTTTGGCCTGTTCCGCTGTGAGCTCTGAGAAGAGTCCGATTCAAGGTGTGCCCTCTCGTCTGTCCAGGCAAAGACCGCCTCAGGGAGTCAAAGAAGTAGGATTTGGAATTGTAGGTGACGCACATTCGAGCTGGGCACAGTAGCATATATTGTATGTTGAGGTCCCTAAGCCTGCGCTTAGCCGCCATGAAGGACTGGCGTTGCTGTTGCACCAGCTGAGTGTAATCAGGATTGATCATAATACGACGTAATTCAAACAGGAGTTTGTCTTTATGAGACCTAGAAAACTGCAATATGGTGTCCCGTCGGCGTAATTCAGCATCTTGGCGATCACCGGTCTCTGTTTTTCTCCAGGGGGGGGCTTCTTAGTTAGTGCCCAATGCGCCCTCTCTACCACAAAGCAGGTGGATAATGTGTCTTCGGGCAGGAGGCCTTTCAACCATTGAGTAATGAAGCGGTTCATGGAGGAGCCCTCGCAGCCCTCCGGGAAAACCGACAAAGCGCAGGTTGTTACGCCTGGAGCGGCCCTCCGCATCTTCCACCCGAGACACCAGCTCCTGCGCCACCACCGTGAGTTTGTTCACCTTCTTCTGTAGGGTCGTTACATGATCTTCGGCGGTCGAGACGTGCGTTTCTGCTTCCGTAATACGGTCTGCAGACTTCCGGAGGTCCTGCCGCAGAAAGGAGACCTCAGGCCCCACAGCGCCAATCTTTGCATCAAGTGTATCTCTTGCTTCTGTAATTGCCGCCAGGAGCGCCACATTGTCGGGTATCGAACCACCGGCTTCCCTCCCGGTGGCGTCGCCTGAGGTCGTAGTGTACTGGTCTAAGGTGCTCTGTTTGGGGCCTGCACCCCCCTGCTTGTCTTTGCCCATGTTGATCTGAGGGGGCTTCTGGTCTCGTGTCAGCGAGAATCTCACAACCTGAAAGTGTTGTGGCTGATCTGTTCAACATTGTGGTGGTGGTCACCACGAGTGCCGCCCCAATCGCATCAAGGGTCGGTGCCACAGGCAGGGCCTCACGGAATCCGGCCTGCCCCGGACCGCAAGCCGCACCGAGCCAAGCCTGGCCTGGCCACCTCCACAGCCCAAGGCAGCCAGCCAAGTAGGCCCCCTAACGGGACCAGACTCGCCAGATCCCCGGCCCGCTGCCTGCCCCCGCAGGATCCCTGCGCCTCAGGTAGGTCATCACAGCTGGAGTGTCCTAGGGGTGTCGCCTCCTCACTAGGCACTGTGGTCTGCGGATCTCTGCCCGGGTCGGTGTAGCAGTAATTGCAGCCAGATGTGTGGGTTTGAGTGGTGCTCTGCTCTCTGTGAGGCCAGGTCTCACTTTCTTCTCCCCGGACTACTGCAGGCACACCGGTAGGCTTCCATCGCTTTTCCTCGTGAAGGAGCGTTGCTGCCCAGTTTCAATATGAGAGGGGCCCCCGGACACACTCCAGCCAGGCCCGGGCCCAGTGCCCCAGGGCAGATGGATTCCAGGGGGGGGGTGCACGAGCCGCAGCTAGGCCGCACGGGCCGGGTGTGGCACTGTCGCGTGTCTCTCCCAGCCCCAGCAAGCGTTCGCCGCATCAAGTTGGCCCCTGCACCTGGGACGCTGTGCGGTGTGGGGCGGCCCAGCCCAGGCGATGGCGCGCGTCGCAGGATGTGCGCGGCCAGGAACTCTCGGGCGCAACTGTGTCCGCAACAGGCTGGGCCCGCTCCAACTATGGGCCCGCTGTCTTCCTCGGATGGAGCGCAGACCCGTGGAGCCCCTCTCGCAGTGTCACTCTTTGCAGTCCCACCTCACCTCCAGGGGCTTGATTAGCTCCCTTTTGACGGGGAGGCGGGTGCCGAGCGGGCACCAGCCCGAGCAGGCCCGGACTCGCGCCGCACCTCCGTCGGCCACGATTCGCAATGCGCCGACCGATCGCCGGTGTTCCTTCACCCAAAGCGAGGCGCTTGTTGTCACTTGCCTCCGGCGGCCAATGTGCTCCGTTTAATTGAGGATTTGGTCGGATTAAAGTTAGTTGCCGGCATGGACGTGCGGAGCCTTGTTAGGCTGCGTCTGCCATGTTGGCTGCCCACGCCACCCCCCCGAGAGTGCTGGTTTTTAACCCAGTCTATGAGGGCCACGCTTGTGTGCACATGCTTGCACAGTGCGCGCCTGAATGCAGACACTACAAAAGTCTTTGACTGACTTTTCTTAACATTAACTTGAGGAGCATTCCAAACTGGTGGCTGCTGTGTGTGTGCACGATGATCTTGACATGTACTTTTGTTTTATACTTAGCAAAACTCATTTCACAATGGCTGCTGTCTGTGATCAGTACATAACAGTGGTCCCAGAAAACGACCATACAATTCAAAGTCCAAAATTACAACGTGATTTATAAAAAACTGAGACACAAGGTATTTGTTGCTCCTAGTGTTTAATTCACACTGAGCATTAGTCTGTTATTGACATAATTCATATTATATACAATGATATCCCTAGGTGGGAAAAAGGGGAAAGAGAGGGAAGTGGAGTTCAAATCCTTATGCCGGGGTCTTCATCAGGACTGTGGTGTGAGGGTGGGTGAGGGGATCATAAGCCGCCCCTGATGAGAGGCTGGAGTTATGCACCACAGTCCTGATGAAGACCCCGGCATAAGGATTTGAATAGCCTACGGATATATTGGAGTCGAAACGTCGAAATTTTTTTTTGTCAAGCCAGTTTTAACACCAGAGATTTAGGGCCATATGTATCAAAGTTTGTGTTTGCGATTCTCAAATAGCGAATTTTTAAGAATCGCTATTTGAGAATCGCAAACGAGATGTATGTAGGATTCGCAAGAAAAATTGCGAATCCTACATATTCCTTAATTGCGATTCGCAAATTGCGAATCGCAGTTAAGGAAACCCTCCCCATTCATTCCTATGGGCCTAGAGGCCCATAGGAATGAATGAGAGGACATTCTCAATTTGCGATTAGCAATTAGAGAATCGCAAATTGAGAATGCAATTTCAAGGTTGCAAGGGTGTCCAAAGGACACCCTGTTGCACCCCTGAAATGAGCATGGGTGCACATGTGGCGCACATACATGCCCTAAGGGCATGTATGTGCGCCACATGCCACTTTGAAAAATGCAAAAAAATGCATTTCTCAAAGAAATCGCAAGTTACCACCAACCTGTAGTTGGTGGTAATTTGCGATTCCTTAAGCCATAATCGCACAACTTAGGTGCTTCATACATTTCATTTAAGGAATCGCAATTAGCGATTCCTTAAATGCATTCGCAAAATAGAGAATCACAATTTTTGCGATTCTCTATTTTGCGAATGCCTTTTGGGATGATACATCCCAAAAGGCTTGTTCCCGTTCGCAAACGGGCCGATTCTGAGAATCGGCCCGTTTGCGAACGGGAAATGGGCTTGATACATATGGCCCTTAGTACTGTGTTAACTATTACCATGGCGCTACAAATGTTTTTTTGTGTATATTGTGATTAATAGGCTCAATCAAGGAGCCACATGTCTTTTGAGTATTATATCGTTTTGTTTTGATGCAAACTACACTCTTGAAGTCACTACCCTTACCTCACCTGACTCACTTTCACTCCACTTCCCTCTCTTTCCACTTTTTCCCACCTAGGGATATCATTGTATATAATATGAATTATGTCAATAACAGACTAATGCTCAGTGTGAATTAAACACTAGGAGCAACAAATACCTTGTGTCTCAGTTTTTTATAAATCACGTTGTAATTTTGGACTTTGAATTGTATGGTCGTTTTCTGGGACCACTGTTCTTATGTACTGTCCTTTACCCAGGCCCCAGAGACTAGTATTGGGTTTACCCTTCTTAGGTAATTAAGCTGTCTGTGATCAGGCATGGCAGCCAATGGCCGCCATTTGTGCACACACATGCGCAATGGTCATTTTTTAATGTGTTTGGTTTTATTTTTCTGAAAAATACATAACAAGATTGCCACTGTAAGAAACTGGGTCATTAGTTGAGGGGGTAAGAGTCCCACTTAAGTAATAAACACAGTCCTTGTCAATAAACCTGTGCTTAACCCTCTGGTAGCTTGATACAAAAGCAGTCAGGCTTAACTTTGAGTGCTGCATAAATACTTTACACATTGTCTCTAACTGCAATAAAGTGACAAGACAAGTAAACTACCAAACCAATTTAGAAAACTAGAGTAAATTTTAGTAAAGTTACACCAAAACAACAAAAAATCCAATCAGTAGAACAGAGTTATGAATTTTAAAAGTTTCAGGTGAAAATAGCACGAAGAAGCACAAAGCACCACTCGCAGTTATCTGGTCATGCTGGACCAGTTCACAATCACAAGTTCACAGCAATTGTGATGTAGCGTAGTTCGGAAATAGGGAACAGGTTCGTCCTGGTAAAGAGTTTACCTTCTCTAAGTCCACATGAAGAGCCTCAGTTGGAGCTCTGCATTGGCACGTGCCTCAAGAAGATCACTGTCAGCACAAGGAGCAGGTTGCTGCTGGAGCCTCGTGTTGGCGGGAGATGTAGTGACCGTTGCTGAAACTTACTGATTTTCACCTGTAGCTCAGTTTTGAGCTCAGTTTTGAGCTCAGTTTTGACGCAGGAGTGCACACTGTTAGCCAAGGCTTCAGGACCTAGTGGGGCATCTCTTGGGGATCAGAACTCACTCTAGCAGAGGCCAGCAGCAGGGCTCAGGCAGGTCCAGTTGGTGCTGGTCAACTGCAAGGAAAGTCTCTGGTAGCTTGTTGTGTCTTGTTGTGTACCTGTAGCTCAAATAGGAGGTCAGCCAACTGACTTTGGGGGATCCTGGCTTCAAGGCAAGCAGGTTAAGTCTTCCTGCTTTAGACAGCAGGGCGGGTCTTTCCTCTGAATCTTCCACAGGTTCAGGAGTGTTCTGATGAGAGGTTCTGAGGGTGCTATTTATGTGTGAGCTGCATTTGTCAGTGGCAGAGCAGGCAGCCTTAGAAATGAGGATGGGTGTGGGTGCACCCTTCTTGCTACCCTTTGACACACAGGAAGGACCGGTTACAACCACCCAGGCTATCCTGCTCAGTAGAGGAACACCCTGCCACACAACCAAGGCCCTTTTGTCCCCATATCTGGAAGGAATACACATCACACCACAGGAGAGTCATGCAAAGTCATGTGACCCTGGACACTGGCCGAAAGGCAGAAAAATGACAACTTTCTAAAAGAAAATCAGAAAAGTAACTTTAAATCCGACTTTACCATTAAATTACAATTCAAATGAGTGGAATATGTTTTTCTCTATGTATTCTCATACTGAAGTTATCACTTATCAAGTGCAATAAGGAAACCCAGTGTTAGTCGTTGGGAGAGGTAGCCTTGGGAGTTTGTCACTTCCAGGATATATAAAACTTAAGCACACATGGCCTGCTTTTTAAATATCATGTAGCCTGCCCTGTGAGCCTTTAGGCCTTACCTTAGAGGCAACTTAAAATTCGAATTTTTAGAATTAAAAAGCAAGCTTTAGGCCTGGCAAAACATTTATTTTTCCAGGTCGAAATAGCAGTTAAAAACCGCAATATAGGCTGCAGTGTATGCCCTGAGATATGTTTTCCAGGGGTACTTTAGTGGGTATTACAATGAGTGCTGCAGCCCACTAGTAGCATTTACTTTAAAAGCACATGTAGTACCATATACCAAGAATTTATAAATACAATAAATGTACCAATCAGGTGTAGCCCAATTTTACCATGTTCAAATGGAGAACACAAACACCTTACCACTGGTTAGCAGGAGTAAACCATGCAGTCCCCTAAAAACTAACAAAAATGGGTTCAGTAAAGAAAGTCAAAAATCTGGGTTGATCCTGCATTAAAGGGCCAGGTCCAACAGCCACTGTGTGCGCACACATTCAGGGACTATCTTGGAATTTTTGTTAGGTTTTTAGCACCCCCATTGGCTATTTCGTAATGGGCTTGTTAAACTTGTTAAACCCTAAATACATTCTAAAGAAGCAACACTAAAGCAAATAGGTCTGCGCTCGGCGTCATGGATGAGACCTAAAGGCTTTACCAATGCTTGATTTTTATTGAAAAATATTGAGGTAGATCAGCAGTGTCTAATGGAGGTCCAGGAGTGTCAGATCCATGCTAAATTTTCAGAATAGCTGATAACTGAGTTTATTGTGTTGAGTTTCATTGCATGCATATCTGTGATATACGAATAGCCCATCAATTTTATATTGATATGGCCTCCCTGGACCTACGCTGGACCCCATGACCTAGATGAAGGGCCACACTTGGGAACTGCTCTTTTCAATTACAAAACGGGTGCAATACAAGTGTTTAAACCTGCATACTCTTCCCCTCATGTACCACTGCACACAATTCTGAATTACTTGCTCACCGTTTTTGATGCATATGCATCTCTTCATACTGCTGTGCACAGTACTCAGTTCATCCTCATCTTTTTTTATATAGATAAATACCAATTTTCTGCTTACCCTTTGACTGATCTAATGCATTGGAAATGAAAACAAACATCACTATATATTCTAACTCAAGTTTCCGACTTTAACAACTTGAACGTTATGTTAGTTGTGAAGCAAAACGCAAGCCGTTTGCATAATCTCTTGGCAAACTTCCTTGTTGGGCTGGGTAGTGTATATACGGGGATGTGTGCGTCGGTTGTGGGTGAGGAAATTCTGTTATGTAAGGGAGGAAATACACTGTAGCAGGACTTTGTTTCAGGCGCTTGTGAAAGAACCATATCTATACCATGAAAGAGTTATTTCGTGGATTTGATGGAATTCAGACCAGAAGCGCAACTAGAGCCAAATTTCGGAGGGGGAGGGGCTAATTCGTCCAGCAATAGGCAGAGTGGAGATGCAGGGGCTCTAAGAAGGGGTGAAAACACAACAAAGCCTAGTTAACAGGCAAATGGTCTTTTAAAGACCTGTGAAGTACTCGGGTGCGGCTGTGTGTGTGCCCGGGAAGCTGCCTCAGCCCGGGCTGCCACACACGACGGGGGGGGGGGGGGACTGAAGCCCTTTGAGCCCAATGGGCGTTGCGCGCCTGATTCAGACCCTTGGACAGAACATCAATAGATGATCACTGCAGCCCTCTCCAGAGAGCTTAAAAACATTGCCATGTATGTAGATTCCATTTCTGTAGCACTTGATGCCAGATTTTACCCCATTTTTAAGAGCTCCATTATTTGGCATATAAGAGAAGCAAGACACCAGAAGATTAGGTGATCTAGACAAGTGGAGATACCTTGACTACAACACTGGTCGCCACAAATCAACACCTTCTCCTTTAACTAGCTTTCAGAAAACTTCACATGACGTTCAGCTTCCACTCCCACCAAAGTCTAGGTATAGCGTTCCTATTAAGTCAATAAAAGTTGTTCAGCAAAGATAGAGGACAAAGAGACTTATTGAAATTGGCCCTTAACAGTCTAGGCAATATAACCGAGGGTGCTTTTTAAGATCTTGATACCACCTTTTTAGGCACCTCTTGTACATTGCAGCCTCCTGTAGGCGTTACCCTTCATCTAAAAAAGAATGTGTACTGCACACTCTTTAGCCAAATTCTTTTGCATCCCACATTGACCCACGGTCATCATCAACTCATGAAGTCCTCTAAAACTCATCTTCATGTAAGACAACATCTCACTCTACTCCCCTTTTGAGTCTTCATCATCAGACTGTGTTTTGATACACTTGACCATTGGCACGCCCCCTCCGCTCATTTCAAATCCTCCACTACCCAATGCAAGTGCTCTTATGACACCATTTCTTTGTACAAAGAAATAACAAAGAAATAGACCTAGACTCATTCAAGCCCTAACTAGTCCACTAGAGCACCACTATTAGTGTTTGACTGACCACACATTCAAACCTTCAGCCCGCTCTACTCAACCATGGATCACCCTCACTATGCATTCCCTAAGACAATCATGTAAGACGCCTCCATAAGAGGCAGAAATCTAAATTGCCAAAACACACGGAGGTCTACAAAACATCAGTCAACATCCTCGAGATTCCTACTGATGTGGCTCAATTTATATGTTTCCTTACATCATCACTCAAAACAACTACCCCACAATATATTCTCTCAGCACCTACTTCCCGTCCCGTTGATAATGCATTCCTGCTACAGTTCTAATGAGTTTTACTCCCAGGTTTCTTCAAAGTCCATCATAATTAGATCTTCCTTCATGACCCACTTGCCAGCTGTTTCCCCGCCCGGATTCACTCTTCATCGCTCCTATCAACTTCCCTTGTGCTAGTTCTCCCGCAGAACTGATTCATACAATCCAATCTGTGAACCTTTCAGCCCCATTTCCAAACATTCAGCCCTCAACCCATCAATCCCCTCACTCCTCTAGAGTTTTTTTTTTTTGGACTCACCTAGCTGTTCAATCACTCTCTTCTATCCAGTCACTATCCACAATGTTTCCCATCTGCCTTCGTATCATCCAAGCAAAAGACACACAATTGATGTTTGATTTGCTCTAACGCTCCGTCCATCATCCCCTTTGGTATCGCTTTGTTCGCCCTAAGTTGGCAGGGTATGCCCAGACGTGGGTCCCTTGCTCACTTTGCCACTGGATTCAAGATAGCCTGGCTGATGAGGGTTTTGAACCCGAAACCGGTCCCAGGATGCTTGTTTCCGGTCCAGGGAAGACATGGCTTGGCAGTTCGGGCTGGACTGTTCCCATGAGGCACAGGGTCAGACTGATTTGCATATGGCCATGTCTGAACTGGGGTGGTGGAGTGAGCTAAAGAATGATGATGGATTAAACCCAGATCAGTTGACTGGGGGTGAGTGTTTGATTTGCTCTAACGCTCCGTCCATCATCCCCTTTGGTATCGCTTTGTTCGTATCATCCAAAGCCTCAAAAACCTTTGATGGCCTACAGATCAAACACCTCAAGGAGGTGGAGTAGCAAACTAGTGGATGAATAGTGAGGTAGAGTAAGAAGTCATGTAGTGCGAGACAGAGGTATGGTAGATGAGGAGTGAGATATGTAAGGCAGAGAAAGAAGAGTCACAGCGAGATACAGATGTAAGGTAAAGAGAGGTGGGTTTATGGTGACCACTGCCTCTATTCCTGAACATTTCAAAAACAACAACCCTGTTTTAACCTTCCCAGACAAACTCTGATCAACCTCTTCTGCCATGAAGTTACCTGCATATCAGGCACTCGACCAACCACAAAATGTTCAAACGTACCCATCAAAATGCTAGCATGTCTCACTGAACTTCCAATCTATGATCAGCTGCCTTAAACCACTATACAACTCCTAAACCATCCTGTGCCTGATCCACAATTGCATCTTCCCGCTTTTCAGGGCCATTTCTCTAAAAAATCCGAATTACATGTACTTAATTTGTGCAGGTGGTTGTTGGTGGTGGGCACTGGCACTCAATTTGTGGGGAGAGCAGGAAAGAGAAAGGCAGAAGAGTGAAATGGACGGAGGAAGAGAAAGACAGAAAACAGTGACCAAGGGAGAAAGCAGGGGTAAAAAAAAAGCCGAGAGTGAAATAAAAACACAGGAAATGTAGGGTGGTGGAATAAAGACTAGGCAGCTTTGGGGTCAGGCAGCGCTGGAAGATGGGAACTAAGAAAACCATTGGACCCCTGTTACTATTTTATTATTATTATTTTTACAAGTGAAACATTCTTATTGACATGCCATCATATCACTCTTCATTAAAAAGTCAGGCCCAGAAATTGTAATGAGTGGACGTACAAACTCGTCTCACCAGACATACCTACTTAAAAAAAATTAAAAAAAGAAAAATCACTGTGTAAGGAGACGACATGGTCTTGGAGGAAGCTGAGCTTCATGCTGAGAACTGCCTGAAAGTTCCTGCTGCCCCCTACCTCCACCTTCACAAAAAAAAAAAACAACAAAAAAACACTGATCCAGCGCAACCCCTAATTCATGAACCAGGGAAATCTCTTCACACATAATTTGCTTACCAAACAACGAGGCCCATCACACATTATCCATAAATGATCCCTGAAGACGGGCGCTGGATTTAGGGGGTTTAATTTGTCAGTTTTATTATGTACAATACTATACTTCACATTAATAATATTTATATATATATATATATTCCTAACTATTCTTAATCTCAACTGTCTTCTTCCTTTGGTCGATGGACCATTAGTTGAAGAGTTGATGGTGACTATGATTAACTAAACAGTTTAATACTTTAACTAAATAATCACAGAGTCGTTTATTCGGTTAATAATTTTATCTTATTAAAAATTAAATGCTCATAATTCAGATTGTCAGTGCACACACAAGATCACATATAAGAGAACAAATTATCAAGCAATGTAATCAAAACGAATCATTTGTATCAACATCAACATCAAAGCGTGCATAGGAAAAGTGGAAGAGAAGGTACAGCATAAATACTTTGCAAAATTTAAGCAATTAAGGAGGGTGATACCCACCAAAGAATAAGGAAAACCACTTCCTTGGACGAGGTTGTGGCAAGGGGTCCCCAGAGATAGGCTCAGAGGACAACGTTAACAGGACAGATGCAGCTAAGTTTTGCCATAAACTGACAAACAAATATAATCTCCCAATCCTATCTACCTTGATCTAGTTCTCCTTGGACGCAGTCTCCTCCCAAGCACTCCCGCAACGTTCTCGTACCTAAGGTGCTCTCTGGCTCAGTGCTGGTCCGCTCTCTCTGTCTTGGTGCGCTTCCCTCTCGATGTCTAGATGTTCTCTACGTTCTCTCTCTCAATGCTCTGACACACCCCTAATTGGGATATCAATTATACCCTAATGCCTAGCTCACTAGCTCACTATCTTACAATGTTGCAGTATCAGTAGAAACTCGGCCTGTGATTGGTCGTCACAAATCATGTTAGGGTCGCCTCATCCAGTTCTCCTCGCAAATCCATCCCATACCAGTTTTAACAAAGGAAGTATTAAGGATAAATACATTCGTATACTACTAATATCAATAGTTATACATTTTGCAACATTCTCGTATTATGACATCCGCTTCACATTCACATTTCACGTAGCGATGGCAGTTCCCACAGTCGCTTCTTGGCACATAAACAATAGGACACCGGTCAACATGGCCTTCACACGGATAACATCAGCTGGTGCATTCTGCAGTTCGTAAGCAGGCAAAACATTTCGGCGCATGCGTCCTCCGTACAGACCAAGACAACCACATGCTGGTTCAGACAAGAGGCCATTTTCATGCAGGCCCAATCTCGTACTAAAGTAAATAAACACAAAAGAATATTAATTCATGAAATAAAACCCATTATGGTTACCTCCCACCATACTAATACCCTGTATTAATTAATTCCTAGCGAAAGCTATTAATTTAAAGCAACCTTTTCGTTATTTGTGCACAACATGCAAAATGTGCAATGTACAACATAGCATAAACATGCATTAGTACGATTTTTCAAAGCGCAAACAGTTAATACGTGCTCATGCCATCATGGTTTAGTATATTATGTAAAATGCGTTTGCCTCATGTGTGAATGTGTGCATTCAGGGTTGGTTAGTCCATGCAGTCAATACATTATTATGGAGTTACTTAATTTCATGAGGATGTATTTTTGCAAACCTCACTCCATCAATCCCCCCTTTGATGGTTTACCATCATAAAATCCCTAAACATACGGTTTACCAAGTTATATAGCTGTTATTTTGTCTTCTGGCCCTTGCTCCCTACATTTTACGTACAATCTTTCTTTAAAATCCTCCAATTCTCTCTCATCTATCTCCCTTTTCCTTTCTTTACGTTCCTTACTTAATTTCCTTTCTTTGCGTCTTTTCTTTTTCTTTCAAACAAATTTTATTGAGTTCCATTTAAACAGGCATCATGCTTAGATACATTTTACAGTGAAATCAAATAGTTATTACTTGGATTGCTACAATCAGCCATATAATACATTGCATATCTAGTAATAATGGTGATAATCATCCATCGTCTGATACAGTCAGAGGCCGACATCGGCGCCTACCGCACCGGTGTTGCCATCATGACTATAAATTATCTTGTTGTGCCACTTCTTGTAACCAACTTAACTCCCCGCCCCCTCCCCCTCCCATCAGCCCTGGAGAACCACATGCTTGTAATTGCTTTTTGTTTTTCGCAGCTCAAACCAGCAGTATCCAAAAACCATATCTGTTAAAAAATGAGCAATATTTCGACATAATAAGCCAGGTTTACAATGCATACATCTCTCGGTTAGTGTGCTTATGGAGTCTTATGGTTGGGAGATTGGGGTATTATCACTAGGGTCCAGATCGAGTTTAAGGGCTTCCAGCATAATGTCGTTTTTTTCCGTAAACCTCTAGCTTCCTCTCTACGTATTGCAGCACTTTCGGCACTACCCCATCTAACTAGTTCGCTATGCCAATTATATTCCGTGGGCGGTTTCCTTGATTTCCATCTCATAGTGATGGCTCTTTTTGCTAGTATTAGGGCAAGGTCCGTAAATCTATTTTGTACCTTGCATTTAGACGATCTTTTGTACAATCCCAAGATACATTCCTCTACAGTATTACCTATTTCCCTTTGTGTGGCTGCCATGCTCTCTTCATCCAATTTAATTGGGTCTTTCACATCATTCCTTGTCAGCCTCTGTAGAGGCTTTGCCATCAGTGAAAACCCACTGATCCACTGTCTACAATATCCAACCACTTCCAAGAACATTCGCAATTCTCTTTGAGTTGTTGGTGGTTTCAGGTCTTTGATCACTCGAATAACCTCTGATGTTACCTTTCTGACTCCCTTCTCAATCTTGTGACCTAAGTATTGGACTTCTCGCTGACAGAATTGTAATTTTGCAGGGGACACTTTATGTCCACCTTCTGCCAAATGGTTCAGTAAAGCAATAGTGTCTGCAATACAGGCTTCTCGAGTCTTTGATGCTACCAGTAGGTCATCAATATACTGAACCAGAACAGACCCTTCAGACATTCTCAATTCTTCCAGACACTTGTTCAAGATCTGGTTAAAAATTGAAGGACTCTCAGTATACCCTTGAGGAACTCGACACCATGCCAAAACACGGTCTCCAAACCGGAAAGCAAATAAATACTGGCTATCCGGATGCAAGGGAATCTAAAAGAATGCATGACACAAATCAATCACTGTATACCATTCCGCATCATGTGGGATTTGATAGAGAATCACTGCTGGGTTTGGCACAACTGGGCAACAAGGCACAACAATTTTGTTCACCTTTCTCAAATCTTGCACTATTCTATAGGTTCCGTTTGGCTTTTTCAATCCCCTAATAGGTGAATTACAAGGACTACTCATTTCTTTTAAAATTCCTTGTTCAATCATTTGATCAATTACAGGAGCTATTCCCGCTATTACTTCTGGCTTCATTTTATACTGTGGTGTATTTGGATAGTTAACACCATCTTTCACTGTAATTCTAATCGGGTCTACTTTTTCATTAACCCAATCTCTTGTCCTGTGAAATCCCACACATCTGAATTCACTACCTTCATCAATTCTTCAGGCACACTTTTATCTGTAAGAAGCGAAAATAACTCATTCACTTCTGTTCCTTGCTTTGCTAGCACCATTTTAAAAGCGACATCCTCATCAGGTGTTTGGAATGCAATACCATCCGGTGTGCAGTAAATAGTGCAGTTCATTTTGCACAACAAATCTCTTCCTAACAAATTCACTGGACTCGAGTCACACACTACAAACCGATGCATGTCTTTAAATGGACCAATATGCACTTCAATTGGTTTAGTAACTGGAGTATTAATCTGTTTATTTGAGACTCCTACTACTTGGATAGTTTCTCCCGAGAGGGGTAGGTTTGGAATTTCTGCTGCTCTCACAGTAGAACGGGTAGCACCAGTGTCCACAAGAAAGGTGATATCATTACCTTCCTTTTTTCCGTCAACAAATAGACCTGTCTGATCTACCTCTAAAGTAGCGCCAAGCACGTACTCTTCCTCCCCCCTCAGGCAGCGTCATTGATTCGACTCAACATCACTTCCATCACATTGCATCCAAAATTGGGGAATCACATTCGTGTTAGTATTTTTTACCAACCTGGTCTCCTCCGTGGAACCCTGTATCCGCACTGTATCTTTGAGCATTTACATTGCATGGCAAAGGTGTTTGCGGGACCTGATACTGGGTAGTAACTACCTGCTGCTGCGGTGGCTGTTGCAGACCTACCTCACTCTGCACCTGTGGGGTTAAAATTTGATTTCCTCCATTAGTCCTCTGCACTGATCTACACTCATTCCTCCAGTGTCCATGCTTTCCGCACGCATGACAAGGAAATTTCTTTTTCGCCTCTTCCCTGCTAATTTGTCCCCTACTTCTACCTCCACTGGGTCTTTGAGCATTCTGATTAACTCCTTCCATTTGGTTTATAGTCTGAGAATTCAACTGGGTTTCCTGCTGCTCTGCTACTTTTACTTACGCCCACATCATCTTTTCTTTTAATTTGCGATGACGAGACTCAATGTCATCGCTGCAATACTTTGCATACCTCAAAATCTCATCAATCGTTTTAGTCTGCCAACACAACATGTGTTGCTGTATCATCTGACTAATCTCAGGTCTTAACCCCTTCCATGCTCATGACGAGCTGGACTCGTCATGGCACACAGTGGTCGTGTGCTCATGACGAGTCCAGCTCGTCATGACTCCCTGCACAGGAAATCCCTCTGGTGCGGGCACCAGAGGGATTCCTTTTTCTTCTCTAAAGCCTCAGGAGCTGGGGAAGAGCTTCCCCAGCTCCTGAGGCCCCACCCCTGGTTTCCCTGAAATGATCGGCGCGCACGTCGCGCTGATGTCATTTCAGTGAAACTGAAACTGAAATGAGCCAAGAGGCTCATTTCAGTTTCAGTTTCTACGTGCTCAGGGGGCTATCTAAGCCCCCTGAGCACGTAGAAACTCAGGAGCGGTATCGTTGGAAAGGGGAGAATCTCCCCTTTCCAATGGTACCCCTCCCTAGTGGATCCCTGCTTGGGGATCGCCCCAGGAGGGTGATCCCCAAGCAGGGATCCACCCACTAGGCACCAGGGAGGGGGAGCGGCCCCTTGGGCAAGGCCTTTGCTCCCCCATAAAAATTGGCATGATTAGTCTTTCTGCCCCCCCCGGGGGGGGTAGAAAGCCCACTAGACACCAGGGATTTTTTATGTGATATTTATTTGGGGTGGGGGCTGCCCAAAACTGGCATGCCGATGCCCCCACACCCCCCCCGGCCACAATATTAGTCTTTCTGCCCCCCCTGGGGGGCAGATGGGGCAGTAGCCCCCAATCTGCCCCCCCGGGGGGGGCAGAAAGCCCACTAGATACCAGGGATTTAAAAAACAATTATAGTTAGGGGTGGGGGCTGCCCAATATGGGCATGCCAATGCCCCCACCCCCGCCACAAAGGTAGTCTTTCTGCCCCTCCTGGGGGGCAGATGGGGGCAGTAGCCCCCAATCTGCCCCCCCGGGGGCGGCAGAAAGCCCACTAGATACCAGGGATTTTTTTTATTATTATAATTTGGGGTAGGGGCTGCCCAATATGGGCATGCCAATGCCCCCACCCCGACGCAAAGGTACAGTCTCTCTGCCCCTCCTGGGGGGCAGAAAGCCCACTAAACACCAGGATTTTTTTTCTCCTCAATAAATTTAGGGGTGGGGGTTGCCCAAGATGGGCATGCCAATGCCCCCACCCCTCCCCCCACAAAATTCCAGTCTTTCTGCCCCCCGGGGGTTCAGAAACGCCAGGGATTATTTTTTTATAGGCCCGGGGTGGGGGCTGCCCAGAATGGGCATGCAAATGCCCCCACCCTACCCCCCAAAGAAAAAGAAAAAAAGACTTTCTGCCCCCCCAGGAGGCAGATGAGGGTAATAGCCCCTGATCTGCCCCCCCCCCCCGGGGAGGGGGCAGAAAGCCCACTAAGCGCCAGGGATATTTTTTTTTACAAAGTTCGGGGTGGGGGCTGCCAAGAATGGACATGGCAATGCCCACACCCACCCCAAAAAAGATGCCACTGTCTTTCTGCCCCTCCCAGGAGGCAGATGGGGGCAGTAGCCCCTGATCTGCCCCCTGGGGGGGCAGAAAGCCCACTATGTGCCAGCGATTATGCTGGCTTTTTTATACGCAGGGGTGGGGGCTGACCAGAATGGGCATCCCAATGCCCCCGACCCCCCAAAAGAATAGCCACAGTCTTTCTTCCCCCCTCGGGGGCATATCGGGGCAATAGCCCCTGATTTCCCCCCTCCCCAGAGCGGCAGAAAGATCACTAGGCACTGACTTTTTTTCGGAATGTGCCTACCTGTTGAATTTGGTTCCTAGCTCTGCCGGCACCTAGCAAACCTATACATTTTTGAAAACTAGATACCCAGGGGAATCCAGGATGCGGTGACTTGACTGGCTCTCACCAGGTTCTGTTACCCAGAATCCCTTGCAAACCGAAACATTTGTCAAAAAAAACAAATTTTCCTCACATTTATGTGGTGGAAAGTTCTGGAATCTGCGTGGATCCACAAATTTCCACCCATCACGCGTTCCCCAAAGTCTTCCGAGAAAAATGGCACCTCACATGTGTGGGTAGGCCTAGTGCTTGCGACAGGAAACGGCCCACACGCAACGTGGACACACAACATTTTCACAGTGAAAACGGACCCTTTTTTTGCAAAGTGCCTAGCTGTAGATTTTGAACCCTAACACTGCCAGCACCTAGGGAAACCTAGCATACCTATACATTTTTGAAAACTAGACACCCAGGGGAATCCAGGATGGGGTGACTTGACTGGCTCTCACCAGGTTCTGTTACCCAGAATCCCTTGCAAACCTAAAAATATGTCCAAAAAACCATATTTTCCTCACATTTCTGTGGTGGAAAGTTCTGGAATCTGCGTGGATGTACAAAATTCCACCCACCCCGCGTCCCCCAAAGTCTTCCGTGAAAAATGGTACCTCACTTGTGTGGATGGGTCAAGTACCCGCGACAGGCAAGGGCCCAAAACCTATTGAGGCGACATCAAAATTACCTATCACAAACCAATCTGGTTTTGCAAGGGGGGGTCCCATGAGTTTTTGGCCCCGGGCTCGACGGCCATCTAGGGAAACCTACCCAACCCACACATTTCTGAAAACTAGACACCTGGAGGAGTCCAGCGAGGTATGGCTTGCGTGGGTCCTCCAAAATTTTCTTACCCAGAATCCCCTGCAAACCTCAAATTTAGCTGAAAAAAATCACGTTTTTCTCAAATTTCTGTGTGGGAAAGTTCTGGAATCTACGTGGATCCACAAATTTCCTAACACCCAGCTTTCCCCCAGGTCTCCCGATAAAAATGATACCTCACTCGCGTGGGTGGGTCAAGTACCCGCGACAGGCAAGGGCCCAAAACGTATTGAGGAGACATCAAAATTACCTACCACAAAACAACCTGGTTTTGCAAGGGGGGTCACCTGGGTTTTTGGCCCCGGGCTCAGCGGCCATCTTGGGAACCTACCAAACCCACACATTTCTGAAAACTAGACACCCGGGGGAGTCCAGCGAGGTATGGCTTGCATGGGTCCCGAAACGTTTTCCTACCCAGAATGCCCTGCAAACCTCAAATTTAGCTGAAAAGAATCACAGGGCTGACACAAATTTCCTACCACCCAGCGTTCCCCCAGGTCTCCTGATAAAAATGGTGCATCACTCGGGTGGGAGGTCCAGAGTACGCGCGACAGGCAAGGGCCCAAAACGTATTGAGGCGACATCAAAATTGCCTATCACAAAACGACCTGGTTTTGCAATGGGGGTCCCATGACTTTTTGGCCCGGGGCTCAGTGGCCACATAGGGAAACTTACCAAACCCACACATTTCTGAAAAGCAGACACCCGGGGGATTCCAGGGAGGTATGGCTTGCGTGGATCCACCAATGTTCTTACCCAGAATCCCCTGCAAACCTGAAATTTGGCTGAAAACAAATCACTTTTTTCACACATTTTTGTGTGGTAAAGTTGTGGCATCACGGGGCTGAAACAAATTTCCTACCACCCAGCGTTCCCCCAGGTCTCCCGATAAAAATGGTGCCTCACTCGGGTGGGAGGCCCAAGTACCCGCGACAGGCAAGGGCCCACAACGTATTGAGGCGACCTCAAAATGGCCTATCACAAAACGACCTGGTTTTGCAAGGGGGGTCCCATGACGTTTTAGCCCGGGGCTCGGCGGCCACCTAGGGAAACCTACCAAACCCACACATTTCTGAAAAGTAGACACCCGGGGTATTCCTGGGAGGTATGGCTTGCATGGATCCCCTATCACAAAACGACCTGGTTTTGCAAGGGGGGTCCCATGACGTTTTAGCCGGGGCTCGGCGGACACCTAGGGAAACCTACCAAACCCTTGCCTGTCGCGGGTACTTGGGCCTCCCACCCGAGTGAGGTACCATTTTTATCGGGAGACCTGGGGGAACGCTGGGTGGTAGGAAATTTGTGTCAGCCCCGTGATGCCACAACTTTACCACACAAAAATGTGTGAAAAAAGGGATTTTTTTCAGCAAAATGTCAGGTTTGCAGGGGATTCTGGGTAAGAAAATGTTGGGGGATCCACGCAAGCCATACCTCCCTGGAATCCCCCGTGTGTCTACTTTTCAGAAATGTGTGGGTTTGGTAGGTTTCCCTAGGTGGCCGCCGAGCCCCGGGCCAAAACGTCATGGGACCCCCTTGCAAAACCAGGTTGTTTTGTGATAGGCCATTTTGAGGTCGCCTCAATACGCTGTGAGCCCTTGCCTGTCGCGGGTACTTGGGCCTCCCACCCGAGTAAGGCACCATTTTTTCAGAAGACCTTGGGGAACGCGGGGTGGGTGGAATTTTGTTGATCCACGCAGATTCCAGAACTTTCCACCACAGAAAAGTGAGGAAAATGTGTTTTTTGCCAATTTTTAGGTTTGCAAGGGATTCTGGGTAACAGAACCTGGTGAGAGCCAGTCAAGTCACCCCATCCTGGATTCCCCTGGGTGTCTACTTTTCAAAAATGTATAGGTTTGCTAGGTTTCCCTAAGTGCCGGCAGAGCTAGGGTTCAAAACTACAGCTAGGCACTTTGCAAAAAAAAGGGTCATTTTTCACTGTGAAAATGTGGTGCGTCCACGTTGCGTTTTGCGCTGCTTCCTGTCGCGGGCACTAGGCCTACCCACACAAGTGAGGTACCATTTTTTTTGGAAGACCTTGGGGAACGCGGGGTGGGTGGAATTTTGTGGATCCACACAGATTCCAGAACTTTCCACCACAGAAAAGTGAGGAAAATGTGGTTTTTTTGCCAATTTTTTAGGTTTGCAAGGGATTCTGGGTAACAGAACCTGGTGAGAGCTAGGGTTCAAAAACTACAGCTAGGCACTTTGCAAAAAAAGGGTAATTTTTCATTGTGAAAATGTGGTACGTCCACGTTGCATTTTGAGCCATTTCCTGTTGTGGGCACAAGGCCTACCCACACAAGTGAGGTACCATTTTTATCGGGAGACTTAGGGTAACACAGAATTGTAGAGCAACTGTTATTACCTATTGACTTTCGATGCATTTCTGCCTTCCAAATGAAAGACAATGTGTAAAAAATAAGTCATTTTGAAAAATGACCTATAATTCTCATGCTAGTATGGGTACTCCCAATTTCGGAAATGTGCAAATATCTACTGTTTCTAAAATCTACATTTTGTTCCCATTTCATAAATACATGTGTCTTTCATAACAATTTTTCCATGTATACATTTTCCCAAAATAATTGCTATATACCCGGTACATAATAAAAAACCATTGCAAGATGCTGCTCAGTTATTGGCTCTGGGTTCGTCGGGTTCTTGGTGAACCTACAAGTCCTATATATCCCCACAACCAGAAAGGTCCAGCGGATATAACGGTATATTGCTTTCAAATAGCTGTCATAATTAGAAGAAGTTACAGGTGAAAACGTTGACACAAATGGCTGTTTTTTTCAACTAATTTTTAATTTTTCCTTTAACTGTTAGTTTCTATAAGGAAAACTTTAAGGATCTACACAAATGACCCCTTGCTGAATTCAGAATTTTGTCTACTTTTCAGAAATGTATAGCTTTCCAGGATCCATTATTGGTTTCATACCCATTTCTACCATTAACTGGAAGGAGGTTGAAGCACAAAAAAATAGCAAAAATAGGCTATGTCCCAGAAAAATGCCAAAACTGTGTAAAAAAAGTTGGTTTTCTGACAAAAGTCTGCTTGTCCCTGAAAGCTGGGAAGATGGTGATTTCAGCACCACAACCCCTTTTTTTATGCCATTTGCAGGGAAAAAACAAGACGCTTTCATCTGTAGCCCTTTTTTCGCATTTTTCCCAAAAAAAACAAAATTTTGCTGTATTTTGGCTAATTTCTGGGTCCCCTCCAGGGGAATCCACAAACCCTGGGTACCTTTACAATCCCCATGATGTTAGAAAAAAGGACGCAAATTTGGCATGGATACCTTATGTGGTCAAAAAGTTACAGGGGCCTAAGCACACACTACCCCAAATAGCCAAAAAAAGGCTTAGCACAGGGGGGGAAAAGGCCTAGCAGCGAAGGGGTTAATCCATACACAAATCTATACACAAAATGACCCATATCCTTGTCTCCAATATTCTCAAAACCACTATACTGCTTAAAAACTTGTAACAATCTCTCGTAATATGCATGCACAGACTGTTTCGGCTCTTGGGTGGTTCTATCTATTTTTACCCAATCAGTTTCCTTAGGGGAAATTTTACTTTTCAAAAAAGTAATCACCTGATTGTACTTTTTCCATCTCCTCATCAGAAGGTGCTCCTGTTTTAGGATCTCTAGGATATTCTTCTTTTGGCCAATCAACTGTAATCTTACATTCTGTCCATAAATCTGCAGGGACAACAATTTCAAATAATCCATCTAAATCTTTTAGCAACACTTTCGAGACTTTCACAAACCTCTCAACTTGTTTGTACCATTCCACTGGCTTTTCTCTCAACCTGGGAAACTCATTTGTAAAAGACAATATATCCTGTCTAGACCATGGAACATGCACCTAACCTCCTCCTGGAACTTCTCTCATGGGACATTCAAGAGCTACATTTTCTACTTCTCTTACTGGATGTAAATGTATTTCTTTAGCAGCCATTTCTTTCTTCCTCATCCATCTACCTTTCCATCTCTCCACGTCTCCCCATTTTCTCAAAACAACCATTAACTCTTATCTGTAATCGTCTACCAGATGTATTCATATTTTCTATATCCTTTTCAGTAAAATCCACTCTATATATCTTCTGCAACACTTTTGATCTTCCCATGTCTACTCCTAATTCATCCGCAGCTTCCACTAACCTTTCATGTAGATTTCTTGCTTTCCAAGTAATACTCTTACACAGATACATCAATTCATCATCCTGATAAGTCTTTAGCCTGTCTGGACTTATGGTCCCAAGGATCATTTCTTCCAGATCTACTCTCAACTTACATACATCTATAGGTTGTGGCTGTGTTTTTCTCCTTTGTAACCCTTTCACCCAATCATCTAACTCTTCAGTTGTCGGACCTATTGAAACTTCACTTCTGTGGATTTCCTCCAACTCTATTCTTTTTGGCTGTAACTGCATTACTTCCCTAGGTGTTTCATTTACTGTTAAATTAGTCAGAGGTGTTAACCTAGTGGCGGTAGCAGGCTGTTCACTTTGAACACTGACGGTGTTAATTCTATTGCTAACTGATGTTACTGCAGAATTTAGTGGGATAGTCAAGGACGGTTCATGGATAAGTCTATTTTCAAATACAGGTATTGCTGGACCTATAGTTACTGGCACAGTTATTGCATCTATTTTCATATTCATCTGATTTAATTTTTCAACTAACTCTTTGGTTTTTATTGCCAATTCTGCTTCATCACTTACAGTTGGAACTGGTGTCGTTTGAGGTGTCATTGGGGTTTCCAATGACGGTGCATTTGGTGTCACCATCGCCAGATTTTCCTGATAAGGGGGTGGTCGTTTAACTAATATATCATCCAGTAGCTCGTCATCAGATTCATTCAGGTTATATCCGTAAGCAAATGGCTCTAAATGTTTCCTTTTCTCCTTGCATTTGCTTCCTGCAGTCTCTCCTACCATTAAAACTGGATACAATCCTTCAGTTCTCTCTCCATCCTGTTCTCATGCCTTTCATTATGAAATCTGCCAAACATAAATCTATTAATCCTTCCGCCTCTATGTCTTTCCCTTTCATACATTTCATCTTCCCATTCTACTAATGCTTCAAACTGTGTTGGTCTGGGTCTTGGATCTAATGCCATCATCTTGTCTCTCAAATTGCGCAATACTGCCAATACTGGAAAAGCTAGCACACCATCATTCTTCGTATATCCTACCCAATTTTCTAGCCAAATACAAGTGTGATAAACATATTTTAACATCATATAAGACGGTGGTGTCTTTGGTGGAGGGATAGGAACTCCTCTCGTTATTACGGGTTTGTCTTTTTTAAAGAATCTTTTAATTTTGCCAAACAAAGTCAATTTCTCCTGTCTTGGTTGTTCGAAATACATTTTTGCTAATTGTCAACAGTTTAACCAAATCCAAATCTTTGTCAACACAATCCGCTATAATTCACCAATCAAATTCCTTTACTTCCCATGGCACCTGACCAATGTCAGCGCGACACACTCTAACTCTTCCAATCGGAGCTTCCTACGTCTCTGCTATCCTGTCCAATACCAGCGCGGCTCACATCAACCGGCCAATCTGAGCTTACCTTGTCTCCGCAGTCTGACCAATGCCAGCGCGGCTTTTTGTGACATCAGTCTCTTCTTCTACTGCTGACCCTCCCTTTACAAAAATTATCGGCACTTTTCTAAGTCCTTTTTCTTTACAATAACTTATCAACCACAACATAAAACAATACCACATTGTCCGTTTACTAAATAAAAGATAGTTTTTCACTTTAAAGAATGTTCCTTTCAATACGGGCAAGTATAACAATTCCGCTATCCTTCCCTTCATCCAAGCTAGGGGAGGACCTGTTACTTCTTTAGGGATAAGGCCAAAATTTCACAAGAGGACCTTTTGTTGGAAAGGAGGTCTCGCTACTCTTCTGGGGATAAGGCCCAAGTTTCACAGGTGGACTCTTCGCTATCTCACTCTTTTTCTAGATACACGCTAAATAGTCCCTAAAATAACACATAAGTGTTACCACTAATTAAACAGACAATGCACCTATTCCCGTGTGATTTCACTTCTCTCACTTTTCTTCTGCCTTATTTCAGGCTAATATTTACTGCCGGCTTCCCAGATACCATTCTGTACCTGTGTTCCAAAAACTACATAGAAACGTGACACTAACTCACTTTACATAGAATGTTAAACATATAATCAATAAATCACCAAACTAATCAATAATAACCATCATTCTGCTACCAGAAAAACTGATCCAGCGCAACCCCTAATTCATGAACCAGGGAAATATCTCACACAATTTGCTTACCAAACAACGGGGCCCATCACACATTACCCATAAATGATCCCTGAAGACGGGCGCTGGATTTAGGGGGTTTAATTTGTCAGTTTTATTATGTACAATACTATACTTCACATTAATAACATTTATATATATATATTCCTAACTATTCTTAATCTCAACTGTCTTCTTCCTTTGGTCGATGGACCATTAGTTGAAGAGTTGATGGTGACTATGATTAACTAAACAGTTTAATACTTTATTAACCGAATAAACGACTGATTATTTAGTTAATTTTATCTTATTAAAAATTAAATGCTCATAATTCAGATGGTCAGTGCACACACAAGATCACATATAAGAGAACAAATTATCAAGCAATGTAATCAAAATGAATCATTTGTATGAACATCAAAGCGTGCATAGGAATAGGGGAAGAGAAGGTACAGCATAAATACTTTGCAAAATGTAAGCAATTAAGGAGGGTGATGCCCACCTAAGAATAAGGAAAACCACTTCCTTGGCCGAGGTTGTGGCAAGGGGTCCCCAGAGCTAGGCTCAGAGGACAAAGTTAACAGGACAGATGCAGCCAAGTTTTGCCATAAACTGACAAACAAATATAATCTCCCAATTCCATCTACCTTGATCTAGTTCTCCTCGGACGCAGTCTCCTCCCAAGCACTCCCGCAACGTTCTCGTACCTAAGGTGCTCTCTGGCTCAGTGCTGGTCCGCTCTCTCTGTCTTGGTGCGCTTCCCTCTCGATGTTCTCTACGTTCTCTCTCTCGATGCTCTGACACACCCCTAATTGGGATATCAATTATACCCTAATGCCTAGCTCACTATCTTACAATGTTGCAGTATCAGTAGAAACTCGGCCTGTGATTGGTTGTCACAAATCATGTTAGGGTCGCCTCATCCAGTTCTCCTCGCAAATCCATCCAATACCAGTTTTAACAAAGGAAGTATTAAGGATAAATACATTCGTATACTACGAATATCAATAGTTATACATTTTGCAACATTCTCGTATTATGACATCCGCTTCACATTCAAATTGCAAATAGCGATGGCAGTTCCCACAGTCGCTGTCGCATCTTGGCACAGAAACAATAGGACACAGGTCAACATGGCCTTCACACAGATTACATCAGCAGCTGCATTCTGCAGTTCGTAAGCAGGCAAAACATTTTGGCGCATGCGTCCTCCGTACAGACCAAGACAACCACATGCTGGTTCAGACAAGAGGCCATTTTCATGCAGGCCCAATCTTGTACTAAAGTAAATAAACACAAAAGAATATTAATTCATGAAATAAAACCCATTATGGTTACCTCCCACCATACTAATACCCTGTATTAATTAATTCCTAGCGAAAGCTATTAATTTAAAGCAACTTTTCGTTATTTGTGCACAACATGCAAAATGTGCAATGTACAACATAGCATAAACATGCATTAGTACGATTTTTCAAAGCGCAAACAGTTAATACGTGCTCATGCCATCATGGTTTAGTATATTATGTAAAATGCGTTTGCCTCATGTGTGAATTCAGGGTTGGTTAGTCCATGCAGTCAATACATTATTATGGAGTTACTTAATTTCATGAGGATGCATTTTTGCAAACCTCACTCCACCACCCACAAAAGCTTGCGGAGTCTGCTGCCAATAGCCTGGGCAGAGACATCTTAAGGATTTTTGGGGCCCTGGGCCAAACATAGCTTGGTGGCCCCTATTAGGAGCAGCTTTGAATTTATGATTCAATTTCAGCACTTTCGTGCCCTCTTTGGCCAAGCCACCGAAACTGAACAGG
This sequence comes from Calotriton arnoldi, assembly GCA_963921515.1. NCBI lineage: Eukaryota > Metazoa > Chordata > Amphibia > Caudata > Salamandridae > Calotriton > Calotriton arnoldi. The sequence goes on from CAWUFW010002027.1 coordinate 2,244,327, forward strand.
CAGGCTAGCCAAATTCTAAATGTGTTTCCATCTAATAATCAGGGATAATGATGTGTGTTTTCAATACTGTAATAAAGCAGCAGCGCACTAATATCGCAATTCACCTCCGCGACCCTCTGCCACTTCATATGTGAGGTCCGATTTTTATCTAAAAGGAATTTTTTTGTATCAATGTTGCATGGTGTTGAAAAACCAACCTTTCTTTGCAAAATGTGTGTCATAAACTCACACATTACTCGTATTAAAAATTAATGAAAAGAAAACGGTATTTAAAACAATCCATCTTTCAAAAATCCTTAAAGGTCATCAGGGAAGGACTGTGTGGAGAACAGAGCTGGATCTATCAGGGCCACCCCTGAAAGGCTGGGCCCTGGGCCAGAGCCCACTTTGCCCATGCCTTAAAACATCTCTCAGCAGGGCCGGCTCTAGGGCGGTGCGATCGGTGCGACCGCACCGGGCGTTGACTTAGGGTGGGGGCGTCATTTTTGAAAATGTGTATTATCATTTTAAAAGCACCCGCTGCCTCGTTCCTGGCCTCCAGCAACTTTCAGACATCACTTAAAATGTGAAGAGAGTCCGGTGATTAATTGTCTTCCTGGAAAGTGGAAGTTTTGACTCATCCTAAGGTAGCGCAGAGGGTTAAAATGCCTGCTGCTAAGAACGTGTACCATGCAGATAACGAAGTGCATATAATGTAAATAGGTCAATGGGCTACTGCTTCTGTAAGAGAGCGCCTTTTGTTACTTGTCGTTTATTAAGCAAAATCATAATATAGAACATTGAGCTATTAACTGTCATCCTAGAGCTGCATGCAAACTGCAAGGTATAAGTTAAAGCTATTTGTTTTTTTGCCTAGTCTTTCATTATCCTAATCTTGTGATAAGGGTTCATTTGGGTAGAAAACAATTCTTATTATGAAAGAGAACCCCTAACAATGATGTCACGTTTTAAATTCTGAATTTGTGCCTTTCCTGAATAAGAACTTTAACTATATTGCCTACCAGTATCGATGACATGTCACTCCTACACTACACCTTGTAGTACTGTCCGATGTAACATTTCCTATACACTGATTTACACACATACGATTGTCTCTGTGCAATGTGTATGTGGTGTAAAGTGCTCTGACACCTTACACTGGTATGAGTGGTACTATAAAACTAAATGAATCTGGGAGACAGTGGTTCTGGAGACTTGAGGGGCACTGTTAAAGGGTGCTAGTGAGGGAATCCGTGGCAGAGGTGGTCATTGGCAAGGCGCCAACAGACATTGTCGCACAGGGCCCACCAATGCCGCCACCCCCCCCCTCCGTTCCCTGGTGCAATAGTAAATATAAAACAAGCATTTACAACGCAATAGGTATCGCAATTACGAGATTTTGAGCTATTGGTATTGTAAATGGCAATGCCTTTTATAATATTAAAAGGTATTGACATTTACAATACCAATAGTTCAAACTTTGGCAAAAGCGATACCTATTGTATTGCAGAGCGCGGTGTCCGTGAAGCGGGCGCCTCGCTCAACATGAAAGAGAAAGAGAAAAAAAAAAATGGAAAAAAAAAAATAGAGCACGGTGTCCCTGAAGCAGGCACCTATTAAAGTTTGGAAACAAAAAAAATTAAACCGAGCGCGGTGTCCCTAGAGAGGTCCCACGATCAGCATGCAAGTTAGAGCAGCATAGCACTCCATAAAAAAAGCAACCGCCATTGTCCCCATCAGTGTCAATAAACAAAATCGTGCTCACCAACTTATAATGCAGACCGTGTAACAAGCCAAGTAAAAGGTCCAGTCGTTATGGGAGGTATCAAATGCAGACAAGAAGGTACTAAAGAGGTACTAACAAGCCTATTTACGAATCAAAAGCCAGAATTTACGAAGGACAATGACACAAGCCAATGACAAATGTGGGTGGAGTGGGCGGGGCTTCCAGTGCATACTCCAATACAGCATGCCTCGCAGAGCGAGCAGCGCATGAGCGCTGCCACTAGGCTCGACCTAAAAAGACACCATCATTTGGGTGCAGTGTGCCGGACACGTCCCAGGGTCACTGCAAGTGCTACACTACTGAAATCTACGCTCTGCTCCAAATGATGATGATCCCCTTTTACCACTGCAGGATGTCTGGAGCAGTCCCCAGAGGCTCCCATGTGTCTCATCTATTCATAGCCCGTAGGCGGAATGGAGCCTCAGAAGGGCATGGACATGCATCACACACTCACTTCAGAGCAGGACCAGTGTGATCCCACTCAGCGCCATTACAACCCGATCAGTTGATTAAAATGATCTTTTGCCTGCCATCTGTACTGCACTCCAATACCCTTTATGGGAAAGCGCGACCACAGGAAGGCATCGAGGATTTATTTACAAGACTGTAGGCACAAACACCTTCAATCACTGACAGTCTGCTCTCATGTCAACCTACAGTTGGAATCTTCAGCACCAAGGTTCTATGGGAGCATACCAAGGCAAGAACAATGAATAGGGACAACTGGACTGATCGAATAAGTGGGAAAGTGTATAAAATGACGTAGACAAAATGTCACATACACCCCCACCACAAGACAAGCAAATGCCAAAAATAAAACTTAGTGAACACATGCCAAACCTACAGAAAAAGGCAATGTTACACTACATAAAGAAATAGAGAACAGTGTAAATATTATTGATGAACAAGTCTCCACGAAGGCTTCCAAACTCCGATAGCTTTTGTCCTTTTCAGCTACAGTAGAATTATCATAGGAACTATGGAAAGGCCTGCATTCAGAGGAGTTTCTCAGAACACTCCTTGAAGAATCAGGAGTTGACCACAGTGGAAGGTACAGACTTTCCTAGTTTAGGCTACTTCTATGGATTAATTTGAACCCATCGTCCGTTTCTGTTCAAGGTTCATTGCTTGCTGTCCTGAGTCTTTTTCCCCATCTAGCTATGGTCCTCACATTCCAGCATTTGCCATCTTCACGATACTGCCTATGTTGACCTTATGGCAAGAGAAGTTGTTTTTACCTTTATCCACATGTCCTGGACTCTTATTCAGACATACTCCCAGCCTTTATAGAGTGGTCATTATTTGAGAGTTTGATCAAATGTTAGATGGCTTTAGTACACTCTGGTCTTTACTCTCCACACTTCTGGTTAACAGAAGTATGTGTACCTTTGCAGAACAATTGCTTTTGTAACCACCATGGATAAACTTGTGCTGCCATCTCCTGAGAAACAAAAATGAAATTGGCCCAACAACTGCATGAGGACCTATGGCAGATGCCCATATATGTTCTCTCAACTTATTGATCCAAGGGGCATTGGTGAGTGACTCCATTTTGACACCATCTTTGAGAAAGCAACTGAGACGTTCAAGTGCACTGTTGCACCATGGACCATAGTGATGTGTTTTACGCAATATTTGTTAAGAAACTCGTTTCCACATATCTCATTTGTATCCCTGTAACAGTAATTCCAGGAACATTCTTTATATAGTGTTACCAACAGGAAAGCAAAATATTTTGCGGTACCATGCTCAACAACTACTACTTCCACTCACTTCGATTGATAGTCATTTAATACAAGGACAAAACGTCATGTGTGCCAGCAAAATCATAAATGTATCTACAGCTGAAGTTTCAAAGCAGATTTTGAACATTGCACATGAGACAGTTAATGAGGAACTGGAGACTTTTTTTGCATTCATGGTACACATTTTGCATAAAGCCACTTGTCTGCTTCCACGCCAGGCCACCAGGAACGGGTGTGCAAAGGAGTCTTAAAACTGGCATGCCACAATATGCACTGATGATCTTGCCTTCTGGCAGGATGCAATTGTTTCAGAAAACCAAACTTGCCTTTCAAACTGAGTTCTTGTGCTAAATGGCATTACAACATCAATGTGCTTTGCATAAATTTGGTGGATGGTCAACCTTCATACATACATTTCTTCACTTACATCAGTGTGCCTAACCTTTGCATCAGGCCTGGATAATGTTTGTGTGATTCCCCAGAATGGTTGATCTGAAACTTCATGAATGGCAGATACATCAATTTACTCTTTTTCGACTGATTTACAATCTTTCTGTGGAGCGACAAGCTGATGTGTCAAGTAGTCTGCTGTATTATTATGTTACGTTTCAATTAGATTCCTCTGTGGAAGAAAGAGGGGGAGACAGGGAGCTAGATTAGACGGTCCAGAGCCTGTGTTCCTGTGGATCAATCAAAGACTCAAAAACTGGGCTTCTGTTCCTGTGAAGGGAGAAAGTTCTCTAAACAGGTGTGCCAAGACCAAGGTCATGAAGACAGTCAACAAGACTGTCTCATGTTGCCCTCACACCCCCCCAAGGGGATGTCATGCTTCATCATAGGGCGGTGCTCCTCATCGGGCCAGCGCTGCAATGCCCTACGGTCCCCCGAAGGGTCACTTTGGCGGAGATCTTTTTAAGAGATTGCCGTATAAGTGCAAGTGAGGTGAGAAGTGTGGTGGAGTAGTTTTGCGCGATTGAAGGGTTAAAACTGATAGGGGAGGTCGCAAGCTATCCTTTAATAAGTGGACCACCCTGTCCGAGATAAAAACCTATAATAGGCAAATGCTACCCTAGAGGTTTTAAAGGAACCCTGGTAGTCCGTGTGCAACGACTGGGCGGGGAAAGTACCCGATAGTCGTGAGAGGGAGGCCCATCTCAGGTCTCTCACTCAGTGGTTTGTCAACATGTTTCACGCCTATCAAGTGGTCTTAAGGATCCATAGCGCTTCGTCAGGGCAAAAAAACATATAATGATAAACTCCCCCACACAAATATGGTGTCCCTAAAGTGCTGCCTACTGTGTGTGTGGTTCAAGGTCCAACCTAAAGACTATATGGCTTTTAGCCACATCAAGTGGCGCGAAGGTGCCGCGCTCGAGCGTGCTCCGAGTTTCTGAGTGCGGACTGTACGTCTGCACCTACCCTTCCATCTCCGCGCCCCTGGAATTAGCAATAGAAATGGAGTGGTGTTGTTTCAACATCTTGGCTCAGAGCATAGGTGCCAGTCTGTAATGTAGGAACAGGAGACTGGCATCCACGTGTGAGCCTAAATCATGTGGTGTACAGAGAGTATTGAGGCAGGCAGCATGAGTATAAACAAAAATAGACAAACATCGTTGTAGCCGTGCACATGCTTGCGCTGGATAGTGCTCTGTGTGCCTGTGGCAGATTACTGGCATATAACACAACATCAGTGAATTTCACGCAGGTGATTGTGCAAACATTGTAACAAGGAGTGGGAACATCCTCTCAGGGGTTGAAAACTGTCCATAATGCATAGTACTGAGGTAGAGTGGCGTTTACCTAAAGGCTATATTGCTTTTAGGCACATCAGGTGGCGCGGAGCTGCCGCGCTCGAGCGTGCCCCGCTGTTGAACAAGCACAAATCGGTTAGACAATGTGGGACTCCCAAAGAGTTAAAGAGTGTCGGACGGCCACAGGCTTGTCATAGGTACTTACAGTTTGAGTGCAGACCGTGCGTCTTCACCTACCCTTCCGTCTCCGCGTCCCTGGAATTGGGACTTCTAGGACCCATGACGCTCGTTTTAAGCGGTGAGAGAGGTCAGGCAGCTGCAACGTCTGCAGCCGCCCGATCATTACTGCGCATGTCTGGTGGCCATATTGGAGTGGCTAGTCGGCTGAAAACAATCGAAAATATGCAGTATTGAAGTGGCCTTGTCTGAATAGGAAGTCGTGAGTGCCACATCAGCCCTTGATCTTTGATTGAGTTCAGTATAGTCGGGATGTGAGCAGAAATAAGCGTGTGGTGCAGAAGTAATAAGTGCCACTAGGGGCCCACATTGAAAGAAAGCATGTGGACAGATGGTATTAATTCCTGTGATCCTGGAGAATACTCAGGAGTTAATAATGCATGGTAAAAACATTAGACATTGTATGCAAGATTCCCTGGGCGGACCATCAGGGCTGCAGGGAGGCAGACTCGGAGTTGGAGTACAGAAGGGGACAAATGGATGTTATGTCCCTGAGGGTGTCAAAAGAGCGATCGTGGCACTAATGCACATTGGTCAGTGTAGTAAAGTATGTCAAGTCTACAGCACAGTGTGACGGTCGTTCAGGAATCAGAAATAAATAAAATAAAGGCCCACTGAGTTGTGTTGACATGTAGTTCTGACGAGATACTGTTTTCTGAACTGGACAGTGATATCCATAACAAACAAGTTACTTACCTTCGGTAACGATATATCTGTAAGAAACATAGGTTAGTTATAGATTACTTACCTTAGAATTACCCCCAGGCGTCAGGCTGGATCCGGAGAATTTTTCGTCAGCAGTACCCCTGCGCGTCGAAAGGTGGCGTCGGTCGGCTAAGCGTTCGTCGTTGGCATCGTGGTCGCCGGGATGACGTCGCGGTAGCTACTTAGACACCGCCCTCGCGCGCTGACATCAGTTCTTTTACACAACATTCCACACCAGAAGCGCAGAGCCATACAAGACATTGACCACTGGTGCACAAACTAGGGCCCTAAAAGGGATTCCCTGACCCTAGAAATCAGTTCGCAGAACGGGGAGGATGGGTGGGGTGGTAAGGAATCTATAACTAACATGTTTCTTACAGATATATCGTTACCGAAGGTAAGTAACTTGTTCATCTGAAAGAAACAGTTAGTTATAGATTCCTTACCTTAGAATAGATACCCCAGCACTACCAACCCCGGAGGTGGGTCTGCAAACCATGTTCACACCAGAAAGTCCTGGAGAACAGAACGGTCAAAGAAGCCGTCTCTCCGGACTTGGCTGTCCAGGCAGTAGTGTCTAGTGAACGTGTGCAGAGATGCCCACGTAGCTGCCTGACAGATGTCATTAAGGGGAACTCCTCATCGCAAAGCAGTAGTAGCTGCCGTCACCCTGGTGGAATGGGCGCGCAGCCCCACTGGAGGCTCTTTCTTTGCCAAGGAATAACAAACCTTAATACACAAAACGACCCACCTAGATATGGTCCGTTTGTGCACGGCCCGACCTTTCTTAGAGTTCACGTAGCCCACAAAGAGCTGATCATTCACCCGGAACGGTTTGGTGCGATCCAAATAAAAGGAAAGTGCCCGTTTTGGATCCAGACGGTGGAGCCTCTCCTCCTTTTGAAGGATGCGGAAAGAAGGTGGACAAAGTGATGGTTTGGCCAATGTGGAAAGAAGTAACCACCTTGGGAAGAAAGGAAGGTCTAGTTCTCAGTACAACCTTGTCGGGATGAACAGCCAGGAAAGGAGGTTTTGAAGAAAGAGCCTGGAGCTCACTCACCCTGCGAGCAGAGGTGATGGCAACCAGAAAAGCAGTCTTTAAGGTAAGAAGACGAAGAGGACAGTTATGAAGTGGCTCAAAGGGAGCGCACATAAGGCAAGTCAGAACCAAGGTCAAGTCCCACTGAGGCATTACGAAGGGAATAGGAGGAAAAAGATGAGTAATGCCCTTTAGGAAGCGATTTACAACAGGGGACTTGAAAAGAGAAGGCTGATCAGGAAGCCTACGAAAGGCTGAAATGGCCGAGAGGTAGCCCTTAAGAGTGCCCAGAGCAGAGCCCTGCTGGGCCAAAGAAAGAAGGAACAAGAGAACCTCAGAAAGAGGGGCAGAAAGGGGATCCACAGGCTTTGCTGCGCTCCATGCCACAAATTTGTTCCATCTACAGGTGATACAGTCTTAGTGGAGGGACACCTGGCTGCCAAGATAACATGACAGACTTCGGGAGGCAGGTCAAACGACGTCAGCTGCCACCGTTTAATCTCCACGCAAGGAGGTGGAGGCTGGACAGGTTCGAGTGGAGGACCGTACCCTGCTGCTGCGACAGAAGATCCTCCTGAAGAGGCAGTCTGATCGGAGTATTGATGGCCATGTGAAGCAGCGCGGGATACCAGACTCTTCGTGCCCAATCCAGAGCCACAAGAATGACTTGGGCCCGGTCGCGCTTGATCTTCTTCAGCACTCTGGGCAGAAGTGGTATAGGCGGAAAGGCGTATAGAAGACCGCAACTCCACTCGCGACGAAAAGTGTCGCCTAGCGAGTGCCGCCTTGGAAATTCCAACGCGCAGAATTGCTGACATTGCGCGTTCTCTTTGTTGGCGAATAGATCTAACCAAGGCTCTCCCCACTGTCGAAAGAGACCTTGCACCACCTCCGAGTGGAGATGCCATTCGTGATCCATCATGCACCTGCAGCTGAGTTCGTCCGCCCTGGCGTTCAGCGAACCTGCCAGGTGTTGAACCACCAGGGATATGCCCTGATGTTCCAGCCATGTGCAGAGGGCCTCGACATAGGGTCCACGACCCCACCCCGCCTTGTTTGTTGCACTACCACATGGCGGTGGTGTTGTCCGTGAACACCTGCACTACTCTTCCCCGGACAGAGGGAAGGAATGCTTTGAGTGCAAGACGAATCGCCCGAAGCTCCAGAAGGCTGATGTGGAGCCTGGACTCCGCCGGAGACCAGAGGCCTCTGATCTCCACCTCCCCCATGTGGCGGCCCCATCCCAGAAGTGATGCATCGGTCACCACTGTGAACTCTGGTTGGGGAAGGGAGAGTGATCTGCCATCGACCCAATCCTGGTTCATTAGCCACCACTGCAATTGGTGTGCAGTGCCCTCCGAGATCTGGATGCAATCAGACAGGTTCCCCTGATGTTGTGCCCACTGGAACTTCAGAGCCCGCATATACCAGCAGGATGCAGGCAGCCATCAGTCCCAGTAGCCTGAGGGTCATCCTGACCGAAACCCGGGATAGAGGCTGAAAGATCGGAATCATAGCCCGAATATCCCGGACTCGCTGTTAGGGAGGATAGACCCGAAACAGCGCCGTGTCCAGAACCGCTCCGATGAAGAGGAGCTTCTGAGAGGGAGTCAGGTGTGACTTCGGCACGTTGATGGAGAACCCCAGCGAATGCAGGAGGTCGGCCGTAGTCTGGAGGTGGGAGATGACAGCCTGGGGCAAGCCCGCCTTCAACAGCCAGTCGTCGAGATAGGGGAAGACTGGAACACCTGATCTGCGCAGATGAGCTGCGACCACCGCCATCACTTTTGTGAACACCCGAGGGGCGCTGGTAAGGCCAAAGGGGAGCACGGTAGACTGAAAGTGCTTGTGGCCTACCGTGAACCGCAGGTAACGCCGGTAGGACAGGGATGTGAAAACAAGCATCCTGCAAGTCCAACGCTACCATCCAGTCTCCAGGATCGAGGGCAGACAGGACCCGAGCTAGTGTCAACATTTTGAACTTCTCCTTCCGGAGGAAGCGGTTGACGTTCCTGAGATCCAAGATAGGACGCAGGCCTTTGTCCTTCTTGGGCACCAGAAAGTAATGGGAATAGCAACCATGACCTACTTCTGGGACAGGAACTCGCTCGATGGCCCCCTTGGCCAAGAGTGGCGAAACTTCCTGTTGGAAAAGGGCCAGATGATCCTCCGACAGGCGATGGTACTGAGGTGGCATGGATGGAGGGAGTAGCCCCTTCGGACTATTTGCAAAACCCACCTGTCCGACGTGATGGTGCGCCAGTGGGGGAGGTGATGGCGAATCCTTCCGCCCACTGGCGTTTGGTGGCCCTGAAAGGTCGTACTAGGAGGGTTTGGAGGCTGCTGCAGGGGGGGCTGTGGTGGACTGGCCCACCCGCTGGCCCCCAGAACCACGGCGGTGGTTCCCCCGGCCGCACTGGGGCTGAACAGCTTGCGCTGGCCTGTGGCTGAGCGGGACGTGGTGGGATACCCCTTCCGTAGCCACGAAAGGGGCAAAAAGCAGACTGCGCAGGGCGGAAGGTGGAGAGGCCCAAGGACCTGGCCATAGCTCGAGTGTCCTTAGAGCGCTCCAGCGCGTTGTCTGCCTTGTCACCGAATAGGCGACAGCCATCAAAGGGCATGTCCATAAGGGTGGATTGGACATCCCCTGAAAAACCAGTCGACCTCAACCAGGCATAGCTACCGACGTGGAAAACGTCCTGCCTCGTGAGTTGGCGGTATCCAGCCCACAGCGGATGGTAAACTTTGCTGAGTCTCTCCCTTCGGCAACTGTACGGTAGAGTACGGCCCGGGCCTCCTCCGGGCACTGAGGCAGCACTTGCGCCACCGTATCCCACATGAAGTGGGTGTAACGGCCCAACAAACATGCAGTGTTTACCGACCGCAGTCCCAAGCTGGAGGAAGAAAACATCTTCTTCCCAAGATGGTCCAGCTTTTTGGATACCCTATCAGGTGGTGCGTTAGGGAATGTGCCTTTGGAGGTGGAGGCTTGGACCACCAAGCTCTCAGGGGTGGGGTGCTGGGAGAGGAAAGTGGGGTCGCCCGGGGCCGGGCGGTGGCGTCGGGCAACCGTCCTATCCACATGAGCCCGTGTTGGGCCTGGACCAGGTGCCCAAAAGGATGTCGGTTAGGGCTTCATTAAACGGCAGCAGGGGCTCCGAAGAGCTCACTGCCGGTTGAAGCACCTCTGTCAGGAGGTTAGTCCTGACTGCCACCGTAGGTAGCTCGAGGTTGAGAGCCTCGGCCGCCCTACGCAGCACCACTGCAAAAGACGCTCCATCCTCCGTAGCCACGGTAGGAGGAGACAACATGCCAAAGTCTGGTGAGGTATCCAGACCAGTGGCTTTCCCCAGTTCCTCTCTCCAGTCCGGCTCGTAACCCAACTGGTCAGTTAAAGGGTCACCAGACCCCTCCCAGTCCTCCTCACCCTCTTCTGGCTGCCAATCTGGTCTAAAAAAGCCAGGGTAGAACAAGGGCACAAAAGTACCCGTCGGCGCCGGATTCAGCGTCGGTCCGGCTCAGTGTCTACATCGAGGTGGAGGCCGGGGTCGACGCCGGCTGGGGACACAAGCGGCGTTGGCTGGGGACGTGGTGCCGGTGGATTCGGCGCCGGGAGAGGTGTAGTCAGGTCGACCGGCGCCGATCCGGATCCAAGCCTGGATCCAAAGGGACCCGGCGGCGCCGAAACCCCAGGGGGCCCAGCCGAGTCCGCCGGGCCCGAAGGCGCGCCGGCAGAGTCGGGCTGCCCAAAGATGGCATGCATCGCTTCGTAAAATTGGCGCGGCAGGGGTTGCTCCGGGTCCCGGGAAGGGGGGGGAAACTCGGAATCGACCCTACGGGATCCGCATGCGGAGCCACGGGAGGGGCACCACCCGCATCCCTCGTCACGTCGGCCGACCGACGGGGAGGAGTCAAAGAGCGACGATGCTTCTTCGACTTCTTCTTGTGCTTCGATTTACCTGGCCCAGAGTGCGAAGACTTGGAAGAAGAGTGGTGATGGCTCCGCGACCGGTCCCTCCACCTCCCACGCAAACGGGACCTCGAACGGCGCCGACTGCCGGGCCTCAAGAAGCTTTCGGGACCGCTCCCGCAAAGACTTCGGATTCATGGTCCAGCAATCGGAGCACGACTTGGGGTCGTGGTCGCGCTCCAGGCAAAGCAGGCACACGCAGTGTGGATCCGTCACCGACATCAGTCGGCTACAGGAACCGCAGGCCATGAAACCGGGCATCCCTCGTGCACCAGGAGTCAAAGACTCGAAAACGGTGTTGACAAAAGTCGTCAAAAAGTCAGTCAAAAAGTGACTGGAGGTACCGCTCTCTCCGGATCTGCGATGGCTGGCGCGGAAAAAGATAGAACTGATGTCAGCGCGCGAGGGCAGCGTCTAAGTAGCTACCGCGACGTCATCCCGGCGACCACGATGCCAACGGCGAACGCAGAGCCGACCGACGCCACCTTTCGACGCGCAGGGGTACTGCTGACGAAAAATTCTCCGGATCCAGCCTGATGCCTGGGGGTAATTATAGGGTAAGGAATCTATAACTAACTTTCTTTCAAATAGGGATGATTGAGTTCAGGGGGGCGTGGTGTATATACGTGTGGAGCATGTAACTCGTCACATGGATTGGAGAGGTGCGGGTCCCACACAGGAGGTATATGGGCCAATACCTACAATCCATGGAATTTCATCGGGTCCGCTCCTGTTCGTGTGAAGGCAGAACACCCATCGTTGTTCTCGTCTAAAGAGGGTGGTGGCGTTCCAGGAGGGGTTGGCTTCGAGAACTGTCCATTTGAGGTCATCAGTGGAGTGATTTTCCTCCTTGAATTGGTTACTCATTTTGGTCGCACTCCGTCCACATCTGATGGTGCTCCTATGTTCCCCTATCCTGATTTTAACTGGTCTTGTCATCCCTACATAGTACATCGTGCAGGGACATGTGATCAAGTAAATGCAGTTTTTTGTATTGCAGTTAGTATGCGGCCTTTGTATCCAAGAGAATGATTACCAACTGTAGAGTGGTAGAGTGTGTAGTAGAGTTACACATGGTAGATGCCACACGGGTAGTGTCCGGTAACTGGTGGGAGGTTCCAAAGGGTGGTCTGTGAGTTGGGTTTGTTCATGCGTGGTCTGGTATGTACCTACTGATCTCTCAAATTGAATCCAATTCCAAGGACGCAGAGATGGAAGGGTAGGTGCAGATGCACGGTCCGCACTCAGAAACTTGGCACGCTCGAGCACGGCACCACTGCGCCACCTGATGTGGCTAAAAGCAATATAGCCTTTAGGTTGGACCCTGAACCACACACACAGTAGGTAGCACTTTAGCGGCACCATAATTGTGTGGGGGAGTTTATCATTATATGTTTTTTGCCCTGACGAAGCGCCATGGATCCTTAAGACCACTTGATAGGCACGAAACATGTTGACAAACCACTGAGTGAGAGAACGGAGATAGGCCTCCCTCTCATGACTATAGGGTACTTTCCCCACCCAGTCGCTGCACACAGACTACCAGGGTTCTTTTAAAACCTCTAGGGTAGCATTTGCCTGTTATAAGTTTTTATCTCTGACAGGGCGGTCCACTTATTAGAGGATAACTTGTGACCTCCCCTATCAGTTTTAACCCCCAATCATGCGTCACTACTCCACCACACTTATCACCTCACTTGCACTCATCATACATCAATCTCTTAAAAAGATCTCCGCCAAAGTGACCCTTCGTGTAACCCGTAGGGCATTGTAGCGCCGGCCAGACAAGGAGCACCGTCCAATGATGAAGCATGACATCCCCTTGGGGGTGTGTGAGGGCAACATGAGACAGTCTTGTTGACCGTCTTCATGACCTTGGTCTAGGCACACCTGTTTAGAGAACTTTCTCCCTTCTTAGGAACAGAAGCCCAATTTTTAAGTCTTTGTATTATTATGTTAGCCAGGTGGAAACCAGACTTCAAAACAGAATTCTTGTAATTTAGAACAAAGAAAGCAATATGTACTGTAGGAGAGAGTCCACCACTTCATGATAGATTGCTTGCCAGCAGTTTGTGGCTGATCTTGAGAATAAACGGTTTCCCAGTGTTCAAAATTATTAACTGCCCAGACACATGCTTTCAACTACAGCATACTTGAGTACAGCAAGTGATAAGGTCCTTGACGCAAACGCCACATTTTATTACTAGCTCCCAGCATGGTGTGCTACATTGCTGCCTATACCATAGACACTAGCATCTACTGTTATGAAAAGTTTTGCCAACATATTAAGCTTTAAAGTCGGTGCAGAAGCAATGGCAGATTTGACGGAATTAAAAGCATGTTTGATGCTCATCCCATACAAACTCTTGCCCTTTGCATCAGTTCAAATAATGGTTCAATCCTTGGTGATACTGGTATATGGAGTACAGGTTTAGCCTTAGCCTTAAAGCTCTCACCCAGTATCATATAACTGCACTTCGAAGGACAAAAGCCCTCTTTATCTGCAGTACTGTAGAGTATGACCACTGGGAAGAAAACATAAGAATTTATTCATAAGAATGCAGACGCAATCACCTCTTCCATTGACAGTTGTAATATTTAACAGCAAGGTTCTACTTGGAAAGACGATATAAAGAAGGGAATAAGGAATATGGTTAGCTGGACCAATTTAACTGCAAGGAGTGAGCGACGCACATTTACATGATCTACACAGCCTGCCTAATTGAAACATATGTATTGTATTTTTCAGCTGAACGTTTTGTGAGAAATACAATTTTGGTGGGAAAAGACCCAATAAGATATTAAAAAAAAAAAAAAGCAGATATGATTTTGGGCTGAGAAATGAATACATTTTGTAACCTAACCTGTTATGATCATGGTTACTTCAACATCACACTGCCTAGACTAAGCATTACATGGCTCAGCACCTAAATTGAATATTTAGAACTGTAAATAACCCAGGCTGGAGAAACAGCGAGACTGGTGAGCCCCAAGCTGAGCTTGACATTATGGGTGTCACTTGTGATTTTCAGTAGTAGTAGGTGTTGGGCCTTGCTTGCCAATCAGCACCCCTTGCACAGTACCGGCATGTGTCACAGGGACAAAGAATGGAAGAACACCACAGAAATATGGCTAGCAACCAAGTTTTCTTTCTGTAGTTTCGACATTTAGCCCCTCAGCAGCAAAGAACATGCAGTTGAGGGGCTAAAAAGGTAGGACAAGTCAAAATTGACATCATAGTGGTTTGACCGCTGCAACCCTTGGCATTTTAGTCAACCTGTGTCCATACACAAGGCATCTTTGTAAAGCGCAAGTCCACTCCAAAGAGGTCTCCTGGCACTGACATATAATGGACATTTGTTACTTCAGTCAATGGTACCCATTTTACCAACCTCAGAGGATGAAGACTGAGTAGACCCATTAGGATTCGATGCAGTGACTAGAAGGTTAAACACAGATGCCAGTGGCAGCCGGCATGGCTCGTGGGTGGCGGGCGCGGGGGATGGTCTCGCTTGGTGCAATAAAATAAAATAATTTTTTTTTTTTTTTTTTTTTTTTTTAAACGTACCTTGCCACCGGCCTGGTCTTCCGTCTCTGCTCCTGCTCTCCTCTTGCACAGAGGAACAGGAAGCGGGGCCCACTGACCAATCACAATGCTGCAATGCAGCGTTGTGATTGGTTTTGAGCATCCTGGTTCGACACTCAACCAGGGAATGTAATGCAGCCTGGATGGAGAATGGGGAAAGTGCACATGACTGGTTTGGGCAGCCCGAGAGGGCCGACCAAACAGTCATTTCGCACTTAGGAATGGGCAAACCACTCCACTGCTGCTCCAATAGCAGGGCAGCAGCGCTCGAATGCTCGCCCACCCACCTACCAAGCAGCAGCATAAAATGATAACGCAAAGTTATTTTAGGTTTCTGCTTCCCACTGCTTAAAAGTAGTGGGGCGACGCTCCTCCGCCATAGCGGAGGAGCCGCCACTGACAAATGCATTATTTCACTGCACCAGCTGAATAATAGAAGTACAGGTGGTGAGAGACCAGGATTCTATGTCAAACATTGGAAACACTAAAGGAGAAGTGTACGGTGCACACCTTTTTGATTTTCTAAATCCCATTCCTTAAAAAATAAACCTGTTAATGTGTGCTATGCTGTGACGTATCCTGTCTGTTGCACGTTTGTATAAAATTTGGATAGACCCATACAATAATGACTGTGTGGAACAGCATGCACTACTTTAGAATTTATCAAAACAATCATTCACCAATTTCATCAAGCTACCCAATGTATACATTTAATGATCAATTCCAACAATTTCTTCAATGATTCTTTTTAACATAATACCAATCAATAAACTTTATTTCAGTCGACAGACCTTAAAAGTGCAAAGTGCATACACATAGATTCTTGGATATATTGTATACAAAATTCATTGATTTAATTAAAAGAGTATTTAAGACACTCATATTTTAAAAATTCATTAGAATAAAGTAGATTAAGAAACTATACCAATTCGAATTCATCATTTGGATAAAAAGATAAAATACTATAAAACAATTGAACGGTCCCCTGTCCTTCCACCGTTAGAAAGCTATACATGGTCTATTTTACAAGGGTGATTTGGGTTGATGTTCCCTGGCCTAGGATAAGAGGATCACATTAGATCAAATCAACAAATTAGGAGATGCAGATTGTGCTTTCCTTTCGATTCTTCACAAATGGCCTA
Organism: Calotriton arnoldi; assembly: GCA_963921515.1. Taxonomy (NCBI): domain Eukaryota; kingdom Metazoa; phylum Chordata; class Amphibia; order Caudata; family Salamandridae; genus Calotriton; species Calotriton arnoldi. Next base: position 2,260,267 of record CAWUFW010002027.1, read on the forward strand.
GGAATTTAGCAATTGCTCAAGCAAAAAAGGTCTTGAATCAGTTCTTATAATGCGCAATGCTATGCTATGATCTCTAGTTCCCAGCTGTTTGCATATAGGAGTAAGCCATCTGTTTCTAGGGACGGAGTATGCTAAACAGCCAAAGAAGACATGGCCTACAGTTTCTAACGGGGTATGACAGCAGGGACAACCTTTTTTTTGCTAGCAGCACTGCATAGCCATGAGCTAGTAAATGCATTTAGAGGGATTGTGACATGTCTAAATTGGATATATAATTTTTTATCTGCTGGCACCTGTATAACATCAAGAAAACCCTCCAGGGATCGCAACGATTTAAAATCTATGAATTCTTGTTAATCATCCTAGTTTGCTATTTCTAGACTCGTTCTCAAATACCCAGTCCCAATATATAGATTTGAGCTGTGTTTATGTGGAGAGGTCCAAACAGTCGGTACAATCTCCTTTCAGCCCAATGTTCTTAAGTACGGCATTGATGTTCCTTATCCAGCCTATCTTCAACGATGTGTCTAAGATATAAACTTCTAAGGCTGGGACATACGGGGACAATTTGGGGGTCGAGATCAGTCTCTGCCAGAAAAGGAGAGGGCGTAATTTGGCTAAGTCTTTTATTGATTCGACCCCCATATCTAATTTGAGGGGGGAGTACTGAGTGGAAGAGAAACGAAATTCCTAAGATACCTATGTTCGGATGCTATGAGGTCATCCATTTTCTCAAAGCCCCACAGCTCAGCCCCATAAAGGGCACTACTTACTGCCTTGCTTTTATAGATTTCTAGGGCTGGGGCAACTGGTTTAGTATATGAACAAGAGTGTTCCTTTCTGAAGGCTCCAACTGTCTGAAAGTATGACCTGGAAGCAACATTTGATCGAGACAAATTTAAACAGCCAATTTTACACCCAGATATTCAGAGCTGCATACCCGCTCGTAAACAACTTATTTAAAGTTAGGCATCCTTTAAAAGATTTATGCGGGTTTAGCATTGTAAGTTTTGTTTTAGTGGTGTTTATTTCGAGACCCCTCTCATCGCAGAAAGCCTTAAATTGATGTAGTAGTGTCTGAAGCCCCTAGAGAGTTTTAGAGACGAGGAGCGCATCATCCGCAAAAAGAAGCGTGGCGATCTTCGTATTCCCTAGCAAAGGGGCATCAGCAGGGGTGCTAGCTAGGAAGTCCACAACTTGATTGATGTAAAGGGAAAACAGCGTAGTGGCCAGGACACAGCCTTGCCGGACTCCCCTGTTAATAATTGGGTCAGTGACTTGGGCCCGTTTACCCCATCGCACCCTGGCATAGTTGTCATCATGAAGGCGAACAACCAATGACAGGATCTCCAAAGGGATCCCCATGTGTCTCAACACCACCCAGAGCTTTCCACGGGGCACAAAGTTGAATGCCGATTTCAGGTCAACAAAAGCAACGTATAGGCTCCCCTTGCCCAGCACCACCTTCCAATACAACAGGATAAATCTTAAAAACCTGGTCAATTGTTCCAGTTTTTTTCAGAATCCGGCTTGGAATGGCGACAGTATGTTTTACTCTGCCATCCAGTCCTGGATTCTCACTAAAAGGGTGCAGCTGAATACCTTCTGAATACAGTCTATTAGACTGATAGGCCTATAGTTAGTCGGATTGTTTCGATCCCCTTTTTTTAAAACTGGTATAACCTCAGCTCCTTTCCATGAGTCCGGAATTCGGGCACCCCCTGCAATGGCATTAAAAAGTGACAGCATGTACTTCGACCAGTTGCTTTTGTCGTGCCATAAGAAATAAGTTACTTACCTGTAACTGCAGTTATCCAGTGTTGGTATCTTTCATAGATTCACATGCCTGAATCATTCCCCATCGTCGAAGTGGGAGTCCCACGGTACATATAATAAAGAAGTAATTAGTAAATTCCATAGGCTATTGAATACATGGTTACCTCCATGATAGCCTATGGAATTTACTATTTACTGCTTTATTATATGTACCGTGGGACTCCCACTTCGACGACGGGGAATGATTCAGGCATGTGAATCTGTGAAAGATACCAATACTGGATAACTGCAGTTACAGGCAAGTAACTTATTTCTTATCCAGTATTGGGGTATCTTTCATAGATTCACATGCCTGAATCAGAATAGTAAGCAGTTCCGTATATATATATATATATATATATATATATATATATGTTTTCCTCCGACGTAAGCAGGAAGGAGTCTACAGCTTGTGTATATATATATATATATATATATATATATATATATATATATATACACACACACACACACACACACACACACACACACACACACACACACACACACACACACACACACACACACACACACATCATTCTAGTAAGCACTTAAGTGGACGGTGGGTAGTGCTAAAATATCCTTCAATGTAATGCAAATACCCAAAGTAACGGTGTGCATAGTAAACATTGTTCTGTCACATAAATCAACGATATGATCTAAGGAAACCACAAACCGATATATATACACACACACTCATTTCCTTTTTTTTTTTTTAAAGTAATTCATCTATTTAAAGAGGCTTACCTTACTGAAATAGGTTTCGTAGCACTGCCTGTTGCACGGCTGCGTCAGCCCGCTGTGATGACTCCAGGCAATAATGCTGCGTAAACGTGTGCGTTGTTTTCCACGTTGCAGCTCTGCAGATCTTTTCCAGTGGTACTCCGGCAAACATAGCAGCTGATGTGGAAACTGCCTGAGTGGAGTGTGCTTTTACAGTCCTTGATAATGGTTTGCCAGCCTTGTCGTGACAAAATTGAATTGCGCTCGCTATCCATCCGGCGATAGTAGCCTTAGAAACTGCAACGCCCTGGCGGCCTTGTCCATAGGCTACGAATAGCTGGTCTGACTTGCGTATACCTTTAGTGCTTTGTAAGTAGAATTTAAGACATCTTTTGATGTCTAAAGTGTGAAGCGTTCTTTCTGCAGGCGTAGAAGGATTAGGGAAGAAAGTTCTTAGGATGACCGGTTCATTCAAATGGAACTGAGAGGGAACCTTAGGGATGAATTTAGGATTTGTTCTGAGAATGACCATTTCATCAGTGAACCTCAGGAAAGGATGCGTTATGGTAAAAGCTTGTATTTCACTAACCCTTCTTGTTGATGCGAGCGCCAAAAGAAGAGCAACTTTCCAGGTTAAATATTTTATGTCTGCCTTGTGGATGGTCTCAAAGGGTTGCTTTAGCAGTTGTGATAGAACTACATTTAGCTGCCACTCTGGGGGTGGAGCTCGGATGGGTGGGAAAGTTCGAAACAGTCCTTTCATAAATTGCTTTACGATTCTTGATGAGCATAGGGATGGGCATTCAGATGAGCGTCTGTATCTAGATATAGCAGCGAGGTGAACTTTAACTGAAGAGTACGCCAATCCAGATTTTGCTAAGGATAGCAAATAAGGTAAAACTTCTTCTGAAGCAGAGAGCAAAGGATGTACTTCATTTCACCTGCACCATAGAAAAAAACGCTTCCATTTCAGTCCGTATGTCTCATTGGTGCTGTCAGCACGGGATCTAGCAATTAGGTCTTTGCATTCCTGTGAAATGGTCAGATCCTTGAATTCGAAGAATTCAGGAGCCACGCATGTAACTGCAGAGTAGCTGGTTCCGGATGACATATTTGGCCCTGGCTCCTGGTCAACAGTGTTGGTGTTGGCAACAGGCGGATGGGCTGAGCTTCCGACAACAGGAGAAGTTCCATGTACCAATGCTGTCTGGGCCACCTGGGGGCTATTAGGAGAAGGTGACAGTGTTCCCATTTCATTTTCGTGAGGACCCTGGGTATCAGAGGAACGGGGGGGGGGGAAGCGTATGCAGAGATCCCTGACCAGCGCATTGAAAGAGCATTCCCCCGAGAGTTTGGGAGAGGGAATCTGCTTGCGTAGAATCGGCATTTGGAGTTGACTGGGGTCGCAAACAGGTCCAACGCTGGCTTTCCCCAGACTGCAAATATCCTGTCCAGTTGGTTCTGTTCTAGTTCCCACTCGTGGCAACTGTCTTTGGTTCTGCTCAAAGCATCCGCCAAAGTATTCCGGAGGCCTGGAACATGCTCCGCTGTTAGGGATATTTCATGGAGAGCCAACCAGTTCCATAACTCCTGGGCATCCTGTGAGAGACTTGGTGCCTCCCTGCTTGTTGATATAAAACATGCTTGTGGTGTTGTCCGTGCGGATCAACACCGATGATCCCTGTATTCAAGGGAGGAAAGCCTGAAGTTAGAGAAAAATGGCTTTCAACTGCAACCTGTTTATGTGCATTTGACGTTGAGTAGAGGACCCCTTTCCTTGAACCTGCAGGTCTTGCAAGTGTCCTCCCCAACCTTCTATAGAAGCATCTGTTACTATGTAGTCTGGAATCACTGGGAGAAAGGAGAGGCCCTTGGACAGATGTGATTTTTGAGTCCACCATTCAAATGCCTCTTTCATGCGTGGGGTGATAGCTACCACGTCGTCGAAAGATCCTGTGGTTTGAACCCATTGGCATTGAAGTTCTTCTTGGAGAGGCCTCATATGTAAGCGAGCCAGTGGTACAAAGTCGATTGCAGAGGAGAGCATTCCCAGCAGAAACTTGAATATTCTCACAGAAACGTACTTTTTTCTGGAAGGTTTAAGTGCCAACGCTTGCAACTGCTGCGGTCTTTCCTGGGAGAGGAAGGCTTTGTTCTGAATGGTGTTCAAGTTGGCTCCCAGAAATGTCATTGGCTGGCTTGGGAGGATTGATGATTTATCGAGAGTCCCAATTTGCAGAACAGGGCTAGACAATCGTCTGTTACGGCCTTTGCTAGACGATCAGATGGAGCCTTCAGCAGCCACTCGTCTAAGTACGGGAATACTTGATGACCTTTGTTCCGCAAGGCTGCTGCCACAGGAGCTAGAAACTTCGTAAAAATTTGTGGAGCCGATTTGAGGCCAAATGGAAGGACTAGGAATTGATAGTGGGTACCAGCCACTGTGAACCGGAGGAATTTTCTCTGTTTTGGATGTATAGGGACATGAAAATACGCGTCCTCTAGATCCAATGAAGTCATAAAGTCTCCGCTGTTGAGGAGCCTCAGGACGTCGGAGAGCGTGACCATCCTGAATGTTTGACTTTTGAGGAATTTGTTTAATTTCCTGAGGTCTAAGATAGGTCTCCACTCTCCCGATTTTTTGCGAATAAGGAAGAAGCGGAGTAGAAACCTTTCCTTCTCTGAGGAAAAGGGACCTTTTCTATTGCCCCTTTCTGGAGCATAATCTTTGCTTCCTTTTTGAGTAAGTGAAGACGAGGGGGGGTGCGATCCCCTGGGTGGGGTATTGGGAGGTATTTGGGTAAATTCCAAAGTGTGGCCATAAGAGATGAGATCCAGGACCCACTTGTCTGACGTAATATTGCGCCACTGGTGGATATGGTTGGAAATCTTCGCACCGGTTGGGAAGGAGGGAAATGTAACTGGTACCCTGTTGTAATCACTGCTTGCGACCGGATTCACAGGCTTGAGACACTGGCTTCCGTCTGGAGCCTTGTCTAGAGAAACCAGCCGTTGTTGGTTGCCGGTAGGATTGTTGTTGGTATCCTTGGCGATATTGTGGTTGATAGGACTGGTAAGCCTGGGCACGTTGGTAGTTTCCTCTGTATCCAGAAAAACCACGGCCTCGAGCACCCCAAAAGGGCACTTTACAGTACTTTGGCAGTATCCGTATATTTCTTAATTGCGGTAAGCGCCTCATCTATGTGATTGCCGAATAGGCTATCGCCATCGTATGCCATGTCAAGAATTTGACTACTTCTGGGCGGAAGGTTGTTGCTCTTAGCCACCCCTGGCGCCTTAGAACGGCCGCACCCACTAGCTGACGGAAGCTTGTAGTGGCTATATCCATTGCGCAGTCAATGATTTCTGCCGCTGCTCTTTCAACCTTCCGCAAGGATCTTATTAAACTCCTCCTTATTTTCTTCTGGGATAAGGACTCTGTCCCCATATTGGACCACATTTGTCGATCATAGCGGACCAAGATGGCTAAAGCATTAGAAGCTCTGATAGAAATTGCAGCCATTGAGGAAAATCTTTTTCCAATGGAGTCAAGATGGCGACCCTCTTTATCCGGTGGAGATGTGATGGGAGTAGATGGGTTTTTTGATCTCCTTTGGGCTGCCTGCGAGATCACAGAGTCAGGCTTGGGATGACCTGTGAGACATGCAGGAGAATCCTCTGGTGCCCTGCATTTTGTATCAAGTCTCGGTAGCACCGGAACCACAGAAGCTGGCGTCTTCATTACCTTGATGCCCTCTTGCCAAATGTAATCAATGATAGGTATTTACCTGACTGTCTTTCTTGATTGTCCTTTAAAATCGTACAGAAAGCAGTCCGATTATTTTACAATTGTGGGCAAGTGGAACCCGGTAGTAGCTCGGTCCATTATATTGTGGAAACCTCCAATATCCTCCGGAGGAGAGTCTGAAGGACGATGAGGTGGAGGGGCCGATGTTGGTACTATATAATCATCCCATTCATTCGTGGGCGGAAGAGGATCATGGATTTCTCCCTCCTCAGGCTCTTCTTCAGAGATGGTAAGATCCTCTCTGGGAGGCAGAGGAATCATGGGGTCAATCTGGGTGTGGCAGGTGGTGGTGGTGTCGGAGGAAATACAGGCAGGGGGGGGGGCACTGTAACACTGTCCTCTTGTGGAGAAAACCTCCTTTTATAATCCGCCAACATATTTTGTAGGTCCACTATTAGGGTCGGAGGCAGTTGAGCAGGTTGTTGCCTTGGCTGTTCAAAGTATCTGAATTGATGATACTGAGTATGAGGGACTGGATACTGTTGATAGTATTGCTCGTCATCATCATAGTCTTAGTCTTCTTCCTGACACTTCACGTTGAGTTCAGAAGGGCTATGCGCAGTCCCAAATGGGCCCTCATCAGTGTCTTCCACATCTAAGAGGAGACTTGGAGGTAGTGGAGAAATTTTTGGTGTCCTAAATTCCATTTGTGTAGCTTGTAGGAATGGAGTTGATGGACCTGATGGACCTGCAGACGAAATTGGAATTCTCGTCAGCGATGCCGTCGTCGACGGTAGAATTATCGTCATCGAGGGTGGAGTTGCCGACGGTGCAGCTGTCGTCGACGATGGAGGGGTTGTCGACGATGGAGTCGTCGTTAGGGTCTTTGTCGACGACGAGGTCTTAGTCAATGGCGGTGTCCTCGTCGACGGAGTCAGCGTCTACGATAGAGGAAACATCGACAGTATGGAACCCTTAATACTCGCCGTCGATATAGTTAGTGCTGTCGACGGTCTCGACGACGACAGAGTCATTGTCGTCGTTGATGAAGTAATAGGTGTCAACGGCAAGCTTGACGCCGATGAAGGTTTGTGCCTGATTTTTCTTCTGGAATGGCTTGAAGATTCCGGTTTTTCTTTGGATGTCCCCGAAGAATGAGGGGAACCTATCTCCGAGGAGACCTTAGGCTGTTTATCCTGTTTTAGAGATTCTCTGGTCAGATGAGACTTTAGAATGTTTCCTTCTCTCTTCCAGCTGACCCTCAGGCGACCTGGGCCTCTTATGAGTCTTGGAGGAAGTGTCGCTCTCAACATCTGATGAAGCACTCTGCTTCCTTTTCAGCCACAATAAAAGTCTTCCCTCTCTATCTTTAAGGGTCTTAGTTGAAAAAGTGCGGCATATTTTACACTGCTTTGCTTCATGATGAGGATGGAGGCAGTAGATGCAATCTTTGTGGGCATCATCAATATGCACTCTTTTCTTTCCGCAGGATTTACAAGGTCTAAATAATCCTTTTTTATCAGACATGCTTCTATAAAATTATAGAGCAAGACTTATCTGAAAAAGATGAAGAACTGAGCAGCGCTCAGGGAGACTCCCTTACACACGACATGCGGTGAAAATCTGAGGGATTCAGCCTCTCTTGGGAAGGTTCTAGAGGGTGCCGGTTGCAGATTGGTCTGGTTTTGAGTTTGGTCCTTTTTATAAAAGGAGGTTGATAGGTTATTTAATACATGGTTACCTCCATGATAGCCTATGGAATTTACTGCTTTATTATATGTACCGTGGGACTCCCACTTCGATGACGGGGAATGATTCAGGCATGTGCATCTATGAAAGATACCCCAATACTGGATAACAGATCTCCGGGAATCCCATCCAGACCCGGAGCTTTAGCAGGTACAATGGATTCTATTGGGGTTTCTATTTCCTCTTTGTTAAAACATAACCCTTGCTGGGTTTGAAAGTAGATCTAAAAGAGGCATCTCTTCGGTATAGTTAGTGATAGAGTAAAGGGCACCAGCTGAATAATAAGTACAGGCAGTGCAAGCGCAGGATTCTATGGCAAACTGAAGCAACACTAAAGGAGACGTGTACAGTGCAAACCTGTTTTTGATTTTCTGAATCACCTTCCTAAAATAATAAACATGTTAACATGTGCTATGCTGTGAAGTGTCCTGTCTGTTACACGTTTGTGTGAAATTTTAGATAGACCCATACAATGATTGTGTGGAACACCATGCACTACTTTAGAATTTATCAAAACAATTCACCAATTTCATCAAGCTACCCAATGTATACATTTAATTATCAATTCCAACAATTTCTTCAATGATTTTTTAACATAATACAATTTGGCTGCAATTTTACAAAAACACTTTAGTCAAAAAATTGTTTGCTTTGTGTGGTATACACCCAATGCATTTCAGATGTTACATTTCCGATGGCGTAGTAGCAGTGTTGTGATCACAATCTGGATTCAAATAGTTATTGGAACAGAAGTAATGTGTGACACGACAGGAGTAATGAACTGATGAGCATCACTACTCTGACATTCCAGAGGAATAAAGCGACTAGCAATTGAAGAATATATTGTACGACCTTAGTGTGCATCATCTTCTGAGGGCCTCGCAGTTTTTGGTGGAACTTGCCCCTGAAGGAATCATCGGATTCCGAAATGGATTGGGCGTATAGCACACAAAGCTAAAAATCTTTGGACTGTAAAGTGTATTTGTAAAATGGCAGCATTGCAGCAAAATTATATTATGTTCAAAAGAATCACTGAAGAAATTGTTGGAATTGATAATTAAATTTATACATTAGGTATCTTGATGAAGTTGGTGAATGATTGTTTTGATAAATTCTAAAGTAGTGCATGCTGTTCCACACAATTATTGTATGGGTCTATCTAAAACGGAGGAAACAGCCAGAAAATTGATGCATTTTTGTTTACTTTCCAGTGCTTAAAAGAAATAATGCAGTAAGAAAGTGTAGCAGTTGGAGGAATGTACAAGTGGCCATTGATATGATGCAGATGTAAAACGTGGCTTGATGAGGATATAACACGCTGCACCACATAGGGCTCTGCTATACAGCAATGGCAGCGGTATCTCTGCACTTACGAAGACAGGTCCGGTGAAAAAAATATAATTGTTCTGCTCAACCACCCAACTTCCTGAGCACTCATGAGAATAGGGGAGAGGAGTTGGCCTAACGGCTAGGGCGGTCGACCTCGAGTCTCAGCAATGACGCTGAACATCCTGTGATTCTGGGCAAATCACTTAATCTCCCCGTGCCTAACAAAAATGAATGTGTCCTCATGTAATGCAACTGGTGCTATGTAAAGCGCTCTGATACCCGATTCGGGTCAAGTTCGCACCATATAAAACTCTGTAAAAAAAAAAAGGTGGCAACTAGAAGCAAGCTGTTCAATATCATGTTTACCTGCAGTGGTTGGAGCATGTACTGAATTTTAGTCGATCCCTCAGCATAGGGTTTTGTAGATGCTGGTACAGCACATTTATCTTATTTTAATAAATTAAAAAAAATAAGACAGAAAAGTTGCCATTCTGCATTGCAGGAAAGTGCACAGCATAAGGCAAAAATGTAGAAATATCGAGATGCTGCGTCTACAGTTTTTTTTGTTTTTAAATACCCGGGTCAAAGTACTTCAGTCATTCCATGTGCGGCTGTACCGACTGACAACGTTGCTTCTACTACACTGACCTAACACTACATTGTAAAGTAAGCATATATTCGCTATTCTTAACTCCACCCATACTTAACGTGAGAACTGCTATGCAACATCACAATTCCCACAGGGTTGTGGGGGATCACTGTATTGCAAGGAATTTATATTTTCCAGCTATATGCGGAGGTTTCGAAAGCATTCTGGTTAAGAATTCACTAAAGTCACACCTCCTTAGATTCTCGAGTTTCAACTATAACATGGTGTGGAGATTACATGTTTTTCCAGGGCATCTTGCAAACTGGAGGACAAAAACATACTGTAGGTCTAGAAACCTCAACTTTTAATTCTGCCACTTTGAAAACAAAGTGACTGTTTTTTCTTTCTTTTTATGAACACCAAACAACTGGAAAGTAGAGCACTAGGTCAGAGATTCCAGATTATTTACTCGAGTGGAATATGCCATCTGTGTTATAGCAGTGTTATACACTACTTGCTAAAACAGATCTGCAAGTCCATCTTTACTACTGATTAGAAACTATATGGTGGGGGAAGGGGCAAAAAAAAAAAGCCGGAAGTCAAACACAAAAAAAAAAAAAAGAAAAAAGGCAAATATTATGTACCTGGTAAACATCTGTTCGTGGCATGTAGTGCTGTAGATTCACATCCTGTGAATCTACTGGGACCTGTAGTGACCCCAGAAGGGGAGTACCTTGAACTGATTGAGTTTCCTGCATACCACAAACTAGGTCAAGTGACTGCACAGGGTGTATTTGTATGTGAAATTACACATCCTTCAGGTCAAGTGCAGTCATGAAGTCACCATCTAATGTTGGGCCCGGATGTGTGCAGGTTGTTTTCTTCAAAGAAGTCTTTTAAATAAGAGGCAGTGGCTCCTCTTCCTGGTAATGTACGTGGGCAGCGACTCCATTGTTAAGATAGTTTTTCCTTGCAAGGCAGGTGAGGATTGAGTGAGATGCAAAGTGATGTATAGAGGTATGTTATCTTAATTACGCACTCGAATCAGCCCCAAAAGGCTATCTCGGCACAAGGGCAAAGGACAGACTAGAACTAAACTAAGTGGGTCTTAAGTGCCTTCCTAAAAAGAAAATAGTTTACAGAGACAAAGTTGTGTGGGCAGATTATTCCAAAGGTGGGGGGTTTAAAGAAAGATCCGCAGCCTGCCGTGGCCTGTATGCTCATACAAAAGAGGAAAGTTAAATAGAAAGAACTGCAATGGCCATAAGTGTCCAGGGATGAGAGTGGACACATGGGGGTCTACAGCACTACATGCCACAAACAGATGTCTACTGGGTAAGTAACATTTTAGGCATAATTGGTGTAGCTACACATGCTTTGCATAGACTGTAAAGCAGTCTTCCCAAAAGCGGTGGCTAACCTGTGGGTGTTGCAGTAGATTGAAAAAGTGTACGGAGTACTGCATGGCTTGTTGGCAGGCTAGCACATCCACACAGTTGTGTTTTGTAAAAGTGTATGAAATGGACCAGGTTAGCTGCTATGCATACATCAGCTAGTGGAATATTCCCCAGGAAGGCCATGTAGGCTCCCTTTTGAGAGTGGAGTGGGCTTTAGGAGGGACAGGTTTGGAGAGGACCTTTCCTGTGTGGGGTTTTGAGAAAGCGACAAATAGTTGGAGTCTTTCTGAAAGGTCTTGTCCTATCTATATAATACATGAGGGCTCATTTGACATGTAGTGTGAAAATCCCTTTCTGCTACAGAGTCTGATGGGGGCAGGGAGTGGGGAAGTTCCATTGATTGGTTCAGGTGGAACTGAGAAACCACCTTAGGAAGGAATTTAGGGTTGGTGCATAGGACGACTTTGTGCCTATGCACTTGAAAGAGATCTCCTTCTAGGGTTAGTGCCTGGAACTCACTGACCTGCAGAAGGGAAGTAGTGGCAACCAGAAAAGCCTCCTTCCATGAGAGGAACTGAAAGGGGTGAGAGTGGAGAGGGTCAAAGGGGGACCCACGAGTCTGGTGATAATAACATGGAGGTTCCATGATGGAGCCGGTGGGGTCCGTAGAGGGATTATCCTCGAGGCCCTTCATGAATGCTTTGATAACTGGAATTTTTAAAATGGAGAGATGTTCTCTATTCTATAGGCAAGAGACCACAGCAGTAAGACTGAGCCGAATATAAGTGAATACCAGTCGACAAGTTTGTAGATGCAGCAGGCAATGTCCTGTACTCTAGCTGTGAGCGGGTTAATAGAGCTTGTAGAGGGAAATCATTTCCATTTGGCCAAGGAGCATGCGTGGGTAGTGGGTCTACGTGCTTCCATCAGGATGGCTGTGCATTTGGGAGGTCATCTGAGATATCTAAATTCTAATACTTCATGAGCCAGATCGCATGGTTGAGGGACTTGGGGTCTGGGTGCAGTATTTCTCCATGAGAAGGTCTGGCCTGATTGTGTGTCTTGTGCAAAAGCACTGAGATCCAGAAGTGTTGTGAACCACAGTTGGCAGGCCTAAGTGGGGAGCTAGAAAGAGTGAGGAATATCTGCCATAACCTCCAAACCACAAATGGTAGCAGTGGGAGGGGAGGAAAAGGATAGGCAAATTTCTCTGACCAGTTTATCCATAGTGCATTACCTTTGGACTATGGGAACCTGAATGCAAAGCTTGGGCATTTTGCATTCTCTACAGTTGTGAATAGGTCTATTTGAGGAAAGCCCCATCACTGGAAGTACTGGTGGAGGACTTGCGGGTAGAGTTCCCACTTGTGGACTTGTTGCCACATACTGCTGAGGAGGTCAGCAAAGTTGTTATCCATCCCTAATGAGGTACTCTGCTAGTAGGTGGATTTCGTGACAGAGAGCCCATTGCCAAGTGTGCTGGGCAAGTTGAGAGCTGTGGAGACCAAGTCCTCCCAGGTTTCTATTTTTTAAGGTAAAATGTGGCTGTGGTGTTGTCCGTCCACACTAGAACAAATATTCCTACCAGATGGGCAAGGAAAGTATTCAATGCAAGGCGAACTGCTAGGAGTTAAAGGTAATTGATGTGAAGGCCCTGGTGTTTGGGTTCCCAGTGGCATTGGACAGTCAAAGCTTGCAAATGTGCTCCCCAACTCCAAAAGGGAGGTGTTCATTTTGATAGTCTCCTGTGGAACTGGGTTGAGAAAAAAAACCACCCATGCAACAGTTTTTGGTGTTCCACCACAAGAGAGCATGTCAAGTGCAACCCCTGACCAACACTAGAGACTCCCAATGACCCTCTGCTGTAGACCATTGCTGCACTAGGCATTCCTACAACAGACGCATATGTGGTCTTAGACATGCTGGGGGCACTATTGGAATGCAGGAAGCAATCATACCTAGGAGGAACGTAACTGTCCTGGCTGTATTGTTGAAAGTGTGAAAGGAGTGCCTGAAAGATTGTATTCTTGAAGTGTGGAGGTAGCCCAGGTAGAGTTCGGAGTTGAGGACTGCTCCTAAGGCCGAATTTGTCAGGGTTGGCGGTGGGATTTTGTGACATCGATGGTGAATCTCAAGTTGTGTAGAAGGTGTGTACTGGTCAGTGTTTTCACGGCATAGTTAGCAGGTGGAACTCTTGATGAGCCAGTCATCTAGATAAGGGAAATGTAAGTGCCCAGGTGAGGGGCTACCACTGTGAGGCACTTTGTGAACACTCAGGGACCTGTAGTGACCCCAGAAAGGGGGGGGGGTGGAGGGAGTACTTTGAACTGATTGCCTTTCCTGCAGACCACAAATGAGGTCAAGCGAATGCGCAGGGTGTATTTGTAAGTGAAACTACACATCTATCAGGTCAAGAGCAGCCATGAAGTCACCCTGTAGAAAAGGTAGGACATCCTGAATGTTGACCATATGAAATTTTTTTAGTGGATGTATTTGTTGAGGAGGAAGGGGTGGGGGTCCTTCGATCCAGAATGGACCTCAGAGCCATCTTTTTAGGGAATTAAGTACAGAGCGTACACTCCTGATCCTTGTTCTTGAGGTGGTACCGACTCGAAGGCACCTTTGTGAAGAATCAATTAGACCTTCTTTGAGCAGTATTATGTGCTCTACTGAAAGTGTGTTTGCAGGATGGTATGTGTTGAAGCTAGCTCCATACAGTAACCATGCGGTTTGATGTCCAGCTCCCACTAGTCAGTTTTGCCAAGTGGGGAAGGAAAGGGGGGGGGGGAAGGGAAAGAGAACCCTTGCAAATTACCCTGACAGGAGTTGTGATCAGGAAGAAGTTTGGGTTTCGTGACTGTTGTAGGGGTTGCTTTTGGGGGAAGGACGCCTAGAGGTGCCTCTAGAGAAACCTCTACGTGCAGGTGACCGGGCCTGTGGGTGATTGTACACGGAAGGGAGTGAGGCGCAAGGAACCTCAAAAAGTGGGTGTTTGAACTGCACCCGTAGCCTTTGCTGGCTCAGTATGCTTTTTCATCATTTCAAGGATTTGGTCCACCCGAGGCCTGAAAAGATGTTGACCGTCAATAGGAAGGGCCAGCAAGTTCTGCTGTACCTCAGGTTTGAACCCAAATATATGCAGCCATGCATGGCGTCTGAGAAGGAGGCTTGAGTTGATGCCCCGTGCAGCAGCATCAAGGGCACATGGTATGGTGGTAGAGATTACTTTACCTTCAGAAACCAAATCACGCCCTCTTTTCCTGTGTTCCTCAGGGAAGTACTGAAGGAGATCCTTCATTTGATCCTAAGTGGCTTTGCCTCATCTGGACATGGCCTACAGATTTGGCAATAAGCCAGTGGTTAGCGGATTGCACTGCTACGCTTACTTTATCTAGCCGGGGGGGGGGGAACAGGAGAGGAGCAATCACCGGTTGCTTGGAAGTAGGCCTTCTGCACCGTATAAACCACAAAATCTGGACTTAGGGGTACCCCTATACTTTAACAACTCTGGGAGCAATTACCAGAGCACAGACCGGTCCCTGGAAAATTTCAGCCGTGTGGCGCAACAAACCTTTTAGCACAGGGAGGTATTGTGTAGTGCGTGGTGTTGAAAGACTGTCAAATAGTAAATCCTCTTCTATTGGATCTGGATGGAGGGGAACTTTATGGTAAGCCATTGCCCTGGAGAGGAGTTCCTGATATGCGGAGGAATCATCGGAGACCAGGAAAAGGGGGAGGGGTAATAAATTGTCAAGCTGAGTAAAGATCAGAATCGGTGTCTGCTGGGGGCTCAGCATCATAAGTGTCCCAGGGTTCTGGTTGTGTGTATGAATTAGTGCCGCCACCCCCGTGGAGTGTAGAAAAGAGGTGATTCATATGCAGGAAAGGAGAGTCCAGAGTGGATTGTGGTGAAGGAGGAGCAGGTAGTGGACTGGTGGCCTGGTCTGTCTTTATCCTTGGTTTAAGAGCTGGGGCTTAATCCAGGGCTACTTGGAAAGAAAGCTGGCTTTTTTGGTGGCTGTATGGCAGTACCAGGCAGGCGATGAGCCGGACAATCGGGGGATGGATTACCAAATGTCTGTTGAGCATTAATCTGCTCTTGAGCCAATGGAGGCGTGGCTGAACAGTTTCATTGCTGACTGTTGAAAGTGGACTTTCGTTTCGGTGCAGATGATTTTGGCTCCAACGATTTACTATGCCAAGCCAGTTGGCTTAGAGTGCTTTTTCAGCACCAAGCCAGTGCTGGGCGTCGTCACCGAAGTAGATAATGCCAACCATGGCCAGAGGGCAGTGGTGGCCCGATGGCCTGACTTTGGTATTCCCGGGTGGCTGTGTGGCCCTTTGTGGAGGCCTGCAAGCTGTTTTGAGGAGGGAAAGGGTCTGTACTCCAGACCGGTTCAGCTGCTACTGGAAGGTTTTCAATCTCCGGGTCAGAGCTGGGGCTGTCCTCTGGAGAGTACACCTCCACATCCGCTGCAGACACCGCAGTGTGGGGTTCATGAAAGTCCAGTGGTTCTTCGCTGCTCTTCCGTAACAAATCCAAGCATCAGGCCAGCCGGTCACAGAGGGTAGACTTTGATCTGAAGGAGCATCAAGCATTGCAAGAAAGCTGGTTATGCTTGGGCAAAAGTTACAGACTTGGAGGTTGGTCAATGGATATTTTGAGTGGCACCGAGAATATCTAAAAGCATTCATTCCATCACCCTTGTGACATGGCATGGCACCAATCAGTAGTCCCAAGAAAAGGCAGCCCTGGAGGGTGAAAGTCCCACAAGGGGCAGAGGTTGATCTGAGAATTGCTCGAGCGCAGCTGGAGTAGTATATCCAAAACGGAAGGAAAATGGAATAAGGTTGAGTTGCCCATGGGAACCAAAGAGAGTACAGACAATGGTCTTAACAAGAGGATGGGAGCACCCACACAACAGAAAGAACACAATTTAGTCGAGGCCCATGCGCATTACCAGCAAGAGGAACAATCACCGAACCTCGTGACTCAGACTTCTTCAAAGAAAAACTAGCTGCACACATTCAGGCCAAACACTAGATGGCAGGAGCATGCAAAGCATGTGCATCTACAGCCACACGTTGCAAACAAATGGTTACATCCAATTGGAGAATTAGGAGGGGGTTTTGTATTATTTATGCAGTCCAGGCTGTGCAAATAGGAAACATCTTCATTCTAAGAGATGTTTAAGGGTTTTCTGAATTCTCCAGGCTAGATTTTATCAAATTGTTAAAGTGAAATACATTAACAAATCTCGATTTTTAAACTAGGTTACTCTAGATTGGCGGCTCTCATGACTAATCATAGACTATGAAAATGTCCGAATAGGCTATCAAGGTTCAACTTTAAGCTCCTCCATAAGAGGAGCCTTGTTCTAGAGAAGAACCTAGCTTTCCATTAGGAGTGGTCATCTTCCTCAAAGAAAGGCAACGCCCAGGGATTGCGCCAGGTAAGGTAGCAGAATAGATGTTATCCAGCTATTAGAAGAGCCAACTTCTTAACTCCAACCAGACCCTGCTCGCTACGGTTCCATGGTGGAGGACCTCTAGCAGATAGTTCTCCTTTAGTCCACCTCAGGTTCTTCTGCCACATGCATATAAAGGTTTGTAGCACTACAGAGGATGGTCAAGCTTTGGCCTAGTGGTAGCATCATTCACATGACATTTTAATGAGAACATTTGCAAACAGAGTGCCACAAGCCATCATATGTTGCTTCAAGGTGAGCCAAACAAGGGACAGAGGTTAACTGAAACTTGCAGATTAAACATGGAGCAATACCTAGAGACCTACAACTTGTGAAGATCTCAAGGAAGGCATGTGAATGCAGCATTAGCAAACTTGTGAAGATCTCAAGGAAGGCATGTGAATGCAGCATTAGCAAATCAGGAATGAGAAATAAAAGTACTTCTGGAAAGAAAATTAACTTGTTCCGACCATAGGCTCTACTCTTTGATATGTTTACAATAAAAGAGAAAACAAATCAGCCAGAATTTAGAAAATGGCATAAGTGTGCATATTTATTCCATATCATTGTACAACGTATACATACAGGTTTGCTTCTAAAACAAGTGTCAATTAAAGTGAGGTCATACCAATTTACTATCCCCAAACACCAATAAAATACACTTTAATGATTTCTCCAAATTCTAGACCCTCCCAAACGTAACGGAACATTTCTAGTCACTGGTTAAAACACAATGGAATGCAAATTCACGCTCGAACATGGTCCTACAAATTTTAATGAGGTGCAGGTACACTTTGAAGGAATTCAGACCTTTAAATATTTGGTGGCAACAAATTCCTTTTTTGTACCTACAGACACAGATCAAGTTCACAGCTGAATAAAACCCATAAAAACAAATTTCTCTGCTGAAGAAAACTATTTTATGAAGCTCTTGTCATTGTACAATATCAAAAGGTTTTACGACAATCTTGTCTACCGTCTGAAGTAGCACCAATCCATGATTGATCTGGTTTCCTAAATCAACGCCGCACCACATTTATCTGGTGAAAAGAAAGCGCTGGAGCCTGGGATTACAACCGTTGCCTCTTGATTCCTGAACGCCGTCTGCAAGGATTCCGTTGCCACACTCTAAACAAGCACTAAGCAACATCTCTCAAAAAGGCACACTCAATCTGGAGCGGCTCAACTCTGAATGCTTGCCTCTCATGCTCGCCCAGCATCCCGCAAACTGGACGATTGGCAGATGCTCGTGAGAACTAACTTGCTTTTCTTTAATAAAAAACAAAACAAAAAAAAGGTACTGGGACTTTTGGCAAGCAGGTGTAACAAAAACACAAATGTGGCGGTAGTAAGGGCAGTTTTTTCACAAGTTATTTAACTCCAGTAAAGTCTGGTCCAGCATCTGGTGCATGCCAAGGTTCTCTTCTTTGGCATGCGCCACTTTCTCTGTGAAGGAATTAAAAAATTCATCCATGAATATTGCATTCTTTCTTTACCTCCAAGAACGGTTATTCTGACGACCAAAACGCATGCAATGGTTATTTTCAAGTGCGTGCTCATAACATCTCAGTTCCATACAATCATGCATCTACTAAACCCACCATCATTAGGATGATCTAAAACATTGCTAGTGACTTCTTGGAATTGCTTTTCCCCAAAAAATCTCACTTCTGGAAGTACAGCAACTAGCAACTGAACCGGATTTATGGCAAGATCCAATTTTGGGAATAAATAAAACCTCCAGATACCAATTCCTATACAAGGACACATCTTTCAGAAGATTAAAGTTTCAAGAGCTTGAAATAGATACAGACTTCCTGAAAAGTCAGATTTTTGGGGGACTGCAGCTGTACCAACTCGCCCCCCCCCCCAAAAATTTAAAAAAACCAAAAACAAACTGCATGCACAATTCATTGCAATGGCAACGTTGGAGTTATCAATCGAGCCCAATTCAGGCCTCTGTACACAGTAGCAGAAACACCGTTCAGAAGTGCAAGTTTGCCTTCCACTTCCCCCAACAAAAAAAGCCCCCCCCAATTCATAAACCACGATCAATCACATTGAGGAAGCAAGAATCTGGGAACCTATTGAAAGGTCACCGTAAAAAAGTAACTTCTGGGACAGTGAGAAATAAGTTACACATCCAAATTGGACAACCTGTTGAAATTGTATACCAGGACTTATCACGTCATGCGTTACTGGACAGATCAAAGAATACTACCCTTATGTCAACTGCACTCCATTAACCTCCCACCCTCTCCATCATAGGGCCTGCATCCCAGGGTTCCAGCAAGCACCGCACATGCCTTAGTGCATCTCGCTAAGATGAACGAGACAGGTCGAACAGGTTATGCATTATAGTCACAACTCATTGACACTGCAGTTTAATCCTCATTCAAGGCCAGTTTTAGTTCATTAGTCAGACTCCTGTTTTGCTCAAGTTGCTGGTAGAGTTGGTCTGTACAGGCAGCAAGCAGGTTAGAAGAAAAAAGAAAGAAAGGCAGGAGCAATGATTAGACAGAAGACACAAGACCAACAGGAAATGCAATAAAGTCAGGGAATTCAGATTACAGAAAGATGCAAAAGACCACACAACAGGGAAAAAAAAAAGATTTTACCATATTTCCAACCACCAGACTTCCCTGTGCAGATGGAAAAACGCCTAAAGAGTAGCTAATAGTTTGCATAGTTAGAAGTTGTCAAGATACGAGTGGGAAGATAACGAAAAAGGTAACGGAAAGGGAATAAATGTAAACCTCAATACTTACGGCTAGTCCTCATTCACTTTACGCAGGTTTCGCAGCAATGACTCAGCTCATGTGTAAGAGGACCCCAGAATAAGCTATTAACTGTGTTTACATTTAGCCTCATCTGCCCAGTCCCCATTGTTGATCCATAACCAAGAGTTAGCAGCCTTGTGCCCAAAATAGCAAAGCCTCTAAAGTGGGGACAGAATAGGTCACATGCATGGGCTGATATCTTCAGATTAAACACTCTCGGCAAAGCTATCGAACTTCTAATCAGCCTATGTAGAATGTACAGGATTACGGAGGAAAGGCCAACTAAAATACACCCCCCCCCCCCGCTGGTTTAGGGCGATAGCCTCTGATCTTCCAAAAGGAAAAAAAAGACGGTACTGCATCAAGTACAGAAGACACCGCCAGTAATAGTATAAATTCTCAGTAGAGTTTATAGAGCAAAATATTTTACTCCAAATTATTTCAGTCTTGTGGAATAAGTGCTGGCCTGTTCTATGTATTTGGGATCTGAGGAAGAACCATTTCAAGTGAAACATAAGGACAGAATGAGCAGCAAAAATACTTAAACTGTACATGCAGAGTAACCCCAACTCCCCCTCACCCCCCCAAACTGTAGTCAGTACATGGAACAACAAGCATTGGCATAGCCAATAGGTCTCGCCTTTGGGACCTTATAAGTGTTTAGCCATGCAACACTTGATGTTGTTGCACCAAGGATATTGTGCTGGATAACTAAACAATTATAAGGTCCCAGAGGCGAGACCTATTGGCTATGCCAATGCTTGTTGTATCTTCCATTCATGAGAGAAGCAAAGTTTGTTTGTTCTCGCTTCTGCATATTTCTGAATAAAATCAAAATATTCCACCCACCGCTAATTCTGAGATTAGATTTAGATATAAATTGTAAATGTACTTGTAGATTGTAGCATGCTTTTATCACAGTTCCTTTTTGCAAACATATGAAGAGTATCTCAATGACAAATGATATTTGTAAAATCATGTTAAGGTTGCAACAGTACTTATGAAAATAACAGAGGTGGGCGAGCCACTGAAAGCTCGAGCCAGGCTTAAGCCAAATGCCTGGCTCTGGCTCAGCGTATTCTAGGAACCTCAAGCCAAAAAAAAAGCTGAGCTTGCCCAGCAGGCGATGTGGCCTGGTGTCTACAGCTGCCAAAAATGTATCACCTGGAGCCAGGTTCGAATTCTGGCCTCACCTTTGCATCCTGTGAATCCTGGCAAATCTCCCTATGCCAAAAACACAAAACATGCAAGTAGTTTGAATCTGCTGTGTTAAGCCTGAATGAAAGGTTAGCTCTTCATAAAACTGTCCAAAATACAATGTGGATTCTGCCTGTTACACAAACTCTAATTTCATCCTCCAAGAATTAAGCACACAGAATTAAGATTTGATGGCAGACAGAGATACCAGCCTAGCGACTGAATTGCACAAACTGAAATTCGAAAATCTGGGCTCAATCTCCGTGTCCCTGCTTGACCAAATTGTGTGATTCAAGGCGAACACTTTATTTCACTGAGCATCCTTTTTTATTATCACATATGAGAGCCCCTTTAAATACTTAAGATCAGGGTGTGCCTTGTACAAAAACCCTGTCTTGTGTTTGAATTAATAGCCTATAAAGTTGCTCCAGCTATAAAAAATAATCTAGACCCCCATATGTTGTATAATTGACAACTGACTTGCCTCTTAGTTGACTAACAGTATTCTCATTAGGACGGAGGTGTAGTGATCTGCTGATCACTGGTCTAGTTGTTGTAAAGCACCAGCCACTCCCCGAGGGCTGGCTTACACCCCACCCCCATCCAGCACAGGCGTCACTGCACATGTGACCCTGCCAATAAAAGGGGCCGGGCGCACGTGCCCTGGGCCAGTTCTACCATCCCAGTACTGCGTCTGTGTGTAGTCATTATGCGTGCATGAGGGCCTAGGGCCCTGCACCATTACAGGAGGTAGGAATGTTACTCAGTTTATGTTTAAAAACTCCCACTTTTAATAAATACTTTTCAAATAATCGTATGTACTAACGTGAAACACTTCCGTGTGTTAAAGAAATGTGTGTTGCATGATTTCCATGTCAACTGTTTTCAGGGCTCGGCTCGCGTACAGGTTCTTGGAGCCTAAGCCAAACCTTGGCTCATCTCTCCCACTTAATTTGTTGGTCTACCCCACCCCTAGAAAATAAAATGACTGGGGGTAACACATAAAAGCGTAGGGGCAGATTTACAAGCCCCTTGCGCCACTTTTGCGTCACTTTTAACATGGGAAAAGTGACGCAAAAGTGGCGCAAGGAGCTGTAAATCTGCCCGTAGATGGTAACGAGTGCACCAGAGCAGCCGAACAGACACAAATCAACCCACGTTTTGACGCGCAGTCATTTTAGGCAAAGGTTACCAAAAGGCATTTTAATGGTGGAGGGGAAGAGCGGGACCTGCATTACAACAGGCATGGCCTTGTAATACCGAGACAGGCAGTGTGATCTGTGGATGTCTATATTCAATAAACAGACCCATTATTTCGTTAAAACACTATGGGCAATTACTGATTTCCGCTGAGGTGCGCGAGGAGTGGACGCCGAACGTGTGACGCAATCGCGGGTGGCAGGGACTTCCAGGATACACGCGTCCGTGACTGGTCCCTATCTCTTAGATCACTCGGGAACGAAACTCTTATTGTTGCGAAGTTTGCCTGCACCAAAAATGGAAAGCAGGGAGTGTAAACACGTGCGTCTGCAGGCTACGTTTTTTCCACATATGAGGCACTCTGTGGGGAATACAAAGCGCCAATTAAAAGAAGGGGAAGCTAAAACACACAGCCCTGGCTAAATCAACGAAATGGGCTCAGGGAATCGCTTCCCGGCTGCGTTAACTGCAGCTGTGTATGTACTCGCTCCCTAAGTGTCGACACCACCTACCGCAGAGCTCCTGACAGTTTATAAGTGCTGGTTGGAATAAAAACTAACACATTCAGCAGTTACCGGGGGGAGACACGAATGTGAATGACAGCATGCAGTGGCGTGCGTTTTACGAGTCACTGCAGAGGTCACTGACCGACAATAAAATGATATGGAGTTGTACTGGGTGAAACCAGTTAGGAAAAGCACGTGTGAAGCCACAGCCTAAGCCGGTGACGCCACAAAGTGCATAAAAAGAGAAGAGCTGGCGAAAGCAAGAGGTGGCCTGGTGGGAGGCAGTGATGTGAGCATGCGGTGAGGAGCGTTTAGCAAGTCACTGCAGAAGTGAATGACCAGCAAAACAAGCGCGCGCGCGCGCGCGCACGGCAGCAGGGGGAGGGGGGAAGAGGAGGGAGCCTGCGCGATTCACTTGCGGGAGCGAGCGGCGCCAGGAGCGATAATTGCTACCATTGCGCCAGCTGCTCGCTCCCGCAAGTGAATCGCCAAACGTGCACGCGTTGCCATTGAAGGCAATGGAACGCGTGCACGTTTTTGGCTGAAAAGCCTAATCGCTCGCAAAAGGTCTTTTTGCCTATGCAGCGCATGCGCGCTGCGTAGGCGAGACCTAAAAAGGAAAGTCAAGCATCCAGCAGGTGGACACAAACAGATATCCTGTCAGTCGATACTGAAGCACTCAGTCAAGTTTACATACAAAGCCTGATGAATCAAAGGCCAAGCCATAGGAGCAGAGGTTGGCTTTATCAAGTTCTGAAGAGTCCAGTTTGAAATAAATATCTAAAAAACAAATGCAAGACAACTTGGAATTCACACTTGCATAGTTCGCTTTTTCACTGGCATACTGCTGGGCGATGGCAGACATTCCACAGTGTTTGAGCAGACCGTGAGATCCTCTGCTGAAACTAGTGTTGGTCCAAATGAAAAGGGACTAAAATAAGGTTTCAGGAATGGTTCCTAAACATTCAAGTGAACATGGTGCTGCCATACTCCGCATAACATGCAGGCCTCCATGATGGCGCAAAGCCCATTACCTCTACTCATGGTCCATAAATAAAATTGATCTGTTTTGGTGAAGAAAGATTTCCAAAGATAATTAGTTGCTTCTGGCTCAGGCCTTTCAACCTGCTGCTGGGAGACGGTCCTTGTTTCGATAAGCTAACTACCAGTAGAAACTAATGCTGGATCCATTCACTCCGTTTGACAAATCAGCAGTGGGTTCCAACATAGCACAGAAGCTAGGGACATTTCAGGGTCTAAAAGTAGTATGGAAAGCAGAAAATGCTTGCTGCTCCTATAAAAAGGAAAAAAACCCTCCCAGGGGAACACAATGTACTACGAACTTGAAACGCTTGCAAATCACAGCTAAACAAGAAAAGTGGAGCATTAGAAATTACTCTCCAGAAGCGGCCATCTTTCACAAATTGCATCCTTTGGCAGTAGTTGCTGAGATAAGTCAGGAGACTGTTGCAGAGCTTCAGAAGAACTAACTAAGTCCGTGAGAAAATGGGGGTGGCGGATTCCACCAGGCTGGTCTGGAAACAAGAAACATTCCACAAGTGGGCTATACTCATTCGGCAGATTCTGCAACACCACTTATCCTTCGCTTCCAATGCATATTTTGTTGGGCATTTTTTAGTCCATCCTTTGCAAAGGTAGACTAATTCTCTTCATATTCGCAGAATACAATTCAGCCCTTTCAGGGATTCAATTTTTTTCCAAAAAGGTTTTAAAAAAAAAGGCAACATTCCGTAGTGCCGAGTGTGTCTGACCAAAAGAAATGTACAGAAGAGAAAAAAAAAAAAGTCTTTTATAAGCAGCCTAAACCAAGACAGTGTGAGAGCTTTTGTAGAGAAGAGGGGGAGGGGGGGAAAAAAAAAAAAAACCCACACAAACACAAGCTTGCATGAAAAAACGAGGTCCCATTCCTGCCACCGAAATCTAAACTTAAATAGCCCACCCCGCAACATCTGCCTAGACAGAAGAGCCCATTTACTAACAAGCATTGATAAAGCCAATAGGGCGCTTTTGCGAGATTTAGAGCTATTGGCGCTGTAAATGACTGTCTTTTATCCTTGAGTTATGGAGTGGTGTGAAATTGTGGGGTGTGGATTTGTGTAGTGGAATTAGTTGACATGGTGTGCAGTGGAATTGTGGCTAGTTATTTTGTGGTAGAGTGTACTGAATTATGTAGCGTGGGATTGTGTCATGGAGTAATTATATGGAATGGTATGTTGTGTAGTGGTGTTTAATTAGGTGTGCTAGTGAATTTTGTGGCATGTGGAATTCTGTGGTGTGGATTGGATGTATGTCCTGTGTAATTGAGTGGAATTACGTGGTATGCTGTTGAATTATGGGGGCGTGGAACGAAATTGTGGAGTAGAGTTGTGTGGCATGAAAACTGTGGCGCAGAGTGGAATTATGTGGCATGGTGTATTTATGTGGATTGCTGTTATGTGAAATCACTAGACCAGGCGAGGCAAAAATCAGTGTGGAACTGCAAAGAACTGACTTCCACTCAATGCTCACAGTAAACTGCAATGAATTAGGGGATAGAAAATGTACACGCAGCAAAATCTTAACTGAAGAGCTCTAAAACCAATGCGCTTTTCTTAAAGTATCAATTGTGTTTGAACTGCAGTGTATCCATTGCTACAATATATTACACCAAGTCATGTACTCGCGGTCAGCTAATTGTCGGAAGGCACTGATGGGGTGAGAGGCAAGTAAGAGAAAGTGAGACAGGTAGTTTAAGGTGCTCTAAAGAGTATGGGTCGCCTGTAAAAACATGGTACTTGAACAGACTGAAGGGGTGATCTAAAGACAATCTGAGGGGGTGATGGAGAGAGAAGACCCCCCTCTACCCCCAAGGAAGATTTTGACATGAGTGCTTGGAGAATATGGAACAAACATAGTACGTGTGGAGAGAACTGGGAGAGGGAACTTGAAATACGGAGAAAGGTGTGGTAGGAAGGTGCATACACAACAAAACCCCTAAAGCTGGTTGTGAGAATCCAAACAAACAAACCTGCTTTGGTTTACCTTTATCCCACTTAAAACTTCCTTCACTTATATATTCGTTAATAGGAAATTAAAATCCACAGATTTTTCGAAACCTGTTAACAAATGCTGCCATACAAAAAAGTAAAGTGCATAAAGGGCATGAGAAGATGGGGTACATTCTTGAACAAAAACCTGAAGAATCTGAGATACCTAAGAGACTGGATCACAGGTGAAGAGATAGGGGCTGTCACAGATCGCGAAGATAGTTACTAGGAGGGATGGGGACAATAGAGAGTCGGAAGAGATTACAAACCAAGCTTAGTTTGAGAGATGTGTGGCAGGAGTAGACATTTTACAAATGTTCAATTGTAAACAGAAGTGATTTCTGCAACTGGTTCTATCACAGACGTGGCTTCATTGAGCTCTCCAAAAACGACTTTGGATATGTCATACACAGACTCACTTGTACCTTACAAAGGCAAGAGGCTCACCTAGTGTGCCTGCAGACATAGGCTCATATTGAAACAGCAAACACAGAAGGGATTCTGGTGCCCAAACATATCGAACAAAGTTATTTTTACGGCAACGGTTATAAAGCGGCTGAAAAGTAAGTGCTCCAGTCAGATGAGCTCATTGGCAGTGAGCTGCCTGCTCAGGTTAATCCCAAGTGTAAAAAAAATGAAGTACAAAAGACTTGCTCCACAAAGAGGCACCATTCCAATTCAGATTATATCTCAGCTTTATACTGCTCGAAATAAAGAGAAGCACGAACAGAAAGCGATAGAGACGGGGGGGGGGGGCATGGGAGAAAAAAAAATAAAAAATTGGCATGAGCTTATTCCCACCGAGCCCCTATCTGACCGAAGTGTGACAGGCTGTTGAACAGCAGCCACCATCGACAGCTGCAATCAGGGACAATGTAGTGAGCTGATAGCGGAGGCAAGTCCAATAAGTGGGCAAGCCGCGCAGAACAAAAGAAAGGCGCAACGCCTCCCGAAGCAGCAGCTATGCTTAAAGATGAAGCGTGGCATGCTGATCAAGAGAAACGCACAAACGCTTGTGATGTGCTCCTGTAGAAATTAAAAAAGCAAAACATACCCCAGGAACCCTATGAGACAAGTGAAGGCTACAAGTAATAGCTGGCCTGCTCCATGGGAGGGAACAAACAACGAAAAGGGACAAAGAGGAACAAATAACCACTTGCAAGCGAGGATTTTTAAAGGACCCTGAAACAAATTGAAAGCAGCGGGCTGGCTGTAAGCCCACAAAGTATATATACACAACATGTCGAAGAGCGTGCAAGCGCCGCCTAGACTAGATATAAAAATACTTCAAAGGCAAAAGGCAGCTGGCAAGTCTAATACCCACCCAAAACAAAATGGATAGCACCAAATAACTCGTCCAACGCCAAGATTTCTGCAGGGGAATTACTACCTACTGGACACCTCTCGAAAAATAGTGCACTTAAGTGCATTCAAAAGGCCCAGATAAAGCACTACAAGTGACCCTTTGTAATGCGGCTATTTTTGGGGGGTGTGGAGGCAAGAAGGTGGTCTTACTGGCAGCTAGCCAAAGCAGACTGGGAAAGAGTATACATAAGACAAAGCTAAACATAAGAGTCCTTGTGTCAAGCCTTTTATAATCTAGGGGCTTCTGCAAGGTCTGCAAAAAAAACAAACAAAAAAAAAAAAAAACAGACGATGCTCAGTCACAGATTTGACATAGCTGCTCAACTGTGATAAATTACAGCAGAGCCTTGAATCACAGTACCTGCTGCCAGAGCCAGCAGCTTGGAGAGGGAGGGAGAGAAGTCAGGTTACAAAGCATAATCGAAGCTGTTGTTTAAGAAACTAAATGAAACGTTGCTTCTGCTGTTTTTCCTACCTGTACAGTAACGAGCAGAAGAGAGATTTATAGCAACATGTTTATTTCTTACCTTCTTGACGTAATTATAGAAGTTAGAATATTTCTACACATTCAAGGCTACTTCTCCTTTAAATAATTTTTTTAAAAAACCTACTTGTATTAAACGGATTCTTTTTGCAACAAATATCTAACCACATTTTTTGGGTGTAATTTTGCAGTAGAGATTTTATTTTTCATGTTTGCAAGCATGCTCTTTCACACAAAAGACCTACGCACCAGGGATTTAAGTGGTTTGTGGAAAAGGTGATGGTGGGACCACGTATGAAAGGAATAAAGTACCCCCTGCCATAAATAAGGATATGGCAAGTCACGACGGAGCACATAACCTTGAAGAAATTTGGTTTCCAGCCTCATTCCTTTATATGGTCATGGATCGCCTCAGTGACTTGCAATATGCTTATAATGTACAAGGGGCGGGGGTCCTTAGTCCCCTACATCTCTCCTCCTCTGGTCTATTTGGGTCATGTACAACCCAGTGGCACACAGACATTCAGAGCAGACTGAAAAACCAAATTTTTCCAATTGGGTTACAGTTGTATTATGCAGTTGGCCAGGCACCTGGATAACCCAGGGCTTCGGTACCTTCTAAATTGACATGCAAATCTAACCAAAAGCCAAGAGACCACACACCCGTGGTAGTTTTTGGCCTCTGCGGATTGAAGTAATCTTCTCTATAAAGATTATATTGACACAAGGAACATAAAATGTGGTTCAAATATCACCCATTATGAAGCTCAACTAATGTCACGTTGGCCCTCAAAGAAGATTTTCCTTACCAGCTAGCTAAATCTCTACTCCCTGCAACCAGCTCATATGTTGCCCAGTGAAATTCAAAATGTTCGGCCCAGATCACTGCATTATGTAAAATTTAAACTGAAATTACAGCTCCTTTAAATAGTATACGTCACTGCCATCAACTAACAAGTTAGTGCTAGACTCACTCGATCTTTACCGCATTGCTGGGACTATGGTTCATGCACTGCATAAACTTTAACCTCTGCCAAGTTAACAAATAAAAAGAAATTGGAGTTAGGGCAGTGCGAGTTGTAAAGAAGCAAACTGAGTAATACAATTCCTTCCGCAAGACTCAAAAATTGATAAAATCAGCGATTTTAAGTTAAACAAAACCTAAAACTAAAACGTATTCTTCAAGCTTGGTGTATTGCACCATGCAGACTTGTTTGACTGCAGATGAAAGAGGACACAGGGCATATATTTTAACTAAAAATACCATCGATCCTGAATCCACTTGCGTACAGATTAGGTCCACATAATTAATGTTTGGGAATACCATGGCCATTTTAAATTTACAGGTGAAGCATCAGAATACTACATCAATGACTGCAAACAGTCTATTTTTCAGAGCACTTTATAAAGCAAAGAATTTTATTGGTACTCTGAGGAATCTATTGCATAATGGAGTCTCTTGCTTGAGCCCCTCAATTGCTTAGCCTTTTAGCACTGCCTTCTCCTGGCAGAATGGTTTTCAAGCGATAGAGCTGGCATCAGACTCTTCGCAAGATCCAGAGGCTCCATGCCCATCTACTACAAGATTTGGGAAATATTCATGAATAAGGGCACCCTCAACTGCTATTGACACATGCACAATCAATTCTGATTTACATCCTGCTTGATAGATGTACTTCAGAAATGTTAAAGGCTTCGTGAGAAAGGTATGTGCAGTAACACTACACGTGTTAAGGCCATTGACTAGAGTGCCTCAATTTGGAGAGGGGGGGGAATTTAAAGGCCCCAAAAGCCAGAGGTGGCGTTGCATGTCTGCAGGCATCACACCATCATGTAAAGCTATACAAGAGCCTATATGGGCACGAGTTAGAAGACTGCCAAACATGACCTGGAAGCTACAACAGAGCCAAGATGTGAATTAGACTGGCAAAAGAGGCATGTAGGATCAAAATGGTAGCAACCCTCAAGGCTTGTTTGACCAGAACAGTTTGCTGTAAAAAAGGATGCCTTTGAATCTTGCTTTGAGTAACTTCTACTCAAAGCACTGAATCTTCCTCGGTCAAGTTCAGATCCTCCGAATAGGAATTATTTGTAACAAGCTGCTAGACATCACCCTTCCTCAGATACAGCTTCTTTGAGTAGCAGGGAGAACACCAAGAATGCACTAGGAGCCAAGCATTAAAAAGGACAAGGGTCAGAGAGATACAGTCTCACTTAAGACGAGGCAAAGTTTAACTTATTGGAACATATGACAGTGTTAAAAGATAGGAGTTACTACAGGTGCCTGGAGGTTTGCAATCAGTCCTTAAGTGACAGAGACTAGCCTTAGTCATCAGGTTTCAATCAACTAAATTACATCCATGGGTCAATTATTGCAAGCCTGGTCTTAGGCCTCAGATGGGTCATGGAAAATTTGGAAGCATGGATTGAGTATCACGTGTAAGATATAAAATGCGAGTGGTCTGCCCATCATATCCAGCAGGAGTTCGATGCAATTTTGAAAAAATACTGGGAGGAGGAAGACAAGCTCCCCCCATAATAAATACATAAAGGCATTAATGATTAGGCAGACCTACGGTGCCAAGACAGGAACAGGAATAGCATCTAAACAGCAGCGTGGTTTTGACTAAGCAGAGTAACGTGTAGAAGTCCGACATGCTGTGTAACAGATGAGAGCGGAAGATCTAAGAGGGGTGCTTGACTGGTATGTGCAAGCCAATATTTTATGCATCAAATCATGATTCATGCACTGTAGGTAACCAAGAACGCAGCTGCAGAGACCAGACACACCCTCAGCCCAACACAACCATTTTCGACCTTCAATAACGTGAATTTTCCCCTTGGGCATGTATTAACTGCAACACTGCCTGAAGGACGTGGGACAAAGATCTGGGAAGATAGATCAAAGCTCCCTGCGGATGCATTCAAAAAGGCTTAACAGATTGGCTTCTTGATAGGATGTTACAGGGCTTCGCAGAACCAAACATTTTCTAAAGCTGCATATATCTCCCAACCAAAGGCATTTTGTTTTTGCCTTCTTGCCGTACAACAGGGAAAAAAAAAAAAAAAACCCACAGACACTACACCCTCTCAAAGTTAACCTAAACCCCTCCAATTCAAAACCCTATCTACACCAATGCAGCTCCCCCACCCTTCTCTCATAGCCCTACTCCAACATAGTACTGGAAAGTAGTAATAACCAGCAACAGTGAATGACTAGATCGCAACAAAAAAGCTGATGTACACAATTTGTTTCCCTTGCAAACCTTTGAAAATAAAGGTTGGGGGAGAAGCTAAAGTCATCGATCGCTTCTTGTCAGTCAGTGTCCTTAAATCATAATCACTCTAGTGTTCCAGCACTCTAGGTTAGAGAAGGAAATTATCAGTAGAGCTATCAGGCAAAGATCAGATCAAGCATCTATAAACTCCAGCTACACATGTATACACGTTTGACAGGCAGACCTGCACCAGCCAACAAGGCAAGAACATTTAAAATCAGCCAAATAGTCTTGGTCCTTTTCAGATTAAACAGTGCAAGACTTCTGTCACAGCTCAGAACAGCAGTCTCTTGGATAGTTGTAAAACTAAGCACTTCCTAAGAGGGAGAAACCCCATGGGAAGGAGAGCTGGAATTGTGAAGAAAGATCTAGAACTACCATCTAAAATAGGCTTTCATTACACAAATGGTAGAACCTGAAGGCCTATGCAGCAGCCAAGTAATAAGCTGAAGAGGATACGCATACAAGTGACCCCCACTCCTAGTTAATACTATTGGGGGCTAGAGTTTGTGGCCACACAGAGGACGTTGTGGCAAAGGAAGAGAGGTTTGTACTTCTCGTTTTCCAGCCTGCCCGAAGGAAAGACCAGACTATGGGCTGATTTCTGGGAAGTAAATCACCCATAAGCAGAGTGGTGTTACTGGAAGGATCTTCAAATTGGGCTGTTCTCAGTTGCCTCAAGGATAATATTCCTGTACTTGGGAATTCCATTTGCACTCTGGAAGGATGTGCACAATGTTTTCACTTGACTTCCCAAGGGCATTCTGGCTCAGAAGACTTGTTCCATCTGTGACTCTTTTTGGGTATTCTAGAAAATGTAATCTTGCTAGGGCAAAGAATATGCATTCACCTGTACTTGACAAGGTTGAGAGATGGTTGCTGTTGGAGCCACAGCTGAAGCGCCTCAATCCATGGGACGCTTTCAACTGTTTCCTCATTTTCTTGCCATTGCTGGAAATTAACATGCATCCCTTTGAGCGCAGCACGACAGGCCACCCGACATGAATGTAGAAGAGGAACTGATGTAGGGGTAAGTTTATTTTCTTGCTTCACGGGCCACTTGATCTTCCTTATTAGATTTATTACGGAGGCAGATGCATCCTTTCCAGCGCAGATCTATCAGACAGAATGAATATGCTGCACAGTATATCCCACCACCTTTTTTTGGACATTAAAGCTAAACGGGGATGTGTATGCAGTCAGCATGTAGAACAGATGTTGGGGTGGGGTCGACTATGGTATCTGGACCAAGGATTTCCAGTTCTTTGTGAGGGCCTCAAGCCTGCCTTTATTCACATCGGATCAGGTCTCTGTGCCCTAGGTAGAGATCAAATCCATCTTTGCTTTTGATAAGGATGATCTACAAGCCTGAACACCTCTAAAACCACGAGAAGCCAAGAATCCCTTAGCATTAGCTTCCATCTTCCCAGATGACTTTCCCCAGGTGCAATTTCCTGGAAGTAGACAAAAGCAAAGGTATACCCAAAGGAGGTGGCAACTTCTAGTGCTTCCCCTTAAAAAGGTAAAATTGCGCCATGCTACGCTTCTGCACTAGTGGGCCCAAAACAATGATTTTGGGTTTGTTGATTGAATTACCAATTCCTTTGCAGAGGTCACCTCAAAAAAGCGCAGTATGACGAACAAATCAAATTAGAAGATAAGCCCAAAGATGCACCACAAACTGGAGGAATTTGGGAAGGGAGGAATTTGGGAGAGAGAAATGCTGGGAATCCAGTTCATATCGAATTAGGACAAGAGATTGTGGCATATACGCTGTGTAACACCAAACTAATTTAGCACAAAATGTGCTACGTTTATCGAAAGACAATTTACTGAACGCGGATTCAAAGGGCTTTATTCTATATAAAAAATAAAAAAAAAAGCCAGCAGGGTACTACACTAGTGTTCAAAACGTTAGCACTGTTAGGACTGTCCAGGAGCCAGAGGAAAGGAGTCTTTGAGATGGGTAAAGAATGTAGATCAAATTGCTAACTGCACCAGACATATCTAGAGCTACAGTACGAAGTGACAAACAGATTAAATATTACACACTGAGAAGCTCCAGTGGGACTCCAACAGAAGAGAACATAACTGCGTGTCAATAGGAGCAATGAGAAGTTGCAGAACTACATTATGACCCTTTTAATGCCCCAGTGAGATTATGGAACTATTCTATAAACATAAAAACCTCTAGATTTAAATGACAGCGGGAGTAAATCACATACCTCTTGAACATCTAAACCGGTGATTAGATTACACAAAATGATAAAGTGTACAGTATGCTTCACAAGAATGTACTTGCTTAAATGAATTCAAGATTACCAGCAGGCTAATTACAGCAACAAACGTCAACATTTCCATGGAGGTTGGTATGCAGGGATGACAATGGGTGCATTGTGACAGCACATGTATATTTTAAAAGTTGGGACTCCCACCCATCGGAAAAAAAATAAAAGTGTAGGCCAACTCCTACTCTTTGCGAGCTGTACCAACATGTGCATGGACTATTACTGAATAGCAACTGATCAGCACTGCAGCCATTAAGACAATACTACTTTGCTTAAAAGAAGAAAAACAAAGAAAAATAACTTTACAGTAGGAGATCGAGCTTTGTTTATTAAATGTGAATCATTTAGTAATAAATAATAATCAATAAATAGCAAACCGATACAGTTTATACAAGAGGTGGTTTATTTTACAGTGAATGATATTGTGCTACTGTACAATGGAAGACACAGCAAGGCCCCTGGCGTGAGAGCCAATGCCGAAAAGTAAGACAACCCAGAGAGGGCAGGCTAGTAGAACAGAGCAGGAGAGCAGCAGAGAGCCCATGAAAGATGGTTAT
Source organism: Calotriton arnoldi (assembly GCA_963921515.1). Lineage (NCBI taxonomy): Eukaryota > Metazoa > Chordata > Amphibia > Caudata > Salamandridae > Calotriton > Calotriton arnoldi. The sequence continues at coordinate 2,293,787 of CAWUFW010002027.1, forward strand.
CCAATCCTGGCGAGTAGGCCTTTGACAGAGATTATCTGGATGAAGATAAAGGTGGAAAAAGATTTCATGATCCAGAGACCATTTAGCTAGGGAAAAAGCTAAATATCTAGGGAAAAGCATGCCAGAGGGTTTCAGATTAGTGAGCATCACAGCACACCTGTAGATGTGAAACAGTGTCACAACAGGAAACTGGGAAACTCGGTGGGGTGGGGGGGGAGGGGGTAAGACTGCTGGGTTGAAGTATTGCAATTGGGTGCCAAGTCATACGCGAGTTCAAAAAGCCATAGGATGAGACTGTCCAGCTGTGAAGCGGAGACCATTCACCTTGCCAGAGCAAGAACAGAGTAGCAAGATTCAGTAGTGTTTAATATCAATAGGAAAAGTCCACTTCCAGGTCAGCAGCGTGTTAGTGCAATAATTACTATGAAAGTGTACTCGGACTCAAACCGACAGTTTGAATAAAAAGAAAGGAAACGTTAGAACTGAAGGCAATGAAAAAAAGCTTGTTGATTAGTCAGATTTTAATTTCGGCTAAAAACATTTAAGTGGGAAAATGAAATGCAAAACCTTCACACCACGTACACAGGCTCCAACCAAATTCTTAATACCAATATTTATCTATCCAAATATGGTGGATTACTAAAATAAACAACATTTGGTGAGAGCCACATGTTTAGGTTTTCGCATTTTCTTTTTTTTACAAAATTAGTGCATGTGAGAAAAATCAGTTTTGCATAGGTAGACGGTTTGCATATAAAGGAGAACGTTTAGTTGACTTCTGTTCTGCATTTGACAATAGCAGTATGAAATAAAAATCAAAGTGCCACCTAATTCACAGCCAAGACATTCCTCCCACTAACAAGAAATACCCAGGGATTTCTGCTCATCTCACCCTGCGTTCCCCAGACAAGCTTCCTACTACGGCTGCCACTGCACACATTAACCCACAAGTTACATTACAAATTGCTTTCTGCTCTTCCAATTAACTTTCCTGGATACAGTCATCAAAAACTTGGAAATCCCCGGTTTACTTTGGGGCTAATCACCTCAACAGATACTAAGAAAAACTGAAAGGGTAGTTCGGTTTCTCATGCGGAACAGAGCACAGTTCGCTCAACCTTAGCATCCGACATTAAGGGAAGTTAGGGCCAGGTTTTCATTCCTTCAGACTTTGCTCCGAGGCCATTTGCTCATAAATCCAGCTGCACTTGGTAAGATTTTGGGTCAAAAAAAGGGCACTTGCACATTTCAAAGTTGCCAGAACAGAAGTGAACTAAACTGATAAAATCAAGAGTAAACAAGGAGAACAAAGCGGATTTATATGGAAACAAATTAGAGGTAAAAGGATAGAAGTGAGTTTATTAGGCAAGTATGAGGGTACAGAAGCAGGCAAGCACAGTAGGAAAACATTTACATTGAAGTCATATCGTTGAGAGCATGGTCCAGCTCCTCGCTGATTGCTTTGTACTTCAGTTTCTGAGCATACAACTCGTCTACAAAGACGCACGGAGGATGGAGGAAAGCAGGAAGATGCAGAGGGGAGGCCAGGTGATTGAATGAGGTGGCAGTGAGGGACACCATCGAGAGAGGCAGCAGAAAGGGAAAGTGCACAGAATGGAGCGGTGAGGCAGTCAGCCAGGACAACAAGGTGAAAAACAGAAGTAAAGAAAAAAGAAAATTAGCAAAGGGAGAAAATATTGCATGAACAACCAGAATGAAACAGAAAACCCCTTTTTAGAAACTGAAACCATGGAATAGAAAATACGAGCTCCTTCGGGGAGACGTGCAAGAACTAAGCCACGATCCTATGGAGAGCTGCGCATTAAACCAAAGGGCTGCTATTCAGCAGTTTTATCCCTGTACATGCCCCTCTTGCACTGCTACGTATTTGGCGAACAAATAAAGTGTCATTAATCTTAAAGGCCTTGGGACTGTCAGGTGCTAAGACAGACTTTCCAGGGTACCATCTTCCTGGGAGCTCTCCGTCAGCAGAAATGACCAATCATATCTGGTAATGATGTCTGCCCCAACTAAACATTAGGCAATTGAACAATAATCACTTTAGCATCATAGGATGAAACAAAAAATATTTTTAAAATTACCATATGGCAAAACCAAAATGCCATCGGTGAATGGGGCAAGATTACATATGCCATGTCCTTCTCTACAAGGGCAGAGAAGGCCCTATATGCAGGACCGTGGCAATTAACCAGGCTCACTAGTTAAAGGAGTTTACACTTGTATGAAGAATGGGTAACATTTGTTTAATTTGTTAGACATCTGTGCAACGGATCTGAACACTTATGCAGAAATACTGCAGCTCTAAGCTGACAAGAGCTAAGGGAATAATGCAGCAGCTACCCTATCAGTGTACCACTGGATGGTCGTCGTTTGCACAACTGGGAAGTAGAGACAGCCTAGGTCCTTTCTGGAGTAAATTCAGTGCATACCATCACTTAAGTGGCAACAACACCTATGGCCAAAGGACTTGAAAACCGGCTATAAGCATCAGACACCCCAAGGACTACCCATTTTAATGATGCAACAAATTAGCAACACAGAACATTTAATGGATGTAGTCATGTCCTGTCCCTGTGCTCATGTTTAATTCTAAAGAGCCATTCCTTGTTCCTATGGACATCTTCCACTTACAGTAGTCGGACTTCTAGGGACAGGGGAGCTGGAGACTAGCCTAAGAAGGAGCCCAAATTAATATACAAATGTGAAATTGTAAACACAAACGAGGCCATGGAGGATTAGCAAACAGTTTAACCAATGAAGACCTGAACCACAGAACACAAATGGAGAAAACATACCTTCCAAGTCATCAATGCTCTTTTCCAGTTTGGCTACCGTCCTCTCAGCAAACTCTGCGCGGGTCTCAGCCTTGGAAGAGAATGCCAGACCAAACATTAACCAGGTTTGGAGCACGGATGCAGGCACACCCTAACATTATACAAGACTGCATGTACACAGTCAAATTCTCCCTTCCACAAGAATAAGGACCCAATAAGAGGATCATCTAGGTGGAGAGCGGGAACCGATCCAGGGGGGGGGGGGGACCATAAATCTGAGTACTTGGCAAGTGTCACCAGGCACCTGAATCGGTTCCGATTAATAAATGGGCAGAATAAAGATCCCCACTCCCTTCTGCGGGTGCTTCTTAGATTTGACTGAAATAAGCACCTCCTATATAACCCCCGCACCTTCAAATATATTTTGTGCCCTTGACTGCAGGGCATTAAGGCAGATCACTCACCTCCTTCAGCTTGTCGGTCAGGACCTTGATCTCCTCCTCATATTTGTCTTCCTTCTGGGAGTACTGCAGGCACAAGATGAAAGTTAGAAAACCTGGAATCCAATGGCCGATTATACATTGAGGACTGGACTATAATTAGGGTCACACTACAGGGACAACCCAACTAGAACACAATATGCAGTTAAAAAGCAACTGAACACGGGGAAGGTGGGGAGGGGGGGAGAAGAAGAAGAAGACACTTGAGGGGCACAAGGCTAATCATAAAAGCATCTAAAGGCCAAGCTCGTGTGAACTCTGATCGCGCTCTAGAGCCATTACTCGTGCACCGGGTCTTTTAAAAAGGTGGCACCCACCCTTCTGATCTCCGTGTTAACACTGTAAATATGAACACAGGTCACGAAATGTGCGTAGGACCTGCTCAGGAGCATTAGTCCCAAGAGCTTGCACGTGCCATTAAAGCGCCAGGCCCACTTTTCTAAAAAGGCTGGAGAGCGGAGAAGGCTCTCAAAAGACAGTTCTTGTAGCATGTCTGTGAATCAACAGCACCAGGTACATGAAATCTTATTCCTGGACTGCAAGCGAAAGACACCTCAGACCTACCTTCTCAGCCTGAGCCTCCAGTGACTTCAGGTTGTTGGTCACAGTTTTCAACTCTTCTTCAAGCTCAGCACATTTGCTGTTAATTTGCCCCAAAGGGAACGCAGAAATGGAAGGGTGGAAGATACAATCAAAGACAGGAAAAAAATAGAGAAAAGATAGGGAGAATGAAAACCATTCACAGAGCAAAAAGGAGCCAACACCGTTGCAGGGGAAAACAAAAACGTAAACCAGAGCCTGCAGGTAATGCAGGCGCCAAAACTCTCACGTTTTGCTTTCAAATGCAATGCTGCAGCTACAGTATGAATGCACAAGATTATCGTACAGGTATTAAATAAAAAAAGGAAGCAGCCAAAAAGCCAGATGCGAGGAAAGCAAAAAGATGCAGTGAGGCCAATGGATTGGGTTTTAAGTGAACACCAGAATGTGAAGAGTAAGAGGTGCAGGCTGGCTGCTCGGTACCAGTACCTTATTTTCAGAAGCCATTAAGGTTTTCAACGTTTGATCCATTATTCTTAACTGTTCCTCCAGCTTTCTGCATTCGCTGTTAGTGAACACATGAAATGCACAAGGCCATTCATAAAATCAGAGTGGGGCATGGCATGCAGTGGAAAACTCAAGACATTTACTTTGGTGACTACTTACTACAAAAGGGGAGTAAACTATGGTGTGTGCGCAAAACAAAGGCCTGCGACACTGCCATGCAGTCGGTTACCTTTCTGCTGCATTAGGGGGCGAGACGACCGATTACTTACCCTTCGGAGAGTTCGGCCCGTTCCTCTGCACGCTCCAGGTCACCTTCAATAATGACCAGTTTACGGGCAACCTATAGGGAACAGACAATCAGGAAATTTTAGGATGCAAAACCACAAGGGTAACAGACGAAGCATAAATGGCTTGAGAATGGAAAAGAGAACCAGTGCAAATACAAGAGTCCAGGCTGCTAGCCTCCACAGATCGTCCGGGGTGCAGTGGTGTCAAACATTCCTGATCCAAGGAAATCCTGGACAAGAAAGAACTAACCAGTGACCTTTCCAGGTAGGATATGTAAATGGGGGAAATAGTGGCAGAGATCAAAAGCATTGTCTGGTGGGGAACGAATTTAAAGTGAAATTGTGATGCAAACAGGAACAGAATGTAAAAAGCTATTTGCGTTGCCGCAGAAAGTGAAGTAAGGGGTGAGGCGGGAGTAAGAATCAAAGAAGCACAGCACTCCTGCATGAGGCTGCAGGAGGCCCCCTCTGGACAAGCTACTTTTGCAGGTTCACTCACCTCTTCATATTTGCGGTCAGCCTCTTCAGCAATGTGTTTTGCCTCTTTGAGTTGGATTTCTTGCAGCTCCATCTTTTCTTCATCTTTTAAGGCTCTGTTCTCAATGACCTTCATTCCTCTGAGAGTCAAGAAGCAGTAGAGTTATCCTTTGCACCTCGCCCAGATAGACTGTCAACCACATCCCCTCTGTAATCCGCCAGAAATTCTCACCTTTCGCTCTCATCAGCTGCCTTTTCAGCCTCCTCCAGCTTCTGCAGTGCTGTGGACAGACGTTCCTGAGCCCTGTCCAACTCTTCCTCAACCAGCTGGATACGCCTGTTAAGGGAGGCGACATCAGCCTCAGCCTAGTGAAGGACCAGAAATGTGGTTAGAAACAAGCACACACTGTGCATAAAGCGAGTGTGCGGTGCACCATTGAGCACGTGTTGCAACAATTCATACAGGTTCCCTTAAATACTTCCTGGAAACTGAACCGGTTTAAGTTCATGAATGGTAACCAACAGCTTAAATACTTAAAATTTGAAGCAGCGAAATTAAAGGTGGGCTTAAAGATGCATGGCTACTGAACAAGGTATAACCGATTAAAACTGTAACAATACATTCGAGCCTACATATTACGACTGGCTATTCCTACGTCTATCATGCAAACATTACCTCCAATTCAGGACTGCTTATAAACAGGCCGGCTGTGGCACTACAAGTCTGAATGCACAATTCAAGGTTAGTACCTTCAGACACGTTCACGTAACGCAATGTGTGCACTAAAGTTGCATGTCCTCTGAACCATAAGCATCATACCTGCTTTGATGTCACGAGGATAGCCGTTAAATAGGGCTACACAAAAGGGTGCATCAGGGAAGCACGCTACAAATGGCTTCCATACACAAGTTTATTACCACGGGCAACCCTTAGAAGTCCTCCTGTTTCATACAAGAATGTTCTGCCGTTTGGAATTAGGGAAATTGGATACTAAAAAAAAAAAAAAGCGGTCTCAAAAAAGGAGTAATAGACAATGTATGAAACTTCAATAGGCCATTATAGATCTGAAGCAGTAAAACTTCTTTGAAAAAGCTAAATGTACCCATCAATGTGCCCCAATTGATAAAAACGCTCTAATCAAACTGACTTTAAGGCATGGTTGCTCATGGCACAGGAGGGGTGCACACTCTGCATGGAAAATACTTTCAGTTGAGGTGCTGGGTGACCATAGAGCTCCCCAATATAAATTTAGCTGCAATGTTCTTCACACGGATACTCTCCTTAAACTCTGCCACCTCATTCCACTGTGGTACCAGTGTTATCCTGACTGGTGCTATGATCAACCCTAGTGCCGGCTCCGAAGAATTTAAAAAAATAAATAAATAAAAAAAAAAAAGTGGTGGGGAGCGATGGCCCCAAACTCACCACTTCTGCTGCCACCGGTGAGCACTTCTATCTCCAATCGTGTCCATGAGCAAGAAAGGGTTTCCTTCCTCCTAGTGGAATGCAAATCCAACCAATCCTCGAGCTGCTCTCATGCAGAAAGCAACTCCGGGATTCGTTGGAGCAGGCTAACCCAGCACTCATTTTAGGCTGGGGGCCTGCGCCAGCAATCCCCTGGCTGTGTCGCAGCTGGGGGATTGCTGGGTCTATAGTGCGCATGTCAGGCTGGCCGTAGCAAGTGAGCCAGCCTAACCGACATGCGCATTGCAGAGGCAGCTGTAATTCTACAATGCAGGATTTAACCCTGCCCTCACATTCGTGCGAGTAGAAAATAAAATGGCATGGCAATAAAATGGCATTGCCATGCCATTATTTGTGTGACTGCTGTGCTGCCCCAGGCGGATTGACGCTCCTCAGGAGGAATCGCCCCTGAACCCCCTGCATGTGGGGATGGTATCACCTGGAGTGTTCTGTAGCCGTGAGGATACTAGCTAGGACACGGAGCCTGGCAGTCCGGGCTCAGCCCATGTTCAAGGGGGGGGGGGGCTCTGCATTACCCTCTACTACTAATAGTGTTAATTGTATCTACTTCTGAACCTGCAGAGAACTGCAGTCTCCAGCATACTGTACAGCTTCTTACCTGAATTACGGACAGTGAATTGGAAGAGCAATTCACTCAATAGCTCCCAACTCAGCCTGCCGACGATAAAAGCTTAAGATAGGAGTGCTGGGCCAACTGAGGTGTGAAGAAATACTGATTAGTTTATGTTGAGTAGAAAATGCCATACATGTGGGAGCAGGTATAACAAAGTTATAACAGAAAACAACCAACGTACCGTACCCTCCCTCCATTTCGGGCAGATTTAACATTACAAGCTGCATGGCATTCTCAGCCGTTCAGCCACATTTCTTTATAAAGGGCAGGGGTGGAATTTGAGGGTTCTGAACCTTAATTGAAGCCAGATGTTTAGCAGAAGAGCTAAACTGTGCCTTGGGGGGAAAAGAAACTCCATTTTAATCGCAGCGTGCTGCCTTTTAAGAAAAGAAAAAAAGAAAAAAAAAAATCAGCAAAGCCAATCCCGATACGTTCCTGTCCTAAACGAATAAAATGTTAGCTGGAGCGGCCCAATAGGACTCGAGTTGAGAAATGCCTTGTGCAGGAGACGCATACCTAAAAACCAGAAGGGCGACATGTCAAGTTATAATTTCCTGTTTTATGACCAGGAACTTACTCGGCTGCCCCAGACACAAGAGTCGGCAGCAGGGCTTCAGCCCTTATAAGGCAAGAAGGAAAGAGTGTTGACAGTGAATGGCACTGCCCGGCCCTTAACAGGCTTCTCATGAAGGACCATTCATAACGCTGCTTCCAGGGGCAGGGACTGAGCTTCCGGGGCTCTGTGTGTACACCGTGTGCCTAGTGAGTGCATGGGCGCTATTTAAGGACTTCAGCTCATTGACGAAGACTTACTTGACAAAATAAACACATGTAGGGCAAAACGAGGCATTTAACTGTGTGGTGGGGGTAGGGGAGAGAACGGGGTGCAGTATGTTCCAAACTGCAACAATAAAAGCTCAACGGAATCGAAGAAAATTATGCTTTTTATTTATACAAATATGCAAACAAACCAAGGAACATCGCTGAACAGTAGACCTTTCAGTGTGCACTATACCAGCACTGAAAAGGTCAGCAAAAAAGCAACGTGTCGCTGTGAGAGGGGTAAAGTCGGGGGCAATCGACTGACTGGCTCTGTATGTCAGATCTTATCTGTGAGCAAGTACGAATACAATATTTAACCCCGTGTTCAATGTGAAACATTAAATGTCAATAGACGGGTCCTAGTTCTAAATCTGGAAGGCTCTCAATTTGAGTTTGCTATGGACGACAAAACTGGACTGGCCATAGTGGGGACAAATAAAACTACGAAAAGACACCCGATACTCCGAGGGTACTCCACTGAACTAGTACAACGGACCTGGTTTGTTGCTTTCCCACCTGGACTACAGAATAATGTATTGTGCACAACGGAAGTCTGCACTAGTCTGCGACATGGAAAATCGTGCTCCATAAAAGTTCTAACGGAGTCCAAATCAGTAGCAAACGACCCACTTCCCATCTCTTTTGCCGCCACATCAATTTGATCCTTGGTTGAAAAACTTCTGAACACTGAAAATGATTCTCTCCCAGACTATGTACAAGAAAGTAAAGGCTTTGTTTATAGGAACCAACACTCGGACTCTGAGAATTAGGGCGACAAATCTAAAGGATACTATTGTTTGTAGACAATCTACAGTGCATCTGTTTAGTTTACATTCTACCAAGAAAGAATCTTCAAATAAACTATGCAACGCACGTTTTCTGTGCAATGCTCATAGGTTTTTCTCGCTGCTTGAATAAGCGCAGTGTGTTTCCCTCCTTCTAGGTGCAACTGTGGCATGTCCAACTGTTAACTCCTACACTGACTGATGCTGCTTGGGCAGCATTCATTGCTGCATTAAACCACAGGCACCCAATGGTTATTCTGGAATGGACGTCCAATAATACTAGTACACGCACACCCTGCAGGGCGTGAGAGAAAGTGGGTCGAACCGATTATGAAGCAAACTGGGCTGGTACTCGACGGTGAGCGTCATATTAGAAGCTTGAACCAGACATGTACAACCAACGCCGTGGAGGTTAAGAATATTTCATGGGTGCATTCCTCGAAAATATTACAAAAACGTTCAAAGGCGAAGTGGTTAAAAAAAGTAAAGAGCTCAGGTCACATGTGACATTCATTCCACGAGTGCCAACACGTAAACCGATTCGAGGCTTCTAGACGGCTGGGAGAGTCGAGGAAGGTCACGTCCGCTACCTAAGTGTAGGCAACCAGGGCTTGTATCATGTAGGTCTTTAATGCTCAGGAACTCGACGGCTACCGTCGCGAATATTTAAGTGTCAACTATACTACACCAACCAAGTGGTCTGGTGTCTGCCTCAAGTGGTTTGCAGTGTTAAACGAAACAAGCTAGCAGTGCAGACCTGCTTCGGATACCAAGTATCAAAAGGGAGCCAGATCATTAACGTATCCGAGAAGATACACTATGCTCCAACTCCGGTTTAAGATAAACTTGCTGGCAGCCACTCTTAAGCATATCAATGTTGCTTTTGGGTCAATCTCGTCATCTAAGAAAGTCAGGACAAAGGCACTGCCCACAAAAACGAGAGTACAACAGCTAGGTAAATCAATATTTTTTTAAAAATCCACAAAACAAAACCCAGCAAGAAGGCTAAGAGGTTGCTAAAAAGCACGATCATCAACATCAGACGTCGATTGAGCTAAAACAGTGGCGACATTAACAGGCAAACTGGTGACAAGACTCCTACCCAACCATTAACCTGGCCGCTACAACACGCATACACTAGCTATCTTCAAGTGATTAGGCCCACAACTGCTTCACTCTAGTGTGCGCCCCCTAACCACACCCCTCGCCATGGTCGCCAGATAGAATTCACAAAGAGCAGCTCCTCGGAATAAGCTCATTACTGACCGGCCAAAGAGACATACCATAAACACAACCCATGTGTGAACTACAAGGCCCCCCAAACGAATTTGCACACTCCGGTGTGCTAGTCACCATCGGATCCTCACTACCCAGTGTCCACGAACGGACTCATTGCCATCTTAAACACTAATAACGCAAATCTATGACAAGTCCTGCTACAAACTCGTGGCCACTCACAATGCGACCCGACTGCACACTCCCGTCAAGCGCAGGCACTTAAAGGACTCAGTGCTATGGTGACGCCTATGCACCGCCACTTTTGTCATTCCATTTACTTGTCCTTGTGTGGATTGGGGGGGGGGGGGGCGGAGAAGGAACCGTCACGATCCAATATTATATGGGCTCACTGCCCCCCTCAAATAATTGCAGACACCACAAAACAAGCATCGCTTGTCTCCACTCAGGTTGTTTTAGACCCAGTCTTTTATCATATACCATCATGAAGCTCTGTCTTTGAATAGCACTTCACCCCCCCCCCCCGCCGCACTCTGCCCCTCCCCCATGTCCATCCATACGCCCCGGGACCCCTGCCAGCTGCATACAGTTACGCACGCCCTCCGGGGGCCCCTTCTTTAATCCCCGCCGCCCTCTAGAGCCTTACCGCCTCCCGCAGCTGCCTCTCGGTGTCACGCTCCCGCTGAAGGCTCCCGGCCCGAGCCTCGGCGTTGTCCGCCTGATCCTGCAGAGAGCGGATCTTCCGGCGCACCGCCTCCAGGGAGGTGCCCCCCGACATGCTGCGAGTCGGGGAGCAAGGGGGCCTCAGCTGGGCAGGTGAAGGGACTGCTGCGGCGTCTACACCAGTTGAGGCGAGAGAGAAAAAGCCCGGGACAGGTCCGCACGGAAACCAGCAACTCAAGAGGCAGCAGGAAAAGCTGCACCTAGGCACGGAGCGGTTCCGGGTAGCTCGTCTCCCTCCCGCGCCTGTAACCGCGCTGCCCTCTGACCTCACGGACGCTTGCACCGGCAGCCCAGAGAAACTAAGCTGCGGGCACTTTATGGGGGCGCCACGCCTAGCTGCCCAGTGTAACGCGGATGTGCATTCCTAGAGTAGGCGGGGTCGCAGGCGCGACAAAGAAAGACTAGTGCGCCCCTCACCTCTGCTTCGTCCTGGCCTGCTTCTTAATGCTGCGTTACCTCTAAGAAGGCTGCCATGTTGGAATAGTACTAGGAGGTATGGCCAACTTCCGATATCTAAATAGAAGTGTACATGAAACACCTACAAAATGTCTCTAAAAATATCCACATACAATCATTTTTTATTACTATACCAAACCTTATTAAAAAATGGTTTAAAATATTTTGTGAATAGTGAACTAAATAATACTTTGTTGATTTCTCCAAATTAAAATACGCTTTGAGAAAGTAAACGTTTGAATAGAATGGGGATTCCTCTCTTCATGCTATAGCAACCATTAAACAATAAGGCCACTTGAACATGGCTTGCTTGTTGGCAAAGTGGATAAGTCATGTTGGCAACACATTTTTACCTTTGAGCTCAGTGCACACTTGTCACAGTCTTTAAATGAAAACAGCTTTGACAAACTGTTGCAGAGAACGAACAGGTAGAGGCGATTAATGATTAAAATACCAGCGACCAGCAGTGCATATCTGGCATAAGGGGAAGTGTAACTAGATAGCATTGTTTCTCTTGAAATGAACATCTGCCGTTCCAAGATGGCCACCACTCCTACTCATGGGCTGGGATTAGTGAGCACTTTTTAGACGTGGGACTAGAACGTCCTTGGCCCCAGGTGAGTCACCTGTCTGATCTGCCACATCTCCTGGTGTTATCAGGAACCTCACCAAGTCTCAACGCCCCATGAACCCAATTAATACAATTCTGACTGGAATATTTAAGACACCGTTTCCTGGTGGAGAATCATTAGCCACTTCCTTTAAGTTTTTTTTTTTAAATTTAGCTTTTAAGCATGGTGTGGAGTGTCTGGACTCCACTACACCGCATTATTGAATGAGATACATTATTTTCAAATAAAGTGAGCAGCATATTTTCATGTTCTCGTTAAAAGTGAGACACTGCTCTTTCAAAGACCTGATCCTGAGATACTCCTCCTATCATAACATTATCATTGCGAAGAGAAGACACCCGCCTAAACAAACACTTAAGGTCTCACTCAATGTGCGGAGTCTCACAGCTTGGGTTGTTGTCAGTCTCACTCACTGAGCGTGACACATACGTTGGGAGGCAGACAAAGGCAATGCGTTTGCTTTTCACTTGGTGCACAGCCTCATGAGAATGAGCTTCGCGCATTGAATTCTCATTCATTACAGGCGTGTCTCTTATCTAGGAACAAACCAAATATGTTCAAACCTATAAAACTGCATAAATAAATTAATTAGAGCACAGGCAGCCTCACTCATTGGCGTAGGTCTTGCATCCTGCAGCAGCAAAGTGCGGCATTATGCAAAATTCCTGAAGCGGCAATGAAGGAGTTGCAGCGCCACCTGCTGACTACGCGTGTTTGAGTAAATGTCACAGAAGGCGGAGGGAGTGAAACTGAGTGAATATGCAAGTCTGAATGGAATGCATTATCGCCGTCTCGTTTTGGGGGATGCTTCACGAACGATGCTTGTCATTGAAGCTACACTTCTGAGTAACAAGTCGACTGCCTGCTAAGATCTGGCAGTACTGTCCAAAAAGCATCGCTTTTACCAAACAATGCCAGTACCGTCCCTTAAATACAGCAGCGGTGCTATGAGGTGTCGGCGCTGTCCCATCAGAGTATAACACCTTTACTGCGAAGTCCCAGCTCTGCCACACTGAAGTTTAAAGCCGTCGCAGAGAACGGCTGGTAACATCCTAAGAAATCTGGCTGCTCTGTTCGGCGGGAGTACTGGCACGGTTATAACCAGGGGCGTAACGCAGCCCCTCGGGGAGGGGGGAGGGGGGGGGGGGTAGGGGTACAGCCCTTGAAGATGGACCCATCCAGCCGAAGGTTAATGAATTACTGTGAGGTATGGGAGAGTCAAAGAGTCAAAGGGCCCTCATCCCATTCTGCGGGGGGTCATCATTTTGAGTTACGCCATTGATCACAATAAAGAATAAAACATTGTTTAACCTCGCCCTCTTTCCATTACCATACCATTTCACACGTAGCAACGCAGACGAAAGATGCACGCATTGTCATACTGGATTTATATCAGTCATCCTGAAACTAGCCGGCACTGTCCTATTAAAATATAGCCCACGAGAAGAGCTGTGTTATGTCCATTCACTATACAGCAGTCCTGTTAACATCTGCAAGAGCAGCTTGCCCCATTGGCATCATTGTAACAGTGCTGAGAAGTAATGGCACTGTGTGTCCTATAATTCATCATAACACCACTGAGAAGTGCCGGTACTGCCTCCTGTTCCCTAGAACTGTACCAGTTCTGGCGAGAAATGCTTTCTCTGTTCCTTAATACGATTACCACCTTGCTTAAAATGACATATACTAACTACCACAACCCTGATGAAAAAGTGCCGGTATCTTCACATGCAACGATACCAACTCTGCTGAGAAGTGCTTACATTGCCCCCTACAACCCTGATCAAAAGTGCCAGTACGGTCACATACACCGATACCAACTCAGATGATAAGTGCTTGCATTGCCCCCTACAAATTATCACAACCCTGATCAAAAGTGCCAGTACTGTCACATACACCGATACCAACTCTGAAGAGAAGTGCTAGTATTACCACCTACACATTGTCACAACTAGGATGAAAAGTGCCAGTGCTGTCACCTAAAACTATCCCAACTCTGATGAGAAGTGCTGGTATTGCCACCTACAAATTGTCACAGCTATGATGAAAAATGCCAGTACTGTCACATACACCTATCCCAACTCTGATGAGAAGTGCTGGTATTGCCACCTACAAATTGTCACAACTATGATGAAAAGTGCCAGTACTGTGATATACACCGATCCCAACTCTGATGAGAAGTGCTGGTATTGTCACCTAAACATTATCATAACGGTGATAAAAAGTGCCCAGTGCAGTCACTTAAAACGACCATCACCCTGATGAGAAGTGCTTCCACAACCAGGAGGAAAAGTGGCAGTACTGTCACCCAAAAAGTGTCACAGCCCTGGCGAGAAGTGCCAATACAACTCTTGAAGATATACGAATAGCAGACACTCGAGGAACGTCATGATATAGCTAAGTGCAACAAGGACACACACACTTTATGACTTGAAAGGTAGACCACTCTAGGGTTTCTCGTAGGGATTAATGATGACCTGTAAATAGAAGAAGCCATGCAATTATTAGCTTGTCCTGCGTCAGAATTCAATATGGCTTAAAGAATTTGAAGGACATTGCTTAAAATAATACGATTGCTTTGGGAATGCAGAATACAACTATCAGTTTGGAATACTTGTATTCAATTTCCAGTCTTTCATTCTACTAGGGTCGATAACATCGAAGTCAATTTGTATTGGGTAACAACCGAATATAAATCTTATCAATTAAAGGTATTTGTGTGAAAGTGCAATTCTAAGGACATACAGTATGAATTCTCTTTGTTCACACGAGGCGCCAGAGCCCCCCTCGGTTAGGATGCCTCGCTCTTTCCAGCTGGAAAGGAAGTCGGCTCTGGCCAGGTTTCACCATCGAAGAGGGCGAGTGTAATGTGATCCTGGCTGAAAGGGGGAGAGCTCCCTGGCATGGGTGGCCCTGCATTCCTCCATCCTACAAATATTGCCCCCAGCAGAACAAACTCTGGGTAGGGACAATACAATGGTTCATTCATGGCCTCCTCCCCTTCAGGGCAGAGTCAGGCACAATGGCGGAACAGGAACGGCAAGGAAGCCATGGAAAGTCACAAAAAGGCAAATGATTTTATGGGAGAAAGTGGGTCCAGAACAATCGCCCCCTTTTATTGGCGCATACTGGCCGCCAATCCCCGTTGTCTCTTCACTTAAACCACGGGCATGCTGCAAAAAGCCCGCACAGCACTGAAGGCCCTGCGTGTCCCGGCTGGGCCGCCTGCCTTCCACCGGGGAGGCCTGTCCAAGTAGGCCGCATACATTTCCTTATAAGGAATATCTAGGCCGGGATCTATATGCAGCGTCTTAATCAAGTTAAACAAACCTCCTCCGAGGGCTGCCTGCCCACAGCACACACATGGGCCGGGCATTCCAAGAAGCCGGTGTTTTTTTAGGCCAGCCATGCGCTCACGAATTCCATTTCAACAAAATACCACCACTGCCTTTCGAGCTAACATCAGCGAGCCGGCCTCCATTTCACTTTCATACCGGTTATGAATACATTTTTTCACGATGTCTTTTAGCAGGTCAATTGGAGCGGCGTCAACGGATGCCCTCCACCCCAAGCATGACAGATGGCAGCTGGAACTGCAGAGTATGGGCTAGGTTATGTATTCCTTAATAGTCCTGGGTTTTAATCCTGGCTCAGCTAACCTAACCGACAACGTTGATCTTGGGCATATTTTAATTCATCCAATTCCTTTTACCATGGTTTCTATAGTTGCTAACATTATGAGATCGTATACATTTGCTACTTGCTGAAATTCAGGGATAAATAAAATAACTAGAAATGTAATTTTATTTCAGGGCTGTATGTCGAAGCACGTCCTTGTGGCCTGTGTTTCTCATTGAGGCTTAGATATTTTAATTTGAGAACTATCCTGCGTAAGATGAAATAACGTTCTTACTTAAGGCTTACTGGGAGACAAGCAGGTGGGAAAGGAGCTCTCATACTAGACCATATAAAGCTATAGACTATATATATCCCCGGCCTCCTTGCCTGTCTCTTCAGACTGCAGAGACAGCAGGTGTCATCTTCCGCCTTGCTGACTCTCGCTCTATTTTTTTCTCCTTGGCAGATGCCAGGGGCGAGCTCTCATCTCAAGATACACAATGGAATGACAGCTGCCACCCCCGTCTGCCGGGGCCTGTTGGGTGTGTCCGAGCCTCCACGTGTCCCAGAAGCCTCAGCTGCTATGCACTGAAGGGCACCGTGGTGGCCAGACCCAAGCCCAGCACTCTATGGGCGCCTCCAGTGTTTGAAAAAACAGGACTGCAAGTGCTTCCTTGTGAGCGAAGAGGTGCCCTCGTTTGTTGTAAGCAGGGCGTTGCAGGTCAGGCCCTCAACTGGCAATTGTATGACAGAGAGATCAGGGTCTAAACTGTTGTGTGTAAAATCACAAGGTGTGCCAATGCACACATATATATATATACATATATACATACATATTATTATTGTCATTACTGACAATACAACCTGATTACTGCATATCTCAAGAGCTCTCAGGACTGCATTGATTCCACATTCCAAATGGAATCTTCACTCATGATGCTTTTTGAAAATTCAGCTGTGTCATCTGTGCAGCCACTGAGCAAACCATCTTGTACTACCTGAGGAAGGCGGAAGCTGAAACGTTATAGTGGAAATATATTTTTGTTCTTTGGTGAATCTATCTGTTTGAGTCACTTCTTTCTTGGATATATATATATATATATATATATATATATATATATATATATATATACACATGAAATGCCAAAATACTGCGTTTACACCATTCTAATTTTGTATTATAACTTCTGATCTAGTATATTTTTGGCAAATGCTTGATGGTGGGATTAGGCACAGGTGAACATTTTTGTGGAGATGTTTGGTATTGGTCGACATTTTAGTAGTCTATGTTTTGGATTCTATATTTTTTCCCAGTATGTTTTTGCACTCTCTGTTTTCAGATCCTACCCCTGGGATTGCTCTGGATTATGCCGGGAGCCTTCATCAGTTAACCCATTCATCCTTCCACCCTAGTGTCTTTGTACAGAGTCCTAGCAGTGTCTGGTGCACCCACGGGCATTATGGAAGTTTACTCCCAAGTAAGTGTTGTGGACATCACAGACCACAAGCGGAAGTGGGTATTTCAGCTGGGTTTGGCTGCTGGGCTGATGTCGCCCTTAGAAATCTTCTGAAGTGCCAATCATTGTGTTAAATGCATTTTTTCGTTTCATTAACCCTGGGACAGACAGTTGGTTGGCACATAGGCACTGGGATGGCAGCAGCACAGGGAATGCTATGTTGATGACCAGAAATGAAAATGATGCAAGTTAATTGGGCATAAAGTGACCACAGCTATTTATTGACGATTATGACACTTTATGTGTGCTAATATAGCGCAAAGAGGCCTCAGAGCCAAGCACACACTCTATGGGCAGAGACATCTGGACTGCAAGAGGCCACGTCACAAAGAAAGGCTCTGCAATCTCATATTTAGGGCCAATACAATAGACATGGATATTGACTGACAAGTATTGCCCTCACTAAGCCACCGTAGTTGGCACCACCAGATGCATAGTTGTGTGTGTGGTACCACCTGACAAGTATTGTCCTCACTAAGCCACCGTAGTTTGCACCACTAGATGCATAGCTGTATGTGTGTTCTCTCCTGACAAGTATTGTCCTCACTAAGCCACCGTAGTTTGCACCACCAGATGCATAGCTGTATGGGTGTATTGGATGATGTGTTATCAGATTCCCAAAAAATACGTTCACAGTCGGACTCTGGCATTTTTTGCATGTACCTGAAACAGAGATTGGTTATCAATGCATGTAAAAGGTTCCATCTTGGTGCCCATGTGAGGCATGCAAGGGTGCAAGTCCCCCTTGCGGAGGTCAAGCGGTAGCGGTGTTCGCAAGGGGTGTCAGGGGGAGGGAGTGCTCTACTTACGTCAGTGGCTTTCTTCTCAGCCAATTCCAACTTCTCCTGGGCGTCTTTCAGGGCTTCAGAGTACTTGTCCAGCTCATCTTCAGTACCCTTGAGCTTCTTCTGCAGGGCTAACAGCTCGTCCTCCAGCTGGGGGAGGGTGAGGTGTTCAGGGGGTGGGGGTGCAGCGGAGGCAGCGTGGGTGAATAGACAGAAGAGACAGGCAGACAGACAGGGAGAGGGCGGACAGAAAGAGAGGAAGGGAAAGAGAGAGAGAAAAGAAGAGCATTAGAGAGTGGCACTAGCGGAAGGATACCTTAGTCGCCGTCTCATCGGCGGTGAGCAGTCTCTCCTCGGATTTGTGCAGCTCTTCCAGCACCCTGTCCCGCTCGTCCTCCGCGACCCTCAGCTGCTTCTCCAGCTGCACAATCTCCTCCTCTAACTACAATCACACAGAATCACAGGCACAGGAGAGCTCAACATGATATACAGGCTAAGGTGCACAGACAAAACCCAGACCTGACACACTCCATAACACCATGGGCCATGCTCAAGGGGAGAACTACAGGCGCACTTTGCACAGGGATACCCCAATCTCACACCCTACACGTCATCACAGGCGAATGATGCAAGACAGGGCCCAGACCTGACACACTGCATAACATCACAGGCCATGCGAATGGGGAGAAATGCAGACACACACAGGAAGACCCCAAACTCACACACTACACGTCATCACAGGGGAGAACTACAGGCTGCCATGCATGGATAGATCATAGTTCACATACTGCATAACACCACAGGTGAATGGAGAGCTACAGGCAAACACTTCAGAGACAGAACCAACAATTCACTAGGTAACATCACAGGCCCGGTGAATGTGTGGACAGCTACAGGCACACACTGCACAGGAAGGCCCAAAACTCACACACTACACGTCATCACAGGTGACCGAAGGGATAACTACAGACGGCAATGCATAGATAGAACACAATTTCCCACCCTGCATAACAGCACTGACCAGCGAATGTGGAGACAACCAAACGTAGGCACACACTGCACAGGGAGATCCGCAGTCTCACACACTACCTAACTTCACAGTCAAAAAAATGAGAACTACCGGCAAACACAAGTCAACCAGACGACCAATTCACATACCACATATCATAAATGGCAAAAGAAGGGTGATCTGCAGGCACACAGTGACCAGGGAGACCCACCAAACTCTCAAAATACATAGTATCAGAAGACAAGGAGGCGAGAGCTGCAGGAAACCCCTCCCCAGGGGCAACTCACAATCTCACAAAAAAAGATGACTACAGGAATGAGGACACAGCCATCTCTCCGATGCACAACTTTACTCAAACACATCAGCTTTATGCAGACTCAACCTACCTCATGGAATGCTTCTATTAATGGGGCTATCATAGTCACGCCCTGTGGATTTACTGTCCTCAATAGAGAATTTATCTACTGAGCCTGTGGACTCGCTGTACTCGATGGAGCTTTCGTCTACAGAACCTGATGACTCACTGCCTCAATGGAGTTTTCCTATACAGAACTTATAGGCTCTTTGTACTCAATGGGGTTTTTCTACACTGAGCCTGTAGGCTCAGATGGTGAGTGGAGCTATAGACCCGCTTACTCCTCAATGGCGATTCCCCTAAACAGAGCCTACAGACCCACTGCATCCTATGGCAATTCCCTCTACATGCCCCATACAGCTACTTCACTCTCTGATTAGTTCCTATAGAATCACTATACTCTAGATTGTTCCTTTACATGTGACTCATAGCCACTATTCCCAATGTTGGTACCTATACCTACTCTACACTATAGTGTTTCCTGTTTGTACTCTCCACAGTTACTTTACTCTATGATTATTCCGTCTACGTGCACCATAGAGTCTGTACTGTGTATGATTTCCCTATACCTAACCCCATAGAGTTTCTGTGCTCTATAGTGATATATTATTGATATCACAAAGAGTCCATGAACTCTATATTCATCTCCTATGTACAGAGCCCCTCATAGTTACTGCACTCTATGGTAATCACTACCACACTATAGTTACTGTACTCTATGGTGATCACTACCCTGCAATAGTTACTGCACTCTATGATAATCACTACCCTTCTATGGTAATCACTACCCCACCATAGTTACTACACTCGATGGTAATCACTACCCTGCCATAGTTACTGCACTCTATGGTAATCACTGCCCCACCATAGTTACTACACTCGATGGTAATCACTACCCTGCCATAGTTACTGCACTCTATGGTAATCACTGCCCCGCCATAGTTACTGCACTCTATGGTAATCACTACCACACTATAGTTACTGTACTCTATGGTGATCACGACCACACTATAGTTACTGCACTCTATGATAATCACTACCCTGCCATAGTTACTGTACTCTATGGTGATCACTACCCTGCAATAGTTACTTCACTCTATGATAATCACTACCCTTCTATGGTAATCACTACCCCACCATAGTTACTACACTCGATGGTAATCACTACCCCACCATAGTTACTACACTCGATGGTAATCACTGCCCCGCCATAGTTACTGCACTCTATGGTAATCACTACCCTGCCATAGTTACTGCACTCTATGGTAATCACTGCCCCGCCATAGTTACTGCACTCTATGGTAATCACTACCCTGCCATAGTTACTGCACTCTATGGTAATCACTACCCTGCCATAGTTACTACACTCGATGGTAATCACTACCCTGCCATAGTTACTACACTCGATGGTAATCACTACCCTGCCATAGTTACTGCACTCTATGGTAATCACTACCCTGCCATAGTTACTGCACTCTATGGTAATCACTACCCTGCCATAGTTACTACACTCTATGGTAATCACTACCCTGCCATAGTTACTGCACTCTATGGTAATCACTGCCCTGCCATAGTTACTGCACTCTATGGTAATCACTACCCTGCCATAGTTACTGCACTCTATGGTAATCACTGCCCCGCCATAGTTACTGCACTCTATGGTAATCACTACCTCGCCATAGCTACTGCACTCAATGGTAATCACTACGCCGCCATAGTTACTGAACTTACTCTATAGTTGCAGTACACTATGGTGATCCCTACACATACCCCATAGTTTCAGTACACTATGGTGATCCCTGCACACACCCCATAGTTACAGTACACTATGGTGATCCCTACACATACTCCATAGTTTCAGTACACTATGGTGATCCCTGCACACACCCCATAGTTACAGTACACTATGGTGATCCCCTACACATAATCCATAGTTACAGTACACTTTGGTGATCCCCTACACATACTCCATAGTTACAGTACACTTTGGTGATCCCCTACACATACTCCATAGTTACAGTACACTTTGGTGATCCCCTACACATACCCCATAGTTTCAGTACACTTTGGTGATCCCCTACACATACCCCATAGTTTCAGTACACTATGGTGATCCCTACACGTACTCCATAGTTTCAGTACACTATGGTGATCCCCTACACATACCCCACAGTTACAATACACTAGGGTGATCCCCTACACATACCCCATAGTTATGGTACACCCTGGTGATCCCTACACAAACACAAGAGTAACTTTTCTGAGGTGTTGTATGTTGAACATATCACAGGGTTGTGTGCCATATGGCGATGTCTTACACACACCTCGTGGTTAATGTGCTTTGTTAGGATCATATACACCCTACTCTTTTCCTCGCACAGGGCTACTTCCCCACTCGAAGACCCTCTCTTCTCAGGCACTTCACCCCAAGCACAGAACCATATACTAATTCACCACTAATCCTTTTTGTGTGTAGGAGTAGCGTGCTACTCGCCGAAAAGCGTTTTGACGCCTCGTCAGGGGTAGTAAGCCCATATAAATGCAATTAGAATTGCTCCCCTTGCTCGCAAGCACAGGTCCCATCGGTTCCACACAGCGCCTCCTCCCCCACTCCATCCGGAAGTTCCCACACAGAGCTACTCTCCCCTCACACACGGGGCCCCCTTCAGACACAAACACAGACCCCCCCTCTTCCACACACATGACTCCTCATCCTCACAAAGAACTCTGCTCGAACACACTGACAGCCCCCCCCCTTCTTCGCGCACACAAGACCCCCGTTACCCCAAATACACCGCCCTCCCCACATTTCACTTCCCACACAACCCCCACCCAGGTCCTCCCACCTGGGACTTCCCACACAGCGGTGCCGCTCCCCCAACGCCCTTTCAAGCCTCACATCTGGTTCGTGGGAATTCCTGTCGCTGTCGATATTATATTTTGCTGCTGAACAACTACTTCCTAAGGGCCACAAAAAGTAAAGCTGAAGCGACAAACGAGGGGGCGGACCCCCCCAACTTTCTACAACGGACCTCTCTTTTCAGTAACTTTCTTTTCTTCTTGCCGTATCGAGTTACAGCAATGTCAAGTCCTTGCAAAATAGATGTATTTTTAGATAGAGTGCCCTCTGTTGAGGCGGTGGGATGGGGTGACCCTGTAACACACCGATAAAGCGTAGTCAGGGGTGGTAAGCGCTATACATTCTTCGTGCTACTGGCCCCCTCGAAATAACGCCTTTTATGGGAAATAATTCATTTTCACCCCTGGAGCTCACTCCGGAGCTGAAAAGGGAGGGGCGCATCCCTGTACGGGGCACCCTTCAACCCTGAAAGGGAGAGCCGGTGGGGGACTACTTGTCAATGAATGTCTGCAGGACCCCTTATCGTCAGAGACCTGAAAGGGAGACTAGACCCAAACTGAAATATATTTGACCAAAATAGGTTTCCACAGGCAGGATGAGATGACTACATCTCACAGACCAGTCTGCATTCCCTATAACCACGGGGTGAATCACAGACATTCCAAAAGATCGAATTCATCTTCCACAGCTAACCACAGGCACATAAAAGTGCACAGCTAACAACAGGCACATAAAAAGTGTACGAATCCCCAATCCGCACGGTCCACTGCCATAGTTACTCGCAGACGGGATGACATCAATATATTATTGTATTTTTCTCCATTTCTGGAGCTAAGCACAGCCAGAACTGGTGCAATGTATCTCAGAATACACTTTCACACCCTTGAATCAAAACCGAAGACTTTTAGTGTATCCCAATATTCTGCGCTTCTTACAACTCGCCTGAAACACACCACGTGGAAACAATCCCAACACGTATTCTAGGTGCCTGGATCCATTTATAAATGAAAAGAAGAAGAAATCGAACCAGTAAAGTGTTAAAAATCCACTATTTAGAATCTAGGTGCTGGGCTCCATTCATACCACAAAAGCAGCCAGTAGAGAAGTCTTTGGGACCTGACCATGGTGCTAGGGTGCTTAACTGTAGTAAGGATGATTCGTGACTGGATCGAGCCGGTGGAGGCTGTGAGCCCCCTAACTTTTCCTTAAGTGGTTTGTCAGCCCGGCCAGGCTCCCCCGGGGTCCCCAGCGACCCCCTGCCTGGCGCACTATTTCTCCTTGGGTCCGGCTAGCGGGCCCTTCGAGCCCGCGGCGGAGGGATACGCGGGTGCAGACCTGCTTGCTCTTGTCCTCGGCCCCCTTCTTGTCGGCCTCCGCCTGCTCTGCCCGGTCCATGGCATTTTCCTTGTCCAGCTTGAGCATCTGCATCTTCTTCTTGATGGCGTCCATGGCGGCGGGAGTGGTGGGCCGGGCGGCGGTGAGCGGTGAACGGAGCGCGGTGCGGCTGGTGCTGCGGCGGAGGCGGGAGCTGAGTGCGGCGGACAGGCATGCGTCCCTCACTATAAGTACGGCGACGGGTGGGGGGCAGGCGCATTCCGCGGGCGCTAGACTTTTTTGGAAGCGCCGGCCTGGCCCCGGCCCCCACCGCCCCCCTCCCGTCGGCCCCCGACGCCCATTCGCTGCAGTCAAACATTTGACCGAGGATGTGACTATATATGGGGCCGAGGGCTAGTGGAGGGGGTCGGGGCCGCTATTTCTAAACTTCGGCCAGGACGGGTTGAAGGGGGGGGTGCTTCTCCTAGAGCTGCCCCAGAGGGTGGGACTTGAGGGAAGCCCAGGGTGTCACACAGACCCGTAGGGTGGGATTTACAGACCCTGAGGGTGCCTGCGTGTGGGTGGGGGAGTGGGTCTTATAATAATGCTATAACTATGGGACTTCGGTAACATTGAGAATAACTGGATTCCTAGCGTGAGATTTCCACCCCCGGGATGCGGGTTACACCACCACGAGCGTGGCATTTACGTCACTGTGGAAATGGAGATTAAGCACCCTGAGAACCGGACTGTCGTACCCAGGGGGTGGGTCTCACCTTACAGGGTGGGAAGTGGATATAAGGCCCCCCGAGGGGCGGGGGTAGGAAAGTTACGCTACCCTGAGAATGGTGCTTACAGTGCCCTGAGGGTGCAAGTCTTACAGTGGGTGTCCTGACAACGGGACTGGCAGGGCCCTCAGAATGACAACTCTGACAGAGAAGGGTCCGTGCCGATAATGTGGTGCGCGTGTGTGAATAGAGAGGGGGCTTTCAGCCCTTAAGACTTCAGATTTTAAACAATGAGTTCGGGGGTCTTGAATAATACCCTGTGAACATGTCGTGCAGCACTCTGAGGACGGAGCTATATAGCGAGGTGGGGGGCGTTGTATGAATTAGCAGCTACTTATGGATGGACTCGGCCAAATAGTAATGATATGAATTGTAAAACATACCCAGTGCGTTCGGTGGAAAAATAGAAGTGCAGTGGCCCTATACCAGAGTACCTACTTGCTTCTGAGAAGTGCTGTACTCTTCAGTTGCTAAGATGTGCAGCTATTCTCCCTCTCAAAATAAAGAAGGATAGGCACTCAGTACCTAATCGTTCTGGCCCATTTAAAGCACATTCTCTGAGAATGAGATTTGCAACTACTGTAATCCCCATGCACGGAGGTCCTACCATACCCTGAATGTGATCCATACATTACCATCCTAAATGGGGAGAGCTTGCAGCACCCTCAGGGTGGGTTTTGGACAGTGCTTAATTTGTAAAAAAAACATAAGGTCCAGGGCTCTCGTCAGGAGGCCTCTGCCGCTTGCATCACACATTGCTTCTGCCAGTACTGCCAATGATAGTAACAACTCAACTACTGACCATCACACTCCTAAAAGTGTGACAATTCAGAGTATTGCAGGCCCCCAAAGCTATAAGATTGGCTTGGGCGGCATGTAATAGTCATTTTTAATTTATATTGAATTAATAACTATCGGTTGTTGTGGTCATCTCTAAATTAGTCAGAGAGCGCTACCTTGTGGCAGACTGTCACAAGCGCCGGTGTTGACAAATAAGCACGGGTGGCAAGCACCAGAAACCACTGGGTCAAATTAAGCACTGGTTTTGGAATAATATCAAGAGCAGAGACCTTGCATAATCATAAATAAATAAAGAGGGTTCTACAGCACCCAGATAGTGAGCGGTCCTACTACACAACGAGAACCAGTTTTACAGCAGCATGATAATGAGACCTATAGCAATCCCAGAATGGAGGGCTTACAGCACCCTGACGCAGGGTCTTGGAGCACCCAAAGGCCAGGATGTGGAGCCCTAAGGTGACATACAACGTACCCATGAATAGGGATCACAGCAGCCGGAAAGATGTTATTACAACTCTCTCAGGCATACGGAGAAGGTCTTTAACCTTCTTGTGCCAAAGTTCAGGCACTTGCAAACTGGCAAGGGTGGAGTATTTCAATAGAGTGGTAATGCCATTCTTTAAATAATACCCTGCTTTACAAGGGTCACAATGCCCAGAGAGGAGGGAACATTAGTTCATGGAGTCTTGCACCACTCTGAGGGGGTAAAGACAGTCTTTCACACCTTGGAGTCAGGATGGGTCCAGGTAGGGACACTTAAAACTCAAAGGGTGGAGTATTTCATTCAATTATACCAGAGTTCTCTAAAAAAGGCCCTGAGAATTAGTCTTACAACACCCTGAGTTACGTCACTTGGAGGTTGAGGGACCTTACAGTGTTCTGAAATTGTGCTGTTCAAACACACATAAAACAGTACTCATTTTATTATAGCCTAAAATTAAGGATCTAACATCTGTAACCCGCTCGGGGCTGTTAAACAATGGCCAGAAAACTGGAGTCTTGAAATAATAATAGAAGAATGAAGAATTTTATCCCAATAGCCCCAGAATGGGAGCATTATACTAATATCTTCCAACATGAGTCTTAGAGATGGACCCTGAAAATGGAAGTCGTACAACAGTGCACAACCTTAATATTGATTGAAAAATATCATCAGTCATTAATATCATTGCAGTAATAGCATGCTGTTTTTTATAATGTAGTATCTACTATCGCATGTATAAATAGAGTTTTTGACCATATTCTTTAATATATTTGATATTGTTTTTATTAAATACCATTGTATGTAACATTGGATATTTTATGTTATTTATTAAGTTATTTGTGTATTGTTCTAAAATGTTTTTATAATATATATATATTTTGATTTCAATTGTTGAAGAGCTGTAAGGTTAGTTGGAGAATTGGGTGGGAAGCATTTTTTATATAATGTTTTTATTATTTTTTATAAATGTAACACCTTGAATTTGCTTTTGGTTTGTTACATTTGTTTATGTGGATTTGATGTTTTTTTTAAAGTAATTATGACTTAGTTGTGGAAAAAATATAGTAATTAATTTTAATTTTCTTTTGTAATTAATTTTTGTTTTTTGATTTATTTCTGATTTTTTAATATAAATCTTTTTTTAAAATAATTTGTATTTAAAATTTTTATATTTTTTGTTTTAGAAATACTTTTTTATTAATAGGTATACGTGTTTTTTAGATTTTGAATTTTAAGAAATTGGATTTGTTTTAGCATTTTTTTAATCTACTTTATTTCTTGAGTAGGTTGTGGTAAAGATTGTAATTTAATTGTTCAGGGGAATCACTCTCCCTTAAAATCCAACATTTTCCATAGTGTGGTTAAGTTTTGATTGGGGTTATTAAATTTGACCAACCCAATCCACCCAACACCAACACTTACTCCAATGTCGTTAAGTTTGGAGGTGAATAGTAAATCTGCAACCCCCCTCTTTTAAAGGCTAACATTTTCCCAATGTTAAGTTTGGAGTGGAAATACTAAATTTGCACCCTGAAGGTCAAACGCTTTCTACAATTTTGTT
This sequence comes from Calotriton arnoldi, assembly GCA_963921515.1. NCBI lineage: Eukaryota > Metazoa > Chordata > Amphibia > Caudata > Salamandridae > Calotriton > Calotriton arnoldi. Next base: position 2,320,738 of record CAWUFW010002027.1, read on the forward strand.
ACATTTGGAGTGGGATTATAAATCTGACTTCTCAAACTCCCAATGCATTCTCCAATATGGTTTAGTTTGGAGAGGGAATAGTAAATCTGGCTCTCCCAAAGTCCAACACTTTCACCAGTGTTGTTAAGTTTGGAGTGGCAATAGTTATTCTGACCTTCCAACAGACCTTCCAACAGTCCAACATATTCCTCAATATGGTTACATTTGGAGTGGGAATAGTAAATCTGACACCCCAATGTCCAGCTTTTTCAACAATGTGCCTCAGGTTGGAGTGGAAATTGTAACTCTGACTCTGCCAAAGTAAAACGCTTTATTTAAAGTGGTTAAGTGGGAATAGTGGAGTGACCCCCCCCCACCCCCCAAAAGCCCAACGTTTATCGTTTTCCCAGTGTGGTTAAGTTTGGAACGGTGTCAGTAAATGTGGAACGCGCCCCCCCCCAAAAAAAGTCAAAATTTCCCCCCAATGGGGTTAAGTTTTTTTGCAGTGGGAATAGTAAATCTGCTCCTCATCCACCAAAGACCTACATTTTTAACAATATGCTTCAATTTTGGATGGGAGTAGTAAATCCGACTCCCTCCACAAGCTCAACACCTTTCCCAATGTGGTTAAGTTGGGAGTGGTAACAGTAAAACTACTCCGCCCCAAAGGCCACAATTTTCAACAATGTGCTGCAGTTTAGAGTGGGAATGTTAAACCTGCCCGTCTAACTTTTTTCCCGATATGATTTAGTTTGGACAGGGAATAGTAAGTCTGACTCTCCCAAAGTCTAACACTTTCCTCAAAGTGGTTAAGTTTGGTGCGGGAATACGGAACCTGACCACCCCAAAGTTGAATACCTTCCCCAATGTTGTTAAGTTTTGAATGTAAATGGTTAATCAGACTTTTCCAATGTCCAACACTTTTCCCAATGTGATTACGTTTGGAGGGGCAATAGTAAATCTGATTCCTTCCCCCTCAAAGTCAAAAACCTGTTTTAATGTGGTTAAGGCTGCAGCTGAAATAGTTTTTATGAGTTACTTAAATGGTGTTTAGTTTGATTATGTTGGTGAGTTTGGAATTAATACAGCTTTTTAACTGCGTTGATTGGCATTTCAAATAAATTTTTTGCAATCCAGTAGATTACTGGAAGCAGCATTTACATACATTAGCGACCACAGGCATTGAGTATAGTTGTGTGGGCCAGTCTATCCTGTGTATCAAAATCAGTATGTGTCATCAAACCAACCCATCATGTTGGGATCAGTGGGATCTCTGGGTCTATCACTTACCAAGCGCTCCCGTCTCTCTGCCTCCCCAGCGGGTGCAAGCCTTCTCCCCCACATGGTGCAATGCAATATACAAAGGCAAAAGCCATTCCGTCCCAACAGGGGATGGAAAGAACCAAAAAGCATAAGAGCAAATCGAACCAACCTTCCCTAGGGAGTTGCATAGTGTGGCTACGGGCAGGTGTATGCAAGAGGGGCACCCAGGGCACTCAATAACCATGAACAAAATGGAGGCCAGTGTCAGCCCAGTTGGTGGTTGCCTCAAGAAGGGGTCCATGGTTCAGGCATCAAGTAGGTAGGGGATAGCAGGGGGAGTCTAGCACTCGCTCTACAGGTGAGACCAGATACGTTCCCCCAGCACATCCGCTACTTGTCCATACCTTTGTCATCTAAGTGGTCATTGCCTCCAATGTTTGGTTCATCTATCTCTTCAATGTCTTGTTCCTCTCCGCCGGCGGGATACTCCCAAGTTTCTAGTACCTCCTTCCACAGTCCAGTAATGGGCCGCCTACGCACTCCTTGTGCCTCTTCCCTCAGCAATGCTCTCTTCTCTGTCACTGCCCATGTGGTCACATCTTTTTCCCACCACCCATCGTAGGGCCTTCTCTAGACTTCCAGGTCATCGATATCCTCTGTCTGGCCAACACGAGAGCCATGTCTAGGAACCGGTTGCCTACCTTCCTGGCCTTGGGCCGAGAGAACCTCCCCAGGAGGCACAGTTCTATCGAGCACGCCAGTGCACGGCCAAGAGTGGCATACAGGGGGGGGGCGTGGCCAGCAGCCGAAGGGAATGGTCGCTCACTAGTGCGGCTCCGTAACCCTCACCTGTAATCCTGCCATAATCCGCCTACAATCCGACTCCAAACCCGAATTACACCACAACATCAATCTGTGGTGCCACGAGTTGCATCTTCAGCTCCTCAAACCAGCGGAAACACCGACCAAAGGTATCTAAAATGGGAAGGTACGAGTGTGAAGCGGCAAAGAAAATGGCAGAGTCTACGGCTAGCTGAGCCTCGAAAGTGAAACCACTGAGACTCCCGCGGTAGACCTGGTAGGCGACCTCACAGATTGCAGCCAGGGTGGTCAGGAGGCATAACCTCGAGTCAAACACCAACACAAAGGCACCGAGGTGCAGAGACTGGCGCTGACTGCCTGGACTACTGCGGGCAGCGAGCCGCCGATGGTTGGCCACCCGAGAAGAGGAGAGGCGACTGAAGATTTAGGGGCCGATTCCGATCTGGGTCGGAAAGCTCTCCGACCGATCCGGATCCGGATTGTTTTCCGACCGAGCTGGACCCCTGCAGTCCGACCGAGCGAGTACGATGCGGACGTATGCTGCCGGACTCGGTTCGGTCGGACTCCCATTGAAGTCAATGGGAGCCGGTCGTACGACGCGTACATGGGCTCCCATTGACTCAATGGGTACGTTGCGCACAAGGGGGCCCCCTGCAGTGGGTACGCATTGGTGCCGCCCGCACCGTACACGCATGTATAGGGGGGACCCATGGGTCCCCCCTGTGTCCGACTCGTACGGCTACGGGTGAAGGGGGATCCGGCACGGACCCCCGAAGTCCGCTTCCGAGAGCTTTTTCGTATCAGAGGCTCCGACTCGATCCGGCTGTCCGGATCGTGCATCGTACTGGCTCGGTTGTAAAACGTCTCCATTGCGTGGTACGAATCGAGTGCGAACGAGTCGGACGGAGCGGTTCGGACCCGGTCGGCGATTTCGCGTTCACTCGCATCGTACTTGGACGTCCGGACCTCAGTACGACTCGGTCGGAAACAAAGCCTCCGACTCGGATCCGGTAAAGCCGAATCCGATTCGGAGCCCTACCGACCGAGATCGGAATCGGCCCCTAAATCGAGCCGCCTGGCAGGTGAACACTCAACGGCTCCGATTTCGGCCAGTATTGAGCCGCCATCTGTGCCGACCCTGCCCTGCCATTAACAAACTCGCTACTGCGTGAGATGCGAGAGGCGAAGACCGGGTGACCAATAAGTGCATTGTGTGATTGGTTTTATGCTCTTCCAAATATAGATTTCAGGGGTAGTAGTATCCCCAATTTTAGTTTACTGCATCATATACACTGGGAAAATAAGGACTCCTCTTTAGCATTCTTTTCTTTTATTTGAAATCGTGTGTGGAAAAAGCAAGACAGCCGACACGTGTTTCGCCCGAAGGCCAACAAGCCAGGGCTTTCTCAAGGCTGAGTGAGAATAGTTTAACATAAGAAATATATAGTGAGTAGAGGTAGAAACAGCAAAGGTGAAAAATCATTGGGTGAAAAAGTGACGGGAAAACGCAAAGAGAACAGGAGGAAAGAAGACGGAGAAAGAGAGTAACGAACAGCGAGAGAGGTGAGAGGAGAGAAAATATCGCACAAAAAAGAAAGAAAAGAAAGAAAGAGAGCGGTTGATATAGTGAGAGAAGCAGTTCATTTGTTGGTGAGTAGCACCCAAAAAACCAGGATGTATGAGAATATAATCCAATAGGGATGGAGATTGTGCACATAAATGTCGAAATCGAAAAAGAGGACAGGGTAAAATGAAAATAAAAAGGGGTAAAATACAAATAAAATACAATTAAACATAAGGAATACAATGATGATGCCAATGTCGATATTTAAATCATTTCAACATTAATCATAGACGTGTAAAGTGAAAGATAACGATAATAAACAAACAATATACATCATGCTATTGCTGCAAAGAGGCCCTGGACCAACAAATTGGGCTTAAGCATATGGTACAAACAACGTAGGCGTTTCTAGTAACGTGCCTGTGTTTATCTCTAGATTGGTACAACCACATATATGTGGTGGTTTATTTGTCAGAATACATAATACTGTAAGGATTATGCCAATTAAAAGTTGTTTGGTGGTTGTGAAATGACTGTCGAATTCAACTTACCAGGAAATTCTTATGCGGTTGTTGTGGAATATCTGTGAAGTTTAAAGAGAAAGTCTGAGCGGAGAGTGTAGGATGAAAATAGGTGATGGAAAGATATGGTAAAGATGATTGGTAATGCAGCGCTGTGTCGAGAGTGGTTTGAGATATCATGAAAGGGTCACCCGTGGCCTCAGGATGCCCGGCACCTGGCGCGTTAAAAGCACGCAGGGCCCAAAAGTGGGTTAATTAAAAGTCGAAATAGCATGAAGATGCGTAAGCTAAGAAACTAGAAAATAGTTGGAGAGAACAATAGAAGGGCATAGGGGGAAACGCTGGGTAGGCGAAGGAAGAAAACTCACCATTGGTGCACGATAGAAAGCGTAAATCGCTTGGTCCAGTTGCGGTCAAAATGCTCTTGTCGTGTCAGGTGCCGGTTCATTAAGATGTAAAGAAAATGCCGTAAAGGGAGGGGAGAGTGACGGCGGAAGGTCGTAAATTGTAAGCATTGCATAAAGCACAATTTAAAACACAGTCATACAAAAAATATATAATGTGAGTAAACAAAACTTTATATATTTAAATATTTATCGTTTTTAAGTAAAACAAATATTTATTAAAAAAAATAGAATATTTAAAATTTTTAAACTAATAATACTACTCTAACAAGTGCTTGCCTCAGAGAAATTAATATATAGTTGTGGGTGCAAAACTACTATTCCTAAACAGACGGGTGCTTACCTCTGGAAAATTAATGGATAGTGTTGGGAGCAAAATTACTATTCCCACTCCAAAGGGACATTACCTCAGGGAAAATGCTGGATAGTGGTAGGGACAAAATTACTAATCCTACTCCGACGGGTGCTTAGCTCAGGGAAATTAATGGATAGAGTAGGGGGCAAAATTACTATTCATACTCCAACGGGGGTTTGCCTCAAGGAAACTGTAGGATAGGGGTGTGAATAAAATTACTATTCCTACTCCAACTAGTGCTTGCCTCTAGGAAAATGCTGGATAGTGGTGGGTTTAAAATTACTATTCCTACTCCAAAGGGTGCTTACCTCAGGGAAAGTGCTGGATAGTGGTGGGGATAAAATTACTATACGTACTCCGACGAGTGCTTGCCTCGGGGAAAATGCTGGATAGTGGTGGGTGCAAAATTACTATTCTGAGTCTGAAGGGTGCTTGACTCAGGGAAATTGCTGGATAGTGGTGGGTTTAAAATTACTATTCCTACTCCAAAGGGTGCTTACCTCAGGGAAAGTGCTGGATAGTGGTGGGGATAAAATTACTATTCCTACTGCGACGAGTGCTTGCCTCAGGAAAAATGCTGGATAGTGGTGGGTGCAAAATTACTATTCGTAGTCTGAAGGGTGCTTGCCTCAGGGAACGTGCTGGATAGTGGTGGGTTTAAAATTACTATTCCTACTCCAAAGGGTGCTTACCTCAGGGAAAGTGCTGGATAGTGGTGGGGATAAAATTACTATTCCTACTCCGACGAGTGCTTGCCTCAGGGAAAATGCTGGATAGTGGTGGGTGCAAAATTACTATTCCTAGTCTGAAGGGTGCTTGCCTCAGGGAAAGTGCTGGATAGTGGTGGGATTAAAATTACTATTCCTACTCCAAAGGGTGCATACCTCACGGAAATTGCTGGATAGTGGTGGGGATAAAATTACTAATCCTACTCCAACATGTGCTTGCCTTAGAGAAAATGCTAGTTAGTGGTGGGAGATAAAATAATATTCCTATTCCGACCTGTGTTTACCTCAGGGAAAGTGTTGGACAGTGGCTGGGTTAAAATTACTATTCCTGTTCGAAATGATCAATGATTGGGACTCAACTGACAAAATAGAATTCAGAACATTGCTATGTTAAATTTGATGCATCGGTACTGCTGCACTGAGTACTTGTTACATATGTTTGTTTTAATGCAATATGGAAAATTGTAAATAAAGTTTAAAAAAAAATACTATTCCTACTCCACAGAGTGCTTGCCACAGGGAAAGCAATGGATAGTAGTGGGGTTAAAATTACTATTCCTACTCCAGGGGGTACTTTCCTCAGGTAAAATAATGGATAGTGGTGGGGTTAAAATTACTATTCCTACCCCAAAGGGTGCTTGCCTCAGAAAAAGTGCAGGATAGAGGTGGGAATAAAATTACTATTCCTACTCCGCAGGGTGCTTGCCTCTGGGAAAGTGCTGGATAGTGATGGAGGCAAAATTACTATCCCTACTCCGAAGGGTGCTTACCTCAGGGAGTGCTGGATAGTGGTGGGGTTAAAATTACTATTCCTACTCCAAGGGTTGCTTAACTCAAGTAAAATGTTGGATAGTGGTGGGTGCAAAACTGCTAATCCTACTCCAACATGTGTTAGCCTCTGGGAAAGTGCTGGATGTTTTTTTTAGGTTATAAATATTTTAAAAAAATATAAATATTATACACTTTAATATATAAACAGATAACTAAAGCATCAAAAAACAGCTGTATAAAAGAACAATATATTTTTATGATAAAAGAATCAACAGAAGACCTTCTGAAAATTATTTAAAAAGGTAATTTTTAAAGAAATATTTACAGGAAAAAGGACTAAAGCAATGATATTGAATGAAAAAACAAGTTTGCAAAATAGAATTACATCCAATTTACAATTTTAAAAGAATGTAAAGATATATTTCTTCCAGATTTTACAACTTTTAACATACAAACATTTCTAAAAGTCAATCATCAAAACTAGAAACATTACAAAGTAATTTTTACATCATAAAAATATGTCAATATAGTTTTTGAACCGCAATGTTTTTAAATAATATTTTAATTCAACAAAATGCTCTTCTCCAAAAGAATAATACTTTTTCAAGGTAAATAAATATGTTAATCTTCACATAATTAATATTGCAAAATAAGCACAAATGTATTTGTTCTGTAAAAAGACAAAAAGTTTTGAAAAAAGCCAAAACATTAACCTGTTCTTCCATAACCAAAAATATATTATTCTATTGCAGGTAAACATTTTACAATTTTCACAAACTCCTAACAATAATTTGTTTTTTACTATTTCAGACCACAATAAAATTCAACCTGGTCAAGGAGCAGAAAACCACAACCAAAACCTTTCAAAAAAGGTAAGATTACAAAAACAATAAACAATAAAATTACTAAACCATGTTTCTCTCCCTATTAAACTTTATAAAAAAACATAAGACTGATAAAACACATAAAATCTTTTTCCTTTCAGAATCAACTAATAAACAAAACCATCCACCAAAGTAAAAGCATCAAGCAACATCTTGTCTAAAGGTAAGAAACTAGAAATATTTATCAATAAAACAACTTAACATACTCAATAAAAAGAAGTTTAAAAATAAAATAAAACAACTTAACCATTTTTCTCTCCCAATAAAGCTTTCTTAAAATAACATTTCATCAAATTTAGAAATGCAACACATTTAAAACATTAAAAATAACTTCAAAAAGCATTAACTTTAAACTGTTTAATAAATTGCAGAAATTGTACTGTATATTTTTTCTTCTAAACAGGTAAACACAAGAAATTAAAAATAAACTAACAATTTTTCTTTTCTTTGTTTCTTTTTCAATCCATAACAGAAAATGACTTCAAATCAAGCCGAATATACATCCAGCCGGGGAAACCGTTTACTCAATCATAGTGGGTATGTTTGTTGTAAGGAGAGACTAACTGAACCGAGGTGTCATTGGAGGTGTGTGCAATACTACTCAAGCCATTGCACAGGCAGAGCGGTTACTCTTGGTGACTCTGTTTTAAGAACCACAGAACATAACCACTCTGCCTCTGCAATGGAGATTGAGGTAAGAGAAACAATAAGTGAAATTAAAGATATTACATCCACCTCCAATGAACCCTGTGGTGCAGTTTTGAGGGAGGTAGCCCAACACATTCTACAACATGCAGCAAGTAGTATGCCACAATTCCTAATCTGAGAAGAATTGTTCAACGTAAAAAACAGGCATGTAACCCACAAAGAGTAACACCCCAAACCTATTCTGACATAATCATTCCACTTGAACTCTCTGTAACTGTTACTAATGAACCATTTCTTTTGCATGACAACAAACACCCTCAAAAGAGAATTCTAATCTTTAGCACACCCCATAATCTTGTTAGGTTGGAGAACAGTGATATTTGGATGATGGATGGGACGTTTAAAAGCACGCCCCATCCCTTCACCCTAATATACACTATTCACGCATATATTAATAACACAGCAGTTCGGTAAGTGTACAGTTTACTCCCTGATAAACAATCCTCAACATACACTGAATTATTGTCAGTGATAAAAGCTAAAACATCAAACAAAAGTCCTAGAAAAGTGCTAATTGACTTTGAATTACCTATGATTAATACTGTTACCAAATTGTACACGAATACCCAAATTCAAGGATGTTTTTTTCACTTTTCACAGGCATATTGGCGTAAAATTAAAAAAACATCCTTAATTGAGGATTATATATCAGATAGCAAACGACAATTTGAACTAAAAAACGAACTGACCTTTGCTTTGTTCCTTCTGACAGTGTAGACGAGTACTGCACTTCAATTACAGAATCAGAATACTTTACCTCAAACGAAGATAAATTGGCACCTATTCTAAATTATTTTGAGGACACATGGATTGGCCATCTAAGCAGGTCGGGTTGCAGGACGAAGCCACGTTTCCATGTGGAGTGGTGGAACTGCTACACGACCTGCTTAGACGGAGGAGAAAAAACAAACAATGCCATAGAGGGATGGCACAACTCCTTCAATAAATCAATTGGCAAACCTCATCCTAATTAACTAAGAAATGAGAATGTCGCAATCATTAACAGGTAGTCTGAACTCACGTATTTCTAAAAGAACAAAGGAAATGTCTGAAAGACTATTGGGTGCAATTCAACAGTTTACGTTGATGGTGGCTTCAGACTACCTTGATAATCTTGCACACATCCTCCATTTCTAACCTACACTATCTTCTTACTTGCCTGTTTTGCCCTAAAAAAATAACACTAATTCATTTGGCATTTTTAAAACAAAAATTTTAAATTAGTAATAAAAGTCGGGTCTCCTTACCTTGAGAGGTCGTCTTTTTCAACTCTTGGACTTACGTTCCATCCCTTTTTTCACCAAGAGTCCTTTGTCTTTTTAAATCCATTACCAATAATCGACATTCCTTTGGTAAAGCCATAACCAGATTTTTACTTTTTAATGTGGACATTTTTTAAAATAAAAATCTGTGCATACCTAAAAAAACGCACCCAAAAAAAAATCCCGAAAAATTATTGTTTTTCGACAAAAAACGCAACAAAATCCAACGATGCAATCCAATCTATTTCGAAAACAATTCCATTTTGATTCCAAATTCCATAATCCATCGCCGAAAATACATCTCGAAAAAATGTAATTCGCACATCCAAAATCCAAAAACCAAATAAAAGTGGGTGTAAAAATATCCGATCTTCTATTTTCCAAAATGTAAATCTTTTTAAAAAAATCCTATTAAAAATACATCTAACCGCGATGACAATAAATCCTTCTTTTTAAATAAAACACGTCGCAAAAAGAAAAAATATATCTTTCGAAACACTTATGTTTATAAAAGTTTTCAATATATATATATTTTTAATAACTTTATTAAACAAAAATTGTTTTAAAAACGAGACCCGACGTGGGCCTACTACTGCAACCTGTAATGGAGTTAAATAGTTGGTTAACGCACAACAAAAGTACCTAAAACACATTTACTACATCTATCTTCCTCCCTCCTCTCTCCTTACAATAAACATTACCACTACACTATGGGCCCGATTATGATCTCGCTCGGAAAGCCCTACGACCGACTCTGTCCCGTAGAGCCTTCCGATCGACTCGTGCTCGTAGGCTCCGAACGCCCGAGTACAATGCAAGTAGGCGCTGACGGACTCGGGTCGCTCGGGGCCCCATTAAAGTCAAGGGGAGCCTGTTGTACATTGCGTACATAGACTTCCATTGAGAAAAAAGGTACATCGCGGAAAAGGTTGCCCCCTGTCGTGGGGACGCATCGGTCCCCCCCCAGTGACCGAGTCGTAGGGCTACGGGTGAAGGGGGGCCCACTACGGCCCCCCAAAGTCCACTTCCCAACGCTGTCTCGAGTCGGAGGCTCCAACTCGATCCGGCTGCTCGACGCGCGCATCGTACTTGGTCGCTCGGAAATCGGCCCCATTGCGCTGTGTGCGTCGGCCATGTCGGAGTCGTCTGGAGGGCCTCGCTGACGGGTACGTGTCGCTCGGAGCACGAGGCTATATGCGCATCGTACTTGCTCGCTCGTACAGCGGTACAAGTCGTCCGGAAATCGCGCTTACGACTCAGACTTGCTCCTGACGGATGCCGTCAGGAGCCCGTCCGAACGAGATCGTAATCGGGCCCTATGTATTTTAATATGTCTTACCTTGACAGAGCTCTCCCTTGCATCTGATCCGTAGCGCGACGATCCCCGTAATGATGAAAGTTACGTTTACGCGGCAACGTTATGTCTTTCTGTAAAAATGAAAAAAGGACATTTTCACCCACTGACTTCAATGGAAAAGAGTGGGAAAATTTTCAAAAAATTTGTTAAAAAATGTAAATGTACATAATAAATTACAAATTTATTTTTGTAAATTATTTAAGTATTTTAACTATTTTTGAATATTTTTTATAATTTATTTGTATAATATAACAATATTTAAAATGTTAATAAAAATATGTTATTAATGCATTAAATGTCTTGTATTTCTTTCTTCATGTTATATTATATTAATTTAGTATAAACAGTAGAGAATATTTTTTTAATTATTTACACAATGATGGGGCCGATTCCGATCTCGGTCGGAGGCGCACCCAATACCATTCGGTCGGGAAAAAAGCCATGCGAAAGCCTGTTTCCCGACCGATCCGTACAGCACACCGAACGAGCAAGTACGATGCGCACAACAGCAAAGAATCCGGCCGAGCCGTACTCACCCAAACCAGGTCCTGTTCTCCGACCGAGGCGAATCCGGAAACGCCGAATCGAGTCGCACGGAAGGAAAAATGCAGCCCCGTCCGGCCGGACAGAGTACGATGCGCTTTCCGTACGCGCCGAACCCGTCGCTATGCACGGCACGTCAAAGCATCCGGGAGAGGCGCACATAAGCTCCGATTCGCGCCACAACACGATCCACGGCTCCGAGACGAACACGGCAGCGACGAGGACGACACGAGCGGCGAGGACGAGGCGAAGCAGCGAGGGCGAGGCGAAGCGACGAGGACGACGCGAAGCAACGAGAAGGACGAACGACACGAACCAACCATGAATCCCTTCGTCCCGATCATACCAATATTCTACATATACTACCGGAACAGGCACGGACGCGTACGGCGCAGAAGGTAAGCCAGACACCAACCACAAAACACATACAACACGTACACGACACATCACACACACACACAGGGATGCAGAATATACTTACACCAGCAACAGCAGCACCATAGGGGCGGGATGCCCATCACCAATGCCACATATGCACACAGGGGCCTGAATGCGCACCACCACCCCTACCCAGGGGTGGCATGATGCCTACCACCACTACCACCCTTACCCAGGGGGCAGGATGCCTACCACTACTACCACCCTTAGACAGGGGGCAGGATGCTTACCACTACTACCACCCTCAGCCAGGGGGCAGGATGCCTACCACTACTACCACCCTCACCCAGGGGGCAGGATGCCTACCACTACTACCACCCTCACCCAGGGGGCAGGATGCCTACCACTACTACCACCCTCACCCAGGGGGGCAGGATGCCTACCACTACTACCACCCTTAGCCAGGGGGCAGGATGCTAACCACTACTACCACCCTTAGCCAGGGGGCAGGATGCTTACCACTACTACCACCCTTAGCCAGGGGGCAGGATGCTTACCACTACTACCACCCTCACCCAGGGGGGCAGGATGCCTACCACTACTACCACCCTTAGCCAGGGGGCAGGATGCTTACCACTACTACCACCCTCACCCAGGGGGGCAGGATGCCTACCACTACTACCAGGGGGGCAGGATGCCTACCACTACTACCACCCTCACCCAGGGGGCAGGATGCCTACCACTACTACCACCCTCACCCGGGGGGCAGGATGCCTACCACTACTACCACCCTCACCCAGGGGGGCAGGATGCCTACCACTACTACCACCCTTAGCCAGGGGGCAGGATGCTAACCACTACTACCACCCTCAGCCAGGGGGGCAGGATGCCTACCACTACTACCACCCTCACCCAGGGGGGCAGGATGCCTACCACTAGTACCACCCTCACCCAGGGGGCAGGATGCCTACCACTACTACCACCCTCACCCAGGGGGGCAGGATGCCTACCACTACTACCACCCTTAGCCAGGGGGCAGGATGCTTACCACTACTACCACCCTCACCCAGGGGGCAGGATGCCTACCACTACTACCACCCTCACCCAGGGGGGCTGGATGCCTACCACCACTACCACCCCCACCCATAGGATGGACAATGCATGACACAACCAGCACACCACAACCTAGGGAATGCAAGAAGAAGACATCCCCCAACACCATGACAAGCGTGTGTAGACTGTGTCAAATGCCTACAACACCGAACATGACTTCTAACATACAATGTGACCCCTAGCACATGTGCCACACAAATATGTGTGTGGCACACACAACGCAAGCAGGCCATGACCATTGTGGCAATGGGGTCCAAACCCCATCATCACAGTGACCAAAAGGCAAGTGTGGGGTCCATAGCTGCAGCACATTTTGAACATTGTGGCAATGGGGTCCAAACCCCCATCATCACAGTGACCAAAAGGCAAGTGTTGACAAAGTAAGAGGTGCCATACATGTCCTTCCGGTACTGCACACTTCATGTAGTTGTGCCTCATAATGATGTATGTTGGGATCTTGAGTGTGTTCAATGCCGCATATGTGGGGTGACTGACAATCTTGCTTACTTCTCCTCTGCACTGCAGGGCTCCTGCTGTCCATCGGCCATTCCCAGACCTGGCAACGATGGTGGAACGGGACAGCATCCGACGGTACCGCTTCACCAGGCAGCTGATTGAGGATTTGGCAGTGCAGTTGTCCCCACATTTGCAGCCTGGCCGGCCGTATCCTACAGCGCTGACCCCCAAGGTGAAGGTGATGGCAGCCCTACACTTCTTTGCCACTGGTACCTTCCAACATACTGTGGCGACTGCTGGTGGGATGTCACAGACCATGTTCAGCCGTGTGCTCCGCGATGTTTTGGCGGCAATGTTGCTCTTCCTGAACCGGTACATCTATTTCCCTAGACTGCGACGACTCACTGACGTGAAGAGTGACTTTTATGCCCTGGGGAGGATGCCGCATGTAATTGGCTCCATTGATGGGACACATGTGGCTTTGGTACCACCACAGGCCCAGGAGCAGGCCTACAGGAACCGCAAGCACTACCACTCGGTCAATGCACTGGTGGTGTGTCTTGCAGACATGACCATCACACACGTGTGTGCCCGTTTCCCTGGTTCAGCACACGATGCCTTTGTGATGAGGAGTAGTCGCATCCCCAGGATGATGGCACAGATGCAGAACCAGCGTGCCTGGCTTGTCGGTGTGTACTGACTTTGTGCCATTGTGTGTGATCTGATCTGTAGTATTCCGCCCACTTTTCCAACTCAGCTAATGTGCAATTGTCTGTCCGTAGGTGACTCGGGATACCCCAACATGCCGTGGTTTCTGACACCCCTCAGGAACCCTGTGACACCTGGCCAGATGCGCTACAATGAGGCACATGGTCGGACCAGGAGAGTGATTGAGCGGACCTTTGGTCTCCTGAAGAGCCGCTTCCGCTGCCTGGACAAGACCGGAGGGTCCCTCCCATATGCCCCTGCGAAAGTGTGCAAGATTATCATCGTCTGCTGCATGCTCCACAACCTGGCAGTGCGGAAGGAGTTGCCTCTCATCCAGGATGACAATGACCAACATCCGCCACCTGTGGAGGATCCTGGCCTGGACCACGATGCCAGTGACGATGATGATGATGATGATGATGGTGATGTCCGCACACAGCTCATCACCAACTTCTTTAGCTGAATGTGAGTATCCTGAGGTGTCATGTCAATGATGTGAGTTGGCATGATTTGTGGGTGATGCTCTGGTGCTGGTGGAGTGTGTCCATGGGCTACTTGACTGGATGTGTGTTGCGATGTGTGGTGACAGGTGGGCTGTACTCCCCAACAGTGTTGACATGCTAACTTGGTTCTGGGTGGGTATCTTGTAACATGTATTGTGCATGAGTTTTGCTGTTCTGTCCTGTACTCCATTGCTTTTGACTGTGTGTCATTTCTGTCCTTCACAGGGTACTTTCAGATTCGTTTGGTCAACTGTGTCCACCGACGACGTGATTGCACATCCAGGCTGGTAGCTGTTGTGTCCCTCGGTGATGTGCGCCACACCCATGGACTTCCTTCCGTCTACAGTTGTTGACTGTGTGCCCGCTGCCAGGTGGGGTTACCTTGCATCTGTAGTGGTTACGGCATGTTGCAACTGTGTAATAAACCTGTGCTTCACTTTGTGATGTGCGTTGTCTGTGGTCACACATTTGACTGCCATTTGCTTGCTGCACCTGTGGGCTACTTGACTACAACTGGGAATGGGTGTGGTGTCTGTGCATTGCACCGTCTTCCCTGGCAACATCAGTGTAGGCAATGAGTCAGATGGCCTAGGTGTGTATGTGTCGTGTAGCCCTGGTGGTGTGTCTCCCTCATGTTTGTCACGTTGCCTGTACTCACATGCCTGTGTTGTCCTTGCTGTTGCAGTTCGCATACACAGTGTAATTTTGCAGTTCATCATCCCCATAACAGCACCCACGTTGGAATCACGACAGAGGCAAGTATGGTGTATTAGTGTGTTTATTGTGATACATTTGTGTTAATAGTGCATAGGATGGGTTGTGCTGTACATAAATCTTGCAATCCCAAGTTCCTAGGTGAATTGAAAGTCCGGGTAGACAGGATCCCCAGTATCGGGGCCACAGTTGTCTGACACATTGGTCCAACTTGTACTCCCCATGCAATGTGTGGGAGTATTGTTGCCGTCAACAGGGTGAACAGTCTGTGCACAAAGGCGAACATCCAGAACAGGTTCAGGCTTCCTGGGAGTTGCGCTTGGCCATCGGCCTCTCACTTTTCCCTCCTCGGACGACCCCTCTTCTTGGGGGGCCCTCAAGTGCAGGCTGCTGCGGTGCAGGGGACTCTCCGCCAGAGTCCTCCTCCCTCCCTGTGGCAGTTGCAGTTTGTTCGGCACCAGATGTTGTTGGCACACAGGGAGGTGTGGACTGGTTGCTGTTCATCTGGCGGAGGCATTGTAAAATGTCCCTGTGCACCGCCGTCATCTCATGCAGTGCATCCCACTTGGACTCCACGCGGGACATGTGTGAGTCCACACGGGACATGTGTGACTCCACGTGGGACATGTGGGAGTCCAAGCGGGCATGATGGGCAGCCTGCTGCTGTTTAATGTCTCTGAGGAGCCCCACTACCTGGCTGAGCTCTCCGGTGCTGGACTGGTACGCATCAGCTATGCGTACCAGTTGTGGGTCATCATGAACACCAGCAACGTCTGCAAGCAGCGACCTCTGTCTCCCACCCTCCCACCACCCCTGCTGACATGTGCAGTGTGTGCAGTGGCACGCACAGATAACCCTGGTCCACCTTGGGGGTTGGTGGTGGTTGTGGTGTCCATGGCCCCAGGTTGGTCCAGGGTCACTGTGCTGGTGTTGCTCCTTATTCTGTCCATGTCGGCAGGGATGGTATTCGTGGTGACAGTCGTTGTAGGGGTGGGTGCAGGGGGTGCAGCTGGTGGTCCTGCTGGTGCTGCAGCTGGTGGTCCTGCTGGTGCTGCATGTTGACTTGCACCGGATGTGCCAGGTTGTTCTTCATCGTCCGAGGAGGACAGAGGCTGTACGACGCCAGTGAGCTCGGCATCCTCTTGAGCCTGGGACTGGGACTCGTCAGCGTCTGCTGCTGTGTCCCCATCATCACCTGTTTTTGGGAGACACAAACAATGTATGTCATGTTTCTGCAGGCATCAATGGTTGACACACATGACAGTTGTGACTGTGCCTCTGGGTGCGGGCCTGTACATTACATTGTCCTAAGTCGTCACAGTCAGGGGTTGATATTGGTGTGGCACATTGTCCTGCATTATTTGGGCATTTCTATTTATTTTCTGGGGTGTGAACATGGTCTGCATTGGTTGTGTTTGGTTGACAGCCGGCCCTCCTTCCCACCCAGCCAGCCAGCCAGTTATCCCACCATGGAACGTGCTTGCATTGCAGGGAGTGTAAGTTGTCTCTCAGGATGTCAGTCAGTGGTGTCCTGCTGTTTGTTGGTGCACAGTTGCCAGCAGGGCCTTGTGCTCCCCACAGCAGTAGCCAGTGTCAGCCATCTTGTGAGTCCTTCTCCACTCCCTGTGATGTGAGCATGGTTCAGGGTGGTGTTGATGGGACAGTTGTGGGGGTGAGCTATGTCTGTGACTACGACTCCCATCATGCCATTGCCTCCACCCCACTTCCCAGCATTCCCATACTTACTTGCTTTTGTGTGGAGTTCAGTGTGTGTGGGTGTGAGAGCAATGGCAAGATGGCTGACAGTGGTGTCCTGCTGTTGGTTGGTGTGCAGTACCCAGCATGCCCTTGTGCTCCCCACGACACAGCAACAGTGTCAGACATCTTTGATGGGCCTTTCCACTCTCTGTGGGATGTGCATGCGTGAGTGTGAGCTTGCTGGGCCATGTGGTGGGGGATGTGGAGCTGTGACTACGACTCCCATCATGCTATTGCCTCCACCCCCTTCCCAGCATGCCCATGCTTCCTTCCTTTTGAATCTGCTTCCCTGTGGGGTGGGCTGGCTGTGCTGACAGGATGGCTGGGAGTGTTGTCCTGGCAGTTGTTTGGCTAAGAGTCCCAAGAGTGTCCCTGTGCTTCACACAACATAACCCAGGGTGGTGGTTCTTTGTGGGATCTTGTGTTAGGATGGGGGCATTGCATTCTACCAGGTGGGTACTGTGGAGTTTGTGTTGGGGTGTGTGTGAGGGGAGGTGCTTGTGACTATGGTTAGTGCTGCAAGTCCTCCTTCCCACCCAGCCAGCCAGCCAGTTATCCCACCATGGAACGTGCTTGCATTGCAGGGAGTGTAAGTTGTCTCTCAGGATGTCAGTCAGTGGTGTCCTGCTGTTTGTTGGTGCACATTTGCCAGCAGGGCCTTGTGCTCCCCACAGCAGTAGCCAGTGTCAGCCATCTTGTGAGTCCTTCTCCACTCCCTGTGATGTGAGCATGGTTCAGGGTGGTGTTGATGGGACAGTTGTGGGGGTGAGCTATGTCTGTGACTACGACTCCCATCATGCCATTGCCTCCACCCCACTTCCCAGCATTCCCATACTTGCTTTTGTGTGGAGTTCAGTGTGTGTGGGTGTGAGAGCAATGGCAAGATGGCTGACAGTGGTGTCCTGCTGTTGGTTGGTGTGCAGTACCCAGCATGCCCTTGTGCTCCCCACGACACAGCAACAGTGTCAGACATCTTTGATGGGCCTTTCCACTCTCTGTGGGATGTGCATGCGTGAGTGTGAGCTTGCTGGGCCATGTGGTGGGGGATGTGGAGCTGTGACTACGACTCCCATCATGCTATTGCCTCCACCCCCTTCCCAGCATGCCCATGCTTCCTTCCTTTTGAATCTGCTTCCCTGTGGGGTGGGCTGGCTGTGCTGACAGGATGGCTGGGAGTGTTGTCCTGGCAGTTGTTTGGCTAAGAGTCCCAAGAGTGTCCCTGTGCTTCACACAACATAACCCAGGGTGGTGGTTCTTTGTGGGATCTTGTGTTAGGATGGGGGGCATTGCATTCTACCAGGTGGGTACTGTGGAGTTTGTGTTGGGGTGTGTGTGAGGGGAGGTGCTTGTGACTATGGTTAGTGCTGCAAGTCCTCCTTCCCACCCAGCCAGCCAGCCAGTTATCCCACCATGGAACGTGCTTGCATTGCAGGGAGTGTAAGTTGTCTCTCAGGATGTCAGTCAGTGGTGTCCTGCTGTTTGTTGGTGCACATTTGCCAGCAGGGCCTTGTGCTCCCCACAGCAGTAGCCAGTGTCAGCCATCTTGTGAGTCCTTCTCCACTCCCTGTGATGTGAGCATGGTTCAGGGTGGTGTTGATGGGACAGTTGTGGGGGTGAGCTATGTCTGTGACTACGACTCCCATCATGCCATTGCCTCCACCCCACTTCCCAGCATTCCCATACTTACTTGCTTTTGTGTGGAGTTCAGTGTGTGTGGGTGTGAGAGCAATGGCAAGATGGCTGACAGTGGTGTCCTGCTGTTGGTTGGTGTGCAGTACCCAGCATGCCCTTGTGCTCCCCACGACACAGCAACAGTGTCAGACATCTTTGATGGGCCTTTCCACTCTCTGTGGGATGTGCATGCGTGAGTGTGAGCTTGCTGGGCCATGTGGTGGGGGATGTGGAGCTGTGACTACGACTCCCATCATGCTATTGCCTCCTCCCCCTTCCCAGCATGCCCATGCTTCCTTCCTTTTGACTCTGCTTCCCTGTGGGGTGGGCTGGCTGTGCTGACAGGATGGCTGGGAGTGTTGTCCTGGCAGTTGTTTGGCTAAGAGTCCCAAGAGTGTCCCTGTGCTTCACACAACATAACCCAGGGTGGTGGTTCTTTGTGGGATCTTGTGTTAGGATGGAGGGCATTGCATTCTACCAGGTGGGTACTGTGGAGTTTGTGTTGGGGGTGTGTGAGGGGAGGTGCTTGTGACTATAGTCAGTGCTGCAAGTCCCCCTTCCCACCCAGCCAGCCAGATATCCCACCATGGAACGTGCTTGCATTGCAGGGTGTGTAAGTTGTCTCTCAGGATGTCAGTCAGTGGTGTCCTGCTGTTTGTTGGTGCACAGTTGCCAGCAGGGCCTTGTGCTCCCCACAGCAGTAGCCAGTGTCAGCCATCTTGTGAGTCCTTCTCCACTCCCTGTGATGTGAGCATGGTTCAGGGTGGTGTTGATGGGACAGTTGTGGGGGTGACCAATATCAGTGACTACGACTCCCATCATGCTATTGCCTCCACCCCCTTCCCAGCATGCCCATGCTTCCTTCCTTTTGAATCTGCTTCCCTGTGGGGTGGGCTGGCTGTGCTGACAGGATGGCTGGGAGTGTTGTCCTGGCAGTTGTTTGGCTAAGAGTCCCAAGAGTGTCCCTGTGCTTCACACAACATAACCCAGGGTGGTGGTTCTTTGTGGGATCTTGTGTTAGGATGGGGGCATTGCATTCTACCAGGTGGGTTCTGTGGAGTTTGTGTTGGGGGTGTGTGAGGGGCGGTGCTTGTGACTATGGTCAGTGCTGCAAGTCCCCCTTCCCACCCAGCTAGCCAGATTTCCCACCATGGAACGTGCTTGCATTGCAGGGAGTGTAAGTTGTCTCTCAGGATGTCAGTCAGTGGTGTCCTGCTGTTTGTTGGTGCACAGTTGCCAGCAGGGCCTTGTGCTCCCCACAGCAGTAGCCAGTGTCAGCCATCTTGTGAGTCCTTCTCCACTCCCTGTGATGTGCGCATGGTTCATGGTGGTGTTGATGGGACAGTTGTGGGGGGCAATATGTGTGACTGCGACTCCCATGATGCTATTGGCTACACTGACTTGGCCAGCATACACAGAATTCCTTCCTTTGAGTGGTCTTCACTGTGTGTTGGTGTTGTTGTGGTGGCTACATGTGTGGATGTGTTTGTTAGTTCTATTTGTGCCACTGCCTAGCTGTAGTTGTGGTTGTGTTTGTACATGTGTTGGCACAGTTGGATGTGACTTTTTTGATGGCATGTGTTGTGTTTATCTGACTGACATACACATTTTGGGATGATTCTGTTCTGGTTGCTGTGTAATTGCTATGAGTGCATGGTTTGACTCTCCCCTTGACAGTGATGTGTGTGTTTTGTGGCAGTATATTGTGTACATTTGTTGTGTACTCACCAGGCTCTGGGATGTCCTCTAGTCCATATACGCTCACTGGCGGAAGGATGGCCCGCACCTTCTCCTCCCAGGGCCTGAGGTATATTGGCTTGGCAGGAGGGCCACTGCCGGTGTGTTGGCTGTTGATGTAGTCTTTCTTCAGCATGTCCCGTACCCTCCTGCGCACGTCATACCACCTGTTCTGGATGTCCGTCTTTGTGCGCCGACATGGTGATTGGGCGTTCACCCTGTTGATGATCCTCTCCCACATCTTGGTTTTCTGCGACATGGGGGTCTGTTGGACCAGTGTGCCAAACAGCTGTGGCTCCACCCTGAGGATCTCGTCTACCATGACTTCCAATTCACTATCTAGGAACTTGGGATTCTTCTTGGGGGGCATGGTGATGGGTGGTGATGGGGGGTGATGTGTGTGTTGGTGTGCAGGTGAGGGTGTGTGAGTGTGTGTTTTGCTGGGTGTATGTGAGGTAGGTATTTGTTGGTGTGCTGATGGTGTGTGGCTTGTGTGAGGGATGAGCTGTGGGTGTGTGGTTGCTTTCTCTTGGGTGCTGGCAGTGGAATGGCATTTGCAAAGGCTCATGGTAGTGATTTGTGTCCTTTATATAGGTGGAGTTGTGGGTGTGTCTTTGTTCTCTGTCCCCACCCCCCCAGTATTTATTGGCTTGGTAATTGCTTGTTTGGCCTTTTTTTGGGTGATTTTTCCTTTGTGCTGTTTGTGTATGTTGGAAACGTTCTTATGACCGAGTCGGACCCTGCATTGGTCTCGTACGGTGTTCTCCGTTTCGTTCACGCTGTGTTTGTGCAGTTTTCTATGCTGCGTACGCGTCGGTCGCGGTGTTTTGTGTTGCTTCGGCTCGGTTTTGTATGCGTGTCGGTCGTACGGCTTGTCCTCCGTCCGACTCGGTCGTGGTTTTCGCGCCTTGCATCGTACCTTGCGGTTTGGAGTTCGCGTGTACGTTTCGGTCGGATTTGTTCCGGGTGCGTGTCGGTCGGTTGGATTCGCGTGTTTTTCCGGCCGGATTGCTGCTTTCCGTGCGGCTCGGTCGGTCGACTTTGTTTCGGTACGTGTCGGTCGGATTTTTCGCGCCTTGCATCGTACTTGGCGTGTCGTGCGCCACGGGTACGTGTCGGTCGGTATTTTTTCCGGATCCGAGTCGGTCGGTGCTTTTTCCGGCCCGAATCGGAATCGACCCCAATGTCTTTTTATATTTTTTTAAACTTTATAAATAGTATCTTTAATCATCAAATACCTCTTTAAATATTAAATTCCTAATTTTATTGTAACTTTTAATATTAATTCCTTACAAATTTTTAATTCACATTAACAGTACTATTTTCACAAAATGTACATTTTAATTTTTTTAATAAATATATACTCTACTATTAATTGCATTACCTGAGTATTATTTCAATAAACAATATTTTTTAAATTTAATTGTTAATTTAATTTTATCCTTACTTTATCTCTCCAATTAATAGTAAAAAAAAAATTAAATAATTTTTTAAACAAACACTAGTTTTAATTTTAATACATAGTTATTTTATTTAATATCCACAAAAATATTTACTAATTTATTTTTATTAATATAATACACTACCCCATGATATTAATAATATATATCAATGCTTTTATTAAAATATTTACCTAAAAATACTCTAGTACTTATTTTAATACCTGAGTATTAAAATCAATCTTCTAAACAATTACTTATTTCTACTTATTTTTAATATTCATCTCCTCTCCCTGATAATATTAATATATCACATTACATTAAAAAAAAAAATCTTTTTATTAAACATATGTGGCACAATTATATTCAGATTCATCACATCGAGTAATAACGTATTATCACATACAGTACAAATCGTTTGTCAGGATCATCATAACTTCATACACTTGGTGCGTTTGTGAGCATGACCGCATATACTTTAGTGTCCTTTACATTAAGACAGTTCCGGTTCACGAGGCATTGTCGGTAGTTCACATAGTCCCCCTCTGTAGGTGTTCCATCCACCCCATAGTTTAATCCACTTTTTTGGACAACCCCTCCGCAGATATACAGTTTTTTCTGCCACCATGGCCCTGTCCATATCTTTACACCAGTTCGCGTGTGTGGGTGCAGTTGCCCCCCCAATGCTGGGCGATGTTTCTCTTAGCCAGCATCATTCCCAGTGTTGCCCATGTTTGCGCTATAGAGTTAAGATCTGTTGCTTCCCAAATATTCAAGATGCAGCGCTTGGGTGCAGGAGGGACTCGTTTCCCGCTAACTCTTGTAATGGTGTTCATGACAGATTTCCAATATGACTGTATTTCAGGTCACTCCCAGAGCGTATGGTAGAAGGTACCAATCGCCCCACACTGTCGTAGGCAAAGCTGGGTAGGAGCTCTTCCTATTTTATAGAGCGTGGTTCTAGTATAATATATTCTGTGGAGTATTTTAAGCTGCACTAGTCGCAGCTTGGGACGTGATCCGCTACCTCTCTGGGCGAGGCAAGCGCTTCCTGCCAGTTAGTGTCATTGAGTTCCCCCACCTCCTCCCCCCATTTGTTTCGGAGCCTTTGCATGGGGTCAGGCATGTTGTTTATAATCTTACGATATGTCATGGAGATTGCTTTTGTGGTCATGTGATCTGTTAGTATTCTGTCCTCTAGCGGAGAGGCCTCGGGCGGAGTAGTGCCAGGGGGAATCACTGCCTCTAGTGCGTGTTTGATCTGGTGATAGCGGAACTGTTCCGTCGGCGCCATCTCGTATTGCTTCTGGAGCTGCTCAAAGGGGACCATCTTTCCCCGCACCCAGAGATCCCCAACCTTAGATATCCCTATGCTGTCCCAGTGATTGAAGCCTTTGCTCTTATCCAGCCTACCTAGTTTATTCGTAACCCAGAGGGGTGTTGCTTGCGTGAGCTTATCATGCCATCCCAACTTTCTGCGCACTATGTTCCACACTTGAAGTACGTGATTCGTTGGGTCTGTCCGGGCTCGTGTCTTGTTATAGAGTGCGCAATATAATCCCTCCTCGCCCAGTTCTAGTCTGTCGAGGCCATAGACTGGATCTGTGTGCGGGACATGGAGCCAGTGATTGATGACAGTTAGTTGGGACGCCCAATAGTATACTTGGATACTTGGGAGTGCGATACCGCCATCGTACCATGTTCGGAACAACTTTGTCATAGCTATGCGTGCTGGTTTACTATTCCATAGGAGTTTTGTGACTTCTGCTTCTATTGCTTGGAAGTAGGACTGGGGGACCAGGAAAGGGGTGTTTTGCAGGGCATACAGAAACCTCGGAAGCGCCATCATCTTAAAAAGGGCCGCCTTTCCTAAAAGTGTTAACGGGAGTGTTTGCCAGTATTTTGTGTCCCTTTGTAGCCGGCACAGGGGAGCTTGGAGGTTCAGAGTCATAAAGACCCCCGGGTCATGGGTGATGTGGATTCCCAAATATTTAAAAGTATCCCCGGCTAGTGTGACAGGACATCTAGCTGATAGGGCCGGTGGAGATCCCTTCAGGACGTACAGCACCGATTTGGTCCAGTTGATTGTGTACCCTGAGTGTCTGCCATATGAGTCACAGATGTCTAATAGACGCGTGAGTGAACGTTTGGGAGAGGCCAGGTAGAGGAGAACATCGTCAGCATATAAGGATATTCGGTCCTCGCAGCTCTCCGTCCAGCGGAGTCCGCGAATGACCGGGTCTTGTCGCACCCAGGCCGCCAGGGGCCCCAATATGAGGGCAAAAAGGAGCGGAGACAATGGGCAGCCCTGCCTGGTGCCTCGATGGAGTGGGAACTCTCTAGATATATGTCCGTTAGCTACAACGTGTGCGAGGGGAGCAGTGTAGAGCAACCTAACCCAGGCACAGAACTTAGGCCCAAACCCAATTTTTACGAGGACGGCAAATAGGAAAGGCCACTCGACCGTGTCGAAGGCCATTCGGGCGTCTAGGGATAACACGATTGCGTCCTCTTGTATAGTGTGTTTGCGTCCCAGCACGCTATGGAGACGTCTCAGATTAAGAGCTGTATTCCTACCTGGCATAAACCCAGACTGATCTGGGTGTATCAATGTGGCTAGATGCGGCGTGAGTCGGTTGGCCAGGGATTTAGCCAAGATTTTGGCCTCAGCATTAATCAGGGATATGGGCCTGTAGGAGGCACACTCTTGAGCCGGTTTGCCGGGCTTCTGAATGGCCACTATTGTCGCTATCCGCTGGTCTTGTGGGAGTTCTCCTCCATTTAGAGCGGCCTCGTACATTGCCACGAGATGGGGCGTGAGTGTCATTGTGTTTCGCTTGTACCACTCTATGGGGATACCGTTAGGGCCCAGGGCCTTCCCCGACTGGAGATTTCCAATCGCAATCGCTATTTCTGCCGTGGAGAGGTCCACCTCTAATAATTGAGACTCCACCACCGTGAGTTTGGGAAGTCGGATATCACGGAGGAAGTCCTCCGCATCCGCCTGCGTTATTGTAAGTGCCAAGGTGTAAACCTGCTCATAGTGGTGCGCTAGGAGGTCTACTATGTCTTGTGGGTTCGGTACAACTTCTCCTGTGGGAAGTTGGAGTTCCGCGATCCACCTGTATGCCTTGTCCCTTTTATCGCAGACTTCGTATACAGTGTGCTGAGTCGCAGAGAGGCGCATCTTTGCTTCCTCCCACAAGTAGTCCCTGTATTCCTGCTTTTTGAGAAGCAGCGAATGAGCGGTCACGTCGGAGGGGTCCTGTCCGTGGGCCCTCTCCAGGTCGCCTACCTCCCGCTCAAGTGTCGTCACTGTCTGGGCTTTTTCCCTCTTATGATATGCGATAAGAGAGATCGCTTGTCCGCGGAGCACCGTCTTGCAGGCTTCCCATAGTATTAGCGGGGAGGTGACCGAGGTCGTGTTTTCGCTAAAATAAAGTTTGGTAGCGTCAGTCAGCCCCTTCCCAATTTTTGCGTTCTTGAGGTATCCCTGGTAGATAGGGAATATTCGTCGCTGTAGAGTGCCACGTATACAGAGCGCTGACAGGGGAATGATCTGAGATGCCCCTCGGTAAGTGCATAACATCAAGGAAGTTCCCGACTTCCCCCGCCGGTACCAATATGTGATCTATTCTAGACAGGCTGTTATGCGCTCATGAGTGGTACATGTATTGTCGTGCCCATGGAAAACGGAGTCGCCAGATATCTACCAGACCCAGGGTGTCCAGAAAGTCCGCTAAGTTAGTGTGTGCTTGATGCTGTTGTCGAGGGGGTGTGCGGTCTAGAGTATCATCCAGTGTTGCATTGAGGTCACCGCCTACAATTAAATTACCCTGCGGAAGCTGAAGCAGGAACGTGCTTAGCGCCGGGAACGCCAGTGAGTGGAGTGCGGGGGGGATGTATACCGAAACTAGATTGAGAACCCGACCTTCCCATTGGCACGACAGGGCCGCGAAACGGCCCTGATCGTCAGTGTATGTGTGGTTTATAATAATCGGGTGCTGTTTTTTAATGAGGATTCCTACCCCCCGGGAACCGGACGTAAACTCTGAATGTACCGCCAGTTTGAAGCCCCATCTATCAAGAGCTTTAACGGTCGTCCCTGTCAAGTGAGTCTCTTGTATCAGGGCTATCGCTGGTGCCGTACGCTTTAAGTATTGCAGGACCAATCCCCGCTTGAGCTTATCCCGGAGGCCGTTGACATTTCAGGATACTATATGCAGATGCTGTGAGCGTGCATTCGCTACAGCAGAGGGGTCAGGCTGCCCTGTCATGGACAGCGTTGGGGATGTGCACTGTATGTCACGGAGATCCCTACGATCGTATCTGAATTGTGTGTATGAGTAGAGAGTGTGCCATTAAACAAAGAACAACAAACATTCCAATTAAAACAAAAGTTACCAAAAGAAACTCTTACTCCCTCCCCCCTCCCTGCCTCCCTGCAAGACGGATTCAGAACTACCCGCCACCCCAACTTTGCAGAGCGCCTAAATCCCATTACCCGGTACCTTCGTGGGGGGAAAGGTAGCTCCCGTGGTGGCCCCCCCGGGGCTATCTAGGAAATGCTTTTACCCACTCAGCAGGTATAGTGAGCCCTGGCGAAACTTCGAAGGTTGTTTGTCAGCACGGGGCCGCAGGTCGGCCGGCCGCGATCAGGTCCACAGGCCCCACAGCCACAGCAGGGCACCACATGAATCTGCAGTTCCATCTAACCAAGTTCCTAGAATGCAGCCAAACAGGTCGCTACTTCACAATATATCGTGGCTAATGAATAGGCCCTCATCACGCCATAGTAGGTGAGGACAGTATCTATGAGGTCCAGTTAGTCCCTGTGTTGCTGGGCTTCCATCGCCGATGTCTGCTTCGGCGTTCCCGGAGATTGTGATCCCACGCTCCTCGGTTGATGTTTCGTCCCGGTTTGCCACGAGGTGGAACTTGTCGCCAACCCTCAAGCCAGTCCTGTGCCTCCTCCGGTGTAGGAAAGAACCATGTCTTCCCGTTCGCCTCCACTCTGAGCTTCGCGGGGAACAGCATCGAATATTTGAGTTCACGCTTCCTCAGTTCTTGTTTTACCGCGATGAAATTTCGCCGTTGTTTGGCCACAGCCGCCGTGTAGTCCGGGAAGAAGGAGATCGTTCTTTGCTGGTAGCGGATCGGGGGGGCCGCTCTGGCTGCCTGGAGGATGATGTCGCGGTCTCGAAAGTTGAAAATACGCGCCAGGATAGGCCGAGGGGGCGCACCCGGTCGGGGTTTGCCTCCAGGGACCCGGTGGGCCCGCTCAACCGAAAAATAGTTGGATAGCCCTCTGGGTTGCAGGTGATTCTTGACCAGGTCTTCTACAAAGAGGTCCATCGCAGGGTCCCCTTCTCCTTCCGGCACTCCCACTATACGAACGTTATTGCGGTGGGAGCGACCTTCGTAGTCATCCAGTTTTGCCGCCATGGCCTTACTTTCCATTTCCAGCTGTTTCACTTGTTTCTTCAAGGCAGCCGTGTCCGAGTTCAGCTCAGTGGTTGTGGTTTCTACCTCAGTCACCCGAGAGCTGAGGTGTCTAAAATCGGCGGGGATTAGAGAAAGTTCAGTGGTAACGGTGTCTATGCGGGATTCCAATGACGTATGTATCTTATTAAGCGTGGTCATGATATCTGCCAGTGTGATCTCTTTTCCCGTTGAGGGGCCCTTGCTGGCTGCCGTGTCGGCTTCGGGTCAGTCGTGCTGGTCTTGATCTGATTTGGAATAGGCATATTTTTCGAGTTTGTTTTGGTGGGTCACTCGTTGACCACGACCCCCCATTGCGTCTTGTTCTGCTGGAATGAGCCGGAGTCGCAAGCTGCCAGCTGATGGTACTCACCGCCGCCTGTCTGTGCCACCTGTCGGGTTTCCCACCATCCAGCCGCCGTTGCGGCGCTGTCGTTGGCAAACACGGAGTATCTGTTCCTCGTCTCTGCTCGAAATTCGCCCCTGGGCAATCTATAACCGTTGGGCACCAAGGCCCTCAAGATGGGTGACTGCAGTAATGATGGGGCCCACCTCCGTCTGTGGGGAGCCGGTGTGCTGTGCGTCTCTGAGCGGGCGCCCGCGGCCCACGATGACACCCCGCTGGGGCCGGCTTCCGAACGCGGGCTTCGCTATATGAGTTCGGGATCCAGGGCGCCGCCAGGCCACAATGCCCCGGTAGGTGAGCCGGTGGGCTGGGGTTGTGCTCCTCAATAGGCCGCAGCTGCGACCGTCCTGTACACACCGGGGCGATCCCCGCCTCAGACCCCCAGCCAGGAGGCGCTCCACGTTTGTGCTATGTCTGTTCACCCAGTGCTGTGCGCTGTGCACCTTCTGCCGCCGTAAGTCGCCGATCGGCTGCTGCAAATCAGGGCTGGTTCTGGCGGTGGGCCCCCCGCGTTTCACCTCCAGCGGGCCTCACCGCTTCGGTGGAAGTCGGGATTGCTGCCACTCAGTCTCCAGAGGGTGTCTTCACGACGAGGAACAGCACGCGGCGCCGCGCGCCACACGGCCCCTCGGGACCGTGAGCGCTGAAAGCGGCCGCCGGGCACAGCTGGTACTCGTGGCCCCGGTCGTCTTGTGGTCACAGGCCGTGCCTCGCGCTGCTGTCGGAGGCGCACACGGCCAGCGATTTTCTGACCCGCAATGGATCCGATAGGCGCCGCAGGATTCCCGGCACCTCTGCCGTCAAGGACGCCGAGTTTCGGGCACGGATGAGTAGTCAGATGTTGGAATTAGCCACCGGGGGTCCGGAGCTCTTCTAGGCTGCGGCAATGTTCGTTGGCTGCAGGCCACGCCCCACATTACATTTTGTTTCAAATTTTTTAAAATGTGTTTTAAAAAAAATTTGCACAACAATAATTTAGTAATATTATAAAAAAAAATTAATCATTCTCCCGTTTATATACTTATAAATTAATTTCTAAAATGTATTATAAAAATACTTTAATATTTAATTGTATTTCTTCCACCGCAAAATCGCCGACATCCACGACAGCTTCAACACCACGACCGCCCCGGCAACCTCCGAGACCACTGCCCCCACAACCACCAACCGCCTGCTCTCCTGGACCAACATCAACGACGAGGACACCAGCGAGATCATGAACACCATCCACTCCGGTTCACCGCTAGACCCGTGCCCTCACCACATCTTCAACAAAGCCAGTACAGCCATCGCGCCCCATCTCCGGAAAATAATCAACATCTCCTTCGAGACAGCAACCTTCCCGGAAAGCTGGAAGCACGCCGAGATCACCGCCTTACTCAAGAAACCCAAGGCAGACCCCAAGGACCTCAAGAACTTCCGACCCATCTTCTGCTCCCGTTCCCCGCGAAGGTCACCGAGAAAATCGTCAACAAACAACTGACCCGCTACCTCGAGGAGAACAACATCCTGGACCCTTCCCAGTCCGGCTTCCGCAGCAACCACAGCACCGAAACCGCCCTCATCGCCGCCACCGATGACATCAGGACCCTGCTAGACAACGGAGAAACAGCAGCCCTCATCCTCCTGGACCTATCAGCCGCCTTCGACACGGTCTGCCACCACACACTACGAACACGCCTTCACGACGCCGGGATCCAAGAGAAGGCCCTGGACTGGACCACATCCTTCCATTCCGGCAGAACACAAAGCGTCCGCCTCGCCCCCTTCCGATCCAAGGCCACCAAGATCATCTGCGGCGTACCCCAAGGCTCCTCCCTCAGCCCAACGC
Organism: Calotriton arnoldi; assembly: GCA_963921515.1. Taxonomy (NCBI): domain Eukaryota; kingdom Metazoa; phylum Chordata; class Amphibia; order Caudata; family Salamandridae; genus Calotriton; species Calotriton arnoldi. The sequence continues at coordinate 2,350,094 of CAWUFW010002027.1, forward strand.
TGTTCCAACATCTACATGGCACCCCTCGCCCACGTCGCCCGACAGCACAACCTCAACATCATCTCCTACGCCGACGACACCCAGCTGATCCTCTCCCTCACCAAAGACCCTCACACCGCCAAAGCCCACCTCCACGAAGGAATGAAGGCCGTCGCCGAATGGATGAGGACCAGCCGCCTGAAGCTGAACTCGGACAAGACGGAGGTCCTCATCCTTGGTTCCAACCCTTCAGCCTGGGACGACTCCTGGTGGCCAACATCACTGGGAACAGCCCCGCCACCCACCGACCACGTACGCAACCTAGGGGTCATCCTCGGCCCCACCCTCTCCATGACTAAGCAGGTCAACGCCGTTTCCTCATCCTGCTTCAACATCCTCCGAATGCTCCGCAGGATCTTCAAGTGGATCCCCACCGAAACAAGAAAAACAGTCACCCAGGCCCTCGTCACCAGCAGGCTGGACTACGGAAACGCCCTCTACGCAGGAACGACGGCTAAGCTCCTGAGACGGCTGCAACGCATCCAGAACGCCTCTGCACGTCTTATCCTCGACATCCCCCGACGCAGCCACATCACACCCCACCTGAGAGACCTGCACTGGCTCCCTGTCAACAAGAGGATAACCTTCAAGCTCCTCACCCACGCACACAAAGCACTCCACAACTCCGGACCAGCCTACCTCAACAGACGACTCAGCTTCTACACCCCCACTCGCCAGCTCCGCTCGACCAGCCTCGCCCTCGCCACAGTCCCCCGCATCCGGAAAGCGACCGCCGGCGGCAGATCCTTCTCCCACCTCGCCGCCAAGACCTGGAACACCCTCCCCACCAACCTCCGACAGACCCAAGACCTACTGGCCTTCAGAAGACTCCTCAAGACCTGGCTCTTCGATCAGTAGCAGCACCACCCCCCTCTTCCCCCAGCGCCTTGAGACCCTCGCGGGTATGTAGTGCGCTTTATAAGTGACATGATTGATTGATTGATTGATTATTCCTAAGTATTAAAATAAACAATAACCACCTTTATTTAACATCTTTAATATTTTAAACACATAATAAAATTACTTTAGTATTAAATGTATTACTTACCTGAGTATTAAAATAAACAATAACAACCTTTTTTAACATATTAAATAATTAAAACACATATTAAAATTTCTTTAGGATTAAATTTAATACCTGAGTATTAAAATAAACAATAACCACCTTTTTAAACATATTAAATAATTAAAACATATATTAAAATTTCTTTAGTATTACATTTAATACCTGAGTATTAAAATAAACAATAACCACCTTTTTTAAACATATGAAATATTTAAAACACATATAAAAAAATCTACAATAATATACATTAAAAGACCTGAATATTAATTAAAAATGAATACAACTACCAAACAAATACTTACCAATGCGTTGTAATAGCATGCGTTGTAATAGTATACATTGTAATGGCTTACTTTGTAATGGTATATGCGTTGTAATGGCATGCGATGTAATGGTGTCTGCGTTGAAATGGTTGCGTTGTAAAGGCATTGCGTTGTAATGCCTGCGTTGTAATGGATGTCTCCCGGCAAACTGAGCATCACATGACCTCGTGAAGCCAGGCTATTAGTCAAACCAGGTGTGCACAACGCAACGTATTGTGAAACCGAGTCCCAATAGCCCCCCCCCCCCTACAGCAGCAGTATCGAGAAACGGCGTAACTCGCCTCTCCCCTTTCTTGACTGATCTCTCCCCCTCACAGTAATGCCAAGGCACACGCCCACCAATAAAGGTGGGGAGAAAAGGGGAAGTCAACCGGAAGGCAAAGGAAAGGCGACTAATAAAGAAAGACCATAGACCGCCAAATCAGCATCAGACAACCTTGCATATAAATTCAACAAATAGAAGCAGTGTACCACACTGCTTAACAAACTAGAGAAACCCGACAGGCCGCGAAGGGCATACTGCGCCAAGGCAGGCGGCGGGGAGTACTGCTCATCATCAACAACCAAACTTCACGAAGCACAAATCTTAAAAAGGAGGAATGGCGGGGGGTAAAGGCGGAAAGGCAACGCTACAAACAAAACTGGACAAGTATGCCTGGACCAAGGGCGGTGAGGAACAAGCGACCGCGAACACGCAAGACCGGGTTGGTACTCCCACCGAACAACCAGACCTTACTCTGCAAGACATAATGACAGCTATCAACAATGTCCGCACCTCCCTAGAATTGAGATTAGACACAGTAAATATAGAAATCTCTCATATTAGAGCAGATCTCTGGAATATGGATAGCAGAGTCAAGGAAGTGGAAGAAACTACCAAAACGTTATCCTCCGATACAGTCAATCTCAAACAACAAATACAAGCGCTTCAAACCAAACAAGATAGAATGGAGGCCCAACTGGACGACTATGAAGGAAGGCCGCATTGAAATAATATGCGCATTCTTGGAGTGGCAGAGCTTGCTGAAGGGCCAGCAACATACTTGTTTATTGAGGACCTAATTACCAAACACCTGCAACCAACAGGTCTGTCCAACTACTTCTCGATCGAAAGAACCCACCGAGTCCCAGGCGGAAGGCCAAGCCCAGGGGCCCCCCCGCGACCAATAGATGCCAGGGTTTTTAACTTTCGAGATAGGGACGCTATTTTGCAGACAGCTCGCACTGCCCTGCCCACGAAGTTTGAGAACAGTACGATTACCTTCTTCCCAGACTTCATGATCAAAGTACAAAAACTATGCCGCAGTTTCCTAGAAGTAAAAAAAACACCCAGAGACAAAGGCATCAAATGTGCAATGCTATTCCCTGCAAAACTAAGGATCGAAGCAGATGGGAAAAGTTGGTTCTTTTCATCACCGGAGGAGGCATGGGACTGGCTCGAAGGCTGGCGACAAGTCGGACATCCAGGAAAAATCGGACACTCAAGACAAAAATGGACTCGGACCAAGCAAACCCAACCTATTCGTAACAACACAGATCAGGGCATGGAGGAATCTGAGGTTCGGGAATAGGAAAAAGTCTTTGGCTGTGTAAGCATCCAATGCCAAAGAATCACTGAAGTAAAACGACTCTATAACCCCGCCAGCCCTGGACGATCACGCTCTGTTACACTGCGGGCGGAATGGGCCCGATCGATGTTTCTACTGGCACACTGAGACACTTCGGAAGGAAATGCACCGGCCAAACTCAACTGAAGGGAAAATTGACATCAAGCTGATGAGCAGAACTTGGCGGTACTATTGAACTGAGTAAGGTGTGAGCGGAAATGGGGAGGGCACAGCCTGGTCACGGACCTCACCTTCTTTATTGGGGGGGCGATGGGCACTCTGCGAAGTTGAGGTGGTGGGTAGTTCAAAGCCTGGCAGCAGGGCAGCAGGGAGGAGGGATTGTTGGGGTTGGGGGGGTTAGTTTCAAATTGTAAGTTTTGCAGGGCTCCCAACACACACTTGACTCCACCAGAAGGTTCACATAGACTCTCACAACTACACACATCTACCTCAGACAGGCAGATCTCCTCAGAAGTATACTCACAGGAACCATGCAAAACACCGCACAGGCCTAGCATACCCGAAGAGACACCAGACAAGGCAGATAATGGTCACTGCCAATAACCCCTGCTAGAATAATGTTAGCAGGACTCAAGGAAACCAAGCTTAAAATCCTCACATGGAATGTCAACGGACTTGGGGATAAGTTGAAAAGGGGGATAGTACTACAATATCTCAAGAGACTTGCCCCAGACATAGTACTACTGCAAGAAACCCATTTAGTCGGCAATAATTGCAAGGCACTAAATAGATGGGGATATAAACTGGAGGTACATGCAGGCTTCACATCTGGCTCTAGAGGGACAGGGATAATAATCCGCAAAAACCTTCCACTAATTCCACACCGGAGGTAGGCAGACCCGTTGGGCCGTTTCGCCACCCTGGAAGCAAGCTTGGAAGGGCGACCTATCAATGTCATATCAACATATGCTACCCCTGCACTTCAGAAGTCAGCCCTCATGGATCTAGGAAAGCTGATCCTGGAGCTACCACTTGGCACTCTTGTTCTCGGCGGAGACTTCAATTTGGCCCTCAATGACCAGACTGATAGGCAGCCGTCTCGCACCATAACCCGTAACTCCACACCTCTCTCTGAATTTCTCAATGCTATGGGTCTGATAGATGTATGGCGCCACTTCAACCCGCAGGTGCCGCAATTCACCTTTTTCTCAGGGGCGCATAGTAGCCAGTCCCGAATAGACTATATCCTGACACACACAGCAGACATAGGCAAATTCAGAGAAGCCCGGTGCCACGCACGTGGCGTGTCAGATTCATCGCCAGTCCAGATCACTCTCTCATTCAACAAATATCAAACAAGAAACACTATAACATTAAATCCATTGCTCCTCAAGATCCCAACTATTAAAGACACACTGATACAACAAACAGACCTCTATTTCAAGGAAAATGTGGGATTGGTCGCGTCACCACAAACGATATGGGAGGCCTTCAAAACTGTGTTAAAGGACCAAGCATTAGCATGCCAAGTGGGACACAATAAAGAAAGGAGGGGGAAAATAGAGTAACTTGAAACCGAACTGCATGACAGAGAAACTGAGTACACATATTATTAGAGACCCACAAGAGATAGCAGATGCTTTTGCCGATGACTACGAAAAGCTCTACACTCCAGTCGCTAAAACCACTGCAAAAGACTCACTGCAACTGCTTGCAGACATCCCCCTATTGACCCTGTCCCCCGAAGATAGGGACTCATTAAAAGGTGATCTCACGGACGAAGATATCCGTTCTGCAATCACAGCATACAATCAGGGAAGGCGATGGGGCCCAAAGGACCCCCAATCGAAATCCTCAAAGCCACCGCATCCCAGACCGCACCACATTTGCGTGAAATGTTCCTCGAAAGTAATGAAAAGGGGGCTGTACCCGAAAACCAAAGACTGGCATCCTTAGTGGTCATACATAAAAAGGGGAAGCCAGCCGAAGATTGCAACTCTTACCGACCGATCTCTTTAATAAATGTTGAGGATAAAATCCTTGCTAAAATAGGGCCTCCCGACTCGCCCCCGTCATCACTAAGATAGTGCATGCGGACCAATCAGGCTTTATGCCCGGCCGCAAAACGGCATTAAATATCCGCCGACTACATCACGTACTTGGTCAGAAAAATATAATCGCAGAAGATGCTGTAATATTATTACTGGATGCCAAAATGGCATTCAACACAATTGAATGGCCCTACCTATTTGAAGTCCTGAACCGACTGGGACTCAGCCCTAACTTCATTAAATGGGTTAGGCTTCTCTATACCGACCTCAAAGGGCAAATCAAAGTGAATAACCATACCTCACGAACATTCCCACTGAAGAGAGGCATGAGACAAGGGTGCCCATTATCACCACTGATCTTCTCCTTAATGCTAGAACCACTCGCAACATGGATCAGGGGTGATCCACTATTCAAAGGCTTAAAGTGGGCTGCGGGACACGAGGATAGAATATCCTTATTAGCGACGACATCTTGTTGTACCTTGCTTCGCCGGCACGATCCATAAACAGAATCCTTCATATCTGCATAAATTACGGTAAATATTCGGGGTATACCATCAACTGGTCCAAATCAGTAGTCTACACACTTCATGGACCAAAACTACCACCGGATTGTGTCGACAAAGTAGCAGAGGAGGGTTTCTGATACCTCGGTATATATATCCCCCGATCCAGAGCTTTTCCACACCAAAAACCTAGCAAATCCCCTAACTAAATTACAAAATGACGTACGACACTGGAGAGCATTGGCCCTGCTGTGGGATGAGCGGCACTGTTCAAAATGGTGGCACTACCAAGTTTTCTATATATCCTACAAAATAACCCATTTAAGGTTCCCGAGGCATACTTTAAAAGTATAGACAGCGAACTCAGAACTCTACTCTGGGATGGCAAGACACCACGTATTGCCACACACAAACTAGCAAGAAGCTGGTACGATGGTGGAATAGCTCTTCCCAATTTGAGACTTTAATATTGGGCTGCCCAACTAGTCGTTATCAGTCAATGGGTGTATTGCTGTCACGATTCACTCCCTGTGCTCTCGTTCCCACCACCAGGGGGCAGAATTGTGGGGCTTTCCAGTATTCTAATATGCTTCCAGACACTCCCCTGAATGCATATCCTGACTTCCAGGCATTTGGACACTATTTAGGATTTGACATCCATTCCCAATCCATGCCGGGTTTTGTGGAAGCCAGTCTGCTCATGCTGGAAACTCCATTACCTATAATCTCCTGCTCACTGCTTTGTCTCCACCCCTGCAAGCCAAGGATGGGTGGAGGAATTCAGTTCACCTGTGGCTGGCTGCTGCTAGCCTGCTCACACCTGATGCATGTGATTACTGTGAGCTCTTTTAAGCCCCAGCTCCCTTCAGCCCAGTGTTGGTCATTGTAGCTGTATACCGGTGAGGCCGATCCTTGTTTCCAGTGTTTCCTGAGCTTTTGATAACCTTGTTTCCAGTGTTTTTGATATTCCTTGATTCCTGAGCTATAGTTAATCCTTGTTCCTATATTCCTGAGCTATAGTTAATCCTTGTTCCTTGATTCCTGAGCTATAGCTATTCCTTGTGCCTGAATTAGCACTGCCTGCAGTGCTACCTTGTTTCCTGAGTTCCTGAGCTATAGCTATTCCTTGTGCCTGAATTAGCACTGCCTGCAGTGCTACCTTGTTTCCTGAGTTCCTGAGCTATAGCTATTCCTTGTGCCTGAATTAGCACTGCCTGCAGTGCTACCTTGTTTCCTGAGTTCCTGAGCTATAGTTATTCTTTGTTCCTGTTCCTGGGCTTCAGCTATTTCTTGTTCCTGATTTGCACTGCTTGCAGTGCTCTCTTGACTCCTTGTTTCCTGAGCTGTAGCTATTTCCTGTTTCCTTGAACCAGTACTGCCTGCAGTGCTACTTTGACTCCTGAGCCTTAGCTTTCCTTGTTCCTGAACTGCAGCAGTTTCCCTTGTTCCTGAACTAGCACTGCCTGCAGTGCTACCTTGACTCCTGAGCCTTAGCATTCCTTGTTCCTGACCTGCAGCAGTTTCCCTTCTCCTGACCTAGCACTGCCTGCAGTGCTACCTTGACTCCTGAGCCTTAGCATTCCTTGTTCCTGACCTGCAGCAGTTTCCCTTCTCCTGAACTAGCACTACCTGCAGTGCTACTTTGACTCCTGAGCTTTTGCTCAATTCTTGTTCCTGCCCCAGCACTGCCTTCTATGCTACTTTGTTTTCTTGATTCCTGAACCTGCACTATTCTAGTATACCCTTGTAGCCTCCCCTTCTGTATATCCTTTTCCAGTCCCTGCCTTTCTTCCCATTTCCTTGGTTCCAGCTCTAGTTTGCTGTCTTTCTATTTCTGCTGTCTTGCTTCTGTTACCTTGTATGTTTGTTACCTGCTTTCTGCCAAGTGTGCCCTGTGATTTCCTTCCTTTCCTGTTAAGCACTCCTCCTTGCTAGCTCCTTGTCTATTGTGCTTGTGTTTAGTTCTACCCCTTTGCTGTTACTGCCTTGCGTGTTCCTGTTTGATCGCCAGGATCCGTGGGCACAGCTGACTACCTAGGTGGTGTTTCTTGTTCACTGTTATAACATCACCATAGGTATAAGCTCCACAGACCCTGCCTTTGCATACATATCCTATATATGGGTATTTTCAGTCAGTATCTGTAACAGCAATTGTGGGTGAGGAACTTACTGAGCTTCAGTTTTACCGTGTGGAGCTCCTGAGTGCTTTACCCCACATTCCCTTTATTGTTAATGTTGTATTATATATATGTCTTGCACGTCCGTCCTGGGTGTAGTTAGTCTGAATGCTAAATTGCCTTGTGAGTGCCCTTCCTTTCTGAGTCTTAGCCATCTTGTTCCTTTGTACAGGCTTCCCCTTTGGGTCCCTTTTCTCCTCTGACTTCCTGTGTGATCCTGGGCAGTGCTGTACTCCTCTCTCTGTGTACGTTTTCTACCCCGTTCCCAGTCCTTGCCCAAGTCCCTGACTGTGTTCCTGACATAGTCCCAGACAGTCCCTGACAATTGCTCCCCGACACAGCCTGCACTTTACTTAGATAGACTCCAAATGGGGAAAGATGGACACAACAGGGCCCTTTACTCTTCACCCAAGAAAGACCGCTACACCGGTCCTACGGCCCTAACAGTTGATATATGGCACCAAGCGAACAAGACACTCGGATGGCACGGAACGATAACTCAAGCTACCCCACTATGGTCAACATAGCGACTGGGTACGCTGAGCACACAACGGGGATGTGATAAATGGGACACCATTGGGATCTCTACGGTTGGTGACCTATGGAAAAGAGGGACAATTCTCAGTTTTCAGACCTACAACAGAAATATGACCTATCCAAACAGGAAGTGTTTCGTTATCTGCAAATCCGACATGCACTAATTGCAACAATCCCTGCACAAGGGGAGATACCGGAAGCGTCCCCAGTAGAATATAGGCTCTTATCCGAACATATGACCAAGAAAGCGATATCTCTGACATATTAAAAACTGTGCAATAATCTTCCCGACCCCTTCACACGACTCCGTGAGAAGATGATGAGTGGCAACTGGCGTTGATGTCCCCCCGTGAAGCAGCCATACCACTCAGACTCCACCTTATCCAACTCAAAATTTTACATAGAACATACCTAACAGGGGTCATACTAGCTAAAGTGGGGCGCATTAAAAACTCTTGTTGTATCAGACTTTGCACAGAGGAAGCAACATTCCATCATGTAATATGGAACTGCCCCATCATATCACTGTTTTGGGGGAAGATTACACGACAAATGCAAAAGGCAATAGGGGAAAAATTCACGCTAACACCCAAACTGGGACTCCTCAATACATGGGACGTGACAGACTTCACCAATATTCAACAACAATGGGCCACAATGGGATTTACACTGGCCAAACAAAATGTTGTTAGGCGATGGGGGGCGGAGAACCCACCAACTATGAGGGGGTGGGCAAATTACATGAACAAAAGCACGATTGCAGAGAAGGAGGTCTTCAAAAGTAGAGGATGCCCCAAAAAGTGGGGAAAGTGGAACATATACAGAGGGGAGATCTGTGTATCTCCATCTATCGAACTAGCAGCTGGGAGCTAGAATAGGAACCAATCAACCACTCACTGTATCCCATAGTGCCGTTGTCATAAATATTCATGCTATGTTGTGAAATAATCTTTATTTTATAGTGGAAAGTTAACATGACCTGTACCGTTGTATTACTAAAACGAATAAAAAGAATATAAAAAAAAAAAAAGAGTGGAATACAGTTTCTCCTACACCTTTCCACAGTATGCGTGCATGCGGGGGCAGCTCCAGTCATGGCAAAAGCCAGCATCTAGATGTGCACATCGCCGGTATCCCTTGGGATCCCCACCATATATGGTCCTGAGTCGGCGACATGTCAGGTATGTCCTATAGGAATAGTTACATTGAATGTATTTCAGCCTTGTATTTCGTGACACCTTATGGGGATGTCTAGTATTCCATTCCACTCTGACTTCCTTGCCCACCACCCCTGTCCATCTTCCTATGAGCGCACTAAAGGGCTGTCTCACTATCTTGCTAAGTGCCCTATTGAGACAGGACACCAAATGACAGGTCGACCTCGTCACTAGAAGCTGGAGCACACCATGTGTCAGGGGCTTGTCCTCACCACTGCTCCATAGATCCTGGAATTCCCGCACTAGAGCTTCATATGTTAGGAATTGGACCGGCTGCAGCACGTAGTGCGCAGCCATCTCTTCAAAGGGCAGCAGGACTCCATTTGAAAGCAGTTTCACGTTGTCACCAACTCAATTTCAGTCCATTTACTCATCTACACCGCCGTAAAATGCGACAAAGGTTTGCCATGTAGGAGGCCAACAAGCGGCAGCGCTGGAGCGCAAAGCAATTGCCCTCCTGTTCAGCAGACACACCTAATCCGAAAGTGGATCGCTGTCACCAAGAGGGTCCCTGGTCGTAGGGTTCTCACAGCTGATTTGAGCAGTCTGGCCAGGAGAACCCCCTGGTTAGGCTCTGTTGGGCAAGATTGAGCTCTTCCTTGTAGGTGTCGTTCAACAAATGGGCTACCCAGTGGAGCTGAGCCGCCATGAAATAGAGCTCAAAATCCGGAGATCCCAGCCCACCTGCATTCAGTGGTCGTCTGAGGGTGGTCAGGGCCACCCTACGGCAGTCCCCATCCCAAACCAGTTCACAAAGTAGAGAGTTCAGGTGGCGGAACAAAGACCCAGGCACAGTAATGGGAAGGTTTATGAAATAGTACCACAGCCTTGGGAGCATCACCATCTTGGAGATGGCTATATGCGTCATGAGTGGTAGTTTGAGCGACCAACATAAGTGGGCGCATAACCATCGAGAGCGCAAAGCCCCACCCAGATTACTTTCCCACAGATCATCCAGCCTGTGGTAAATATGAATTCCCAGGCACTTAAATGTTTGCAGACCCCCCTCCAATCCCGGTGGGACTTTTGGTTGCGTCTACTGACTGTAATTCCCCCGCCTCTACACTCCAGTTTGAGAAGCTCTGCTAAAGGCTCAATCGCCAGGGGGGGTGTGGCTAGCCAGCCAACATGGCGGACGCGAGCTTCTAGAGCTCTGACATCAATCCCTCGATTATCCTGAAAAGAATTGCAATCCCGTGCCATCGGAACACATATGGTGAGGTAACGAGCTTATGTATACGTGCAGTCGCCGATCGTGGCTTAGAGTCCCCGTGGATTTGCGGATCATCAAAGGAGCAAGCACCTGAGGCCTTGGCGGCAGGCGCGTGTGCAGGAGACGGATCGCCGGAGGCAGCGAACGCGGTTGTGGCGGTGTAAACCCATGGAGCGACGCTGACCCAGCGAGGAGTGCGGAACAAGCTGGAAGCCGGTACGGACGAGTCGGATCGCCTGCAGAACTCAGTGTGGTGAAAGCCGAGGGGACCCGGAGTGCGGCCGCTGACCGCATGCCGCCAAGGGGCCCACCCGTGTGGAGGGCTGGAGCCCCACACCCTGGGTTCACGACAGGGCATGAAACCATACTTGGGAGAGGTACCAAGCGGAAGTGAACCTGGCCCCCATCGAAGACGGGGACAGAACGACTGCGGCGCCCACAGCGCGCGGACAGTGAGGAAGGCAGCGACATCCGTACGTCGGATGGGAACAATCAACACCCGCACCGTGTGCCTGGCTTGCGGAACCTGAAGAGAAACGTGAAGAGGCGAGGTGAGGCCTAACGGATAGCGGAGCCTCCCGGGTGCATCAGACAAGTGGGGCAGTCGCCATAACATGCATCCTCACCTCAAGTATAGCCCGCTTAGTGTGGATCTGGACAGATCATTCCCACCCCTCACCAGAACTACAGCTGCCACCAACGCCTAGGACCTGGCGGGCTGGCTCACTCACTTGGCACTACTAGACATATGGCGCACCCTCAACCCTGACACGTGGGGTTATTCATATTACTCTGTGGTACACGGACTCCATGTGCGACTGGACCGTATGGTGGGTTCACATGCTCTGCTCCCCCTTGTTTGGAAGATAGAATACCTAGGTCGGACACACTCCGATCATAACCCCCAACTGCTGCAACTCGCCTGGAGGCAGACCGGCCCACGGTCCCCACATGGCGGCTCCAGCCAGCTGTGTTGGAAGACCCAGCGTTCAGCTCAACCCTAAGGACGGCGATCCTCGAATACTTCAAGATTAATGAGGGCACTGCAAGGGATGCATCAATGGAATGGGAAGCATTTAAGGTAGTAATGAAAGTGCACTGCCTGGGACATACGCAGGCAGCTGTCTGATTCCCTTAAAAAAATAGAAACACAACTCCTGCGGCATGAAACAGATGGGGAGGGGGGAGGCAGGGACGCGCGATGCCTAGAGGCACTGCGTGCAGAACACACTGAACAGATAGAATGCCTCAGTTGCCATAACTATGCCGCACACACGGCTCGAACACATGCCACCGCAGACCTAGCAGGTCGGATGCTCGCCTGGCTAATACGGCAAGAACACACTCATAAGCCGATAGGTGCATTGCGCACAGACAAGGGACTCATACTATATACACAGCGCAAAATCCACGCAGCCATGACACAACACTACACTCAGCTGTATCAATCCCAGGGGCAATGTGACGTGCAGAGCCTAGACATGTTTTTAGGCCATATACAACTACCCGAGGTGACACCAGCACATAGTGAGATACTGAATAAATCGATCTCGTCAGAGGAGATCAGGAACGCAATACTGTCCCTGGCCACGGGGAAGACGCGGGGGCCGGTTGGACTACCGGCAGAGTACTATAAGGCGTACCAGGTGTTGCTCCCACAACGTCTACAGGCCCTATACGAGGCAGCTGTAGAAGGGCGGCAGCTCTTTCCATCCCTGCGAGAGGCACACCTGGTGTCATTACTAAATCCCGATAGAGACCCCATGGACGTCGGCTCGTATAGGCCTCTCGCTCTGCTCAATACCGATTACAAGATATTAGCAAAGGTCCTGGCAGACAGGCTCGCACAAGTGGTCCCTGCCCTGGTCCACACGGATCAGAATGACTTTGTACCGTCCTGCAGCACTTTGCTTAACATTCACCGCTCCCTCAGGATTGGGTCCGACTCCAAACGCGCCTGGCCGAGGGCAGGCTTTCTTATACTAGACCTTGAGAAAGCCTTTGATTCCCTGGAATGAGACTACCTATTTGCAATGCTTGTGAAATACAACCTAGGCCTCACCTTTCTGCAGCTGACCCAACTGCTCTACACTGAGCTGGTCGTCAGAGTCAAAATGGGCCCATATATATCGGACGCAATTTCAGTGCGGAGAGGGACGAGGCAGGGTTGTCCATTGTCCCCCCTCCTCGTTGCGCTGGCGATAGAGCCCCTTACGCACACAGCTGAGTGATGGTATTCCTCTAGGTGATGACACACATAATGTGTCGTTATACGCAGATGACCTCTTAGTCTACCTTAGTGACATTAAAAACGTACCCTGGCAGCTAGCTCAGATCCTGCGTGATTTCGCAGCAGTCTCGGGCTTTAGGGTAAATGCTGACAAATCCAGCATATACTCATTCAGGGAGGGGAACCGTGACCCGGGTCTCATCCTTTTTTTTTTTTTTGAGTTTCTGTGCCATGCCTTTATTACATGCCCAACATATTCAAGGCACTGCACACTCTTTTGCCTTTAGCTTACTACCAAACAAAGTTCTGAACAGAACAAAACTAACAGCATATTGGATATGTTTAACATGAATTTCTTATTGATCTGTGTGCCCTCTAACTTTTCGTCAAAAATAACTTTATGCATTCATTTGACGTAAATGACTAGCACATTTTACTCTGGCCACATCCCTGACTTTAAACATGTCTTCACTTTAAGTGTACTCCAGATGTTTTTTTTTTTGAGTTTTCAAAAACCTTTATTGAAAAATTAGCACAACAATGTGACAAGAGTACACTATGTCAGATCAACATGCACATTTAGACAATAGGTCATAGTGGAATGTAACCTCATACACGCATCACTTAGTAGCAGAACAGAGGCAAAAACATCGTGGAAGCACTGAAACAGTGAAGGGAATCGTAAAAGAGGCACAAAGTGTGGAGGGGGGAGGTTGGGGGAGCAAGGGAGGATGAAAAACAGAAGGGAGGCAGCTCATTGACCTTCACCGGCGGCCGCCGCGGGCGAAGCGCAGGCGGGGAGCGCGGGAGAGGACGCAGGGTGCTGGGAGTCATGACTCAATAGGTAGGACACAAGCGGGCCCCATAAATCGAGTGGGCGGGATCTGGCTGGCATAAGGTCCCAGAATTCGGACAGGAGCGTCTGGCAGCGTGATGCATCCTCCAGCCAAAGGGCCACCTTAGGTGCAGGCTTGCGACCCCAACACATGGAGACCCTACGCCGCGCAAGGACCAATAGCATGGCGATCAATCTGCATGAGATATCAGGGCAAAGTTTAACAAAGCCTAAGAGGCAAAGCAGAGAATCAGGTTGGACCAGGGAGGAGGTGATCTCAGAGATAGCAGCGCAGACCTCACGCCTGTATGCGAAGACCTTGGGGCACAGCCAAGCAAGGTGGGAAAAATCGGCAGCAGGCGCGGAGCAGCGCAGACATCTGTCGTTGGCGATGAGCCCCATCTTATGCAGTTGGACAGGAGTCCGATAGAGCCTGTGTATATACTTAAAGTGAATAAGGCACAGACGGTAGTTAGGGGAAAGACGTTTAATCTGAGTACAGCAGTACAGCCAGTCAGCTTGGGAAATTTCAACACCTAGATCCTCGCCCCACGCCACGCGTGCCCGGTCGGTGGAGCTGGAAGACGCCGCAAGAGTAAGAGCATAGATTTTAGAGACGAGCTTCTTTGGGGAGGGGGATGTATAAAGGAGGTCGAGAGTGGCCATCGTAGGAGGAGGCTGGGGAAACGAGGGGTGAAGTTTCCTGCAGACAGCTCTAAGCTGATAATAAAGTAGGGTATCCATGGGGCCGGGGTCAGGAGCGGGTGCGAAGAATGTGTTCCCCGGGTAGAGATCGGACACTGTAGAAAGTCCCAGACGTGTTGCGTGTTTAACCATCCCAGAAGGTTGAAGAGGAGGGAAGGCCGGGTGATGAGCAATTGGCATCGTATCTGCGGAGAGCGTGTCGGAGCCCGAAAATGTATGTAGTCCTTCCCAGGCCCAGCGCAAAGTCTCAACAGTATCAATCTCGGCGCGTGGGAGTTTCGCCGGGGCGAATAAGGCGGTAGTGAGCGGCCAAGGGGCGGCTAAGTCAGCCTCCACCGCGACGTGAGGCTGGAACGGAGTGGGATGGAGCCAGAAATGAAGAAAACTAGCCTGAGCGCTAAGAGCGTAGAGTTTAAAATCGGGGGTACCAAGCCCGCCGCGCGACATTGGGAGGGTCAGAATATTATATGCGATCCTAGGCTGTCGGCCGGCCCAGATCAGAGTAATTAGCAAAGAGCGGACTTTACAGAAAAAGTGGGCGGTGAGAGGGATGGGGATGTTGACAAACAGATATAAAAACTTCGGGAGCACCACCATTTTGGCAATGGCGATGCGACCGGCGAGAGACAGGGGGATCTTGGATTCAAGTCAGTCCACCGCGCGACCGAAGTTAGCCCTCCAAAGCTCATCAACGTCCCTGCTCAGCCAGATACCCAAGTATCTAGTGGGCTCGAACGCCCACACAAAGGGATAGTCCGGGTCAAAGGGTACCATGGCATCGGTGAGGGGAAACAGCATAGATTTGTTCCATTTTACCTGGATGCCAGAGTAACCGCCGAAGCGTATTGCCACACGAACAAGTGGGCTGAGGTTTTTCTGGGGGTTGCGGACGTAAAGAGTAACGTCGTCCGCGTACATGGAGACAAGTAGATCGCGAGCCGCGAATCCAATGCCCCTCTGGGTGTGATGTTGGCGGAGGCGGGTCGCAAGAGGTTCCATTGCAATGGCAAATAGCATGGGTGACAGCGGACATCCCTGTCGAGTACCACGCCCGATGGGAATGGGCTCAGAAATGTGGCCGTTAATCCGGAGACGGGTGGTGGGGAGGGTATAGAGGAGCAACACTTTGCGTAGAAAGACCGGACTGAAACCCAAGCGGGGGAGGAGGTAAAACAGGAACGGCCACTCTAAGGTGTCGAAGGCTTTGGTGGCATCAAGCAGGGCGGCCACTGCCGGGAGCGCTGGGTTGATTTGATGAAGAACGGAAAAGATGGTTCGGAGATTGTGGGAAGTCGCGCGGCCAGGGATGAAACCGGACTGGTCCGGGCGGGCAATGAGCGGCATGAGGGGAAGAAGGCGGGAGGCGAGTAGTTTGGCGAAAATTTTATTGTCTGTATTAATGAGCGACAGGGGACGATAAGAATCGCGCAGCTCAGGCGGTTTGTCCGGCTTGCGGAGTAAAGTGAGTAGTGCCTCGCGAAGCGATGGGGGAAACTGACCCATCTCAAAGGACTCATTATACATGGCGGCTAAGTGAGGGACCAGGATGGGGGCGAATGCCTTGTAAAAGGAAGCCGGTAGGCCGTCCGAGCCAGGGGCCTTGTCACCGGGCATGCCATTAATCGCAGCCAGGATTTCCTCTTTGGAGAAGGGTTTGTCAAAAAATTCCCGATGGGAATTGCCGAGCCATAAAAGCTGGAGGGTGTCGAAATATTGATCAAGTACCTCGCGTGGGGGTACAGATCCGGCAGTGTAGAGGTGAGAGTAGAATTCAGTGAAGCGCGCCTTAATTTCTTCAGGGGAGGTGGTTCGATCAGGGCCGCCATCCTGGAGTGCGGTAATGAAGGATGCAGCCCGTGGCGGGTGAAGGAGGTTGGCGAGGGTTTTCCCAGGGCGGTCACCCTCGCCAAAGCGGCGCGCCCGTGCCTCCCTGCCAAGGAACGCAAATTCCCTGTTGGCCTCATCGGCAAAGTCGGTGAGTTTCCCGCGAATCTGGGCAAGCGACCCGGGGTTGAGATCCCGGGAGTGGGAAGAGTCAAGATCCTTAATCTCCAGTTCCAGTTTGTTAAGAGAGCCGCGGATAGAGCGCAGGACCCCCGACTGTTTAGAAATACATTCCCCACGGATGACGACTTTAAAACCCTCCCACAGCGTGGACAGGGAATCGACGGAGCCCTCATTAAGCTCGAAGTAATTCATGATCGCAGTTTGTATCTCATCACAGAAGACCGAGTCGCGTAGCGCATTAGGAGGAAGCCGCCAGGAGAAAGCTCGGCAGGGGGAGTGCGGGAGACGGAGGCATAGTCGCACAGGAGCATGATCGGAGAGGGTGCGTGCCATGTGATCAACAGAGGCAAGCCATGCAAGGGCATCCGGGGTGGTAATCCAAAGGTCCAAGCGGGACCAGCAGCCACGGGAGCCGGTAACGCAGGTGCCCTTGCGAGCATCGGGCGAGTGTGGCGCCATGCATCGTATAAGGAGTTATCAGCGAGGATGGAGCTGAGGAGTGCAGTAGCGCGCGGGTGGGAGTTGCGGGGGCCCGACCGATCAAGGATGGGGGATAATGTTACGTTAAAGTCACCCCCCCAGATGAGCGCAGCAGGGCCGAGAGCCAAAATAGGGTGCCAGACTTGCGCGAAAAAATCAGGGTCGTCACTATTGGGGCCGTATAGTGCAGCGAGCGTCAAGGGCTGGGCCTGTAGGGTGCCATGGAGGAGCACAAAACGCCCTTCAGGGTCAGTAACCACCTGAGAAGTCTGCCAAGGGAGCCCTTTGCGTAACAGGATTGATACCCCCCGAGAGTAATTCGAGTAAAAGGAAGAGTGGATCTCACCCCAGTGTCGAGCCAGAAGTCTGGAGGAGGTGGCTGGCAACAGATGGGTCTCCTGAAGAAAACAAACATCCACCTTGTGTCGAGTGAGGTGAGCGTGGACTAGGCGCGCCTTTCGGTGGTCATTAAGACCACGGACGTTCCAGGTCCATAGGACAGTGTCAGCCATGATGTCATGTCTGAGAGTCAATAAAAGGATTAGCGGTGAGGGAGGGGAGCAGATTGTGCAGATGCAAGAAGAAGTGCCATGAGTATTGGAAGAAAAAGAGCAGTGCAAACACCGTGTAGTCACAATGAGGGAACATGGTCCGAATAGCAGCAAGAGCCCCACGGAGGGGCGCCACTGCAAACAGCGCAGCCCCCATAGTGGAGGTTGAAGGAACATAGGTGCAATGAGGGAACCAGACGTTAATCCAACAAGGTGCAACGGCACAGCCGGAGTGACATGGCCTAGACAAACCAATTGTGCATAACAATACAAAAAAGAACCACAAAGCCTCAGAGGGAGGCAACAAGCCCCAGAGACCCCCCACCCAGCCACCCACACCGCCCCCCCAGTCAAACATCCCCAAGAACCCCCCGCCCCGCACCCACTGCAACCCCCCAATCAGGCTGAGATACCACCCGTTCCCACCCCAGGGACCCGCAACTGGGAAGGGAAAAGTCAATGTTCAGAATGGGAATCATCCCGTGGAGGCATGGCGTTGCCCAGCATACACCCCTGTCAGGAAGACAGGGTGGCCAAGCCGTAAGTCATAGCAGACAGCATTTAAAAAAAAAGAAAAAACCAATTAACAAGGAACAACAAGCCCAGGAAATGAATTTGGGGTAATATGCCCAGGGGGCAGCAGAAGCCCGAGGGGCTAGCCCGGAGCACGAGCGTTGGCAACATGAAATACAATTAGCAGACTTATAAGAATAGGCAACATTTCAGTGATTGTCGCTAAGGTGGTCAGCGGCGGCGGCCGGGGAGTCGGCAGGTGAAGAACGGTGTGATCGGTCCAACTTCTTAGCAAAGGCCAGAGCCTCCTTGGGAACAGGAAAGATGAGAAGTTTGGAGCCCTGTCGGACACGCAGTTTGGCGGGATACGCCAGGGAGTAGGAGACCTCATGTTTTTGCAGGATCCGCTTCGCCGGAAGGAACTCACGGCGAGCCGCCTGGACCGCGGCGGTGTAGTCGGGGTAAAACGACAGGGAATTGCCCTGGTGACGGATTTCGCCCCTCGCCCTGGCTGCCCGAAGTATGGCATCGCGATCCCTGAAGTTCAGGATTTTAGCAATGATGGGGCGAGCCGGTAGACCAGGGCCCGGACGAGGGCCGAGGGAGCGGTGAGCTCGCTTGACATTGAAGACAGGAGAGAGGATGTCGCCAAAGAGTTCTCTGATGAGCTGCTCGACAAAGTCCTCCATGCGAGAAATATTGGTGGATTCGGGCACTCCAGTAATGCGGAGGTTGCTCCTCCGGGAGCGCGCCTCCAAATCCTCGTTCTTATTCCGAATGAGATCGAGCACCTTGTCCATCTGTAGCAATTTTTGACGATCTTGAGTGGCGGCATCCTCGGCGTCAGAGACCCTGGATTCAACATGTAGAAGGCGGGCGTCATGGGAGTCAACTCTGGCCTTAACTGTGTCCAGATGGGCTGACAACTGGTCAAGCTGGGCCACTATGCCAGTGACCGTAGATTTGACGTCCAGCATGATTGCTTTGAGGTCATCATCACGTGTCGGGGCCGTCTCCAGTAGGGCAGCGTGGTCTCCCCCATCAGAGGTTGCGCCCTTCTGGCGCGTCGGGGGACGCTGGTCGAAGGCGATCTTTGGCTGTTTCGGGTCGGTTCTCCCCATGATCAGCAGCCACAGGTGGATAGCTCAGTCCGGCAGCAAAGGGGGAGGCAACGGCGCCAAAAAAAGGTAACAGCGCCCAGTGGCAGCTAAGTCACGCTGCAGCAGGAGAGTTCAAAGTTGGAAACTAGTGCCCGCCGGCTATGACACAAGCGGAGAGCAGGCGGAAGGCGGCCAGGCAAGGCTCTGGAACAGCGAGGCAGCACAGACAGCACCCCCTGGAGTTGACAGGTAGAGGCAGGTGATTGCTGGGCACAGGAGACCAGTGGGGAGGTGGCAAGTTCAGGAGCAAGGAAGATCACCTGACCTGACGGCGTGGCAAGAGAGCAGAGAGAGGCACCGCAGTCACAGCGGAGAGGCACAGAGGCCGTGTCGAAATCAGAGTAGATGCCCAACGAGCCCAGGGGCACCAACCGAGGGTATCAAGGCAGGCGGTGTGATGAGGGAGGTAGGCCCACCAAGGTGATCCGGAGAATCAGGGGTCAAAGGCCGCCCAGCGCGACCCAGTCACAGAAGGCAGTCCTCCAGGTGCAGGCAACACGGGGGCGGGCACGACCGCAGGGGTGGCAGCAGCGGGGAGATGCGGGGGGCAGGCAGCCTCCGGCGCGGGGCCAACGTGGCGGGCCGGCTGGCGAGGGCAAGGCCAGGACGACCTCGCAACAATGGTGAGCAGAAAGGCCCCGCGGTCAGGCTCGCTCACCCCCAACCCCGCTGCGGGACCCCCGCAGGGTAGCACGCGCCCCGGGCGCTAAGGCGCTGTTAGCAGGCGGGCACAGAGGGCAGCCGAAAGTGTGTGGGGAGCAGGGCATAGTGGCGTCTAGCACCAGAGGGCCCAAGGCCAAGGGGCCCACTCAGGAGTCGCGTAGATCAGACTGGGGCCCAACAGGAGGAGCGGAAGGCCCATATGGCACGGCCCGCACAGCTTAGCAGATCGGCAGCCGCGGCGATGAGGATCCAGAAACGTGCAGCCAGAGAAAGTTGCGGCCACCAAGGCCGGGGCCGGGCACAGGAGTCACCGCAGGCCGCAGGACAGCGGAGGTAGAGGAGCGGCTGAGGGCTTCAGGCAGCCGCGGCAGAGCGCTGGGGGGAGCCGGGGGTCTCTCCAGTGCAGGCCATGCGCAGCGGGGAGTCGCGGGGGTCGCGCCGCCCCCGTCGCCAGACCCGGGATCTATGGGCCGTTGCAGCGGGTGCCAAGGAGCAGGGAAATGGCGCCCGCGCCGCAAGAAGGCCCGGGCTGGACGGTGCGGCTCGCGCGCCCCCAATCCCGCCGCAAGGAGCCCCACCGGCGGAGACACTCACCGGCACCAGGAACGCAGGATCCTGCGGAGTCCTCCAGACAGCTCCCCAGGCCCGGGGGGGCAACAGTGGTGAAGGAGCAGAGAGGCCGGGTCTCTCCAGCGGCGAGGCCCGGACCAGATGGGAAGGTCAGGCGGCACAGCACGGCTCCGCCGCGGCCCAGGAGGCCGATAGTGACATCCACAGGTGCCCCGGGGCGAGGTAAGTGCAGATTGCGGGGTGCTGGGCCGATTCGTCGTGGGTGTCTGCAGGATGTTTGCGGATTATAGGCTTGGACGGCAGAGCCCACTTAAAGTGCGGCCATCTCGCAGCCAGCTAAGCCACACTCCATATCCGGGTCTCATCCTTAATGGCGGGAGGGTTCAGTGGAGAGCGGACACGTTCCGATATCTGGGCATAAGAATATATCGTCAGCCAACGGATCTATTTGACTGGAAACCAGGGCAGAGGACTAACAACCACCAGATCCCAGATGCAGTTCTGAAGCACACTTCTGCTCACCGTAACAGGCAGAGTAGCACTCACAAAAATGGTAACCCTTCCGAGATTCTCATACTATTTTATGAACCTGCCGGTATACGTTCCTGCTCCCTTTTTTAATACCCTGGAGAAAATAGTCAGGGATTTTATATGGGGTGGCGCAGAGTAGCAATAAAAAATCTATACTTGCCCACGGACCAGGGAGCCTTAGCAGCTCCATGTTTTGAACATTATTATTTGGCTGCCCAGCTGCAGTGGATAGCCAGATGGATGGCTGATCGGCAGCGCAATGATACGGCAACCACACGTCCGCCTTACACATTACCACTGCTGATCAGGCTCTTTCACCCGGCATGAAAGCAAGGCCTCCAGAGCCCCTGCTGCTTAGCGTGGCATATAGGTGCTTCCGTAGTAGCCTCTACATATCCCGAGCATAACGCCCTATGCGCCTGCGCTGCCCTTAGAGGGAGCCCCCAGAGGTCAGTCAGTACTCACAGCTGCTGAACTACGGGACTTGCACGAGGCGGGCATGGCGGGCATAAAATCCCTTGGAGACCTGTATCATGACGGGACGCTCATCCCTTACATGGCATTGGTAGAAGAGGAAGGGCTCCCCCGGGCCAGTTCCTCGCTTGCTAGTGATTACACTTACTGCGAAGTGGGGTGACCTCACAACTGAACCACAGACGCACCTCACCATGCAATACATACATGTTATGGGACAGGGTGGACACCTTAAGGGGTGGTGTGCGGCCTCGCTTAGACAACACGCAGCGATTAATCTGGACTCACTCCGGCACAGGTGGGAGCAAGATCTGGGCCGTCAATTCTCAGATGCGGAGTGGATACAGGTGCTGGACAGTCCAGTGCGCATCCCTAGAAACATGCGGTTCCGGCAAATACAATACTATATTACTCAGAGAGCGTATCTCACACCTGCCATAATTAATCAATACTTTAGCCGCACTGACTCCGCCTGCCCAAGATGCGCCACCCTCGATGCCGACCTAATACACCTGCTTTGGGGCTGCACCCATCTTCAAACATACTGGAGGGAGGTGGCAAATGCACTGTATATCTTTACTGAGCGTGAGATACCCTTTGAATGGCTGACGTACCTTCTACACAAGTTCCGCAGAACCCGCAATACCAAGGTAATCTCCAGATATCTAGGCATAGTGGCAGCCTAGAGGCTCATTACCAAGAAATGGAAGGCGCCAGACCCTCCACTCATACAGGCATGGCGCCACTCTGTACTTGCATGGGCCAAAGCGGAAAGCATCACAATTAGACGCGAAGAAACCATAGGCCTATGAAAGATCCCTATTGCAACAAGTTGGGATACAATGCTAGCAGCACTGCAGCAAAGCATAGGTGAAGCTCTGGCACAAAACTGGACTATTGACATGGGAGTATCCTCCCCTTTGTCCTGCCCCTCCTCTTAGTGGGATCCCTGAGTCGTCCTAACCCCTTTCCCAGGGTATTTAAGGGCTTACCTGTGAGTGGATCCTCAGATTCGTCGTGGGACAAGACTCAAGCCTGAAACCACATTACTCTTTGACCGTCTGGACACTTGGACTTTGCCTGGAACGGAGACTGCATCACAGAAGAATCCTGGTTCTCGACTTCCAACGTGGAACAGCTTGTGCACGGCTCCTGGTCGTCCTCAGTGTCTCCTGGTCCTAACAGCTGCAGCGACACGGTAACCATCATCACTCCTGAACCTTCCGAAATCAGTGGGCATTGCTCTTCTGTGCCTCCTGGTCACCTCCGAGTGGTATATACTCTGTCCCTTCGGCTTGCAGGTTCTCCTCTTCAAGAATCCACCCTTGGATTCCACCGGACTGTTGCACCGTCTACGTCAGGGGCATCTTTTCTGAAGTCCTCCATTGTGGTCTACAGCGGTTTCTGACGTCACTTCGCACCCATGCACCTGGCTTCCCTGGTGTAGGAATCCTGGTTCCAGGGTATCCACGGGTGTGGTCACTCTCCAACCTTCTGCCTTCCATGGGTTTCTTCAGGGTCCACTGGGAAGGGTCATTCTTCTCCAAAACTGCAGGTGCGACTTTCACTTTGACTTCTATTGGACACATGGCTGTGTTTCCACTCTGCACACAGCCTCCCTGGGGTTCCTGGGTACTTACCTTGGGTGGTTCCTTGTGTCCACAGCTCCACTGAGTCTCCCCGTCCAAGTCCCAACTTTAATCACTGTTCGCATTCCACTCTTTTAGTATATGGTTTGGTCGCTCCCTGGAGGCCACTGTATTTTGTGCGTACTTACCTATTGCAATTGAAGTATTATTGTGTATTTGTGTTTATATCTCTGGGTAGAAGATATACCAATGTGTTAGTGAGTGTTGTGTAATTAATAAACATTTTTAAATGTATTCTGTGTGGTTCTTTTTCGTTTAACCTATACTACATACTACATGATTAGATCTGGTAAAACAAGCTGCTTAACACTCCTTCTGGATAAGCCTGAAGGTTGCTCTCCACAGCTACCACTTAGAGAGCTTTCTATGGTTGTCTAAGACCACTAAAATCACTATAAGGGTTGCCTGGATTAGTGCACGGTGCTTCACTTAAATAAGTGTGCACCATATACTAAGCCAGCCTCCTACATTGGTGGCAGCGGTGGGATTTAAGCCTGCACTGTTTTACCAGCGAATCTAGGTGTGGTTAGATGAAAACCATCACTAGCATTAGGCACATGTAAAATACTTTTTGTAAGTAGTAAGTTCTACTGAACATTTTGGATTGGTAGTAGAGGGTCTAGCACAACCCTTTTGCCAATCTTTGGAAGTTTAGTTTACACTAAGGTTGGTAGGTGCAACACCACACTACACCCATTTTACCATGTCTATAGTTGGGGAAGTCAGTGGGTCCCAACACTCTAGCTACATGGGTCTTAAGTTCCAGGAACTTAGGACCCTGGTTGCATCCAGAAAGCTAAAGACAGGTAGTAACCCTAACAAAGAGCAGCTCTTAGAGATGCTCCTGCAGTATGACCTCCAGAATCCTGGAAGGCCAGAAGAGCAGGATAACTCTGGGTTGGGGAGACTAAAGAAGAAGGGTCACAGGTGGCTCACCTCAATGACCTCAATTCTGAGCTTGACTAGGAGTAGTCTGAAGACCTCACACTGATAAACTCTGATCTACCAGTAAATGGGTCAGATGACCTAGAGGGGCCCTTAGAGGTAGGTCCCCCTTTGATCCTCCTGGGAGGGTGAAAACAGTTCAGGGGCGGTCTAGGTTCTCCTCTAACACTTCCATAGGGACCTCCATCTCTACCAAGAGGAAGGACTCCTTAAAAGGGAATCAGGCTCAAGAAGGAGCAGCTGGCCCTTGAGGGTCAGGAGAAATTTGTTGATGTTAGGAACCTGAGCAGGAGAGTCCCTCTTACCAGGAGGAGGATGATATCCATAAATGGATCACTGCCTTGGAGAGGGCTTGGAAAGTACAGAAGGCCCTCCAAGGGCAGTGGGCAGCTATCCTGTGGCTCTCCTTTGCTTTCAAAGGTAGAGACAAACTTCTCACTGTCAAGGACGAAGATGCTGACAACTACACAGTATTGAGTGCCCTCATAGATGGGTTTGATTTAACCACTGAACAATACAGGGGTAAGTGTAGGGTCAAACAGAAGGCACCCACCCAAGACTCGTATGACTTTGTAGACAGTGCTATTAAGGCTCTGAAAGGCTGGCTTCATTGAAGTAATGTGCATGATTACACAGGACTGTACAATTTACTAGTGAGGGAGCACATTCTTAATAATTGTCCAAATCAGCAACTGCACTAGTACCTGGTAGACTCTGATCTGACCTCTCCCCAAGAATTGGGAAAGAAGGCAGACAAATGGGTTTGGACCATTGTTAAGACTAAGTCTCAAGGTGATGGTGACCAGAAGAAAGATTCTTCCAAGGCCCAAGAGAACTATAGGAAAAAATCTAAAGAGAAGTCCTCTGAAGGTGCCAAAAGTCTTCCTCTGCGGCTGGGTCCCAATCCTCTATCTCCCCTGGTAAGAAACCCTATTGCTAGCTCTGCAAGGAGAAGGGCCATAAGGCAAGGGATCCCAATTTCCCCAAGGCCAGCAACAAGGATACTACTACTACACCCCCTAGTGCCCCTAATAGTAGCACTCCCAAGTAGTAGTAGTGCACCCAAACATTTTGTTGGGTTCTCATGGGGTACTGAGATGGATTCTGGCCTAGCTAGATCCCCTACACAGGCCACCTTAGTCTGTGATGGTGGTATAGGTTTTGCCACTTTTACTGTAAGTCCCAATACTTTGGGCAGGTACAAACAGGAGCCTCTGATCAAGGGCAAAAAGCTGTAGCCTGTAGGGACACAGGGGCCAATGTCACCATGGTGGCAGGAAAACAACATGTATCCCCTCTTCAGCGTTTACCTGGGTACATATACCAGGTGACCAACACGGATGGTGTCAGAACAAATCACCCCATGGGCACAGTCAATCTCAGCTGTGGAGGGGTAACTGGCCCTAAAAGGGTTGCAGTATCCCCCAACCTGCCTGTAGATTGCCTGCTGGGCAATGATCTAGAGATTTCAGTATCGACCCATCAAGAGATGATAGGCCTCCCTGAGCAGGTTGGTGTGATCCGTAGGGCTCAAGTCCAACCACAGGGAAACCCTGGAGCAGTGGAGCCTGAAAGAATGGCCCACCCAGCTCCTACAGAGAACACAAGGGAGGAAGAAAAGCCCTCCTCCCCCAGACTGTAGGTAAGGGTCAGCCTCCTCAGAGAACTGATCCTGCCCCTTGTGAAGAAACTGCCCCAGAGGAGGTCAGTCCTGTCCTGGCAGAGACACCGAGGGCAGAGGAGTCTTCCAAGGAGGTACCAAGTCTGGAGCAGGTATCCTGCCCCTTTCTGACTGAAAAAGGGGGCTTCCACTGAGTTACTTTGTAGGACCAGAGCCGGGGGGCCACTACCTCAGCCCAACTGCTGGTTTTTAACCTTTACCAGCCTTATCTAGTCCTAAATGCCCAAATCTTTCTATTAAAATAAAATATGTTCATCAGTCATCTTCATCTACATATACCCCCCTACTGAGAAGGTGTACGAAAACAAGCACAAGTTATATGCAAAAAAAAATTGTGAGTGAAGGGGAGAAAGTACCTCACGTGCGCTTCCCCACTGGGGCTTCTGCTAGGTTCTCACCAGTATGCCCACATCTTCTCATCACCCGTGGGCCAATTTCTACGGTACCGCAGAAATTGTTTCTCTACTGAAGTCTATAGGGAACAATCTGAGGAGTTGGCCAGCAAACTGGTACAAAGGGCGTATCCAACTAGGGTGATAAAGAGAGCTAAGAAAAGAGCTCTCAATACACCTCGAGATGCTTTACTTGAGAGGAATGTGAGACAGAACCCTGATTGTCTGCCAGTGGTCATGACTTATGACCCTTTATCTACTAAGGTACGTCAAGTGATTAGGAAGCATTGGTCTCTATTGTCTACATCCGAATACAAAATGCCACCACCTAGGTTCGCGTTCAGGCGAGCATGTAACCTCAAAGATAAATTGGTACATACACGTCCAGTGCAGGCTACTAAGAATCCAACTATTCCATCAGGGCACTACCCTTGTGGTAGCTGTTCGGTGTGTGACCTTACAAAAAAGACCAGTAGTGTGCAGTTGCAGAGTGGTAAGATCTGGCATCAGACCAAATTCAGCAACTGCAACACAACCAATGTGATATATAGACTCACATGTGCATGTGGTTTGCACTATATAGGGCTTACCACACGGAAAATCAAGGTACGCATTCAGGAGCACTTGAGTACAATAAAGACTGGGAAATTAACCAACGGCTAGTACGCCACTTCCAGGAACAGCACCATGACCATAGAGCGTTAACATGGACAGTATTGGAGAAAGTGTTTGGGGAGGCATGCAATATTGATAGGACCCTTGCAAAAAAAGAGGCGCGGTGGATCTATTTTGAAAAGGCAGATCAAATTGGACTCAATGATTTTATAGAATGGAACAAGGTCAGTAGTTAAAATGTGATTTATGGTTCCATGTAACTCTTGAGATCGTTGCACCTGGAACCACGTTGATGGCTCTGATATTCATAACAACAGTTGTGGTAACTAGACATACTGCCCTGTGTTACAACATTCTATGTTATATGTAACATGGGGATTATTGAAGGATATTCTGAGGATGTTCAGACCACAAAGTGACTGGTTTGCCTGTGTAGAGATTGATAATGAATGGACATTGATTTTTATATATTGATTAAGCTGGACTAACAAGATATCATGATTTAGATATTGATGAAGTTTTGTTGAAAATAATAACGTTTTTGGTACAAACATCACATAGGAATTCTGACAAACTGCCTTCGTTTTGAATAAAAGGAAATGAAATGGAAAGAACATACGTATAGTCAGAATGAGAGGAGTTCTAAACCAAGAAAGCAGGGTGGCTTCATGTTTTCAATGTAAAGTTTAGCGTTTAAAGATGGCGCCCATTCTAGGCCTAGAATCTGTTGCAATTGGGCCTGTGAGTGACGGTGAGTCACGTGATGTTGTGCCCGTCTGGGGAGCGCTAGAAAAAAAGCAGCGCGGGAAGATAGAAGCGACGCCTGAATGAGATAACGCCGGGAAATCTGACGAAGGTGGTAAGGGTATGCATGCGGTCAGGAATACTGCGAGTGGAAGTGACAATTACTGGGCGTAACTTTGCGAAATGAGAAATTGCAATTTGCCCGAGTGCATGATTGTTGTGATGAGGCTTGAAGTAAAGCAGTGTATAAATGGTTGGACAAGATGAAAATACTGCGCTTGGTGCAGTCCAGTAATTTGAATCCTGCTGGGAACTGGTGATATTTAAAGCACCACGTGGCAGTGGAAAAGGCAGTTGATGCATTGTACTGACTTGAAAACATGCAATAAACGTTTGCGGCATATTTTCCTCAGGTACACCATAGGCAACGAGTTGTGCCAGAAAGGGGAACTACAGTTGATGAAAACGTACCCTAGATGCGGTGGGGAGCCGGTACGAATGACTTGGGCTACCACTTGGTAAATACATTGTAATCACTCTGTGATATATACACCTTTGATGTGTTGGAGGGTCCCTAACTGGTGGGGAGTTATAATGAGTGTCTCTTTTTGTTTATCAGTCATTCTTCATTTTAAGGTTGGAGTCCAGGGAGGTGTCTGTCGACCTCGAGCCCTGATGAAATTGCCGTAACGAAGTAAAGGCAATGAAACATGTTGGCACCTACATAAAAGGGTCAATCAATCAATCAATCAATCAATCAATCAATCAATCATGTCACTTATAAAGCGCACTACATACCCGCAAGGGTCTCAAGGCGCTGGGGGAAGAGGCGGGTGGTGCTGCTACTGATCGAAGAGCCAGGTCTTGAGGAGTCTTCTGAAGGCCAGTAGGTCTTGGGTCTGTCGGAGGTTGGTGGGGAGGGTGTTCCAGGTCTTGGCGGCGAGGTGGGAGAAGGATCTGCCGCCGGCGGTCATTTTCCGGATGCGGGGGACTGTGGCGAGGGCGAGGCTGGTCGAGCGGAGCTGGCGGGTGGGGGTGTAGAAGCTGAGTCGTCTGTTGAGGTAGGCTGGTCCGGAGTTGTGGAGTGCTTTGTGTGCGTGGGTGAGGAGCTTGAAGGTTATCCTCTTGTTGACAGGGAGCCAGTGCAGGTCTCTCAGGTGGGGTGTGATGTGGCTGCGTCGGGGGATGTCGAGGATAAGACGTGCAGAGGCGTTCTGGATGCGTTGCAGCCGTCTCAGGAGCTTAGCCGTCGTTCCTGCGTAGAGGGCGTTTCCGTAGTCCAGTCTGCTGGTGACGAGGGCCTGGGTGACTGTTTTTCTTGTTTCGGTGGGGATCCACTTGAAGATCCTGCGGAGCATTCGGAGGATGTTGAAGCAGGATGAGGAAACGGCGTTGACCTGCTTAGTCATGGAGAGAGGTCTGCAAAATGCAGTTGTTTTTAAATTATGAGTAAGCTCAAAAATTGGAATAAAATTGTGACTGGGTGGATGTGAGTCTTAACTCAATTTTTAATTGGTGAAATACTTTCACTTCACAAGGTCTTTTCTTGGACATTCATGAGATCACCATTTACACCTTCTTTCTTTCTTTCTACTGGACACAATTTTCTTTTCGGGGAGAAAGTCGCCGATGATGAGAAGACGTGGGCATACTGGTGAGAACCTACCAGAAGCCCCAGTGGTGAAGCGCACGTGAGGTACTTTCTCCCCTTCACTCACAAAGTTTTTTTGCATATAACTTGTGCTTGTTTTTGTACACCTTCTCAGTAGGGGGGTATATGTAGATGAAGATGACTGATGAACATATTTTATTTTAATAGAAAGATTTGGGCATTTAGGACTAGATAAGACTGGTAAAGGTTAAAAACCAGCAGTTGGGCTGAGGTAGTGGCCCCCCGGCTCTGGTCCTACAAAGTAACTCAGTGGAAGCCCCCTTTTTCAGTCAGGTCTCTGTTGTTTATTGCGGTTATTGAGTGGAGGGCGACCTGATTGTAATTTTTCCCTCTTGAGCCCCTTGTTGTGATGATCCTGCCCCTTTCTGCCATGCCTCATTCAGCCAGGTGCTGCAGAGGCCAGGGATGTCAGTGGACCCCCCAGGGCCCACTGCCAAGAGGAATCCCCTCATCTACAGACTAGGGACTCCCCCAACCTAGTAGTACTAGCCAGGTGGGTAGCCCTCAACAATCTGAGGGATCCCTCTTAACCTTAGCAAGTGTCATCCCCCAAACGGACCCTGTTGGGCAAAGCAAGACCTGAGGCAAGACTGTCCCATACCTTCACTGGCCCCACATAGTTCCAGATAACCAGGTTCAACCAAAAGCTGTAGTCAGCAAAAGGTTGACTCCTAGGGATCAGTACAAGGCAGCCATGGAGAGAAAGGCCTCTGTTGTGGCCAGTGCTCTGAGGAAGTTGAGGCCAACCCTGTTAGGGCCCCACTTCCCAATTCAGACACCCCACATGCCTCTCTCTTGGCTTAAACAGTTGACAGGTAGACACCCCAAACTTTGAGAGAGTCCAAGCCCCTACAGGGTAGGAACTTCTCAGTGGACCATAAAACAGGGAGTATCCATGCCAGAGCAGTTGGACCTTCCTTGTATGGTCACTTAGGACATAAAAGACTCATCTGGGCAAGGTTAGCTTTATCTCCTTTCGTTTGGGGGGGGGTATGTAGGAAGACAGGATCCTTCTAGCATGGTTACCCCTACTTTGTGGCTGGTTGTCAGTGTGTTTTTGACTAGCCTGACTTGGATCCTGCTATTCAGGACCCCAGTCACTGTGCTTATTCCCTAAATTTGACAATGGCAAGTACTTCTGTACCACCACAATTGGCTACTGGTGTGCCCTTATAAGTCCCTAGTATATGGCACTGAGGTACCCAGGGCATAGGTATACCAGGGGTCTCCCATGAGCTGCAGCATGTATTGTGCCACCCATGAGAGACCACTCAACCTGTGACTACAGGCCTGCCATTGCAGCCTATGTAAGCTGTTGCTAGCACTACTTACGACAGATATAAGTTTTCTTATATCTGGGGGTCACTACATTTAAAACCTATAAGCCACCCCTAAGGCAGGCCTTTCAATCCTGAAGGCAGGTTGCTGTGTTATAAGTGTGTGGGTGCCCCAGCATGAGATGGAAACCCCTACAAACCCCTAAGTCGATTCTCCAGGATTTGCAAGTGCAGCCAGCCATTTTAATACATATAGTGGCCATCAGTCATTATGCGATGGCTAACTATGCAGTGGTTGTGCCGAACCTAGGCATGTTTGGTATCAAACATGTTGGAATCATACACCAACACCGTTAACGGTGTTGGGGGTATGATTCTATGCACTGGGTGGCTCCTCCGGGTGTTGCAATAAAAATGTTTTAGCATGCATTGTATGTCTTAAGTTAGCATTCGCGGCACCATTTTATATTCAGCCCCATTTTGAGCCATGATCGAAGCTAACTTCTGTCTCTCTGCCCCAGCGGAAAGCAGCTGTGATAGTTTTCGTTGCTTCAAGGTTGAGTCTTGCTGTACTAGTGAATACACTGTTCTTGTCTATGCATACCTTTCCCACTAGATAGGACTGCTCCCACCCTTAGAGCGGCGGGTGCAGGCAGAGGGACCTTGGCGCTGAGATAGCATGTGCCCGGTCTCAGAATCAAAGCTCATCCTTCTGTACCTCCTTTGTTCACCAGCTACCAACTGGAAATTTCCAGTCAGGGCATGTCTTTATTGGTTCTGAATTGTACATAATGTATCGCCATGCTTGCTGAAGTCAGTCCCTCTGCAGCAATCCAAGGAGGCTGGTCAGATTGGACTCCACTCGAGGGTACCTGAATAAAATATACTTGGTTTGTATTCTCTACTGTCTGACCGACTCTTCATTTGTATGGAAGGCTGAGAGGTGGTCGCGAGTGACCCGATTGGCCCTAATCGGGTCACTGTCTTCACGAGTAGCCCCCAGTACTCCTGATAAGGGCCTTCCAGGGCTTCCAGGGTCTACCAGCAAGCTAGTGCTGCTGCCTACCCGAGACACGATTCTGCCCTCCTGCTGCTGAGCTGAGCTTGAGCAGGGGCAGAGAGAACAATAGTTTTACTGTCACAGAGAGATGTGTGGTCTGGGGTGGGGGGCTTGCCAGCGCCACCAGACTGCTTTTAAGGGCACATCTGGTGACCTCCTTGCATACTCCCTTGGCTCCCTTTCTGGTTCGAAACCGACCAAAGGGCATGGGAGTATCCTCTCCTCTGTCCAGCCCCTCTTCTGGGAGGGACCCCTGAGTCGTCTTAACCCTTTTCCTAGGGTATTTAAGAGCTTTCCTGTGGGTGGGTCCTCAGATTCGTCATGGGACAAGACTCAAGCCTGAAACCACGTTACTCTTTGACCGTCTGGACACTTGAACTCCGAGTGGAACCGAGACTGCAACAGGGAAGACTGCTGCTGCTCCTGGTCTCGCTGTTCTGCAAGTCTTCTTCGTCATCTGTGCTTCTTCCAGGATCTTCAACAGACCTGTGGGCACGAGGACACCCTAAGTAATCTCAGTTCAAGTGAAGGAGTCACTCCCCTGCATCTGCATGCACTGCAATGAAGCTGACCGGTCTGCTGCTCCTGACGTCCCACGGACTTCAAAAGGCTCAGCAACACAGATGGTGGTTCTGCAATTCCATCAAGACCTGACCTGTCTTCTCTGCAATTTTGAGGCAGTCTCCCTCATCGGAACTTCTGGGACCAAACCCCTATGCACTGAGTTGACTTGCTGTTGCCAAGGCTTGTTGGCTCTGCCCTCCAGAGATCTTCAGGCTACAAGAAGATCCAGCCTCCAGCATCTCTTCCTGCCAAGAACAGCATCCTCATTGCATCCTACACACCGTGGCCCTTCTTCTTTGGTGAGCTGCTTGAGGTCCTCCTGCGACTCCTGTGCCTTCGGCCTGTGGGTCCTCTTGAGGGTCTCGCATTCTAGCCCCCAGGGCGCCTCCAGCCGCCTTTCTTCACTGGGGCCACCCCCCTGCAGGGTTCAGGTGTATTGGCTAACGTCCTCCAGGGCCGATGGAGCCCCTGGGTGGCAGGATCTTCAGGATTACAGCCGGGCCGATGTGGAGCAGCACGCTCACGCGTCCTCCCTCTTTGGCCGTGAAGCCACGCCCCTTAGAGTTAATACAGTTTTATTTCATTTTGTCATGATATAAACGTCTATTAGCATTTTTCATATGTTTATTATTTAAAAAAAATCTTGAATAAAAAAACTGTTTATTGCAATAATATTTATTGAGGTTCATACTTGTTCTATTTGTATTTTTTTACATTGTAATGAAAAAAAGAATATATAATTTTTGCAAATATATTTTTGTAAGGTTTTTTTATAGACATTTACATGCATATTGCTGGCAGTATTTTTTAAAAGAAAGTCTTTCCATTTAACCATTTATGGTTTCATTTTTAAATTTCTTATATATTATAATATTGTAAATAAATTATTTTTCGTTTTACAGTACTTTATTATATATTTATATTTTTATTGCATTGTTTACACATGTTTTACATATAATAAATGTTTCACATATTATGTACATTTAAAAACAAAAAAAGAAATACATTATTTTTATTGATTAATTCCATTTAGTTTGCGTAGTAAGAATGTATTTTTTTCATTTCAAATATTCTGCTTTTTTATAACTTTTCTTTTGTTGTAGTTTAAAAAAAAAAACATTTTTGGATGTCGCCAGCTGTGCAGATTTGCTGCTCCTCATTGCTGTTCTTTGTTAAAGGTAAGTTTAGTTTTAATTTATTTTCTTTGCTTAATATGTCTTAAACAGTATATTGCTAGTTCAGTATTTGTATGTGTATGTGTTTTGTAGGTTATTGTTCGTGTGGGTTTCTCTCTTAGTTTGATGTGCCTCCATTAGGCCTAAATCTGATTTACTGTAGATGTATTTTTAATGTTGTAAGCTATATTTTAACTATTTATAAGTGTTTTGATTTGTTCCTTAGTGTTTGCTTGAGGTATGTTTGTTTTGAGGGTGGGTTTTTATGCCTTTTCCCTTTCAGGGTTTGTGTTAAAAGTCCACATTCTGTTTTAGGATAGTGGATGTGTTTTTTTTAATTCAAAGAAAAATAGATGGTATTTTTTAAGCATCATTTTATTGTATTTTTCCTTGTTTTTAGCGGTTTTTATCTTATTAATGTTTTTTGAGGTTTGGGTTGCTTCCATGGATTTTATTTGGTCTTTTTTTAAAGGATAATATTTATTTATTTGTATTTTTGCAATTTGTTTGGGCTGGTCCACATTTATACAGAGGTATTTCACTGTTTTCCAAACTGGGGAATGATTACATTTTTCGTTCTTGATGCCCATGCCTCTTGACAGAGAAACTCTGACTTGTAAAGCATATTAGAGTGGACTCAAGTGCTACAGAACAAATGTTCTGAGATCCATTCTGCATCCGCTACTCGCTTTTGATGCTTCTTATACTGGATCCCAAGACGTGATATTGAGAAGCATCATTTTAAGGCATGATCTGCAACATGGCTTTAGGCTGAGTGGTATCATGCAAAGCTGTAGAGCCGGTGCAGTGATACTTTAGCATCTTTGATTATGGCAGTTTTCATTTTTTTTATACTTGGGCTCAAATGAAATTTTCCGCTTTGAGCATTTATTAAGTACTATAAACAAAGCTACATAACATAGCAGAGAAGACAATACCAACACAGCAGCGCCAAACACAACATAGCAATTACACTAGAAAACAATTCAAAACAACACAACAAAAACAAAGCAGAACACAATCCAATACAACTACAAGAGAAATCAAAATTACAGCACACCAACCATGTTACAACACAACAAAATATCACAAAAGAACACAATTAACAACATACCCCAAGAACAAAACACATCAGAACATAAGTGCATCAAAATACAACACAACACAACTCAATGAAACAACACAAAACCTCACATTTGTGCCGATGTGTAGTTTTACTAATTTATTGTTTGTGTTAGTATATTCTTGTTTTTTTTTAGATCATTGGTATGTTATATTGTGTTCTGATGTAATTTGTTTGTTGTGTTAATGTACTGTGTAGGGGTGTTTGTGTGTTGTTGTGCAGTGTTGTGGTGTGTTGCTGTGTAGTGTAGAATTGTTGCATTGTGCTTTGTTGTGTTGGTGTGTTATGTTGTTCTGTGCTGTTGTGTCAGTCTGTTATATTGGTGTGTTGCTTTATTATGTTTTCATTTTTTTATTATATTGTTTGGCTGTTTTGTATGAGGGGGTGGTTTCCTGTTTTGTCATTGTGTTGTGTTGGTATATTGTATGTTGTTGTTTTGCATTCTTGATTGTAATAATGATTTGCGTTTTATTGTTTGTTCTATTTGTGTGCTGTGTTGTACTGCTGATGTGTTTTACATGTGTTAAGTATTGCTATTATGTATTGCTGTTGCATTGTGTTGATGTACTGGTGAGTTATTGAGTTGGACTACGTTATATTGCTTTTCAGTATTTGCAGTGTTGCGTTATTGTAATGTGCTGTTGTGGTATTTTTTTGATGTTTTGTTTTTATTGCTTATCTGTTTAAATATGCTTAAATACGTACAGACACTCTTATCTGTATTCACACACCCACTTTAATGATATAGAATTAAGAGGAGGTATGAAACAGTGTCGGCAAAAAATGTTTTGAGATTCGGCTTCTGGAACCTGACACTATGACCTGCAGTTTCCATACACATCTGTGCAGCAACTACTCAAAGAAGAAGGAGCAGATGTTTGCTCTCACCCTGGCAGGGCTGGCCAACCGGGGCCCAGGGAGATTTGACAGCAGGAGGCTGCCTTTAAAATGAAGGTGTAACTGAGACAAGTGTCGATCACGCAAGCCATGGCAGTGATAGTCAGATGCCAGCACAGCAGAGGGAGAGCACACAGAAAGAGATTGATTTAGAGCACTGTAGCCTGGGCCCCTACCCAACTCCACAGCAGCGCGCACTTTTCATACTGCACAGCAGTGTTTCAACTAATTTCTCAGCTGGTTACAAGGAGGAGATCAGGGTCCTCTGTCTCTCTATTGTGATCAGAATGTGCCAGTATACTCGTCACACATGCGCCTTTACACAGCTGCTGTCTCTCTCTCTCTCTCTCTCTTGCACACTCCCACACCCCATACAAAATATGTTTTTGGGCTGTATAGGCACACACACAGTATCTCTGGGACACACACACACTCTCTCTCTCTTTCTTTTTCTCTCTCTCTCTCAAAATATATGTGTGCTACAGACACACGCAACATACACAATGCCTTTATTTGGGCTCAGCAAAAAAAGTTGCCCTTGTTTGTCCGAGTACTCCTGCTGGCTCGGTGTTGAACTCAAAATCCTGTAAACTACCTCGGATCTGACCTTTCAGAGAGATAGTTCTGCTATCACTGCTGCCTTTTTTATGTCCCAGTAAAGCTCTCTTGTCACTCAGTAAATAGTCCTTATCTAACCCCTACACATACAGCAGGACAGACTTTCTCACTAAGGGCCAGATTATGATGTTGGGCGGTCGGACAGCCGGCCACTATAGAGGCTGTCTAGAGACCGCCCGAAGAGCAGGCGGCGGTCCGACAGCCGTATTTCATTTCGACAGCCAGGCTGGCAGTCAGAAAGGTGTCGGTATCATGGCAGGAGCATGCTGCGGCCATGGGAAAGGGCCGCAGCACATCCCTGCGCCGTGCAGCACCTCCTGCACGTCCGTGCACCGTGTGCCATGCACCATGTCGTGCATGGAACACGGTGCACCGAGGTGACTGGGGCCACTGCATGTGCCCCAGGGCCACTTATCAGGGGCCTACGTCTGCCGGGGGCCCTGTTTGGGGCCCCCCATCTCTTTCCAACAACCTTTTCATGGCGGGGTTCCCCCCATGAAAAGGCTGTCGGAAATCAATATTGTAATCCTGACGGCGGTGCCTGCCTCGGCACCGCTGCCATTCTTGGGTGCTCCTCTGACCACCGCCCCGTCGGGATCTATGTGCCCGATTCACAAAAGTAATCTGAGACAAAATCCTAACTTTACGACTTTCGGTATTCACAAAAGGCATTTAGGAGTAGTAAAGTTAGGATTCCTTACTTTACTACGCCTAAACTGAGAAAAATCCTAACTTTACGACTTTCGGTATTTACAAAAGGCATTTAAGAGTAGTAAAGTTAGGAATCCTAACTTTGCGACTCCTAAATGCCTTTTGTGAATACCGAAAGTAGTAAAGTTAGGATTTTGTCTCAGATTACTTTTGTGAATCGGGCCCTATGATCCTGACGGAGCCGGAGGTCTTGCGTCCAACAGCTGTAGGTCCGACCGCCAGTATCATTATATGGCGGTCACACCGAAGCGCTGTCAGCGGTCGGACTGCTTCTGACGGGCTGTTGGCAGTCCGACCGCTGACATCATAACCAGGCCTAAAAGTAATAATTTATGCAAATGCCACTTAACCCTCTGAATGCAGTGCTTCATCATCATTCTTCTACATAATGTTATTCTTTAACTGCGTTCGTCTTCTTGTGTTTGTCTCTTCCCTAGAGCATAGCTTCTTTACTATCCTTCTTATTGGACGACGAGTATTCTTCTACTAATTATAGTCAGAGAACTACTTTCTTCTTTTTCTTTCAGAACTCCGTACAAGTGTATGTTTTCTTCCTATCTCCCTCGTAATCTGCTTCCGCACTAAAATCCCGCCTGTTCTCTCAGTGGTGCTCTTTCTTACCATGTACAGTGCTTATGTTGCTTCTTCTGCCCCCTTACATGTTGCTCCACCCTCCGCTCTTTGTCCCTCTCAAGTTCTCTCTTTTTTTTCACCCACCACTAAGGTCCTTCGTTGCTCCCCCTGTTGCCATTTATAATTTTTTCTTCACCCATCTCTCCTACCACCTGCCTCAAAGCTTTTTTTAAATTACAAAAAGTTTTTGGGATAGGCTAGTAGCTGCGATTTGCTGCCAGGATTCGCCTTTCAACAAAAAATGCTCTTTGGCACACATTTTATGTTTTCTTTTTATTTACGGTTCCAAGATAGGTGTCTGCCGTCTTGGAATGGTGAATAAAAACAAAATTATGGGTGACACTGGGGCCGTCAAACATCATGAAGAATATGTGCACACTTGTGATAAAGCATGCATGCATATGTGTAAATGCGTTTTTAAAAACATTTAAACTTTTTTTACTGATGCTGTTTGGCATTGGCGATAACTATTTTTATTCCAATGCTTAACGACAATGGGCAAAAAAGCATTGCCAAAACTGATGGTCCTACTTTGGCAAACCCAAAAGAAGAGGTCTTTTGGCTCTGTAAACGCATGTTTATCTAATGTCCAGGGTCAGACTGGGACAGAAAATAGGCTCGGGAACCAAATTAAAAGTGGCTCCCATTAACTAATCGGATAGCTAAAAGTAGTGGCTCACATTTGCAAATCAAGGCAGTTTTAAACTAGTACAGGTAAGCTGTAAAGGTATTTTGCAGGGGATGGGAGACTGCATCCATTTGTGCTTGCTGAAGCCAATGTTTTGGTAATATCAGATATATCAACTGTAAAAACCACCCAACCAGACCACAAAACAGGCCCACAAATAGCCAAATAAGCAGTCCAAACACTGATCTGTCAGACCAGCCCTTTGGGCATTGTCTGATTGCCCTATAGGTCAGTCCAACTCTGCTAATATTGCTTACCAATTGGCCATAGGGCTGTAGAATCTATTATCTAAAGTTACTAACCCACTGACTGTAGTGCATCCCATACTTTTAGCTGACTACCACTCATCCACTTGACCACAGTGCTAAACTACCATCATTTACCCAATGGCTGGCCGCAGTGCTGTTCTATCAATTATCTAATGCCACTTGTGAGAAGTTGGCCTGGTATATACTGTCCACTAATAAAAGTGGGCACCTTGCACCAGTCCAAACGACCCTTATGATGATTAGGTTAAAGACAACCTTTATAGAAAGCTATCCTAGTGGTAGCTGTGGAGAGCAGCCTTCAGGCTAAGTCTCGAAGGAATGTAAAGCAGCTTGTTTTACCAGATCAGAACCTCCTGAATGACCAAATGAAAGGAGAACCACACAAGAGATATATAAAATATATGTATTTATTACTAAACACTCTCTACTAACCTCTTTATGAGATTAGAGCACATAGCACACAATATTAAATCACTAGAACGACAGTAAATAGCACAATACACAGTGGGCTCCAGGGGGAGACCGAACCATATACTAAGAAGTGGTATAACAACCACAACTTCACTAGACACAGTGCCTAGAGCACGTAGAATCGCTGGGACCCCACGGAACCACCCAAAGTAGTGACACAGGGGACCCACGGAGAACATGTGCAGTGTGAGAACACAGGCGCGAGCTCCGTACAACTCTATGGGAAAGTCGCGGTTGGAAAATTACAAGTTAAGGACACTTCGGAGAGGACTTCAAGCAAACCCTTTGGAACATAGAAGGTTCTAAGGCCAGCACCCTTGTGAGTACCGAGGTACCCGCGTTACCTATCCCAGAGGAGCCGGGTGCATAGGGGTCAAGTGGTGTCGGAAACCCTCGTCGTTTTCAATGGCGTGATGCGAAGAAGTGCTGCTGCCGGGAAGATGAAAAGTGTCCGGTGGAATCCAAGCCTGGATCTGAGGTGAAAAGAACCTGAAAGCAGAGGGGACAGAGTCTGGGTCACGTCAGGTGACCAGGGGCTTAGTGGACGAATGCCCACCGATGTCGGGTGCTTCAGGTGAGAAGATTGGATGCTTGACACTGCAGCCACGGGGACCAGGAGACGTCGATGATGACCAAAGTCCGGAGGTGAGCTGTTCCACTAAGGATGTCGAGTGCTGAGGGGTCAGTGTCCGAATTGAACACCAACAAGCCTTGGCAACTGCAACCTACGCGGGCAGAGGAAACAAGTCACGGTGAGGACCATCAAAGTTCTGGGGACTCTCCAAGCTATGGAGAGTCAGGGCACGTCTGGAGCAACCAGGAAAGCCCAAGGAAAGTCAAAGTTACCTTCACAGGGACCCACAGGCCAACGGACCAGGGATCGCAAAGGGACCTCAAGCTGAATCACGAAATACCAGCCCACGGAACACTCGTGAAGTGTAGGCTGGAAATCTTCAGGTCAATTACTGCTTGGGGTCAGAACTACACATCGCCCAAAGCACAGCCTCAGGGATTGCCAAAAAGCATATGCTGCTGCAAAAGTACACGGTGCACAGGGGTTCGGGTTGCACGGTCCCCACGAGGGATACTGGTCTCAGAATTGCTGAGAGGTCAGATCAACCTCAGGGACGTTCAGGAACCTACCTCCTGTGTTGCAGAAATCTTCGGAGTCCTCAGGAGCTTGGGAGATGCAAACAGGTCAGATGTGTTTAGGTGCCTGTTGCGGCAGGGGAGTAACTCCTTTACTCCAAGGGAGATTCTTCAGTCATCCAGCGTAGTGTAGATCGTCGAAGGTACTTGGTTTCTGTAGCAGAGTTTAGTCCAGGTAAAATCTAAAGTCCTGTAGTCAGGGTTCCTACTTTATACCCAAGGAAGGGGTGGGACAAACTCTGCAGACCCACCTATGGGAGGGTCAGGACAGAGGGGTGGCTACACCCATGTCCTTTGTCCAGTTTCGCGCCAGAGCAGGAGCAAATGGCTCCTGCAACCGGTTTGAACTGGACTATGCACAGGGACACCAAATGTGCCCCCAGTGCAGACTTCAAACACTCTCAGAGTGCACCCACCCAGCCCCAATACACTAAATCCTGTCTGGGAGGTGGTCACACCTCTCTGTGACAGGAAACCTATTGTCAAGCCTTCCCCTGCTCGAGCTTGGCTCAGCAGCAGGAGGGCAGACTCGTGTCTGTGGCTGGCAGCATCCATTTTGTGATGCCCAGGTCGAGAAAGCTGGTAGCGGGTAGACCGGTGCCCCATAGTAGTGGTACTACAGGGGAGGAATCATACCTCTCACACCAGTTACTGGTGTGGAGGTATGATTCCAAGGTGTTTGACACCAAACACGACATGTTTCTAAGCAGCCGTTTTAAAGTTAGCATTTACCGCGAGGTTATAATGCACTTAAGTATATATGGTTGGCTGCATCACAGACAACCCCGGAGAATAGATTCCGAAGGCTGCAGAGGGGCTCTGCTCATGCAGGGGCACCCTCTCACACAAAACCCAGCACCCTGCCTTCAGGATTGATAAGGCCTGCCATAGGGGTGACTGATAGGTTTATAGGTGTAGTGATTTAGAATAGATATAGGTGACCTATATCTAAGTAAGGGGTGCATGCACCTCCTTACACAGGTTGCAGTAGCAGACCTGTGGTGTCATTTTGAATGGCCTCTCAGGGGTGGCACAATACATGCTTCAGCCCCTGGGAGGCCTCTGGGGTACCTATGCCCTGGGTACATGGTGTACCATATACTAGGAACTTATAAGGGTACCCCAGTATCCAATCTGGAGTGTACCTAAAGTACATGCAATCAATTTAGCGGAGAAAGCAGCTAGGCTGGGGTCCTGGATAGCAGGATCCCAGCCAGTCTAAGTCGAAAACAGTGATACATCAGCAAAAAGTGGAGGTAACTATAAGAAGCAGATCCTACTCCCCCACACCACTGACCCACTAACTGCTGTGATGTGTCACCCATTAGCTAGTGTCACTCACTCACGGATTGCAGTGCTGTGCTACCCGTTATCTAATGTTGCTCACTGACTGCAGTACTGTGCCATCCATTATCTAATGTCACTCACCCACTGATTTTAATGCTGTGTCATCCACACCGTTCCTCATCAACTATAATTTAACCGTTTTGATCACTACAGTTCCAAGACCAGCGGAATTCCTGCCGGGCATGACTTAGACTTATAAATTGAGAATACGCTGTTAACTACCCCCGTTGGTAATGATTAATAAGTAGAAGCTTTAGTCCAATATGGATATTGACAATTGGTTTAATTATAGTGTTAAGATGACCGT
The DNA here is from genome assembly GCA_963921515.1 of Calotriton arnoldi. Taxonomy (NCBI): domain Eukaryota; kingdom Metazoa; phylum Chordata; class Amphibia; order Caudata; family Salamandridae; genus Calotriton; species Calotriton arnoldi. The sequence continues at coordinate 2,391,497 of CAWUFW010002027.1, forward strand.
CACGTAAGCAACCTTTTCCTCCCAATGGAGATAAATAACATACTAAACCATTGCCACGTTTCAGTGAACTGCTTCCCTCCCAGCGCAGCTGTACCTGGTATCTGCTGCTCCCTGCAGGTCCACTGACCCTTGCAGGGTGGGGGTCGAGGCCCTCCTCCATCCGAAGGCTCCCGCCTGCGCCTCATCTCTAATGGGCTATTGGGGAGCATCTTTGGTCTGCTGCTGGTCTGCCTTCTGTCTTTGTGCTTTCTGCCTCTTTTTCCCCTCTGCCTTTTTTGCACTTATTTTTATTTTTTCCTCTTTTCCCCGCTTTTTGCATACTATTTTCACTTTTTCTCCCTCTTTTGCGCAGTGCCCCTGCCGCTGCTTGACCCCCGTGGCCCCAACCATCCCAGCGCCAAGTTTCCCATTTCCTGCCTCCCAGCTGTCCAGCCCTCCCCATCACACTACTTAATGGCAGCTGCGCCGCTGGCGTGCCCAAGGCAAGCCCCTCTGTGCCTGTCTGCGCCTGGTCCGCGCCCAGCGCCAAGGACCCTGGTTCTCAGACCTTCCACCGACACAATGCCAGCACCCTCCTCGCCCTTAGCACCAGATGCCACGCCGCCTGCCACCTCGCGTCGCCGAAAGACACACAAGGACCTTTCTCCTGCCGAAACTGCAGCTGCACCCTCACCCTTCTATGCACTCCAGCTCCTCCTGCTGCCCGGCCGACCCACCGCACACCCGACCGGCTCAGCTGCATCCTCCTCAACACCCATGCCTCCACAAACACGCCATGGAATTCTGAGACCTCCTCTACTCCGTCTCCCACGACATCGTCTTCGTCACGGAAACCTGGACGAACCCCAGCTCGGGCCCAGACATCCCCACCACCATCCCCGACGGCTACAAGATCACCCGCAAGGAACGCACCAACCGACCAGGAGGAGGCATCGCCATCGTCCACAAGAACTCCCTCTGCCTGACCACCCACTCGGACAACCCAACGACAACCTTGGAACATCTCAACTTCCAGGTCCAGAAAAACCCCAACACCACCCTCGTCTACAAAATGCCTGGCCCCCACCTGCCCTTCACCGACACCATCATCGACGTCATCGCACCCCAGGCTCTCGCATTTACTGATTACTCTGCTACCTCAACTCCCACCTGGACAACCCCAAAGATCAGAACACCGCATCCCTTTTCGAGAACCTCGCCAACATTGAACTCAAGCAGCTAGTCACCTCTCCGTCCCACGCAGCAGGACACAAGCTCGACCCCGTCTTCTTTGCCAGCAAAAACAGCACCTACAGCCACACCTCTGAACTTCTCTGGACCGACCACAACTGCGTTCATTTTGCCTTCACCAAACCCACCGTACACCACCGCACCCACCACCCCCGCCATAACTGGAAGAAGGTCACCGAAGAAAACCTCTGCACAACCACACTGCCGACATCCGCAGACGCAAATACCGCAGCATACAACCTCCACCGATGGATCTCTAACAGCTCCAATGCGCTGGCACCCCTCAAGAAAGCACCTGGCAAGCAACACTCCAAGAAATCCAGTTACTTCACCGCTGCCCTCCACAAGTCCAGACACACCTGTAGACGGCTCAAGAAGAGATGGAGGAACAACAAAACCCCGGAAGCTCACAAAGACTTCAAAGCCGTGGTCACCGCACATCACCTCCTCCTCAGAACTACAAAGTAAACAGCCCTCCAAGACAGAATCAAAGCCAACGCACACAACAGCAAAGAACTCTTCGCCATCATCAAGGAGTTCGCCAAACCCAACAGTGAGACCACAGAAGTCCCCCCTCCCAAGACCTCTGCAACAAGTTCAGCACCTACTTCCACCACAAGATCAAGCAGATCTACGACAGCTTCGACACCCAAGACCCGCCCATCACTCCCACTACCACCACACGCGACGCTGCCACCCCCAACAGATCCTGCTCAACTGGACCCCTCTCACCACGGATAACACTCTCAAGACCATGAAGAGTATTAACTCTGGAGCACACTCGGACCCCTGCCCGCACCACATCTTCCACAGAGCCGCCACCTCCATCGCCCCCGAATTATGCTCCACCATCAACTGCTCAATCAAAACCACCACCTTCCCCGATGACTGGAAACACGCCGAGATCAACCCCCTGCTGATTAAACCGTCTGTAGACCTCAAGAATTTCAGATCCATCTCCCTGCTCCTCTTCCCAAATAAGGACATCGAGAAGCCCATCAACGCCCAACTCTCCAAGTTCATCGAAGCCAACCACGTCCTAGACTCCTCGCAATCCGGCTTCCAAAGCAACCACAGCACCCAGACCACCCTCCTCGTAACCACCAATGACATCCGCTCCCTCCTCAACCAGGGAGCAACAGCAGCCCTCATCCTCCTGGACGTCTCGGCCACCTTCGACACCATCTCCCACTGCACCCTAAGCACGAGACTCCATGATGCCGGCATCCGCGAGAAAGCACTGGAATGGATCTGTTCGTTCCTCACCGGTAGAACACAGAAAGTCAGACTACCACCATTCCTCTCAGAACCCACGGAGATCGGCTGCGGAGTCCCCCAGGGCTCCTCTCTGAGCCACACCCTCTTCAACGTCTACATGGCCACGCTTGCAGCCATAGTCAGGAACCCCGGACTCAACATCGTTTTCTATGCCGAGGATACCAAGCTGATCCTCTCCCACACTATTGAGCCCACAATCGCCAGAAACAACTTTCATGACGGGATGAAGGCTGTCGCTACCTGGATGAGAGACAGCTGCCCAGGATGACAAGACCGAAGTCCTCATCCTGGGCCCCAACACTTCAGCTTGGGAAGACTCCTGGTGACCTGCTGCATTACCCCCCCCAACACCCACGGACCATGCACGAAACCTCAGCATCATACTGGACTCCTCGCTCATGATGAACCGCCAGATCAATGCTGTCTCCCCATCATGCTTCCACACTCTTCGACTGCTTCGAAAGACCTTCAGATGGATCCCCACTGAGGCCAGAAAAAAGGTCACCCACGCACTTATCAGCAGCAGACTCGAGTATGGCAAGGCACTCTACACAGGCGTCACCCAGAAACTCCTCACAAAACTACAGAACATTCACCGCAGCCAGACTGCTCCTAAGCATCCCGTGCTGCAGCCACATCTCCGAACACGTGCTAGAACTCCACTGGCTCCCAGTCAACAAAAGAGTCATGTTCAATCTCCTCAAACAAGCCTACAAAGCCCTCCACAACGCCGGACCAGAATACCGGACCCACCACCTCTCATTCCACATACCGACCAGACACCTCCACTCCACCGAACTGGCCCTTGCCGCCGTCCTTCGGATCCGCAAGACCAGGACTGGAGGATGATCCTTCTCCTACCTCACCACCTTAACCTGGTACACCCTGCCTCTACAGCCCAGGCTATCCCCGTGGCTGACCCAATCTCAAGACCTGTCTCTTCGACTGAACCTCTGCGCCTATCAAGACCTGCAGCCCTCCCCCCCACAGTGCCTTTAGACCTCACGGGTGAGTAGCCACGCTTAACAAACACTGATTGATTGATTGATTGATTGATTGATAATACCACTCTTAGTGAATATGAACTTGGTGAAACAAAACTGTGAAATTTAACTGTAGGAGGCTGGCTTAGTATATGGTGTGCACCTATTTAAGAGTAGCACCCTGTACTAATCCAGACAACCCTTATGGTGTTTTTAGTGGTCTTAGACAACCTTAGAAAGCTCTCTAAGAGGTAGCTGTGGAGATCAGGCTTAGTACAGGAGTGTAAAGCAGCTTGTATTACCAGCACCTAATCTTATGGTATGAGTTAAGTGAAAAAGAACCACACAGTATAGTTATAAAGAATATGTATTTATTATTAACACTCACTAACACCATGTATTATCTCCTACCCTGAGATATAAACTCATTACACACAATACTTTGTTGATAGAATACGTAAATAGCACAAATACACAGTAGTCTCCAGGGGGAGACGAAACCATATACTAAAAAAGTGAAATACCAACCACGACTTCTGACAAAAATGGACCCAGAAGATATAGAAGAGTCGGGGACTCAAGGAACCCCCAAGTTGAGTATCTAGGAACACCACGTAGGCCGTGTGCAGAGTGGGAACATGACTGCATACTCAATGGAAGTCAATGGATAAGTCGCGGTTGCAATTTTAAAGAAAAAGGACCCTTCCCAGCGGACCTTGAAGAAACCCTGGAGAGCCACCCCACCCATGGATACCCCAGGAACCAGGATACCTAAACCAGGGAAGCCAGGTGCATAGGTGTGAAGTGACATCGGAAACAGCTGTGGACAACAATGGAGGACTTCAGGAAGATGCCACTGATAAAGAAGGTGAAAGTGTCCGCTGGAACTCAAAGGTGGATTCAAGATGAAAGGTACCTGCAAGCAGAGGAGACAGAGTCTATGCCACTCAGGAATGAACAGGAGGCATGGAAAACGAGTGCCCATCGATGTCGGGGATGCAAGAGGTTTGACGGTGCCCAAAAAATTGCTGCTGTACGGACCAGGTGACGCAGAGGAAGTCCAGGAGCTGTGCAGAGCTGTCCGATGTCGGATGTCGAGGGCCAAAAGGTCACTACCTGGCAGGGGCACCAACAAGTCTTGGTAGCGGCAAACAATGTAGTTTGAAGAAAAAGGTGCAGGGTCGGGACCAGCAAGGTCCAAGTGACTAACCATGAGCAGGTAAGTCAGAGCAGGCCCCGAGCAAGCAGCGGAGCCCACGGGAGTCGTAGAAGACCATCAAGATGACCCACAGGCCTGAGGCACAGGAGTCGCAAGAGGACCTCGAGCAGCTCACCAAAGGATGCAGGCCCACGGTGCAAGGAATGCAGTGCAGGGGAAGATCTTGGTTGCAGGAGATGCTTGAGGCTGGAGCTTCTTGGAGCCCGAAGATCTCTGGAGGAGATAGCCTTGGAAACGGCAAGTCGACGCGGTGCACAGGGGTACTGCTCCAGTGGTTCCGACAAGGGATACTGGCTTCCAACTTGCTAGGAAGTCAGTGCAGGCCTCGAGGAAGTTGTAGAACCACCACCTGTGTTGCTGAACCTTTCGGAGTCCATAGGAGCTCAGGAACAGCAGACCGGTCAGCTTTGTTGCGGTGGCTGCAGATGCAGGGAAGTGACTCCTTCACTCCAAGGGAGATTCCTTCAGGTGTCTTGGAGGTCCACATGCCTTGTGAAGAACCTGTATGGAGCACAGGCACAGACGTTGCAGCAAACTTGCAGGATGACAAGACCAGGAACAGCCGGAGTCTACCCAGTTGCAGTCTCAGTATATTAACTAACGCGAAGTCCAGCGATGCCGGGAGTGCTCAGACAGTCGAAGTTAAAGTGGTATTGGATCTGAATCTTGTCCCACGACGAATCTAAGGAACCACCCACAGGTAAGCCCTTAAGTACCCTAGGGAAAGGGTTGGAACAATTCAGGGGTCCCTCCCAGAGTAGGGGCTGGACAGTGAGAAGGATTTTCCCATGTCCTTTGTCCAGTTTCACGCCATGAGTAGGAGCCAATGGCTCCCTGAACTGGTTTGAACTGGAGTATGCAAGGAGGGCACCAAATGTGCCCTTCAAGCAGTCTCAGTGGCGCTGGCAACCGACCCCACCCAGTCCCAACACACTAAGGGCCAGATGTACGACCATTGACTTTTGCGACTCGCAAATTGCGACAAATGGGGTCAGCAGACCTCCATGTCTGGGACTGCTTTTAAATCAAGCAGTATTGTTTTTAAATGCAGCCCGTTTTCCTTAAAGGAAAACGGGATGCATTTAAAACTAAAAATGTAACTTTTCATTTTCATTTTTAAGGGCAGGCAGTGGTCCCTGGGACCACTGCCTGTCCTTAAAAATGTTCTGCTATGCATTCCCAAGGGGAAGGGGTCCCCAGCCCCTTCCCGTTTGTGAGTCTTTACCACCCTTCTGAGAAGGGTGGTAAACTGCGAGTGTTTTGCGACCTCACTCGCGGTCGCAAAACATTCTTACATAGTTTGTGGGGTCGCTATTAGGAAGGGAACGCCCCTTCCGACTGGCGAGTCGCTAAACGCTATTTTGCGAGTCGCAAATTATTTGCGACTCGCAAAATAGGGTTAGTACATGGCCCACAGGTTTTTTGCATGCGCAAACGGGTCTAAAACCCATTTGTGCATGCAAAATTCCATCGTACATCTGGCCCTAAGTCCTGTCTAGGAGGTGGTCACACCTCCCTGTGACAGGATACCTATTGTCCCGCCCTACCCTGCTCAAGCTTGGTGTAGCAGCAGGAGGGCAGAATCGTGTCTCTGGTCGGCAGAAGCCATAGTTTGCTGTCCAGGTCTAGAAGACTGGTACCAGGAGCACTGAAGGCCTCCCGGAGGAGCTTTACTGTGCATGGAATCATACCTCCCACACCGTATAGGGTGTGGGGGTATGATTCCAACATGTTTGATACCAAACACGGCAGGGTTCGAACAGCCAGTTTAGAGATGGTCAACACGTAATGACGCATGGCCACTCTATGTATCGTTATGGCTGATGCACTTACAACCCGGGAAAATGGACTCCGAAGGTTGTAGGGGTGTCCTGCTCATGCAGGGGCACCCTCACACTTAGAACCAGGCACCCTGCCTTCAGGATTGAAAGGCCTATCTTAGGGGTGACTTATAGGTTTTAAGTGCAGTGACCTCAGATATAAGGAAACTTATATCTTTCGTAAGTGGTGCTAGCACCAGCTTACACAGACTGCAATGGCAGGCCTGTAGGCACAATTTGAGTGGTCTCTCATGGGTGGCATGATAGATGCTTCAGCCCATGGGAGACCCCTGGTGTACCTATGCCGTGGGTATCTTAGTACCATATACTAGGGACTTGCAAGGGTACACCAGTATCCAATCTGGAGTGTACCTAAGTACTCACCATGTCCAATTTAGGAAAGAAGCACAGAGACTGGGATCCTGGTTAGCAGGATCCCAGTCAGACTAGTCAGGAAAACATAATGACACCAGCAAAAAGTGGGGGTGACCATGAAAGCAGAGCCTACTTTCCTACATTAACAGTGACAAAAAGTCCACTTGATGAAAAACAAAGCTACAAATTGCCTGGGTTTCAAAATTTATTTTTAGAAAGAAATTCTAGAAACTTACCATAATGTATGAAGAAAGGGACTCAATAGGTAGAAAAAGACTATAGCTACTAGAGGCAAACCCGTGTACTCAAAAAACAAAATTACTATGGTTGTTTTCGATTTCGGTGGCAAGCAGAGCAGAAGGTATGTTATTAAGTACATAAGTTTATTTCGGGTAACATACACCTTAAAATCAGATAAAAGTACATTTCAATAGAATAGTATACATAGTGCTGATCATGCGTATGCTAAAAGAAAGTCAATGAGTGATATAGCGACGTCTAGGTGGATTTTCTGTTTCTCATCGTAGCTTGGTTAAAAGAACGGTCCATCCCCAATATAGCAATGGTGATATCAGCTGGCTAAGCCTTACATCATGTTGATAGGAAGGGAAGAAGGGGTGGGGGCTTGGCTTTTGTTTTCCACAATACCTTGCAGTGTTCAGTGTTTCATACATATAAGCTAGAAGGGGCAGAAAGTTTGGGCTTCTGTTTGAGGATTTTCCAGCGTGTTTCCTTCTCTGGCATCCTTGTATATCATCCCATTGGACCAAATTCTCGATTTTTTGACTCGTTGTTAGATGTCCTAACCCCTTACTGGCTGCAATATTCAAATTTCATCATTTTAGGTGATAAGAGCAGTGCTGCCAGGACTCTCATTGACCATCTAACGTCCCTCAATCTTATAACATTGGCGACCAGCTCTACACATCAAGCCAGTCATATGCTGGATTTAGTTTTTACTAATTTTCAATCTCTTAGGGCTGGTTTTTCTGAACCCCAGATATGGTCTGATTACAAGTTTATTTCTCTAACACTGGCATCAGAACCTCATAGAACTAGGAGTAGGGCCTCAGGAAGGATGGATCACACGCATCAACACTGCACAAATTACAAGGCACCATCTATACTCTGCATATTTTCTGCACTCCCCCACTACTTACTGGAGATTTAATCACTGACTTATACCGCTTTAATTACTGGCTCACTGAGACTATTGACAACCAACTACCTGAGAGGCTTATCCATAGGGGGAACCGGGCATGTTCTGCTCCCAGGTTTTCCCCTTCCTTGGCAAAAGAACAGCTTACTTGTAGACAGAGTGGGTGTGGAGGGCCAAGAACTCTCTCAAGGTAACTTACAAAACTGCCTTTAAAAATATCATAAATCCATTCTAGAAGCAAAGAGACCGTACTCCTCTACGAAGATTGAATTGGCAAAGCATGACTCTCGTGGTATTTTTCAACTCTCAAAAGATTTTCTCCAGTCAAAAATTTGCATACCTGACCCCGATTTATCTCAAGAATTCTGTGATAAGTTGGCTGATTTCTTTGATCATAAGATTGAAGCCATTTGCGCTGGCTTTACTTCTGATGAGGCACCTTGGGCGAAGTCCTCGAGGCTCTGAATAGGTAGTCCCATCGCTTCCCCTCTCGCTGAGTTCAGCTCTATCCCTTTGGAACGATCTGAACATGCTTTTTTTACATTGTAAATCAGGCTCGCCCACAGATCTTTGTCCTCCATCCATCCAGGAGAAATTACTGAAATATGGTGTCCCTCCTGATGACAGACAAGACCCACTGGTCGGAAATCAGAGCTGACCAACGGTCCAGAAACAAACGGAGACGAGCCCCCACAACGGCATAGTCACTTCTGTCCTGCACCAGAGGGAGGCTGTTGTTGCTGCTGCTGCTGCTGCTGAGGCCGGGATTTATAATGGAACGCGGCCCCCCGACCACGGGCCCGACCACGAAAGGGCTGAGATGACAAAACCCCTTGAAACCCCTGCTTCTGGAAGAAAGACCTTTTCTTAGGAGCAGGCTGAAAAGGCTTCAACAACTTCTTTTCCTCCGCAGAGCGCTGCACCATCATATTCAAAGCATCCCCAAAAAGACGGGGACCCTCAAAAGGCAGTTTATGGACCAAGGCCTGCTGTGCAGCCTCAAGACGCCAAGGTTTTGTCCACAGAGACCTCCTTCCAGCCACCGCTGCCCCAGCAGCCGAGGAGAAAGCCCACAAGGAATGAAAAGTGACATCCGAGAGGAATTGTGCCAAGACCTCCATTTGAGCCAACACAGGAGTAGGGTCCCCCTGATCCTGAAGACAGTCAAACAGTTTCTCAAAATCCTTAAGCAGGACCTGCGAAGCATAGGCCGCATAAGTGCTAGCACGTACCCCAAAGTGAGAAGCGGCGTAAGAACGCTTGAGAGCAGACTCCACCTTACGCTCCACCGGATCTGACAGGGAAGCCTCCTCCGAGGACAAAGAGGAAGAAGAGGCGGAAGCCATAGAGGACAAAAGAGAATTAACCTTTGGAATCGCAGGAAACTGGGAATCAAAGTCCGCCAAGCGATACTGCTTCCCCAGGAATCGCGGAATACCCTGCTTATCCACCTCAAGCCACTCCTTTGTGAGGATATCCTTCAGGACATCATGGAAGGGGAGGTCATCCACCACAGAGGAACTATACTGAGCGTAAAATCCCTCCTCAGCCAGGGATTTAGGGTCAAACCCAAGCACCTCTCGAATATGGACCAGCATGTCAGAAAAAACCTTGCCCCGGACGTACTTTACCTTAGGGGAATTGTCCATGTCGTCCTCATCATCCTTAGCCCGCTTAGCTGCAGGCTCCAGCAGCGCAGACTGGACCGCAGAATCAATCAAGTCCTGTAAATCCGCCCTAGAAATCTGCAAGACGTCATCCTCCTGCAGATCCTGAACATTATGCTGCTTTGAAATCGCCTTAGCAGGCACAGGTGAAGAAGCCCCTTCACTCATGGCGAGAAATCCAGTGTCAAAGCAACAGGAACTCACCACACAATCAAAGGAAGTGCCCAGCAACCTCCAATAAATACTACCCCCAATCACCCAATCACGCAAAGGTGAGACAGGCGAATGAAATAAAAAAGGGCAGCCCTGTAGTCTCCACCAACAGCCATAGATCAAAGGACAATGGCCGCGGTGGCCGGACGCTGCACGAGAGCCCCAGCGCCGGAACGACCCGGGGCCAGGAAACCACAAAACTCCCCGCCCCAGCCCAGCACATGAACGGGGAGCGTCCCTGACCCCAGAACAGGAGCGTGGTCGACCGCAATACCGGAGCGGCCGCGCCGATAAAACAAGTAAAACAATGCAGAACATAAAACTGCAACTTCAAATACTCACCGCACCGTCCTGAAGAAAATCCAGGCCAGGAAACAGGAACCGGGAGCACCAGCGTTCCGACCGCCGTCGGAGCAGAAAAAAAACAGGCATGGCGGTAGGTGGGCGGGGCTTATGTAATATTCAAATACTGGCGTTGTGATTGGCTGGGTGGAGGCAGGACTGCCTCACTTAGTAAGGACTGGGACGGGGAGGACCCATGAGGGGGTAATGCACATATTGCCTTATGTATTTTAAAAGGGCGTAATGGACTCGTCGAATTCCTGCTTCTATTCTGGCGTAAGCATGGGCAGCGGTACAGCAGTTATAAAGGAGGAGACATCCTCTGGGGGGCGCTAGTGTGAGCGAGCGATACAGGGATGTATAATAGCAGGTCAGTTCAGCGTGAATGTCACTCTGTGAGTGTAGAAGAGAACAACTTGCTGAGCGCAGACCATTGATAGGTCCACCAGGGCGATCAGCCAGGCGAGTAGGGAGCGTGCTCTGTCACCGCATGGGTTTTGGCTAAGTGACCTGCGCAATTGTGGCAGCGCAACCCCTCTAATTGAGTTGCCCCAGTGGGGCTGTTTGCTGCCGCAGTTTCCAATCGCAACAGTTTATCCTCGATGCGCTTCAGATCTGTATCTAGCACCTTGTGGACGTTCCAATTCAGGCCTAGGCATGTTCCCTGTGATGTAACTTTAAATGCATCCCATTCCAGTGAGCATGTTCTGTAGTCGCAGTGGTAGTATCAAAATAACCCGTATTGGCTGTGCTCACCTACCCGCGGAGCGGAGGGTCTTCCAATGCCGCTTTCTGCAACCACCAAATTCGGACCGCGGGGCGTACCGTACTCCACAGCAGTTGTACATTCTGCAGGTAATGATCCGAATGGGTTCGGCTTATATAGTCAGTGCGCGTGATGTGTTGTGTAATATCAGGCGTGCCCATTAGCATATCTATTCTGACATACAATGCATGTGGTGCAGAGTAAAATATACCCTAATTAAACCACTGCACCTGGGCAAGATATCTATGAGGCCCCAGTTGTCCAAGCAGCTTGTGAGTACTCTAGCATATGATGGGGCAGTGGGGGAAACGAGTGGTCTAATGTGACGTCGAGCATACTATTAAAGTTGCATCTCAGTAACCACGGTATCCTACTCCATTGTGAAAGGACCCCCGAGAGAGTAGTGAGATATGTTGTTTGGCCTGTGTAGGGGCCTAGAGGCTGCCAAATTATTATGCGTCTACCGTCCAGCCTACCTAATACAAGGGCACATCTACCCCTGGGATCTATTACCACTTCTTCTGCAATGAAAGAACTGTAGGCCTGACCCACACGAGTGCCCCACACATAAAAGGAGAAATCAGTGGCAAAGATCCGCCCAAGCCAGCGATGCTGGAGCTTAGACATCTCTGAGCGCGTCAGGTGGGATTCTTGCAACAGCACAATATGTACCTGGTGTCGCTTCAGATAAGAGTAGATAGCATGACGTTGTGCAAGCCCTCACATTCAAGGTCATTACTTTAAAATTCGCTATTTAGTGGCTTGGAGAAGAAGGGCTCGTGGGGGTATCGTCAGGAAGCAACATGCATGTGCACATGAGGGAACGTGACAGTGACCACACTGCTGCAATATAGAAGTGGAGCCATATTGTGTGTGTAACCTGAGTTACAGAACAAGTTTAGAAAACACAAAACCTCAGATACCAGAAGAACAGAAAAACCAACCGTGTGTTTGCCCAAACCAGGGGTGAAAAAGGACATATGTCCACCAACTAATGCGTTAACGCAAGATGGAGAGAGCAGATAGGAGCAACCAGCTGAAAAGCCCCTACAATTATATAGACTATAACTGTTGCCAGCATATCTCCATGAGCCTCATCCGACATACTGTTTCAGAGGCAGGCGGGGGCCCACCACGGGGGCGCTGAGCGGGTGAGTGGGAAGCATACTTAACATGAATTACAAGAGTCAGACTGCTGTCCTAAGGGTCAGAGGGTATCACATACAATTTGAGTAATCCGGATCCAAATACAAACTCAGTACGTCAGATGATGTCATCTGATGTTTGTGGTGTCCACAGGAAAGGAAGGTGCACTCTGATAGGAGTCAGACAGGGAACACGCTTGTAGTTCAAAAAGGTTCTTCTTTTTATTTGGAGTTGTTTAATAAAAACCGGCACACAGCCAACGCGTTTCGTCTCCTAGTGCCTTGGGAGCTTCATCAGGGCTTGTTAGAAATATCAAATAATTTCAAGTAGACCCAACTATTATACACTGGTCCTTTTTGAGTAGTATACAGAGAATAATGCTGTTTATTCAGTTCAACCAGTCCATGGTATTCTACGTACACTTGTGGAGGGCAACCAAATTCAACCACATGGGTTTGGACAGTAATTCACAAATATAAAAAATCGGGTACAGATAAGGCCCGCAATCAGTGTCTTTTTAAATTGAAAAACAGCATCAGATATAGACCACTTGGATTATATCAATGATTCGCGATTGTGGTTAGCACACGGGCATAAATTATTCCCATAATCAATATCTCAGCAATGGCGCACATCTACCGGACAGCATGGTAGCTGCTGTCAGGATAAATTTAGGGGGGGGGGCACCGAGTGCTATCTGGAAGTCCATGTCACAGTTGAGTTATCGTCACTGGAAGAGTGAAGCGACTCCGTATCAGGGCTTCGGTACTGACATCTCTGCAATCGCAGCCGCATGTTCGAGCACCTGGCAGAGCTCCACAATCATTTGCTCCAGGCATTGTGCTGCCCCAGATACCGGGGTCCCCCACGTCGCTGTGCGGTGTCTGCGGTGTGCACCTCATTTGTGTCCGACCTGGACCGGCGATCAGCATGGGGGCTGTAGGTCTCCAACCATCTTCACATATCCTCCGGTGAGTCAAAGAAATGTGTAACCCCATTTGCGACCACACGGATCCTGGCTGGGTAAAGCAACACATGTTTCAGGGTTAATTCTCGAAGCCTGGGTTTCACAGTGGTGAATGTGACCGCTGCAGTGTAATCTGGAAAAGATATGATACGCAAGCTCCCTACTACTACCTCCTCTAGCTTCCTTGCCTCACACAGTATAGCATCCCTATCGCGGAAGCGCAGAACCTTGAACACCATAGGTCTGGGATGAGAGCCAGACGGGGTTCTGTGCGCCGGAACCCGGTGTGCGCATTCGATGGTAAAGTACGGAGAGAGTGCCTGCGGGGGCAGTAGGTCGCGTATCCAGCCCTCTACATAGGTGATGCCAACTCAGCCATCTGTTTCTTCTGTCAGCCCCACTACTTGTATATTATTCCTCCTTGATCTTCCCTCAGCATCTTCGGCTCTCTGTTCCATTGTGTGCATACAATCCGACAACAGCTTCAGTGAGGTATCCATGTTCCGCGTTGTGGGCTGGAGTTCTACTATGATCTGCTTCTCAGACGGAACCATAGTTTGCGGTGGTCTGCTCTCAACAACATCATGCCTGTGACAACACTATCTATTCTGGATTCTAAGGAGGTTCTGGAGTTTTCTATAGCAGTCAGTAGGGCATCAAACTTGCTTTCCATTGCCGCCGATAAGCCTGGAGTCCCAGATCTCGAGGCACCTCCATCTGGTACATTGTGGGCCCTGCCGCCATGCGCATGGGTGTACGGAGCCGCTGAACGTAACCGTCCCATGTTGTGGCCAGCTGAGGACTCGCGGCTAAGCCATTCCAGATGCAGCAATTCCAGTATAATGTTATAAGCACCCCACCTCCCAACTGTTGTGCGTTATTGGTGCTTTGCAGTGCTTCCCTAAATGCAGGTTCCTTATGTATCACGCGTAATGTTATATCGGCCCCGGGATACCCAAACGTTCACATACAGGCCTCCAGAAGGGTGGGTGAGGTAGAGCCATAGTAGTAGCGCCAACAGGGTCCCACTTCATTAGTGTCAGGCTGGGATGAGGGGCGTAACAGTCTCTGTAGTGGCAAGTGGCCCGAACTATGGTGTGACGGGCGGTCAAGCTGCGTGCTTTCACTACAGGAAAACGCTTCCAGGCGGTTGTGACTAGGCACCTACATGCGGGGGAAGTCTAGACCCCCCCCCCCGGATAAGGTAATCTGTAGAGTCCCTCCCCATCCCGCTCGGTCTGGGCAGGAGTCTCCTCATGACAGGGTTCGGTCCCACCCATCAGTGCCCACCATGTGCCCCGCCAACGGCCTCAGACTCAAATTCGACAGTATGGAAACAGGGAACACCCCTCAATCGTCCCTGGTTTCGTGTATGTTGAAAGTCAATTATAGCAGTGAGGCATGGGCCCAGAATGACCCCGGGACCCCACCGCAGCCTATCACCTCATCCTCATTTTAGCATTATCACATCCACGTTCATGCGCTGGTGTCAGCGAAGGCAGCCACAAGCGTCTCCAGTTTCCACAGTGGGCCAGCTCTGAAGGGAGTTGCACTGAGTCCACTTATTCGTTGCTGCACCCACAGCAGTGATCCAGATCGCGCAGGCAGGACAGCAAGCACCACAGGGCCTAGGTCCGACACCGCCCCCCCCTCCCCACCCGCAGCAGACACACTAACGCCAGGGGCCACAATCCGTCAGCAACGTCGCGTCCAGGCCATTAACTCAGTACCTCTTCAGTGGCCCGGCAAGTGTGGTGGCCGACCTCCGGGCACCGCACCATCTTCTTAGCTCGCGCAACCAACAATACCTCAGCCGGCGCACCACTCTCAGTGCATGTTACCCATCTGGCAGAGGGAACGAAGGAGATCTCTGCCCCCTCGCCTGATGTACATGGCACAGCTGAAGTCAAAGTATGAGCGACGCGAGGCCTGGGCCCTGCACGACCCCATAGCCTCTCAGCAGCTCCCCTTGCCCAAGTGCACTCACCTCAGCAGTCTCTGTAACTTCGCACTTGGTGGGGCAGGCGTCAGGCTTTGGGGGCTGGTCTAGGCCCGAACAGGCCCCCGGGTCCTGCCCTGCTCCACTACCCCCACCAAGTAGTACTGCGGTTACACCACGAAGGTCCCTGATGTAGAGGGCCTACGCCTTAAGGCCTATGTAGAGTGAGGTGCACACACAAGACACATGTACACGGTAGTGGCATAGTGTGAGCCGGAAGTCCCGTGCGACTCCGGCCCGTTTATTTAAGCTCTCTGGCCACGCCTGGCCAGAGAGTGATACATAGTGTGGGGGTCCTTCCGGGCCAGGGACTCGGATGCAGGCACTAAACACTAGACCGCTACATCCCATCCCAAATCAGTTTTCAACAAAATGTACCACACTGTTCAGCACGCAAACTCTGCAAGTCTCTGGTTCGGCCTGGGGTTCGGCCTTAGATTGTATCGCCGTGGTCTCACCCTTTGGCTCACCTCTGGACTGGTTACCTCTGAGCTTCCAGGACTGGGTGTTGGTTCGCCCTCAAGACTCAAGAGTGTTGTCGCTGGATCTCTCCCTCTCACTCCAACCAGATTTGGGGTCAGCCACTCATTGGTGACGATGCCATCCGTTTGCTGGTTATGGCCAGACGTATCAGTCTCGGGAGCCTGAACCCTCTTGAACCACGAAACATTCCTGGTGATTGTCTCTCCTCCCTTCTTCGCAGTGACTGCTGTTCCCTGGGCCTCCACCACGGTCCACAGACTGGGTTCGTAACCAGTGCGGAACTTGCCTCCGCTGCGGCGGTTCCTCACTAAAGCAGTACACCCTGGCAGTATCACTCGAGGTTGTGCCCTTCTCCGCTTACTGGCTTTGTCGTTGGTCGCCGACCTCCGAGCTTGAGTGTCTACGGGATCATAGAGTTCTGGCAGCCAGTTGTCGGCCATGGGAAGTGTGTCCCGCCTGGGCCCAGATAACATCAACGACCACGGGGACCGCTGGGTGGTGCAGTGCGGAGTCCTTCGGTACTCCCGCAAAAACCTCTGGAGTGCTGCCTCGGGATCCACCTGATCGGCGACGGCTATTCGGAACACTTTATTTAAAGTCCGCATAAATCGTTCTGCTTCGCCGTTGGCCTGTGGCCATTGGGGAGTGATGCGGTGATGTTTCACTCCCAGGTGGGTCAGGAGATCTTTGAACTCGCCTCCTTGGAACGGGGGACCGTTGTCCGTCTTGATCACTTGCGGCAACCCGAAGAAGGCGAATGTTCTTTCCAGCACCGGCTGCAAGTGGTTGAACGCCGTGGACAGGAGGACCTCTACGATAGGGTACTTTGTGTAGCTGTGAATGAGGACGGCAGTCACCCTTCCGTCTGGAAAACTTCCAAAATCCAGGCTCACCCATGACCACGGTGACGGGGCAGGCTCTTCGGTTATTATCGGTGCCGGGGCTTCAGGATTACTGGTGAGTTGGCATGCTCTACAGTTCCGGACGACGGTTTCTACGGCTTCTTATAGCCCGGGGAACCACACCTTCTCCCTCATTCTGGACTTCATCCTTCCGGTCCCTTGGTGACCCTCGTGCGCCAGGACGGTTGCCCTCTCCTGAAGGCTCGCTGGTATCACGATTCGTGAGCCTCTCAGCATTACTCCGCTGTTAGCGGCACTCAGTTCTTCTCGGACCCTCCAGACTTTTCCCAGCCGGGCTCGGTCCATCTCGTTCCACCCGTTGACGTCGTGGAGAAAGCGTTCCCACGACCCCTTCCTCAGGGCCTCCATCACTCGTTGAAGGACCACGTCGGTCTCGGTGTGCATCTTGATCTCGTCGGTGGTGAGGGCTTTTGGACAGGCCCACTGGGAAATCATGTTCACGTAGTCTTCTGTTTGCCGCTCATGATCGGAGTTTCCGTCCGAGGAAATCAGCCGGGTTCTGTACACCAGATCCAGCTGATAATGCTGCAGTTGTATAGCCCACCGACCGGGGCAGTGGATGCGGCGAGGTTCCCTTGAATAAAGACAATAGCGGCTGGTGATCCGTCACGACCCGGAAGGGATGCCCACTGAGGTATAGATGAAAGTGGTTGCACGCCCACTTAATGGCGAGTGCCTCCCGTTCAATTTGAGAATACCTGGTTTCGGTGGATGTGAGCGCCTTGCTTGCGAAGGGCAGCGGGACCCATTTCCCTGGCTCGGTCTCTTGTGCTAACAGTGCCCCCAGACCGACAGGATTGACATCAACTATCAGTTAAGTTGGCTTGGTGGTATCAAAGTAGGCCATGGTCGTCTTCTCCAGCAACGCTGACTTCACTTTGCGAAACGCCTCTTCTTCCTCTCGTCCCCACTTCAACACGCCATCCTTTTTCGCCAGCGCCCGCAGGGGCTCAGCTATGGTGGCGAGGTTGGGTATAAATCGGCCGCAGTATCTTGCCATACCCATGAAGCTTCGCACTTCTGATGTGGTCGTGGGGGCCGGGGCATGCTGGATGGCTTGTGACTTCTGAGGGTCTACCTTCACGCCTTCCTGGCTGAATACGTAGCCGAAGAATTCAATGGATCTTTTGAAAAACTTTCACTTGTCCTTGTGAAGGGTCACCCCATGATCAGCGAGGCGCTGGAGAGTGGCTCGAAGGTGACGATGGTGTTCTTCAATTGTCGCTGAGTGTATCAGTATGTCATCGCTGACATTTAGTACCCCGTGGAGGCCTGACAACACTTCCTTCACTGCGTTCTGGAAGATCTCCGCTGCTGATGAAATGCCGAAGTTCAGCCTTTTATAGCGTCGCAGCCCCAGATGAGTTGAGAACGTCGTGATATAACGACTCTCTTCGGCTAGCTTCAGTTGGTGGTAGCCGGCATTGAGATCCAATTTGGAAAACCAGCGGGATCCGTTGAGGTCTGCCAGGATATCATCTACGGTAGGTGTGAGGTGTCTCTCCCGCTTTATTGCTTGGTTGGGCATGCGCATATCGATGCAGAGCCTGATCTTCCCCGGCTGCTTCGGTTTCTCCGCTATCACCATCGGTGATACCCATGGGGTTGGTCCGGTGACCTTCTCTATGACGCCTTGTTGTTCAAGTTTTTGCAACTCCTGCTCTACGAGCGGTCGTAGATGAAAAGGTATGCGCCGATGTCGTAGCGCCACGGGCGTCACTGCCTTATCGATGTGGAGCTTCATGGGTGGCCTCTTCATGCTCCCAAGACCTTTGAACAATTGGGGAAAAAGCTCAAGGATATCTTCGGTTTACAATGTCCTGACGGCATTGGCGAACGTCACCAGACCTAGATCTTCCGCGGTGTGGCTCCCTACTAGGATGTCCGCCTCCCTATCAACCACGTGGAACGTCGTGGTGATTTCGTGGTCTTCTGATTTTACCTGGACCGTCATCTTGCCTCTCAAAGGTAGCGGTGTTCGGCTGCCGTACGTGAGGATCTTCACTTGGGACGGTGACAGCACAGGCCTCGGGTTCAGCCGCTTGTACTGCTGGCACCCCATGACGTTCACAGACGCCCCTGTGTCGATGAGAGCCGTTACGGGTGACCCTGCAATCTCGATGGCGCACGTTGGCTGTGGTCGCTGTCTTCGCTTGAGATCGCTGGCAAACGAGATTAGGTAACATTCTCCTTCGTCTTCGGTGAACGAGTCTTCGAGGTACTGCCTGCGCTGCGTTGGTGGCTTGTTTCCCCTCGTGGCTTCCGATTCCTCCAGTGTCAGGTGTCTCACCGCTTTGGACGGCGGTCTTCGGCCGGGTGCTCCTCTATTCCTAATTCCTCCTCGGCATACACTCGCGAAATGGTTGGGGATGCTGCATTTCGAGCACACCTTGCCCCGTGCCGGGCACTCTTCTGGTATGTGCACCTCCTTCCCACAGTATCCGCACTGTGATCTTCGCGCGCTCCTGTTCGGCCATCGCCCACGGGCCCCTCTAGGCTGCGTGTGCACCGCTTCTACTTTCTCGGTCTTCACCGTTGCTGGTTGTTCTACCTGTTGGGTAAGGGCGGCATCCATGGCTGTCGCTCTGGCCTCCGACAGGTCATGTGATCACGCCAGGACCAGTATATCCTCCAGAGAAATGCGTGGCTGTCGGAGAATGAGGGTCCGCAGGGTTTTATTGCGACACCCTTGGATCACTTGCGCTTGTACTTCCTTGGCCTGGCCATCTTCCGTGCACATACTGGCCAACTCCTTCAGTCTCGCGTGGAAAGCGTCCATCGACTCCCCTTCCCTTTGGCGCGCTTGCCGGAGTTTATAGCGTTCGTAGTCCGGATTCAGCTGAGGGTCGAAGTGAGCATTCAGGGCTCTCACCGCCGCTTCGTAATCCGTTGGTGCCCCCGTGTTAGGCAGGTGTGCGAACAGTTTATATATCTCATCCCCTGTGAAATGAAGCAATAGCGACCGCTTCACCGCCCCGTCTGTTTCTCTCGTGGTGATGAAATAATTGTTCAATATGCCAATCCAGACAGTCCATCTGGGGGATGCCGTGGCAGGGTCGATTAGTTCACTAAACGGGGGCAGCGCACTAATCTGAGAGTGCGGGGACACTTGCGGCACTGCTGGCGGTGGTGGCTGCGGAGCTGCGTGTTGGCCTGCTGGTGCTGCTGGGTCGGACATGGCCCTTCTTGCCTCGTGGGCCCTCTGTTGCTATGCCGCCTTCCCCTACTAGTGTCTCCAAAACGGCGCCAGACCGCACCCCTGCTCCTCTTCCCAGGAGCGTGAAATAGGGACCCTTGAGTTCCGGTGCAGCCTTGTGGCCTGGGACCTCCAGATGGTGCCGTAGTGCTGTGGCTCTCGGTACTTGGCCCTCTGGGGTTTGTCTGGGCAGGCGTGGAAAAACGCGGCCTTCCCGCAGTGGTGGCATGCTGTGGGGCTCTACTCTCCGTGCACTGAGGGCGTGACTGGGCGCTGCTGCTCATGCGCGCACTGCGGGGTATAGTGCGAGCTCCACCGGGTCACAGCCGGGTGCACCAGCGCTGCAGGCTGCGTCGGGTGAGTGGCAAGAGCAGGCAAACGCTGGTGAAGGTCTCTGTACCTGTGCGGTGCCACGGAACGCCACGGGGCACTCGCGTGGAGGCACACGTTGCAGCGCGTTGGTAGGCGGCGCTGGGGGCTTCACTTCGTCGACGGCTGAGCTCGATCAGGCCGACGGGCCGGGAGCTGCTTGCTGTTGCACCGGTGGGGTCGGGCCGTTATTTCGGACCCCCACCCTCGTCGCCAGTGTAGAGGGCCTACGCCTTAAGGCCTATGTAGAGTGGGATGCACACACAAGACACATGTACACGGTAGTGGCATAGTGTGAGCCGGAAGTCCCGTGCGACTCCGGCCCGTTTATTTAAGCTCTCTGGCCACGCCTGGCCAGAGAGTGATACATAGTGTGGGGGTCCTTCCGGGCCAGGGACTCGGATGCAGGCACTAAACACTAGACCGCTACACCTGATTCCTCACCTGCGTCACAGCAGTATGCATGGCTCTCCAGAGCCCCTATGTTCAGCAACGGGGCTCACATCGGGTGAGGGCATCTCCCGCCCCAGTCTCCGCCCCAGTCTCGACCACCATCAGCCAAGGGCATCCAGGGTCCCGCGTTCTCAGCCACAGCCTTCCAGGCTACAGGTCCGTGGCGACACCTGTGTTGTCCGGTGAGCAGCAGGCGGAGGAAACACCGATGGTGGCGCCACCAGGTGTCCCAATGGTTGCGGCTCTGGCTGCTAGGGATCATGCCCGGCCGCCCGACACGAGGTCGTAGGCTGTGGTCAGCGTTCACAACGACTCATTTTAGCAAACACAAAGTGTATGACACACTGGATCATACCAAAACCATAACTTTTTGTGCCCCTGAGGGACAGCTTCTTTGAAGGCTTGAAACACGTGTTGGCAAGGAAATTGCCATAATGCTTGGCTGTTTTTATCTGAAGAAGATGTAAATAAACATCTATATTTTGTGGACACTGCTTAAAACAATGTTTGCCTCCAGTGCCTCATTATGGAACCATCTGGTTACTGTATGTGTATGTGTGAAGGTTGTTAAATGGGGTGGATATTATGTTTTTCTACCGTTTTTATTAAAAAACACGGACACCGTGTATAAAAGATCAAAGTGTCAAGTGGTCTTTATAGAGAGAGGACTAAATTCATGTATCTTAAATTTTCAACACAATATAATTCCCTTCTCAATTTTTAGTCCTTAGTTCAGATAACATTGATATGAAATCCAAAGCAGGACTCCTTGAGATAAAGAGAGGACAAATTCCTTTCTCCAGTTTCACCTAACGAGGTCAGACGAGTCAATTATTGATAAATTTGTACATAAGAGACCCCATTGTATTATTATGATACAAAATACGACAACATATTACATTTGTTGCTATTGTGAAGTTATTATAATATATAAGATATTAAATCATCATCCTCTTGATTCATCACAATATTAAACCTTCATAGTAAATTATAAAACCCCATTCAGTATGATTACTTTCAAATAAATCATTCATAAATAGTTGGTAAATTATTCAACCCGATGGGTAAAATAAGTTCTTGGATGCATATATGTTCCTATAATTTGAACTTCACATTCATTGAGTGACAAAACGTATATTACCAGATCTTATTACAAAGCAGCCTTAGTACCAAAATTCAAAGATATACATTCAATCCAATATTTTGCGTCTAACATTCTGTGTAAACCAAGTGCAGGTACCACTGCTGCACTCTCTCTCTAAACCTAGTGCAGGTACCGCTGGTGCACTCTCTCTGTAAACCTAGTGCAGGTACCGCTGGTGCACTCTCTCTGTAAACCTATTGCAGGTACCGCTGGTGCACTCTCTCTGTAAACCTAGTGCAGGTACCGCTGGTGCACTCTCTCTGTAAACCTATTGCAGGTACCGCTGGTGCACTCTCTCTGTAAACCTAGTGCAGGTACCGCAGGTGCACTCTCTCTGTAAACCTAGTGCAGGTACAGCTGGTGCACTCTCTCTGTAAACCTAGTGCAGGTACCGCTGGGGCATTCTCTCTGTAAACCTATTGCAGGTACCGCTGGTGCACTCTCTCTGTAAACCTAGTACAGGTACCGCTGGTGCACTCTCTGTAAACCTAGTGCAGGTAGTGCTGCTGCACTCTCTGTGTAAACCTATTGCAGGTACCGCTGGTGCACTATCTCTGTAAACCTAGTGCAGGTACCGCTGGTGCACTCTCTCTGTAAACCTAGTGCAGGGAGCGCTGGTGCACTCTCTCTGTAAACCTAGTGCAGGGAGCGCTGCTGAACTGACTCTGTAAACCTAGTGCAGGTAGTGTTGCTGCAGTCTCTGTAAACCTAGTGCAGGTCACCGCTGGTGCACTCTCTCTGTAAACCTAGTGCAGGTAGCGCTGCTGCTCTCTCTCTGTAAACCTAGTGCAGGCAGCGCTGCTGCACTGTCTCTGCAAACCTAGTACAGGTAGTGCTGCTGCACTCTCCCTGTCAACCTAGTGCAGGTAGTGCTTCCACACTCTCTCTGTAAACCAAGTGCAGGTAGCGCTGCTGCACTCTCTCTAAATATAGTGAAGGTACCACTGCTGCACTCTCTCTGTAAACCTAGTGCAGGTAGCGCTGCTGCACTCTCTCTGTAAACCTAGTGCAGGTACCACTGCTGCACTCTCTCTGTAAACCTAGTGCAGGTAGCGCTGCTGCACTCTCTCTGTAAACCTAGTGCAGGTACCGCTGGTGCACTCTCTCTGTAAACCTAGTGCAGGTAGCGCTGTATGAACTGACTCTGTAAACCTAGTGCAGGTAGTGTTGCTGCACTCTCTGTAAACCTATTGCAGGTAGCGCTGCTGCTCGCTCTCTGTAAACCAAGTGCAGGTAGCGCTGCTGCACTCTCTCTGTAAATATAGTGGAGGTACCACTGCTGCACTCTCTCTGTAAATCTAGTGCAGGTACCGCTGGTGCACTCTCTTTGTAAACCTAGTGTAGGTAGCGCTGTATGAACTGACTCTGTAAACCTAGTGCAGGTAGTGCTGCTGCACTCTCTGTAAACCTAGTACAGGTAGCGCTGCTGCACTCTCTCTGTAAACCTAGTGCAGGTACCGCTGGTGCACTCTCTCTGTAAACCTAGTGCAGGTACCGCTGGTGCACTCTCTCTGTAAACCTATTGCAGGTACCGCTGGTGCACTCTCTCTGTAAACCTAGTACAGGTACCGCTGGTGCACTCTCTGTAAACCTAGTGCAGGTAGTGCTGCTGCACTCTCTCTGTAAACCTATTGCAGGTACCGCTGGTGCACTCTCTGTAAACCTAGTGCAGGTAGTGCTGCTGCACTCTCTCTGTAAACCTAGTGCAGGGAGCGCTGGTGCACTCTCTCTGTAAACCTAGTACAGGTACCGCTGGTGCACTCTCTGTAAACCTAGTGCAGGTAGTGCTGCTGCACTCTCTCTGTAAACCTATTGCATGTACCGCTGGTGCACTCTCTCTGTAAACCTAGTGCAGGTACCGCTGGTGCACTCTCTCTGTAAACTTAGTGCAGGGAGCGCTGGTGCACTCTCTCTGTAAACCTAGTGCAGGGAGCGCTGCTGAACTGACTCTGTAAACCTAGTGCAGGTAGTGTTGCTGCAGTCTCTGAAAACCTAGTGCAGGTAACCGCTGGTGCACTCTCTCTGTAAACCTAGTGCAGGTAGCGCTGCTGCTCTCTCTCTGTAAACCTAGTGCAGGCAGCGCTGCTGCACTGTCTCTGCAAACCTAGTACAGGTAGTGCTGCTGCACTCTCCCTGTCAACCTAGTGCAGGTAGTGCTTCCACACTCTCTCTGTAAACCAAGTGCAGGTAGCGCTGCTGCACTCTCTCTGTAAATATAGTGAAGGTACCACTGCTGCACTCTCTCTGTAAACCTAGTGCAGGTAGCGCTGCTGCACTCTCTCTGTAAACCTAGTGCAGGTACCACTGCTGCACTCTCTCTGTAAACCTAGTGCAGGTAGCGCTGCTGCACTCTCTCTGTAAACCTAGTGCAGGTACCGCTGGTGCACTCTCTCTGTAAATCTAGTGCAGGTAGCGCTGTATGAACTGACTCTGTAAACCTAGTGCAGGTAGTGTTGCTGCACTCTCTGTAAACCTATTGCAGGTAGCGCTGCTGCTCGCTCTCTGTAAACCAAGTGCAGGTAGCGCTGCTGCACTCTCTCTGTAAATATAGTGGAGGTACCACTGCTGCACTCTCTCTGTAAACCTAGTGCAGGTACCGCTGGTGCACTCTCTTTGTAAACCTAGTGTAGGTAGCGCTGTATGTACTGACTCTGTAAACCTAGTGCAGGTAGTTCTGCTGCACTCTCTGTAAACCTAGTACAAGTAGCGCTGCTGCACTCTCTCTGTAAACCTAGTGCAGGTAGTCACAGCCGCCGCTACAGTTGCCTACCAGCCACTCTGTTTTTCGGCCTTGGGGACTGCAAACCCCAGCAGACACTGCTCCCAGGAGGGACGGGCTACTACAAGCGCTTAAAAGCACCAACGAACACCCGCGGCGCGGGACGCCACAGCGGCCGCTACAGTTGCCTACCAGCCACTCTGTTTTTCGGCCTTGGGGACTGTAAACCCCAGCAGTCACTGCTCCCAGGAGGGAGGGGCTACTACAAGCGCTTAAAAGCACCAACGAACACCCGCGGCGAGGGACGCCACAGTCGCGGCTACAGTTGCCTACCAGCCACTCTGTTTTTCGGCCTAGGGGACTGCAAACCCCAGCAGACACTGCTCCCAGGAGGGAGGGGCTACTACAAGCACTTAAAAGCGCCAAAGAACACCCGCGGCGCAAGTCGCACGCGGGCCGCTCCCGGGCCAAGGGCGGGCCCGTCCTTGCCCGTCAGAGCCCAGAGGAGGCTGGACTGGGCCACCCCTCTTGGCCCCCGTTTCTGGACTTATTTCTCCAATATCAACATCAACAGCGTCCGGGAGGTAAACTGGAAGAGGGGACTCAGCATTTTTGAAGGCTGCCGTAAACCAACTTAACTCAACTTAACCTGCACCGCGCTGGATAACAGGTACTCTGCCCTCTGTAAACCGTGTCCTGTCTTCCCTCGGTTAATACACAGTAAATCGTACTAGTTTGTCTGAGAGGACTTGGTGGGACTGGACTGGATTGTTACCCAACTCCAAAAGTGACGCGAAGTCTAAGAAGGTTATTTGTTTGGTCAGTTACACGGACAATATACTCGAGAGAATTAATATCAGGGGCGAGCAAACAAGAGCAGGGGTATTGTTACTGGCTCCGAAAATCGCACCGGGGATCTCCGGAAAATTTGCCAAATTTTGTTAGCTATTATAGGATACGAAGTGTGGCTGAACTAACGGGCAGCTTAACTGGCCTAATAACCGTAATAATTGTCATATTATTTAAATCTTGCTCTTATTGAATTTTTAAAAAATATTTTAAATTAGCTGATTGTTTTTTAGATTGCACACATATTACATTGTTAGTTTTTGCGTATTTGGCACAAGTGGTTTATTAATAGTACAAAGCATGGGGAAGAGGAAACTTGTAGGTGAATCAGGAAAGCCTAAAACTCCAGATAGGATAGATAGACCACAGACACACACACAGACACATACACAGACATCGTTATTAAAGTTCATCTCATGAGCCATGGGGGCTATTGAGAAGCAGATCACCAATGTGGAGGAGTCATTGTTAGTTTGTGGGGACAAAATTACAAGCCCCTTGACAAGACCACAAAACTCAGCTGACAATGACGGATCTTTGAAAAATTGTGAGGGAGGTGGGTCGGATGAGACTGATAAGGGAAAAATGGGTGCATACAGAATATATCCGATACCATTAATTCGTCTAAATCGGATTCCCCATTGCCCACCAAACGAGTAAAAAAAGCACGCACCTGCCCTATAACCATCTCCCTAAATAAAGTGGTACCACACAATAAAGGTACTAAACACCAAGGTAAGGGTCAAAATGGACCAAAGATGGCAATAATTGAACCCACCCAAGAGTAAAGCAATTTGGATAATCAAAAAATAGATGCATTATGTTCAGCAGTCAAAGCATTAGAGCTACACATGAAAAGTAGCCTAGAGTCTATTAATACACGCCTAAAAGAAATCGAAACTAAATGTACGAGCTGTTTGGATCTACTAAACAGTCAATTGAAAAATGGGCACTTGGGGAATGCTTTAATTGATAGTAATTGAGATGTAATTAACATAGTGAGTCAGACAACTCACCTAGGCACCAAGAGCTCACAGGATATCACATCTAATGAGTATACTGCTCTAGGTTCCATAGAAAGAAATCAAGTAGATAGCGTTCCTCCTCCGCCCACTAATGTTTTTCCTATTCCAGCTGAACAAATACAACCATCGGAGATCTTAGATCTTCCACCGGCTGCTACCCCTTATGTAATTGTGTTATCAAATGTCCCCCCTTTACATCGTCAGACTTCGGAATCCTGGACTTCACTTAGAAATAAGTCATTAAACTGGCTAGGGGTGAGATCCGACTGAAGAACTATTTAAAGATCTAAAGATGGTAAGGCGAATAAAATGGGTGGGCAGGTCACAGAAATCCCTACCAGGAGATTGCGTAGTTCTGTCATTTAAAACACCTAGACTGGTGGAGACTGTCTTAAATAGAACAAGGCCTACATATATTACTTCAAATATGATCTCTGCACTCCCACTAGGCTATTTCTACCATCCCAGAGCAATGACGGCCTATAATCGGCCTCCCCTCCCTAATCTTTATCCACTACCTACCAACCAGCTATATAATGTGTCAACCTATAACAGATATCGAGAATTAGAAAATCTAGATGAATTAGACTGACCAGTCCTGGTGAGCCAAGTAGTAATTGAGCAGAGACACGAGGGGATAAATGAAATATATTGGTCTGGAAGGGAGGGAGAGACTAATGAAATTGCAGGCTTAAGTTCCCCACCCGATGTTCAACCTGCTCGTCAATCCATCAGAAATAATGGTGATTTATTGCCAATTATTAGTTTAGAGAATTCCCCCTCATCCTCTAACGAGAACATTGGCTTTTTGTTTTGGAATGTGGCAGGACTGCGGAATAAAATTATTAACCCTGAGTGGCTAGAATTCGTAGAAAATTTCAACTTTTTTTGCCTTCAGGAGACTTGGTTGGTGGAGCCTGTCCACATGAATGGGTATAGAACTTTTCAAGTCCCTGCTGTTCCACCCCCACATGGTAGACCCAAAGGTGGTCTATGCACTTTTGTCTCTAATGATTTACCACCTGCAAGATTAGTGAAAGAACTAATTAACCCTTTCATTCAAGTACTTGTTTGTGAAGGACCAGGTCCGGTTAGGATAGCTGTGATTAATTTGTATAATAACGCCCGAATGGCGAAATTATAATACATCTACAGAAGATGTATGATTACCTGGAAAAATTGGATGATACCAATAAGAAAAAGTTATCAATTGTGTGGGGAGGTGATTTTAATATTCAACTGTGTAGCTTGTACATTGAGAAAGTGTGTGGATTGAATAAACTAGATGGCACGGCTAAAACACATTTTACCCACAATTGTTTTGGAGATAAACTAAATGAACTCATTTATACAATAGATTTGTCCTTCTCAAACGAAATTTCAACCCCATATGTCCCCTTTAACTGAACTTTTAACGGGAGGAATAATCATAGCATTTTCGACTACGTCTTAATCTCAAATAACCTGAGTTGTTATACCTTTAATTTTAAAACTCACGATATACTATTAAGCGATCACTATCCGCAATCTCTGCAAATCTCAAAGTCCTTGTTAATTAGGAAAGAGAACGGACACTGCCATGCCCCTGATGGAGAGCTTGAGTTAGCCACCCTTAATGGATATTCGCTACAATGGCATCAGGTTACCCCAGAGGGTTTTTTGGGCAACCTAATCAGAAACAAGAGGGAAGCCTTTGAGACCTGTTTAGATGACACATCTCATTCAAATGAGATTATTAACGCTTTTCTATCTATTTCTCAGGCGGTAAAGGAGAATTTACAAGTGATAGCGAAAAATAAGAAAGCTAAAAAGGGCTGGTTTGACGCACAATGTACCAAGGCTAACAAGAAGCTTAAAGACGCACTACACAAAACCCCTAGGTGCAGAGCAGAGATCCAGCATTGTAGATCCGCCTACCAGCAGGCCTTGAAACAAAGGAAAATCAGGGTAAGGGAAGAGGCCTAGGACGCTTTATGCGAAGCTAGTACAAAGAACGATAACAATCTATTTTGGAAGACAGTAAACTCTGCATCATTGAGGGAGGACACCGGCCCCGGGATTGTGGTCGCAATACCGGAGGTCAAGTGGATTAAACACTTTTACACCATATATGCTGCTACGACCCCTATACCTGATACTACCCAGGCTACTAACTTTAATGGCAATTTAGATCTAGATCTGGGTCGATCTTCTAGTTTTATCCCATTCAGCCTAGAGGAAGGGACTATTGCTATAACAGCCAGCAAAGGAGGGAAGGCTCCTGGCCCGGATGCCATCCCTGTGGATTTGTATAAAGCTAAAACACCTCTATGGGGCCCCACCTTAACTGCTGTTTTAAGGGCCTGCTGTACCTCTGAATTTCTTCCTACATGGGCAGAATCGATAATTGTGTCTATCAACAAAAAAGGGGACCGGCACAACCCAGCCTGCTACAGGCCGATCTCACTGCTTGACTCCTTAGTAAAAGTAGTGGGAAGAATAATTTTAAATAGGCTGCAAGAGTGGGCTGATTCAAGAGGTATTCTGACTGATATACAATACGGGTTTCGCACTGGGGTAGGAACCATTGAACAGAGCCTTAACCTGAGCTTGCTAGTAGGGAAATATATCACGATCAAGGGCGGGGACCTGTTCTTGGGGTTCGTCGACCTGTCCTCTGCCTTTGATTGCGTAAACCACTCTAAGCTATGGGCAATAATGTTAAATATGGGCGTGGACACTACGATTATCTCCTTCCGAGGGATCTGTACTCAGGCACGAAAGCCAGGGTCAGATATGGGTTTAGGGGAGAATGTACACAGCCATTTAACATAGAAAGAGGGGTGAGACAGGGTTGCATTCTTGCCCCCTTTTTATTCTCACTTTATATCAATAACGTTGGCACTGCATTGACCCTGCAACCTAGAGATCTTGCTCAAATCGGACATCGTCCGGTGCCCACCCTCCTGTACGCGGACGATGCCGTATTGATGGCACGCACCCCAAACTCTATGCAGGCGGTGCTTAACGATTTTGTTAAATATATGCAGGACCTTGATTTGCAGGTAAACCAAACAAAAACTTTTATAATGAAGTGCAGTAAAAAATCAGGTAATTGCCAGCCCATTAGAATCATGGACACTATTATTGAATTTACAAACAATTTCTTGTAACTGGGTATGCTTTCTAATAAAGATGGTACGTGGAATCATGCCATCAAGACTAGGGCACTATTATTCAGAAGTGCGTGTATGGCCTTACGGAAATTTGCAAATAGACTGGGCACAAATCCCCCTAGAGAGATGCTTACTATCTATAAGGCAAAATGTGTTAGTAAAACATTATAGGGGGCTGGCATTTGGGGGCATGCAAACTCTACGGCTCTACAAATAGTGGAAAACGAATTTTTACGATATCTGCTTGCTACGCCGAAAAGCGCTTCTACTTTTGTGTGTCACACGGAGCTGGGTATAGCATTTATTGCTGACTTAATTAAAATCCAACCTCTTCTGTTGTGGCACAAAGTTTGGTCATCCAAGTACACTGCCCTAAATCGATCTGTTATAACGGATTGTTTAAAATCAACCTTATATACAAGAATTCCATGCTTGAGATATATAGAAACCTTTTGCCAGGATTTGGGGCACCCTGATTATTTTTATAAATCAAAATCTCTAGCTGCGGTGAGCAGGAAAGATTTAAAAGCTGACTGTATAAAACACTTAGAGAATATAAGGATGTCCATTGAATTGATAAAGCCAACTGTTTTAAGAAACTAGCTTATTTTAACTAGTGATGATTTGCAATTATATCTGAGAGTTGTACCGATTCAGAAGCATAGATTTATTTTAACCCGATTTAGAAGGGATGTTTTTCATAGTATGGTCACTTTTCCAGATCTAAATGACTGGTCCTCAAATCTACCTAAATGCCCCTGTGATGGCTCCTCAACACAGACCGACCACAATGCATATTGTCTTGTTTTGTGGATTTTATAAGAAGTTGAGGGCATATTATTTAAAAATCTTTTAAAAGAACAATTATTTGTTCAGTGTCGACCAGCGTATCTTTACCTACAGTCACTCCCGACCACTGACATATGTGTAAGAAAGTCACGCTTCCTATGGAGCGTCTTTCATGCCAGGAAAAATATTTTGCGGGAGGGTATGAATACTCCAGACGGATAAGGAAAGAGTGACTTAAGATCTATGTAGGTAAAATGTATTGTTTTGGCCTTTCAAAACATCCACTCAGTATTTTATTAGTAATAAGATCTATTATAAGTGTGTGGAAACAGGATGGTATGGCGGACCCACTAGTGAGGTTCTTGTCCTCCTGTATTCCTTCACTGTTATTGATTGATTATTTGTATGTAGTTTAATGAGTGCAAAGCAATATAAGGTATAGATGAATTTTAGATCGGTACACACTGCAAAGATTTTTAAGGGGATTATTATAAAGAATGTATTAAGAACTGATAATGCTTGATAATTTTAATAATGCTTGATTACCAATCAATATAAGGCATAGATTACCTGTGTGATAATGAAATGAGATTTGATAACGTACTGTACTCGGTATTTATATATGTGCATTTTATATCTGTTGTGCTTCAATGGTCTTTGTGCTGTTGTGCTTTTATGGTCATATATATCTGACCGAATAAAGATAGTTGATTGATTGATAGTGCAGGTAGTGCTTCTGCACTCTCTCTGTAAAAATAGTGGAGGTACCATTGCTCCACTCTCTCTGTAAACCTAGTGGAGGTACCGCTGGTGCACTCTCTCTGTGAACCTAGTGCAGGTACCACTGCTGCACTCTCTCTGTAAACCTAGTGCAGGTAGCACTGCTGCACTCTCTCTGTAATCCTAGTGCAGGTACCGCTGGTGCACTCTATCTGTAAACCTAGTGCAGGTACCGCTGGGGCACTCTCTCTGTAAACCTAGTGCAGGTAGCACTGCTGCACTCTCTCTGTAAACCTAGTGCAGGTACCGCTGGTGCACTCTATCTGTAAACCTAGTGCAGGTACCGCTGGGGCACTCTCTCTGTAAACCTAGTGCAGGTAGCACTGCTGCACTCTCTCTGTAAACCTAGTGCAGGTACCGCTGGTGCACTCTCTCTGTAAACCTAGTGCAGGTAGTGTTGCTGCACTCACTGTAAACCTATTGCAGGTAGCGCTGCTGCACTCTCTCTGTAAACCTAGTGCAGGTACCGCTGGTGCACTCTCTCTGTGAACCTAGTGCAGGTAGCGCTGTATGAACTGACTCTGTAAACCTAGTGCAGGTAGTGCTGCTGCACTCTCTGTAAACCTATTGCAGGTAGCACTGCTGCTGCACTCTCTGTAAACCTATTGCAGGTAGCACTGCTGCTCTCTCTCTGTAAACCTAGTGCAGGTAGAACTGCTGCACTCTCTCTGTAAACCTAGTGCAGGTAGCGCTGCTGCACTCTCTCTGTAAACCTAGTGCAGGTAGCGCTGCTGCACTGTCTCCGCAAACCTAGTACAGGTAGTGCTGCTGCACTCTCCCTGTAAACCTAGTGCAGGTAGTGCTGCTGCACTCTCTCTGTAAACCTAGTGCAGGTACCGCTGGTGCACTCTCTCTGTGAACCTAGTTCAGGTAGCGCTGTATGAACTGACTCTGTAAACCTAGTGCAGGTAGTGCTGCTGCACTCTCTGTAAACCTATTGCAGGTAGCACTGCTGCTGCACTCTCTGTAAACCTATTGCAGGTAGCACTGCTGCTCTCTCTCTGTAAACCTAGTGCAGGTAGTCCTGCTGCACTCTCTGTAAACCTAGTACAGGTAGCGCTGCTGCTCTCTCTCTGTAAACCTAGTGCAGGTAGCGCTGCTGCAC
The DNA here is from genome assembly GCA_963921515.1 of Calotriton arnoldi. NCBI lineage: Eukaryota > Metazoa > Chordata > Amphibia > Caudata > Salamandridae > Calotriton > Calotriton arnoldi. The sequence continues at coordinate 2,423,651 of CAWUFW010002027.1, forward strand.
TGTCTCTGCAAACCTAGTACAGGTACCGCTGGTGCACTCTCTCTGTGAACCTAGTGCAGGTACCACTGCTGCACTCTCTCTGTAAACCTAGTGCAGGTAGCACTGCTGCACTCTCTCTGTAAACCTAGTGCAGGTACCGCTGGTGCACTCTATCTGTAAACCTAGTGCAGGTACCGCTGGGGCACTCTCTCTGTAAACCTAGTGCAGGTAGCACTGCTGCACTCTCTCTGTAAACCTAGTGCAGGTACCGCTGGTGCACTCTCTCTGTAAACCTAGTGCAGGTAGTGTTGCTGCACTCACTGTAAACCTATTGCAGGTAGCGCTGCTGCACTCTCTCTGTAAACCTAGTGCAGGTACCGCTGGTGCACTCTCTCTGTGAACCTAGTGCAGGTAGCGCTGTATGAACTGACTCTGTAAACCTAGTGCAGGTAGTGCTGCTGCACTCTCTGTAAACCTATTGCAGGTAGCACTGCTGCTGCACTCTCTGTAAACCTATTGCAGGTAGCACTGCTGCTCTCTCTCTGTAAACCTAGTGCAGGTAGAACTGCTGCACTCTCTCTGTAAACCTAGTGCAGGTAGCGCTGCTGCACTGTCTCCGCAAACCTAGTACAGGTAGTGCTGCTGCACTCTCCCTGTAAACCTAGTGCAGGTAGTGCTGCTGCACTCTCTCTGTAAACAACTGACCCACTACCTCGAGGAGAACAACATCCTGGACCCTTCCCAGTCCGGCTTCCGCAGCAACCACAGCACCGAAACCGCCCTCATCGCCGCCACCGATGACATCAGGACCCTGCTAGACAACGGAGAAACAGCAGCCCTCATCCTCCTGGACCTATCAGCCGCCTTCGACACGGTCTGCCACCACACACTACGAACACGCCTTCACGACGCCGGGATCCAAGAGAAGGCCCTGGACTGGACCACATCCTTCCTTTCCGGCAGAACACAAAGCGTCCGCCTCGCCCCTTCCGATCCAAGGCCACCAAGATCATCTGCGGCGTACCCCAAGGCTCCTCCCTCAGCCCAACGCTGTTCAACATCTACATGGCACCCCTCGCCCACGTCGCCCGACAGCTCAACCTCAACATCATCTCCCTACGCCGACGACACCCAGCTGATCCTCTCCCTCACCAAAGACCCTCACACCGCCAAAGCCCACCTCCACGAAGGAATGAAGGCCGTCGCCGAATGGATGAGGACCAGCCGCCTGAAGCTGAACTCGGACAAGACGGAGGTCCTCATCCTTGGTTCCAACCCTTCAGCCTGGGACGACTCCTGGTGGCCAACATCACTGGGAACAGCCCCGCCACCCACCGACCACGTACGCAACCTAGGGGTCATCCTCGACCCCACCCTCTCTCATGACTAAGCAGGTCAACGGCGCTTTACTCATCCTGCTTCAACATCCTCCGAATGCTCCGCAGGATCTTCAAGTGGATCCCCACCGAAACAAGAAAAACAGTCACCCAGGCCCTCGTCACCAGCAGGCTGGACTACGGAAACGCCCTCTACGCAGGAACGACGGCTAAGCTCCTGAGACGGCTGCAATGCATCCAGAACGCCTCTGCACGTCTTATCCTCGACATCCCCCGACGCAGCCACATCACACCCCACCTGAGAGACCTGCACTGGCTCCCTGTCAACAAGAGGATAACCTTCAAGCTCCTCACCCACGCACACAAAGCACTCCACAACTCCGGACCAGCCTACCTCAACAGACGACTCAGCTTCTACACCCCCACCCGCCAGCTCCGCTCGACCAGCCTCGCCCTCGCCACAGTCCCCCGCATCCGGAAAACGACCGCCGGCGGCAGATCCTTCTCCCACCTCGCCGCCAAGACCTGGAACACCCTCCCCACCAACCTCCGACAGACCCAAGACCTACTGGCCTTCAGAAGACTCCTCAAGACCTGGCTCTTCGATCAGTAGCAGCACCACCCCCTCTTCCCCCAGCGCCTTGAGACCCTCGCGGGTATGTAGTGCGCTTTATAAGTGACATGATTGATTGATTGATTGATTAAACCAAGTGCAGGTAGCGCTGCTGCACTCTCTCTGTAAACCTAGTGCAGGTAGTCCTGCTGCACTCTCTGTAAACCTAGTACAGGTAGCGCTGCTGCTCTCTCTCTGTAAACCTAGTGCAGGTAGCGCTGCTGCACTGTCTCTGCAAACCTAGTACAGGTACCGCTGGTGCACTCTCTCTGTAAACCTAGTACAGGTACCGCTGGTGCACTCTCTCTGTAAACCTAGTACAGGTACCGCTGGTGCACTCTCTCTGTAAACCTTGTGGAGGTAGCGCTGCTGCTCTCTCTCTGTAAACCTAGTGCAGGTAGCGGTGCTGCTCTCTCTCTGTAAACCTAGTGCAGGTAGCGCTGCTGCTCTCTCTCTGTAAACCTAGTGCAGGTAGCGCTGCTGCTCTCTCTCTGTAAACCTAGTGCAGGTAGCGCTGCTGCACTGTCTCTGCAAACCTAGTACAGGTACCGCTGGTGCACTGTCTCTGTAAACCTAGTGCAGGTAGCGCTGTATGAACGGACTCTGTAAACCTAGTGCAGGTAGTGCTGCTGTATTCTCTGTAAACCTAGTGCAGGTAGTGCTGCTGCTCTCTCTCTCTGTAAACCTAGTGCAGTTAGTGCTGCTGCTCTCTCTCTGTAAACCAAGTGCAGGTAGCACTGCTGCACTGTGAGAAGCTGGCCTGGTATATGATGTCCACTAATATAAGTGGGCACCTTGCACCAGTCCAGACAACCCTTATGGTGATTTAAGAGGTCTTAGACAACCTTAGAAGCTCTCTAAGTGGTAGCTGTGGAGAGCAGCCTTCAGGCTTAGTCTTGAAGGAGTGTAAAGCAGCTTGTTTTACCAGAATGCAATATTATAGTATGGATTAAATGAAAAAGAACCACACAAGGTATTTATAAAAATATGTATTTATTATATAACACTATCTAGTACGTTACAGTATCTCCTACACGGAGATAGACACAAAGCACACAATACTTTAGCAAAGAAATCACAGTAAATAGCACTAATACACAGTGGGCCCCAGGGGGGGACCAAACTTTATACTAAGAAAGTGGTATAGGAACCACGACTCGAGTCAGGACAATGTTGAGACAACGTAGAATCACTGGGACCCCAAGGAACCACCCAAGGTGAGTTGATAGGGACCCTACGGAGAGCGCGTGCAGTGTGGGAACACGACCGCGGGCTCCGTACAACCCTATGTGTAAGTCGAGGTTGCATTTTTAAACATTAAGGACCCTGAAGAAACCCTGTGGAAAACAGAAGGTTGGCGAGCCACCCCACCCATGGATACCCTAGTACCGACGTTACCTACACCAGAGAAGCATAGGGGTGAAGTGGTGTCGGAAACCGCCGTCGAACCCAATGGAGGACTTCAGGAAAGTGCTCGCTGCTGGAAGAGGAGAAAGTGTCCGTGGGAATCCAAACATGGAGTTTTGAAGAAGAGTACCTGAAAGCAGAGGGGACAGAGTCTATGTCACTCGGGAGTGACCAGGAGACTTGGAAGACGAATGCCCTCCGATGTCGGGTGCTTCAGGGATGATGTCGATGACCTTGACTCTGCAGCTGTGGGGACCAGGCGACGCTCACGACAACCAGGAGCCGGATATGTGCTGTCCCACGAAGGATGTCGAGTGCTGAGCGGTCGGTGTCCGGCGGGAGCACCAACAAGCCTTGGCAAATGCAACCCATGCAGGAAGTCAAGAAAGTACAAAGTTGGAACCAGCAAGGTCCAGGTGACTCACCAAAAGCAGGTGAGTCAGGGCAGGCCCCGAGCAATTAGGGGAGCCGAAAGAAGTCGTAGATGACCCTCCACAGGACCCACAGGCCAAAGGCACTGGAGTCGCAGGAGGAACTTGTGCAGCTTATCACAGCAGCAGGCCACGGTGCTCACAATGCGATGTGGCTGAAGATCTTGATGGAAGAAGTTGCCAGAGGTTGGGGCTACTTGGAGCCCAATGCACTTGTTGCAAAGTTGCCAACAAGCCTTTGCACTTGCAGAAGTACGTTGTTCACGGGTTCGGTTATTGCAGCCCCCACGAGGGATACTGGCCTCAAACTTGGTGAGAGGACAGCTCGGGCCTCGAGGGACGTAGAAAACCACCACCTGTGTTTTTGAACCCTTCGGAGTCCGCAGGCACTCGGGATCAGCAGACCGGTCTGCAGTGTGGAGGTGCCTGCGAATGCAGGGAAGTGACTCATTCACTTCAAGGGAAATTTCTTCAAGTGTCTTTGATGCTCCACAGGCTTTGGAGGGTTTTGTATGAAGCACGGACACAGACGATGCAGCAAACAAGCAGGGGGACGAAGTCGGGCCGTTACGATGTCAAGCGAGGTCCAGAGTGTCCAGACAGTCGAAGTTGAAGTGGTATTGGAATTGAATCTTGTCCCAAGTTGAATCTAGGGACCTACACCCAGGTAAGCCCTTAAGTACCCTAGGGAAATGGTTGGGACGATTCAGGGGACCCTCCCAGGGGAGGGTCTGGACAGGGGGGAGTTTACTCCCATGTCCTTTGTCCAGTTTCGCGCCAGAGCGGGAGCCAACGGCTCCCAGGACTGGTTTGAACTGGGCTATGCACAGGGACACCAAATGTGCCCCTCATGCAGACTTTCCGGCGCTGGCAAGCGCACCCACCCAGCCGTTATACACTAAATCCTGTCTGGGAGGTGGTCACATAAATAAATAAAATAAATTCCAACATGTTTGATACCAATCATGAAAGGTTTCGTTGCAGCCAGTTTCGAGATGGTCATCGCGTAATTACGCGGTGCCCCTCTATATAGTATATGGCTGCTTCACTGACAACCCGGGAGAATGGACTCCGTAGGCTGCAGGGGTGTCCTGCTCATGCAGGGGCACCCTCTCACTTAGAACCAAGCACCCTGCCATCAGGATTGTAACGGCCTGCTATAGGGGGGACTTATAGATTTTAAGTGGTGACCCTTAGATATAGTAAACCTATATCTTTATAAGTGATGCATGCACCAACTTACACAGGCTGCAACGGCAGGCCTGTAGTTCCATTTTGCATGGTCTCTCATGGGTGGCATAATGCATGCTTTAGCCCATGGGAGACCTCTGGGGTACCTATGCCCTGGGTACATGGATACCATATACTAGGGACTGATAAGGGTACCCCAGTATCCAATCTGGGATTGTACCTAGGTACTAACACAACAGTTTAGGGAGAAATCAGATAGACTGGGGTCCTGATTAGCAGGATCCCAGTCAGACTAGTCGAAAACAGCATCAAAACAAGCAAAAAGTGGGGGTAACCATAAGAAGCAGATCCTACTTTCCTACACAACCCACCGCCAAACGTAACGAGATGAGACTAACCTTGCCCATTTGAGTCTTCATTTTCTCAGTGGAAATATCTCGAGAGTCCATCTGCATTGGCATGGTTACTCCCAGGTCTATGTTCCACTGTGTAGTCCATCCCCTGTAGGGAAATGGACCACCTCAAAAGTTTGGGGTTTTCACCCTTCATCTGTTTCAGCCATAAGAGGGGCTTATGGTCTGTCTGAACAATAAAGTGAGTGCCAAACAAGTATGGCCTCAGCTTCTTCAGGGCCCAGACCACAGCAAAGCCCTCCCTGTCTATGGCTGACCAGCGTTTCTCTCTGGGTTTCAACCTTCTGCTAATAAAAGCTACTGGTTGATCCTGGCCCTCTGCATTAAGTTGTGACAACACAGTCCCTACCCCCAACTCAGATGCATCTGTTTGGACAATTAATTGCTTAGAGTAGTCAGGACTCTGCAGAATGGGAGCAGGTGCACATAGCCTGCTTGAGATAATCAAATGCCTTCTGACAGCTAACTGTCCACTGAACTTTCTTGGGCATTTTCTTGGATGTCAGATCATTCGAAGAAGTCACTATGGACCCATATCCTTTGACAAATCTTCTGTAGTACCCAGTCAGGCCCAAGAAAGCTCTGACCTGAGTCTGGGTAGTTGGAGCAACCCAGTCCATGATGGTCTGGATTTTGCTCTGTAGTGGTTGAACCAGGCCTCCACCCACAAGGTGGCCCAGGTACACAACCTTGCTCTGCCCTATCTGGCACTTAATAGCCTTGATAGTGGGACCTGCTTTCTACAGAGCCTCCAAAACATTCTTCAGGTGGACCAGGTGATCCTCCCAGGTGGAGCTAAAGACAGCTATATCATCAAGATATGCTGCACTATAGGCTTCCAGACCTGTGAGAACTTTATTCACCAGCCTTTGGAATGTGGCAGGTGCATTCTTCAAACCAAAGGGCATCACAATAAATTGATAATGCCCACTACGGGTTGAGAATGCTGTCTTTGGTTTGGCATCTTCAGCTAGTCTGATTTGCCAATAGCCAGCAGTTAGGTCAACTGTGCTCAAGAACTTGGCTGAGGCCAAAGTGTCAATAAGCTCATCTGCCCTAGGAATTGGATGAGCATCAGTCCTAGTGACTACATTGAGTCCCCTGTAGTCAACACAAAACCTCAACTCTCTCTTACCACCCTGGGTGTGAGGTTTTGGTACCAGAACCACTGGACTAGCCCAAGGGCTATTTTAGGGCTCAATCACTCCCAACTCCAGCATCTTTTGGACCTCTGTCCTGATGCAATCTCTGACATGGTCAGGCTACCTGTAGATTCTCTTCTTGACAGGTAGACTCTCACCTGTGTCTACTTCATGGGTACACCAGGTGGTTTGACTGGGTGTCAGAGAGAACATATGCCTGTATTGATTGAGGACCTTCCTGCAAACAATCTGCTGTTGGCCAGTGACGCTGCCTGCCAAGGCTACACCATCAACTGACCCATTACCAGGGTTTTGTGAGAGGAGATCAGGGAGAGGGTCACTTTCTTCCTCCTGTCCCTTATCAGTTGCCATGAGCAAGCCCATGTCAGCCCTGTCCAGAAAAGGTTTTAGCCTGTTCACATGGAGCACCCTATGGGGGCTCCTGGGAGTGCCAAGGTCCACCAGGTAGGTGACCTCACCCTTTTGCTCAATAATAGTGTGGGGTCCACTCCATTTATCTTAGAGGGCTACTGGGGCCACAGGCTTCAACACCCACACCTTCTGACCTGGCTGGTAAACAGTCAGGACAGCCTTTTGGTTATGCCAAGCTTTTTGCAATTCTTGTCTGGCCTTCAGGTTTTTACTTGCCTTCTTCATGTACTCAGCCATCCTGGAGCGGAGACCAAGTACATAGTCCACTATGTCTTGTTTGGGAGGTTTGAGAGGTAACTCCCATCCCTCCTTCACCAAACACAAGGGACCCCTAACTGGATGCCCAAACAGATGTTCAAAATGGCTGTAGCCAACCCCCTTCTGAGGGATCTCTCTGTTGGCAAAGAGAAGGCAGGGCAGAAGGACATCCCATTTTTGTCTAAGCTTTTCTGGGAGGCCCATGATCATGCCCTTCCGGGTTTTGTTGAACCTTTCAACTAACCCATTGCATTGAGGATGATAGGGCGTGGTAAATTTGCAATTCACTCCACACTCTTTCCACATTGCAGTAATATAACTTGACATGAAGTTGGTACCTCTGTCAGTTAAAACCTCCTTTGGGAAGCCCACTCTGGAAAAAAATCCTAAGAGGGTCCTTGCCACCACAGGAGCTGTAGTGGTCCTAAGGGGAATGGCCTCTGGGTACCTAGTGGCATGGTCCACCACCACTAGTATGTAACTGTGCCCAGATGCTGTAGGAGAGTTCATGGGACCAATGATATCAATCCCAACCCTCTGAAAGGCAACCCCCACCACTGGAAGTAGTATCAGGGGGCCTTTGTGGTGCCACCTGCCTTACCACTGGCTTGGCAAGTGGCACGGGAACGACAAAACTCCTTTGCATCCTCAGACATGTGAGGCCAGTGAAAGTGAGGTACAAGCCTGTCCCAAGTTTTACTTTGGCCTAAGTGTCCTGCCAGGGGAATGTCATGTGCTACGGGGAGTAGGAAGCCCCTAAACTTCAGAGGTATAACCAACCTCCTGGTGGTACCAGGCTTGGGGTCTCTACCCTCTGAGTAAAGGAGTCCCTCATCCCAGTAGATCCTGTGGGACCCACTGACATTCCCAGCAGCCTCAGCAGCGGCTTGCTGTCTGAGGGGTTCAAGAGAGGGGCAGGTTTGCTGCTCCAAACTCAAGTCTGCCCTGGAAGGGCCCCCTTACCACAAGAACTCGACCTGATCAGGCTCAAGTTCATCTGGGGCAGTTCCTTCACAGAGACTAAGATCATCTGCCTCAAGAGACTGATCCTCACTTTGAGTCTGGGGGCAGACACAGCCTTACCCCTCCTGCTCCTTCTCTTGGAAGGCACCTGGTCCATTGTTCCAGGATCCAGGGCTTGTTCAGTGGATGCCAGTTTAGCTTGTGACCTGGTCACAGCAAACACATCTGCAGAGATGCCCAACATTGCTGCATGAGTCCTAAATTCAACTTCAGCCCAGGCTGAAGTCTCCAAATCATTGCCCAACAAACAATCTACTGGTAGGTCTGAACTTACCACAACCTTTTTAGGGCCAGTTACCCTCCCCAGCTGAAATTAACAACTGCCAAGGAGTGGTCAGTCATGACATTGTTTGCATTGGTCACTTGGTACATTTCCCCAAGTATGATTTGTCCAGAAGACACAAGTTTCTCTGTCACCATTGTGACACTGTTCCCTGTGTCCCTGTAGGCCATTGCCTCTGTTCCATTGATCAAAGGCTGTTGTCTGTACTTGCCCAGGTTACTGGGACTGACAAGTAAGGTGGCAATATCTATGCCACTATCACAGACTAGAACAGCCTGAGTTGGAGTTCTGACTAAGCCAGAACCCACCTCGGATCCCAAGGTTAACTCCACTATTCCCTTGTTCCCTGTACCACCACTTGTGCTAGGGGGAGCAGTACCCTTAGAGGCAGTGGTGGTAGGAGTTGTCTCCTTGGCTTTTGGACAATCAGCATCCTTTGTCCAATGGGCTTTCACCTTGCAAAAGTAACACCAAGGTTTCCTTTTGCCTTTAACCTTGTTGGATTGTCACTCCCCACCAGATGCAGGGTTTTGGGGCCCTGATGAAGACTCCTTTTTGTCTTTACCCTTGTCCCCACCCTTATCTTGAGTCTTAGAAGAATCTTGCTTCTTCTGGTTACCACTATTGTTCTGGTTTTTCTGCTTCACCCTGGTTCTGACCCATTTATCTGCCTTCTTTCCCAATTCTTGGGGAGAAGTCAGATCTGAGTCTACCAGGTACTGATGCAATAGCTGATTTTGGCAATTATTAAGGATCTGCTCCCTCATAATCAAATTGTACAAGCCATCAAAATCATGCACTTTGCTGCCAAGCAACCACTTTCCAGAGCCTTAATAGCACTATCCACAAAGTCTACCCCGTCCTGATTCTGTGCCTCCTGGGTGTCTCTGAACCTAATCCTGTATTGTTCAGTGGTTAAGCCAAACCCATCAATGAGAGCACTCTTCAAAACTTAGTAATTGTCAGCATCCTCTTCTCTTACAATGAAGAGCTTATCTCTACCTTTGTCAGCAAAGGAGAGCCACAAGATAGCTGCCCACTGCTCTTGAGGGACCCTCTGCACTTTACAGGCTCTCTTTAAAGCAGTTATCCATTTGTGGATGTCATCCCCAACATGGTAGGGAGGGACAATCTTGCTCAGGTTCCTATGGTCAAAGGAATGTTTCTTAATTCTAGGGACACTGTAGCTGCCACCATGGGACCCTAGTCCCAATTTCTTCCTAGCCTTCTGGACTTCTAGGGACTCTCTGTCAAGGGCCAACTGTTCTTTCCTGAGCCTAAGCCTAGCTTTCTCAAGTTTAAGCAGTTGGTACTCCCTATCAAAAGAGTTCCTTCCTTTACTAGAAATGGATGTCCCTACTGATTGTCTAGAAGTATTGGATTCTGCAGAGGAGGATCTAGAGCTCCTTGGTCTACTCTGCACCTTCCCAGGAGGTTCAAAGGGGGCATCCTCTTGTCCCTCTGTGTTATCCTCTGGGAGGTCTGAATTGTCTAGGTAGAAGTCATCAGGCTCCACCTGGTCAGGGTTAAATTCTAGGTCAAAGAGGGGTTCCCCTCCTGCCCTATCTCCATTCCCTGGCCCACCCACTCTGTCCTGTTCATCTGACCCAGAGGCTTTCCTCAAGTCATCCAACAGTAACACCTCTACAAGGCGTTGAGTGTTGGCAATTCTCCGTGTCTTCAGCTTCTTAGATGCACACAGTGCTTTCAGTTCTTGGAACGATAGTTCACTGTATCTAGCAGGCAGAGAGCCACTGGCTTCTCCTTTAGTGGGCATACTAAGTGAGGTGTGGTGTTGCACCTACCTAACCTAGTGGGAACTAAACTCTCTGAGGTTAGAGAACGGGTGTGCTAGTCTCTTGACTTACCCAACCCTAAGTTCAGTAGAACTTACTTATTCTAACCTTATATTTATATGTGCCTAGTACTAGTGATGGTTTTTCAGTTAATCAATACAAAGATTTATCTGATAAAACAATGCAGGCTTGAATCCCAACCGCTGCACACCAATGTGTGAAGATGGCCTGGTATATGATGTCCACTAATGTAAGTGGGCACCTTGCACCAGTCCAGACAACCCTTATGGTGATTTAAGAGGTCTTAGACAACCTTAGAAGCTCTCTAAGTGGTAGCTGTGGAGAGCAGCCTTCAGGCTTAGTCTTGAAGGAGTGTAAAGCAGCTTGTTTTACCAGAATGCAATCTTATAGTATGGATTAAATGAAAAAGAACCACACAAAGTATTTATAAAAATATGTATTTATTATATAACACTATCTAGTACGTTACAGTATCTCCTACATGGAGATAGACACAAAGAACACAATACTTTAGCAAAGAAATCACAGTAAATAGCACTAATACACAGTGGACCCCCGGGGGGGACCAAACCATATACTAAGAAAGTGGTATAAGAACCACGACTCAAGTCAGGACAATGTCTAGAGGACGTAGAATCGCTGGGACCCCAATGAACCACCCAAGGTGAGTAGATAGGGACCCCACGGAGAGCGTGTGCAGTGTGGGAACACAACCGCGGGCTCCGTACAACTCTACGTGTAAGTCGCGGTTGGATTTTCAAAGATTAAAGACCCTTCCCAGTGGAGCCTGAAGAAACCCCTGTGGAAGACAGAAGGTAGGCGAGCCACCCCATCCGTGGATACCCTGGTACCCACGTTACCTACACCAGGGAAGCCGGGTGCATAGGGGTGAAGTGGTGTCGGAAACCGCCGTCGAATCCAATGGAGGACTTCAGGAAAGTGCCGCTGCTGGAAGAGGAGAAAGTGCCCGTGGGAATCCAAATGTGGATTCTTGAAAAAGAGTACCTGAAAGCAGAGGGGAGAGAGTCTATGTCACTCGGGAATGACCAGGAGATGTCGGGTGCTTCAGGGATGATGTCGATGACCTTGACTCTGCAGCTGTGGGGACCAGGCGACGCTCACGACAACCAGGAGCCGGATATGTGCTGTCCCACGAAGGATGTCGAGTGCTGAGCGGTCGGTGTCCGGCGGGAGCACCAACAAGCCTTGGCAAATGCAACCCATGCAGGAAGTCAAGAAAGCACAAAGTTGGAACCAGCAAGGTCCAGGTGACTCACCAAAAGCAGGTGAGTCAGGGCAGGCCCCGAGCAATTAGGGGAGCCGAAAGAAGTCGTAGATGACCCTCCACAGGACCCACAGGCCAAAGGCACTGGAGTCGCAGGAGGACCTTGTGCAGCTTATCACAGCAGCAGGCCACGGTGCACACAATGCGATGTGGCTGAAGATCTTGATGGAAGAAGTTGCCAGAGGTTGGGGCTACTTGGAGCCCAATGCACTTGTTGCAAAGTTGCCAACAAGCCTTTGCACTTGCAGAAGTACGTGGTTCACGGGTTCGGTTATTGCAGCCCCCACGAGGGATATTGGCCTCAAACTTGGTGAGAGGACAGCTCAGGCCTCGAGGGACGTAGAAAACCACCACCTGTGTTTTTGAACCCGTTCGGAGTCCGCAGGCACTCGGGATCAGCAGACCGGTCTGCAGTGTGGAGGTGCCTGCGAATGCAGGGAAGTGACTCATTCACTTCAAGGGAAATTTCTTCAAGTGTCTTTGATGCTCCACAGGCCTTGGAGGGTTTTGTATGAAGCACGGACACAGACGATGCAGCAAACAAGCAGGGGGACGAAGTCGGGCCGTTACGATGTCAAGCGAGGTCCAGAGTGTCCAGACAGTCGAAGTTGAAGTGGTATTGGAATTGAATCTTGTCCCAAGTCGAATCTAGGGACCTACACCCAGGTAAGCCCTTAAGTACCCTAGGGAAATGGTTGGGACGATTCAGGGGACCCTCCCAGGGGAGGGTCTGGACAGGGGGAGTTTACTCCCATGTCCTTTGTCCAGTTTCGCGCCAGAGCGGGAGCCAATGGCTCCCAGGACTGGTTTGAACTGGGCTATGCACAGGGACACCAAATGTGCCCCTCATGCAGACTTTCCGGCGCTGGCAAGCGCACCCACCCAGCCGTTATACACTAAATCCTGTCTGGGAGGTGGTCACATAAATAAATAAAATAAATTCCAACATGTTTGATACCAATCATGAAAGGTTTCGTTGCAGCCAGTTTCGAGATGGTCATCGCGTAATTACGCGGTGCCCCTCTATATAGTATATGGCTGCTTCACTGACAACCCGTGAGAATGGACTCCGTAGGCTGCAGGGGTGTCCTGCTCATGCAGGGGCACTCTCTCACTTAGAACAAAGCACCCTGCCGTCAGGATTGTAACGGCCTGCTATAGGGGGGACTTATAGATTTTAAGTGGTGACCCTTAGATATAGTAAACCTATATCTTTATAAGTGATGCATGCACCAACTTACACAGGCTGCAACGGCAGGCCTGTAGTTCCATTTTGCATGGTCTCTCATGGGTGGCATAATGCATGCTTTAGCCCATGGGAGACCTCTGGGTACCTATGCCCTGGGTACATGGATACCATATACTAGGGACTGATAAGGGTACCCCAGTATCCAATCTGGGATTGTACCTAGGTACTAACACAACAGTTTAGGGAGAAATCAGATAGACTGGGGTCCTGATTAGCAGGATCCCAGTCAGACTAGTCGAAAACAGCATCAAAACAAGCAAAAAGTGGGGGTAACCATAAGAAGCAGATCCTACTTTCCTACACAACCCACCGCCAAACGTAACGAGATGAGACTAACCTTGCCCATTTGAGTCTTCATTTTCTCAGTGGAAATATCTCGAGAGTCCATCTGCATTGGCATGGTTACTCCCAGGTCTATGTTCCACTGTGTAGTCCATCCCCTGTAGGGAAATGGACCACCTCAAAAGTTTGGGGTTTTCACCCTTCATCTGTTTCAGCCATAAGAGGGGCTTATGGTCTGTCTGAACAATAAAGTGAGTGCCAAACAAGTATGGCCTCAGCTTCTTCAGGGCCCAGACCACAGCAAAGCCCTCCCTGTCTATGGCTGACCAGCGTTTCTCTCTGGGTTTCAACCTTCTGCTAATAAAAGCTACTGGTTGATCCTGGCCCTCTGCATTAAGTTGTGACAACACAGTCCCTACCCCCAACTCAGATGCATCTGTTTGGACAATTAATTGCTTAGAGTAGTCAGGACTCTGCAGAATGGGAGCAGTGCACATAGCCTGCTTGAGATAATCAAATGCCTTCTGACAGCTAACTGTCCACTGAACTTTCTTGGGCATTTTCTTGGATGTCAGATCATTCGAAGAAGTCACTATGGACCCATATCCTTTGACAAATCTTCTGTAGTACCCAGTCAGGCCCAAGAAAGCTCTGACCTGAGTCTGGGTAGTTGGAGCAACCCAGTCCATGATGGTCTGGATTTTGCTCTGTAGTGGTTGAACCAGGCCTCCACCCACAAGGTGGCCCAGGTACACAACCTTGCTCTGCCCTATCTGGCACTTAATAGCCTTGATAGTGGGACCTGCTTTCTACAGAGCCTCCAAAACATTCTTCAGGTGGACCAGGTGATCCTCCCAGGTGGAGCTAAAGACAGCTATATCATCAAGATATGCTGCACTATAGGCTTCCAGACCTGTGAGAACTTTATTCACCAGCCTTTGGAATGTGGCAGGTGCATTCTTCAAACCAAAGGGCATCACAATAAATTGATAATGCCCACTACGGGTTGAGAATGCTGTCTTTGGTTTGGCATCTTCAGCTAGTCTGATTTGCCAATAGCCAGCAGTTAGGTCAACTGTGCTCAAGAACTTGGCTGAGGCCAAAGTGTCAATAAGCTCATCTGCCCTAGGAATTGGATGAGCATCAGTCCTAGTGACTACATTGAGTCCCCTGTAGTCAACACAAAACCTCAACTCTCTCTTACCACCCTGGGTGTGAGGTTTTGGTACCAGAACCACTGGACTAGCCCAAGGGCTATTTTAGGGCTCAATCACTCCCAACTCCAGCATCTTTTGGACCTCTGTCCTGATGCAATCTCTGACATGGTCAGGCTACCTGTAGATTCTCTTCTTGACAGGTAGACTCTCACCTGTGTCTACTTCATGGGTACACCAGGTGGTTTGACTGGGTGTCAGAGAGAACATATGCCTGTATTGATTGAGGACCTTCCTGCAAACAATCTGCTGTTGGCCAGTGACGCTGCCTGCCAAGGCTACACCATCAACTGACCCATTACCAGGGTTTTGTGAGAGGAGATCAGGGAGAGGGTCACTTTCTTCCTCCTGTCCCTTATCAGTTGCCATGAGCAAGCCCATGTCAGCCCTGTCCAGAAAAGGTTTTAGCCTGTTCACATGGAGCACCCTATGGGGGCTCCTGGGAGTGCCAAGGTCCACCAGGTAGGTGACCTCACCCTTTTGCTCAATAATAGTGTGGGGTCCACTCCATTTATCTTAGAGGGCTACTGGGGCCACAGGCTTCAACACCCACACCTTCTGACCTGGCTGGTAAACAGTCAGGACAGCCTTTTGGTTATGCCAAGCTTTTTGCAATTCTTGTCTGGCCTTCAGGTTTTTACTTGCCTTCTTCATGTACTCAGCCATCCTGGAGCGGAGACCAAGTACATAGTCCACTATGTCTTGTTTGGGAGGTTTGAGAGGTAACTCCCATCCCTCCTTCACCAAACACAAGGGACCCCTAACTGGATGCCCAAACAGATGTTCAAAATGGCTGTAGCCAACCCCCTTCTGAGGGATCTCTCTGTTGGCAAAGAGAAGGCAGGGCAGAAGGACATCCCATTTTTGTCTAAGCTTTTCTGGGAGGCCCATGATCATGCCCTTCCGGGTTTTGTTGAACCTTTCAACTAACCCATTGCATTGAGGATGATAGGGCGTGGTAAATTTGCAATTCACTCCACACTCTTTCCACATTGCAGTAATATAACTTGACATGAAGTTGGTACCTCTGTCAGTTAAAACCTCCTTTGGGAAGCCCACTCTGGAAAAAAATCCTAAGAGGGTCCTTGCCACCACAGGAGCTGTAGTGGTCCTAAGGGGAATGGCCTCTGGGTACCTAGTGGCATGGTCCACCACCACTAGTATGTAACTGTGCCCAGATGCTGTAGGAGAGTTCATGGGACCAATGATATCAATCCCAACCCTCTGAAAGGCAACCCCCACCACTGGAAGTAGTATCAGGGGGCCTTTGTGGTGCCACCTGCCTTACCACTGGCTTGGCAAGTGGCACGGGAACGACAAAACTCCTTTGCATCCTCAGACATGTGAGGCCAGTGAAAGTGAGGTACAAGCCTGTCCCAAGTTTTACTTTGGCCTAAGTGTCCTGCCAGGGGAATGTCATGTGCTACGGGGAGTAGGAAGCCCCTAAACTTCAGAGGTATAACCAACCTCCTGGTGGTACCAGGCTTGGGGTCTCTACCCTCTGAGTAAAGGAGTCCCTCATCCCAGTAGATCCTTTGGGACCCACTGACATTCCCAGCAGCCTCAGCAGCGGCTTGCTGTCTGAGGGGTTCAAGAGAGGGGCAGGTTTGCTGCTCCAAACTCAAGTCTGCCCTGGAAGGGCCCCCTTACCACAAGAACTCGACCTGATCAGGCTCAAGTTCATCTGGGGCAGTTCCTTCACAGAGACTAAGATCATCTGCCTCAAGAGACTGATCCTCACTTTGAGTCTGGGGGGCAGACACAGCCTTACCCCTCCTGCTCCTTCTCTTGGAAGGCACCTGGTCCATTGTTCCAGGATCCAGGGCCTGTTCAGTGGATGTCAGTTTCGCTTGTGACCTGGTCACAGCAAACACATCTGCAGAGATGCCCAACATTGCTGCATGAGTCCTAAATTCAACTTCAGCCCAGGCTGAAGTCTCCAAATCATTGCCCAACAAACAATCTACTGGTAGGTCTGAACTTACCACAACCTTTTTAGGGCCAGTTACCCTCCCCAGCTGAAATTAACAACTGCCAAGGAGTGGTCAGTCATGACATTGTTTGCATTGGTCACTTGGTACATTTCCCCAAGTATGATTTGTCCAGAAGACACAAGTTTCTCTGTCACCATTGTGACACTGTTCCCTGTGTCCCTGTAGGCCATTGCCTCTGTTCCATTGATCAAAGGCTGTTGTCTGTACTTGCCCAGGTTACTGGGACTGACAAGTAAGGTGGCAATATCTATGCCACTATCACAGACTAGAACAGCCTGAGTTGGAGTTCTGACTAAGCCAGAACCCACCTCGGATCCCAAGGTTAACTCCACTATTCCCTTGTTCCCTGTACCACCACTTGTGCTAGGGGGAGCAGTACCCTTAGAGGCAGTGGTGGTAGGAGTTGTCTCCTTGGCTTTTGGACAATCAGCATCCTTTGTCCAATGGGCTTTCACCTTGCAAAAGTAACACCAAGGTTTCCTTTTGCCTTTAACCTTGTTGGATTGTCACTCCCCACCAGATGCAGGGTTTTGGGGCCCTGATGAAGACTCCTTTTTGTCTTTACCCTTGTCCCCACCCTTATCTTGAGTCTTAGAAGAATCTTGCTTCTTCTGGTTACCACTATTGTTCTGGTTTTTCTGCTTCACCCTGGTTCTGACCCATTTATCTGCCTTCTTTCCCAATTCTTGGGGAGAAGTCAGATCTGAGTCTACCAGGTACTGATGCAATAGCTGATTTTGGCAATTATTAAGGATCTGCTCCCTCATAATCAAATTGTACAAGCCATCAAAATCATGCACTTTGCTGCCAAGCAACCACTTTCCAGAGCCTTAATAGCACTATCCACAAAGTCTACCCCGTCCTGATTCTGTGCCTCCTGGGTGTCTCTGAACCTAATCCTGTATTGTTCAGTGGTTAAGCCAAACCCATCAATGAGAGCACTCTTCAAAACTTAGTAATTGTCAGCATCCTCTTCTCTTACAATGAAGAGCTTATCTCTACCTTTGTCAGCAAAGGAGAGCCACAAGATAGCTGCCCACTGCTCTTGAGGGACCCTCTGCACTTTACAGGCTCTCTTTAAAGCAGTTATCCATTTGTGGATGTCATCCCCAACATGGTAGGGAGGGACAATCTTGCTCAGGTTCCTATGGTCAAAGGAATGTTTCTTAATTCTAGGGACACTGTAGCTGCCACCATGGGACCCTAGTCCCAATTTCTTCCTAGCCTTCTGGACTTCTAGGGACTCTCTGTCAAGGGCCAACTGTTCTTTCCTGAGCCTAAGCCTAGCTTTCTCAAGTTTAAGCAGTTGGTACTCCCTATCAAAAGAGTTCCTTCCTTTACTAGAAATGGATGTCCCTACTGATTGTCTAGAAGTATTGGATTCTGCAGAGGAGGATCTAGAGCTCCTTGGTCTACTCTGCACCTTCCCAGGAGGTTCAAAGGGGGCATCCTCTTGTCCCTCTGTGTTATCCTCTGGGAGGTCTGAATTGTCTAGGTGGAAGTCATCAGGCTCCACCTGGTCAGGGTTAAATTCTAGGTCAAAGAGGGGTTCCCCTCCTGCCCTATCTCCATTCCCTGGCCCACCCACTCTGTCCTGTTCATCTGACCCAGAGGCTTTCCTCAAGTCATCCAACAGTAACACCTCTACAAGGCGTTGAGTGTTGGCAATTCTCTGTGTCTTCAGCTTCTTAGATGCACACAGTGCTTTCAGTTCTTGGAACGATAGTTCACTGTATCTAGCAGGCAGAGAGCCACTGGCTTCTCCTTTAGTGGGCATACTAAGTGAGGTGTGGTGTTGCACCTACCTAACCTAGTGGGAACTAAACTCTCTGAGGTTAGAGAACGGGTGTGCTAGTCCCTTGACTTACCCAACCCTAAGTTCAGTAGAACTTACTTATTCTAACCTTATATTTATATGTGCCTAGTACTAGTGATGGTTTTTCAGTTAATCAATACAAAGATTTATCTGATAAAACAATGCAGGCTTGAATCCCAACCGCTGCACACCAATGTGTGAAGATGGCCTGGTATATGATGTCCACTAATGTAAGTGGGCACCTTGCACCAGTCCAGACAACCCTTATGGTGATTTAAGAGGTCTTAGACAACCTTAGAAGCTCTCTAAGTGGTAGCTGTGGAGAGCAGCCTTCAGGCTTAGTCTTGAAGGAGTGTAAAGCAGCTTGTTTTACCAGAATGCAATCTTATAGTATGGATTAAATGAAAAAGAACCACACAAAGTATTTATAAAAATATGTATTTATTATATAACACTATCTAGTACGTTACAGTATCTCCTACATGGAGATAGACACAAAGAACACAATACTTTAGCAAAGAAATCACAGTAAATAGCACTAATACACAGTGGACTCCCGGGGGACCAAACCATATACTAAGAAAGTGGTATAAGAACCACGACTCAAGTCAGGACAATGTCTAGAGGACGTAGAATCGCTGGGACCCCAATGAACCACCCAAGGTGAGTAGATAGGGACCCCACGGAGAGCGTGTGCAGTGTGGGAACACAACCGCGGGCTCCGTACAACTCTACGTGTAAGTCGCGGTTGGATTTTCAAAGATTAAAGACCCTTCCCAGTGGAGCCTGAAGAAACCCCTGTGGAAGACAGAAGGTAGGCGAGCCACCCCATCCGTGGATACCCTGGTACCCACGTTACCTACACCAGGGAAGCCGGGTGCATAGGGGTGAAGTGGTGTCGGAAACCGCCGTCGAATCCAATGGAGGACTTCAGGAAAGTGCCGCTGCTGGAAGAGGAGAAAGTGCCCGTGGGAATCCAAATGTGGATTCTTGAAAAAGAGTACCTGAAAGCAGAGGGGAGAGAGTCTATGTCACTCGGGAATGACCAGGAGATGTCGGGTGCTTCAGGGATGATGTCGATGACCTTGACTCTGCAGCTGTGGGGACCAGGCGACGCTCACGACAACCAGGAGCCGGATATGTGCTGTCCCACGAAGGATGTCGAGTGCTGAGCGGTCGGTGTCCGGCGGGAGCACCAACAAGCCTTGGCAAATGCAACCCATGCAGGAAGTCAAGAAAGCACAAAGTTGGAACCAGCAAGGTCCAGGTGACTCACCAAAAGCAGGTGAGTCAGGGCAGGCCCCGAGCAATTAGGGGAGCCGAAAGAAGTCGTAGATGACCCTCCACAGGACCCACAGGCCAAAGGCACTGGAGTCGCAGGAGGACCTTGTGCAGCTTATCACAGCAGCAGGCCACGGTGCACACAATGCGATGTGGCTGAAGATCTTGATGGAAGAAGTTGCCAGAGGTTGGGGCTACTTGGAGCCCAATGCACTTGTTGCAAAGTTGCCAACAAGCCTTTGCACTTGCAGAAGTACGTGGTTCACGGGTTCGGTTATTGCAGCCCCCACGAGGGATAATGGCCTCAAACTTGGTGAGAGGACAGCTCGGGCCTCGACGGACGTAGAAAACCACCACCTGTGTTTTTGAACCCGTTGGAGTCCGCAGGCACTCGGGATCAGCAGACCGGTCTGCAGTGTGGAGGTGCCTGCGAATGCAGGGAAGTGACTCATTCACTTCAAGGGAAATTTCTTCAAGTGTCTTTGATGCTCCACAGGCCTTGGAGGGTTTTGTATGAAGCACGGACACAGACGATGCAGCAAACAAGCAGGGGGACGAAGTCGGGCCGTTACGATGTCAAGCGAGGTCCAGAGTGTCCAGACAGTCGAAGTTGAAGTGGTATTGGAATTGAATCTTGTCCCAAGTCGAATCTAGGGACCTACACCCAGGTAAGCCCTTAAGTACCCTAGGGAAATGGTTGGGACGATTCAGGGGACCCTCCCAGGGGAGGGTCTGGACAGGGGGAGTTTACTCCCATGTCCTTTGTCCAGTTTCGCGCCAGAGCGGGAGCCAATGGCTCCCAGGACTGGTTTGAACTGGGCTATGCACAGGGACACCAAATGTGCCCCTCATGCAGACTTTCCGGCGCTGGCAAGCGCACCCACCCAGCCGTTATACACTAAATCCTGTCTGGGAGGTGGTCACATAAATAAATAAAATAAATTCCAACATGTTTGATACCAATCATGAAAGGTTTCGTTGCAGCCAGTTTCGAGATGGTCATCGCGTAATTACGCGGTGCCCCTCTATATAGTATATGGCTGCTTCACTGACAACCCGGGAGAATGGACTCCGTAGGCTGCAGGGGTGTCCTGCTCATGCAGGGGCACCCTCTCACTTAGAACCAAGCACCCTGCCGTCAGGATTGTAACGGCCTGCTATAGGGGGACTTATAGATTTTAAGTGGTGACCCTTAGATATAGTAAACCTATATCTTTATAAGTGATGCATGCACCAACTTACACAGGCTGCAACGGCAGGCCTGTAGTTCCATTTTGCATGGTCTCTCATGGGTGGCATAATGCATGCTTTAGCCCATGGGAGACCTCTGGGGTACCTATGCCCTGGGTACATGGATACCATATACTAGGGACTGATAAGGGTACCCCAGTATCCAATCTGGGATTGTACCTAGGTACTAACACAACAGTTTAGGGAGAAATCAGATAGACTGGGGTCCTGATTAGCAGGATCCCAGTCAGACTAGTCGAAAACAGCATCAAAACAAGCAAAAAGTGGGGGTAACCATAAGAAGCAGATCCTACTTTCCTACACAACCCACCGCCAAACGTAACGAGATGAGACTAACCTTGCCCATTTGAGTCTTCATTTTCTCAGTGGAAATATCTCGAGAGTCCATCTGCATTGGCATGGTTACTCCCAGGTCTATGTTCCACTGTGTAGTCCATCCCCTGTAGGGAAATGGACCACCTCAAAAGTTTGGGGTTTTCACCCTTCATCTGTTTCAGCCATAAGAGGGGCTTATGGTCTGTCTGAACAATAAAGTGAGTGCCAAACAAGTATGGCCTCAGCTTCTTCAGGGCCCAGACCACAGCAAAGCCCTCCCTGTCTATGGCTGACCAGCGTTTCTCTCTGGGTTTCAACCTTCTGCTAATAAAAGCTACTGGTTGATCCTGGCCCTCTGCATTAAGTTGTGACAACACAGTCCCTACCCCCAACTCAGATGCATCTGTTTGGACAATTAATTGCTTAGAGAAGTCAGGACTCTGCAGAATGGGAGCAGGTCACATAGCCTGCTTGAGATAATCAAATGCCTTCTGACAGCTAACTGTCCACTGAACTTTCTTGGGCATTTTCTTGGATGTCAGATCATTCGAAGAAGTCACTATGGACCCATATCCTTTGACAAATCTTCTGTAGTACCCAGTCAGGCCCAAGAAAGCTCTGACCTGAGTCTGGGTAGTTGGAGCAACCCAGTCCATGATGGTCTGGATTTTGTTCTGTAGTGGTTGAACCAGGCCTCCACCCACAAGGTGGCCCAGGTACACAACCTTGCTCTGCCCTATCTGGCACTTAATAGCCTTGATAGTGGGACCTGCTTTCTACAGAGCCTCCAAAACATTCTTCAGGTGGACCAGGTGATCCTCCCAGGTGGAGCTAAAGACAGCTATATCATCAAGATATGCTGCACTATAGGCTTCCAGACCTGTGAGAACTTTATTCACCAGCCTTTGGAATGTGGCAGGTGCATTCTTCAAACCAAAGGGCATCACAATAAATTGATAATGCCCACTACGGGTTGAGAATGCTGTCTTTGGTTTGGCATCTTCAGCTAGTCTGATTTGCCAATAGCCAGCAGTTAGGTCAAATGTGCTCAAGAACTTGGCTGAGGCCAAAGTGTCAATAAGCTCATCTGCCCTAGGAATTGGATGAGCATCAGTCCTAGTGACTACATTGAGTCCCCTGTAGTCAACACAAAACCTCAACTCTCTCTTACCACCCTGGGTGTGAGGTTTTGGTACCAGAACCACTGGACTAGCCCAAGGGCTATTTTAGGGCTCAATCACTCCCAACTCCAGCATCTTTTGGACCTCTGTCCTGATGCAATCTCTGACATGGTCAGGCTACCTGTAGATTCTCTTCTTGACAGGTAGACTCTCACCTGTGTCTACTTCATGGGTACACCAGGTGGTTTGACTGGGTGTCAGAGAGAACATATGCCTGTATTGATTGAGGACCTTCCTGCAAACAATCTGCTGTTGGCCAGTGACGCTGCCTGCCAAGGCTACACCATCAACTGACCCATCACCAGGGTTTTGTGAGAGGAGATCAGGGAGAGGGTCACTTTCTTCCTCCTGTCCCTTATCAGTTGCCATGAGCAAGCCCATGTCAGCCCTGTCCAGAAAAGGTTTTAGCCTGTTCACATGGAGCACCCTATGGGGGCTCCTGGGAGTGCCAAGGTCCACCAGGTAGGTGACCTCACCCTTTTGCTCAATAATAGTGTGGGGTCCACTCCATTTATCTTAGAGGGCTACTGGGGCCACAGGCTTCAACACCCACACCTTCTGACCTGGCTGGTAAACAGTCAGGACAGCCTTTTGGTTATGCCAAGCTTTTGCAATTCTTGTCTGGCCTTCAGGTTTTTACTTGCCTTCTTCATGTACTCAGCCATCCTGGAGCGGAGACCAAGTACATAGTCCACTATGTCTTGTTTGGGAGGTTTGAGAGGTAACTCCCATCCCTCCTTCACCAAACACAAGGGACCCCTAACTGGATGCCCAAACAGATGTTCAAAATGGCTGTAGCCAACCCCCTTCTGAGGGATCTCTCTGTTGGCAAAGAGAAGGCAGGGCAGAAGGACATCCCATTTTTGTCTAAGCTTTTCTGGGAGGCCCATGATCATGCCCTTCCGGGTTTTGTTGAACCTTTCAACTAACCCATTGCATTGAGGATGATAGGGCGTGGTAAATTTGCAATTCACTCCACACTCTTTCCACATTGCAGTAATATAACTTGACATGAAGTTGGTACCTCTGTCAGTTAAAACCTCCTTTGGGAAGCCCACTCGGGAAAAAAATCCTAAGAGGGTCCTTGCCACCACAGGAGCTGTAGTGGTCCTAAGGGGAATGGCCTCTGGGTACCTAGTGGCATGGTCCACCACCACTAGTATGTAACTGTGCCCAGATGCTGTAGGAGAGTTCATGGGACCAATGATATCAATCCCAACCCTCTGAAAGGCAACCCCCACCACTGGAAGTAGTATCAGGGGGCCTTTGTGGTGCCACCTGCCTTACCACTGGCTTGGCAAGTGGCACGGGAACGACAAAACTCCTTTGCATCCTCAGACATGTGAGGCCAGTGAAAGTGAGGTACAAGCCTGTCCCAAGTTTTACTTTGGCCTAAGTGTCCTGCCAGGGGAATGTCATGTGCTACGGGGAGTAGGAAGCCCCTAAACTTCAGAGGTATAACCAACCTCCTGGTGGTACCAGGCTTGGGGTCTCTACCCTCTGAGTAAAGGAGTCCCTCATCCCAGTAGATC